>BSBM01000017.1:22117500-23562500 GCA_027924585.1 Larix kaempferi | reverse complement strand
AATTCCAGGTTTCTCTCAAGATTTCCTCACTTGGAAAACATGAATTAATTCCTTGTTACCAAATCCATGGGACACTGTGCAATCCTTTCCCTTAGCTTCATTCTAACTAGCACCGCAATGAAACCCATCAGTGCATCTGTGTTTAGAATTCCACTAAAAGAATTTCTTACACCATTTCCATTTCACAGGTGCAACTAGAGGAAAAACAAGAGGAATTTTTCAACAACTCGGCTCACAGGTTCAAGGATTAATTTCATTTTTCATTCTAGGATAATCATTTTCTCCCATGTTCTCGACATAACCAGGCATTGGAAATTCTCTCTGAATTCTAGCTTCTTCCGCTCTTCGTAGAGAATGGACCACCATTACTTTTCCCATACATGCACAATTCATGCATGCAATTTTGGAACCACGTGGGTCTCTCTCTCTCCTCTCTTAATCATAATTAAATAATAATTATGATTTTATAAATATATTATAAATTCATTTTAAATGGGCTTGAGACTTAGGACAACTTTAGGGGCTTAAGTACTTAACAAGTTCGATCTCCCACCTAAGACATCTAACTGCCTTGTTGTATGTGGTGAATACACAAGTCCCTGATCTTTTCAGCTTAATACCTCACACAACCAATTGTGAATTTTTAGTATTAATATTTACAAAATACAATATGTATAGCCTTGCAAGCATTCCTAAACTATAGTTACATATTGACATCATCAAACTAGGGGTTTCAATCCAGGGGTGTTACATGGAGTCTCTTGTAGTGAGAGGGTTCACTAAGCCTTATAGTGTTGTGGGTAAAGTATAAATATCAAAGCAAGAGGAACAAGCAGAGCGCAAAGGCTCGCACAGAGACATGAGAGGTATACACACCAAACTCATTGTATTACTGAAATGAAACTTACATAAATAGGTAAACACCGAACAAACTAGATCCTAGAAGAAAGGATTAGATCCTATAGCTTAGGAATTGTCAAACAACTTAATCTAAGTTTAGAAAACAACATTGATTACTCTGCATTATCTCTAACAACCTCCCTTAATGGAGAAATGGATTCTTTCCAACACCAAGTTTGTTTCTGATATCCTCAAAATGAATTCTTCCAACTGGTTTGGTGAAAATATCAGCAACATTTTCACTTGTACTACAATAATTCAATTCAATCTCTTCAGATTCAATCTTTTATCTCACAAAGTGATGTTGCAGCTCAATATGTTTGGATCTGGCATGATAGACTGGATTATGTGCCAACTTGATTGAACTCTGATTATCACATTGAATTGCGGTAGCTTGTTCTTGCTTTGTACCAACATCTTCTAGAATGCGCCTCGACCAAATGGCTTCACAAGTAACACTAGTAAATGCTTTATATTCAGCTTCTGTGGATGACAAAGAAATAGTTAGTTGTTTCTTACTGCTCCATGACACGACTCCTGAACCAACATGAAAATCATATCCAGAAGTAGACTTTTTGTCATCAAGATTCCTTGCCCAGTCAGAATCAGAATAACCTGCCAACTGAACATCAAATGCATCAGTATATAAAATACCAAAATTAATTGTTCCTTTTAAATATCTTAGGACTTGTTTTGCAGCTTTCCAATGTGTTTCACATGGCTTAGCCAAGAATTGACTAAGGATGCTAACTTACTATGATATGTCTGGCCTTATAGTTGTGAGATAGTTTAGACTTCCCACCAGTTGACGATACAAAGTACCATCTGCTTCTTTAGATCCATCATTACTGTACAATTTCATATTTTGATCCAAAGGGGTTGATACTACTTTGCATTCACTCATCTAAAATCTGTTAAGGATTTCCCTTACATACTTGCTTTGAGTGATCAATGTCTTACTAGCCTCTCTCCAAAATGCAATTCTTAAACAATAATTCAAATCACCAAGGTCTTTCATTTCAAATTCCTGAGACATGTGACTTTTAATATCTACAATCAACCAATATGCTCCACCTGTAATAATGAGATCATCAACATATAAAGATATCAACCAAACAATTCCCTCTTTATCTTTCTTAATATATAGGCTTGAATCATATTTGCTTTTCATAAACCCTTCTTGTTTAAAGAAGGAATCAATCTTTATATACCACGACCTAGGGGCCTGTTTCAATCCATTATAGCTTTCTTCGATCTACAAACAAGATGCTCCTGACCTTTCTGCATAAAACCTTCAGGCTGAACTAAATACACTTCCTCTTTCAAATCACCATTCAAAAAAGTAGATTTAACATCTAACTGTTGTATTCTCCAAAAAAAAAATTGTAGCTAATGCAACAAGCGATCTGATTGTGTTTAATTTAGCTACTGGTGGATATGTTTCTTCAAAATCAATTCCCTCTTGTTGAGAATAACCCTTTGCAACTAGTCTTGCCTTAAGTTTGTCAATACTACTATCAACTTTGAACTTAGTTTTGAACAACCATTTAGATCCTATGGGTACTATATCTTTGGGAAATTCTACTAATTCCCAAGCTTTATTTCTCATAATAGAATTATACTCCTCATTCATTGCATTCACCCATTCTTCTTTATCTTTGGCTTGATCATAATTCAATGGTTCTACGACACTCATTACAATATTCATCAAAGCATAATCTCTAAACTTTACAGGAGGTTGAGTTTGTCGATTTGACCTTCTAGGTACCACAATCCCTGTTGGAGTTCCATCCATGATTCTTCTGCCTTCTGTTGTTTCTTCATCTGAGGTGGTATCACTCATGTTATAACCCTATTCCTGAACCTATTGTTGTACCTGCACTTTCTGAACAATTTGATCCTGTAACTGCACTTTCTGAACAATTTGATCTATTTTGACATTATCCTCTGAGATCTACCCTTCATAAGAATTATTCAACCTGTTACTTATATCTGTTTTCTCATGAAACACAACATCTCTACTTGCAATCAGTTTGTGTGAACTAGGATGAAATAACTTATATGCCTTATGATCATCACAATAGGAAACAAAGACATATTCAATAGATTTTGCATCCAATTTTCTTCTATCATCTTTAGGGATGTGTGCAAAGGCCCTACAACCAAATACTCTTAAATGACCAATTTCTGGTTTATAGCCATGAAAAACTTCAAAGGGTGTTTGAATATTTAATTTCTTTGTTGGACTCTTGTTCTTTAATTATATAGCAGTATTAATGGCTTCATCCCAAAAACCATTAGAAATGCTTTTACCTTGAAGCATGCTATGTGCACATTCCACCAGTGTTCTATTATTCCTCTCAACAACTCCATTTTGTTGAGGTGTATGAGGTACAATAAATTGTTGTTGAATTCCATTGTCTATACAGTATCTTTTGAATACTCCGGAAGTGTACTCACCACCTTGATCCGATCTGAGAATTTTAATGCATTTACCTGTATGTTTTTCAACCTTGGTCCTGAATTCCTTGAAGTATTCAAAGACATCACCTTTTCTTCTTATGAAGTATACCCAAGTGAACCTATATTTTTCATCAACAAATATGAGAAAATACCAAGCACCGCCAAGTGATTTGGTCTGCATAGGTCCACAAACATCAGTATGAATTAACTCGAGCAATTCAGTCTGTCTCTTCTCTTCATGATTAGGAAATTCCTCTTTGTGTTGTTTCCCAAGTGCACATGCAAAACATTCTATATGACCATCTTTGATAAAAGGAAGACCTTCAACCATAGAATTTTTTTGCAATAACATAAGGTCGTTGTGATTGAGATGCCCATACCTTTGGTGCCACAATTCGACATTCGATATGGCTGAATATTCCAATGCTTGATGACTGCCCTTTATTGCATCCAGTTTGTATAAGCCTCCAATTCTAGATCCTGTAGCTATAACCATGAAATGATCTTGGACATCCTTAACATGACACTTATATTTACCAAATTCAACTTTCATGTCATTATCAGTGATAGCATAAACAAATATTAAATTATTTTTTATGCCTGGAACATACATCACATTATGAATCTGTTTAAGTTGTCCATCAGGCAAATTTACGCTTATCACTCCATAGCCGTGGACCTTATGTGACATGTTATCACCTAAATAAATATGTGTGCCATCAGATTTTTCATGATACTCATCATACCAATATTTATTACAGGACATGTGGACAAAGGCACCCGAAATAAACCATGCACTCTCATCATCCATTTCAACAAACAGGGCAGTTTCAAATATAAACAATCTAAGATTTTTAAATCCATTAACATCAGGGGTGTCTTTTCTCATGCAATTTCCATTGTGCTTTCTATATCTGTGATAGGACTCATGGTTCTTCTTTCTAAAACAGTCTCTAGCAATATGACCTGATTTTCCACAGTAATGGCATTCAACATTTTTATTAACATTAGAGTCAGTGTGTGACATACTACTATGTCTTGTATGAAACTTGCCTTTGTTTTTGTTCCATTGATTTCCTCTATGAGTATCTGCCTCTTGCCATCAGTGCCTGATTTGTAGTCTGCGTTTCTAGATCATAAATATTCATTCTCTCTTCTTCTTGTAGAAGAATTCTTCCGAGCTCTGCAAAAGTAGGAGGGGTATGTCTTGCTGCAAGCGCTGAGATGAACACTTTATAATCTGGCAATAAACATCTTAATGTAATAGTCACCAAATCAGTACTGGACATTTTTTCGCCAATATCACCCAGATTATCTCTTAAATCCTTGATGCGAGAAAGGTACTTAGTTATGGATTCATTCACTTCCATCTTAATAGATAATAATTTAGTTTTCAAAAACAAAATTCTATTTGAATCTGACGTCTCATACAAACCTTTGAGTTTGTCCTGTGTATCTTTGGACGTCTTACAATCTCTGATATGAGGAATAATATTGTCTTTTACAGACATTCGAAGTGTTACCTTTGCTTGAACTTCCCACAAATTCCAGTCTGAGATGGACAGCGTATCTGAGGGCTTCTGCTCATCTCCTTTCACAATCGTCCACAAATCAAGTGCCTTGAGTATGGTGATTAACTTGAATTTCCAATTAACATAATTATCTCCATTTAATTTGGATGCTTCATTAATATAAGAATCAGAAAGAGAATTTTCCATATTACCTTCCGTTGGCTAATCCGGAGAGCCAAATTCAATTTATGGCCCAAAATAAAATACTTTCCATACCTTGTAAACTAGTATCTTGCATCAGTAAAAAATCAATGCAAGGAAGAGCTTATCGGTGCACTTTATATACAAGAAAAACGTGTCTCTGACGCCCTCTGCAATACAAGATTCCGTGTCACCAGCGCTATGTTGTCTTCTGTAGGCTACGCGGATGTCTTCGCGCAGGCTGAGAATCCTAATAGCAGCTAAAGCGATTTTCCGTGGCACTGGCACCAAGCTTTCTGGCAGTGTGGGCAGATTCCTTTCTTCAATTTCCTGGGAAGTGATTTCACAAGCAGCAATTTCCTGGGACTCGAAATGATGATTTGTTTTAATTAAATTGCAAAGGAAATGGATGGTCCCTGCGATAGTCCATGCTGACGCAATTTCCTGGGAAGCGATTTCTTCACAGCTCCAGCAGCAGCGGTTGCCTCCACCGATCTGATTTCACTTCTTCATATTGTAATTTACGCACATGCAATTCTTCACTCGGATCGCCCCTTCACGCCTTCTCACTAAGTGGATGGCTCTACAATTAGACTCTGAAGGAGCTGGCATCATGCACTTCCACTCTCTTTGGCAGCGCTGCAAGCAAGAGCCGATCCTTTACACCACATGGAGGCTAACAATCTTGCAATTGCTCTATGTTGGCAGTGTTTCACACACACAGGTAGCAATCCTCACAAGCAACCTGTTCCTGCTCACGGCACCAGGATCTGATACCAAATTAGATGATCAGAGGAAGAGGAACAAGCAGAGCGCAAAAGCTCGCACAGAGACAGTAGAGATATACACACCAAACTCATTGTATTACTGAAATGAAACTTACATAAATAGGTAAACACCGAACAAACTAGATCCTAGAAGAAAGGATCAGATCCTATAGCTTCGGAACTGTCAAACAACTTAATCTAAGTTTATAAAACAAAATTGAATGCATTTCTGTGTTATCTCTAACAGTATAGTGTTATAAGGTATAGTGTTGTGGGTAAAGTATAGTGTTGTGGGTAAGTATAGTGTTATAAGCTTGTAGGTTGCTTTTTTCACTCTATTGGTCTTATACACTAATTTGGTGGTGGCAATTACACTAGATGCCTATTGTTGGAGAATGAATCTCTCTTACTTAATTAGTTTGTTGGTTCACTCTTCATCATAGAGTAACCCATTAGATTTGAACATAAACCTATTAAATCACCCATTTGTTTTTTAGGATATTTTTAAATTATATTTTTCATATTAACACAACATTACCATGTTAAGACATTTTTGTTTTAAGGTAATAATGTATCGCCATGTTCTTTTTCCAATTTTAATTAAAAACATTAACATTTTTTTAATATTTTTTCAAAGTTTTGTTTTCAATTTAAATCTAATATAATGGTGATAGGACCACTTTTATAAAACTTTAAAAATTTGAAAATATTTAATTAATTTGCTTAAAAAAATATTTATGTACTTCAAAATAACATTGGAAATTTTTTTTAATATCATCATTAGTATAACTAATAAAAACTTGAATATTATTTTTCACTAATCAAAACTTGAATAATCATTTTTGAGAAATAAAATTTTAAAAAAAAACATGAACCATTTGAAAAATAACAATGTTTCACATATAAATTAAAACAATAAAGATTATATCTATTGTAATTATAATAATAAAAATAAAAATGATGATTTAATTAATATATAAAATTCATCCAGGTTAACATAGTTGCGTAGACATAACACACTGATATGTGATGGAAAAAGTTAGATTTTGTCCATATAAATATAAATATGATTTACAGATTGCAAAAGTTAGATTTTGTCCATTTAAGTTTAGTCCTTAGCGGACCCGGCCCTTGATTCCATGAAGAATAACAGGGCCACGTTTAAATCTGAAGAATGGCAGGACCAGTTTAAATCTGGCCGGCCCTTGATTCCTTGAAGAATAGCAAGGCCGCGTTTAAATCTGGCTATATTAGAAAATCGCATTTTAAAAAGTGAAACTCTACTCAAGAGCTCGTGAGTCCGTGACTATCGAAGGTTGACCGACCAATTCAACTTCATTTATTGCGCTTTGAATGCATATAATCTTTAATGGAAAGTTGAAGCAATGTAATAGAGATGGATTGATAAGTATTCAAAGAAATTTGGTACGAAGAATTTGATCCTGAAACGATCAAGCCGCCATTGATGACTCGGCAATGTTTGTTTTTTTTTCAGGATATATGACCCCGCAATGTTGAGTGGCGTAATGCGTTAAAAGCAATATTTTATAGGACACTTGAGTTTTAGTGGCAAAACCAAATTGTAATACGCGGCGGCTGGTGACAAAGTTGTTTATCGTCCAAATACGATTCAGCAATTTATGTCATAATATTTGTGATGATGGTCTGATTCAGCAATCTATATCTCATAATTTTTGTGATGATGGTCCTTGACTAACCCGACTCGCTACCCATTTGCTTCCCTTATCCAGGGTTGAGCTTAACTAGCATGTACGTTCATGCTGGTTAAGCCACCTGGCTATGGGACCCACTGCCTTCCCTTTCCCCTCGCCTGAGCTTCCGTTGCCGATTCTTTGATTTCCGATTTCACGGATCGCCCTGCAGGTTCAGCTCAGTTCGAACTTCAGCATTAAAAGCTCTGTCCGGCGATCGTCAGACAACTTTGGGGTCCCTACCGTTCACTAGTTCCGTCCCGGGGCGTCAAAGGAGCTTCACGCCTACAGGTTTGTACTAAAAGGAAACCATTCCCCCCGTGTGGCCCTCCATAGGGGATGCATGCGATGGCATCCATGCATCTGTCCATGCGTATGTTTGAAATTTGAATCCCGTAAATGAGCGGGCAAACTTTGAATTTGAATTCAAAAGGCATATCCATTTTGAATTTGACAGTTCTGGGCAGTGAGGAAATATCAATTTCATGTTTTGGATGGGTGAGCAGAGAAAACAAATGGAGTTTTAATAAATTAGTTACTGTATATTGAAGTGTATTGATCTGATCATAATGTTGCATAATGTTGCAGGTGGTCCGCCATTGTTATTCACCTTCCGAAGTGAACAGATAACTGGATCAAGAACCGTTGGAACATCATTTGAAGAAGCGCTTGCTGCATATGGGGATCGAATTCGTGATACACAGGCCCGAGTCAGAATCTATTATTGCAGTTGGTGCTCAGTCTTTCAATGGGTTGTGGAATGCGAGCCATATGCTGCGGTGGAAGAGCATGGCCTTGAAACCGAGTCGAGGCTAGCAGGTGGGTACAAGCTCACGCCAGGGGCATCTCATCTGGCTCGTTGAGAAATGTCAATATCACAGCTCAGATATATTCAATGTAAACAGATTGCGGAGAGCTAGTCAAGGGTTCGATTCCTGTAAAGAAGAATCAAAGATTTCTGGGTTGAACTCTGCTGACAACTCCCTGAGAAATAAGGCGTGGGAGTTTAATCGATAGTGCTGCTGAGAAATAAGCAGACGACATGACATGTTCACCAAGGCGATGCAGTGGTCAAATATTTTGGAAGGCATGGAAGGCAGGGTTTAATGTGGAGAATAAAGGTCAATGAAACACGTTACCTAAGTCTGATAATTCCACTTTCTGTTAAAAAGCTATCTAAAACCGTGCTGAACTGGAAACAGGAAATTAGACGAGTTGATTTCAATGAAGAAAAATGAATCACAATATACAAATGATATCTTTCCAGATCTTTAATTTTTTAAATTTAAAATAACATATAACATAAAATTTTACAAATATGAAGTATACATCAAAACTATCGCCTTCTAATCCCAAAGAAATTATGAAAAAAAATCATGCTATAAACAATACAAAGTATTGCTATGCTATTAATCTCATTTCTTTGTCAACCAATTATTTCAAAGTATTGTTTTTGCCGAGAAATATGACGGGACGAACCATTTTCATGAAAAAGTCAAATATTTTAACATGAGTCATTACTTTATCGATCAACGATGAGTAGTGTCAATGTTGCTAGGCATTAAGGTAAGGAAGAAAGATGTATAAGTTTATTTAGATTTTATGAATTTTGTTTGGATTAATTAGTTTTTTAATAAACTTGAGATGTATAAGTTTATTTTGTATTTATGAATTTTGTTTGGGTTAATTTGTTTTTTAATAAACCTTAAAAAGGTTGAAAAAATATTAATGTATTGTCTAATCACCTCAAATGTCAAGAAAGGCCTAGAGTGGGAAGAATGAAAATATCTAGGTTTCACATGGCCAGATTGATTGCCACATTGGTAAAACTTAGAACATCAATCGTACGAAGGGTTAAGGTACCTACGCAAACTAAGGTTCTAACTACTAAATGAGTGCATTGGTGGGAGACTAAACAAGATTATGTAAACTTTTTGAGAAAATAACATTAGAATGTAAACATGTTGAGAAATTAACAATATTAGATTTTGTTGCAATAGAAGTATTGATTGAATTATTATTTAAAAGATTTATTTAATGGCTTTTGTAAAAAAAATTATACCTGTAAGTTATAAGATAAAAATGCTTTGAGAAATTTTAATATGTGTTTTTTTGTAACAAAATAACAAAAGCCCTTATTGATATTTCACTTCTCCGAATTTGGTTTGAATTTTGAATTACAATTTGTTAGGTTTTTCAAATGTCCATAAAAATAGGAAATTTTAACTTAACTAAAAATGCCGAACACAAAATACAAAAGATACATTAAAATTAAGGAAATCATAAAATAACAAATTAAACAAGTAATATCAATGGCACAAAGATATAAGATAAAGTTTTAAACAATACAGGTAATTTATTTACAATCTTTGAATTGCAATGGTAAAAAAGAAAAAAGAAAATATTGAAAGCAATAGAATAGAATTGGTTGAGAGCATAGCCAAAATTGTGAAGTCATAATTCATATAGCCATATAACATACAAAAGAAAGACTTAGAAAACCAAACATAGGATTACCTCTTGTAGAATGCATATGATACATTATGGCAAATTACGAGTTAACAATGTGAAAATCCCTCAATTTTGGTAGAGAACAAGAAAAAAAACATGGAGCACATTTGAAGTTCATAGTTGCTATTGTCTGCTTGAAAAAGAGAGGAACAAAAGCATCAATTCAGTTGTACTTGTTCTTTATAGGAAAGGAGAACAATATCCATTAAGAAGGTACAAAGGATCCTTGCAAAAAGAATTGTTGAAGCTTAATGGATGTTTCATTGATGTCACCATGAAATTGTCCATAAGAAATTTATATAAGTTTCGGGAAAACTTGTTGTAAAACTGGATTCCGAAGTGTATAGTTGATCATTTTGGTCGTAGAAGTATGGCTTGTTTTCTTGACAATGTGCACATCAAGCTATATGATAACAAGAATTATCCTAGTAGAAGGTGCTTGCAAGTACATTAGAAAGGTTCAAATGGTGGCATAAAATATTCTAAATTCCTTTAATATCCCATGAATCTGTACATGCATAGAATTTGTGTTATTGATGTGTGAAATAACGTGTAGAAACTTGTACTAGAAAGTAATTTTCATTGTGGATAAGCAACAATGAAGGAACCACGATATAACGAGAATGGTAGTAATAAAGGAGTATAATTTATTCTTTGTTGCATTGTCATTTAGTGGTCCAATGAAAGTTAATTGTCTAGTGTAGAGGTTTTTTTGGTTCGTTTATGGCCATTTAGCACAATGTTCTTGAGTAGGTAGATTACAGTGTTGTTGCATGCCAATTGTTCATGTACATGGAAGTAGAAATAATTGTATGTATGGTTTAGTTGTACCTAAAATAGAGAAAAAACTTATGGTTATCTAAACTGAAAACAACATATAAGAAATTGGAAAAAGATAAATATTAAACATTGGTGAATGCAGAGGTATTAAATGCCATATAAGGTAGGAGATAATTACTATTGCATTTGTATATTATCTATTTATATATTTAAGGCATAATTCATATTGGTTGACTTTCACGATAAGAGGTGACAATTGCACTAATGGATCTAATTGGATAAGTTGAATCTTATACAACCCGGTCAAGTATAATGGTCTCTGGCCTAAGACGAGGATTTATGCAAACAATGTCAATTTGTTCTAAGATGTTGGAACGCTCACAATATACAATATCCAACATCGCCTCTTTCAAATTAATTCTTTTTTCGAAGCCCAAAGTTCTTAACAGAAACACTCATGCCACGAGTGAATGAAGAAACAAATTGTCGTAGGAGGCTATTGTTTATGTTGATTGTTATCGTAATTTGGCCATGTTTTTCAACTAGATTAGCATGAACAAGCTCTATTTTTGTTGGAGAGTGTGGAAGTTTTTTGTAAGTAGGTCCACATGACACCAGTACATCACCTTCAAATAAATTTCCTAGCTTATGTGTGCAAAGTTGCACAATTGATAATGGTGTTTGAATGCAATTGGATCTAGACCAATGAGAAAAAAATTGATAAATATATGTTTTAAGCATGAAATTATGGATATTTTAGTTCAGTCACATCAAGGAATTTTCGGATCTCACAAGATAGTTACACAAACAACCAATGATACATTTCTAAAAAGTACATTTTAACATAAATTTTATGACTTGGCATTTAATATTAGAGTCTACAATTTACTTTTAAGCTCCTATAACCAAAGTTACATTTCTATAAAGTGCATTTTAACATAAATTTAATGAATTGGAAATTAATATTAGGGATATTTTATTATAGGAGCTTAAAAGTAAATTGTAGACTCTAATATTCTCTGGTAGTCATTGTTTGAGCAAAATTTAAAAAGTAGGAAAAAAGCTACAAGATTGCTAGTGTAGGAAAATGACACTAAGTTTGCACGAGTATTTGAGCATAACTCATGTGCTCATTGTAAGGTAACAAAAGATCTAATTCTTATTTACATGAACAAATTTTGAAGTGCACTTTAAAAATGTAGACATGCTAGAAGAAAGATCGATAAGAAAACACTTTTAGTTGTGGCCTAATAGTTAATAACATTTTGAATACATATATTACCTCAAAATGCACAAAACCAAATTATGGGACCCGATTCATGGATTAACACTTGATTGGCTCATGTTATCTATTTAAAAATCATGGAGTGTCATTTGTTGATGATTGACTCTGAGAGAATTCATATGTAGTCTATTTTCTTTGTGCATTGATATTTTGCGTCAAGTGGTGCAATTGGTTGGGGTCATGGATTATTTCCCTCTTTGAGGATTTTAACAATGCAATACATTAGTGTATTAATCGTTGCTTTGTTTATGTGAGTGGATTCCTTAAGGTGTTTCACCTATGTGGATATACCCTATATATCAAACATGGTATCAAATCTCCTATGAAACCCATTTTTGTTGTTGATCAAGATACAAAATCTGTGTCACTACATACATCAAAAGACTTCTTGATTCTACTATTTCTAAATGTTTTTGGGCCAAGTGAATTGCTCTAGTACATCAAGCATGTCACTTTCAATTGGAAACCATTTTTCTTTCCCTAAATGTGACCATTTATATTTATTCCTAAGGTATACACTTCCGTATATGCGTAACAACTTTCGTATATGCACTGCGCATATACGGAAGCTTCCGTGTATGCGCAACAGCTTCCGTATATCCGCTGCACGTATACGGAAGCTTCCTGTTGGGCAAAGTGCCTGCCAGGCAGACTTCCTCTTGGGAAAAGTTCCTGTCAGGCACAGTTCCTCTTGGGCAAAGTTCCTGTCAGGAATTTTTTCCAGTAGGAACTCTGCCTGACAGGAACTGTGCGTGACAGGAATTTTGTTTGATGGGAACTTTAATGCTACCATTGATAGGAACTTTGCCCAAGAGGAACTGTGCCTAACAGGAACTTTTCCCAAGAGGAAGTCTACCTGACAGGAACTTTGCCCAACATGAAGCTTCCGTATATGCGCAACGCATATACGGAAGCTGTTGCGCATACATGGAAGCTTCCGTATATGCGGAAGCTTCCGTATATGCGCAGCGCATATACGGAAGTTGTTATGCATATACCAAAGCTTCTATATATGCGCAACACATATACAAAATCTCCGCATATATGGAAGCTTCTGTATATGCACAACGCATATACGAAAGCTTTTGCGCATATACGGAAGCTTCTGTATATGCGCGACGCATATACGGAAGCTTCTGTATATGCGCAACGCATATACGAAAGCTGCGCATATACGAAAACTTTTGTATATACACAACTACTTTAGTATATGCGCAAGGCATATACGGAAGCAGCTGTGCATATACAGAAGCTTGCGTATATGCACAGTGCATATACGGAAGCTGCGCATATACGAAAGATTTTGTATATACGCAGCTACTTCAGTATATGCGAAAGGCATATACGGAAGCAGATGTGCATATACAGAAGCTTGCGTATATGCGCAGCACATATACGGAAGCCTCTGTATATGCCTTGCGCATATACTGAAGCAGCTGCGTATATATAAAAGCTTTCGTATATGCACTGCGGATATACGGAAGCTTCCATATATGCGTTGCGGATATACGGAAGCTTCTGTATATGCGCAACTTCCGTATATGTGCTACACATATACATAAGCTTCTGCATATGCATAGATTCCGTATATGTCTTGCGCATATACGGAAGCTTCCATATATGCGCAACAACTTCCGTATATGCCTTGTGCATATACGGAAGCTTGCGTATATGTGCAACAACTTACGTATATTCCTTGCTCATATACGGAAGCAGCTGCGTATATATAGAAGCTTCTGTATATGTGTTGCGCATATACAGAAGCTTCCATATATGCGCAACACATATATGGAACCTTCCGTATATGCGCATATACGGAAGCTGCATATATAGAATATACACATGCATGTGTTTTAGCACGTACGCATTGATGGCGTGTACACGCTACAAACACGCGTGCGCGCACATTTTGTCCACGTCAACTCACCAACATGGACGATCGGCATTGCCGAAGCGGGGGCGCGTATGCGTGTTTGAATGCACATGCGCGCCCTTGCTTTTTTTTTTCGCTCGCGCGCTTCTATTGTGGCCTTTTTGGGTACCAGATTTGTGTGGGTACCCTTTACAAATAAGTTACTTTACCTCTTTTACAATAAAATAATTGAGAATCTCTTTTACAATAAAGTTACATTTATTTCATAAGTGATTACTAACATAAAGTTGCATATATTTTTTAAATAATTTACAAACGAAAAAAACTAAGCTCACGATATCTATTTTAATAAAGTAGCTTTCAACTAAGTAAGCTTTTACAAAATATATATCAAATATTAGAAAAGAGTAAGGTTTTTTTAATACTCCCCACAGCCTAGAAGTGTGTGTTTACTTTGAAACTCTTTTTTTTTTCTTGTTTTCAAAAACAATTCAAACACCATTCAAAATAGAACAAATTTAAAAAATTAAAAATTAAAATATTTATAAGCACGTGGTTACATCATTATTAGTATATTTAGAAAATGCAACTTTTCTAAATACTTATAATTTTTTGAGATCATAAACATTGTTAAAAAATAGCATACACATATTTGGAAAAAAAAATGGAAAAAAACTAAAATAAAATATTAAAGTAGTATGAAAATGATTTTTTAAACTATAATAAAAGTGTATACCTTAGGAATAAATATAAATGGTCACATTTAGGGAAAGAAAAATGGTTTCCAATTGAAAGTGACATGCTTGATGTACTAAAGCAATTCACTTGGCCCAAAAACATTTAGAAATAGTAGAATCAAGAAGTCTTTTGATGTATGTAGTGACACATGTTTTGTATCTTGATCAACAACAAAAATGCGTTTCATAGGAGATTTGATACCATGTTTGATATATAGGGTATATCCACATAGGTGAAACACCTTAAGGAATCCACTCACATAAACAAAGCAACGATTAATACACTAATGTATTGCATTGTTAAAATCTTCAAAGAGGGAAATAATCCATGACCCAAACCAATTGCACCACTTGAGGCAAAATATCAATGCACAAAGAAAATAGACTACATATGAATTCTCTTAGAGTCAATCATCAACAAATGACACTCCATGATTTTTAAATAGATAACATGAGCCAATCAAGTGTTAATCCATGAATCAAGTCCCATAATTTGGTTTTGTGCATTTTGAGGCCATATATGTATTCAAAATGTTATTAACTATTAGGCCACAACTAAAAGAGTTTTCTTATTGATCTCTCTTCTAGCATGTCTACATTTTTAAAGTGCACTTCTAAATTTGTTCATGTAAATAAGAATTAGGTCTTTTGTTACCTTACAATGAGCACATGAGTTATGCTCAAATACTCGTGCAAACTTAGTGTCATTTTCCTACACTAGCAATCTTGTAGTTTTTTTCCTACTTTTTAAATTTTGCTCAAACAATGCCTACCAGAGAATATTAGAGTCTACAATTTACTTTTAAGCTCGTATAATAAAAGATCCCTAATATTAATTTCCAACTCATTAAATTTATGTTAAAATGCACTTTATAGAAATGTAACTTTGGTTATAGGAGCTTAAAAGTAAATTGTAGACTCTAATATTAATTGCCAAGTCATTAAATTTATGTTAAAATTTGCTTTATAGAAATGTATCTTTCGTTGTTTGTGTAACTATCTCGTGAGATCCGAAAATTCCTTGATGTGACTGAACTAAAATATCCATAATTTCATGCTTAAAACATATATTTATCAATCTTTTTCTCATTGGTCTAGATCCAATTGCATTCAAACACCATTATCAATTGTGCAACTTTGCATGCATAAGCTAGGAAATGTATTTGAAGGTGATGTACTGGTGTCATATGGGCCTACTTACAAAAAAAATCCACACTCTCCAACAAAAATAGAGCTTGTTCATGCTAATCTAGTTGAAAAACATGGCCAAATTATGATAACAATCAACATAAACAATAGCCTCCTACGACAATTTGTTTCTTCATTCACTCGTGGCATGAGTGTTTGCGTTAAGAACTTTGGGCTTCGAAAAAAGACTTAATTTGAAAGAGGTGATGTTGGATATTGTATATTGTGAGCGTTCCAACATCTTAGAACAAATTGTCATTGTTTGCATAAATCCTCGTCTTAGGCCAGAGACCACTATACTTGACCGGGTTGTATAAGATTCAACTTATCCAATTAGATCCATTAGTGCAATTGTCACCTCCTATCCTGAAAGTCAACCAATATGAATTATGCCTTAAATATATAAATATATAATATACAAATGCAATAGTAATTATCTCCTACCTTATATGGCATTTAATACCTCTGCATTCACCAATGTTTAATATTTATCTTTTTCCAATTTCTTGTATGTTGTTTTCAGTTTAGATAACCATAATTTTTTTCTCTATTTTAGGTACAACTAA
This sequence comes from Larix kaempferi, assembly GCA_027924585.1. Classification (NCBI taxonomy): domain Eukaryota; kingdom Viridiplantae; phylum Streptophyta; class Pinopsida; order Pinales; family Pinaceae; genus Larix; species Larix kaempferi. Next base: position 23,546,006 of record BSBM01000017.1, on the reverse strand, counting down.
ACCATACATACAATTATTTCTACTTCCATGTACATGAACAATTGGCATGCAACAACACTGTAATCTACCTACTCAAGAACATTGTGCTAAATGGCCATAAACGAACCAAAAAAACCTCTACACTAGACAATTAACTTTCATTGGACCACTAAATGACAATGCAACAAAGAATAAATTATACTCCTTTATTACTACCATTCTCGTTATATCGTGGTTCCTTCATTGTTGCTTATCCACAATGAAAATTACTTTCTAGTACAAGTTTCTACAAGTTATTTCACACATCAATAACACAAATTCTATGCATGTACAGATTCATGGGATATTAAAAGAATTTAGAATATTTTATGCCACCATTTGAACCTTTCTAATGTACTTGCAAGCACCTTCTACTAGGATAATTCTTGTTATCATATAGCTTGATGTGCACATTGTCAAGAAAACAAGCCATACTTCTACGACCAAAATGATCAACTATACACTTCGGAATCCAGTTTTACAACAAGTTTTCCCGAAACTTATATAAATTTGTTATGGACAGTATCAAGGTGACATCAATGAAACATCCATTAAACTTCAACAATTCTTTTTGCAAGGATCCTTTGTACCTTCTTAATGGATATTGTTCTCCTTTCCTATAAAGAACAAGTACAACTGAATTGATGCTTTTGTTCCTCTCTTTTTCAAGCAGACAATAGCAACTATGAACTTCAAATGTGCTCCATGTTTTTTTTCTTGTTCTCTACCAAAATTGAGGGATTTTCACCTTGTTAACTCGTAATATGCCATAATGTATCATATGCATTCTACAAGAGGTAATCCTATGTTTGGTTTTCTAAGTCTTTCTTTTGTATGTTATATGGCTATATGAATTATGACTTCACAATTTTGGCTATGCTCTCAACCAATTCTATTCTATTGCTTTCAATATTTTCTTTTTTCTTTTTTACCATTGCAATTCAGAGATTGTAAATAAATTACCTTTATTGTTTAAAACTTTATCTTATATCTTTGTGCCATTGATATTACTTGTTTAATTTGTTATTTTATGATTTCCTTAATTTTAATGTATCTTTTGTATTTTGTGTTCAGCATTTTTAGTTAAGTTAAAATTTCATATTTTTATGGACATTTAAAAAACCTAACAAATTGTAATTCAAAATTCCATCCAAATTCGGAGAAGTGAAATATCAATAAAGGCTTTTGTTATTTTGTTAAAAAAAACACGTATTAAAATTTCTCAAAGCATTTTTGTCTTATAACTTACAGGTATAGTTTTTTTTACAAAAGCCATTAAATAAATCTTTTAAATAATAACTCAATCAATACTTCTATTGCAACAAAATCTAATATTATTATCTTCTAAAAAAAAATCTAATATTATTAATATTATTATTTTCTCAAAAAGTTTACATAATCTTGTTTAGTCTCCACCAATGCATGTGGCAATCAATCTGGCCATGCAAAACCTTAACCTTAATGCCTAGCAACATTGACACTACTCGTCGTTGGTCGATAAAGTAATGACTCATGTTAAAATATTTGACTTTTTCATGAAAATGGTTCTTCCCGTCATATTTCTCCGCAAAAACAATACTTTGAAATAATTGGTTGACAAAGAAATGAGATTAATAGCATAGCAATACTTTGTATTGTTTATAGCATGATTTTTTTTCATAATTTCTCTGGGATTAGAAGGCGATAGTTTTGATGTATACTTCATATTTGTAAAATTTTATGTTATATGTTATTTTAAATTTAAAAAAATTAAAGATCTGGAAAGATATCATTTGTATATTGTGATTCATTTTTCTTCATTGAAATCAACTCATCTAATTTCCTGTTTCTAGTTCAGCACGGTTTTAGATAGCTTTTTAACAGAAAGTGGAATAATCAGACTTAGACCATCAATGTCCATGTAATAAACATTTTTTAAGTTTTGTAAACTTGTGTGAAGATCAGTCCATTGCCAACAAAACAAATCATGCAGCTATAGATGTATTCATTATCGATATCTGTACATGCATTCTGTATCGATATCTCTAAATGACGAGCAAATGTTAAAGTTGTACAGGCTATGATTGAGAGTGAGGGAAAAACACAAAGTTAGTTGCACCAGCAGTAATTTCAACCTGATTTCATCTAAAAATCAAGTTACTTAGTTAACATGTTTCATTGACCTTTATTCTCCACATTAAACCCTGCCTTCCATGCCTTCCAAAATATTTGACCACTGCATCGCCTTGGTGAACATGTCATGTCGTCTGCTTATTTCTCAGCAGCACTATCGATTAAACTCCCACGCCTTATTTCTCAGGGAGTTGTCAGCAGAGTTCAACCCAGAAATCTTTGATTCTTCTTTACAGGAATCGAACCCTTGACTAGCTCTCCGTAATCTGTTTACATTGAATATATCTGAGCTGTGATATTGACATTTCTCAACGAGCCAGACGAGATGCCCCTGGCGTGAGCTTGTACCCACCTGCTAGCCTCGACTCGGTTTCAAGGCCATGCTCTTCCACCGCAGCATATGGCTCGCATTCCACAACCCATTGAAAGATTGAGCACCAACTGCAATAATAGATTCTGACTCGGGCCTGTGTATCACGGATTCGATCCCCATATGCAGCAAGCGCTTCTTCAAATGATGTTCCAACGGTTCTTGATCCAGTTATCTGTTCACTTCGGAAGGTGAATAACAATGGCGGACCACCTGCAACATTATGCAACATTATGATCAGATCAATACACTTCAATATATAGTAACTAATTTATTAAAACTCCATTTGTTTGCTCTGCTCACCCATCCAGAACATGAAATTGATATTTCCTCACCGCCCAGAACTGTCAAATTCAAAATGGATATGCCTTTTGAATTCAAATTCAAAGTTTGCCCGCTCATTTACGGAATTCAAATTTCAAACAGACGCATGGACAGATGCATGGATGTCATCGCATGCATCCCCTATGGAGGGCCACGTGGGGGGAATGGTTTCCTTTTAGTACAAACCTGTAGGCGTGAAGCTCCTTTGACGCCCCGCGATGGAACTAGTGAACGGTAGGGACCCCAGAGTTGTCTGACGATCGTCGGACAGAGCTTTTAATGCTGAAGTTCGAACTGAGGTGAACCTGCAGGGCGATCCGTGCAATCGGAAATCAAAGAATCGGCAACGGGAGCTCAGTCAAGGGGAAAGGGAAGGCAGTGGGTCCCATAGCCAGGTGGCTTAACCAGCATGAACGTACATGCTAGTTAAGCTCAGCCCTTATCCAGATACTGTACGAAGCCTGTCATCTCTATATATATAGTATAGAAAGGCCCTTTCCTCTCACAATATCCCATAATCTCAATCTCAAGGAATCTGTTTCAGGCCAGATCTATCATTTATTCTTATAGTCCGCTACGCTCGTCTTATTTCAAAAAAAATCTACAGCCAGCCGAGAAATGGCATCCAATAGAGGTATCACGGATATAATTTCTTTTCATTTTTATAACGATTATTGTAATCTGCGTGCGTATTAATCATGACTGGTTTTCTGAATTGAAGGAGTCTGATCATCTGATTGAATTGTATGAATGTTATTGCAGTTGGAGTGTTTGATAATCTGATTGAAATGTATGAACGTTATTGCAGTTGGAGTGTGATAATCTGATTGATTGAACGTTATTGTATGAATTGAAGCAGTGTGATAATCTGATAATTGAATTGTATGAAATATGTTATTGCAGTTGGAGTGTGCTATGGAATGGTTGCAAACAATTTGCCACATCCAGATCAGGTAGCAAATCTGATAAGATCACGCAACATCGGCAAAGTCAGGCTTTTCCAAGCACATCACGAAGCCCTTCGGGCCCTGCAAAACAGCGGAGGAATCGAAGTGATAGTGGGAGTTGGGAACGATGAGCTTCAGAAAATCTCATCCGATCAGGCTGCAGCAAATGGGTGGGTTAACGACAACATTCGCCAATTCTATCCGGCCGCCAACATCAAATACATCGCAGTGGGCAACGAAGTTTTGTCAATAGAAAATCGGCAGCATCTTCCGTATCTTGTTCCTGCGATGAGAAACATTCAAACCGCAGTCCGGAATGCGAATCTGCAGAACTCGATAAAAGTTTCCACCACTCACGCCACGTCTGTTCTGGGGAATTCATATCCTCCCTCTCAGGGAGAATTCACTAATGAATTGAAGAGCAGCATGAGCGATGTACTTAACTTTCTGGCAGAAAATGGGTCTCCTTTCCTGGCCAATGTGTATCCCTACTTCAGTTACAATTACAACAAGGCCCAAATCTCCTTAGACTACGCTTTGTTTAGATCGTCGGATCCCGTGGTGAACGATGGAGGTCGGCTCTACAAAAGCTTGTTCGATGCACTGGTGGATTCTCTGATTTCGGCCATGGAGAGATCGGGACATCCCAACATACCCATCGTCATAACTGAGAGCGGGTGGCCTTCTGCCGGCAATGAGGCGGCTACTGTAGAGAATGCAGAGACTTACAACAACAATCTCATCAAACATGTGCTTTCAAATGCAGGAACGCCGAAGAGGCCTGGACAGCACATTGAGTCATACATTTTCTCTCTTTTCAACGAGAATTTGAAGGGCGGGGATGAGACAGAACGCCATTTCGGACTCTTCAATCCTGATCAAAGCCCTGTTTACCCTGTCAACTTCTCCCCTTAAACTGATTTCTGTTTGCTATTCGAATTACTATATACCTATTTTCTCACAATAAAACGAAGGTTTCAAACCTTCGATTTCTTTCGACTTCTACCAATGTAACGCCATGTATAAATTGGAACTTCCGTTGAAGTTTCAATTTCCCAATAAGTTCACAAAATAATATCATTATTAACACATTCTATTTTCATAGTTTTCAATGAGTTAAGTCTTTTAAAATATCGGTATTATTACCAATATGTGTATTGAGACTTAATGTAGGCCTATACAAAAAATTCTAAAAGAAAATGTTTTTTTTTTCTTCACTTTCTAAGTATTATAAAGATGAGATATATCCATCTCAAGGTGTTTTAAGAATTGTCCAACTCTCTTTTTTACTATGAATCTTGGGAAAACATGTCCATTCTATCATAAAAAGATAAACAAATATAAATAGATTTAAACAAAAAAAAATATATAACATTTATTTACTATATTTTAATTTTTTATGTATATTTTTAAATGTTAGGTATGAAATCACGATGAATATTATATGAAATCTCCAACGTTTAGCTCAATCATTTAAACCATCCATCCGAGTCATGTTATCAACAAGGATGCCAAAGCTCTTAAATTCAAATCAGTCAACTCTCCTATCCTAAGGTTACAAACAATTATTGTGGCTACTGGTTGGGTTACCCTCCATTTAGATATTCTAAGGAAGATGGGAGAAGGACTGCAAGTTTTTCCTTAGAAATAATCATCCAATGTATTCGAGCATTCATTCTTTGTGTTTCTTGATCACTTTTAAAAAATGTTTGATTAATTATCATTAAGCCTCTTCACAAGTTAAGGTTGCTTTTTCATCCTTTGTATTTGAAGATTTGTTGATTCATCCATGGAGATTTTTTATATCTTAAAGATTGTCTCTTTCGAAAGTGTTAATTAACTCTTCTCGAGCATTCATTCTTTGTGTTTCTTAATCACTTTTAAAAAATGTTTGATTAACTATCATTAAGCCTCTTCCCTTTGTTTCCTAATCGCTTTTGCAAAATGCTTAAATAGTTTCATTCAATGATTTTTTACTTTCAAAATTTTTTAAAATCTTTCAAATGGGCTCGATGATTAATTACTTGCCACATTTGAATTTATAACAATACATCTTTACGCCGTAGGCATTTCACCATGGAGGTCCATAACCTCCACGTCGGCTAGATTCCTCGCTCATGGAGTGAATGGAATCATGCCAAGTGGAGGTTATGCTCCTCCCATCGCCGACCTCCTAGCGCGCGCGCCGCCGCTAGTGCTTCTCTCTGCACGAGCTCCCGGAAACATAAATTTCCTGGACCAACTTTACCTGCAAATTGTCTGAAAATGCTTCATTACCACAACGTGATTCTGTAAATTCTCGGCATGCTCAGTATCTACAGACAACATTACACTGGTGAGAAAATTAAGAAATCAATTTATTAATTTTCCTTGGCTTTACAGTGGAATATATTAAGGATAAAAGAGCTACTCCTGCCAACCTGCCAGTTACTACAGAGTATATACAATTAGAGCTTCTTTTAAAATGGATTGAAAGGTGTGCCTTAAAGTCTACATAATTCGAACCATGCTTAACACAACCTTCAAGGATGTAATGTGAAACTGCCTTATTTTTTTCAGTGTAGACCTTCCCAGCCACGGTGAGAATATAAGTGCTTAACAAGCATGGATTTACCTTTGAGTTCCAATTCCCGAGCTTCACTGGGTCAAAATAATTTTAAATAAAAAATTGACATTCACTAAATTCTGGAATTTTTTTAAACAATCAGCAAGGCACAATTTTGTGTTTCATTTAAACTCTTCAAGAATTTCTTGGCAGATAAGGTAATAGCTTCTCCTAAATAATTCAACATATGGAGCTCCACAAAGGGGCCTATCAGAATTTATTTTCCATTAAATACCTTGGGTTATTGTTGAATTCAACGTAGTTGGTAAAAAAACCCAAGTAAAACAATTCATCGGAGAAAAAGGAAAGGTTCATCTGTCCTTTTGCGGAAGAGTTGATCGAAAATGTCCGTCGTTGCGGAAAAAATAGGCGAGTTCCTCCTTTGTTTCGGAAAGAGAACCTTAACTCTTCCGTCGGGCCAGACTTGTTCGTCAAAAAAGCCGTTGCGGTAAAATTACATAAGTTTCTTCGCTGTTGCGGAGGACTTTAATTAAAACCTTCCGCGATTTCGAAGACATTTAATCTATTTCCTCCGACAAAGCGGACAGAATGACTCGGATCCTTGAGTTTTTACGACATCATTAGACAGTGCATTGCATCATTTTCCATGCTTGACTCCGTGTTGGACACGTCCTCCTCCAGGTCTTCTTGCTTTTTATCTGAACAAACCTATTACCCTGTTCGGTGAGAGTGAGATAATGCTTTTGTTTCTTCTACTGATCTGCAGGACTATACTTGCAGTGAGAATGAAGACGATGATACATTTCAAAATTTTAAAGCAAGAGAGCGTAAGAAACCTCCGTTGCAAAGTCATTTGTTGGACTGTACACCGGAGTCTTGTGCACAAATATGCTCTGACTAAATTTTTAAATTTTAATACAAAAAATTAATCAATGTAAAAATAAAATTATAAATTTACTCGGGATAAAAGCGATAATTTGCTTTTCGCTATACATGGATCGAACAATAACTCATTTCATCAATTGACTCATGGTGCACCGCCGCCTCCATTTCAGATGCAGCTGAAAATACAGAGGGCATATGCAGAGGTAGTGATCAGCGTAGGCGATGGATTGGTAGATGCGTAGACTGGATTCACATGATTTGATTTCATGGCGGCTCGGCGGTTTTTCAAAATTTGAAATTTGGAAGCCGTGGAGAGAGATACTTGTTCGATTGAAATTTTGTAAAGGAGGGAGAATGTTGTAAAAAATCTGTTACAGTCACTGATTATTAACTCCTTGCTGATAAAAACTGAAAATAAAATTCACAGCTAATGAGAAATAACACGACTGCAACTTCACCAATAAAATACACAGAAAGAAATAAGCAGCACAATCAACACATCAACACATGTTTTGGACAATTGTCCCTGGAGAAACCCCGAAGGGAAAACCAGTACTGCAGATGAGAAATATATTAAACTTCAGCAATTAAAGAAATACAAAATCCCCTGTCTCTCACTGGCAGAACTCAGATGATTTCCAGTTCCTCCTGCTGATATTCCTCGACTGCTATCCCTGCTATCCCAACGCTATCACTGCGCCTCTTGCTAACACTGCAAGACTGGTTTGCTAGCACTGCAAATACGTTTGCTATTACTGCAAATGATTCTCCCGGTTGTGCTTCACAAATGACCCAATGACTCCTTTTATACTATTCTCGTTTAACAATCAACGGCCGAGAGTAATACAAGTGAACGGCTCAATAACCACTGACTTGGTTATGCGGTGTCAGCTAAAGGAGTCACGATTGTTCTTTATCCCAACAATATTTGTTTGACAAAACCAGCCATTTTGTAAATGCTAGGCCAGGACGAACAACTGTCCCAACCACCCGTAACTAATGCTGCTGTTTCTGGGTGAGGACAAACAGCTGTCCAAGCTACCAAAATTAACAAATGTAAATCTTCAAATTCAACTTCAAGTTCAAATCAATAGAGTGAGCAAGAAACTCACCACCTGAAATTTGAAATCTTGGGTTAATGAGAGGGAAATCTCTATCATTTTAGTCAAGGAGCTAAGCTTAGAGGCACTTTCACTTCGGCCTGCTATTTATAAATGTTTGTCGGTCTGTACGTACTGAATTGTTTGTTTCCCTCCACTTTTTCTAATGCCAAGCGCATGAATATGATTATTATTTTGGATTCCACGCCTCTCATGAAGTAATTACATAATTTAGTGTTAACGTTCGTGACTGAACAACGAAGAGCATGATCTTTGATAGCTAATTTTAATGTAAACTTTAGTGATTCCACTTTTGATAGCAATGAACAAGATTCTGAAGTAAATGCAAAAAATGGTGACAACAATAACGTACAATGCAAGAAGAGATCGTTGTACGGCTAGATTTGGAAGACATATCAAATTTTACGATACTATACACGGAAGTCTGATTGGTCAAATTTGTGTGCAAAGTGAGCTGTAGATATTTCATGTTATGCATGTATTTTATCAGCTGACATAAAATAATCATAAAAATAAAACTCGGTCCCCTGACTAGAGCAACTAACATGATGCTGAAGCATTTCTCACATCGACAAAATCATCATAATATACAACCCCAACAAAATAAAAATCCCAAGGGTACCACCAGCATGTGTGTTGCTAACCGTTGCATTTCACCATGCTTTTTGAAGGTCTCCATAAGAAGAGGAGGTGCATATTGTGGGGTATCCTAATGCTCTTCCACATCTTGGTAGAAAGACATTGTAATTGTATCAATAGCCATCTCCACCACAGCAAAAAAAAGAGAAGCCACAACATATCCAAGGCTCCAAAAAAAATTGTAAATTGGGAGATTAGTTGGCAGATCTCAAAGCCTATCCTTACTTCCAATGCAAATATCAGAAATTAAAGAAAAAACTAAGTAAATATACTGTATGCATGTTTCAAGAAGGATAACTTCTTTATTTATTGGGAATAGATATATCCTCAACTCACCAATACTGGAAACAATGGGGATGAAATCTTATGATGAAAAGACTTGTAATGATGTGTATTCGGCTTGAGGAAAGCAAGCAAAGCACATGCAAGACTAACACACCACTTGCCCAAAAATAGCATTACATCTCCGATCACATTTACTGGTCCTATCCTCAGTATGTTGTTGACGATCAAACCAATTTCCATTGCAAAAACTTTGCAGAAACCTTTGCCTGTGATATCAATATGTATAAAACCTATAGCTGTACCACAAGTATCTACCAAAAAGCATGTTATGGGATTTGTTCTTTGCTTTGAGCCTCTTTCTGCTGCTTTGGCATCTTTGCAATCATGCTTACATTGCCAATGAGAGATTTGACGCCCCCCGATCGTCTCACGAAGTTTTCCATTCGTTCCAAGGGCTGACAGTGAGAGATATCATCCTCTGAAGATGAAACATTGCACAGCTCCTCAGATTCTTCATGCAAGTTTTACATTTTCTGTTCTTGTTAAACACATTAAAATGTGTATCTAGCTCATAAGGCTAAAGTTCCAGACCTCTTTTAGCAAGTGTGTTATATTTCAGCAATTTTTCTAGAAAAAAAAATCATTATATAAAAATGGATACAAGCTCTTTATTTGCTGATCATAATTTGCGCATCACTATAAAGATCGGGAAGGCTCACCAACTATTTAGGGCAACGAGGTGTAGTTCCTCTATGATTTTCTTAAACTATTCTGATTTAGTATTAGCTTCTTGGCCTCTATCTCTTAGATGCTAAACAGAACAAAGATCAATGTCCATGAAAATCAAACCTTCATCTTCTCAAGTTCAAAAAATGTTTCCCAGCAACTGAATGATTCCTCACCTTCTAGAGTTGAGCATCGATCTGCGGAGAAAATTCTAGTTACCTTAACAAGACTCGGCTATAGCAATCATAAAGAATTCAAGAATATACTTCTCAGCAAATTCAATTACAAAACTTTGAACAATCTCAAAGTAATTATTATTCGGTCGCAAGCTAAGTATTCCAATAGAGTTATCAATCTCAAATCTTAATTTTGAAAGAAGCATGCATTCACTAACCAAGTTAAGAAGTTCCATTCAATCCATCTTAGACCCATATTTGATATTTGAAAAAAGAAAACATTAAAAGAGCAGTTCAACATAACTTATATACAAACATGTGCTCTTTTGTTGTGAGGTCCAACAAAGTTAATAATGGTATGCTTTGTGGGTCTCTCTGGTTTATGGTTGTTATCTAAAATTTAGGGATTATCTCAGATTTGAACCTGTGACCTGGTGGATGGTTAAACGGATTGAACAAACACTCAAATCTGCTTATGTTTGTTATCAATGTAATGTGTTACAAGATATGACTATAGTGTTATAACATCTATATTATGAGATTTCATTCAAAGACAGGAAAAGAGTCAATACAAAGTACAAGTTCCTGACTCGAACCAAAAATAAAGTAATGTTAAAATATATTTATGTGTGATAAAAAATAAATTGAAGATCAATCTCTACTACTCAAAAGATCCAGCCGTCTTATTCTTTATATCTAAATCGACAGAGTAAGCTTGCAGCGAAAGTAATGAAATGTTGCGTTTGAGGTATTATAGATCTAACGGGACCTTAAATGGTTTTGTGGTAGCTGTACCTGTACATAATCTAACAATTTCCTGGTGGAGACAAGATATCAACAGAAACCCCTCATCGAATACCATATAAGCATTTAATTAGGTTAAGTCTGAATTCTGCCCCACAACTAGATCTGGAAAAATAAACAGAGATATACGCTGCATCCAACATACATAACTGGGGAAACTAGACAAAAGAGATTGGGAAGAACATCACCATACACGCATTCAAGTAGATTCAACAAGCATTCAAGTAGATTCAACAAGTCTGGCCCCCGATGGAAGAGTTAAGGTTTTTTTCCGAAACGGCCGAGGAACTCGCCTATTTTTACTGCAACAGCGGAAATTTCCGATCAACTCTTCCGCAAGAGTTAAGGTTAAGATGGAAGCAGGACGAAGAGACGGAAGGTTTTAATTAAATTCCTCCACAATCGCGGAAGGTTTTAATTAAATTCCTCTGCAACGGCGGAGAAACTCGCGTAAGTCTACCGCAACGGCCTTTTTGACGAACAAGTCTGGCCCGACGGAAGAGTTAAGGTTCTTTTTTCGAACCGGCGGAGAAACTCGCATAAGTCTATGCAACGGTCTTTTTGACGAACAGGTCTGGCCCAACGGAAGAGTTAAGGTTCTTTTTCCGAAACAGCGGAGGAACTCGCCTATTTTTACCGCAAAGGCAGACATTTTTGATCAACTCTTCTGCGACGGATGCAATTTATTGTGATGTAATTTTTTATTTATTTTAGAACCCAGACTGATCCAATTTATTGTGATGTAATTTTTTATTTATTTTAAATCTTTTATACATTTAAAAAAAATAACACCTCTACAAATTTGATCCCTCTTTGTGCTTTATAGATTGGGATTTAAGATTGATCTATGTTGGTTTTAATTTTTATGTTTTGTGAGTTTGCATGGATTTTTTTAATTACTTTTCATTGGTTTTAATTTTTTTATTACTTTATACTTTGTTATGTGACAACATCTTCTCCATACTGGAATGTAGAGCATGTTGCTCCTCTAGGTACAATAACATTCAAAATATTTTTTATTATTAATTATAATCTTTATATTAAGAGTATTAAGACTTCTTTATTTATATATATATATGTTTAAATTAGATGGTTAAAAAGATTGATTGTTATGAAAAAATACTATTTTATATGGACAAAAATATTTTATATATCTTTAAATAATCATAGGTTTCAAACTCTTCTTTTTTAGTTCAAAGAAAAAATTATATAACAATTTATTTATCATTTTTAATTATAAAAATATTCTTATCTATTATTATTTTAATATATATTAGTTTAAAATGTTTAAAATCATATATATTATAATTCATTTATGACAAAAAAAAGTAACAAAATACTTTGCAAGTGGAAAAAAGTTAAAACTTCAAACATTGGATTTTAGTGGAGAAGGGGATTCCTTAAACTTGAGTGATATCCTATATTGTAAAATGTTATATGCAAAAATATATAGTAAACAAAATGTCTATAATATGTGGTTGTAAAGCTTGCGTAAAGATTAACTTTTTTCAAATAAAAGGAAAAGAATTTTACTTAATTTTATGGTTTATGGTATTTTTTTTAGTAATTTTTCTCAAATAAAAGGAAAAGAATTTTACTCAATTTTATAATTTATAATATTCTTTTAGTAATATAGTAAAATTTGGAAAGTCAAAATTCTTCTTTTAATTTTTTTTACATAGAAAAATTTTAAATGTAAATTTTTAAGCATTTCCATACTTTTGGGGGCTTGGTAGATATATACAGCTTAGGGTTTGTTGCCATTGATTTATTGAAAAATTATTATTAATTGATCCTCACATTAATATAATTTAATCATCTTTCTATTCTAAATTATTTTTAAACAAAATAAATTGTAATTTTTATTGTTTTCTAATTATTATGAAAATTATGATTTTAATAAATAGTTGAGTATGTATTGCATTTGCATCCAAATAATATGGGAAATTTTCATTTTAATAAATAGTTTAGTATGCATTGCATTTACATCCAAATAATATGGAAATTATGGCATAGGTACAAAACACTACCTAAGGCTTTCTTCTCGTTGAAGGGAAGGTTAAGCTCACTTCAGACCTCAGTAAGGAATGGAATACAGGTCAATAGTTGGAAGAATCTTGATTTTTGATCAAGTTAAAGTTGCCATATCTTTTGAATTTTAGCATTTTTGGATAAGTATTAATTACTGTTTTACGCAATTATCATATTTCTGATTAAGATGAGTAATGAATCTTTTTGTGATGCAAAACCTATTTTTGGGCATAAGTTCATCCTTTATATATTGTGCAAGAGTACGATTTTTTCTTTGGAAAAAAAAGTACAAAACACTACATTATTAACGCTTTGGAAAATGTATAATATATATAAAAACAATCATTAAAGAGGTGATTTGTTTTCAAATAATATGAAACAAAATTTAATAATGCCTTGCATTTGACATATGGACATAGCTTAATATTATTAACCAACTCTGAGTTCATAAATAAAGAATAAAAAACCACATTAAAAAAATAAATAACATTACTTTATAAAACCATTCAACTGATATTTTTTAACACAACAATTCCAAAACTAAAGTCCTTTTACCGTATAAAGATAAAAACTTCAAATGCTATCAATTGTTATTGCTCCCTATATTTTTTTATGAATATGATTAATAAAGCCTACATTAAGGAAAGGGTAGTAAAATAACAAACAAAATAAATTGTAATTCTTATTGTTTTCTAAATATTATGAAAATTATGATTTTAATAAATAGTTGAATATGTATTGCATTTGCATCCAAATAATATGGGAAATTTTCATTTTAATACATAGTTTAGTATGCATTGTATTTACATCCAAATAATATGGAAATTATGGCATAGGTAAAAAACTCTACCTAAGGCCTTCTTCTCGTTGAAGGGAAGGTTAAGCTCACCTCATATCTCAGTAAGGAATGGAATACAGGTAAATAGTTGGAAGAATCTTGATTTCTGATCAAGTTAAAGTTGCCATATCTTTTGAATTTTAGCATTTTTGGATAAGTATTAATTATTATTTTATGCAATTATCATATTTCTGATTAAGTTGAATAATGAATCTTTTTGTGATGCGAAACCTATTTTTGGGCATAAGTTCATCCTTTATATATTGTGCAGGAGTACAATTTTTTCTTTACTTTATAAAACCATTCAACTGATATTTTTTAACACAACAATTCCAAAACTAAAGTCCTTTTACTGTATAAAGATAAATACTCCAAATGCTATCAATTGTTATTGAAAACTCACCAGCTCCCTATACTTTTTTATGAATATGATTAATAAATCCTACATTAAGGAAAGGGTAGTAAAATAACATTACTACTCATACTTATTAATCTCTCATAAATATGATACACACTTAAATACATTACTATCTATATCTTCCTCTTATACATTAACCTCAAACACATTAGTCCATCCCTATGATACATTAACCTCAAACACATCTTAGTCCATTCCTATGAGGAAGTTAGAAAGTTAGGGTAATAAAATAACATTGTCACTAATACTTATTAATAGATGTGATCCACTCAAATACATTAGTATCTCTATCTTCCTCCTATGCATTAACCTCAAATATGTCTTAATACATCCTTTGAGGAAGTTATTAACTTGTTATTAGTATAATTATTAAAAGTTAACATTCAATTTTATAATATTTATTTTTTAATATATAAATATATAAATAATTTAAAAATATTATAAAATTAATATTAATTTAATATTTATTAATATATTTATTTAAAATTTTAATATTATAATTAATAACTTTATGTATGTTAATATTAATTTAATATTTTTCAATATAATGTCCTCTTAAATCTTAATATTATATTAATTAATATAATGTCCTTTTAATCTTAACATTATAATTTATGACAATTTTTTATAATAAAATTCCATGTCATTTGGTTGACCAGGTCAACCCATTGCAAGGCTATGAGAAAATTGAGTTGCCAGTTTTGATAAATGTGTTTTTTTTTTTTTTATTAATAACCATTGTGGTACTTTGGTCTAAATGTTTTTTCTATCTCATTGTTTCTCTCTATTGTGTGCTCGGTGCCACCTATCTATCTCGATGCATAAATCAACCTCTGCTCGGTTTGTGGTTCTAGTTGCATGCCATTATTTGTAGTTGCATGCCATTGAGTCTTGTTTAGAGTTGTCGTGAGTCGATGACATTCATGCAAGAAATGAAATCTTGTAGAGCAGGACTCATCAAAGAGGCAATATGAATTTCATTTTGATAAAAAATGAGTGGACATTGGTAGCTAGGTTCACATAGGAGGCTTAATGGAAATTTATAAGCATCTCAGAGAGGAGGCTGGCACTTAGATAGTCTCCAGAGTAATTTTTGTATACGTAGTGAGCATTGTATTACATTAATTGCCAAAATCCCACATAGTTTTGTATGTATTTATCCATCAAATTAATATTACGAAGATGAAGTTCATAGAATGTAAGATATTTACCATATGGAACTTGTAAACAGTGTCATCTATGGAATCCTTTATTCCAGCGATAAGTTTCAACATTCAAATCTAATGACGAGAACTCTTTGGATTTACGTTTATATGTCAAGTCAGCTCAAAAGAGTCAGGGTTTGGAGCGGGTTCTCTCCTTGTACTGGTGGTTCTTGGCATGGCAGGATCCAGCAGGAGGCTAAATATTGGTCGCCATTCACGGCCCTCGGTTGCTCTGCTCTCACATGTGGGTGCAACCCAGACACCTCAAGGTGAACGCTGACAGAATCCGGACCAATATAAACTCTCCTTTCTTTGGTAACAACTACACTCTCAAGGCAATCCTTGTTCCTCCATAGTTCCTTTGGCTTCCACTTCTTTCTTTTCAGGAAGGCATGTTCGTTGCTAGAAGTAGAAGACTGGATTACCCATGGTATTCTTGTTTTAAATAGTTATCTACATACCAACCAACCTTTATTTTTTATTTTGTAGTCAATTAAATTTGTTTTGTACTTTTAATCCTTTTTATGATACTTGTGATGTGAAGTTGGAATCATTTAGGGAGAGAAGTGGAACTGGGTGATCATTAGTGGAGATAGGAATGGTGTTGGTTGACTTCATTTTTGAAAAAATTAGCTACTATAAGTGGTTCAAAAAAGCACTTTATGTACGAGTAATATTATTTATCAAAAAAATTCTTCTACATTTTGGAATGAAATGAATATTTACGCCGTAGGTGTTTCACCAACAAGAAGCATTCCAGTCCATGTCGGCTAGATTCCTCGCTCATAGAGTGAATGAAATGCTTCCCCGTGGATGGTTGTTTCTGACTCCGAGTTCACCAGTATTACTTGCATGGTTGTTTCTGTCGCAAATAAAGCGTAATGTGTAGTCGTCCAGTATTACTTGTATGTTCAATCTTTAAATTTAGTATTTGATCATGTATGCGATTTATCTACTGGTTTCAGATGAAAGGGTGATTTATTTAATTTTCACTGCAACATTTTTGTCTCCTAGAAAAGTTGGGCCTTCAGTTCCATGTTCATTTTGCCTTTCCATGTACTTGTTTTCACTGCAAGTAAACGATGCACATATTACTAATCTCAAACTGTAGTGGTGCACTTAACATATTAGCTTCTATTTTGCAACTCTTGCATGTATGTACCATATAAGTTTATGGTAGGACTCTTAAGCATATTATTGTTTAGAAGATTTTAAAGAGCTTGATAGCCTCCTTTTCCAAATCGTTAAATAACTGCATGGATTTTTTACATTTGGAAGAGTTAACTGATGATGACCTAGTAATCTTCACATTAGTGAATTTCTCTATAAAGGTGTTGAGATACGATTTTGCTCTATATTATTTATCATAAGATTATTGAGATTGTTTGGGAAAATACTTCTAGGTTTATTGGTTGATAATTGAATTTTATAAGGTGAATTTTATTTTAGGAAAAAAAGGTTAATTAGCTAATTCTGTGCATTTACTTTATGTGAAAAAAACAATTGAATGGAGAAAAATACTCTTTATTTCCTTTCTGGTTATTGCACTACTTTCAACTTGTACACAGCTTACCTCAGCGCGGAGCAACTTCCAATTTTCCGTCGACCGACACAATTTAGGCAGTTCAAGCCCATATAGACTCAATGATGTTTGTTGTAATCCAATTTCATTCTTGAAATGATTCGTTGAAAACCTACGATACGACTATTAGAATTTTGAAGGATGACTTAAGGAGGGATATAGAGACTTTAGGCAGATATGGATATCTCCTATTCTTGTTGAACTAGTGTTAGATATCTCATATTTGTATTTGATTCTGAGTTGCCTCACCAGGTTATCTTTCAAGGTTATTTTGAAAGTGTTTACATGATGTTTGGATGTGCTTTTATTAGTTAGTTGAAGATTCATATTTAAATTGTGATTTTGTTTTATGTTTCAATGATACCAGTAATTTAAAAACTTACTTAGCGGTAATGGAATACCTCGCTGAAAAAATATCTTCGCAACTGCTTCCTGCTATAAAACGCCCTAACGAAATCAGCAGTCGATTGCCTCCTGCCATAAAACGCCTTAATTAAACCAAAGGCCAATTGATTCCTGCCGCAAAACGCTTTAACGAAACCACTACCCTAATTTAACGTAAAAAAAAGTCAATTAAAAATTGATCCAAGACGCGCGACCGGCGATAGCCGATTGAGTTGCATAAATTTTAAAAAGGTTAAAAATACTCGGCAACGCGCGATAGGCAACCGGCGACAGCCAACCCTGTTGCATAATTTGTAAAACGTTAAATAAAAGAATAACAAATCACCGGTGACGGGCGACGGCGAAAGCCAACCAAGTCACATAATTTTTTAAAGTTAAATTAAACAATTAACAATTCATCGGCAACACGCGATGGACGACAGGCGACCCTCTCGCATAATTTGCAAAACGTTAAAAAAAACAATAAAAGATGAATGGTGATGGATGACCCAGACGCGTCATTTTAAAAAGTCAAATAAAACAATAAAAAATAATAGGCGACAAGCGACAGAAGACCGAGTCGCGTAATTTTAAAAAGTTAAATTAAATAATAAAATATCTTCGGCGACGCGCGACGATCGACGGGCAACAGCAGACCGTGTCGCATCAGTTTTCAAAACTTTAATTAAACAATTAAAAATACTCGACGATGGGCAACCGGCGACCATGTCGCATAATTTTATAAAGTTAAATTAAACCTTAACAGCAATTTGTTTTTAAAGTGCCGACCCGCGACGACTAAGCTATTTCAAATTTAAAAAAATCAACACCGACGGGCAATCGTCGATCGGAAAAAATTACGAAATGATGGCCGTCAGTTTAACACCCCGCGATTATACCTTCGGCGTTTCTTTTGCCCCTATAGGGGAAAATGCTAGTTTATAATGCCATGATGGTTCATTGAGTCATTTTGAAAGTTTGCTTTGAACTTCTTTCGAAGTCACCCAAAATCTCTTCAAGAAAATTTAAATGTTTGAACACCAAAATCTTCAAATATTGCCCATTGATTCCTCGAGGAACTTCCAAAGAAACATCTTTCAATTTTGAGAATCTGATGGTTCAAAGGGATTTTCCAAGTTCCATTTTGTCATTTAATGAAACCTCCCATCAAGGTATTTTCAAATACATTTTGAAGGTTACACCTTTTAAAAAGTCTTAATAGTTTATTGGATTATTTTCAAAGTTGTCACTTAAAAAATTTCGAAATCATCTAATAGTTTATTAACCCATTTTTTGAGATTCCACCTTGCATATTTCGAAAGTGCCTAATTGTGTCGAAGAGGCGCATTCTACAGTGCAAAGGTGGATGTGTAACTCTTTTCGTGCTCATCCAGAGCTGACACGTGTCTTTTTAAAAAAATAATAAAATATTATTAAAAATAAAATGTCTACTAAAATTAGATTTAAAACATTTACATTTACAATGACATATATATATACACAAATTACATAAATTAAAACCCTTTCTCAACATTTGCACTCTAAAAAGGATTTTGTGCCTTGATAAATTTGATCCCTCTTGATGCTTGGTAGATCCCCTTTTAAGATGGATCTTGGTAGTTAATCAAGAAGATTTCGAAGATAATATTTTCAAAGCGCCTAATAGTTCATCATGGAACATTTAAAAGATGTGCTTATATTTCTTAGAAATTTCCTAATAAATCATCAAGCCAATCTCAAATATTTGGAATGTCGCACCTTTTGAAATGGATTGATGGTTCATCGAGCCACTTCCGAACTTTGGTATTGATTTCTTTCGAACACCCCAGATATATCATCGATAGGTGTTCAACCTTTGAAAATAACATCTTTCAAACATCAACGAGGGTCTATTAGGTGGTTTTCATTTTATTTTCCCAAACACCCCATTGGGCCCTTACAAGTAATTGAAAGTTGCACATTAATTATGATAATATTTGCAATCTTGGAGATAAATGGTCATTTGACACACAAAACAAAACATTCGCATATGGTAAGTTTTGTTAAAGTTTACAAGACAGTAAAAGAGGGAACAACAATGGACATATTTCTTTCCTTCTCATTATTAATCATAAGCTTATATAGGATTACACCACAACAATATACCGGTAAATACCATGGAACAGAAAATACTATGGGACATCAAAGTGTCATAGTCAAACTAACCAACTCATCACTCAATTAATTAATGCACTAATGGCCAGTGAGATTACAATTCTTAACACACGCCCTTAAATCTCAACTGGGACAGTATTCTCAGCACTATCAATGCCTAAGTGCTTTATCTAAAACTCAAATGCATATGTTTCCAAGGGTTTGGTAAACATATCAGCCAATTTATCCTTAGAGCCACAAAACAACAAAGTAATCTCTCCATTGTTGACTAACTCACGAATAAAATGGTAGCGAGTGTCAATGCGTTTACTCTTTCTATGAAACACATTATGTTTGGACAATTGTATGACAGAACTATTGTCACAATAAATAGGTGTTGGTTCTTTTTTTTGTGTCTCATATCCTTCAAAAGTCTTCTCAGCCAAACTGCGTGGCATGCTGCTGTAGTTGCTACGACATATTCTGCTTCTACAGAAGACATGTTGACAATGGGTTGTTTCTGAGAATCCCATGAAATCAAATTGGTACCCAAATGGAAAGCATAACCAGATGTGCTTTTCCTATCATCAATACTGCCTGCAAAATCACTGTCAGGGTACCCTGTAAGAGTATTGTCTAGTGAATGAGAGTACCAAAGTCCATAACCAACTATGCCTGCAACATATCTAAGAATTATTTTACCAACTTTCCAATGAGAGTCTTTGGGAGACTCCATAAATCTAGAGATCAGGATAATGGCATACATCAAATCAGGTCTAGTTGCAGTCAAATACATTAAATGTCCTACCAATCTTTTGTAAAGTGTAGAGTTCATTGTTGGTTCATCATCATTCTTGCTTAACTTGGTTCCTGTAGAAATGGGGGTTTCTGTTGGTTTACATTTATCCATTCTAAATCTCTGCAGAATGTCTGTAGCATACTTATGCTGACAAATGAAAATTCCATTTTCATTTTGGTCAACTTCCAGACCAAGGAAGTACTTCGTAAGGCCAAGATCAGTCATTTCAAACTCTTTTTTCATGACTATCTTAAATTCTTCCAGCATCAAATTTCTAGTATAAATCATATCATCAACATAAAGACATACAATCAGAATGTTACCTTGCTAATATGTTTTGACATACAGAGTGGGCTCATGGTTGCTCCTGTTGAACCCATTGTTTATGATGTAGGAATCAATGTTGTTGTACCAAGCTCGTGGACCTTGTTTTAGACCATACAAGGCCTTTTTCAGCTTGCACACTTTGTGTTCTTAACCTTTGACATCATATCCAAGTGGTTGGTCTACATAGACTTCTTCTTCAAGTATTCCATTGAGAAAGGCATATTTCACATCCATTTGATAAATAGGCCACTGATTTTGAGCTGCTATAGCAAGTACAGTTCTGATGGTGTCCATCCTTTCTACTGGAGAAAAGGTTTAATCATATTCCACACCATATTGTTGAGCAAATCCTTTTGCAACCAACCTGGCTTTGTGCTTCTCTATCTCTGCTTTTTCATTGAGTTTGGTCTTATAGACCCATTTTACTCCAATACTCTTTTTGTCTGGTGGGAGATCAACAAGATCCCAAGTTTGATTCCTTTCTATAGAATCAATTTCTTCATTCATTTCTTGTACCCACTATGCATCCTTTATTGCTTCATCAAAATATGTTGCCTAATAGGAAAATAGAGCATATTGTAGTTGCTCATCAATAACAAGAGTTTGCTCATATAACTCCCTCAAACTTCTGGTTCTTTGGTTCTGTGGTGGACTATTTGTTGATGTTGCTTCTTGCTGCTGCTGCTATACCTCCAATCTGGGCATTCTAAGTGGTAGATCTGGTGGTATTGGAATTTCTTTTTGTTGAGTATCTGTTGAAGCATTGTGAGGATCACTCCAGCATTTGTCTTCAAGAAACTTGACATCTCTTCTCACCACAAAATTTTTGGTGACGGGATTAAACATCTTATAAGCCTTGTGATGCTCACTGTAACCAGTGAAGATACATTTCTCACTCTTCTTTTCCAGCTTTTTTCTCAATTCATCAAGTACATGTGCAAATGCTACACATCCAAAACCTCTTATATGTGAGACATTAATCTTACTGCCACTCAATGCTTCTTCAGGAATCTTATCTTTAACACTCACAGTATGAGATATGTTTAGTGAACTGGTGTTGGATGCCATGTTGTTTACAGAATTATGCAAAATCATGTGAATCATATTCACCTCCAACAATTGACCTGAGCATTTTGATGGATTTACTAGACTGCTTTTCAGTTAATGCCTTGAATTCTTTAAACTTGGAGAAGGTATCTGATTTGTGTCTAAGAAAATAGACCCAAAATTTCCTGCTATAATCATCAATAAAAGTCAGAAAATAAAGACTACCTCCTATGGATTGGTTTTGCAATATGGGTCCACATAGATCTGTGTGAACTAACTCAAGGTATTCTTTGGCTCGATATGTGGAAATGGGGAAATTTTCACTTTGATGTTTCCCTAAGATACGGTCTTCACAAGAACTGGAATGTTCATTCATAACTGGAAACCCCTTAACCATAGACTATGTTTGCATAAGACTGAGACTCTGAAAGGGTAGATGACCATACCTACAGTGCCACAACCAGGTTTCATCTAGACTGGAAACAGTATGTGCATATGACTATGACATGATAGCACTTCTTAGACTAAGTGGGAATATTCTATTCTTGGTCATTTCTACGTTGGCTAAGAGTCTTCTACTAGGGGCTTTATCATAGACATCACAATAGGAATCAATAAACCTGACATCATACTTGTTCTGAATCAGTTGGCCCACACTGATCAAATTGACTTTCAGATTAGGAACATAGAATACATCATGTATAAACTTCTTTTCATTTTGTTTAGTAAGAATGGGAACAATGCATTTGCCTTGAGCAGGAACAAGATAATGATCACCAAGCTTGATTTTTGTATTAACGGATGAATCTAGATCAGAAAATAGCAATTTGTTACATGTCATATGATTTTTGCAGCCACTGTCCAGCAACCATACATTTGAATGATATTCTTCTTTAGTTACTTGACATGAGAGAAACATGACTTCAGATGAGCTTTCTTCAACATTGGAGACATGGGCTTTGCCATTGTTCTGGTCTTCTTGCTTCTTTTTGTAGTCTCGTTCATAGTGGCCATACTTCTTGCAGTAGTTGAAATGAATGTTGGACCTATTATTCCATTGCTTGCCTCTCCCCCTCTAGTTCTAAGAGTTGTGAGAGTGCTCATCGTGATTTGAGTGCTCATGAGCAGTTCTATTCTCTGTAGAATGGGAACCTCTTTCCCGTCTGCCTCGTCGTCTACCTCCTCTTCCTCAACCTCTGATGAGGGAAGCCTGAGTGTTGAATGCATTTCACATAAACTCTTCTTCTTGGCTGAGTCAAGATTCGTGGGACAGAAGGGACCCTGTTAAATCTTCTAGGATAAATTTGGACAGATCTTTAGATTCTTCTATAGCAGTAACAACCATAGAAAATTCTTAGTGAGACATCTAAGAATATTTTGGACAAGAACATTTTATTCAAAGGCCTCGCCATAGGTTTGGAATTGAGTCACAATACCCAAAAATTGTGTTATGAACTGATCTACAGTTTTAGTTTCCTTCATTTTAAGACTTTCAAACTAAAGTCGAAGGGTTTGGAGTCTTACCATTTTGACTATGTACGTACCTTTGTATGCGGATGCAAGTAGATTCCAGGCTTGATACGCGATGGTGGCTCCTGAGATCCGCAGGAAAATGGACTCCTCAATGCAGCTCTGGATCAACCATTTTGTAGTGAGATTTTGATCTCGGCTATATTCAACGGATTTCCTCTGATCATTAGACATAGCAGCCAGAGTGGTTGCATCTGGTTCTGTGAACTCGTTTTCCACCATATCCCAACATTTGTTGAGTTGGAGAAACGTCTGCATCTTGATTGACCAAAATTCATAGTTGGTGTTGATCAACATTGGTCCAGAGATCTGCTTCATACTAGTACTAGCCATCTTTTATGACTGTCTTTTAAACACAGTGCCGCAACTTGTACAACTGACATAGTGCGTCACAGGGT
This sequence comes from Larix kaempferi, assembly GCA_027924585.1. Classification (NCBI taxonomy): domain Eukaryota; kingdom Viridiplantae; phylum Streptophyta; class Pinopsida; order Pinales; family Pinaceae; genus Larix; species Larix kaempferi. The sequence continues at coordinate 23,522,341 of BSBM01000017.1, read as the reverse complement.
GAGTCAGGGAAAATCTGTGTAAGTGAACAGTGATCGCCGCACTTTCCCTTAAACGCAAGTGCGTCAGCAACGCGCTTAGTCTGCGCATAGAGTGTGTCAACGACGTGATTTTCCTTAATAACAAGTGCGTCAGTGGAAGGGTGACGCGGTTCCTAATAGGGACAAGTGCATCGACGCTTCCAAAGGAAAAATAAAAAGTAGAGATTTGGCCCTAGTGTTGTGAAGAGACTCATCCACCCTGATGTGTTCCCATCTTGATCTGCAACCTCCAGAAGATGTGAATATGTGCTTTCCACTATGTGAAAAGGCTGACCCCAAATACAGTTATGGATCAGGCCATGCGCTCTAATACCATGTTAAAGTTTACAAGATAGTAAAGGAGGGAACAACAGTGGGCATATTGATTTCCTTCTCATTATTAATCATAAGCTTAAATAGGATTACATCACAACAATACTACTAGCAAATACCATGGAACAGAAAATACTATGGGACATCAAAGTGTCCTAGTCAAAGTAACCAACTCATCACTCAACTAATTAATGCACTAATGACCAGTGAGATTACAATTTTCAACAAGTTTCAATTATTTTTTTCCTATCACGGAAAACATAAACAATATCCTTGCATACTCTTTACACTATTGGTGATAAATGGTTTTGTTTCGGTGCAAATCGATCGCACTCGAGTTGACGAGAGCGTGTGAATTCAAAGGCATATTATTGTCTGTGCGGAGTGATCATTTTGGGATGGAGCTATAGTAGAATTTATTAAAGAATGTAATTATTATTAATTGTTTTTATCATTAGCACAATCACTTAATTTGTGGTTGGTGAACATTAATAGGTTACAAGTTAAGTGCTATGAACAAGTTACTTGTTCTCGATGCGTAGTTGCAGGAACTTCCTATTATCCATGCATGATCTACGAGTTATTCGTGTACAACTATCAATTATCCATGTATAGCTACCAGTTATTTTTTATATTCTTTTTTTATAATTGTTTATTTCAAATTTGGAACGATTGCCAAAAAATCAATCTGGACAGTACACTTGTCGCATCCTCGTGCATTATAACAAAAGCATAGGAAATATTCCACCACAAATTCTAAGATATAAACACCTATCAGTGTAATTACATACCCAAATCAAAGTAAGGAGTCTCTTGGGATTCAAATGCCCTTGGGGAATACGGGATAAATTCTTATCCCCAAGAAATCTTGATAAATTGTCTGATATCAATTTCTTGACTATGAATTGAATGTTTATCAACAATGTAGTGATATTTAGGAATTGCGTAGCCTAAGCATTCGACAATTTCGCCCTTTCCCAATAGCATTTTTCAACACGATTTCAACGAAATCCAGTAAAAATTTTGAAGAAATTTTCAAAATCTCAAATAACTATGTTTAAACTTGCATAATCTGGGTGCTCTGAAGTATTTGAGGGTACTAAATCCATTTATGCATTCAGAAGCACAATTTGAACAACAAAAAATTCATAATATTTATTTAAAAAAAATCATCGGATTCTGATACAAAAACTCGCCAAACAAGCAAAATCGTTGAATTTTAGACTTCTTAAGAATTCACCGTTGACAAGGTATAGCAATGTCATATGTCATATTCTTATTCATTGGGTGAGAAGGGCACGTAGTAATTTTGCCAGAACTTATGAATAATAAATTAATATGAAACTCAACAAAGGGTGTTTCTATTCTGGTAGAGGTAGGGAAGGCAAAGCATTACGGAAGAAAGGAAGGCAAAGCATTACGGAAAGGAAGGCAAAGCATTACGGAAGAAACTATAAAAGGAGAAGAAGATTGAAGTATGGATAATATTGAGTGTGAGCAACCAATAATAAAGATAAAAGACCATAATTACATAGTTATGGGTTAAAGATCATAGTGAAGTGGTTTGTATGTGTATTGTAGCAAATATAAGTCATAGATTTTGTCCTCGTCAATGCTCAAGAAGAAGGCAATTTGTTTCTCTTGTAAATCTTACTTTTATGATCAAACAAATTGTGATTATAACTATGTTATCTTCAAAAGTATGTTGAATAGTCATTTTAGGAAAGCAAAAACAACTAAACAAGGATTTGAAAGGATTTGAAGAGTATACGAGAGGGTATCCAAGGGTTAGAAGAAGTTGGAAACCCTAACAATCTCTCATAAATAGAGTCATTGTACTCAAAATATCAAGTTTTTTACTTGACTTGTAATTGAACTTCTTGTTAATTAAGAAGACGTTGTTGGCCAAGTGTTTTTGAAGATTTCTAGTGATGTTGTGAATTGGTGTAGAGTATTCTTGCTTTTTTGTTGTGCTTTTAAACTATGTAAGTATTGATGCTCAATCATTGTAGAGTATTCTCTTGTATATGATGTTTTGTTTTTTCTTGCTTTATATTTCACCTTATGTTAACAAATAGATATGAAAGTGTAATTCTTAATAAAATTCTAAGTTATCTTAGTTTTGTTGTTCATTATATAAAAAACCATAAATATGTAGTTTAGAATGAAGTTTTTCTTGCTGACAAGTTGTTATGATCTTTTTGTTTCATGCCTATCAATTTTTTAAATTCCTTAATTAGGACCTTCAGAAAATATTAGTATTAGAGTGCTCACATTTTGTCTACTTCATTTTAAATTAATCATATTAATTAGCAATGACAATTAGGCCATAATTCGGAGGGTTGACCATACCAAACTAAGGAAGGTATAATTAGGGTCTTTCATTAGGTGAACATGTGATGTTGATGATGCGATATTTGCCTTATCAACACATTAAGGCTCAAGCTAGTAGTAATTCTTTGAAGGAATGTATAGCAGAGAAGGGACATGTACAATATGTGTTGTATATGGTTGTGATGTGAGAGTTTCATGGATGATTCACAGTTGTATTTGGTGTCTAGAGTCTCTTGTATTGAGAGGGTTATTAAGCCTTCAGTATTGTGGGTCAAGTAGAGAGTGTTATGAGCACATAGTTGAATTCTTCACCCTACTAGTCTTATATATTGATTTGGTGGTGTAATCTACACTATATGCCTATTATTGGAGAATGAATCACTCATATGTAGTTGGTTTCTTGGATCACTCTTCATCACACAACAATTTCACTGCTTCAGTGTATAAAGGTGTACATACCATAATCCCCTCTAGATTTGAACCTAGGACATATAAAGGGTTCTAAGTACCACCATTTTATCTTTCGAGGAGATTTTTTAAATAATATTTTTCAAGTTGATACAACATCACCATTTTCTTTTTCAAATATTGTTTCTCTTCAATATTTTTGTTTTAAGGTGATAATGTGCCACCATGTTCTTTTTCCAAGATTAGTAATTTTTTGTGATATTTTGTTTATCATTTTTTTCAAAGTTTTATTTTCAATGTAATCAAATGTTCGGTGGCGGTGGTGGTGGTGATTGTAATAATGGTTACTATCCACTATTAAGACAAACTTTATAGAGCTTTTAAAAAAATTATAAAGATTTAATTGATTTGATTTAAGATTTTATTTATATACTCAAAAATATTGAAAACTCGCGGGTGGCACAATTAAAGATATGAAAACTCAATGCTCACATAAATGAATGGATGAATTGCAGAAATGGTGCTCACATGAAGATAAAGGGATCATGAGGCAATGGATAGAGAGGTTGTGTGAGATCCATTGACTCTCAATGCCTTACGCCGGTGTGGTCTTTTAAAATTCAATCCACATCCAATATGAGGCCACAACCCAATTTGCTTCATAGTTTAGTGCAACTATGGGATCCGGATCAAGGAGTATTCAATCTCTAAGGTGAGATATTAGACTCTTAGAGCTCACAATAGACGACATCTATTTTATCACCAGATTATCCCATCGGGGAGAGGTTATTAACCTCAAGGGCACTTTTCAAGGAGTGGGGGCCCTATCGGTGAAAGATTACATTAACACTTATTGCACAGCTGGAGCAAAGAAGAGTGGCACTCAAGTGCCAATTGGACACATAGAAAGCTTTCCATTGAAAGTCATTTTGAGTACCATCAATCGGGTGGGCGGGAGTGCCGCTCAACACTTGGATTCTCATGGTTATATGCAAATTGGTGTGGAATGCTTGTGCAAGGTGATCTTTGATTGGTGCACCGGGCTATTGGTGAACATGAAGCACCAATTAACTGAGTGTAAGACTGGAAAAAAGAATAATTTTGTATATGGTACTATCTTATGTACCTTCGAGAGAGAGACTTCCAGGTTTGAGTCCTAGGGTGGCCCTTCCACCGGTTAACCATTGTGAGCCGTGGCAAGATGACTCATTGAGGTGAAGTCTTTGTACGACAAGGAGGGGGAGACACCCGTAATTCCTATGATGATGAGGACTTCTTAGGGTGGTGGAGTCGGCAAGTTCATGCATTTGAACAGTTTCCTTACGCTGGGTTGGACTTCTGTGGTGAATCGGAACTCATGCTCCCTCCAGGAGTAGTTTGGGGAGACATAAGTAACCATTTTTTTTTGTCATTATTCAATTTTTATGAATTTTAGTTATAAATATGTACATATATATATGCTTTATTTGATTTTAAGTATTAACAACATACTCGATGCAGATATGGGACCAATGAGGCCATCCGAACACCTTAGAGTGTTTGTACGACCAACGGAGCCGAGCAAAGCAGAGGCCATGTTGCGGACCATTGAGGGGAAGATGAACCAATTGGCACATGATATACCTACATAGATTCAGATAGAGTGCATGCCTATGGATATGTAGGAACATGTAGTGGGCGTTCCCCTTGCATGGATTAGGCTTAGGCTACTTTGTAAAGTAGCTAGATTGGTTATCTATTATAGAGAGGTCATATCCGAGGAGGCTAAGGCTCCTGCCTCTCCTTAGGGACATTTACATCATTTTGAGGCTATACACCTGATTTTTGTATATTGATATGTATATTTGACAGAGATATATACTCAAACTCTTTTTATTTTGGATCTCTATATATATTCACATATATCGATTATATACATGTTTCTCTTATGTGCGTGGTTATTTATTTACTGTGTATGATACAAATGCCAGTCAAGTATATAGTTTGCATATGCATCAGTTACAGTGTTTTGGTTTCTTGAAATTTCTTGATATATAATGGAATCAAAATTTCTTTCAAGCAATTTAACTTTAAATAAATGACGCAATAACGAAGAATCCCTGACCCGATACTAGCCAATGAGCTGAGACACGATTAACTGAGAATCAATCCTAACCTTCAAACATGAAATGTCGTTGTGTAATGCATTTCAGAGCAGCTCTATAAAAACGCTATACTTGGCCATATTGTTAGTAGAAGGTCCTAGGAAAGCACCTCCTGACAAAACTAGGTGACATGTAGGTGAATAAATCACCCAAGAAACTGAGGCGAGGTTATGAGTATGGTGACTAGCGCCATCACCGAACCCTACAAACCACTCGGTTGACATCTGAAACACAACTAGAGTTACATGAGAAACAAGAAAATACAAACTCTACACTACTGTACAACTATCTACAAGAAAAAACTATATGGGTTATGCATAATACTTCTTCAGATAGAGCCCATTCTAGGCTCCAACATCTTATACCCATCATAATCGACCAATTCATATAATCGACCAATTCATATGACCCTTTATTCAAAACCTTGGAGACTACATAAGGTCCGATCCACATAGACTTGAACTTGCCTGCCCCCAAAGGATCTTTGTCTTAATCGTAGACCAAAACAAGGTCTCCTTTGGAGAAAACCCTAGGTTTAATAGACTTATCATACTGAATTTTGACTCATTTTTTGTGTGCTTCATTTGAAATGAGCGCATCTTTGCGTTGTTCATCAATATGTTCAAGATGAAGTAAACGTTCTTCCAAAGCAGATGCCTCAAGTAAAAGCTAAATAGCCAACTTTAATTATGGTATTTCGCACTCAACTGGTGTGACTTCCTCCATCCCGTGAACGAGTTGGAAGGGTGAAAAAATGACAGCAGTCTTAATGGTTGTTCGATATGCTCAGAGAGCCGGATATAACATAAGGTGTCCTTTTGACCTACTGGCATCAATGGTGCGCTGGAGAATGGTTTTCAAAGTTTTGTTTACTGCTTCGACTCGGCCATTCGCCTACGGATATAAAGGAGACGAGTACTCCTGTCTAAATCCAAGCATAGTAGTCAACTCGGTCATCATATTATTTTGAAAATGTCTATCGTGATCTGTAACGATCTCTCTAGGAATATCGGACCTTCCGATAATCTGATTGAATACAAAATAGGTTGCAGTTTCACTGTTTGCCTTCACAGTAGGAATTACCTCTTCCCACTTAGTAAAGTAGTCCACCGTAACAATAATGTACCGATGCACCCCAACAGAAACTGGGTTGCATGTCATGTAATCAATCCCCCACTTAGTGAAGGGGCCTACTGCAATGACAAGAAATAAGGAAGCAGGATGTGCCCGCGGTTTTTTGGTGAAGAGATGACATGGATGACAACACTTAATAGCTTCCACACAATCCTTAAAGATGGTGGGCCAAAAATAACCGACACGTAGTATTTTTTGGGTTGTTTCCAACCCAAAAAGATGACCCCACATGCTCCATTGTGAGCATCATTCAGAACGAACTCAACCTCTTCAAGAGTTAGGTAATGACGCAAGATGGAATCAACCCCTCATCTATACAAAGTACCAAAAACTATGAGGTAATTCTTAGCATTATTTCAAAGTTTTCGTTGCTCTTCTCTTAAAAAAGTTGGTGGACACTTCAAAGTCTTGAGATAAATCAAAATATCCCCATACCACTTATCAGAGGTAGAAATGAGGAAGATGTGTTCATTGGAAAATGAATATTCTTCCATGTTAAAATCTTCACCACTAGGGAACTCGAAAATGAGCTTGGCAAACACTGAGAACTTTTTATATTTAGCATACTCAAGAGTGAGATCAAACTCTTGAAGGATAACAATCCATTTATTAAATTTTTCCCCGACTATGTGTCGGGTTAAAACGTACTGAAACGGATTGATGTCTGCAATGACCGTAGTGGTTCGCAACAATATGTAATGGCAGAGTATCTGAACTACGTGCACAGCTGCAAGTGCCACCTTCTCAACATGGGAATACTTAAGTTCAGGTCTCACCAAAGTGAGACTGAGGTAATAGATGACGTGCTCTTAAAGTTGATCATCCTCCTGAACTAGAACTATGCCAACTATAGAATCAGATGCATCAAGATATAAGATAAAGTGTCGGGCGTAATCCAGTGGACTCAACAGGAGGGTTGATAAGAGGGATTTCTTCAAAGCCTCAAACAAGTTTTGAGCAACCTCATCCCATAAAAATGGGGTGTCTTGTTTGAGTAGACACATAAACCCTTTCGTTATTTTCGCATAGTTAACAATGAAACGTCTGGGGAAGTTGGACATGCCCTACAGACTCTGAATTTGTCTAATGTTGTGAGGAGGAGGAAATTTGGTGATAGCCTCAACTTTCAATGGATCAACCATAATTCATTTACTGGACACGATGAAACTCAGTAATCATCCAGACTTGACGCAGGACACACATTTATGAGGATTCAATCGAATCTTTTAGTGTTTACATCGTTCAAACACAAGTCGTAAGTGATCTGGATGATCTCTTATGTTTCGAGATCGCACATGTAGATCATCCAGATCGAGTTCAACTATATGTTTGATATCATGGAAAGCAAAGTTCATTGCTCGTTGGAAGGTAGCTCCAACATTCTTTAAACCAAAAGGCATCTTCCTACAGGAAAAGGTACCCCAGGGACAGATAAAAGCAGTCTTGTGTTGATCTTCAGGTTTTATTTGAATCTGATTATATCCCGAGAATCCGTCCATGAAAGAAAATACTTCATTACCTGCACACGCATCTATGATCTGATCGATGAAATGCGTGGGATAATTGTCTTTAGGACATGCTTTATTGAGATCCCTAAAATCGGTGCAAACGCGGATAATACCTTGCTTCTTATCAACCGGAACTGGGTTGGAAACCCATTCCATCATTGCAATAGGATAGATAACCCAGCTTTCAAGAGATTTTCAACATTGGCTTTGACATATGTGGATTTCCGTGGGTTTACTGGACGAAGCTTCTATCGAACTAGCTTCACATTCGGATATGTCTTAATCTCGTGTTCAACTATAGAGGGGTCGATGCCTGGCATATCCTCATATGACTAGGCGAAGACATCGTGGAATTCTTTAAAGAGATCGGTGGACAAGCAAACTTCATCAGGAGGACAACTTGCACCAATGAAAATATTTTCCACGATATCAAGTTTTATGGAGATATTGATCGGTATTGTAGTCAATATATTAGCCATGTTTCCTTTAGAAAAAATTATGTGTTTCATTAAAGGGTTAACAGGTTGATCAACATCCCCACTAAGTCTCACACAAAACTCCTCAATCTCGATTCTATCTAAATCTGCAAGGAAATAGGATTTATGATGCATATTCTCCCAAGGGTGATGAATACCTACCATTGCTTCCAGAATAGCCTCATATGAAGGAAAACCGTGTATAAATAGTTGAAAGAATGAGTGGAGACTATCGCCCATGCAGGTGCATAATCAACATCTAACTCCTCGGAGACGGAAGGAGTCAGGATGGGATCTATGGCCATTTATTGTAATGCTTGATAAGCAACTTCTGCCACATATCAGGGCACCATTGGCTGATTCTAAGTAGGTAAGATCCAAGGATCAATTTTATTTGATATTGTAAAGATATCATTTGATACTAAAAGATTATTTCGAGTACCCGTTGAACCTATGTAACTGACGGGAGCAGGAAAATCAAAAGTTCCCATAAGAGAAGAATATAAACCTACTCCCAAACTCTCGTTAGGTGGGAATGCCTGATCAATAATCGGGATATTTGATTTTGAAGAGGTTGTGTTATTTTTCTGGGCGAAGGAAATTTGACGACTGTGACGATTCTTCCTTCGCGAGGAAACATCAAGACCCAAAAAATGGATGATGGAATAGATTGCATCACATATGTCCAAATCCTTCCTAGCAACAAATTGTAGTCAAGAGGAGCATCAACAACATCCACTTCTACCAACACCGCTTTACTTTCTAACTGGATTTTGAAGGAGGGTAAAATCCCATGCGGACAGAAAGATCTTCCATCAAAAGCAGTATGCAATGTGATTGAAGGGACTAACTCAAGGGAGCCTAAACCTCGCCAGCGGGAAACGACCATTACGCACGTAGACGTGCCTTCATCCACCACGGTTCGTCCAATGGTTTTAGAGCCATGGACTACATCAATTTGGAAAGCAACGTGATATGACAATCGGGGTTTGAAATTGGACATATCAAACTTCACCAACAAATTTGATGAATCAAGACTTCCAATTGCTACTAGGAGTGCATTCAATTGCAAAGGGAAACTTTGCAAAACTTCTAAAGTTGACATAGCACACGGAGTTTGGGCTAAGTCTTCCACAACATAATAGTTGGGAGCAGCTCTCACATTAGGATTATGTGATGCGTCCTTATAAAAACCTTTCAGTATCTTGGGCATAGGGTCTATAGGCCTCTCAATGTGAAGAGGAGCGGACACCTCAGGAGTCTCTTTGTCTTTTTGCGGCGATTCCGGGGTATAGTTGTTTGCTATGGTCTGCAATAAAGTTTCTGAGAGAATCATATTGATATAGGATTGGTCAAATGGTATGGCACCTTGGGCGCCCCCAGCACTAGAACCGCCAGAAGCCATGTTTTGTCCCTTGGAAAATGGATCCTTTAGGACGACGGGTTTCTTTTGTTGCAGTAGCTTCTAGGCTTCATCAATTAAGGGGCATTTATGAGTCAAGTGGGATTCCTTGCAAAGTTTGCAAGGAAACTTTACTTTCTTCTTTTCTTTCTTACCCCCCTCATCATTGTCAGTGGTATTGGGCTTGTTTTGATTACCCTACCCCTTCTTGCCCTTATTTTTCTTGCCACTGGGTTGCTGAGTACCCTTTTGGTTGGACTGCACATTGTGTACAGTAGTCATTTTAGAAGGGGAGGTGGAAACCCTAGCTACCTTCGCTGCAGAACGCTTTAAAGATAGCTCTTGCACTTGCTTGGCTAAAGCTTCTACAGTCGATGATTCAACTAAACCAACAATGCCATAGCATGTGTTCTGGGCTTAAGTTTGGTGGGATCGGTATTTGATCTTGGCGCGTTAGGAATAATTTCATATAGGATCCCAGGCTGAGAATAAATCAAATCCATCTACTGGGCTCTCAAGATGGCTTCTTCCTCTGAGGTAACCTCTGAAGTGGAAACATCTTTAGAGATGTAAGGTAGGAGTGATTTCAAAAACCACTCTAATAATAACTATGGGGGAATTTCATCCTTGATCAATATTTTCCTCCTTCTCCACTCTTGAATGTGATCAGATATGTGACTGACCTTGTTTTGCCTAAATGTAGACAAAAGGTCTGTGCCAGCGTCATACCACACAGGAAGTTGGAAATGTTTTAAAAATACTGTTGCTAAATCATAAAAACAATGACCAGCAGCACATAGTAATTCGATATACCATTTGGATGCTACACCGGGTAAGGTCCTTTGGAAAAGTCTCAACCGTATAGAATTGTCGTTCAACGAGTTGGAAGAGCACCAGAAATGAAAAGTAGTGGCGTGGTCTCCGGGATCTTCTCCAGTCTTAACTTCAAACTTTGGAATGTTTGAAGGAAGCTTGGTTGGGACAGACCGGATCGTTCATGAGTTTCGAAAGGTCTGACAAGTTTAACGTTGCCAGAAAAGGTAGTCAAGGTCTAGCCGACGACAAATGTGTTTGGGGAGCTGGATAAGGAAAGTTTCCTGAGCCATATCCCCCATAAGGTTGGTTAGGGTTGCCTCCAGCCATCGGTTGTGACATGAAAACGTTTTGAAAAGAGATCCATCCATAAGCAAGTGGATTACTCCCTTGAGGCCCACTCCACCGTGGTTGAGTATAACTGGCTCCAACTGAAAAATGAGTTACGGTAGGAGCAGTATTGCCTCTTCCACCCAAAAGTGAAAAAGGGGGTACTCCCTACAGGAACATTCGATGTTTGTACATTACTTTGTTGAAAACCATATCTTGTAAAGGGATTTGAACTCGTAAATTGTGCAGTGGAGTGAACAAGCACGGAGCCTACAAAAGGTGCAGAGGGAGGAATATGCCCTCCATGCCAAGGGAATCCATGTACAAAAGGTGAAAGGTACTGTAGATATCTCGGTAAAAGGTAAACTAGATGAACCAATATTGGATCCGAAGGGTATAGAAGTTGAAGCACTTTGAGTGTTATGTGGCCCGAAGGATACCGTACTAAAGTTCAAAGATGTGATCGGAGCAAAAGTTAACTACAACAAACTAGGTACCTGAATGCTAACATACGGAGGAGAGAACCCTCTAGTCATAATCGCAGAAGTGGGAGTGTAGACATTTCCCGACCATTTTCCCATGTTATCCATGATAAAACTAGGCGTAAACCTATAGACACTTTTAAACTCAGTATGACCTAAAGAAGTCAATTGCACTAACACTGAATCATAAGGTCCAGTTAAGGGTGGGTTAAAGGGTCCTACGAAGCATTCATCTTGCAAGTCCTCAACCTCAGTTGTGTGTGAAACCGATGAAGTTTGAGTGATAAGATAAGGTTCTCTAAGTAGATCAGTTGTTCCAGTTGGCTCAAGAGAGCCACTCATGTTTATTCTTCGCCGCTGAGGTTGCGGTGGAGGCACCACAGTGAGTGGAGGAAGGTTTTTCAACCTCCTATATCTACGGAGAGGATGATCCTCCATGGCTAAAAATTTAACTTTAAATCAAACCTAAGGCCAACTAAAACAAGAGTAATCAAACAACACACTACTAAAAAGGAATCCTAAGTTATCCAGGCTAAGCAAACCGATAACCTTCCAAGGAGTGTTTGGGATGATGAGGGCCCAAAACAAACTAGTGAAGGGACGAAGAACAGTTATTCAAGGTCCACAGTACATATTCGATGGGGCCAAGCGTTTGAATCACCAATCGCCTTCCTAAAGAACTGCAGAATATTTCCTCCTGAATTTATCCTAGGTGCATTGGAAATATCCTTCCACCAACACCTGTGTAGAGCCCTAAAGGTCCAGATACTAAGGCTACCAACTGTATAGATAGGGTCTGAGGGGACAGTCACAGGCTGAATCGATGCGCATGGGCAGGGTAACAAAGCCCGAAACTCAAAAGCACCAGAGGTACTAATGAATCCAAGTACGTGCACCAATCCTGTTAGATGATCAATTGAATATCAGAGGGGTATCTCCTCTACTCAATCTCGCATGACTTTGTGCTTGACTCCGCTGTAAGTGGAGCTTCCTGGTTCACCTGCTACACAGGTGGATTTACCTAAAGATTGGCTACTACGTCTCAGTTTAACTGCTTTGGATAGTTTAAGACAACCTAATCCAAAGCACTAACCTAAGCTAGTTGGTGTAAGAGCCTAAAAAAGAAAAATTACTACTTGATTTTAAGTTAATGATTCTTTTTAAGGATGTTATTACTCAAGAGGTAGTGATTGTGTGCATGATGATGTTACAACTGAAATGTAAAAACAACATGATAAGTGTGTAATGAAATGGTAAAACGATGATTTCACTTCTTTTATTTTTTGCCTTTTCCTTTCGAAATCAAAGTACTGATGATGCCAAACTAATAAAACAAACAATTTTTTTTTTCCGTTTCAAAAGAATTGTTAAGGACACTAATATTCTTTTTTGAAAAACTTGACTATAATGCTTGCTTAGGACACTACTTGTTTTTGAATTTTCCTTTTAAAATATGAAAAGAAAAACTAACTACAAACAAGAATAACATACCTAAATCAAAACTAAGTGTATAAGATTTTGCATCTAAGCTTACAAGAACATAACTCTAACCCTCTCAGAATTATGAAAATAACAAGTTTGACTAGTCAATCCAAACAAAAAGTTGAATTATCTAACTTTGGTATAAAACACTTTGAGTAAAGGAATTGAAGGCAAGAAAAAGTATCCACAATGCACTTAATCAAGGTCACAAACAACTCTCAAACATACCAACAACCAATGAAGGTCAACCAAAGCATCCACAAACCAATCACTCAAACCTGAAAGACTCAGACACAAACCCTAACAGGCTTCAAAATCAAATAAAGAGGCTAAAGAAGAAGTTGAAACTTAAACACAGGAAATACAATGACTGTATAAGTCTTTTGAAGAGCAATAACTTCACAAACTTCCGAGGCACAACCCTAAAAATCGAACCCTAGCAGGAAAAAATTTAACCTACAGGGGTACCCGCAATTGTTCAAATAGTAACAGTGGGCTACTCGCAGGTGTAAGAAAGACAATGCGCGGTTAACAGGAGAAGTCACAACTGTAAGTATGGGAAAGTCCCGGGTATGCCTCAAAAATTTAAAAAAAGAAAAGAAAAGAAAATCTCAATGAGATCAAAATCTAGGCTAAGAGCAATGGTACCAAACCTCTGTAAACTCCTCCTAAAGCCTAAAAACACACTCACATTAAATAAATCTCAAGCAAAGGACTCCCAAAGCAATAGGGCACTCCCCAGCGGAGTCACCAATTCTGTTGTATGGAAATTAATCCTAATGACTTGGAAGTTACTGAGGTCACCAACATACTACTAAAAACAAGCAGAGACTAAGGAAACAACAAATACATAACAACCCAATCTTTGTGGAAAAGACTAGGGTTTAAAAGCCAAAGACTTAGTACCTTATATTCTAGAAGGTTGATCCAAGCTTTCAACTCTTTTGTCCTTGCTCCACAATCTTGCATTTAAACCCTACAAAACAAATATCACCTTCCTCAAAACATTTGGCTAAACATGAATGAATAATAATATGTGAAACATATACATATAAAAGCATGAAAGATTCACAATATTCAATTCATATACCAAACACAACTAGTATGGGAAGAGAAAAGCTTATTTATTGATCATAAGAATGACAACAAACACATATACATTGTTCTGCAATAACACCTCTGAAACCAAGATCTGCACTCTCTCACTTCTCTCCTTCAGTCAAGATTTCTCCAACATTTCCTTATCAAGTGAGTGAACCCCCTCTCTCATGGCCCTCCCCTTGTATTTATGGCAAGGCAAGGAGGATAGTTTCAAGAGGAAAACAGTTAGGGTCGGTGTGGAAGTTAGAAAACTTCCTCCAACTACCCCAAATTCGAATTTTATTTTTCAAGATTTTAAGAGGGACATGCGGCTGTAAACTTTGCAACAAGCGGGGTAACTCGCTTGGAAGCTGCAAACAAGTAGCGGGTGCAACTTTTTAGGGAAACCCGCAAGTGGTAAGTGGATCACCAGCAGGTGACCCGCTAGATGTCAGACACAAAGTAACGGTTAGGTCCTAAATCCTTATCACAAAAATGAATTGATCTGGAGAAAGGAGAGATGATTAAGGCCATAAACATCTATAGCGAATCCAAGCTCTTCAATCCATAGTGCCCTTTTGTGTGAGCGACGATTCAATGTCGTCACAAGAATAAAAGTGTTGATTTGATTGATAACAGTGGTGGTGGTGATTATAATAACGGTTATTATCCATTATTAAAACAAACTTTTATAGAGCTTTAAAAAAATTATAAAGATTTAATTGATTTGATTTAAGATTTTATTTATATACTAAAAAATATTGAAAGGATATTTCTTAATATCATTATTATTATAGCTAATCAAAATTTAAATGATTATTTTCTAATGTATATAATAATCTATATGAAAACCATACATAATGGCAATGTTTACATATAAATTAAACAATAATTTTTATTTATTTTTAAATCATTCCTCGGAAAGGAAATTACATAAAGCATATACATAATGTATCCGACTTCAAAGACCTTTCCCAAGTGTAAAAGCACCAAGCACATTAAGTGCTCTGAGATTAAACCAAAAAAAGGAAGTTCACATATGCCTGAGCATAAAAGTGGTCAATACATAAAACCAAGCCAAAAATAGATATAGGGAGGTCGCAACAGTGGGTTATAGGAAGGATAGGTTTATAAGTTGTTGTGATTGTATTGTTTTATGTTTTTACAATTCAATATGGAAGAGATGTTGCCATATAACATAAGTAAAGTTGATGTGGAAACTATAACCCACATCACAAAAAAATGATGCATGTACATATTCAATTTTAAATTTTACACAAAAACTAAACAAATTAAAACGAGCATAGATCCATCTTAAACTCGAATCTATCAAGCATCAATAGGATCCAAATAATATTTACACCTCAAGAAATTTGGTCCCTCTCGGTACTTGATAGATCCATGTTTAACATGGATCTATACTAATTTTAAATCAAATCATAACCAACAATGAGAGTTTCCCTAATTAGAGGGCTCACCATAAGAAATTGCAGAAGGTTTAATCCGATTCTTTCATCGAGTGAACCTGTGATGTTGATGATGAGATATTATCCTAGTCAACTCACTAGCTTTTCGTAGTCAACTCACTAGTGCACAAGGCAATGTATATTACATAAGTATGTGTTTTGTATGGTTGTAATATTAAAGTTTCATAGATGATTTCAAAGGTTAGATTTGGTGCTTGGAGTCTTTTGTAGTGAGAGGGTTCACTAAGCCTAGAGTGTCGCGGGTAAAGTAGAGAGTGTTATAATCATGCATGTTGATTGCTTCACCCCAGTGGTTTTATATTTTGATTTGGTTTGTTGGAGAATGAATCACTCCTGTATTTAGCTAGTTTCTTGGATTGCTCTTCATCTTGTGGCGATTGTGTTTCTTTAATATACAAAGGTGTACATACTCTATCCTTATGGATTTAAACCTACAACCTATAAAACGTATAAGTATCACCATTTTGTTTTTGAAGAACATTTTTTAAATAATATTTTTTTATATTAACACAACATCACCATTTCTTTCTGAAATATTGTTTTTCTTCAATATATTTTTTTTAAGTAATAATGTATCACCATGTTCTTTTCCATTTTTAATTAAAAAATTATGATATTTTGTTTACCATTTTTTCAAAGTTTTATTTTTGATGATTTCGAAGAACGTTTTTTAAATAATATTTTCCATGTTGACGCAATGTCGCCATTTCTTTTTCAAATGTTGTTTTGATTCAGATAATGTAACACCATGTTCTTTTTCCAACTATCATTAAAAAATTGTGATATTTTGTTTAACTTTTTTTTTCAAAATTTTGTGTTTAATATTTTTTTGTGTTGAATAGAAGATCGATTTAATATCATAATACTTGTGACTATCCAAAATTGACCGACTTCATTTATTGAGTATTGAATGTATATAATCTTTAATGGAAACTTGGAAAGTGGAATCGAGATGGCTTGAACGGAAAGTGAAATAGAGATGCGATGGGTTCGTAAGGTTGTTTATATAAATGTGCTTAATGTTGACTTAAAATGACCATCCTTAAGAGTGAACATCAAAATTAGAACCAAGCCAACGTTGCTTGTCTTAGACATATTGATATCTTCCTACGTTATAATATAAACTTATTACTAGCATCCCTCAACCGGGGGAAATGAAACTCTGAAAAGAAGTTTGATATCTCTAAAATGAAAGAAAGTTGTGTATGTAGATAATGTAAGTTTGTGTTGAAAGCAAGTATAATAAATTTATGGAAAGTATAGTGTAAATATTAATACGCAATAAATAAGAATCCATGCAATAAATAGAAACCAATATAATCCACCGCAAGTAAAATGAAATGTTCATTAATTTGTGATAAGAGAAAGTATACATAGATAAATTAATTTAAACAAATGACCCGTAAATTCTTTCCATTAAGCCATCAATGCATGGGCAGTCTTGAATGACAATGAGCTATTATGGAAAAATAAATAACATACAGAGCTAGACCTCTACAAAGACAATGTAGAAAAGGAGGTCGTAGATAACCTATGGCCACACCCAACCGTCACCTACAGGAAGTCGCACCAGTGACACATGCATTCCAAAACAGAACTTGAAATATTTAAACCACACTTTAACTTACAGAACTTTCGGAAACTCATATGTTGTTTAAACCACCGGCACGAACTGAATGCATGTCTTAACCACTGGTATTAGCATACCCAACTTGTATGGTAATCACGAAGTTCATTAACTTTGTATGGTAATCACGAACTTCGTTAATCGCTTACTTTGTACTGCTACCTATTCTCTTCTAAGGATGGGATGAACCAACGGTGGTGCCCAAGGTTTGATCTACCATAATCCCATACCTATAAGCTCCCTGCATCAATACCAGGTGCTCTTTATAATCATTAAGATTGTCCATGACGATGGGTATGTCTATCATAGTCCACTCAATCTGCTATGTGAACATTGGCCGTCGCTCAAACTTGGTCGTATCAAGCAAACCAATTCTCAATACCTAAGTCAAAGGTAAGAATGGTGTATCAAAATCCATTGTAGATCACAATTGACCCTTTTCACAAATTTTCAAATTCGTGTAATTGCTTGGATCAGTTTGCTACAGGTTTTGGAACTTCCATTATCTCTTGGAGTATTGGAGGTTTGAGATCTCAGATCTCCTAGTGGATCCGTGGGTGAAACTTCTACTACAGGATCATAAAATGTTCATTAATTTGTCATAAGAGAAAGTATCCATTAAAAAATCAAATTGGGGGAGTCCATCACCATGAACCTAATTTATCATACAATTAAGTTTGGAAACCTCTATCTTATGCATTTTTACGTCTTTTTTTCATTGCTACTTCCATTATTTGGGTCATTAATTGACTATTGCCCTCCAATTATGAACAAATAGGCATTTTTTTGCTCTAATCGGTCGTTGATTGTGTGTCCTTCTGTACATTTAAAATGTTTGCTTGTTGGATATTACAAAAATAGGAATTGTTGTTCATCATATCAAGCATACCAGTCTTTCAGTCTGTAGATATTCAAACACCATCATACAATGTTATGCGAATGCTTGTGATTGATCTAATTGGACAAAGTTTTCACTTACTATTTTACTCTCTCCTTGTATTTGAGGAAGGGAATCAACAAAGGTATGAAGAGAACTCCTGGTGCTGACATTCTCGAGTTAGAGACAAGACAAACCCAGGACGCGGCATGTTAGTTTCAACATAAGTGGATGACGGTAATAATATTTGCACCATTAAAATAATTAAAGCTTCCATGGTCATGCATGTGGCCAAAAAACACCTTTATCTCTCAAGCCACAAGTACTTAGGCCAGGCAAATCAAAACAATAGATGGTGAATGTGTGTATTGTTAAGATACTCGCATACTTCTTTAAAGTTAAAAACTCAAAATAATTCTTTAATTAGGCTTGGATGAGAGGCATATTAGCCAGTAAAAAAGGTAACGCACGTGGCCAAAAAAACACCTTATTCCTCAAGCCACAAGTACTTAGGCCAGGCAAATCAAAACAATAGATGGTGAATGCGTGTATTGTTAAGATACTGGCATACTTCTTTAAAGTTAACAACCCAAAATAATTCTTTAATTAGGCTTGGATGAGAAGCATATTAGCCAACAAAAAATCCCCTTCATACTGGAGTCCATGAAAAACAATCCCAATCCTATACAGAAATGGCCATGAATGGCAGGTTGGATAGAGTTATAGAGAAACCACGATTTATGGTAGAAGCAGAAGGTCTTTCCTCTTGAGGTAACTTCTGTTTTTTTTCTTCATGATTTATTTTCCCTTCGCAAATGCTTGTATGGCTAATAGGTTCATGTTGAAGATTTCCTTTAGACTGATCTCGGATGGTCGTCATGATTTCCCGCTATCTAGGGATTAACTTAATGAGCCTTGAACATTGTGGACGACATAGGGTCTCGGAAACCTCTCGTGGGAGAACTCTGGAAATCACACACAATATCGGGTGGCTGAACAAAGAATTAATTATACATTAGGTTGCTGGCAAGGAAATGATTTATGTTGGGAACTCACATCAGGATGGGTTGCCCAGTAACACGCCATGCTCTACCATCTTATCAGCTACGTTTATGTATAATAAGATGGTCAACTCGCTAGGTAGGGCCTTTAGACAGTGTAGGGATTTAAATAGCCTATCAGAAGATCCAGCTTACAACCTACTTTTATATGGTAGTTGGGTTGGCACAAACATATGGAAAGAGAGTCATAAGCGAGAATCCCAGGAAATACTTCACTTCATATGGAAAGAGAGTCATAAGCGAGAATCCCAGGAAATACTTCACTTCTATTGGATTTATATTGTTGGGGCAACAGTAACCTCCTCTCTATATGGGGAAAAGCTCTTCTCGGCAGGCAGGAAGGCAGGCTTGCTGGCAGGCTGGCTAGCATTTTTCTCACCGGCATGCTCTATTCGGCACAGTGCCTTCAGACTCTTAGACCGTGCATTCAGCTAAACCCAGATTATATTTAGGCAGACATAGGATAGTCTTACAGGCAAGGACCTTACACCGAATTATGCTTGAAATCATTTGTTCTAACAAATTGTTGAAATCATTATACTATATTATGCTTATATTTTCTCCCTCACACACCACTTGACTCCACTGTTCACCTTCCTAAGCTCACAAATGATGCAACATCCACTCCTACAATGGTGGTGCACCTATGTAGCCACCCTTCTTCTTGATTTCTTGATAGACTTTGCAACCAACAAAATGCCCAATGCCATCGACCACTTGTACTTGGAGAAAGGGTTTTCGTTTGAAGCAAGGGGTTCATGGAATATCCTAATTCCAACCCTAATAAACCCACATGCCTGACACTTGCAATTGGAGGAGCTGCATTATAGGGAAAGGGAAAATAATTCAGGCCATATCCCAATTCCAAGCCGCTTTCATTTATTTGAAACTCAAAAAATATGGAAACTACTCTAATAAATCCATTCACCAAAACCCATGGCTGGTGATTTGAGTTTTCATCATTAGAATTACAAGATGAAAGGTAGAAGTCTTAAAAAAACTAAAAACTTAATTTAGAGTTTACAGTGAATTGAAATTTTAGATAAACTTAAACAAAATCCAAATCCCAGACGAAGAAGTTAAAGTTTTACAAAATTATTCAACACTCGAGTTTACAAGAATGATCTATGTATTCAATTATAAAATTAGCATTCTTAGGGTGCTTGTGATCTCCTCCTTTAGCGTGATGATGTCGCTTATCTCTTTAAGAAGTACGCGAGTCGTTTCGAATAAGCCTTCATTCGTTATCGAGACGGAGAGGAAGACTTGATTTGTGGCTAACCCAGAGATTTCTGCGAATGGCTGTCTCAGTTGCCTAAGTTTCTGGGGTTGCAATCATCCCATAACTGAATTCCTTGGGCCATTAAGTATGCAATCCACTCCGTTCATAACAAGCACCACATTTTTGGACATTCTTGATTGGATAATTCTTGGAAAATCCTTCACAGCTCGACAATTATTGCCTACAAATTTAAGCACCAATATGCACAAATCTGCCACCTTCTCATAATCTTCCCAAACCTGTGACAGACGGGCTCTTTCTCCACCCACATCAGTGCCAGGAAAATCAATTATAAATATATCCTCAGTAAAATGGTGCATGGTTGCGGTCGATGCGTGTTTTGTGAGTCCGACATTTTTGCCTAATATTGAATTTGTAAGAGTAGTCTTACCAGTTTTTTCGGGCCCTGTGAATACTTCCATTCTGAATCCTTCTAACATATTGCATTCCTACATTATTTTATACATTTTCCAGTCTCTATCCTCTATGTTTGTCACAATACCATCTGGTAGCATATGCATTTCCCTGCTCTTCACTAGCGGACCTTCATTCTGGACATGCTCGTAGATTTTCATCTCATGATACCAGATGTCCACTGACTCATTTTATGATTCAGTGTCACTCAGAAGGAAATATATAGTTCTCACAATTAGGTAATTCAGTGTTCCAATTTTATTGTCACAAATGCAGTAAAATATGAGCTACTTTCATTCGCAAACTTCGAAATGCACGATTCACCAGGTATCACAGAACATAGATTTGCTGGACAAGACCAGGGTATGGTAGAAATAAATACATATGATTTCCTGTGTAACATTTCCGTTGATTCTACAAAACCATCCAATGTTGTAACACCTTAAGCGCTCAGGCCAAGCCAATGCCCGTGATTGCACAAGCGTGGGTAGCTAGTCGAGCCCACAACCAAATGTCTCAGTCGAGCCCAAACCGAGCACTAAGTCTGCCGATATGGGTGTGCTCTAGCATGTATCCACGCCACGACAGTCCGGGTAAAGCCACAACCGGGCATCTACAGTCAGGCACGGTGTACAGTCATAAAGAAATGAAAGGGGGAGTTACGTGCAGACACGCAAGTGCATACCCGTACATATTATTACCGTGACAGGGGGCGGCTCTTTACCGAGGGGAGCCGGCCCCTTAATATACGCCTTCAACGTAATTATATATATATATATATATGATTAAGTTAGATGTTGATATATATCAAATCATATATAGGTAAGGAATAAAAAAATAATTTGTCTAAGGTATGTTGTTAATAAGGAGAATATAGGTTACAAGTTTAAGTTGGTCAATTCCATGAGGTTACCAAACCTTAAAAAAATAATTTATCCAAGGTATGTTGTTAATAAGGAGAATATAGGTTACAAGTTTAAGTTGGTCAATTCCATGAGGTTACCAAACCTTCTATGCAGATGTTGTCAATTGTTGATAGCTATTATAATGGGTGATTGAGTTGCCCTTCATTCAGATCTCCTCTTTCATCTTAACAATTTGGAGAGACCTAATAAAACATGGGAAATTTTTAAAATCATATTTAGTAAAAAAAATTCAATTTGAAGTCAACTTGAAAATTAATAATTAATGCATAAGTCTTCATCTTAATAATTTAGAAACGCTTTAGAGTTTCAGCTCAAAGCTTAAGGTTCTTCCACTTCAATTAGAGCGTTTCAAAATTGAAAAGCATAATGTACAAATCATTATGGATATAGTTTTGTTAAAGTTTGGTGAATTATACTTAATTTATGTCTTTACTTTCTTTTTCATTAAAGATGTAATTGGTTCTATGATGAATTTGATGTGCATTTTACTCATAAACCAGGGAAACTCATTCAAATGTGTATTCTTGCTTTAAAAAGATTAAAATTTCATGCAATCATGGCTAAACATCCAAAGAATTTTTAATCATCAACACAACAAGAATTTAAGGGACATAAAACTCAAAGTACAACACAACACAACTCTCACCATCCATTTCCTGGAAAAAAAACTCTCACCATCCATTACCCACATGAGATTACCAATGAAAAAATAATTCAAAGATATGTACTTTTTGATATATAAGGGAGTCATCTTAAGTGCCAATGTTCCAAAAAAAATGGTGGCTATGTTGTGTGAAGAAATGAGAAAGCATCATATCAATCTTCCTTCTCCTTCTTCCAACTCAAGGAAAGGAAAATGGAAGGCTCTTTTTGCTCCTACCAGTTTTGAATCTTTCAATGTACCTAAATGGATTCTAGTTTTGGCATCTCCCCAGCTTTTAATTCATGATTATTTAACTCCCTTGATCCATGCAATTCTCAACATATCTTTATGGATGGTTTAATTCCTTTAGTTGTTAAGGGGCAAGGTACTGAAATGATATGAGGAACGACACTTTTACAAATGTGTCATGTGTTCCAATGTATTTAGTCGATCTACTCTCTATCTTTCAAATTACTCATTTAGGCATTGGAAAAATAGTTGAGCTCACTCCAAATTTAGTGATTATTAGAGAGTTTGATGATTTATCATAGGTACTTCCCATGGGGAAGGTAGATCATGATAATGCTCACTTGTATTATTTTAACATTTTGTGCAATATTCCACTTCTAATGTTTTACTTATTTACACTAACAAGTTAAATGAATTGTGGCATGAGTGGTATGGTAATCTAAATCATTTCTATCTACAACAACTATGAAAGAAAAACTCGGTCACTGCCTACCATCTATTTTATTTTCTGATGGTGTTTCTCAAGGGTGTGTCGTTAAAAGCATCCAGATGATAGTTATGTCAATCACTAAAGATGGAGAGCTTTTGAAGTTATTTAATTTATAAATAGTGACATTTTGGGTCCATTTCCTTCTTTGTCATTTGATAACACCTATTTTATAGGTACTTTTATTAATGACTAACTCTAGACATACTTGAATCTACTTTTTGTCACATAAGCATATGGCCTTTGCAACTTTTCTTGATGTTAAAGCCTTAGTTGAAAAACAATCTAAAAAGTTCATAAAGTGCTTGCAAAAAAAAATGGAGGCAATCATGTCAATCATATATTTGAGAATTTTTTTCCATATAGGGAATTCAACTTTAAAACACAATTTCTTATAGTATGTAGCAAAATGGTGTTGCTAAGAGAAAGAATCATGCCCTAAAGGAAATGGTTAATTGCATGATCCATTCTATAGATCTAGCCCCAAAATTTATCTTATTCGAGGGAACTTGGTGAAAACAAAATATTAGTATATATGGGCCAACTAAACCTTTGTAGTCATTTTTCAAACTTCTTAATGTCAATGTTGAGTAAGAACTCATACTGTATCTTTGGGGAATCGGTTAAACCAAAGAAGCTCACTCAATCTTGGAGTAGATCTAAAACACGAAGGGACACATAATACTCGAATTAAATTTAGGAAATTGAAGGTCTTGTTAGTATGTTTAGTGAGTTGCTTGAGAGGATGGAATTTCACTTTCAATGTCTTAATATGATGGTTGCACAAAGTTGCCATCTTCTCAAATAATCCTTGGAATTCAAGCATTATTTGTAGAAAAATGCATCTTTCAACTCATTGAAGTTTGTAGAAGAAGGCATATTGTAATGATATCTTGACTATGTGTTGCTCATGATGGGTAAGCAAGTGGTTTTGGTGGGATTACTTAGGTACAGGAAGGGACAAGCATGAACACGGTTAGGGTTGGCATGTTTTAGGGTTTCAAAAATGGTTGCAGATAGGGTCGACTTGTCTTTTTTGTTTATGTAAAAATTATCCAAATTGGATCCACAACAAACATGAATGTTGTGTGCCTCAAGTTTATGTAAAATAATGAACAAAAGAAGAGATTGTAGAATAGTATTTCAAAGCTACGGAAGTGGATAAAGTAAGGAGTTGTGATTATTAAGGTGATGGCGACATGCCGACTCAATCAACTACCCACTCACCAAGATGAACTTTGAGCTGCTAATGTAAGAGATGAATAATTAATGGAATAAAAATATGGATGGGAACCTAGAAGGGAACGCTTCTAGCAAGAAGACAAAGGGAAAATATAGTGTTGCGGAAGGGAAAATGAAAGGGAAGGGGCACTCATCCTTCCATCTACCCCAACAAACTCCCATTGTTGACTATATCTTGTTACACAACAAATGCAAAGGGGTTCCTTGTCTGAATTCCATAGCTGTTGGGTTTGTTCTTGTAAGAAGATCATTGAAGGCCAAGAGAGAGCCATATCCTTTGTAAATACCTCTATAAATTGTTGATCAATAAAGACTGAGCATTGCCATTCCAAGATGGTTTTTGCAAGACGGGTTTCCACGGTAAATTGTTGTCTAGTGTGGTTGTTTTCTGAATATGGTTTTAGTTTTATGTGTTTACGAATTGTTGTGGGTTTCTCTTTGAATGTTAGCATACGACCATTGCACAGTCTCTGCTCTAATTTTATTAATTAGTAATAGATGTCAAATCGTTATTATTATCTAACAATCTATTGAAGAAATTAAATGCAACCAATAGAGCAAAATAGATTTTCATTTGAATAAATGAGTAGCAAATTCGTGTGCCAAAATCGTTCCTCTACCATGCTTGGGTTTTGGTAGCCTCTAGTGGATGTTTTTAGTGTCTGGGGCAATGCCTTTCACTCCCATTCCCCCTCCATGTAGTTGGGAACTGTTATATGCATACAAAGGCCAAAATATCCATTTTTACACTCACGAAAACCCATTTATTTTCTCACATACAATAATTATGTTTTTACACTTAGCTATATGATAATTTGTGTTTGTATTGATTGATAGCATTCCCAACAATTATCTTTAGTGTTGAATGTTTGCTAACTCACTTAGAAATGGAAAATCCCTCTTCTGTTGCCTTTGCTGCCATGGTATGATAAACATTTTGTAGCAAGCATTTCTTTTTCCTAACTTGGACCAATTGGAGTGCATGACATAAAATTTTGTTGTTTAAAATGTTAATTTTAGTTCAGTAGCATGGATTTTAAATCCCCTTAGAGTTACAATTCATAATGGTTGTAGCAACACATACATTGAAAGGTTTCAACAGTATTTTCATACCCAATTTTATATATGGTGAAGCACTTTCCAGTCTCACAGTGATTGCAGAAGACATAGTAATTCCATTTGAAATTAATAATCTATATCAAGGTGAGTTGTGTGGACTCTCAATCGCTCAATTACAGATCATAAGGTAAGGTATCATAACAAGTTTTGAAGACTTGGAGAAGACATGCATGGTAAGCACCCACAACGGGTATTGAAATCATAGGAGGTCCCAATAATGGAAGTAAATGACGAGATAGTCTCTGACCCCCTATCGTACTTTGAATTTATGGCCCAATTGTCCATTGATTGAATAGTTTTCAGGTTTGAACATTAAATTTACATACTACTCACTCTATATGAATTAGACAAAGGATTGTGAAGTGTATCTTGTTTCTAAATGTTCTTTTGGTCCAATGTAACAATCATATCGATTATCAACAAGTTTTTGAGGAAGATTTGTGGTTATGCGGAAGAGATCTTCTTGTTACACCATGTTTCCTAGAATTTAACCCATCCTCTATGTGTAGAACTAATTGCATATTTGAGTACATATCCCTAATTTGTCAATGCACTTTTAGGGATTAATAGTTTTTGAAAACATCAAGAATACATTTGGAAGATATTTAAACACATATATAAAATGCCCAAAGCTTGGTCTTTTTACACATGCATGTATATTTGTAAAGTTTAAGAGTAGTAAGGAATTATAAGATACACTAATCCTTTGAAGGAAAGTTTCCAAATGGACTTAGTTATTGGATTATGAAAATACTACTTTTAAGTGTTCAATGTACCAACAATCAAAACATTTTTGTATTGTCTGGAAGAAAGAAAAAAAAAAAAAAAACAAGAGTTGCGTGCAGCTTAGTCCCTGCCTTTAATAATTTGAAACATAAAAAAAATAAAAATAGGTGTTAATAATTTAAAAAAACATTGACACCTCCGAGGTTAGAGAAATTGGTAGAATTTGTAAATGAAAGGTCGCAAGAATGCCCATGGGTACTACTTACAAAAAAAATTGATATAGACAAACTTCGCAATAATTTATTAATTTGTCAAACAAGAGTTTATATATGTCAAGACCATCTTTTATCTCACAAAACCAGTTGCAGATATTAATGCATTTTTTCTCTTTAAAAAATTCTCTAAAATCCTGCTTAAAACATTCGCATCAATGATCCTATATTGCTTTACAATTTGATTACGTGTTATCTCTCATTTCAATTCTCCATCACAAGAAAGCAAAGGAACAAAATGAAATTAAAAAAACTTCAGATAAAACCATGTTGAGGATATTACTATATTAATGTTGAGATTGAATTTGAGTGAAAAGCAAGTGATGAAGGTTCCATAACCATGGAAAGAGTGCAACAATTTATGGTGACGTATGTTGATGTATATGTAACTTCGGAATGTATTTCACATATATGTATATTGTATTCCTATAGAGATGGTATTATTCCTCTATAAGGAAGTGTCATCATTTATATTGTAAATGTCGTAACTTATACTTGATGGGTTATTAGACCACCTTGTTGGGGTCGGCCCTGTATAAGTCATGTGGGTCGAAGGGTTATTAGACCACCCTATTGGGGGTCGGCCATGTGGGTCGAAGGGTTATTAGACCACCCTATTGGGGGTCGGCCCACTCAGCATTATGTTATGTGATTAAGTTCGAGCCTACATGAGTTAGGTAAAAAGGCAAGTCAAGTCAAGTATAAATAGAGTGCGGGAGGCACTCTATTTATTCACTCACTCACTTCTCACTTATGCACTCAAGGAGGAGTGGCGCACTTATGGAGGAGGAGGATCTGCTGCTAGGTTATGTCTATCTCTCATGGTTGGTTGTATCATTGCTCTATCTATCTCTGAGGAAGTAATTGGGGTTTTTCACCTTTATGGTTTTCCCCAAGTAAATCTTTGTGTCTCTTGTGTGCTTGCATTATTGTCTCCATGATTGATATGCTGTAGATATGCTGTACATGTTGTTCTATCAGTTAAGATCCTAGATCAGATTGAAGTAAATTCAGAAAATTTAACATGGTATCAGAGCTAGCCTGAAAGAAGGCATGATATGGCATGTATGACACTTGTTGCACTTACGATGCTAGGGCTTGATATAGCAAAAACCATTCATCGTATAACTTTCGCTATAAATCCGTTTTGGCAAAGTTTTCGGATCTGAAATTGTTACAGGCCGAAGCTAAGATCTCCATGTACCTTGTGTCCAAAGGACAACCTCTAATTCGTTGTACTTTGGGATTTATGATCTGTACAATATAGGGTTTCTGCCTCTTCCAGATCTGAGTCAAAATCAGGTGACCTTGGGAAAAAGGTCATAACCTGGTCTAGGAAGCTCCAAATGAAATTTCATAAAAAGTGACAGGTAGTACACAGACTGTACTATCTCAGGAAACTTTTTCAGAGGCCGAAGTTGAACCAGTGACACGTGGCACTCCGTACAAGTTCAATCTCCTGTATTATCCCATAAACAGGTCACGTTGCGACACTTGGAATAACTCTCTCTCAGAGAGTCCAATTGAGGTCAGACCTGTCAGGATGGAAAGATAACAGGGTGAGCTATCTCAGGAAATGTTTTCAAAGTTCGAAGTTCAAATAGTGACACGTGGCATGCCGTACAAGTTCGCACTCCTGTATTATCCCAAAACAGGTCACGTTGCGACATTTGGCATAACTCTCTCTCAGAGAATCCAATTGAGGTCAGACCTGTCAGGATGGAAAGGTAACAGGTCAGGCTATCTCAGGAAATTTTTTCAGACCCTGTGGATCAAAAATTTTGGAGTTACACTAGAAACAATCAGGTACATATTTCTATCAAAACAGAATTATTTTTGAGTACCTTCTTTCATGGCTTCCGGAATTTAGGGCTTTAGAGAAAGTTGAAATTTTTGTAATCGGAGACCACGGCTGAATGCTAATCATCAAAATAAAAATTTAGAGACCAAGATCAGAATTTTTGGTTGGGAAGAAGGCCGGGCTTGATCAAACCCTAGTTCGGGACTTTGATCAGAAAAGTGGAAAATTAGGGCTTCTGTAAAAATGGGAATTTTTGAAATCTGTGACCACGGCTGGAAGCTCCTCAGAAAAATAGAAGCTTAGAGATTTGGATCAAACCTTTTGATTGGGCAGAAGTGTGGGCTTCATCAAACCCCAGTTCAGGGTCACGTCCAGTGAATCCGGAAGTTTCAAAGGCAAAATTGAGGAGTGAAACTTTGCAGTTTTCAAATTCTGAATATACCAGTTTGATCAGCGCATCAAGGCGCATATTTCTATCCTTTCGAAAGTTTGAAATTCAAAGTTTGAATTTTTGGGGTTTCTCTGACAAACCCATATCCAGCTCCAGGTCCAGTTCTTGCAAATCAAGTGGATAGGGTTAATCCTAGAAGAAGATGGATTGGTCGCCTGCATAAGTGAAGGAGTTCCTGTTTCAGAGGGAGATAAGGCTAAGGCTTTACATAAGGAGATTACAAGCGATCTCGACAGGTATGAATCATCGAGGTATGTTCTTGATTAAGTTTATGGTATGTTTGTCTTCATGTTATTACGGTTAGTACAATCTTGATTTTATATTTGTCGTATCACCTTAACAAAATTATGAATGCATGATAGAAGATATTCATTGGTTAGGGTGTTGACACTTATAATTGTACTAATGCATTATGGTGTTGTATGAGGTTTATGTTGTCTACTAACATGAAAGGTACACCAAGAAAGACAAATCATGTTCCAGTTCAAGAACATATGATCATGATGACATGAGGATAAAGACTCATCCATTGTCATGGATCTCATAGAAGATCCATTTATGAGGTATGTATAACTTGGTTTTATAATGGCTAACCTATGAGATATACAGGTTACTAGTACAAGTCATGGAAGAAGAACAAGAAGACATCATGTGAGTATGTTAGACATAACTAACTAGCATGCTAATCCAGGTATGTTTTTCCTATATCAAGATAGAATCCTACCTTGGGTTAGGATCTTATACTATTGTTGATAATGATTATTCATGAAGTCATAGGTTTGAATAATCATGGTTGTATGCATATTATGTTTCTCACCATAATTGATGATATGACTAACCAGAAGAATCATGAAGGTATAGATTCGAATAATCACAGGTTTTATGCATATTATATCTCTTATCTTGATTGATGATTCAACTAAAGAGTCATAGGTTTGAGTAATTATAGGTTTAGACATGTTATGCTTCTTATGATTTGACTAACCATAAGAATCCTACATAAACCTTGAATGCTAATGCTTATTATTTCTGTTTGAAATGATCATGAGTATACATGCTTGAGATTATTGTGTTTTAATAGTATAGTAATGAATGTATGATTTTATATGAGTTCACAAGGATAACACAATCATGATACTAGAAAGCATGCATAGGGAACAAGGATGAATATGAGCTCAAGAACAGGTAATTCAGGAAGCAAAGATCAAGAGGGAGCACACTCTAGTTGTTCCTGCAAAAAAGCAAAGGAGCACACTTCAGTAGTTTCTGCAAGGATGTAGATATTCAGAGGGAGTTGACCATCTCTCTACACTTCACAACAGAAAGGTGTAGAAGAAGCTACTTCAGATTAGGACTCCAGCAGCTCCTGCAAGGAAGCGAAGACTCAGAGGGAGTCCACCCAACGAACAAAGAAAGATAAGTATTTTAATCATCATTTCTTGCATATTTGTTTGTTTAAATAAAACTGTTCAATGATGTATATGCTCATGTTCCTAGACTTAGGATATGTATTGTGCATAGTAGAATAGTTGCATTAATGAACAGTATACTACTAATATACATGGGTAAGTGGCCTATGGCACTGTACAACATTCCATTGCTACTTATCTAGAATAAAACCTCTTTGCTGACATGTTGGGAGTTGTGCACACTCTTAACAATGTTCTGGTAGAGATTGGAAGGCATCTAGAAAGTTACGGGAGATGGATAAATGTTGTATTGAAGCATTGGCTAAGATAATTGCATGACTGTATGACATATTTCTTTATGTGTAAGAATTTGTTCTGAAAACTGTGAGATGTTTTCTAATCATGCAATTTAACTTGTTGTGTAGGAAAGATCGTATGCCATCTCCTACAAAAGAAGAACTACAACATTTGTTCAACAACAAAATTATCTATTGAAGATATTGAAGTTCCCAGGATCTGGGATGAAGAAATGGAATACCATGATCCGTCGATCATGAAGAATGATGTTTGGGATGTAATCCCAAGACCTGAAGGGAAATTTGTTATGACTTCCACATGTATCTATCAAGATCAAGCATGCTGCAGACGATAGCATAGAGAAATATAAAAGTAATGAAATGGAAGATACACCAGATGGATTTCAAGACAGCATGGTGTAGTCATATATGTGTGCAGAACTTGGTATGGTAGGATAGACAACTTTCTATCCAGTTTGGGCTTTACCAAGAATAAAGCGGATTCCAACCTTTTCTACAAGGTTGAGGAAGGCAATCCAGTGATACTACTTTTGTATGTGGATAACCTGTTTGTATCAGGTGAGGATAGATTGATTGCCGACACACAGTGGAAGCTTGCTGCCAAGTTCGAGCTGAAGAACTTGGGGATGATGCACTATTTTTGGCATGGAGGTGTGGCAGAGTGATGGAATCTTCCTTGGACAAGGGAAGTATGCAGTAGAGATCCTGAAGAGGTTCGGGATGATGGACTGCAAGGCTATGACCACACCTATGGCATTGAATCTGAAGCTTCTATGTGATGCTTCATCTGAGCCGGTTGATATCTCCACGTATCGTCAGATGATTGGGTCCTTGATGTACCTGACGAACACGAGACCAGACATTTGCTTTGCTGTGAACACATTGAGCCAGTTCCTGACGGATCCGAGGAGTGTTCACCTGGTTGCTGTAAAGCATGTTCTGAGGTACCTAAAAGGGTACAATGGATTATGGGCTCAAGTATGAGGCGAATCAAAAGTTTAACCTGCAGGGTTATGTTGATTCAGATTGGTATGGCAGTGCTGCAGACAGGAAGAGCACATCTGGGTGTTGCTTTAGTATGGGATCAGGTGTGATCTCTTGGCTTAGCAAGAAGCAGTCCTGTGTAGCACTGAGTATAGCTGGGGCAGAGTATGTTGCAGCCTGTTTAGCTAGTTGTGAGGCAGCATGGCTACGGAAGCTATTGTCTGATCTATTTGATCTCCCGTTGGAGGCTACTAGTATCTTCTGTGATAACCAGAGTTGTGTGAAGTTGTCCGAGAACCCAGTGTTTCATGACAGGTCGAAACACATAGAGATCAAATATCACTATATCAGGGATATGGTGTAGAGAGGAGCTGTGAAGCTCCTATATGTTGCGATAGATGAGCAAATTGCAGATGTGCTGACGAAGCCACTAGCCAGGGTGAAGTTCGAAGTACTTCAGAGAGAGGCTTGGCGTTCTTCAGATCGAGGACACTTCGAGGAAGAAGTGATGGACACATTTGCTGAAGCCATTCCAAGCATGTTGGAAGGAGGATCCTTCACATGGCTGTGGATGTAAGCACTGGATGATGAGCATCAGGATGATGTTCTGGTTTCTGCTTGGATATGATCAGTTGGATCATTTTTATGTATGTATGTACGCATCATGTTGGATGCTGGATATGATCAATTGGATCATTTTTATGTATGTATGTACGCATCATGTTGATGCTGGATATGATCAATTGGATCATGTGTATGTATTTTGTATATGCATCATGTTGGATGCTTGGACCATGTATCTGTATATGTATCAGGTGGATACATTGTATGATCAGGTGGATCATGTATGGTGATATGTATCATGTATTTGTATTTTTATCAGGTGGATACATTGATGATCAGGAGGATCATGTATGATGATATGTATCAGGTAGATACTTGGTATGCATCAGGTAGATGCATTGATGATCAGGTGGATCAGGTATGATGACATGCAGCAGGATGTTGCAGTGATGATCAGGATGATCATAGATGACGAGCTTCAGGATGTTGCTCCAGATGACATGCAGCAGGATGTTGCAGTGATGATTAGGATGATCATAGATGACGAGCTTCAGGATGTTGCTCCAGATGACATGCAGCAGGACGTTGCAGTGATGATGATCAAGATGATCATGGATGCATCAGGATGATGTATGGTAAGTATCAGGATGATACTCTATGGCCGTGGATCAGGTTGTGCAGATGAGCATGTAATCCGGTGCCCTGGGAGATTTGCAGATGGTCTTTCAAGGTTTTGCCTATGGCATGTAATATCGGTGCCCTGGGACATCTAGCAAATGCTCTTTCGAGGTTTTGCTCTGGGAGGACATGTAATTCGGTGCCCTGGGAGATCTGCAGATAGTCTTTCGAGGTTTTGCCTATGGCATGTAATAGCACCCTGGGATATCTGGCAGATGCTCTTGCGAGGTTTTGTCCTATGGCATGTAATAGCTCCCTGGGAGATCCGATAGGTTGGGCTGTGTGCCCGTAATCAGTCCTAGGATGCTCTTGCGAGGTTTTGCCATGACCACATATAATAGCGCCCTGGGAGATCCTACAGGTCGGAGTTGTGTACCCGTAACATCCTGGGATGCTCTTTCGAGGTTTTGTGGTGGGGTCACATGTAATAGCGCCCTGGGAGATCCTATAGGTAGAGCTGTGTGCTCGTAACAGCCTGGGATGCTCTTTCGAGGTTTTGTGACGCACGTAATAAGTCCTGAGGATTCCACAGTATGGCCAGTAATGATCAAGACCTGCAGGTGGTGGGCCTACATCCAGTTTGAAAAAGGACTGGCTCTGTAGAACTTCCTATGACAAGTAGATTCAGAGATTGATTGAGATAGCAGCAGCAATGACGATGATGATGACTCGATGACGATTATCCAGTGACGATGATCCAGAGAAGATGACTTGTGCTAGAAGAACTGTGCTGAGAAATACCTTCCTAGTTAAGAGGGAGTGTTGATGTATATGTAACTTCGGAATGTATTTCACATATATGTATATTGTATTCCTATAGAGATGGTATTATTCCTCTATAAGGAAGTGTCATCATTTATATTGTAAATGTCGTAACTTATACTTGATGGGTTATTAGACCACCTTGTTGGGGTCGGCCCTGTATAAGTCATGTGGGTCGAAGGGTTATTAGACCACCCTATTGGGGGTCGGCCATGTGGGTCAAAGGGTTATTAGACCACCTTATTGGGGGTCGGCCCACTCAGCATTATGTTATGTGATTAAGTTCGAGCCTACATGAGTTAGGTAAAAAGGCAAGTCAAGTCAAGTATAAATAGAGTGCGGGAGGCACTCTATTTATTCACTCACTCACTTCTCACTTATGCACTCAAGGAGGAGTGGCGCACTTATGGAGGAGGAGGATCTGCTGCTAGTTTATGTCTATCTCTCATGGTTGGTTGTATCATTGCTCTATCTATCTCTGAGGAAGTAATTGGGGTTTTTCACCTTTATGGTTTTCCCCAAGTAAATCTTTGTGTCTCTTGTGTGCTTGTATTATTGTCTCCATGATTGATATGTTGTAGATATGCTGTACATGTTGTTCTCTCAGTTAAGATCCTAGATCAGATTGAAGTAAATTCAGAAAATTTAACAATGTAAAGGTTAATGCCAGTCGTCAAGACAGTGTCAAATTCTCAAAAACTGCAAGGTCACAGTCGGCCATGATGAGGGTTTATAATTTATGAATAATTCAATGATTCATTATTAGAAGATAGCATGCCATTACAGAGGTACCGGGTAACTCGTCAAAATTGCTGAGGTAATTACACCATTTAAGAGATAAATGACTGCATCATTTAAATTGCTATACTGAGAAAGGTTAGATCATTATCAGGATGAGATTGGTGATCACAGGCCAATATTCCAACAGTTTGCTGAACCTATTGCATGAGTATTGCGTTCAAATAAAGAATATGGAAATGCCACGATCTGGAAGTTTCACCAACCTGTTTCAAATTCATACACAACCAGATTATTGTTGTTACGAGATGCCCAAAGGATAAAATCAGCTACTTGGTCAACCGATCGTTAGATTGCCAATATCAACGCAAAGTAAATCACAGAGAATTTGGGAAAGTGTAATTTCACTCTGGTGCTTTGTGGTTGTTCTGTTGAGTCATCATCGATCCATTTTCTTGACAGTTTATCATGATACCTAAGCTAGCATAATCGAATCTCCACGTTGCTAGATATCGATGAAGTTGAAAGGTCTGTAGAAGTGATGGTTGAGTATGAAGATCCTTGGATTCAACAAAGGTTGTCCCTGCTAGATTATTCTCAATAATGTTGCGACTCATTTGGAAAAGTTATCGTGATTCCTCACTTAAATCATAAAAGAGCACACAAGATTCTGAAGGGAGATATTTTTAATCGTTCAGTACTTCTCATGTTTAACTCGTTGTTTTATATTTTGCAGAAAAATCTTTTATCTATTTTTTTCTATCAGGTTATCTTTAGCCTTTATTCTGTTATTTAATTTCTTTCTTACTTTGCAGAATTAACCATGAAGGTGGAGAAACTCGCAATGGAATCATTTCAGAATGGATCAATTCATCAGCCAAAACTCGTAAAGGAAGGAAGCATGGAGTGGATCATGAACCCTAGCTGTCATAATTATTGGTTTTTCTGTTTGGAAAACATGGGATTGTATGTTTGATCATGAATTATGGAATCTAATAACCATATTACTAAAACAGGTAATGAGCAGTAGATAAGCATAACCCTAGAATGGAATAATAAATAGATATTGGCTGCAGACCCCAACACTATACCACAATACCTGAATTGCATGTAGCCTTAAATAAGGAGGGTTTGCAATTCAACATAATGTATATAATATCGCCTAGAGACACTATGGAGAACATAAGTCCTTCCTCTGTCCATACTAATGGAAAAGAAGAATTTACTTCAACTAGAGAAAAAACTGATCGACGGCATGAAAATAAAACAATAGAGAGTGGATCATGTTCATTCATAACCCAAAGAGACTATAATAGACTAAATACTCTGCAGAGTTTTCTCTAACCAACAGCATAAAAATAAAACAATAGAGAGTGGATCATGTTCATTCATAACCCAAAGAGACTATAATAGACTAAATACTCTGCAGACATGCCACTCTTCTGATTATAAAAGTGAAGGAAAGAAAGTCACACCCAAGAAGTACTAAATAATTATAGCCTAACACATGAATTCATGCAGTGCTATTAATATACAAGAGCGAAAAGACTGCATTCAAGGGAAAAGTTTGAAAAAGTGCTTTTACTATAAACTTTGCTTAAACACGAGTTGAATGGATGTGGGGCATTCAAATTGCAACACCACCAAGGAAGGAATAATTGGTTAGAAATGAAAAACACAACCAGAATCCATGGACAAGTGGATGAACCTCTGCAGAAAGAAACGTTTATCCGCTTATGCACTCTTGCCATTATGGTATCACGTTTATATTACAAATCTTTGGCGGGCCTTCAAAGCCATTAAGTTTTAATCCAAGCAGTTATTATTTGAATTTTAAGGGTAGGAGATCTTTATAATGACAAGCAGGACGTAATGTTTGGCAATCACTGCACCATGATAGGCAAATAAGGCCAACTGGCCATAGTGTTCAACTTTGTAACTGACTTTTTTCTTTTATTTTAAAAATATTTGCAGCATATTAATAAACTGATGAGTATACAGACACATCTGGCAACAACATGCAACATAGGCTAACAAACTAAATTTTCCAAGTCCTGAAGTGAGCATGCATTGAGCTTGAAGAAAAAGGTGCTTTTTACCAGGTGACAGAACGAGGATTATTAGAAGTCCATTCAGTGGTGCACGGCTCTGCAGGTATGCAGGTGGATAGGCACTGAGGTGAAAGATCCATCGAGGTTTGACGGTACGACGGATGCTATGAGCTTTATGGGTAAAATCGAAGAACAGGTTGTGTTGAAGCTTGAAGAAAAAGGAAGATCAGAAGTATGAAGGCACTGTTGGTCTTTTGTTTTCAAACCTCAAATGTCATATTGCGGGACACAGGTGCCCATTCTTCTGCAATTCTTCTTTCAAGCAATTCAGCATTGGTACCTGGTGAAACAAGTATGTCAAAACCTGCCTCGGCCTCAGAAGGGTGAAGATTCATAACAAATCCCTGCAAGATAATACACTCTGCTTCAATAGAATTTATCCAGACCGACAATGAGATCTGAGACATTTAGCACAAGAACTATACCATACAAATTTACAGGATAAATTAAAATAGATATACAGAGCTTAAGAAAAATCGAAATGAAACTCTATTGATGTCTACTTATGACCAATGACAATCCATGGGACACATCATGCGTCACTCACAAGGGGAGCACAAAAGGAAACTCTGACCTACTTAACTAAAAGGAGGAAAATTGAAGGCATGTAAAATCCAGTATAAGTAATTACAATATATAATGGTGTTGTAAAAAAGCGTGTACAGTTCATAAGAACCATAACCATAAAAATAGAGTTGATTACTGGAGAAATGGTAAAAAATAAATACTTGAAACAATGTCAAGAGCATCATGGATGCATGAGCAAGGTCTGGTTCATTCTCACA
Organism: Larix kaempferi; assembly: GCA_027924585.1. NCBI lineage: Eukaryota > Viridiplantae > Streptophyta > Pinopsida > Pinales > Pinaceae > Larix > Larix kaempferi. Next base: position 23,485,385 of record BSBM01000017.1, on the reverse strand, counting down.
ATTTATGACAATAACCTGACTACATATAATACCCTAGGCCTAGCTGAACCATGCAAGGAAAAATCTATGAATAAAATCCACGGATAAGAAATGAGTTTACGGATGATAAATGAGCAAAAACCACAGATCACAAATCCACTCACACCTTCATGGACGAAATCTGCATCTTCAAGGGCAAACAGGGGATATTACATACATCATGCATCGACTACAAATGTAGAAGATGACCATCATGGACGAAATCTGCATCTTCAAGCGAAGATAGGGGATATTAGCTGATAAATTCAATTTTTAGGTCAACTTCAAAAGAACACAAAGCCTTATTAGCACAAACAAAGAGCTATAAGGTTGCTTCCCTGCCTTATAATGTAAAAATAAAAATCAATATTGAATATTATTCATAGCTATTTATTTTTTATAAAAAATAATAGTGCTATTGAATTTTATAAAAAATAATGTTATTGAGTTAATAAAATTAATATTCTTTTGAAAAACAATAATATGCAATTGACAAAAACAACTAAACTATCTAATTTTTTTTGTATCAGAATATAGTTATGTATAGTTACTTATTTGAAAGTTTTGATTATTTTGCATAGATAAAAACCTCACTTGAAATCAATCATTCGGACTTAAATGAATTTTAAGTTGTTATTCAAGCACACTGACTTGAAATCAATCATTCGGACTTAGATGACTTTTAAGTTGTTATTCAAGCACACTAGCTGTGCTCCATAATAAATATTCGCAATACTTGTTTATATAAGCTTAAAAATCCTCTGTACATAGGAATTTAATATGTGCATACAATTTCTCAAGCATACAATTTCAATGAGAAATTGTGATCATGTTTTAGGTAAATTGAGAGGCATGCACCATTTTGTTAAAAAAAATAAGAAGAACTTCATTATGAAAGAATATAACTTTTACATTTTGACATATTATTACTAACTTTCAACCATGTGGAAACAATCACTTGTTATGCAAGTGTAAATTGAGAGACACGAATACTATTGTAATTTCAACTTATCAAATTTATTTACACTTTATAATTTATGGAAGATTATATTTATAATATAAATTTATAAAAATTTACATATTTAATTTTTTTATTATTAAACCCAACTATTCTCAAAACAACTAAACATATAATTTAGTTGAAAAAGTACAGCTACCAACTTTATTAACTTAGCAAGTTTCCAGAAAACCCATTTCTCTCTAAATATAACTTACATAAATTCCTGCACAATTATAATAGCTGGAAATATCTCCATTGAAAACTATTGATTTATCATAGAACTTCAAATGAATTTTTCTTTAATTTTTTTATATAATTTAATTTCAAAATGAATTTCAAAAATAAAATTACTTTACAAAATTAAAATATTAAAAAAACACAATATGCAAAAATCTAGAAATAAAGTGACTAATCGTAGGGAAATTCTTTTTAAAGGCTTTATTTTCCTGGTTAGGGAACTATGCCAAGGCATCTACCAAAGCAAATTTATATCTTTAAATATGTATGGAAGATTCTAGCAGCTTAATCAAAGAGTTTTAAATATATTATAACGTTATTTTTTTTTCAAATTTAAATTGCAGCAAACATTCATAAGTTAGGGATATGTAAGAAATGAGCAAATCTTCAAATCGGTCTGGGCATCTCAGTCATAGTATCAGACCTTCAAATATTTAGATGGCGGATGGAAGGATAACATTGAACAACAACTGGAAGCTATCATGGCACAAAAAAAACTTATCGCCATGGAATGACGCAATGCATTAAATCTGGTGGATCAAAGGGAAAGGTAAATGGAAAATGTTATATCTATTCATTGGACGTTTATTAGTTAAATGGCTAATTATATCTATCTTAATTGGACTTTTTATAAGTAAATGGCTAATTATCACTCTATGAACCAGAAAAGAATAGGCATAAAACAGAGGATTCTTCTTCTCCAACTATTCTATATGTTAAATCACTCCTCTCCCTTGCCCTCCCTTCGGTCAAGCAAGTATACCTCTGGGCGAGCCACTTTGAAATGTATTAAGAAAACACTATACAACTCCGTTATCAGAGGAAGCTCCATCAAGCTATGAAACCATCGGCACAAATAGGTAGGTAGGCATTGGCTTGCATTCATTTTAGACTTACATTAAACTAATTGTATACCTTCCATGCTTCTGTTGTTGACCTTCTATGCATAAACTCCCAAAATGAAATGAAATGAAATCCGACCAACTATAGCTGTTGTTCAACCTTATGTGCAGATATTTACAAATTCAGATAAGACTTGGGCGTGCAAAGTCTTAAAGAGACTAGGCCTGGAAGACTATTTTGAGGATGTCATCTGCTTTGAGAGTATTAATATGGCTTATCCTTTTAAACAACAAACTGATGAATGCAAACCTAGTACTTCTCTTGTTTTTATCAAGCCCTCAATTGAAGTCGGGAAACGTGCAATCACAATTGCATATGCAGATCCACAGAGAACAGTAAGTTTCCAGCATTCGCCTTCAATTCTTTTAAGCATTTTTACAATGATCCGTACTCGAAGTCTCTCTGCAGCTTTTCTTTGAAGACAATGTCCAAAACAAAGCAGGAGCAAAAGCAACAGGCACAAGAACTGGAATATATGACAATTGGTTCCTACTGGCAAACAAATCTGAAGCTAGGAAGCTACATGATGGTTTCCAGGAGCAATTGGTTCTACTGATTATTTAGCTTCATTCTTAAACATTTTCCTACTCCCTAATAAAATAATATCCAACTTTCAAAGCACCGACTAACTAAATAATTTAAACATTTAAAAAACTAAATTATATAAACATTTAACAATTTAATTCGTCATACAGACTTTGCTTTACGTCAAATACTTCCCTTAAGTGTGGTATACTTTCAAAAAGGTACTGATATCTGCATGTCCACATGCTAAAAGTCAAAGCTATAGATATCTCCATGTCCACATGCTAAAAGTCAAAGCTACACATGATAAGGAGATGAATGGGCATTGGACCAATTCATGACACTAAACACACAAGCCCAGTGGGTGCAATGTGGGTTTTTCAGAGCTGCCCAAATATTGTCACTGCAGTTCTAACAACACTCGTGTACTAGATTGAATACGGGAATCAGTACACAATTTCATTCTAAATTCTGAAAGGAGATCTCCCCATTCATCTTTGAATTCTTGGGTATCTAAACATTTCTTTATAGTGACCCTTAAGCCTCATCCATGCATAAGGTCAAATAAAAAAATTGTTAAACTGGAAGGAAAAATTCTAATACAATCAAATAGCAAACACCATTTAGCAATATATTGCAATAGGCTGATTATAACAGAATAATTCCACCAGACAAGTTACATATATTCAAGGAGCAATTGAGTTACATATATTCAAGAAGCAATTAAAGAAAAAAACAAATATAGATGATTTGCCATTAGAGAAGAATGAATTAAAGATTTTGAACTCTGGAACGAACGCCAACTGTTATATCTAGATCATGTTGACATCCATTGAACTATAAGAATATGAAAGAACCAAAGAAATACTTGCTCAAGCGCACGCCTAATTTATAGGAGTAATCAAGGGCAAACCAGCTCATTTGCAACCCAGATCTCGGGCTCTAACAAATCCAGTGTTGCTCCCAAATTGATTGTCTGCTTCATCCTCTCTAACCACACAAACAGGCTGATGGCTGCCCATCCACCAAGGTTGAGAGGAATTATAAGATATGAATTTGTAGTCATAAGGAGGCCAACTAGTAGAATCCAATAAGTTCCCAACTAAATTGACCGAATATGCAGAACTGCACTGCATTCAAATGCAACCATTTTCATCTTCACCAGGAATCAGCTGCATAGGCCCAACAGGCATTGGCTACATATGCCCATAAATTGTTGTACAAATGTATTATCATTATTTTTGTTCTCTTTGAAAAGTTGTGGCATTAACTCATCAACCTACTAAATAACTACAGTTGACCTATGCAAGATTAGATAGCCCTAGTTAACGTGTGGACATGTATAAAGAAAAAAAACACTGAACCATTAACTTCTTGATGAACTGCAGTGCACGAACATAAAAATTGGTTGCCATGTTGACTTGCAATATGTGTAGGTATAAGATTTAGGGGTGTAAATTATTGCAGGTATAAGATTTAACAGTCTTAATTTACAGGAAAATAACTATGATACAATGTAACATTATTTTAACTATGATACAATGTTACATTTTATTTAAAATAGAAGTGTTTAATCTACTTCTGCAAATTATAAGTCAACTTTCAGGAGCTTTTCGAGAAATACATCTATTTTCTATTCACTACTTAGTTGCGATATGGTAATTGGAATACCATTTATTGTGCACGTTGACACATCATGTTCGTAACTGCTAGGTCAGTTGTCGACTTTCAACACTCTATGCAATCTACTGTACATCGTTGAATTCCGATGGCGTGGAACTAACCCCTCTCCCATAGCGGGAGAAAAGGCATCCAAAGCCCGGTGACGGGTGAATTCCAGTTTGATCAACTGTGTAAAAATTGACCGTTTACAACAGAGACATCATTTCATAAAATATTTTTGCCAATTTTTTACGGACATTGGATTTTCATATCCGGCTTCCCTAACTCCATATTCCCGCCATCGGGTTCACTCACAGTAGGGGCGAGGCTGAACCATTTTGCGAGAAATTTATACGCACAAAGTCAATAGGGTTTCAAGCCATTATAAATTTACACCGAGAAGCTCAGGTATTTATCTTATGAATCTCTAACAATAACGGTATGATACATTTTGTCTATTGAAACTGGCTTTTGTTTTTTTTATACATCAGTTGTCCGTTAAATTTAGTTCAAACCCAGCACATCCATGGAGTCCCCTTCAACTGAGTGCAAGTGTATGCGACCCCAGAGCTTCCCGTCCAATGTTGAAATGGGAGAAATATCTGAGCCCCAGGAAACCCCAGCTGGCGAATTGGAATTCTCCGACTAGGCAGAAATATTCGAGCTCAGAGCTCCGGAAGGCAAAGCTCATGCTTTGAAGAAATCCCGCTTTGTGGTTGGCTTGCCAGAGAATCCCCTGTTGCTGGGAGAATCGGAGGGTGAATCGAGCGAGCGATCCAGTGGCGAGAATCATTCCAAGCTGATACAGATTATGGACGGGGAAAATGGGGTTCCCGCTGCCTGGAAATTCACCATTGTTCAGAGCGACGAAGATATGGAAAACGAAGCTGCGGTGATCCACATCTATTTTCTAAATAAATCTGAACGCCCATTACTTAGATTTTACACTTGTTCCTCTATTCTACCACACTTGGTATTCGGGAGGTGGTGCATGCACTGCAAATGTAGAAGATGACCACCAAAAAGGTTAAAATGGGAAAACCAAACATGACTAATACATGCATCTTGACACGCTAGTGCATCGACTGCAGCACAAACAGTTTGCCCGATTACAACCTGCAGCTCCTGTCAATCCACAGCCTCTGTCAGCTCACAGACCACTACACTTGTCTTGAGTTAACCTAGAACTGCAAGCATTTACTTCCGTCAGAAATATTACTATGGTACTGTCAACCAGATCCGTATGTCATTATGCTCAACTGCTATCCACTATAAACAAAATATTTAGATTTTAACATTTGCAAGTTCAAAGTCGTTCTATTTTTATTTTATTTTCATTTTTACTTGATTCTTGCGAATGAGGAAAATTGTCTTGTCAAGCACTTTCCACCAATTAGACTTAAACACCTATTAAAATATTTTATTAAATAAATACAAATAAATACGTAAATTATTTCAACATTGGATAAACTATAAGAAAGTTTTAGAAATATTTTTGTACAAAACAAATTAATACTAAAAAGCGGAACATATAGTCTATGCCTACGGCATGGATTAACAACTAAAACTGTTTACAATTTATTATAATCACTTTGTCAAAGGTCTTGCATTATTTGTAGATATTTTGTCTTCTCCATATTATTATTATAGTTGTCTTCTTATACATCACTTTCTTTCATATTTGATACATTTTTTGTTTTTACTATTTTCTATACTTCCATCTACTTCACATCGTCACTTCCACCTCACTCTTTTATAACCTCAGCTTGTGGGTGTGTTGGGTATGTGTTATATTCTTTGCATATGTATGGGGAGCTGCACCTGACGATTCCTCCGACACCTTCACGAGAACGGCCAGTAGGTCGTTTTTGTTTGCGAGTGTAGCGAGCGCCAAATTTTTTGGGTTGTTTTCAACTATTTTTGGAGAATTTTCCCAAAATATGTAATTTAATCTCGGTTAAGAGATTGGGGTCTGTTTTCTAATCCAGGTTAACGGATTAGGGTATTGGATACTGCGGAATACCTATATTGTATTGTGAATGATTCATAATGAGAATGAGAAAATAAGAGGTGCAGCTCTAAGTTTTGTTGGTTTTCCCGGTTAAGAGTTTCCAGGGTAAATCTATGTGTATTATGTGTGAATGCTGTGGTGTAATCTCTGTTTTACTTAAAAGAATCTGTATGTTTTGCTTCTTTACATAGGTTTAAAACTTACATGGTGTGCTAGTATTATTTAAAAAAAAAACTATAGAAGGTGGTGATATTATCTCATCCTAATTACACTCACATCAATCTTTTTTATCAAAGATTGTAGAAATTTAAAAATATTGGATTTATGTTGAGTTTTAATCTCTATCTCAAAACAAATATGATTATATGTGGATATTTAATTTTTATATCTAAAATAAATATGAATTTTAAATATAATTTTAAAATGTAGAATTTTCTAGTGTAAGATTTTTTTTGTATAAATTGATATTAATATTCTTTTTTTTCAATAGGAAAAAAAAAAAACCAATTTTCTTGCTATTCATTTGAATAAAAAAAACATATGTCGTACATCCTAAGGTAACATCAGAAAAAGAGATGTTCTGCATCAGAGCAGTCATACAATAATATCACAGATTCAAAATACTAAAGCACCCTGTATCAACTCGTTCTTCAAAAGTTTCAGTTCTAGTTGTCAACAAGTGAATATGAAAAACATATGGAACTGAAGTCAGACAAGACTCAAAAATAGACTGAAAAATATATAGATCTGAAAGAACCAGTTCCAACTTAAGTGAAGTAAACATGTGATCCTTCAGAGATAAGGGCCACCTCTAGGTATTCTTCATAATAAAGAGTGCCTTTAGGATCATCAAGAGCTTTTTTAGATAGATCATCAACAATGGAGTGGTGTTCCTTGAAAATATGGCAAATGGAAAAAGCATGGAAGAAGGAAAGCAATGAAATGATTCTCTGGCATGAGTGATCTAGTGATAAGATTTGCAATTTTGCCATTCCTTTGGTCCAATTCATAATAACTTTTGAATCTCTAAATATCTGCAAAGATACAATTCCATTACTCAAAGCAAACTATAGGAGACCCCAAAGGCCTAATAATTTTGCTCTTATATTTGTACCTAGTCCACAGTTCATCCTTGATATTAAATTATGATCTTCATTTATTCTTATGTACATCCCTGTACCACATTTCTCCATTTAAGCAACACCGTCGAAGTAGCATACAACTGAGTGAAAAGTGAAAGTATGATTATAAATTTAGCTAGACTTCTTGAACTTTTTAACTCTAGAATATTTTTATATAATCCAAAAATTTTCATGCTAGTGATATTAATATTCTATTATGTTTTATATATTATTTTTATTTTGTGATTATTATTATTATTTATATATTATTATGTAATATTTTAAAATAATTTATATGATTATATGATCACATTTTAACTATGATAACTGTGTTAAATAATATATAAAGAAAATATTTTTTACAATAATTTTAAATACAATCCATTCATACGCTTAATTCACTTAAAACATATATATATAAGAGTGGTATTTTATTGGGGATTGTGATGGTAGAAATGGATTCAGCACCTTCAAGAACTTCGAGCTCCCAAAATTCTAGAATTTGATAGTTGTAAACTAGATTTTGAAAAATTACGGCTGGATTTTTTCAAAATAATGCTGGAAAAATCATTTATTCCTACTCAAATCCTTAATTTCTTAATAAATTTTAAAACAATAAAATCTTCTTTCCACTATTTCCTTGTAAATTGTGAAATTTCATTTCATATTAATACTTCAATTTCGAACTTTTTTCTCTTTTCTTAATAAATTTTAAAACTACAAAATCTTAATTCCTCTATTTCCTTGTAAATTGTGAAACCATCATTGCCGACTCGTGAGGAGGTTGCTCATCGTTTTGTGGAGCAGCAGGAGGCCAACCTGGGAGAATTCGCTTGCACAAAAGTTACGTAGGAGCCCATGGTTCCGCCGACGGCAAACATTGCGTAGTGCCATGCTCCTCTGGTATGCTGCTTCTTTTTACTGTTTGGGTTTATCTTCGAATATGGGGAGTCTGGAAGGCTGAGTCGGCCATGTTTAAGTTTGTTTAAAGTAAGCTTCTATGTTTAAGAGGGCTTTGACGATGTATATGGGAAAGTTTGGTCTTGTTTTAGTTATAAGATCGTAGGACTAAATAGAAAGTTTAAGATGATTTTGGGAAACTTTTGTAAAGGCTACATGCCTGGTGATATTGGTAAGCAGTTTTTGCTGATCTATGTATGTAATTGGGTATATAATTGGGTATAACTGGGGATGGGGATGGATCTAAGTAACGTGGGACTAAATAGAAAATCTAAAATGATTTTGGGAAACCTTTGGAAAGGTGGTGATCTTGGCAGTTTTTGCTGATCTATGTATAATCTATGTATGGCGGTTTGAATCCTTGAGGGACTTTCTTTTTTATCGTTATGTATATTTTTTTTGGGGTCGTTTTTAACAGAAAGCTCTATCTTATTCACAAAAAAATACTTCAATTTCAAACCTCCAAAAACCTTTGGAACCATGTGCAAGGTTTGCTTAAATACGTAAATGATCCCCGAAAGAACTCTTTGGCGACTGATCCCTTCCTGACATAATCTCTCCCCTTCCTGACATAATCTCTCATACGACCTGGATCTTAACTGGCGCAAAGACGGGGCCTTATCGTGGCTTGTTTATGCATTTCACATCCTTCGCCCCGTTCGGCTTTGACGCACGCGGCACAATATCTTTCTGTTGGTAAACCAAACCTCTCACACGCTCTCTCTTTGTTCGTCTCACCGTTCGTACCTTTAATCTTCTAGTACTTGCATTGTCCGAGGCCACCCTGCCGTCCATTGTCTCTGTTATTCCACAATGAAAACCAGTATCAACGTATTTTTCCCCATTTCTGTATGCGCTGGACTATTTTCAGTTTGCCGCATTTAAACCTCGGTTCCTATTTTGTTAGGGCCAAATCTTTCATGCCTTCATGTTATTTAAAATTAAATTCCAGTTAGAGATGAAGTCATTGGCGCAAATAATATTCTGTGAGATTCGACCCGTGAACATTGATCAGAAAACTTTTCAGTGCTATTACAGAGATTTTGCTCTTGTGTTATCTTAACATTCTACTGTTTATATTTATGCAGTAATTAGATAGCAGGAAGGTCATTTGATTGCAATTTGAGGATGGGCAGCCGATCCAACAGAATGTTATATGTTGGAAATCTCCCTGTCGATTTTCAAGAGAGGGATATCGAAGATATATTTCACAAGGTTCCACATTAATACTCCCTTTTTTTCCATTTCTAACTCTTCACATTATATTTAGGGTTTTTTTCCTTGCTCTTAGATTTAGGGTTTCATGTCCATTTTGGATTTCCCAGCTCGTGAGGTAAAAGTAGATTTTAGTAATGTTATTTGCAGTAAGTTGATGTTCTGTACCATTCAAATCAAATTATGCTGACATACCATGAGCTGCCACTTCCCCTGCCCAACGACAACTAAAAAATGAGTACAAAAATAAGAAACAAAGAACATGTCTGCAAATTCACTATCTTCATAGGAAAATATATGCTTTTCATCGATGTAAGTGGAGTTCTGTTATTTGAGGTCCAATGGGGTCAAAGCATGGCAATTGGAAACCTATATAATAGATCCAAACGTTGAGTTGAATTGACATGCAATACATGGTACACTTGGCTTCAAATAATTGCCAAGTAGGATAGGATTTACTACTAACAGCAGTAAATGTTGCTTGGCGTAACATTACTTTAATTAGAGATTTTTGTAGTTTTACATGGGCATCATGGTTTAGAAACTGGCAACCGGTGAATTGGAGAATCTAATGACAGAGATAGATCATAGAGCAGAAAAAACATTAAATTGTAATCGAATAGAATGATATGGTCTGAATAATTGATAAGGGCATATTACCCCCCTCTCACCCCCTGTGGAAAAAAAGATTGGGTGAAATGAAATCCGTCCTTTAACCTACTTTCAAGTCACGAGGGATGGACTTGGTGTCATAAAGGTCTCTAGACTTGGGCAGCCGCTCCTTCAAATAGCAACAAAGTCTTTTGTTAGACAATTGTTACCACAAACTTACGATCCAAACTGTGGTGTATATTGCACTTAGCAACTTCTATAGACAACATGCCATATAAATGTTGGTACAAAAGACGCCTACATACTTGATTGCAAGCGATTAAGTTCTCCTCCTAACCATTCACCCACATCTGAACAAATGATTTTGGGGTTTCCAACCTTAGAGTTGAGTTTGCTTATAATTAATTAGGCAAATTGAGGGAAACCCTTGTTGTCATTTTGCAGGCGGAGAGCAATATTTAGGTATAATTAAAGGCGTAACCTCTTTGTTTTGCTTAGTTTGCTGCTTGCTCTTTGCTCTCTTTCCTTTTCATTTCCAACTTGCTATGTTATTTACACTCCCCTTACTCTATTAAAGGCTCCGTGCACGGGAGAGAGGGAATCCAAACAATGATTTGAATTAAGTCACAATACATGGCACACTTGGCTTCATGAGAGGTAACAAACTATACGAGTAGTAAATATGTTGCTCAAAGTCATGGTAAGGAAGTATGACAACCATGAGTTGGTCATTCACTAATGGAGTGCTTGACATTTTAGTTATTAGTATTATGCTACACAATTAACACTAAATAGGAGAATCATGAGTACTACTAGGAGAATCGTAAGTACTACTCAGAGAGAGTTTGCAATACATGGTACATTTGGCTTCATGAGAGGTAACAAACTATGTGTAGTAAACTTGTCGCTCAAAGTCATGGCAAGGAAGTATGACCAATGTTATCAGAATCAGACATATAGTAAACTTGTCGCTCAAATGTCATGGCAAGGAAGTATGACCAACATTATCAGAATCGGACCAGTTGACCCCCAAAATGTGAACTAGATCAGAACCAGAAAAACTAGACCAAAAAATACATAAAATATTCAAATTTTGAAAAAAACAAATATCCATGTGCATCCATACGAATCCAAACCATTATACACAAATATGCAAAGTTTCTCATGTATTTAGCAAGCAAGTAAGGGTGCATATAACCAAAATAGCACCGAGTACAATACATCTTTGAACCAAAAAATATCACCAACGCGGCTCTAAATGGCCTATAGAGTAAAATATTAAGCATAATACTAATGAATAACTATAGTTGAGACTCTAGACTCTACAATGATACAATTTGATCATATGGTAGTGTTACCGCTCAAACTAGCAGCCCCAACACAACTAGATTGTGTGGACCAAGGATAGTGTTGGTAAGCTCGGGAGAGAGTTTAAACCCATTGTCACCACAGTTTAACCTCTCAACACTTCAGGTAACTCCAAAACCCAGGGGGAGACTGTAATCTATGAAAGATACCTGCAACCACCAACAAACCACAAATACCTTCCACAAAACCTTAATAACTATGATCAGTGCCTTATCGGAGTTGAACGATTTAAACAAGACACAATAATCATGCAATAACAGAGTTACTCACTTTATCACAAACCTCAATAAATATCACGTCTTTCAAGGCAATTCCACACTTCCCAAGACAATGCCACACTTCTCAAGGCAAATCACTCCAAAAAAGTTGCACCCTCAAGGAAAAGAGGACTATTGGACTAGGGAGAAATTGTAGGACAAGCCAAAAATACCAAACACCCTCTTATTCACCAATTACAAGGGTTTCATGTATCCTAATGCACTTCCTCAAGAAGGGGGTGCCCTCTAGGGTTTGTGGATAAAACCCTAGGGAGAAATTTTAGGGTGGACCAAAAAAAACGAATTCACGGCTAGAACTTCACTTTTTTAATTTTCTAGGAAAAATTAGGGTTTTTTGGTAATATTACATTTTTTGTATTTTTTTGCATAAAATAAAACATGTAAAAATTTGATAAAAAGAGAGAGAGAGTTGAAGGATAGGGTATTATATTCTTGTCTCAAAGCCTAGGGCTATGAGAGATCAAGGATAACGTCCCTCCTCTTAAGATGGTATTCAATACTTGCAACTAGTGCTAAGTTAGCAACCTCAGGGTTAGGTAGCGAAACCCTAATTAGGGCAAATAGAGAAGTCCAAGGCCCAATAAAAACAACAAAGAGCTCCTTGGAAGGATGGTCTCTGCAAGCAAGTTGATAAAAAGCTAGCAAACAAACCCTACCTCAGTCCAAAGCACTTCAAGAGCAACGTTAAACTAGGGTTAGGAAATAAACTTACCAACATTAATCAAGAATGAGCAAGGAAGTGCACCTTAGGTCACCCTTGAGCATGAATTATTACAACTAGTCTTAGCATCAACTTAGCATGTGCAAAATCAAACCCTATAACATCATCCATTCATCCTTTAGGCAAAAAAAAACATCCAAAAGAGGTGCGTATAGCTCAATTACTCCAATAAACCAAGATAAAGGAAAATATCTCATATTTGAACCCTTGTCCATGTTTTACAAATGATGTGAAGTTGTCTTATTCATATGAGGACAACTCTCAACTTTTTACAAATTCAAGTCTACAAGTTAATGGCAAATTATAACTTTTTTTAGGTTAGTGCACCCACAAATTTGGGGGTAAACCATGCAATGACATAAAATGACAATAAAAATGTGCAATTAGGCACCACTAAGTGGAAGGTGAGCCAAAAGGAGGATATCATTCTCCAACTAATCTCAACAAATGCTTTTCCCTCAACACCTTCCTTTGTTAACATGTAGGCTTCTTCTTTAAGTAATGATGTTTATGGGTCTAGAGACCATGAGGAGGGGTTTTGCATTGAAACAATAGTCCAAGTGGGAAAAATGAGGTGTGCTAAAACGAGTACAACAACCCTTATACATGCAATTACCTCTACAAAGCAAAATATGAGTGTGGCCATGTGTCCCAATGATTTGCCTCAAGGAACCGGACACCCACTCAAAGGGTAGTCAGCAAAGCCACAAGGCCAACACGTCTTGAGCATGGTTGTCATTGATGACAATCCAATAATGACAAAGGAGTGACAAAGGTTGATGACATGGCAAGCAGGACATGGTAGTGTGGGCATTGGAGCAGGACATGGTAGTTTGGGCATTGGAGCCCATTCATAGTTGGTGTGTAAAAATGTGCAATTAGGCACCACTAAGTGCAAGGTGAGCCAAAAGCAGTATATCATGCTCCAACTAATCTCAACAAATGCTTTTCCCTCAACACCTTCCTTTATTAACAATGTAGGCTTCTTCTTTAAGTAATGATGTTTATGGGTATAGAGACCATGAGGAGAGGTTTTGCATTGAAACAATAGGTCCAAGTGGGAAAAATGAGGTGTGCTAAAACGAGTACAACAAACCCTTATACACGCAATACCTCTACAAAACAAAATATGAGTGTGGTCATGTGTCCCAATGATTTACCTCAAGGGAATCAGACACCCACTCAAAGGGTAGTCAGCAAAGCCACAAGGCCAACACGTGTTGAGCATGGTTGTCATTGATGACAAGCCATTAATGACAAAGGAGTGACAAAGGTTGATGACATGGCAAGCAGGACATGGTAGTTTGGGCATTGGAGCCCATTCACAGGTTGGTGTGTGCTTTGGAGCACCAGGTGGTCCCAATGACCCATTCTGTGGTCATTTGTGGCTTGATGGGGTCATGATACCATTGGAACCCCACACACATGCCATTGGAACCCCACACACATGGCACTTGGACATGACCTTGAAATCCTTGCTTGATCATGATCATGGTTGCATGTGAACCCATACACATGAAGAAAGTTGGACCTTGCATATTGTAGCTTGATGTACATGTTGTTTTTGATGACATGGAGTCTTTTTTAAACCATTGAAATCTGGTGTGCAAGCCCAAACTTAAGACAACGTGGGCATGCATATAAACTTAAAAAATAAAGAACAAATTAAAGCAAGGTCGGCTTCCTTAAGAGAAATGGTATATATATATATATATATACCAGGTCGGCCCAGTCCAAAAAGGGAGATAAAACATAAATATTTTCTGTTTGTAGGTCGGCTCAGATTAAAATCCTCTTCTCCACGTTGATACATATATATATAGGAGTCTCTCCACTCCAAATTTGATGGAAGAAATTGAAGAACATGCTCTGAAATTTTCGGATCAGTCTGAGGCAGCCGCAGTCAAAGTTTGATCATATCTGAAATTCAACCATCTCTGAGGAAATTCAGGTGGATTGGGGACTGTGACAGTCGCAGTAATGTTCAAGCTCTGATTTTCTGATATAATTATGAGGCAGCAGCTGAAAAGGTTATGTACAAGTGTGCAAGTATTAAGCATCTGATCTAGCTCTGAAATTCGGGTGAGACTGAGGCAGCTGCAGTGCTTGCAGAGGATCAAACTTGGGGTAGATGAAGTTTGACTTGAACAGAAACTTGAGAGGACATGAGCAGTAACCTTTGATGACTTGGAGTAGACCCCTGATTCCTTGGATGCTTGGGTAGACACCTTTGATGACATGGATGTATTGATCAGATAAGTAGCATTATATTGAACAAACTTGTTGATTCTAACACAACATTAACACCAGATAGTGACTGCAGTATTATGACAGTTGACCAAGACTGACAATGACAGTGATAGAAGTGAAATGACAGCTTGATGACAGTTTGACTTAACTCCATTAGCTGCAGTTGAACTATGTTTATTGAAGCTAGTGGTGAACAGTGATCATGCTCAGATTATGACAGTGGACATTCTTGGGAACAACAGAGATCAAAGGTTTATGGTAGAAGAAGCTTCCATTGATTTGGCAAGTTGATTGATTTAAGTAAAGCATATTGACAGCTCTGACTTGACATTGACATAGTGTGATTTGACAAGTAAGTTGACAGTTACAGAGATAGCTAGATGATGACATTGACAAAGTGATAACATGTAACATGAAAGTGATCAATATATGAAGGAAAGCTGGGTCTTGCAACCCTTCTTAGTTGGAGCTAAGAAAACCAGGTTGGGCCCTGTTGTTAGAGTTGGTGCTCTTTAGTCAATTGGTGCTGATGTAATCGCGGAGATTGAAGTCTTCATTGTAATTCATATCAAATTATAAATAAAGTTTACTATACTTATCTTGTGATATGTATCTTATGATTTATGTTAATGAAATGCTTAATTGATGAATGTTGATGTACTTAGCAGCTTAATGTGAATGATGAACTCTGCTTAAGTTTTGAGAAGTGGAAATTGTTAAGGATGCTAGCACACTGATTCACCCCCACCTCTCCGTGTGCCATTGTGTCCAACAACACCTTCTTGAGGTGGAAACTGAGGGGATTTGCCATGACCCGATTAGGGGTATTTAGCCCCAAAATCGACACTCTACACAATATAGCCCCAAAACTTGGCCTTTAAAAAGAAAAAATAAACCCCTCACTCTAGTACATCTAGAAGGAACGCTTCATACACTCTGAGGCGTAACAAATGGTTCCAATCGCGGGACATGCGCTCTTCTTGGGAGTGTATGAGAACTCCCTAGAATCTCCTAAGTACCTGTAGACCTACACACACATCTAACAACAACTATGTTAAATGTATCGGAGGTGGACATTTTTGTCCAGCCTTGTTCAAAATGCGATAAAAATCAAAATGAAATAATGAGAAGTGCAATGTATAGGCAACAGTATATGTTTAACTTAAATGAAACTACACCTACCTACCCTAGTTATGATAACAAAGATGGGTCAAGTGAAATCATACCACTAATGTAGCCACTTGAGCATATTATTCATGCCAAGGTTTCTTCCTTTGTCTTTGGCAACAGTCCCAGGAAAAACCACATCAATGATGAGTTGAATAGATGGTACTACCTCCGTCGGAATGATTGAAAAAATCGGGAACCCGGAAGCTTTTGAGCTCTTGCCACAAAGAAGGACCACCTTCACAAGCTTTTTATATCCATGCTTGAATTGGGCTCAAGTAGAAATTGCCTGGATCATATACCTATATTCCAGAATCTGTTTTCCCCAAATGACCTTCAAAATTAGCAAGAAGCCTTGAAAGATATGGTTGGGAAAGAGGGCTCAAATCTGCCCTAGGAGAAGGCACACTTTGCTGCTCTAACTCTGCAATAAAACCACTTTTTTTTTTTTTGTAAGGCTCGCACTCATGGAGCTTCGAACCGATGACCTTACACTAGGAGTACCTTAACAATACACCCATTCACCGTATATTCTACGCCCTGTGAGCCAATAAATCCACCTTCTTGCTCTCTAAAACTTGCATCAATTTCTGAGAGACATGGCTGAAGTCGATGAGTGCGATCCACCTTAGGAGAGGGTAAACCTGAATGCTTATGATCTGCAATAGAGTCCATACACAACCTCATGGCAATGTCAATAGTGAACGAGGATGGCTGAACCAAATCATGAGGGATCTCAAAGTTAGGTCTTTTGAGGTCTTTGAAATTTAGACTTCCCTTAATGGAGGAATCATGTATGGTTTCTTCAACCAATTTGCAATAATCCATACCCATATCATCATCATCGTAAAAGAAGTGTGCATCATTATATTCATGTAAATCATCATCTTTAACTGAAATATCCCCAAACCTCTCATCTTCAAAAGATTTGTCTTTACGGGTGAAAGAGAAAGGAAGGTTCACCAAACCGTCATCACCAAAAGGACAAGGAGAAGCATCCCCCACACCGTTATCAACCATATCTTCATTATCCTTTTCAGCTGGAAGCAATTCTTTGACAAAGACTTCTTCATATTGTTTGAAACTTGTACGAAAATGTGGCTCAACATGATCTAGGATGTCCCCTTCTTCTCTTCTGAATGCCAGGAAAGGTTTGTATATTTCTTCTAATTTTTTTGATATAACACTGCGAGGCCTCGAAGAATCGTAGATTGAAGGACCAAGGAACTTCCAACGATCATCGTCTTCAAGAATCTTGCCATTTTCTTTCAAGAAACCCAAGATATCATAAGAATTTTTGAAATGAGGGTAAGGAGAACTCACCATTTTCTTATGTTCGTCAATTTCTTCTATTAGACCTTCTTTGCCTCCATTTTCTAAGCGTTATCCTCTTCGTCTTCAGGAGTACCTTCTTCTTCGAACATAGGGCCTAGAATGTTATTAACAAGATTTTAATCAATGGTTTCTTCAAGCAAGCTTTCCAAGGCTTGATCTTCATCATGGATTTCTTCGACAAGGTCTACTTCATGCTCTTCTATGTTTGGGATGATTTGATCATCTTTGCTATGTTCTACTTCAATATTTTCTTCGAGGGCTTGGTCTTCTTCCTGGCTTTCTTTCTTTAACAAGCCCTTCACCTCTTCAATGTAGGGCATCCACCTCTTGTGTTTTTCTGGGCACCAATAGTTGCAAAATACCTTTATCAATTCTGCAAGACAAGATATTGTACCTTTGTCCATGCCTTTAAACCAAGCAAGGGCCCTTCCTCCCAAATGCAGCGCAAATGACTTCATGTAGGCTTCTTCATCCTTGATACCGTAGTCTGGGGCATTTGCCAAAATATCTTGGACATGGTCAGTAGGATAATCATCTCGGCCACAAAATTTGTCCATGAATGTCTTTGGTAACTCATCTGAGTGCTTGACAAATCAAGAGGAGCAAAACGGTCTTCAAGGATTTCTTGGACATGCTCCTTCTTGTGATGGGAAATCATGGCCTCCATAATTTCTTCGTCAAGATTAGGATCCCACTCTTTCTTGAATGCCTTGACCAATTGCAAGAGTGAACATATCCCCTTATGAGGAAGCTCATCATACCAATCTCCCACATCCTTGTTATTCTACAAATCAAGAGATTATGAACCTCTTCATTTTGAGATCCTCGTCCACAATATCCCATGCCACAAGAAATTGTCTGAACATCATAATATACTCTGCAACTGTATCTTCATATTCATGAAATATTGGGATGGACCTGGTTCAACAACATTGATTTGACTCATTTGGATATCTCATAATATTTGAGAAATCCAATGGAGTATATCGATTGTGCATCCATGTTTCATCAAAGGACGCTATATCATCTTCTTATTAATAGTTGAGGTTTACTGTTTGAATTGCACTTATTTGATTTGTTTTCTTTAATGGAGTCACCAAATAGGACCTGTAAGGTTAGCCCTTAACAATAATCCTATCAAAGTTCAAATCAAAACTTACCTCTTGGACTCATTCTTGTAGACTACATAACTTAAGATTTTTCTTCATAGTTAGGGATGGCAGGTGTGGGGGGAATTATAATTAATCACGAAGTATAAGCAAAAGTAATAGTTGCATGGGACTTAGGGGCTATAACAAAAAAAATGAGGCCAACTCTCAAGGCTTTAACACTTTACCAAGCAATGAATCTCTTGTGCTTCATGGGAAACTGCAAGGTCAGTATAATAGGTGATTTCCACAACTATTATCGGGTTTTGATCCAAAGGCCCTCCTCTTCGAAGATTTTGAGAATTCTTCAGCATCTTGGGTCCTTACAACAAAGATTCAAGGACATAGAGTTCAAAGTGAAGCGAGCTTTGAGTCATAGGGCAGATGTCATGGCAAACTTAGGAGTCTTGACTCTTAAGGGTAGATGGTGATCTATGGTTTCAACAATGAGGTGAAGAAGAGAGTGTTATAGTGCCATCCCATGAAAAGTGTTTTAAAAAATGTTTCATTGGGGGGTTCTTGTCCTCCTGACCATGACCATCTTCAATGAAGGATATCGAAGGGGTGATTATGCCCACCATCTTGTTGTCAATAAAAGAATGTTTCAATGGGAGTTTCTCATCTCCCCTTTGACTATCTTTCACAAAGGATCCTGAAGGGGCAATTATGCCAACCGTCTTGTTGTCAACCTTTATTACCTTGTCAATTTGAAACTCTCCTGAAGTTAATGCAGCGCTCTTCGGGAACAATTAACTATTATCTCAAGTGTGGGAATCTCCATCTATGGAAACAAAAAGGATGGTGAATTCATTGCAGTTTAGGCATGTGAAGGATGGCCATGGTGTAAAAGAGAAAGGGTTTTACCACCCTCTTCACTCTTTCTCTCTACTCTTGTTAACTGTTGGTATTCTCCATTTGTTTGTCCCTGTTTTGGTCTTGGTTCTCCTTGATGATGATGGCCATGCCCACTAATCAAGGCACTGGTAGAAATGCGTGGTAATGTAACTTGTGAGGGCATTGGATACTAAAAAATGCAATTGACCCAATTCATGACACAAATGCAGTTTGGTAATAAGGGTCGGGACAATCTAAATTTTGAGTTTGGTAGGCATATTCTATAATTGCATGATTGGGAGTAGGAATCTCGGTAAGATATTGACATATTGTTTCCCTTGCATACGAAATTTTTGGAATTTGACACTACTAATTTGGCTGCATAGGATCTCTTGGTCAAGGTCACAAGGCTGCTAGAACCTTGTTTTCGATCGGACTCCTTTGGTTTCTTCACAGGACGTACCCAATGTGGATGCCCAAATTGACTCTATTGCAAGCTCATGCCACAAGGTTTAATCTCAGGATGTTTCAATGCTTTTAAGTGTGTATATTAATCTACACTCGCAAGTTTTGTAATAGTTATATTAGTCTTTTGGAACAACGTCGCTCTTGTGTACATTCAGGTAGATGTGACATTAATTTCACTTTGCTGACATGCTCCTTCTTGCTTTGTTATATCCTAGGGTTCTTCGCTAGTAGATGAGGTGGTTATCACATGTGATTTGTCATTCTCAGTGGTGCCCTTTATCTTGTTTCTGTCATTTGTGATGCTCCTTTCTGAAACATTCCTTTGTGAACTGTTTGTTACTTATCCATTATCTGTTTCATTAGAGATGCCTTTCTTAGCAAGTGTTTTAATTGTATGGTATGAGATGAAATAAGAAATAAGTGTAGTCTCTATAAAGATTATATCCACTATTCTAAGAGTTAAGTGAACTTTCTGTTGAGCCCAAATGTTTGAAAAGTTCCAACTGATATCTTGCTATTTTTTTACACTGTAAAAGTTGTCACTTTGCCTGCCTTGCTAATGGGAGGCCTTAAGTTAGTAATTGTATAAATGCTATATTTTTTCCTTTGCCTATATATTCTGCTTGGCAGAAGAGTTTAATTTCTTGCACTTTATTAACACACACACATACACATATCTATCTGTGTGTGTGTGTGTAATCTGAGCAGTCTCTAAAGCCTGCTAGATTGCCCCTTTAAATTAGATGATACTGTGGCTAAAGGTAAAAAGCAAATACTATAACCGTAGTAGGATAGTTTATAAAATTCCATTTTATTTACTAATAGATAGTTTGTAAAAAGTTTGTTTGAAGTGTATCTGAACTCATGCTTCGTCAATTTTTAGCCAAGCTGCTGCTTCCAAAACAGGTCATTAATGTCAATTTTGAGCTAAGTTTTTATTGATATAATGCATCCTGATTGGTATTTTTATGTTTGATTCATTTATTGTCACACACAATGGCTGATTGAGCAGTATGGACCTATTGTTAAAATTGACCTGAAGTTTCCTCCTCGGCCTCCTGGCTACTGTTTCATTGAGGTATGCTATTTAACTTTAAATTTGATTCCTTGTATATATTGCAAGAACTATTGCTGCTATAATATCAATAGGTGGCATACAATGTGGTTTTTATGTTTTATAAAATTTATTCTTTTTCTAACTTGCCAAATATGTTTCAAGCTTTCCATTCTCTGTGAATGTACTACTCATGATACCCATATCTTATTTGTTTATTCTTGCAGTTTGAAAATGCACGTGATGCAGAGGATGCCGTTCGAGGTCGTGACGGATATGATATTGATGGCCATCGTCTGCGGGTGATAACATATTCCTTGGACATTTTCTATGTGTTAGGGTGATAATTTATGGATAAAACCATCTTTTGAAGATAATATCTTTTTATGCGACTGTCCTTTTTTGTACAGGTTGAACTTGCCCATGGTGGGAGAGGAGCTTTATCTGTAGATCGCTACAGTAGCTTTAGTAGTGGGGGTGGCAGACGTAATGGCAGACTACAAAGGCAATGTGACTATCGAGGTCTGTTTGAAGAAAACAGTTTCTACCTTTTGGGGGTCTGCTTATTGTTCCATTTTTTTGTGTTTAATATTGAGTCTTGGCTGAAGTCTTGCATTTGTTGTGCAATGCAGTTGTTATCAGTGGCCTACCTTCATCGGCATCGTGGCAGGATCTAAAGGTGAAATACCATGAATAGTGTTTTATATATAAATATAAAGATTGTGTTGGTATATTTTTAATTTTTTAAATTTTATTGTGCTTATTCAGGATCACATGCGGCGAGCTGGTGATGTTACATTTGCCCAAGTGTTCCGTGATGGCAATGGTGAATATTTTACCTTTTACAAACTATTGAAACTTAAGGACCATGGCAGTTTTTAAAATCATGACCACTTAGTTGAACTTTGTTTGATCCAATTTTTGTTTTTGCCTAAACCTATTATGTTGTGAAATAAAAGATTTATTATCATCTACTAATGTTCTTCTAGCATAAGAAAATGACATAAGGTTGTGTTTTCCAGTGTTTCTGTAAAATGCCATAAAATCATAAGTTCAACTGTATCAAATAGATATATTATATTCCCGTTTCACAACAAAGAGCCTTCCAACTAAAGCTTTTGTTGTGTCTTATCATGTATATAATTCTAGTGTCTTTTTGTACTAGAAGGTTTTTGGATTCTCCAGATTTTCCATGTATTGTTGACTATTTTGTCTTCCTCCCTGTCAAGAAACACATAAAAAAACAACCGTGTGGAGAACAAGAAACTTGATGACTCATTTTGGTACACACAAGTTATTGTTGCCATTTATTGAGTCATCATTGGATTTCTAGTTCTATGTCAGGACAGGGAATCTGACACAATTGTGATAACTGACTGCCAATGGTTAAAGAATCCTATCAAGTGGTAACTTTCCGTTAACTAAGATACCTGTATCTTTTGCCACTAATTGCTGCACTCTAATGGGGATAGGAAGTAACTACAGTCTGTACTAACTATCTATTTTTTTCAATGTTCCATGGAGTTTCCAGGATGGGGGAGCGCAGGAGTGGGGAAACACACAAGAGGGATGTGTGGAAGCCACCCCAAATTTTAGGGAAATTTCGGGGTATTGGGGGGATGTCGGAGTCATAAAAATTAATTTAAAATATAAAAATGATAAATCCCAACAATAACTATTACCATGTAAAAACTAGAAACTAAATTCATCATTATGGAATGTACATCTATTACCATATCAAATTTCAAGTTTGTAAATGATAATGAACTATTACCATGTAAAAACCAAAAACTAACTATCATCATTATCATTATGCAATGTATATTTAAATTCAAATTTCAAATTTGTAAAAGATAATGCAATAGATGCTGAAGTCTGAAATAGTCAAATAGATGCTGAACAGTGAACATAGAGAAGTTAGACCAATGAAATAGACAAAAGTCTAATAGTAAATTAAAATTCCTCAAAAAATCTTAAGGAGTCGAGGACTGTCATCATTATCTAGTATCTATTATCTAGAGTCAAAATTGAAACAATGAAAAGTAGCTGAAATGAATCAGCATCATGATCAAATAGGCATCAAGGAGTGTGCTCCATAGACTGGTCCTCTGCATCCATCTGCAGAATGAAAGCATTAAGACCATGACCATCAATGGGAGTGTCACTATCTGAGTTTGAGTCACTCTCATGTGTAACCAATGGCACACCAACCAAACCATGTTGCAGCTCATCCAGTCCATCATCTTCATCTATCTGTGCATTCTCCTCTAGATCCACATCCCATTATGTTGCTGGTGGCGTCTTCCTATGTGCAAGACATAGGGCACTATGCACTGCAACTAGCTTCTCTGCTCTCCTAGAGGTAAGTCTATTCCTTTGGATAAATTTTTAATTTGCATTTATTTTTATTGGAAAAGATGAAATCATGAGGGGGATTTTGGGCGTCCTCCCACGTTGAGGGGGATTCTGGGCGTCCATTGTCCTCATTTATCTGTGCATCCTCCTTTGGATCCACATCCCATCTTGTCGCTGGTGGCGTCTTCCTATGTGTAAGACATAGGGCACTATGCACTGCAACTAGCTTCTCTGCTCTCCTAGAGGTAAGTCTATTCCTTTGGATAAATTTTTAATTTGCATTTGGAAAAGATGAAAATCACGAGGGGGATTTTGGCCGTCCCGCCATGTTTGGGGGGCTTCTAGGCGCCCCCCCACTTTGGGGGGGTTTCTAGGCAGACCCCCACGTGGGGGGATGTCTAGGCGCCCCCCCACTTTGGGGGGGTTTCTAGGAAGACCCCCACGTGGCGGGATGCCAAGAAGCCCCGCCTGGGGGGAAACATGTTCCGTCATTGGGGAAACATTTCCCCATGCGTTTTCCTGTGTTTCCCCCAAAAAGGCGAGGTGGGAAAACGTTTCCCTAGGAGTTTCCCCATCACGGAAGCGTGGGGGAGCAAGGGGGTGCGTTCCCCACCCTGGGGGATGTGCCCCCGTGGAACAATATTTTTTTTTTACAATATAACTTCATTTCACTTCCAATAATACTAATGAACATTTTTATGTACAAACTATATGCACCTTAACATGGTTTGATTTCACATGATAGCTAGTGAGTGATGGTAAGTATTGTTTGTAATTAGAGATGCATGACCATAGCATGAAAGAGATATATGGAGAAAGTATAGTTCTTGCGGGTCATTAATATTAATTACGACCCTCCTAACACTATGACTGCTAACAATGCTATTGTGTTATGTTAGATATTCATATAATTATTATAATTAGACCTAGGTTTAGTTTAGAAATGTAATATAGTCATGGTAAACTTTAGACAGATAATATAGTCACAATAATAACATTATGAAATATTGAGTTAATAGATGATTAGTTAGTTGGTAGTTACGTAACCTACTCCTTCCTACCCTACTATGTATTGAAATATTACATCACTACATAAAAAGTTATTGTTAGAGTTAGCTTTTAATAATGGTCATATAATAAGGTTCTAATGTACTTTAGCTTAGGAATAAAGTGATTTATGTCACATCTCATAAACAGAGTAGTCTTAGATTAGGTTAGAGACTTAATAACGTGGTTGTATGGGACATTGTCTCTCTTATATGTATTGACATTTTCACCATATTGTAGATGAACCAAGCATATCATTCTCTCTTTTAATACATCATGGTTTACATCCTTTTTCCACATTTTTGTGTGTAAATCTCACATGGTATAAGAGAAAGGTTGAAAAGAAGCAGGGGAAGGAGCTGAGTGTTTTCTATGATCATAGAAGCCACCAAGGAATTGTAATAACAAACAAGGCGTTGGACAGAAGAGTAGGGCAATATGACCTGGAGGTAATTTGAAAGTTCAGGTTCACATAGAATCAATGTTCCACGGAGTTTTCGGGAAGGGGGAGCACGGGAGCGGGGAAACGCACAAGGGGGACGTGTGGAATGTTAATTTTTTAGTGCAGCTGCGAGACCCATTCTCAGAGAGAATGGTACCCTAGTCAGTTAACTAGGGTTCCTGGTCAAGTTAACCAGGCAGAGTAATGAGTAAGACCCTAGAAGTTACCCTAGGGCCCCCAGCTGTCTCTTGGGGTTCTTGGTCGAGGACCAAGTAGATTGATGCCATGGCAAAGTCCCTAGCATGTGGCTAGGGCCCCTATTTGTCTCTAGGATATTCTGGTCTATAACTAGACAGTTTCTTGGTCACGAGGACCAAGCAGATCCTGCAGGTTGAGACAGAGATATCCTAGGTCATGGACTGAATGCTCAGCTTGAGGCTGATCAACATTCAGTCTAGGACTGAATGCTCAGCTTGAGGCTGAGGACCATTCTCTGGGAGAATGGAGAACCTGGTCATGGACCAGATGGTTGATCAACATGTCCCAGTCTAGGACTAAGGCTTAGCCTTGGGTGGAGAAGCCATTCCTTGAGAATGGAGGCACTTGGTCAGTTACCAAGATTATGATGTGTGATGTCCTCTTCTCCTAGGTCTTCGAGATGGATGAGTTAGTTGGTCTTCTCAAGGGACTGGCCACCCCTTGTGGAAGCTACTAACATTTGACCTAAGGAGTAGTTGAGAGGACCACATGATCACATCATCTGTGTGAACCCTTCCTTATACAGTGATGATGAACTTTCAGGTTATATGGAACATTTGTACATTTGAGAGAGAGATGATTGGTTGTACCTTTCCACCTTGGGTGATTTACTTTTGGTCCTTGCACCTTGTTGTTTATTAGTCTTGTGGTACCCTGTTTTTGATTTGTAGTAAATAGGGTCATTGACCCACCTTTTATTTATACCACCCTTTTTGTTTTGATCTTATGGGTACTTTGGATGTTTGTCCACTTTATAAGGTTCTTTTATTTTTATTTTTTATATATTTTATATTTTATATTTATATTTATATTTTTTATATATTTTATTTTTATTTTTAATACTTTATTTTTATCTTTTATCTATTCTTTTTATTTTTTTATCTTTTGATTTCTTTCCTAAATCTATGGAGCCCTAATTTAAAGGATTAATTTAATGATCCATCTAGAAGATCAAAATCCTATATATATTCTCCTCTTTATATTAATCATTCATAACATTCATCTTAGCTCTAATTTGTCAAGGGTTTGTCTGTTGCTGGCCGTACACCTGCTGGAGTTTATTTTGGAGTCTTTTCTCCTCTTTTCAATCATCCCCACGATTTCATCTCAGTTCTGATTTATTGTTGGTTGTACACCTGCTGGAGCTTATCTTTTTCATATTTTCCAGATTTGATTTGCTTGTTTGTTTGAAGGTTGAAGTGATTGCTCTTATAATGTTGTTGCTGCCCTAGCCGTGACCTTGTAGAAGTCCGATTTGCTAACTCTTGATCTGATCTGCCTGTATAAGAGCTCGATCCATTTGCTGAGGGTTTACTAAGGATGCGATCTGCTCATTTAGGGTCTGTTGAAGTCCGTTCTGCTTGCTAGGGTTTGGCTGAGTTCTAATTTGCCTGAAAAGAGGTCTGAGTTGACTAGTATTATAGTCTGATCTACCCTTGTGTGACTCAGCTGTGAGTCCTAGAGCACTGTCTTGGGTGAACGCAGCTTCTTGCTTCCTTGTGACATTGTTCCTACCTGTTGTGAGTCTATCTCCTGAACCTTGGCTCTAATGAGGGTTTGTTGAAGTATGTTAAGCTACTCTGTGAAGGCCACAACCCTCTAAAGTCTGTTCTGTGGACAACTGGTTTTTTTATTTTGTGCAAACCCAATGTGCCGAGGTCTGATCTTCTTTCCTAAGACCTTATTGAGGTCTGGTTTATTGTGCTGAGTCTTGTCTCTATTTAACCATTGTGCCTTATCTTATTGGACATCTTATTGTGACTTTATTTGTGCTCAGTTTTTGTACTGTCATTGACCATCTCGAATTGTCTGTACCTCACAACAGTCATCTCTCTCTCAGGTTTGTACTGACTCTTTAATAGAGTCCTTTTGGTTCTTAGAGTTGACTGGCCTCTCTGAGGCACAGTCTTTTCTGAAAGTAACTTTTCTGAGTATTCTTATAGGAAGGGCTTCACACCCAGGTAAGTATCTCCAACTATATCTCTTTTACTGTTATGTGGTCAATTTGTTTATTATATGTTACTGAAGATTACTTTAACACAGTGATCTAACTGGTAGTGTTAAAGGAGAAGATTACTTTAACACAGTGACCTATCTGATAGTGTTAAAGGTGTGAAGTTGAAAGATATGAAAATTATGTTATGATAGATTTTACTACTGCACTATTTCATATTCAATATTTTTAAATGTTTATTAAATATATTTTCTGCATTAAAGTATGTTGAATTGTTATTCTTCTGTACATAACCCTAACTTGATGAAAAATTAACATGGAAGCCACCCCAAATTTTAGGGAAATTTCGGGGAAATGGGGGGACATTGGAATCATAAAAATTAATTTAAAATATAAAAATGATAAATCCCAGCAATAACTATTACCATGTAAAAAGTAAAACCAAAAACTAAATTCATCATTATGGAATGTACATCTATTAGTTATTACCATATCAAATTTCAAATTTGTAAATGATATTGAACTATGTTACTATTACCATGTATAAACTAAAAACTAAATATCATCATTATCATTATGCAATGTATATCTAAATTCAAATTTCAAATTTGTAAAAGATAATACAACAAATGTTGAAGTCTGAAATACTAAATAGTCAAATAGATACTGAATAGTGAACACACAGAGGTTAGAACAGTGACAACTGCTCCAAGTTTAGTTGCAAAATGAGTATGAAATGAAATCGTGAGGGGGTAGCTTTTAGGAAGGTCTTAGACTCTTAGGTTAGTCTAGTATTTAATTTAATTTTGGTTTAATAATGTTTTAATTTTTTAAACACTTTTTAATATTTTAATTTGCATTTATTTTTATTGTAAAATATGAAAATTGCGGGGGGGGGGGGGGACGCGTTCCGCACTTTGGGAAACTTGGGGAAACGTGTTTCCCCGAGTTTCCCCCAGAAGCGGGATTTGGGGAAATGTTTCCCTGGGAGTTCCCCGTCTCGGAAGCGTGGGGGAGCGAGGGGGTGCGTTCCCCACCCTGGGGGACACATCCCCGTGGAACAATGCATAGAATCAATTATTGATTTGATTTTTTGGTGAATAGATATTTATAGGGTGAGAAAAACATTTAAAAATCGTGGATGAGAGAGAAGTATTCTCTATGATGAAGCATATGATATCTTTGTGTAGTGAGTCAAACAATTTGCTGTGTGATAGGTAAGCATTTAGAAAGGAGAGAGAAAGTGTGAAGTTGGTCTATGTATCTGTGTAAGCAACTGTGTATGCAATCAAATCGTGAGAACATGGGAACTCGTAGGGCAAGAATAGGCTCACACAAATATTGAAGGAGGCTTCTATAATTAGTTAATGTTGCTAGCCATTGGATTGAGGCAAGAGCCCATGCCTCTATTTCATCATGGGAAGATTGAAGTGCAAACATGCTTGTATTTTGTCATGAGGAAGATTGAAGTACAAATTAGAAAAAAAATGAAAGAGCCACCAGTTAAGGGCAAATCACTGCCATCTATGTGATATGAATGCTGCCATCTATGTGATTGAAGAAATGTAAAGATTATTGGCTATACTTGTCAGGAATTCAGTCACTTAACTGAGTTAGAACTGGACCTAGAACTGATGATTGAAGAATCCCATGCTCCATGGGAGAGTTGCCATCAAGGAAACACAGGCAAAATTGGGATAAAGTGTTGCCATGGTTGAAAGCTATTGGAATGTTAGAAAAGCAAAGGCTGTGTCATATCCTGTGAGACTCATCTTGTTAGCGGTGGACCATCATTAAAGAAGGTTGCCAGAGCCTAGCTGCCAGGATAAAGAAATTATCAAAAGTCAAGTCCGTTTGTTCTGTTAGAGACATGGGCCGCCGAGATAATAGAATAAGGGCCATGATAGCAGCCAACTTTGGTAACTGTGACATTACTTAAGCCACTCGTGAAGTGATGCTACCCACGCGATGCCTAGAGTTGCCTGAAGATAACAGAAACAGGAATCGAGATAAAAAACTTACTTGTAGCAAAGGGTAATGAAGTCTCCAACTAAAGAAAACTGTTGCTCTTTGTGAAGATCATGTGGAAATACGAGATTGTTGGTCATGTGAAGAGAAATCCGATGCTGTGAGGATCTTACCCCTGCACTGTGAAGAGAGAACTTGAGACATAATTGCAGAGCAAGCTGAAGTGTATATACTTAATTGTAAATACTTTCCGATATGGATAAAAGATTCAATACACACACACACACACACACACACATGAAGAGAGAACTTGAGACATAATTGCAGAGCAATCTGAAGGGTATATACTTAATTGTAAATACTTTCCAATATGGATAAGATTCGATATATATGTATATACTTTCCAATATGGATAAGATTCAATATATATATATATATATATATATATATATATATATATATATATATAGACACACACACACACAACTTGAAGGGGGGGTTTTGTGCCTTTTAAATGAAAATGTGTCTTTTTATCTATTTATTATATTTTTTTACTATATATTTACATTATTATTATATTAGCTATTCCGTATCTTTATTTATGGATATAACACAAGTCAGGTTTTGTAGAAACAAAGGTTGGTAGAGCATCGATGACAAATAACTTTAATTTCAAAATAGTTTGAAATCATGTTGCTTGCTTCCATTCCGATAGTCAAGAACAATGGTTATTTATTGTCTGGTAATAGAAGGAAATTTTAGAAGAAATTTAGTTCATGAATTTGATTCAGGAGATTGGCAAATGGAGTTCCAGAAGGGTGAGAAGCAATAAGGATATTTACAAAAAATGGTAGATAGTGGAGACTCGGAGAGTTTGATGCCAATGTACTTTGGCATCAAATTGAGCATTTATGTTTTTCACATTTTTCCTTTCTAAGGAGGTTCAAGATGGTTGATGGCCTACCTGATATGGAGAAGACAGAAGGGAGATGTATGCCATGTTCAGATGTAAAACAAGACAAAGAAGCTACTAACATGGGAGTAGACAAAGTGTTGGAGCTTGCACATGTTGAATGTTGTTGACATGTTGTCCAACAAGAACACAATGGTTATCAAGTGAATGGTATTTTATGCTTCTTGTTGATGATTTTTCATGAAATTCATGGGTCTTCTTTCTTAAGAAATAGGTAGATGCATTAAATGCTATTATGAAGTTTAAACAAAGGTAGAGGAAGAATGTGGTATGAAAATAAGTGTTTCATAGTTCTATCTTGGAGATCAGTTTTTTATGTTGTTGATTTTTGTAAGAAGGAATCTTGAGGTAGAGAGGTGATAATGAAAATGTTTCGCAAGATAAGTCAGTTCTACATGAATATTGGGCAATAAGGCAATATATTTTCTGAATAAGAGTCCCAACAAAGCGGTGAAATAAGTCACATTTGAGGCGGCTTAGTTGTTTATGATGTCACCACACGTACAAAATTATTATTTGTTGGGTTTATTGGCGAAAGTAAATAATATAGGTTTGTGGATCCTTGCAGAAATGAGGTTGTTGTGAGCAAGGATGTTAAAACCAATCAAAATTCTTCTTTGAATAAGATTAATGATGATTGGTTTGAGGTTGACAAATCAACAACAGACTTGCAAGGAATTTAAGTGCATAAGTTTGAGTAGTCATCATGTGTTGTTGTGTTACTAGCATAGGTGACTGATACAATTGAGAGGGTGAATCTAAAAGATTTCCAATATGCAACGCATGCTTGCTTTAGAGGCTTCTGAGAAGTTCTTCCTTGATCTTCACTCTCGAGGGAAAGAAAACCTTTCAATCTCAAAAAATCTGACCCTTGTAAATGAGAAACATATTCCCTTTATACCTTGTTCAGAGAGAAACGATTGGTGTGCTCGATATCCTATGCTGTTAGAGGAGAGTGGGCTCTTCGTGATGACCGAATTGAAAGGTCATTTGTTGTCACTATCCTCCATAACTTCTTGATTCTCTTGATTGCTTCAAGCTGTTTTTCGTGCAATTCGCTTTGGGGTTTCTCTCAATGAAGTGAACAAAAAGAAAGGTTCCATAATCCTTCTGTTTGAGCTGGAGGGACACGTGGTGGCTTCTGATTGGCTACCAGAATGCTAACTGTGTTGGCGAGTGAGCTATTGTTGAGATTCCAAATGAGTTGACACGGTAAATCCTTGAGGAATCTTGAGTATCCCTCACATGTGCGATAGGCGTCGACCAAGACTTGTGCGTGAATGGCTTATATTAAAAGGTCCATCTCTAAGATTTGATCTCGATTGTACGCGGGGGTCTACTTATGTTGGGCCTAATCAAATAACGCTTTGCGTGAACGACTGAGATTGAGTGCACATGCCTCGAGGTATCATAGTGACCATTTGGGGGGGGGGTTCCTGCTACCTCATGATCATGTCCTCATGCGTGGATATTTGGTATTAGGAGTTGGAACATGCATAGTTGAATCTTGGCCATTCGCGGGGGACCACCCCTGATTACCTAACATACATGTAGCTTCACGCGAATGGTTGAGATTAGATGGTGGAAGTTGCTCGGTCCAATCTATACCAATGTTTTAAAACTCGGAATCAAGAGTTTTGAATTGATCAAGGGTCAACTTGGACAAGAACAGGAATCAACAATGAACCGGAGCGGTTTGATTTCAATGACTCGAACTATTCAAAAATACATAAAATTTTACAATTTTAATGAAAAAATATATATTTAACATTCCAAGCTATGATTCCAAACCATTAGAGTCAAAATATGCAAAATCTACTCCTGTAAGGGTGAATATATCAAAATGGCACCAAGTGCGATACATATCTGAATCAAAATTGAAAATACATAATCATCAAAATAATTTCCTATATTGGAATCCTATTCATCAATAGCACCTTGTTCCACCCTCCTCTCGGCTCTATCCCTTGCCTCTACCTCAAATCTCAAAGTTGTTTTTCCAAGGACATTAGTCATTCCAAGCTATGATTCCAAGAATCCAAACCATTAGAGACAAAATATGCAAAGTCTACTCATGTAAGGGTGAATATATCAAATTGGTACCAAGTGTGATACATATCTGAATCAAAATTGAAAATACATAATCATCAAAATCATTGCCTATATTGGAATCCTATTCATCAAGAGCACCTTGTTCCACCCTCTAGGCTCTAGCCCTTGCCTCTACCTTGAATCCCAAAGCTGATTTTCCAAGGACATTAGTCAACACCCTAATATTTTGATGAAACTTCCTATTCCAAGCGTTAAAATAAGGTGGAAAAAGCTTCCCATGCTTAATAAGTGATTTTGCTTGACTGTGAAGGGTACATTTTTATTAAGGTCATCACAGAAGAGTTCAATCAACTTCAACAATCCTGCATCAGCACCACCAACATCAAGGTACATAAAGAGTTGATGTGCTTGATTAAATTCCAATCCCTTACCCTCATACATGATAGAATCCAGTAGAAACGTTGCAATCTTGAAATCTTGAAATCTTGAAAACTATTACTTTAAGAATTTAACATTACCATTCATTATTACTGACTTCAATGTCGCTAGTACAAAACTAGTCAATTTTTTTTAAAACCATCTGTGTCTAGCATCCACACGTGTGCCCTACGCTACGCCTTATTGGATTACCTCGGCCGATTTAATGCAGAATTGGCCAGTTTAAGGTTGGTTTGGTGCCGAACCGGCCGAGTCAAGGTCTACCTCGGCCAGTTTGGCACCAAACCGGCCTCTAGGCTGAGTTTTGTACTGGTTCAAAACTGATGAGGGTTAAACTGGTCAACTCGGCCAGTTTGGGTTCTGCTTACGAGTTGACCGGTTTTAAAACATTGATCTATACTATTTGTGGGGGCCACCCCAAATTACCTCACGTGCATATCTTTTGTGTGAATGGCTGAGATTTGAAGACGGAACATGCATTATGCATCTTGGCCATTCACGGGGAACCTCTTTCCATTAACACCTGATTGTGTCATTTTGCGCTAATGGCCACGATCAAATTAGAGAGTGTTGCACGGTATATCTAGGCTGTTTGCGGGGCACCTTCCTTTGTTACACCATAGCATAAAAATTAGACTTTGCCACGATCAAACTTTATGGATTTGTCCCGAACATTCTCTGTTACAACATTTGGCTTCAACTGGTGATGTTGCTTCCTTGTGAGGCACCAAGAATCGTAGGCCTGTGCCTTATCCGTTGGGATATGGAGTCAGTTGCTCTGAATCAACCTCTGTAACTCCCTAAAACCATATTTCTCTGTTCCATGTCCCTGTTGATCACTACCGAAAGCAGAATATCTGTACAAACTGAAATAGATGCTCGACAGAGAGCTTATTTATATATATAATTCCTAATCCACTGTGAAAACCCATCTTTGATTAGTTATCATCAGATTTCCAGTGCAACCAACAAAGCATGTCTATCTGAATAAACTTCCTGCATACACCTTTGAAAGAATGGATGCAACAAAACTAAAAACTGTAATACAAAATGATCATGGAGCTTATAGCTACAGTTCAAAAATACTAGACTCATATAGCTTACGGCATTTGAGGCATTTGCTAATGTAGACTCCAACCAAGCTGCAATTGGGTCATGAGACATATAAGAAATAATCCTTTGCTTAGTGGTTGAAAATAAGATTGCTCCTTGGTCGATATGACTTAATTGCTTTTGTGTAACTGTTGATTTCCCTGCTTCTTTGATGATACCAAGCTGTTCTTTTTGTGAATCCAATGAAATAAAGAAAGAGACAGCGTGTTGACTTCATTACCCTTGAAAATTTCAGCTGGGATCTGCTCCTTGAACCCTTTTTCAATGCTTTCATCTTCATATTCCTGTTTTCCTTCATACTTATCCTAGAATGGCTCATTGCTTAATTTTTTTGTAGATGTTGATGTAAAAATGTGCCCATCTTCATTGGCAACTTGGTCATCATAAGCATTCAGGGAAGCAAGTTGGCATAACCTTTTATCCACACTTCTGGAATGGAATGAAACATTTGAGTCTTTGACCATCTTACACCTGCTCATGATGATCTTTGTAAGTGTTGTTCTAGCAGGAAAGATCTTGAGGTTTTTTCCTGGGTGATCAAATCTTTGAAAGATTTCTTTCTTTGTATTTCATAATCCATACCAAGCTTAAAATCATTAAGAAGCTGCTTCTAAATGTTCTCTTTATCTCTTCCAGTGAAGACTTTATGAGAAGCAGTGGACCAATCAATATCTTCCAATATCTCAGCACATACCATACCTTTCATCTCCTCCTCCATTAGACCTTCAGAAGACATTGGGTCTGCCACAAACTCTTTATTGACATCACTTTCTCTATGTAGCTTTTCTTCTTGAATATGCTCATAACTACAATCGTGCTTAAATTATTTATCAATTGATTCACTATCCTCTTTATTACTATCAACACAGAGAGGAGTATAAATTTCCACAAGCTCCCTATATGGCTCTTCTCAGAGAAGTGCTTCTCCCAGATAATTAGGGACATCAATATCCTCATTATCATTGTGAGCAGCAGTGTTTTCCTGATGTTTTAAGACAGCAGCATCTTCTATTGAAAAATGTAGCTCGAGCAGGAGCTTCTTGCAACGGTCAACGAGCAAGGTGAAGTTCAAGACAACTTCTTAGTGACCACTTAGTAAAAGTGGGAAATAATACCATTTTGTAATTTCACTTAATAAACAAAAGTGAAAATCTAAATTCCTTTGATCTCATAGTCTTAGAAATCTAAATGAAATGTTCTAGAGATTCTAGAATATTAATGAGTTGGATTTGATATAATCTTAGCCATACACCTCATTGTTGAGATAAGGTGGTTGCTAGGATAAAGAAGATTAGTTGAGATTGGTTACTAGAATCAAGGAGTTTGTTGCTAGAATCAAGGAAGTTGGTTGCTAGAATTGAGGAGATTAATTATCTGTCTTAAAGCATAAATAGGACAAGATGGGAGGAGAAGTTTTAGAACACACCAAGGAAGTTGTGTGAGGAACACACACAAGTGAAGCCAAGGAGGAGAGAACACATATAGCAGGAAGAGGATCAACCAGCAAGGTGGGAGACTGCTAAGATAATAATGTACAGTGTCGTACATGGTACAACAGTTCCTCAGATTTCTGTGTAGGCATACTGTTTTTTTTTAGCAGGATGTAAACCTCAGGTTGAGGTTTCCTTGCAAGTCCTTTGAAGGAATAAAAGCTGATTTGAAGGAAAAAATTCTTGTGTATTGTGTTTATGCTTCCGCTGTTCATATTCAGTTATATGTGTGATTGTTGGATGTTTAGAAATATTTATTTTTGTTGTTAAATAAGTTCAGATTTGATTTATTTAACTAAAGAGAAACATAGGATAGCAGTCACCTAGGGCCCAGAAATTTACATCTTCCTCAAGCTGTAGATCAATGGAAGTTACAAGATCACCATTATGAAAGTCATCTAGGAAGTTTATGGAGAAATCATCCCTCCAGTCATTAACTGGATAATCATTTATTGTAGATGGAATGACACTGTGCTGATTAATGTCTGCTGTTTTCATCCCTTTGATAGCATAAGGTTCTTGATGTCTTTCAATATTTTGAACTGGAGAAGTATGAAGATTTACTTTTAGTTGTCCCTCTCCCCCTTTATGCTTCTTTGTGATCAATCCAGAAGAAGTAAAGTCCAGTCCAGTCAAAGGACCTTCAGATGGAAAAGAGGAAGAGACTATCAAGTTGAACCAAGGAATATCGTCACCTTCAAAGAGGACCTCTTGCAAATGATGACATCAAAAGAGAAATAACCAAGAAGCACCAAGCTAGGAGTTATGACATTGTAACCTATGGTTTAGTGATGATGACCTGAGAGTCATATGGTCCGATGGGTGATTTATAAAGTTTTCTAAAAAACTACTCCTTGTGGACTTTGCCTAATGTGGCCTAGTGCTAGGTTATCCTAGTCTAGGGAGCACCTAAAAGATTGATGGATGTCCTTCTAAGAGTGAGATGGGGCAACTTCATGCATGGCACTCACCTTAAAAAGAACTAATTCCACCTAACAAACCTAATTCTACCTCCTTCAAGGGTACGTTGGATAAAACTAAAGCTAATCCACACTTAATTAATAATCATTAGCTAACCTTCATTAAAAGTCGTTGGGCCTCAAATCTACCTCAAACAAACATTTAAAGTATAAAATAATCTTAAATCAACATAATTAATTATTAATCAGTTTTTAAAGACTAAAATTTACTTAAGAGACCTAACGTCCCACCTAAATAAACACTTAAACAATAAACGAAAGATAACGTACACCGTTTGATCTTCTAGAGGTCTAACAAAGCTTGTTGCCGGATTCTTCACAGAGCACAGTAGTATTTGTTTAAGTTAGTGCAGCTGCGAGACCCATTCTCAGGGAGGATGGTACCCTAGTTAGTTAACTAGGGTTCCTGGTCAGTTAGCCAAGCAGAGTAAGTCCCTAGAAGGTACCCTAGGGCCCCTAGCAGTGTCTTGGGGTTCTTGGTTGGGGACCAAGCAGGTTGATGCCATGGCAAAGTCCCTAGCATGTGGCTAGGGCCCCTATTTGTCTCTAGGGTATTCTGGTTTGGGATCAGACAGTGTCTTGGTCACGAGGACCAAACAGATCCTGCAGGTTGATACAGAGACCTCCTAGTCTAGGACCAGGAAGATTCTTGGTCACGAGGACCAAGTAGTTCCTGGGTCTTCGAGATGGTCTTCTCAAGGGATTGGCGACCCCTTGATGGAGTCACTAGCACTTGACCTTAGGAGGACCACGAGATCACATCATCCAGTGTGGACCTTCCTTATACAATGATGATGAATTTTCAGGTAGTGTATGGAACACTTGTACATTTGAGAGAGAGATGAATGGTTGTAACCCCACCTTGTTGATCTACCCTTGGTATTCCAGCTTTATTGTTCTTGTTCTTGTGGTTATAAGGTTTACCACCTTGTCTTGTGGTTAGAAGGGGTTGTGTACCCACCTTGAGTTGTCTTGACTCTTACCACTTTGATGTCTTTGGTCCTATGGGTTGTGGGTCATGTACCTTTACTTGTTTTATGGCTTATGTTGGTATGGTCTTATTAGTCCTTGTGTTAGTACCCTCTTTTATTGTGGTACCTAAGTCCCCTTGCTATGACCCTAGTACCCACTACTTAAAGACACCTTAATTATATTTTATATTCTTATAAGTGGTTTTATTGTTTGGTGTCTTAACACTTTATTTGTTGGTACCCTCCTAAATTAAAGGAACCCTAAGTCACTAAAGGTTTAATTTATGCCCTTCTAGAAGTCATTAAGATCCTATATAATGAAGTCTAATTTATTCATTTGACATCATCTTTTTCATCACGTCTCAGCTCTGTTTTTGGTAAGGTTGACGTCAAGGGTTTAAGGGTTCTATGCTGCTGCTTGCTCACCTGTTTAGGCTGTCCACCTGCTGGAGATTACCATCATACACAAACATCCCAGATCTGATCTGATTGGCTGATATAGGTTGATGTCAAGGGTTTTTATACTGCTGATTATGGTCCGCTGAGCTCTATTGGTCAGATCTAACCTGCTGAGAGCTCATTTGTGAAGGTCGTGACCCTTGTTAGACTGATCTGCCTGCCTTGTGCCTGTTTGTGGAAACCGTGAGCCCTGTTGAGAATTTTTGTGAAGGCCGCAACCTGTTGGTAGCTTATGTGACCTAGCCGTGAATATGTGGAGGACTGGTCTGTCTAGACGTGGCCCTTGTTGATCAGATCTGCCTAACCGTGAGCCGGTCTGCTTGGTCGTGACCCTTATTGATCTGATCCAGCCTGCTGAGAGATCACCCGTGGAAGCCGTGTGCTTGGAGAGGCTTGTTGAATCCTGCCGTGACCTGCTGTGATCTATTTGTGCACTTAACATCTGAACCGTGGGCTTATTTTATTGATCTATCACTTTAGTGTGGGCTTGTTTGGCTGCCACCTTGATTACTTGGACTGTGAACAATTTGTGGGTTGTTACCCGAACTGTGGACTGCTTGAAGACAGTTACCTGAGACCTTATTGAGGCTGATCTATAAGTGCTGAGATCTTGCCTGGGTCCGATCTATATGCTGAGACTTAGTTGTGGTCAGATCTTTAGTGCTGAGACTTTGATTGGGGTTAGATCTATGTGCTGAGAGTCAGATCTTTTGTGTTAAGTTTTGATTTTGGCTGCCACTGTGATTTGATTGTTGATGACCACCTCTGCTGTCTCCTTGTCCTTTCCTATTTGACTGTACTGCAACCTATCATCTCTCTCTCTCAGGTTTGTACTAAATTTCAGGTAAGGGCCAGATTGTTCCTATTGATTGACTTGCCTCTGAGAAGCACAATCAGTTCTGAAAGTTAGTTTTTCTGAGTATAAAAGGAAGGTCTTCACTCCAAGTAAGTTCCAGACTTGTTCATTAGATACTTTACTGCTGTTATAAATTTGTTTAATTTACACTGCTGCTGCTGATTACATGTTACTGAAGATTTCAACTTTAACACAGGGACCTCCTTGGGAGTGTTAAAGTTGAAAGAGATGAAAATTATGTTTTAAATTTATCTTACTAAGTTACAGATGCACCATTTTGTTTCAGCACTAGTTTGTTACATTTATTTTTGCATTAAAGTATATAAAATTTAAATTCTCTGCATCAAACCCTAACCTAACCTAAAATTTAACAGTATTATCTTTGTATTCTCCTTTATTGGTGAGTACAACAGTATTGTTATCATGAGTACACTAAGTGCTACACTATTTATAGGTGGATACTAAATGCCAGAGATCTTTGTAAATGACTCAGTAATCAGTGTACAAGCATTTATCTTAGCACTTAAAACATGTATCTTATCTTTTCTATTCGTATGGCTATGTGCAACACTACCTCGACTTCGATATGATCAACTAATGCAACTCTGATGGCTAGGTATATTACCAGTAGCAGTAGCACTTATTATCCTAGTACCAATAATTCTATTAGCGTTTTATATTGCACCGTACTAATATATCCCCTTACTATCATATGCATGTTACTATATGGTGGGGGTTAAATTCATTTTCTGTGTCAGCTCCACGTTCCCGTAGCGCTACCTTGTTTAAACTTTAAACTTTACTAATATATCTGGTCAGCGGTGGACCCTCTAGATTCAATAGCAAATAGGTGATCACTAGTCAAACTAAAAAAAGGTCTATGTACTAATTGAGGGTAAAGGTAGGTACTAAACGCCTTGCAAAATCGATGAGTTTTATTAGCGGTTTATAGCCTATAGATAGAATGTTCACCGCACTGTTCTTATGCACGATTACTCGGAATTCCAACTTCACCCAGGCGAATTACAACTTAGGATCCGTACAAGCTTGTGGTTCATCCTTTCGGAATCGCGCTGCATTCATTACAACCTATGTAACACGCCTATAGCCCCTTCCATAAGGCCCATAAGCACTTATTATGGCCCCCGATTAATATCATATCGATATTACTTTATATAATATTAGCTAAAAGGGAGGGTTGCATCCGTTAGCGGAATTAACCTAACGCCTGAAGGTACGGATTTATAATAGCCATGCAGGACCTATGTGTTAAATAAATTAACCATGCAATAAAGGCTTAGCTTTTGCGCGTATTATCAAATTAATAGCATGTTCCACTCCGGTTTATTTCTGATGCTTAAGTCCTTGAACTTTCTGTCTTGCGACATTACTACTTCGGCTGCCTGCTTAATGCATTAGCTAAAGCTCTAAATATTATGAATCCAAACCTTAGCGGAAATCGTTTACGGCATAGACTGCTAGCGTATCTAATGCTATTCGCTCCCTATGCTCTTATTCCTTAGCAGCGTCAATTCTAATATGGATATATGCCTTCGCCATTGGTACTCCTCCTAATATTAATGAATTTAACCTCTGCACCAAGAATAGTTCTATCCTCTATTGAATTCTAGTATATTTTGATCTACATCCTGCGAATGCTTGATGCCTATCTAATATGTTTAACGCTTGTATTTCTCGTCTAACCTAGCGGCTGACATGAGAATTTTCGAGTACTTGTATAAGGGTTTACTCATGATGCTTCCCTTTCATATCCAGACAAGTTGCCTTATCCAGATTTTAGTTGGCTGGTTCATTCTTTTGAACATTGACCAAGACTACTTACTGCTGTTATCTTAATTGGATAATGGGGGCTATCCCTCTGCGGCCGTTTACCCTTTCAGGTCGGCTACGACTACGGCTAGGAAGGCCATTACCCATTCCTACTAACTTATTTAATAGTGCAATTCTTCATTATACAGTACTTTGTACTTTTTTATCCCAGATTTATCAGGATCTAATGGAATCTACACTAGCATTACTCGCCAGCACGCTACTCATTCTATTGAATTATGTTAAACACGTTATACCACTAAATAGCGTTCAAACCGGGCTAGGAGCTAGGACTAAGCCCTTAAAATAATTATACAGTTATTAACCATCATAGTAACCCCTAATGTAGTTATACTCCTATATGTTATATAATATATCTTACTACTAGGAAATATTATAATAGGTCTGCCTATTAGACCTCAGTGTTCACTAGTCCCTATCATTAAGAGAGGGAAGGATAGAAAAAATTAAAAAAAAAGTATCATGCCAGCGGCAGCAAAATACATTGGATCTGGTATTGCTACAGTTGGTCTAGCAGGGGCCAGAATCGGGGATTGGACTAATCTTCGCTGCTCTTATTAACGCAACATCACGAAACCCATCCACACGAGGACAACTATTCTAATTCACTATCCTAGGATTTGCCCTATCAGGGGCTACTGGACTATTTGCACTTATGGTTGCATTCCTTCTTTTACTCAGAATTTGATTAGTCAAGTAATCTAACCCCTTATTATAGTAAGAATCTATTATTTAGGGATGCCGCCATGGGTATTATAGTAGGAGACTTTAATATAGTCTCTCATATAGGTAGGTATCCTATCTCCACCCTTGAGTAATCTTGGGAATATTAGACTAAACGACATAAATGTATTAACCATGAGCCATTTCGCAACACGTTGGTTAATGTATACTAATGACAAAGACATTGTACTATGTATCTAATCTTTGCTGTATTTAGTGGAATGTTAGGTACAGTATTTAGTGTGCTAATTTAACTAAAGCTAGCAGCACCAGGTGTACAGTACCTTAACGGTGATCACCAATTGTACAATGTGATCATCACTGCACATGCTTTCCTTCTGATCTTCGTGGTATAGCATTGCCTTAATAATAACACTATATGACGAAAACTTACTAATGGATATGTAGTACTTCATTCACTGTATGATTAGGCAGTTTCCTACAAGCCCATAAATTGTTCTCTATCTCTTCAGCATCAATAAACATCTGTTCCAAATTAATAGATCTTCTTTCTCTGAGATAAAAGGTAAAATCATGATGATGAGCTAACAAGGGGGGTAACAAGGTGGAAATTCGA
Organism: Larix kaempferi; assembly: GCA_027924585.1. Taxonomy (NCBI): domain Eukaryota; kingdom Viridiplantae; phylum Streptophyta; class Pinopsida; order Pinales; family Pinaceae; genus Larix; species Larix kaempferi. Next base: position 23,443,991 of record BSBM01000017.1, on the reverse strand, counting down.
GGTTGGGCATATTTTCAATTTTTTTATAGTGCACACTCTCAATCATAACTAAATGTTGTTTGATCCATGGGAGGGTGGGATTTGCAAATTCCCCCAAGATTTCTTCACTTGACCCTCCACCTTAGTGGCTGAGGCATTGAGGCCATTAAATTTAGAGCTAATGTCAAATTCTTAGAACCATTCCAACTTTTCAAGCACCGAGTCTGAATTTGAATGATGAAACAACAGCCTTGGAGAAAAATATCCACCACATGAGCTATAGATGGCCTGAATGCTCTAGCAATGATCTGGGAAAAAGCAAGAGCCCTGCAACTAGCCCATTTGTGAAAAACCCTGGATGCGCTGCCCATGCCCGGGCTTTTCCCAACATTCAATAAGCAGCGAGGCATAGAGGCAGCAGCCCGCAGCCTTGCTGCTAGAGATCTTCCTGGAAGTCCCATTGCTTTCTCATATGCCTCAATAATACAATATAAGCCACAGTTATTAACCCTAAGATTTGAAAGATTTCTTTTACACTTTAGCAGCAGCATTGCTAACGTGGAATTATTACACATACATCCACTCTCTTTTTATGGGTTAAATCCTCCTTAAACATAAAAGTCCATTAACTATAAAACCCTCAAAAACATAGTTTTCAGTATGGAATGAGAGTATTTTTTTCGAACATGCAATTTCTTGGATCAAATTGCACATTTTCCATAAGCTGGTAGTTCCGGGACAACTGCATCCACTCTTTGCAGGATGAATACATCCATTGAATCATGCTATAGGGATTTTATTACATTTTCGAGGCCCAAACTTCTCAAACAATATTGTGTCTTGAATGAAATAGATACATTTTTTCACATTGGCCCATTTTGTCTAGTTGGCAATGTTTGTAGCTGGAAGACTAGATTTCTAGTGTTTAATCTTTTTTTTATGTAAGAAGCCAAATTTAAAGCTTTAAGATGGTGCAGTTTTATAAAAATCCATTTTGGGTTATTAAGATACCTGCCACTTGGACTGGGCAAAATGGACCTTTCCCTGGTATACTCTGCACCTTTGAACTCTAGCATCCTTGAATAGCCAGCTAAATTTTCCTATCTGATCCGTGGATTGCATGTCCAATACCAATAGGCCTAGTCAACCTGTCTTGAAATTGTTTGTTTAGTGCCCAATTCATTTTCTTCAAAGGTGAGCTCAACATTGTATACTTTCCAACAATTACATCCAGGCCCCACATACTATGGATTCTTTCACTGCCTGATAGTGTTTAATCTTCTTTTTTATGTAAAAAGTCAAATTTAAAGCTTTAAGATGGTGCAGTTTTATAAACAGCGACTTTGGATTATTAAGATAGCTGCCACACTGTCCTACTGGTGTACACAATATTGGACCGGGCACAATGGACCTGCCCCTGGCATATACTCTGCACCTTTGAACTCTTGTAGCCTTGACTAGCCAGCTAAATTTACATATCTGATTTTGCCTTGATTTCATATCTAATACCATCAGGCCTAGTCAACCGGCCTATTGAAATTGTTTGGTCAGTGCCCAATTCATTTTCTTCAAATCTGTGAGCTCAACATTGTATATTTTCACACAAACTGCATCCAGACCCTGCATGCTATGGATCCTTTCATTGCCTGGGTGAAATTGATTGACTATCGGTCAGACTCACAGCTCGATGTGCAATTAATTTTATAATTCTGGAAATACATTTATTCTGCAGATATTACTAGTGATTTCTCAAAGGTCACCATCTTTCTTCAATAGTTTCTGTAATTCTATATGGAGCTACAGCCTAACAGTTGACTTCACTCTGGGTTTGCAGGTACAACTGGAGTTGTTGACTACACTAATTATGATGACATGAAATATGCTGTATGTTAACAGATTTATCTTAACTTTGGTATCGATTGCATTATTTTCTTGGGGTTCTTTGACTTATAATTTTTATGATAATATCCAGATCAGAAAACTTGATGACTCAGAATTCAAGAATCCATTTTCTCGGTCGTATATACGTGTAGGTTGAACCTTTCTATCTATTTATGTTGTTTTGAATTTTATTCATGTTAGGAAATTTGATATTCTTGGGATGTTTCTCTTTGCATTGTATGTCTGTTGTACCCATTTTTTTTTTGTATTCATATTATTTCATTTTGATTTGGATATTTTTCTTTATGTGCTGTTTGAAGAATGATATCAAACACTGTCTTGCCTTTGCATCAGGTAAAGGAATATAGCTCCAAAGGAAGCATGTCAAGGAGCCGTAGCCGCAGTTTTTCTCGGAGCCGGAGCCGTAGCCATAGTCGCACTCAGTCGCCAAGTCGAAGCCCAAATGTCAGTCGAAGAAAAGTCCACAGGTCTGGTTCAAATAACGCTGAAATGTGAAAATACAAAATGGGCCTTAGATCCTGTAATATTTCAGTTTTGATATTTTCTGAAGCTACACCCATTTTTCTGTTGTAGCAAACCTTTGAGAAGCACGTCACGATCTGGTTCAGTGCAAAGGCCACGGTCAAAACCAGTACCCAGGTATATTATTTTTATTTCGTAGCAGTGTCTTCCTTTGTGTCCTTGTTTAGCTACTTTACAGACATTGACTTATCTCAATATAAGTGATTATTACTCGTCCTCAGGGTTGGAATGGGAACAGTTCTTATACTTTGGAACTAAATTCAGCATATCATTTGTAGCTTGCTTCAAAGTTTGCCCTGTTTCTGTTTTATACTTACGCAGATCCAAATCCAGGTCGAGGTCCAGGACACCTCGGCACAAGGTAATTACTGCTGTGCCTTATTTGAACAAGACAATTTATTTCTTGTGGGTGAAACTGTCCTAATACAGTTGTGCTTAAAGTTTCGTCAAGGGATTAATATGCAACATCTATACCCCAATATCTGCAACCTGATTGTTCTCAGGTTCAGAGTGGATGTTCTAGAAGTCGTAGTCGGAGTTACAGTCCATCTCGCTCTCGCTCACCTGTGGTATTTCCTGACTTTTTTTTTTGAAATCATTTCATTTTTTACTATGGTGCTAAAATCTCTATTTTGCTGATGGGAAAGGAAGTTTCTGCCTATTGCTTTGAGTTTTCATGGCACATGTTTTAAGAATTTGTAATTTATTTTCTTTTATTTCACAGGCAAAAAGTGAATAAAACCCGTCACTAGGTTTTGAAGGCTGGTATGCATGTGTGCTGGCTTAACTGAATTCTGAGCTCAATATTCATGAATACAAGTTTTCAGTACATGGAAGACACAGGACATTGGTATCATGAAAATTGGGAAGAGCTTGGTGTTTATTTTGCATCAAAGATTTAGTCACTTTTTATATATCTTGTAATCAATCATGTAATGGGCAATTTCTTTGATATTTTTTCGCAAAATGTTTAACATATAGTTTTTAATGGTCACATCTAAGACGTGTTTTTGTACTCCATTTTACTGTTTCCTTGTACTAATTTTTTACCCACTTCTAGTCATCTTTCATTCACTGTTAGAAGATGGTTTTGAGTTTGGAAGGTAGGTCAGCTGTCAAATTGCTCTCATTTTAATTACAATAATATGGAGTACTAGCATTACCAGAAATTAGAACTTAAAAGGGTAGTTAATTCAGTTGTCCCTCTTTTAGAACTGAGAAGTTTCTTCTCATTTGTTGCTTTACTATAGCTTGGTATTTTATGCATAAAAAGCTTTGAAGAGTATATATGGCGACAGCTTTTCTATCTTGTTTTATTCTGTTGGAAGTGCAGACGCTTTTTGTTTTTAAGTGGGTGGATGTTCATATATTACTGAACATAGCGATAGCAGCCATAAAATTCAGAAATACTTGTTATAATTTGCAATTTGAATGAGTCGGTTCTTAAGATTTAAACCTCAGGCTGCCTTCAGTAAAGCTTTTTATGTATGCAAATCGTCAAGTTTTTATTCTTCAAATAGTCTGGATTTAGATGAAGTTCATGTTTTCGTGGGCATCTGTGCATTTCATATTGGGTCAGAGCAGAGCTCATTTAAAGCTTGAAATTTTTGGAGTTGTAGATTGTTTTCATCAAGCGTGGACTTTTAAAGCTGTGGTAGGAGGTGGGAGTAATTTAGGTGACAGGTGAGTTAAGAGATTCATGCCCTGATGTCTATATTTTGAAGATAATTATGGCAGTGCTATGTTGACGAACAAAGTATATATAGGTTCACATTTTTTGTTCGCCTATAGTTTGATGTTGTTTGTGTTTTAGCTCATGCAACTCTGCAGCTTCTTATGCAACAAGGCTCTCATGGCTAAATTTCATTTCTTTTCTTTGGTTTCTTTGTCATGCATTGAAATACACACTACCCAGTTATTTGAACTTTTGGGATGAAGTATGCAATGCTTTTTTTTCTTCATTTAATATTTTTTTAACATCTTGGAACACTTTCCATATCTGATGGTATTTGTTAATTGGTATATTGATCGACCCATATTTAGTGATTATAAAACTTGTTTTTTCAGAAGGCATTTGCACAGTACCATAACCAGGTAAAAATTGCAAAATAAAACATCATTATTAATTGATTAAGATTTAAATTCATTGTATTTAATCTATAAATTTATATTAATTGATTAAGATCCAAACTCATCGAATTTAATCTACAAATTTAATTAAATGAAGCTAAGCTTACAACTATTTTGGTTAGATATGTTTCTTGAATTGTACTTGTGACCAAGGGGTGCCCATCTTTATTATAATTAATTGATTAAGATCTAAACTTTTTGTATTTAATTTAAAATTTGAACATGTGGAAGTTAAACTGGTGACTATCTTGGTTAGATATATTTACTGTCTTGAACTAGTCACTGACGGGTGTGTTACATTTTATCCCACTCATCTTCATGTAGTCGGACGACTATTTTTGTGGGATATTACATGTCTTGTACTAGTTGCTGAAGGTGTTCATCTCAAACATTATAGTTTTTGTTACATTTTATCCCAGTTGGAGTCACATTAAAATTTGAGAATGGAATGGACTGAAATCTTCACTCAGGGTATGAGGTTACTAAGATTGAGTTCCCAATGTTATTGCTAACCTTTTGAATAATAACCGATATTGCCTTACAATTGTCTTGAATATCTCAAACAATGACCTCGAGTTCAGATCAAACTGCCAATGTTGGTGTTGGGAACTCAAATTTTGAATGGACTTAAAGTTTCCAATATGTGATGAATATGTGAACATTTTCACTCATAAAATTCAGTTTCACAAAGGCCGTTGACTCTTAATTGAGGAAGAATTAGAAGTTGTAGTTCATTAGCAATCTTGACCGATAGTTTGTTATATTCTTTGTTAAAATTGAGTATTAAAATTGAGTAAATAGTTGATAGTCCTAAAATTTCCAAGAAATATCCATCCATAAAACAATTGATAGTTCTCTTTTAAAAATCATAAATTTTTAATTAAGATAAATGGCACAAAGAAAAATAAGTCGTAAATATACAATAAAAATAAGCTAGCAATATATTATGAAATGAGCACAAATATTTTACACCCTAATACCATGGGTGACATATCCAACATTTAAAAATAAAATGAAATAAGTTGGTCTATCAAAATCTCATTTCTATGGAAATAGCTTTTACTTATATTTGCCCATGATTTATGGTTCTTATATATTGACACTAGTCTTGGGATCCCTCTTTATTTTTAAATTGGGTAATAAACATCATCCTCAACAATGTTATCTTGGTTCATCTTATCTTGATGATATTTTTAAGTTGCCTTCATGATGATTGGGCTTAACGATTGGTCACTTTAACCTTGTAATTACACGAAAAATTATGTTTTCGAGTGCTCGAAGCTTGATTAATTGCATAAAGCAGATTCTTACTTGTTCAACTATGGTTATTTTTGTGAAGTTTATTTCATACTAATTCCATTTTGCTTACATAACTCGGCTTGTGCATGAAGATGCTTGGGCTCATATGTGCTCTACGATCAATTAAACACTAACATCATTTGAGATTTGATCTCTTTGTATCTTTATGAATAGGTATTATGTATAGCAAAATAGATAAAGTAAAACAAAAATTCTACACATAAAAATGATCACCTTTACTCATTAACTATGGAGTGCATCTTTACACTAGCATTGATCTCCTTTATAGGTTGCATAATTTAATTACCTACTCTAATTATTTTGCATTAATAACCTTATCAACATTTACTCTTAATAACTTTTGATGAGTCAACTATCATACGACATTATTACATTGCATTATTGATACCTTGTACTTGAAAACCCCCTCTCAAGGCTACAATACCAGCCTTTAAAAACTTGATTGATAGTAAGGTATTAAAACAAACTTCTTAAACAACTTCTCTACCCCATAGTTCTTAAACCATGGAGGTATTTCATCAAGTTGTTTCATCACCCTTGTAAAGTTATAATTGTTGAGTTGCAGCTCCTTTGAATTCTTGAGTTCTCAATTGTCATATTTTCATGCTTTTGAATTTTGGATCTCTTGAATTGTTGGACAATAATCCATATTGAGTTCATGGAAAATTTTAAGGATCCATAAATTTTGTAAATTGTAGAAACTTTGGTTAATCATTCTAACTCTCAAATTTACAGCCATAAGATGTTTGACGATATTTTTGTAAAAATATTAAGATTTCTAAGGATTTTATATAGCTTTTGGACAATTTTGACGATGTTCAGAGTAAAAAAAGTTATCATATGGAATTTGGGTTAATCATTTAAAAAAATGGAAATTGGTGAATTTTTTTGAAAAAAACATCGAAAACTAGTCCATGGGCTAAATTTTGCTCCTAAATTTTCTACACCGAATGCATTGTCTTTTTAAAACACAAAAAACTCCTTTGTTTGATTGTCATGAAATTCATAGTTAGTATCATGTGGTTCTTCAATTGTATTTGTTAGAGATATATTATGTTTTTCTAAGTCTCTAATTGAACTTTCCACTTCCAAATTGAGTGACTTGTGTTTTTTTAAAAACAACAATCAAAACCTTCTTTTTATTTTTTGTCCATTCTATTTCTTGAAAAAAATGCACTTTTTGGATGTGGAGCACTTTCTAAATCTCCTTCATTTGAGCCTCTTTTATTAAGCTAAAAGAGTTGATATCATATTTTTAAAGATTGTGAAGACATCTGGTTTGAGGGAAAATCACAATGTTAGAAGTTGAAGGATCCAATAAAAAGGTAGTTTTATCTTTATCTTCTACCTTTGCACTGACTTAATCAACGACCTTATAAGTGATTTCAAATGATTTACATGGCTGGACGTAGTTGTTCCAACATGCTTCTAAATTAAAGCAGTTGTAATTTCAATAATAATTTTGCATTTATTGTTTCTGCACCAAACAATTGGTCATTTCATCCCAAATTTATTTAAATGATTTTTGAAGATGAACATGATGCAATTTTGAATTTGAAAGAGCAAGACCAATACTGGATTTGACTTTATCGTTTCTCTTTACCACAATCAATTTACTAAGTTGAGTTGGTTCTACTCTAGTCCCTTGCACCATTTCCCACATTTTTTTTGTTTAGAAGTTACATTTGAATTTTCACCTTCTAGTGTGAAAATTAAGACCATTGAATTTTTTTAGGTTTCCATTTGGAAAATAATTTGTAAACCTGATTGTAAACACTAATGTACTATGGAAAACTTATGGAAATAACACTATTGAAAGGTTTTTTTCCAAACAATTTTAAGAAAAATGAGTAGCACTAAAAAACCTCTGAAAGAGATTTGGATTTGTACGTTTTTGTATATGAGAACCATGTTGATCTTCTTTAACCATGATCTCAAACCAAAGTATTCAAATGGGAGATTATTGAATACTTTTAAATCTTTCCATTTTAAGAATATACACCCCTACAATATTTTTGCAAGACCGAGGTTGCAATCTTGAAGCAATTTTTCAGGCTCATTTTTAGTTAGAGCCATTGTAGGTATACTATGAATTTTTTTTGGGTTGTTTCTTTTCATGGTTTTATACAAATTGTAATCTAATCCTGGTTAAGGGATTAGGGTTGTGATATAATATAGGATAGCATATTAAGGTTAATTGATGCTACAAAATATTTAAATATTGTTTGTAAATGGTTAAGACAATGAGATATGAAGATGCGGCATTGAGTTAGGTTGGTTTTCTCGGTTAATGGTTTCTATAATTTGATTTTGTGTACATTGTGTGTGAAATTGTCATTATTTCTTCTATTTTAAGATTTTATTAGTATTGCTTCTATTAACTAGGTTTATCAATCTCTACATGTTTTCATTCTTCATTCCATAATAATCATCATCTTCTACATTTGTTGTACATTCCACTACACCTACAAAATCATCACCACATAACACTATGGGAAATGAGGGTTCCATTATGAATATCCATTAATAGTGTTTCTTCAACATCTCCATTCTTCTACAACCACTACTCCTTTTGGGATGCCATCAACAATATACATTTCTTTTACACACTCCTCAAGAACAACACATACATTTTTTTGTTGCCATCTTCTTCAACCTGATTGAATATTGAGAATATGCATGAACATACAACAATATGTTTGCTAAAATGCAAAACAAGAATCTACTAGTCTAGTCTTCTATTCATACAAACAATAATAATCAAAGTAAGAAACAAGAGACAAGAGAATAATGATACAAATATCACTATGAATTAGTTGCAATTGTTCTTTAGCACTCTAAGCTTTACCTTTATCAAAAATTTCCTTATGATATTTACCAAGAACACAATCTTCACGAACACCTTCAGTGGAAGAAATTGAAGGTAAGCCATGTATCATTTTAGACAACATTTGCATTTTCCCATAGTTAAAGTGACCTAATCTTTCATGCCACAGTTTACTTAGTTCATTAGCATGATCAATATAGGAATAAAAATGTTGATTTTTACTTAAATTCAATAAAAACTTATATAATCCAACATTATGATCAACATGACCAAAATAAACAATTTTGAAGTTATGTTTGATATCTTTTAAGACATTTTTATTAGGCTAAGCTTCAAATTTATAACCTTTCTGACATGCATGATAAATTGAAAGCAAGTTTATGGGAAATCCTTGAACATGAAACACATCTTCCACAGTACCATTAGGAACATTAACATTACCAGATCCGAATGCTGAATACCGTTTACCATCACTTATATATACTTTCTGTGTTGTGTGCTTTTTATTGCCATAAGATTTAAATAAAGAAGTATGATTAGATGCACCAAAATCCATTATCCATTCCACACAAGAAGAAAATTGACTAGGTTGAATAGAATAGGCACACATGGATACCTGTTGTTCTTTGAAAGACTTCTTGGCTTTAGCAAGTTCACATTTCTATTTAAATCAACTTTTTTCAGGGTGGTTGGTTTTTCCACAATACTTACAAGGATTATACACTTTCTTTTTATTAGATACCAAGTTAGAAGCATCATCATTAGAAGAGTGAGGGGTTGATCTTGTATTATGCGGTTTATAATTTTTTATGAAAACTTCTATGTGCCATCATAGCTTTACTATTAGATAATTGACTAGAAGCAATTAATTTATCTTGCTTACATATCAAACATTTACAAAACTATTCAAAAGAGGGTTTTATAGTACCTTTAGACATTTCAATGGCCCTATTCCTAGTTTGGATGAACATTTTGTTCTACAAGAATAGTAAGAGCATTATCATTTTTCTTGTAATTGCTACCCCAATTATTTAATTTTTCATTATAAGTTATAATTTTATCATGAAAAGACTAATCTATCAAAACCTTTAGGGTCTAACTCATGGATTTTTTTTTTTCAAGATAGTAAGCATAAACACCATCACTTTTATCAAATAAAGAGGCTAGGGTTTTCCATACCTCAATTGGGTTATCCTCAACCTCAATATGTACTTGTAAATGATCCAAAACAATTTTTTCAATGAGGCTTCTTGCTTGAGCACATTGATCTTCCCATATAGCCAAGTCTTTTGCATCGGTTGGTTTTTTTGGGTCACCTTTAACTATTCTTTAGAGATTCTTACTCCTGGAACTTCAATCATCTTTCTCTTTCAAGTGAGATAGTTAGATCCAAATAATTCAGGAATAGAAACTACTTTCGAAGTCAAAGTGTGACAAAAAATTAAACCCTAATGCAAGATTGTCTTGTCGCAACTAGAAGAAAAAGTGGCAAAAAACCATAAATTTCTCACCAATTTCGAAGCCTAACAATAACTAACTGATGGATTTGCGAACCTATAGTAGAAACAATGAACATAGAATCAGAGTCAGGAAGTTTTTGCTGAAAATAGGGCCTACGTGATTTATTTGGTAGAACAAACACATGTGTACGCAATTTCTTTGTGTGAAAGGCGTGTGTGTATGCACTTTCTTTGAACAAAAAGCGTGTCTCTACCCTAAATTGTTTGAAACCGTCAAAAAACAAAAAAGTTGTGAAACTAGTCACCGCCGTAAATGGAAACCTGCAACAAAACACAACCAGAGTTGAGCAAACGACATATCTGCTGCAAGAAATATAGATCCTTGATAACAAGTTAGTATTTAAGGGATTTCAACTCAGATCTACATAAAAAATCAATAAAAACTTGAAAATTTTCTGAAACTTAATGGTGAGGGTTAGGGTTTGAAAAAAAGATTCTCAAACATGTAGCAAATACCCAGATCTAAGAAAAAATCACAAGGGTTTGATAGATCAGATGACAAATCTACTAAATATGTAGGTCTCAATTTTTTTTGAAGAACTTGTTGCTTGTAAAAAAATTTAACAAAATTTACAAAAGAAGGTAGAGCATAATAACTAGCTCTAATACCATGTTAGAATATTGAGAATATGCATGAAAACACAACAATATGTTTGTGTTCATTCCTGGAAAATCCTAGCATCGACTGTAGGGATTCTCCCCAATGAATAATCCCAACTAGATCATTCACTGTTTGGAATGGGGAAACCTTCCAGTTAACGGTCCGACTACCGTAGATATGTTTCTTGAGTTTACCGGTTGCGGCTTGGCCCACCGTTTATATTTTTTTTTAATTATGAATAGTGGAGATGCCCTAATATAACAAATTCAAAACCTATAATTGACAGGAAGGAGCCTCACAAGTGATGCATAGGTTCTTACCTCCTGTCTTATCACTTCCACCTTATCAATCAGCTAAACCTACTCTAAATTAACTAATCTATCCTTGCAAGGATCGAAATTTAATGAGAGTAATATCTGAGAATGCTTATACAAATCCAACAGATAGCTATTAAGATAAAGTATTTACAATCACAACAGAAAAGATACAAAGATAGCTTTGTCAACATTTATATTCATTTATTACTTTAGTATAATTTAAACATTTGCATAGACAAGTAAAATCATTCATCACCACCCAAATAATTCAATGACATTAGAAAGATCTCACAGCATGATTATGAACACGGGAAGAAATAATTCCGATATGTAATTCAACACATTCCACACAAATATCCGTGCAAGCTTTACCCAGCAAATAGGTCTTTACCATTAGCATAAAAGTAGTTCTCTTACAAAATGTCTTCAACATCTATTTCACCAGAAAATCCCCTTTCTCATCCCCACTCCCTTCTATTTAAATTACAAGAGAATTTGTCTTCATATGAATAATTGTTTCACCTACCCTGACTCTTAGGATGCCCAAAATTTTGTCTCTTATGTTTGCACAAACAAAACATATAATTATTTACAAATTATATTATTCTGCTAGTGGGGTCTCTAAACTAGAAATATAATTATCCCACACTTCAGTTTCATTAAATATTACATCACCTTGTAAAGGTTCTAATAAGTTTAAATAAATTTCATGAATGGATAACTCTTTTCCCACACTTATTCTTCCTCTAGTAGTTGCTTTATAATTTTCTTCCAAAAATAAGCATTCATAGATGCTTGTCCTATGTGATGTTTGAGATCCTCTTCATTCAACACGTCCAACTTCTTTATATATTCCAGGTCTTCCTTCAGTCCATCTTTCAATTCTTCTATGCATTGGTCCTAGTTGAGAAACTCGTACATATTCCAGACAATTGATATATGGCATCTCTCATGCACTTGAAAAATATCCTTGTAGATTCCTTCACACCTTGTGATAGATTTTGGCACTTCCGCTTGTATCGTCCTCGCTGCTTTCCTGCAACTGTCCAAAAGAGCTATATCTAGCTTGAGCTTTGCCTCTGATTTGTTTGGCAAATGATATGGAAAATATGGATGTTCTCCTTTCCAGGTGATCAAATTTTTTAATTTGGGAAACATATTGTTTAATTTCTGTCTTACAGCAAAAGCGCTTGCAGAAATCTCCCTCATCTTGTCTATCATCTTCCGCATTTTATAAATCTCTTCGGCCAACAATTCCTGCGAATGGAAAATTTGTTCCTATATATCACATGCATGCTCATAAAATGGGGTCATATCTTGCCTTTGATTTTGAGCAACCTAAACTTTCTCCATCAGAGATTCTTTCTCGCTTATCAATCCATCAATCTGAACTTGTAAGACTTCCTTTTCAATTATCATTTCATTTACATGTGCTTGTAATGAACCCTTTTCACTGATTAACAATTCCACCTGTTGGTTTGATTTCATTTCGTTTTATTCCAAATCATTAATGCGAGAGTAGAAGTCACTTCGTTCACCTTCCATAATTACAAGTTGCACATTCAAAGCATCATTTTCATTCTCCAAGTTCTGATAATCTAGCAGTAATTTATTCTTTTCAGACTCTATTGCATCCTGTTTCCTTTTCAGCTCAATTCCTTCTCCTCTTGCTTTTACAAGGTTATCTTTCAGCTTCAACATTTTTTCATTGCTTCATTCTAAGTCGTTCATCAATTTATCAACATTATCAACGTTCGCCTGAGCAGCTGCTATGTTTACTGACGCGGTGAATTTGAGATCCTTGTGAGTACCTTCCACTAAGGTACTTTCCTGAATGGTTACCACATCTAGTTTTGTGCCCATCTTCAACCTTTTCTCTGTTCTTCTCACAATAGTCTTCCGCTTAGGATCGAAAAATATAGTATCTAGCTTTGCTACTGAATGCTTCTTTGAAGGAGTAAAGGGTGTGAGCCCGAGCTCAACAAATGGAAGATAGCCTCTCGTAAGCGGAATTCCGGAGACATAAGGTGGATCTATGTCCATTTCTTGAAGACTATGATCTTCTTCATGGACACCTCTGTCTTCCACAACTTTCTTGAATTTGACTTCCTCCTCCTTTTGTCTCTCTAACTCTGCTGCTTTCTCTACCGCTTCTTCCCTTTCCTTTCTTAGCCTCTCCTGTTCTACTTCTTCCTCTTTCTTCTTTTGTTCTTCCTCTTGCCTTCACCTTGCTTCTTCTGCAGCTATGGATTCCTCTTCTTTCCACTTCTTCTCTACTTCTTCTTGTCTCGCTTCCTCCTCTTGTTTTAGCTTTGCTTCTTCTACAACTATGGATTCTTCTCGGGCCTTCTGTTGCTGTCCTTCTTTAGTCGTGTCTAGTGGTTTCACTAGCACCTGCTCCATCTCTACGACCAACTATTTTATTCAAATCAATCATATTATTTTCTCTTCGATACACCTCTTCATCTTTTAAGAAGTGATCTGTATACTCGAAATGGATCTTACACGATGCACAGTGTTGGGCGGCCTTTTGTAGTTTGTCATTTCTAGTAAAAATCTTCTCTCCAAAATGGAAAGCTTCCAAGTATTTTATGAAAGTTTCTTCTCCTTTCACCTTAGGGAATTTATATGCTTCGATGAAAAATGGGAGTGGCAGATATGAAGCCTTCTTGTGCTCATTCAGAAAATGCCCCACCCCGTTGTCAAAAATTTGTCTTACAACCTCTTTATGTACTACATAGTATGTGGAATATGTCGGCAGCAGAGATGAGGGTTTGGTTCCTCTGTACATACAAATATAGGTTCCTTCAGGAGTAAAGTAATAATCCCCGTATTCATTTATCACTTCCATTGCGTTGTCCGACAATTAATTGGGCTCTTCATTAAAGATTAACCAGTATAGGGGAATTATAAACTCCTCACATATAAGCTTGTAGAAGCTCGCATATTTATGAGCCCACATTATTTGGTAGGCCACATAAAGAGGGGTCTCGGTTGGGACCCAATAGCATCCCAACTTGTGAAAATGGTGCCTTATTAGGATACAATCAATCAAATAGGACATAAAGAATTCCGCTTTTTTCTGCGTCATTCCTCGTTGGGTTGTTGCTATAGATACTTTCTGAGATGATATCCGCCCAATTGAAAATGATGCCATGTGAGGCCACATAATACATGATAGGGACCCAAGTAAGCTTGTATATATTAATGTTTTCTCTTCCGAATATTATACTTATCATTAATGCTATTATTATGAATGGTGTTTTTAGATTTTGTGTGTCGTGCTCCCCGCTTACCCTTTGCCTCAACTGCTTTCCAGGAATCAACATTTTCTTAGCATACTCAGAGTGATCTATGTTGACTCCCTTTATCTAGTCATCGGTCATCATAAATTTTGGAGGTGGTAGCTTATATGCTGCGCTGATATGGGTTGGTTGAAATGAAGCTAATGCTCCTCCATTCGCACCAGCTATAATTATTGATCCCACATCCACGTGGGGTAAAATTCACCCGATTACTTCTGAACACGATTTTTTTTTTGGGCGGGTGGCATCTTAAGAAGACCTAACTTTCTGATATTCCAATACACCATCATTTCTTCAATAGACGCATCTGGTACGTTTAGGTCTTGAATGAGGTGCTATAGTTCACCCCATTTATACTCAAGAACGATTCCCGTTACTGCTCTGGTATCTTCATATAGGGTTTCCATCGTGGTCTCTGGGATAACCTCGATATCAGAATTGGATTCTGCTACTTTGGTCTTACGCTTAGAACTCCTTCTTTGCATTTCTGAGTCCTGAGGTGAAAAATAAGGTCAATGTACATAAATAAAATGTAAATGCAATAATCTCAAGCAAAATATGATAATGAGCATAATATTCTGAAAATGAATTGCATATGTATTATTTGTCAGTATTATTTAGAAAAGAACTAAAACAGGAGATTCATACTTCCATAATGTTAAGTGTTTTTTGTTTTGAATGTCTGTCTTGATGATTCCCTAATGCACTATTAGATGAGTTTCTTCATTCTGCTATTAGAAAGTCTGTTTAACCCCATTCTGAGTCACAAACTTAAAATTTTATCTCAATTAGTGCCATATGCACAAATTATTGGGACTGGAATGCAACTACTATCTTATTCTTGGCATCACATTGTCCAAACAATTTTTCTTATCTCCCAAACCCTCTTGTGCCACACTAACTATCAATTTAAGCACTCCTGTCCAATATTTAAGCATAATATTTGATCTACCAAAACCATAAACATCCGTTCCTTAGGGATTACATATATATTTTCTTATTAATTTATTTTAGGTAGAGCATCAAAGTATCATTGGTGACCAAAGCGGTGTGACTTATTGATCTGCATTATCTTATTCATCATTGTAAGAATCTTCTTCCTATTAATTATCTGAGGCAATCGAGTAGGCAGTGACCATTGGAAGACAAAACATAATTAACTAGGGTATTTTGGAACAAGTCACATGTCTATCAGAATATTTGTCACGTGGCACGCACAGATAATAAATGGAAAACTACACCCTTAAAAAATGATCACTCAACCAATATTCTAGAGAGTGTCTTCCATTAAAAAAATACAACCACAAGCATGCCAAAAACCCTAGGGACAATAAAGGATACAACAATACATCCCATGAATCAACAAAATACAAGAGCAAAACCCTAGTCAATGTAAGAGCACCAAGCTTCCAAGATAGCTAGTGTCCAAGTACGAAGAATGGTGCTGGTGCATTCAGGGAAAATACCATTAATTGGTCCTATTAATGCAAATACAAAAACACCCAAGGTGACAAAATGGGAGTTGATCCGGATCACATGGCACCATTTAAAGGATTCCCCATTATAGCTCATTGAACATAGGATTTTAATGCCAATAAAGTATTTTACTAAAATTCCCGCCAACCTAAGTTACGGTGTTGGTACCTACGTAAGGCCTCCCGTTCTAGGTGCGTGTAGGGTTGGTCCCTCTCCTTCAATTCACTAGCATAATCTGATGCAGCAACGAAGAAACACTAATGATCACTCATTGATAGGAAACAATTAATTTGCATTGGTTGAAGGGAGTTGAGGAAGCACGAGCACGAATCGACCGAAACACCCAACGTTATATCGGTAGCATACCGTAACTGAGAGCAATGACACTGACCAAGTGATGGAACTTAAAATGGCTGATGGCCAATAGGATTTCTAGGTTATGGAAATGAGAGAACAAGGTTATTTCATGAAGAACAAAACCCTAGGTTGGTGGCATAACCAATCCCCGCACCGTGCAAGCGGCTTACAAGCACAATGGAAGGTTTGGCCTTATATGCTATTCAATTTTAATGCAAATGAGATGGTAAAATTCTTTGCAAAACTTAATAAACAATGGCGAAGACACTGTTTATGGATAAAAGGCAGACTGTCAGAAAATGACCTACCTGGAAATACACAAGTGGTCCAAAAGGCTCTCCAACGGAGTTAACCGTACTTCCTGTCGTCCGGTGAGTGCTCCAACACGACGTTACAAACAATGTTTACAGAAAATAAAATTGAATACCTTATATAGATAAGCATAACCCCATCATTAAATGTGTCTTGACATGCGTGCGAATGGGTTCCACTTATTCATTTCAGGCATGTTTTCTCATTTCATGCTAAAGCTATTCGGATCAAAATTTCGGAGCACTTTACCTTTCGGCAGCGAAACATTTCGTAGCACTTTCATCTTTTCCGCCAATCCAGTTTCGGCTCAGTTTTCATTTGGAACCGATTCGTTTCGAAGTGAAACTAGTTTTATGTCGAACTATTTCGGGGAAGAAATCTATTTGACGCCGATCCACTCCATCTCTTTGATCGTCACAACTTCCCATTCTACGTCGGATTCCTCAACGTGCATTTTAGTTTTGTTTCGAATGTGTCAATGCAAAAATAGGATTTTGCTCCGATCCAAAGATCTTCTCAAATAGTCAAGGATCAGGCGAACTGTCATGGTTGCATCAATGTAAAAATCTAACTTATTTTAATCGTTCTGGGACTCACTTCCGTTTGAGTCGGTGCAAAATAGGCTTATGCTCCGACTGTTTCAGTGCTAAATAATAACTTCACTGATCTTTTCGGCGTGAAATTGAAATGTCCTTCGATAAGTCCTGTTTCCTTTGTTCTCCGGCTGTTTCGGCGAAACATTCTATTTTGCTCCGAAACGCAATTCTTCCCCAAAAATCTAAGCGTTTCGACGTTAAATTTAAAACCTCTCTGACTGTTTTGGCGCAACTTTGGATTGTGCTACGACCGTTTCGGCGGAAAATTGAAAACTCTCCCAATCCAAAAAATGATTTTTTCTTTTGATTTAAAAAAATTCTATGTGTCAAACAAAAAGTAAGCAGAGAAAATAAAACAACACTCTAAGTAAATTCAAAAAGAAGGGGGGGCCCTACAAATTTACAAAATTTTTGGGGATTAGGTTGCAGCTGAAACAATTGGCGACTGGATGGTGAACACAAATCTATGAACAAAAACTCTTACACAATTTCCTCTGCTCATTAATTCTAATTGTAAAACTATGCCTTTAACATTTCTTTTGATGATTTTAAAAGTCTAAAATTTTAGGCAGGGAGAGGAGCTTCTTGAATCATATTGGTCATTTGTTTTAGGAAGTAGGGAACCTAGATCAGATTTCCTTACTACTCTCCTGAGGCCATAATATGGAGTTCATTATTAGTCCCGTCTTTTGGTTACCTTTAAATATGACTCCATAGGATCGTAAAAATATCGAACATATGTATTCGTGTGTTCTGTATTCCTATGCTACTAGCATTTCTTTGGATGATTTCTTTTGACGAGTTTTGTCGTCGAGTCCTTCTCTTAAATAGCTTTCTTCAGTCTTCAAACATTTGAAGTGGGTTCTTCTATCCATAATGTCCTTTTGTGTGAGTGATGAATTTTTTTATTTTGGTTTATCATACTCACGGATGGAGAAGAACCTTCTGAAACTATCAGGTGAATCTTCTTGATTGGTTGTATTTTATTTTTTTCAAAACCATTTCTTTCATGGATATGAAACTTTTCATAGATTTTGACTCTTCCTTATAAGCCTTTTGGCTGTAATTTCTCGTAGCATAGGATCATTTTAATTGCCACACATCTGCAGGACTTGCTTCCTTTCCATGGGTCAGTTATAGTAGGCCACCTGAGAAGGTTATTTATGTGTAATTGAGTGGATCTCCAAGATAATAATTTAGAATTCATAGATCCTGGTTATTTCACAAGGCTTACATCGACACAAATTGAAACAACAAGCAAGTTTCCCCTTTTAAAACAAAGAAACAATTAAAATCATAAGTGAAATTGTCGTTGCAAAAAGAAATTATTTTGTTATGAAGCCAATTCTAATCCTTCTGAGATTATAAGAATTTCATATGAGATTGTTCAGATGTCTGTAATTATGCACATCACTCTGAAGGTTGAGCTGGGCTTTATTTAAAACAAAACCAAGAAAATAAGTTAAAATCAAACCAGAATGAGATAATGTTGAAACTAACTAACCTAAGGAGAAAACAAACGAAATCAAACAGGAAGGCGAATAAACAACAAAAATTATTTATGTACAACGTGTCTCCCTAAATCTAGGAAAAGTATTGTTTGAGTGCTAGGCCGTTGACAGGGAGGTTTTCCTTCTCCCCTTGTAGATCTTGCAATTTATAAGTTGCTCGGCCAAGCTTCTCCGCAACTTGATAAGGGCCAAGCCACAATTGTTGGAACTTGGTGTGTTTGCCCTTCTCCTCATGAGGATGATCCCACTTTAGAACTTCATCTCCTACCTCAAAATATTTCTTTCCATATTTCCGATTATCAAACCACCTTTTTACAATATCTTGGTGACGGTTGAACCTATCCTTGGAATTTTTCCATGCTTCTTCAAGTTTTAGCAAGGTATTAATGTGTGACTGCATGATTTCACTATTTGAACCTCGAGATGCTTGAGCTAACTGCAGGGAAGGGATTAGTATGTTTGGGGGAAGAATTACCTCTTTCCCATAGACTAAGGTGTAAGGATAAACCACTAAATAATTCTCCGGAGTAACTCTATCTTCCCACAAAGCGTTGGGAAGAGCTATATGCCAATTTCTTTGATTTTCAATAACGGTTTTCTTCAAAATTCATATGAGTTTTTTATTAGTGGATTCTTCTAACCCATTCCCTTGGGGAAATTAATTAGATGAATAATGCAATTTAATTCCCTTTTCAATAGAAAATGTACTCAAGTTAAAAGAAGAAAAATAAGATGCATTATCAAAGACTAACGAAACTAGAACATCAAACCTGGTTATGATGTTCTCTTGTAAGAATTTTATGACCACATCTTCATTTAATTTACGCAAATGAATGGCCTTGGTCCATCTTGTAAAATAATCAGTGGTGGTAAGAATATATCGGTGTTGCAACTAAGAGTTGGGATTGATTTCCCCAATGATGTCTAAACCCCATTGCTCGAATGGTTCCGAAATGATGACCGATTGTAATGGTCCCGCTGATTTTGATAGCCTACCAGCACTCCTTTGACATATATCACATTTCCTTGCGTAAGCATGAGCATCCTTAAAAACAGTGGGCCAGTAATATCCGACTCTCAATATTTTATGAGCAGTAGTATCCTCAGAATAATGTCCTTCTGCAGGACCATCATGTAACTCCTTAACCACTTTTTACGCATCATCTCTTTCAAGGCATCCGAGAAACACTCCATCATAATTCTTTCTAAATTTTTTTCCATCTATTATTTGATATGATACCGATTTCCATTGGAGGGCCTTTCTTTGTTTAGAATTTCATTGCTCTGGAAAATATCCATGTTGAAGATAATGAATTAAATCCCTATACCAAGACTCTGGAGTGGTGAAAATAGAACATACTTCAATTAAATTAATTTTAGATTCATTTTCCCATCCAAGATATCCATCATTTGGTTGTTTAATAAGCAACTTGCATAACCCTTGACCTTTGATGATATTAGCTGTTTTAAATTCTAGGTCATATTCTTGTAACACAGTCACCCAATTTCCTCGTCTTTCCCCCAACTCCTTTTGTATAAATAAAGATCTGACAGCTGGATGAGGTATTATAACCTTTGTTCTATTTTAAGAATGTAAGGTCCGAACTGTTTTATTACCTTAAATACTGCATGTGCTTGTTTGTCTACAAATGGGTAATTTAGTTCATCTCCCTATAATACAGTGCTCATAAAAGATATTGGATATTCGTCTCCTTGCTCTCCTTTCTGTGTAAGCACTGTTGCAAGAGAATGATCTGAAATAGATGTATATATAATGAAATCCTTTTCAAAATCTGGACTTCTTAATGAAGGTGCATGGGAAATGGCATTTTTTTATATCCTTAAACGCATTCTTTTCGATCTCAGCCCATCTAAACTGTCCACTTTGCTTCACCATTTGTTGCAAAGGTTTTACAATTTGTGCAAAATATGGTACAAACCTTCGAACAAAGTTTAATGTGCCCATGAATGATTGCATAGTTTTTTTATTATGGGGCATGGGAATATGAGTTATAGCTTGAATTCTTTCTGGGTCTATAGAGATTCCATTTCTGGAGATGATGTGTCCTAACAATTTTCCTTCGAGGACAACAAAAATTATTTTCTTAGGATTCATAGATATGCCATACTTCCTACAACGATCAAAAATCTATTTTAAATGAAAAGCATGATCCTCTCTTTTCTTATAAAACGCTGTCACATCATATAAATAAATAACAACACTATGGCCGACTAAACCTCAGATGCAATGTGCATGGCCATTTGAAATGTGGCTCCAACATTCATAAGACCAAAAGGTATTCTTCTGTAAGCGAATGTTCCCCATTTTGTGCGAAAGGTAGTCTTGAGACAATCATTCTCGGATATCAATACTTGATTGTAACCTGAAAAATCCATCCAATAAGGAGAACATCTCTGAGCCCGATACCATCTGTAATATTTGTTCCATGGGTGGGACCAGATAGTTGTCTTTATCTGACACCCTGTTTAAATTTCGAAAATCAACGCATAGTCTTATTTATCCTGATTTTTTCCTTACAGGAACCAAGTTTGCCACCCATTCGGAATGTCTGAATTTGAAAATAATCTTAGCATCTAGCAACTTCCTTAATTCCTTTTGTATTAAGGGTTCAAGCGTAGGATGCATCTTTTGGATTTGCTGCTGAAATGGTTTCACTCCTTGCTTGATAGGTATCACACGTTGTATGATGTGTGCATCATAAGTCTGCAAATCATCATATGTTCATGAAAAGATGTCCTTGTACTGCTAAAAAAGTTTAATAAATTTGCATCTCTCGCCATGTGAACAACACTGTCCTAAATTGACATATTTAGGCTCTTGTTATGTACCTAAGTTTACTAGTTTGTACTGCATTGAAGCGCTATTAGTTTCGACATTTGCTGGTTTCCTGAATTTATGATGTAAGTCAAATAATCCTTCAAGAGTTCGTATCCCGTTTGGCATAAAATTGCCCTTACTGATATCCTTATCTTGTAATTCTGATTGGTGTTTGTCTTCTTCAATAATGGATTCTTTGAAGGTATATTCATTTGTCAAAAAATTGATAATTTGTTCATCATCATCGAACACTCTCCAATTTTCAATGTTATCAGGTAAAGATGGCCTGAAAACCAATTCAATAGAACATTTTTTTATTGGTTGGTACTAACCGTGAAGCAGAAGTGGCTAGTAAATCAACAACAACATTTTGTAACCTAGGAACGACATTTATGTTAAAAGTATTAAAATTTGATATTAAATTCCATACCTCGGATTGGTACCCTTTCAAGTGTGGAGATAAACAATGAATTGTGTTCCTTATCTGCCTAAAAACTATCTCCGAGTCGCCAAAAACCTTTAAATTCTTAACATTTAAATCAATGGATTTTTTCAGATCCCGAACTAAAGCTTCATATTCAACAGTATTATTTGTGCATTCAAATTCTAGTCTACAAGAGAGAAATTGTATTTTTCCTTGGGACTCAACAAGAACACAACCAACTCTTGCTCCCTCTTGTGTCTTGGGGCCATCAAAGTATAAAATCCAAAACTTATCATCTAATTCAACTATGTTAGTATGATCGCCTATGTCAGTAACTGACCCTACTATGTTACAGTCAATATCATCATCCCGTGCAAATTGAAGGAGATCGAACTGTGTGTTTGAATCATGGCCAATATTTTTTGCTTGATAATTTCTTGGTTCAATTTCTAGAAAATAATTTCCCAACACCAAAGATGAAAATTTACTAGTTCATTTTTACCTTCTAACTCAGTTACATTATGCTTCATATGGGGTTTCCTCAACACTTTGATTTGGTTATGCTTATTCTGATATGGGAACCATGAATGAGACCAATCTGTTGCAAAATAACCATTCAACTTATTTGACCAATCTCTACTCTATATCAAACCGTAAGCTTCTGGTATATATACCACCATGATATTGACGAATTGACACACTCTTGGGTCTGCAACCAATCTAATCAATACATTCTTCATTTCCCCAATAACTTTAACATCAGATCTATCTAGTTGGATGATCCGAGAAGGGGATGCTATAGGTTTTCCATTAATCCTTTTGCAAATAGATAGTGGCATAATGTTAGATGAAGCCCCAAAGTCTACCAAGCAGTTATGCACATTATAATTAAATATTTCAAAATTCGAAAGGAAAGGAAGAGTTTGAGATTTCGACTTTCCACCAATACTTGCTTCTTTAATCTCGGTATCAGACTCAACCCTTTTTGACTGTTTGTCTACTATATTGCTTGATTTTACATCAAAAGCTTCTAATAAATTTTTCCTCTGTTGTGGCAGGTTACACATTTAAAACAAAGATATGTTTGCCTTTGTTTGCTTGATAACTTTGACAATGTCATATCCCATATTGTGATTTCCCCCAGTTTTTTCACCAATATCATATTTGTTGACTATAGGGTTTACTTGCTTATTGATTGACGGATCTATTTCTTTTACAACCCCTGAATTTACTTTTGGTTGTGACTGATTCATACTGTTATTTTTTTTTCATGTTTTCTTTGGCTTCCTTCATTTTGGGTAAGACCATACTTTGCTCTTCCACTGGTCCCTTACTTCTGGTAGCATAATATACGAATGGAATTTGTATTTCTTCCACATTTTTTTCTTCATCTAAACCCAAATTTGGCGCCCAATCTAATAATACCAATGTGGTTTCTTCATTTTGATCTTCTGGTTCATTAGATTGGTCTTCTTCTTGATCTTCACGATCTATTAGTTGTGTATCTAATAATTGATTCATTACCAGAGTCATTGAATTAATCCACCGTGGGAATTTTTTTTCAGAATGATGATCTTGATGAAATGTGCAAAAGTGATCAATGCCAACTTCATTCAAATTAAAAACAAAATAATTATTTGATGGTGGTTGTGGTTGTGTACATTCTTCCCTTTTTTATAGAAAGGTTTAAATGGTTTTCTCACTGAAGAACTAGCACCCTTTTCCTTTTCTAGATCTACTATTTTATTGGACAAATTTTGAACCATTTTGACCACATTTTCTAATTCATTTGAAGAATCTTCTTTAGGTTTGGTCAATATCAAAGGATTCTTATTTACTGTAGGTTTTACTTCCAGATCCAAAGAATGTTTGATGATACTGTCTATGTCTGCTTCTACTTTCTTCGCCTCTTCAAAATTTTATGCTAAAGTAGTTTTAACAGATATTTTAACAAACATGGCTATGAATGGGAGAAGCATTGTAGTATAATATTCTACCAATGACTCTTCAGTAGGTTTCGTTGCAGCACTGAAACTATTCAAAATCATAGTAAATCTTTGATTAAACTCTTGTACTTTCTCCTTCTTTTCCATCCGCATAAACAATAATTCTTTCATAACTGAAGCCACAGTCTTTTGGGTACCAAAATTTTTCAAAAAAATCTTTTCAAAAATGTCCCAATTTGCTATAGAATCATTCTGTAAGCTAAAATACCAGGATGATGCTCTAGGTTCAAAAGTATACGGAAATAATCTCCACACCACATCCTCATGTTCCAGATTGAGCAAATTTAACGCTAAGTAAAATATCTTTAGGTGATCATCAACAAAGATTCCTTTTCCAGGATCAAACTCAGGTAGCAATCGCTCCAGATGCTTAGGTAAATCATGTAAGGGAGTAGCTAGGTTGAGTGGTCCTCTGGCTCTCCATGTAGGTGGTTGATTGGCATTGTGATCCATGTTAGCAATACAACCAAGAGAATGTGGAGGCGTATGAGGTGGTGTAAGAGTTTGTATGTGTGGAGAAGTGATTGATTCTGGATAATTAGGCCTTATTTGGTTGATGGGATATGGTATATCTTGTAACAATAAGTCAACTAATTATTCCAAAGATTCCACAAGCATAGAATCCCTAGTTTGCACAACCTATCGTCTAGGTAGAAAAGGTACCACCAATAATCCTCCAAGTTTTCTCACGTACGACCTAGTGTGTCTCCTAGAATTATCTACCTCTATATGAGAAACAACATATAGACGTTCAGTATGATCAGTTTTAGATTCCAAATTTTCTTGATAATCAGTTTCAGAAATTAATTCTTTTGGTTGGGTTGTTTCCAATGGATACCCAGAGAAATTTCCTCGTGAAAACATATTTCCTCTATCATCCATGCACTGGCTTCCCTCCTTCTAGTGCCAAAACTGCTCATGCCTGGAAAATCCTAGCATCGACAATAGGGATTCTCCACAATGAATAATACCAAATAGATAATTCACTGTTTGGAATGGGGAATCCATTCGATTAACGGTCCGAATACCATAGATATGTTTGTTGAATTTATCGGTTGTGGCCCGACCCACCGTTTATATTTTGTTTAATTATGAATAGTGCAGATGCCCTAATCTAACAAAAGAAAAACCTATAATTGATAGGAATAAGCCTCACAAGTGATGCGTAGGTTCTTACCTCCTGTCTTATCACTTCTACCTTATCAATCAACTAACCCTAATCTAAATTAACTAATCTATCCTTGCAAGGAGAAAAATTTAATGAGAGTAATATCTGAGAATTCTTATACAAATCCAACAAATAGCTATTAAGATAAAGTATTTACATTCACAACAGAAAAGATACAAAGATATATTTGTTAACATTTATATTCATTTATTACTCTAGTATAACAGAAACATTTGCATAGACAAGTAAAATCATTCATCACCACCGAAATAATTCAATGAAGTTAGAAAGATCTCACAGCATGATTATGAACACGGGAAGACATAATTCCGATCTATCATTAAACACATTCCACACAAATAGGTCTTTATCCATCAAATAGGTCTTTATCATTAGCAGAAAAATAGTTCTCTTACAAATTGTCTTCAACATCTATTTCACCAGAAAAGCCCCTTTCTCATCCCCAATCCCTTCTATTTAAATTACAAGAGAATTTGTCTTCATATGACTAATCGTTTCACCTACCCTGACTCTTGGGATGCCCAAAATTTTGTCTCTGTGAGGAACCTCCAACAATTAATTAATGAAAATGCACGATATATCAAAAATAACCGAACACATAATAGATTTATTGATCGCGGGCCACTTAGAGGGGGAAACCTCCTTTGAGCAAGCTCAATACAATTAACTTCTCGATGCCTTTATTGGCCTCAACACGTACTTATATAATAATTAGTCTATGCGCCAATACTATGGATCAATACCATGGAACATATAATACTATGGGACGACTTACAAAGCATATGCGTCCAATACTATGGATCAATGCCATGGAACATATAATACTATGGGATAATAAAAACTTGTTGGTTGTGGAGCCAGATCTTCTAGTCTCATAGATGATATTGTTTCAGCCGTGTTTGTACCCCAGTTCTATATGATATGTAGGTGGACTGTACACTCACCCCAGCGGGGCCCATCCCCCCTGGCTGGGGGGTCCGGGGGCCAGCGGTCCCTCGGCGGGGGTTTGGGGGCAACGCCCCCAAAGAAAATTTTTGGGGCTGTTTTCGCCAGCTGTTTTGCGGGCCCATGGTTTTGGGTATCCCATGGTATTTTCCCATTGTATTTCCCTTATAAAAGAAAGACATTGTAATATGGCTAGGGTTGATGTATTAGGTTTTATGCATTGTAAAGATCTTTGAGATCAGGAGAGAGACTGTGAAACAGAGAAGAGGAAGTGCAGCGGTTGTGCTGCAGGTTGTATCCCTTCATATTGCTGGACGGTAATAATAATAAGGACTGGCAAATTCAGTGTGGACGTAGCCCAAGTTGGGTGAACCACGATATATCTGTGTCTCTCTTGTAATGTGTATGTGTGATTATATTTGCATTTCTGTTTATTGTTATTGCTCTGCGATCCTGTTTTTCTAACAAAACTATGGGTCAATACCATGGAACATATAATACTATGGGACGACTTACAAAGCATATGCCTCCAACAAAAATATACTAACAAAGTAAAGAGAACGGTTGACACTGGTTCCTAACATCCCCTCCCCCTTAGAAAAATCTTTGTCCTCAAAGCTTTAGATGTGGAAATTGATGCTGAATCTGATGGAGTGGTTCCCATGTAGCATCCTCTGGTTGCATTCCGTGCCACTGAATAATTACCTCTGTGATAGATCGAGAGTGAAGCTTACGAGTCTGCCTATTGAGGATGGCCTTCAGCTCCAAAAGGATGGATCCTTCATTATCCAATTCTGGTAAAATAGTTTGTCCTCTTATGTTGGTGCCAAGAAATTTCGTCATATAAGAGACATGAAATACTGGATGAATGCGGGAAGAAGGAGGAAGTTCCAATTTATAAGCAACAGAACCAATAGTCTGAAGAACCTTATAGGGCCCATAGAACTTTGGAGCAAGCTTATGACACCCTTTGAGTTTCAGGGAGGATTGATTGGAAGGATGTAGACGAATAAAAACCATATCACCTACTTGATAAGTGCGCTCAGAACGACGTTGATTGGTTTGTTGTTTCATTCGAATTCTTGCCATGTGAAGATTGTCCTGCAAAATCAAAGAATCTGAGTGCGGTTTCGAAGAACCACGTCAATTTCTTGAACTGGTGAACTGCTGAGGGTGTATGGAAGAAGAACTGGCGGTTCCTGACCATATATTGCTTCATATGGAGTCATTTTAGATGCTGTATTGTACCACCATTCAGTGAGAGGGAGCCACTTTTACCACTGAGGTTGTTGTTCATAGGTGAAGCAACGAAGATAAGTTTCCAAATATTGATTGGTAATTTCAGTCGGATCATATGTTTATGGGTGAGACTCTGAACTCATCTTCACTTTTGTGCTAGTGTGGCAAAATATTTCTGTCCAAAAATGGTGAAAGTTGCATCGCGATCCGAGACAATGGAAGAAGAGATTTCATGAAGACGAAATATCTGGTCCAGGAAAATTTGTGCGACTGAGGAGGCTGTATAGGGATGGATGAGGGCACAAAATTGACTATATTTGTAGAGGTGAGCAACCACAACCAAAATCACTATCTTCCCTCTAGATTTAGGGATCCCTTCAATGAAATCCATAGAAATATCTGTCCAAATCCATGTAGGGATGGGAAATGGTTCGAGCAATCCTAGAAGGAGTGTCGTTGCACCCTTGTTGAGATGGAAAGTATCACATTAAACCACCATCTGTTGAATTGTCCTTTTCATTCCCTTCCAAAAGAAGTTATGCTGTGCCCGTTCATATCTTTTGAGGAACCCAGAGTGCCCTGCCGATGGAGAAGCAAGGAGTTCATAGAAGACAACCTGTTGAAGATCTGTGCTCTGGGGAAGCACTAGATGACCCTTGTATCTCATGGAAGTACAATCCCAAGAGTAATGTGGTACAGTAGAAGGGTTGTTGGCAACCCATTGGATGATTTGAGATAATGAGGAGTCATTGACATAGCCCTGTTGAATAGTTTGCAACCAATTTGGAACATGCATAGAAATAGCTAAAAGAGAAACTTGGTCATCAAATGTGCGAGAAAGAACATCCACCACTAGATTATCCTTACCCTTCTTGTAAGTGATCTCATAGGAATAACCCATGAGTTTGCTAACCCATTTATGTTGTGTTAGGGAGGAGACCTCTTGTTCTAGGAAATATTTCAGACTCTGGTGATCAGTCTTGATGCAGAAATAATTCCCTAATAGATATGGTCGCCACTTCTGCACTAAATGCAAAATAGCCATCATTTCCTTCTCATATGGAGAGGCAACCAAATTATTACCGGAAAGGGATGTTGAAGGTGGCAATCCCACTAGGTCAGCAAATACACCTGCATATCTATCCAAAATTTGTTGTAGATCCAAAGGAGTAGTGGAGACCATTGATGGGTGCATCTGAATGGAATGGAACTGAGCAATGACACCATGTGAATTCTTCTTAAGGATATTTTCTAGGAGATGTGAACTGTGATGTAGAGAGAACCTGGTTGTAAGCCTGTCAATGTGTGTTTTTTCCCATTGACTGAAAACTGCATCCAAAGTTCAGCAAAATCCCATAAGATGGGGCCAAGTGTGCGTAACCATTGAGCGCCCCAAACCACATCACATCCTCCTAAGTCCAAGGCAAACATTTCAGAGCGCAGGTTATAATATACCATATATATACGCACATTGCGACACTTACTGTTGTAAGGTAAGGTGTCCTCATTGACAATCATGACTTCAAAGTTGGAGCAAGGATGGAAAAAAAAATCATCCTGTTTGGAGATCTGAGGGTCAATGAAGTTATGAGTGCTACTAGAATCAATGAGTATTGTAAGAGGGAGATTCTTGAAGTAACCCATGACCCGCATTGTTTGTGGGGTGGTGACTCTGGCTAAAGAACAGAGAGATATATCTGGGTGGTAGTCCTGAGACGGAGGGTCCATAGGCGGCTGCTGAATGTCGACCTAATCATCTATTGTATCTGGAGCTTCTTCACCAATTTCAGAGGCATGTGGAGAATCCACATCCAAGAGATAGAGATTTTTCTCAAAACATCTATGGCCCCAAGTGAATTTCTCATCAAAATTATAAAAAATCCCTTTTTCTCTATGTTCCCGCATCTCTGCTTCAGACAAATGCTTGATAGGAGTTGGTCGAGGAGTTTGCGTGATGGGAGGTTGTTGGGAAACCATATTTCTGAATGGAACAAAAGTGGATTTGGAGCGCTGTTGGGCTATGATATTGTCCTTCGCTAGCTTAGCCAACCTTAGGACTTCCATCATTGTGTTGGGATAGAACATTTTAACCTCTGATCGGATTACATCCTTGAGACCATTGATAAAACAACTACTGTAGAATTCATCAGACAATCCTTTTGTGTGATTGGTCAGTTTCTCAAATTCTGTCTGATACTCTCTCACAGTGCCAATTTGGTGAAGTTTCGTTAGTGCTCCTATGAAGTTATCAAAAGCACTAGGACCAAATCGTTGCAAAAGGAGTTGGAAAAAATATGTCCATTTGGCTCTTCATTAGCCTTGATGTACCAATGGTACCATTGAAGGGATTCATGTTCCAAATGAAAGGATGCAAGTGGAACTTTGTTGACATCATAAGTATTATGTAGACTGAAATATTGTTCTTCCCGATATATCCATCCAGTTGTATCATTACCATTGAAAAGAGGAAAATCAAGCTCCGACCCACGAAAATTGCTGGAAGAAGAGAACCCAGTGTCTGCAGAAGATTCTGGCTGTCGTTTATTATTCATGGATGAATGTTAAAGATGGAGGCTGAGAAATTTTTCATCTAGATCTTGGCGTTTGGTTTTGAGGGATGCAAGTTATTCCTCCATGATTTTTGCTCCTGCGTGGGGGACAACCATAACCAGGTGTTTTTTTTTTTGTGAATGGGTAGAAAAACAAAAACAAAAGCTTCTTTAGTAAAGGAAAATTTGGAATTGGGAAAAACTCTGATGGGTAATTGGGGTTTGACTAGGTTTTGGACACTTTCTGATGGACATGGAAGCACAAAATGGGGATTTCAGAAGCGGGGTGAAAGAATGAGAAATTTTTTCAGAGAGGGACAAAGAAGCAGAAATAGGAAATGAACAAGGTGGCAAAATTTGAAGGCGATTGGGTGAAAATTGAAGAAGTTGGCAAACCTTAAAAATAGACAGATGTGAGATTTCGAGCTTCATGAAGTGGAATTTAGGATAGGGTCCTTAGGAATGAAATATGCGGAATGAGATTGCAGGGGTGTTAGTGAATTTTCAAGGGAAACATAGTGAAAATCAAGAGGATATGGAAAAAAAGGGGATTTTTTTTTCCCTCAGGAATGGATCTGCAACGGATCGGACTTGATCTGCAACAGTTCTGGACATATGTAATATTATATTTATTAGTTGGAAATAGATATGGACCCTAGGTATGCTCGACTTCATAACAGTTCAGGGGATTCACTCGGGCACCAATGCTGTCTGAAGGCTTGCGTATTGGGGCAGTACCACTCACTCCACGACTCAGGTAAAATTGATAACTGCTTTGCCACAAACTACAACTCTTGGTTTACCTCATGGGTGGGAACTAGTCAATCAGGTAGGGGTCGTTTCCCTTTTCGCTAGCAGGTCCTCTCAATGGGACAACTACTTTGGGGTTCCTGTGATACTCCTCACAATGAAATGAATAATATAGATGCGATTTTTTTTTGTAGAAATTCCACCCAACGAGCCCAAGAAAGTGCTCTGATACCATATGTGAGGAACCTCCAACAATTAATTAATTAAAATGCACGATATATCAGAAATAACAAAACACATAATAGATTTATTGATTATGGGCCACTTCGAGAGGGAAACCTCCTTTGAGCAAGCTCAATAAAATTAACTTCTCGATGCCTTCATTTGCCTCAACATGTACTTATATACTAAGTTTATGTGCCAATACTATGGATCAATACCATGGAACATATAATACTACGATACGAATTACAAAGCGTATGCGTCCAATACTATGGATAAATACCATGGAACATATAATACTATGGGCTAACAAAAACTATGGGTCAATACTATGGAACATATAATACTACGGGACGACTTACAAAGCATATGCGTCCAACAAAAATATACTAACAAAGTAAAGAGAAGGGTTGACACGGGTTCCTGACAGTCTATTGTGTTTACAAAACAAATAATTATTTACAAATTATATTATTCTACTGGTGGGGCCTCTAAACTAGAAATATAATTATCCCACACTTCAATTTCATGAAATATTATATCACCTTGTAAAGGTTCTAATAATTTTAAATAAATTTCATGAATGTAAAAATATTTTCCCACACTTATTCTTCCTGTAGTAGTTTATTTATAATTTTATTCCAAAAAAAAGCATTCATAGATGCTTGTCCTATGTGATGTTTGAGATCCTCTTCATTCAACACACCCAAATTCTTTATATATTCCAGGTCTTCCTTCAGGCCATCTTTCAATTCTGTTATGCACTGGACCTGGTTGGGAAACTCGTACATATTCCGGAAAATTGATATATGGCATCTCTCATGCACTTGACAAATATCCTTGTAGATTCCTTCACACTTTGTGATAGATTTTGGAACTTCCTCTTGTATATTTCTGGATGCTTTCCTGCAACTTTCCAAAAGAGCTATATCTAGCTTGAGCTTTGCCTCTGATTTGTTTGGAAAATGATTTGGAAAATATGGATGTTTTCCTTTCCAGGTGATCAAAGTTTTAATTTTGGGAAATGTATTGTTTAATTTCTGTCTTACAGCAAAAGCACTTGTAGAAATCTCCCTCATCATGTCTATCATCTTCCGAATTTTATAAATCTCTCCGACCAACAATTCCTGCGAATGGTAGATTTGTTCCTGTATATTACAGGCATACTCATAAAATGGGGTCATATGTTTCCTTTGATTTTGAGAAACCTGAACTTTCTCCATCAGAGATTCTTTCTCGCTTATCAATCCATCAATCTAAACTTGTAAAATGTCCTTTTCAATTATCATTTCATTTACATGTGCTTGTAACGACTCATTTTCATTGATTAATAATTCCACCTGTTGGTTTGATTTCATTTTGTTTTCTTCCTAATCATTAATGCGAGAGTAGAAGTTGCTTCGCTCGCCTTCCATAATTACAAGTTGCACATTCAATGCATCCTTTTCATTCTCCAAGTTCTGATAATCCAACAATAATTTATTCTTTTCAGACTCTACTGCATCCTATTTCCTTTTTAGCTCAATTCCTTCTCCTCTTGCTTTTACTAAGTTATCTTTCAGCTTCAACATTTTTTTTGCTTCGTTCTAATTCGTTCATCAATTTATCAACATTATCAGCGTTCGCTTGAGAAGATGCGAAGTTTACTGAAGCGGTGAATTTGGGATCCTTGTGAGTACCTTCCACTAAGGTACGTTCCTAAATGGTTACAACATCTGGTTGTGTGCCCATATTCATTCTTTTATCCGTTCTTCTCACGATAGTATTCCGTTTGGGATAAAAAACTATAGTATCCAACTTTGCTACTGAATGCTTCTTTGAAGGAGTAAAGGGTGTGAGCCCGAACTCAACAAATGGAAGATGGCCTTCCGTAAGTGGAATTCCAGAGACGCCGGGTGGATCTATGTCCATGTATTGAAGACTATGATCTTCTTCATGGACACCTCTGTCTTCCACAACTTTCTTGAATTTTTCTTCCTTCTCCTTTTGTCTCTCTAACTATGCTGATTTCTCTACCGCTTCTTGCCTTTCCTTTCTTAGCGTCTCCTATTCTCCTTCTTCCTCTTTCTTATTTTGTTCTTCCTCTTGCCTTCGCCTTTCTTCTTCTGCAGCTATTGCTTCCCCTTCTTTCTGGTTCTTCTCTACTTCTTCTTTTTGTCTTGCTTCCTCCTCTTGTTTTAGCTTTGCTTCATTTGCAGCTATGGCTTCTTCTCGGGCCTTCTGTTGCTTTGCTTCTTTAGCCGTGTCTTTGGTTTGGCTAGAACCTGCTCCATCTCTACGGCCAAATATTTTATTCAAATCAGTCATATTATTTTCTCTTCGGTATACCTCTTTATATTTTAAGAAGTGATATGTATACTCGAAATGGATCTTACACGATGCACAGTGTTGGGTGGCCTTTTGCAGTTTGTCATTTCTAGTAAAAATATTCTCTCCAAAATGGAAAGCTTCCAAGTCTTTTATGAAAGCTTATGCTCCTTTCACCTTAGGTAACTTATTTGCTCCGATGAAAAATGGGAGTGGTGGATAGGAATCCTTCTTGTGCTCATTCAGAAAATGCCCCACCCCGTTGACAAAAACTTGTCTTACGACCTCTTTGTGTACTACACAGTTTGGTTCCTCCGTACATCCAGATATAGGTGCCTTCAAGAGTAAAGTAATAGTCCCCGTATTCATTTATCACTGCCATTGCGTTGTCCGACAAGCAATTGGGCTCTTCATTAAAGATTAACTAGTATAGGGGAATTATAAACTCCTCACATATAAGATTGTAGAAGCTCGCATATTTATGAGCCCACATTATTTGGTGTTGGAATATTTAAATCCTCCGATCTATGTCATTTAATACATTAGTAGCATTAATTTATCATTTTATGATTAATTCCTATGTATTAGACTAGATAATTGCCATTTGAGCCATTGTGTGGACCGCAAGGCATCTTTGGGGGGACCACAAGACTTCATGCTGTGGACCACAAGTTTCCTAAGCCACTCGGGTGCATTCCTAAATATTCTGGATAAGATTCTAGTGAAAAATGCGCTCCACTGATTTTTACTATTTTTTTGCCTAAGGGGAAAAGCTAGTCAACTAAGGAAACTGGATTTCGGGACCACACATCCTCTATGATGCTTATTCCTTCAATTTTTGGGATTTAGCATGTTTTTTAATCACACATCACTATTTTATCACTAAATCAGAAATTCGTGAGCCTTTGGTGTGACTTGGAGAACACACTTTCCACCTAGGGGGAATTTGCATAGTTTTAGTAAGTCTGATTTTATGATGATCCAAATGGAATATTTAGCCATTCGGATATATGTTTTAATGTTATATATTGACATCCTATTACTTTACCAAGGTTGGCTGATGTATCATTATTCATGAGAGCAATACAGTGTGTATCTATTGTGATTAATTTTCTGTGTTCTTGACTAGTTGTGTGAGATCTTTGTGAGAGTGTAATTTCTTGATCAGATATTGGTGTGAACTAAATTTCACATGGTATCATAGCTTTCAATCTATTCATTTCTCATTCTATTTTCTGCAGGACCCAACCAGTCTCAAGGAGGGCGCAATAATCAATCCATAGGGCACATTCTATCATCTAGAAATGCACCAAAATCAGTCTTGAAGTTATTTCAGAGCTTCCATGGATCAGTCAAATGAGATCATCCTCACTCAATTCAATTAATTTGAATGGAAGGCACAGATGGAAATCATGTTGAGGAGCAAAGGCCTCTATAGGGTGACTATGGCAACATTACCTGATCCAACTTCAACAATTGAGAAATCTATATGGAATAATCAAAGAGATGAAGCTTATGGGATGTTGTGTCTCACTACATCCAAGGATATTTGATTCCATCTTGATGGTATTACCTCTCCCAATGAGGTTTGGATGAAACTTCAAGAATTGTTTGGCAAGATAGATGAATTAAGAGGCCACCAGCTGGATAATGAACTAGTTTCATTGAGTCCACATAATTTCGATAACCTAAAGGATTTCTTCTTTAAATTCAAGTCACTTGTTCTACAATTGAATCAATGTGGAATTGATAAAAAGGATGAGAAACTAATATTTCCATTCTCTCCAAGCTTGACCTAGATTACTCAGTGTTTGTTTCGACCTTCCATGCCACAAGGAAAGCAGTTCGAAACTGGAAGAGTCCTAATCTCTCAGAATTCATGGAATCATTGACAAAAGAACAAGACAAGCTGGTCTTAATGGGAGCCATTAAAAATCCATTAAAAGACCACTGTCTGAACATTGGAGATTCAAAGAGTTCGAAAGGGAATAAGAAGGGCAGTTTCAAGAATCCCACTAGTGAGAAGAAAGACAAGCAGAAATTTCCTGAAGACTCCTACCACTCAAAGAAGAATCCAAATAAGAAGAATGAGAAGGAAAAATGTACTTATTGTAGCAGGGGCTTTCATCTTGAAAGCTCCCACATGAAGAAAACCATTGATAAAATAGCTCTACTCCTAGAGAAAGCCAATATTCCTCTTCCTGAGAGCACAAGGAGGAAGGATGGAGGACAAAATTCTAATGATAAGGAGAGAGTACATGCACTGATGGCAAGCACATCCAAGCCTACCTCACTCATTATTGATTCTGGAGCTTCAAGACACATGGTGTCTACAAGTGAGTATTTTACTTCACTTGATTCTTCCCGTGGTCCTAGTATTGTATTGGGTGATAATTCTGAAACTTCTAGCAAAGGAAAAGGTAGCATAGACCTCAAATTTGGTTCATTCAATAATGTCCTGTATGTTCCTGGACTTGCTACAAACATATTGTCAGTTTATCAGATGACTCACGTAGGTGCACCTAAGAAGGTAACCTTTAACCCAAATGATGTTGAGATATGTGAAATGTCAACATGCTGAATTGTTGCATTAGGCACTGCTGACCATAGCTCTAGAATCTACAAGTTTTCTCATTTTGTGCCATTTCCCTCACATTCTGCTCTTTTAAACCATTCCAATGAGTCAAGTAAATTATGGGATGAAATATTTGGCCATCTGAACTATAAATACCTTTCCCAACTTCATGAGAAAGAAATGGTCATAGGGCTACCCAATATCAGATTTTCCAAAGGTGTCTATCAATCTTGCATCCTAGGAAAACACCCTGAGCATAAGTATGGGAGATCCAAAATTAAGAGAACCTCTGGACCCATGGAGCTTATTCACACTGATATATCAGGTCCATTCCCCCATGAGTCCTTGAACCATTCTAAATACATCCTCACCTTCATAGATGACTTTTCCAGGTATTGTTGGATTTATTTCATCAAGTTAAAGTCTGAAGTTTTTGGTTTGTTCAAGCTTTACAAGGCCTCAGCTGAGAACCAATCTGGTAGACATATCAATATTATAAGATATGATAATGGTGGGGAGTACATCAAATCATAGTTTCAGCAATTTTGTGTCTCTTCAGGCATTCATATGCAACACACAGTTCCATATACACCTCAACAGAATGGGGTCGCTGAGAGGAAGAATAGGTCTCTTAAGGAGATGGCCACATGTATGCTTGAGGCAAAGTATTTGTATCCAAGACTTTTGGCTAAGGAAATAAATTGTGCCACATATATTTAGAACAAAGTGCCACACAAAGCTCTCTAAGGAATCACTCCTTTTGAGGCTTGGACATGGCACAAACCTGATATTTCTCATTTCAAAATTTTTGGCTCCAAGGCTTGGGCTAGAATTCCATTGGAGAAGAGGAGGGCTATGCAGCCCAAAATCCAACCATGTATTTTTGTTGGTTATTCATAGGAATCCAAAGGCTATAAGTTTCTTGACATGACCACTCAAAAATCCTTCATAGAAAGAAGTATTCAATTCGAAGAAGAGCCCTCTCAAAATGTTGAAATTGGAGAACCATCTTCACCACCACTCGAAGAAGTAAGTGATGATGCTCTTGAATTTTTTGATTCTGATATTTATGATGATGAGGACCATTTTATTGCAGAACCTAATTCACCAACAAGGCCTAAATGGGATTCTAAGACTTTGCAAGCAGCTGGTGAACTAGTGGGAAATCCTCAGGACACTAGGAGGCCTAGATCACAATTTGAGACTGCTCTCAATGTGAGTGATCCTTACTTGTCTGAGAGATGTTATATGATGGTGGATTCTGATGCTCAGACATATGATGAAGCCTCACATGACCCAAGATGGCAGGCTTCCATGGATGAGTAGTTTCAGTCATTGCAAAAGAATGAAACATGGGAGGTAGTTAAGCTCCCCCCAGGCATAAAATTGGTAAGGTGTAAGTGGATATACAAAAAAAAGTGTGCAGATGATGGTACAAAAGTGAAATATAAGGCTAGGCTGGTGGAAAAGGGCTTGTCCCAAGTCCAAGGCCTTGATTACAATGAGACGTTTGGACCAGTTGCACAGAAGGATTCGATAAGACTAGTTCTGGCAATTTCTGCATCCAAGTGTTGGGAAGTGCACCACATGGATGTGAAAAGTGCATTCCTCCATGGGGATCTTGAGGAGGAGATATATATGTAGAATCCAGAAGGTTATACATCTGATCCTAATTATGTGTGCAGGTTGAGGAAGTCCTAATATAGGATTAAGCAAGCCCCCAGGGCTTGGTATGCCAAACTGGACAACTTTCTCTTGTCACAATCTTATGTTAGATGCAAATATGATCCTAATGTTTACATGAATCTGATTGATGGTTCAATAATGATTATAGTGCTGTTTGTTGATGATTTACTAATCACACGTAGCTCTAATGATCAAATAGCTTCATTAAAGACTGCTTTGCATCAAGCATTTTCCATGAGTGATTTGGGAATTCTTAAGCAGTTTTTGGGGCTTGAGATTTCACAAATAGAGAATGGGACTAAGGTATCTCAGTCCAAATATGCATCTGAACTGCTAAAGAAGTTAAATATGGCCGATTGCAAGCCTTCAAAGACTCCTTTCCTTCCAGGAGTTAGAATGCAGGAAGCAGAATCTATACCCTTGGTTGACAACACCTTGAATATGCAACTTGTTGGAAGCTTTCTATAGTTGACTCACACTCGACCTGATCTTGCATATGATGTGAGTGTGGCATCAAGATACATGGAGAAACCACATGAGATCCATTGGAGGGATGGAAAGAGTATATTTCATTATGTGCAAGTCACCAAGACCGATGGGATCCACTGTGCTGCAGATTCTATCCTAGATCTTCTTGGCTTCACTGATTCAGATTGGGCTAGTGATAGCCTTGACATAAAATCCACATCTGGATTTGTATTCATGCTTGGAGGTGGTCCCGTTTGCTATAAAAAGAAAGAAACAAAGTGCAATTGCACTATCTTCAACAAAGGCCGAGTACAGAGGAGCAGTGAATGCTGCTACTCATTGTGTGTGGTTGCAGGGTATTCTTTCAGAGTTTGAGATTTCCTTTAGTACTCCTACTGTCATATTTTGTGACAATTAGAGTGCTATAAGTGTGAAAATCCTCACAGTAGATCCAAGAGATGATGTAAACCTCACAGTGAAAATTTTTAGGAAAATAGAAGAAGAATGGAGCAGTAGAATGCCTTGCATGCTTGGGCTACTGGTTTGGTTGTTTTCCACTCCGAATGCCTTGCATGCTCCTGATGATTCTCAAGTAATCACTTCACATCAAGAGCATCAGAACCCTATTCCTGCTTCGCCAATAACATCTTCTCCTCCTCCTTCTACCTCATGTGGTGAAAGTAGTAATACTAGTAACCAACAGTCTAAAAGGAATAGATGGAGAAAGAATAGGAAGAAGATGACAAAGCAAGGGGGCAGCCACCCAACCTCTGGAAGTCATGCTGGGGGAACCTACCCAACCTCTGGTGGTCATGTTGGGATAACTCAGTCAGTCATTGTAAATCATATTGAACCCACCCACCTAGCCTCTTGAATTCATGCTGGGGGCACCTATCCAGCCTCTGGAGGTCATGCTGGGAGCAAAATTTCAGTCACTGCAAATCATACTGAAAGCATGTCTTCAACCATTGATGGTCATGTTGAGGACACGTCATTGATCACTGCTGGTCATATTAATGAAAAGTCACCAGTTACTGTGAGTCATACTGGAGACACTGAATCAACCACTGCAAGTCATGCTGAAAAAGTTGACATTGTCGACAAACCTAATAAACAGAAGCTTAAGTTCCGTTGTAAGTTTTGCGAGGGAGACCACCTGACCTATTTGTGCCCTGTACTTCCAGAAGTGCAAAGAGTGTGGTCCATAGTTCAAAAGTCTTCTGCTTTTGAGCAACCATCCACTGCAAGTCATGCTGGGGGCAAGCTGTCAGCCAATCCTAGTCATGCTGAGAGTACTGTTGTTGTAAAGGAGTCTAAGCTTATAGGACGCAAGCCAAAGTTCCCTTGTAAACTTTGTAAGGGAGATCACCTTACTCACCTATGCCCTACTATTCTAGAGGTGCAGAGAGTGTGGTCCATATCTGAAGGATCCTTTGCTCCTGAATTGTCTATAGAATCCCAACAACTTGATCAACATTTGGTTGATGAAGTGGTTGAACCAAAGCAATATTTGGTCAACCCCACTCTTCCTTTGGAGAGTGAAGCAATCGAATCGATGCAATCCTCGACCGATCCCTTCAGTCCTTTAGAGACTGATGCACCTGTTCCTGAATTCTTTTGCATTACTAGTTTGGATGTTTCTGAAAATGGGGGAACTGCATCTGTGCCGAGTGAACCCCTACCAAGATCGAGGATCATTTCCTTTGATTGGAATAGTCTAACTGGGCCTCACCTTCCTTCTTCTACACCTTTCCAGATAAAGGTAGATATCGGAAACCATGCGGTTCATCGATGTATTGTAGATGAAGGAGCCTCTGTTAGTATCTTATCCCCTTATGCTTGGAGAGATTTAGGTTTTCCTAACCTTGTTCCAGCTGTTAATTGGCCGTTGACATTCGATAAAAGACTAGTGAACCGTTGGGATTCCTCCCTCAAGTATCCATTACTTTGGGTGGAAAAACAATCTTAGTTGATTTTATGGTTTTGAAGGACCCTATGGACTTTGATAGGATCCTAGGGCGTGATTACATATATGCTATGTAGGCTGTGGTGTCTACGCTCTTTTGTGTGATGCATTTTCCTCACAATGAAAGCATTGTCACTATCGATAAGCTTACATTTGTTGGTCCCTCTTATTACCCAACTATACACCAAGTATATCCCTCGCCAGTAGGCACTACCATGTCACAATCAAATTATGTGGCATATTGTTCCTTGAGTCCAATTTCTACTGAGAAGAAGCCTCTGAATTCATGCTTACCTTCTAGGGACTGGGTCCCGACAATTGACCATGTGATGACTCCATCTGAATGTTTAGATATGTGTTCCATTTGGGATAATATACTTCCCTCGTTTTCCTAGAGTCTATAATGCAGTCTGCCATTCATTTGGACATTGATCCACCTACGAGCATTATTCTACCTTCACTTCGAGCTCGTTAAAAAAAGTAAGGAGGCTATGAGAATTCTTCTACCTTCACTTCAAGATCATTAAAAACAGTAAGGAGGCTATGAGCATTCTTCCACCTTCACTTTGAGCTCGTTAAAAACAGTAAGGGGGAAACAATCATCATTCCACCTTTTCTTCGAGCTCGTTAAAAATAGTAAGGAGGCTACGAGCATTCTTCCAACTTCACTTCGAGCTCGTTAAAAACAGTAAAGAAGTTATGAGCATTCTTCTGTATCTCCTTTGAGCTCATTAAAAATGGTAAGGAGGTCACCAGTTTACTTTTTCGGGCTCGTTAAACCTTTACGAAAAAGATTTTTATAAAGTCATTTTTAAGCTCTTGTTTGAATTTTCAAAACTAAACAAGATGGCCAAGCATACTTGTTCTCTTCAAGCTCGTTAAAGGAATTGAAGGTGCATCCGCTTAGGTATAAGTTTAACCCTTTTCCGGAATTTTGCGGATTACTTACGAAAAAGGAATACTCTAATCATTCGTGGCTAGAAGAGTTCTTCTCTCATCATTTTAGAATTTTCAGGGGAGGAGACTAACTGTACAAAAAAGGACTTTTGGAGCCTTCTTTAGGGTTTTCAGGCTCTTGAAATACGAAAACACCAAGCGAGCATTCACCTACTCGGGCTCGATGTGAAATCCATGAGAGGGTATATATAGGATTGTTTAAGTTTTTTAGACTCTATAAACAGGAAAATACCGGCGAGCATATACCAACCCGAGCTCAATACTAAAATCCTCGGGTAGTTGTATGGAGTTATTGTTTAAGTTTTTCAGACTCCTTAAAATTGAAAACACCGACGAGCAAGAACAAATCTTGGCTTGATATTAAAATCCAGAGATCAATATTATAGAGTATTATTCTATCTCTTCTTCGAACTTTGTAAACAATGAAGAAGGTCTTGAGTCTTCCTCCCATGGGCTTGTTAAACTTTTACATGGTTGGAATTATTGAGTTTTCTTTCTTGGACTCATTAAAACAACAAGAAGGACATTCTTTTACCAAGAAGAATAAGGGATGAGAAGGGTATATCAAAGGTAGTTAATTCAGTCATGTCCTTGAACACAACACCTATTTGAGTCTATCATTTCAGTTGGGTTTTAGTTTTTGACCTTAGGGTGAACCTGATCTCCGAGTTTTTACTCCCCCAGTTGGTTATTCTTCCAATCATATGGAGGGTCTGTTAATGTCTCCTACATTGCAGACTTACATCACTTTCCCCTCATGTTGAAAACTGCCTAAGTCACTTTGTGTTATGCTCACTGTTCAAGGATACAACCTATGTCATCCATTCTGCAGTTTACCTTGACTTCATGTGTCGGCCATCCTGGTGTCAGTTTGTTTCATCTTGTTACTGGTCGTGCTCCACATCAGCTCATGCCTTTGAGTGTTCCTCGTGTTGGATGATGGAGGATGCATTAAGGCCTCCCTTCCAGCGGTCTTCTTCCCATCGACTTCAACTCATTATGCTCTGGGAACGAAGTTTAGAGTTTCAGTTAGTACATTGGGGATTGCAGTCATCAGTGGCAGTTTCCCTCGCTGTTGGATAATGAGAATACATCAATGTCTCTTATTCTACAGGTTCCTCAGGTGTTCGACTTCGAGTCCACTTATTCACACTTGTTGGAACGTACTAGGTACCTTGGACCCCATTATCATTATCATTATCGATGGAAGTCCTCGCATTTGTTAACGGTATACATCAATGACTAGTAATCAAACGATACCCCCCATGTTCAACCACAACTCATTTATTCACATGGTTAGGGTTTGTACCTTGGGTTTTTTGGATGAAGACCTTGGGATCCTGATAGCATCACCATATTTATGTTATCACCCAAGCTGCGCAAGACTGAGCCTCACTCATTTGGGCTCTTCATGAGACATAGATCCATTTTGTTGTTATGGCTATGATCTCTCATTTTGACATGGATCCACGATTGTATTTCAGTGGCCATGCTATATATACATCTCCTAGTTATGTATCGGAGATCATTTTGTATCATGCTACACATCTATATGATGTCAAGATTGTAATTGCTCCCTGACCTTGATCATTGTTTCAGGTACTTTTGTGACTTGGTTCTGCGGTTTCTTGCTTCTCCTCTGACTTGGAATTATAATGTATTTCGACCATCGTTTCCCTCTGACCTCACACATTAGGGGGCATCTGTTATAGGTCAAATATGCACTTCTCGGTCTGTGATCACATTGCTCTGTCGATCAAACAAAAGGACAATATGGATGGAAGAGCTAGGTTGACCTGGATGTCTTATTGCTGGAACGACACTCTTCAGCTGAAAATATTACTTTGTCTACTGATTTCATGACATGTGCGCTACTATTGGTACAATAAACCAACGTTCTAAAAACTGCTTTTCTCAAGGACAACCAGCGCACACCTTAAAAATGTTGCAAACGCTTGTTGTAAAGTACAAGAGTTGCATACTGTGTGCTACTATGGTTGTATGAAACCCGTACACATATTAAGATGAAGTAAAAAAATATATTAAGATTACGAATTGGATTAGTTGAAGTTGGTTCTGCAACTTCCCCAACCTCCCAATTCAACCACCTCTCGATTCCAACTACCTACCTTGTCCCATAAATACAAGGAGGATCCATGAGAGAGGGAGCTAGAAGAAATGCTTTAACTGTTGTTACATTGGAGGAATTCCCAAGTCATTGCGAAGAGCAGGAGCCCAGGACTCGGTTGCAGAAGTGTCTGGACAGATCAGGTATATCTGTACTTATCTACATTTCTTTGACAATAAAAGGTAGAAATACCCTTCCCGTCCCATATTGAATGTCTATTGGATTGAATGTTCATTTGGTTTAATGTTTGATTGTACT
The DNA here is from genome assembly GCA_027924585.1 of Larix kaempferi. Taxonomy (NCBI): domain Eukaryota; kingdom Viridiplantae; phylum Streptophyta; class Pinopsida; order Pinales; family Pinaceae; genus Larix; species Larix kaempferi. The sequence goes on along the minus strand of BSBM01000017.1, from coordinate 23,400,808 downwards.
TGATGTTAAGTTGTTTCTGATTTCATCATATCTATTATAGTCAAGATATGCTGAGGAAGGTTTACTTTGTGTTGTAGGTTCATCATAGCGGAAGATCAAGCGAAAGCTAGGACCAACCGTCGATAAAAAGGTACTTCTTTCGATATATCGATCTCTTTCCATTTGTAGTAACTAATGCAATACAATGAATGTATTTACCTATCACCCCACCCAAGTTGGTAGTGTATTCTCCTCACATAAGGTATTTTTCCTGCACAACAACAAGCTTCCATGGATGAGGAGTTTCAGACATTGCAAAAGAATGAAACATGGGAGGTAGTTAAGCTCCCCCCAAGCATAACATTGGTAAGGTGTAAGTGGATCTACAAAAAAAAGTGTGCAACTGATGGTACAAAAGTGAAATATAAGGCTAGGCTGGTGGAAAATGGCTTCTCCCAAGTCCAAGGCCTTGATTACAATGAGACTTTTGCACCAGTTGCACATAAGGATTCGATAAGACTAGTTCTGGCGATTTCTGCATCCAAGCGCTGGGAAGTGCAAGTGCACCACATGGATGTGAAAAGTGCATTCCTCCATGGGGATCTTGAGGAGGAGATATATATGTAGAATCCAGAAGGTTATACATCTGATCCTAACTATGTGTGCAGGTTGAGGAAGTCCTTATATGGGATTAAGCAAGCCCCCAGGGCTTGGTATTCCAAAATGGACAATTTTCTGTTGTCACAATCTTATGTTAGATGCAAATATGATCCTAATGTTTACATGAAGCTGATTGATGGTTAAATAATGATTATATTACTAAATGTTGATGATTTAATAATCACAGGTAGATCTAATGATCAAATAGCTTCATTAAAGACTGCTTTGCACCAAGCATTTTCCATGAGTGATTTGGGAATTCTTAAGCAGTTTTTGGGGCTTGAGATTTCACAAACATAGAATGGAAATAAGGTATCTCAATCCAAATATGCATCTGAACTACTAAAGAAGTTCAATATGGCTCATTGCAAGCCTTCAAAGAATCCTTTCCTTCCAGGAGTTAGAATGGAGGAAGCAGAATCTACACCCTTGGTTGACAGCACCTTGTATAGGCAGCTTGTTGGAAGCTTTATATTGTTGACTCACACTCGACCTGATCTTGCATACGATGTGAGTGTGGCATCAAGATACATGGAGAAACCACATGAGCTCCATTGGAGGGCTGGAAAGAGGATATTTCATTATGTGCAAGTCACCAAGACCAATGGGATCAACTGTGCTACAGATTCTATCCTAGATCTTCTTGGCTTCACTGATTCAGATTGGGCTGGTGATAGCTTTGACAGAAAATCCACATCTGGATTTGTATTCATGCTTGGAGGTGGTCCTGTTTGCTATAAAAAGAAAGAAACAGAGTGCAATTGCACTATCTTTAGCAAAGGCCGAGTACAGAGGAGTAGTGAATGCTGCTACTCAGTGTGTGTGGTTGTAGGGTATTCTTTCAGAGTTTGAGATTGCCTTTAGTACTCCTACTGTCATATTTTGTGACAATCAGAGTGCTATAAGGTTATCAAGTGATCCAGTACAAAGACAAAGGACCAAGCATATTAAGATTCATATGCACTGCATCAGAGGTTCAGTGCATGACCAGATCATTGATTTGCAGTATTGCCCAACAAGTGAGCAAACTGTAGACATCTTCACCAAAGCTTTTACTGAGAAGACTTTCAGCTATTTGAGATCACTGCTTGAGATGGTTGAACATGTGGTGGAGTGAAGGATTGATCAATAATCCTTCAATTTTGATGATGTCCATATTTGAGGGAAGGTTTTTCCCATGAGGTTTTCCTTCTTTCTTTGTTTTGTGGACCATGCAGTATTGTACAGGGTGACCAAGTCTTGTTACTGGGCCCTTAGTATTTCATTTTCTGATCTTTAATACATAAAATCAGATTTATGGGGGGGTGTTGGAATATTTAAATCCTCCTATCTATGTCATTTAATACATTAGTAGCATTAATTAATCATTTTATGATTAATTCCTATGTATTAGACTAGATAATTTCCATTTGAGCCATTGTGTGGACCACAAGGAATCTTTGGGGGGACCAAAATACTTCCTGGTGTGGACCACAAGTTTCCTAAGCCACTTGGGCACATTCCTAAAGATTATGGATAAGTTTCTGGTGAAAAATGCGCTCCACTGATTTTTACTGCTTTTTTACCTAAGGGGAAAAGCTAGTCAACTAGGGAAATTGGATTTTGGGACCACACATCCTCTATGATGTTTCTTCCTTCCATTTTTTGGATTTAGCATGTTTTTTCATCACACGTCACTATCTGATCACTAAATCAGAAATTCGTGAGCCTTTGGTGTGACTTGGAGAACACACTTTCCACCTAGGGGGGATTTGCATAGTTTTAGTAAGTCTGATTTTATGATGATCCAAATGGAATGTTTATCCATTCAAATATCTGTTGTAATGTTATATATTGACAACCTATTACTTTCCCAAGGTTGGATTATGTATTATTATTCATGAGAGCAATACAATGTGTATTTATTGTGAGTAATTTTCTATGTTCTTGACTAGTTGTGTGAGATCTTTGTGAGAGTGTGTATTTTATTGATCAGATCTTGGTGTGAACTAAATCTAACATTTGGAAGGTCACATAAAGAGGGGTCTCATCTGGGACCCAATAGCATCCCAACTTGTGAAAAGGTTCCTTATTAAGACACAATCAATCAAATAAGAGGACATAAATAATTCTATTTTTTTTCTGCGTCATTCCTCCTTGGGATGTTGCTAGAGCTGATGCCATACTTTTTGAGATGACATCCGACAAATTGAAAATGGTGCCATGTGAGGCCACATGATACATGATAGGGACTGAACTAAGATTTTAGATATTCGCGTTTTCTCTTCCGAATATTCTACTTAGCATTAACGCTATAATTCTGAATGGGGTTTTCAGATTTTGCATGTCGTTCTCCCTGCTTACCCTTTTCCTCAACTACTGTCTAGGAATCAAATTTTTTTTAGCATGCTCATATTGATTTATGTTGACTCCCTTTATCCAATCATTGGTCATCATAACTTTTGGAGGTGGTAGCTTATATGCTGTGCTGATATGGGCTGGTTGAAACGACACTAATACTCCTCCATTCACACTAGCTATAATTCTTGAGCCTACATCCACGTGGGGTAAAATCCACCCAATTACTTCTGAACATAGAAAAAGTTCTGGGCGGGTGGCAGCCTTATGAAGACCTAACTTTATGATATTATGATACACCATCATTTCTTCAATAGATGCATCTGGTATGTTTAGGTCCTGAATGAGGTGGTATAGTTCACCCCATTTATACTCAAGAAAGATCCCCGTTACTGCTCTATTATCCTTGTATAGGGTTTCCATCGTGGTCTCTGGGACAACCTCAATATCAGAATAAGATTCTGCTACCTTGGTCTTATGCTTAGAAATCCTTCTTTGCATTTCTGAGTTATGAGGTGAAAAAAAGGTTAATGTACATAAATCAAATGTAAATAGAATAATCTCAAGCAAAATATGATAATGAGAATAATATTCTGAAAATGAATTGCAGATGTATGATTTGTCAGTATTATTTACAAAAGACCTAAAAAAGGAGATTCATACTTCTATAATGTTAAGTGTGTTTGGGTTTGAATGACTAACTTGATGATTCCCTAATGCACTGTTAGATGAGTTTCTTCATTATGCTATTAGCAAGTCTGTTTAACCGCATTCCGAGTCAGAAACTTAAATTTTTATCTCACTTAGTGCCATATGCACGGATTATTGGGCCTGGAATGCAACTACTATCTTATTCTTGGCATCACATTGTCCAAACAATTGTTCTTATCTCCCAAACCATCTTGTGCCACACTAACTATCAATTTAAGCACTCCTGTCCAATATTTAAGCATAATATTTGATCTACCAAAACCACAAACATCTGTTCCTCAGGGATTATATATATATTTGCTTATTAATTTATTTTAGGCAGAGCATCAGAGTATCATCGGTGACCAAAGAGGTGTGACTTATTGATCTGCATTATCCTTTTCATCACTTTAAGAATCTTCTTCCTATTAATTATTTGATGCAATCGAGTAGGCAGTGGCCATGTTGGAAGACTAAACATAATTAACTAATGTATTTTGGAACAAGTCGCATGATTATCGGAATATTTGTTGCATGGCACACACATATAATAAATGAAAAAGTACACCCTTAAAAAATGATCACTCAGCCAATCTTCTAGAGAGTGTCTTCCATTAAAAAAATACAACCACAAGCATGCCCAAAACCCTAGGGACAATAAAGGATACAACAATACACCCCCTGAATCAACAAAATACAGGAGAAAAACCATAGTCAATGTAAGAGCACTGTTGAGAGGACCCTTCAGGGCCTTAATTGTCATTGTTAAACCTTAATTAATGGACGGTTGGAAACAATATAACAGGTCCAACCATATTCTTGTTGTATAAAATAACTATGAGAAGATCAATACAAACAGTTGAATGCATTCGGCTCATCCCTTGTCTTGATTATCTGTGTGTGTGTGATGTTCTCTCTGCTTGAATATGATGTGAAATCCAAGATTCCAACATCTGGCACCGTTGCAGTGGTCGGGGTGGTCGACTCCCTCTAGATGATGTGTCGACCATATTATGCCACATCTGTTTAGAAGTTTCCCATTGATCGCAACCGTTGATTACAGTTGAACATCATATAAATGAAGATCGAATGAACAATCACATCAATCTATCAATTTGCTTCTCCGTCAATCTGGGAAATAACATCAAGCAATCACAAGCGTAAATTTGGATGATGAAGGACTGCTCGCATGTTGATTTATTTGTGAACAAATTCTATTTAGATTCATATGCGTAGATTACCGACTTCCAGTTCACAAACATGTCGGCTCTTCAAATAGTGTCGAAGGAATCACCCGACCACTTCTGCCATCTTTCACATTGTGAAGAACCTGCAACAATTAATTAATGAAAATACACGAGATAACATAAATAATAGAACTCAGAATCACTTTTATTGATCGCAGGCCACTTCGAGGGGGCAACCTCCTTTGAGCAAGCTCAATACAAATAACTTCACGGTACCTTCATTGGTCTCAACACAAACTTATATACTAATTCTAGGCACCAATACCATGGGTCAATACCATGTGTCAATACAAACCATGGGCCAATACAAACTATGGATCAACAATTACTATGGGACGACTTACAAAGCATATGCGTCCAACAACAATAAGACAAACTATGGATCAACAAATACTACGGGATAACTTACAAAGCATATGCGTCCAACAACAATATACTAACAAAGTAAATAGAAGGGTTGACATGTGTTCCTAACATCCCCTCTCCCTTACAAATCTTTAGATGTGGAAATTGATGCAGAATCTAAAGGAGTGGTTCCCCTGTAGCATCCTCGGGTTGCATTCCAAGCCACTGACACCTTTTGAGTTGCAGGGAGGGTTGCTTGGAAGGCTGTAGATGAAGAAGAACCATATCAGCTGCATGAAAAGTGCGCTCAGAGCGGTGCTGATCGGTTTGTTGTTTCAGTCGAATTATTGCCATCTGAAGATTGTCCCGCAGAATGAGAAGAATCTGATCGCGGTGTCAAAGAACCGAGTCAATTTCCTGAACTGGGGAGTTGCCGAGGGTCTATGGAAGAAGAACTGGCGGTGCATGTCCATATATTGCTTCATATGGTGTCCTTTTAGATGTGGTACTGTACCACTGGAGCGCTTCTAGGAAATCCATAGAAATAGTTGTCCAAATCTCTGTAGGGATGGGCAAGGGTTTGAGCAGTCCCGAAAGGAGTGTCGTTTCACCCTTGTTGACCTGGAAAGTATCACATTCAGCCACCATCTGTTGAATTGTCATGTTCAGTCCCTGCCAAAAGAAGTTACATTGTTCTTGGTCATACATTTTTAGGAACCCAGAGTGCCCTGCTGATGAAGAAGCATGGAGTTCATAGAAGAGATAGCCCTGTTGAACAGATTACAACCAATTTGGAACAAGCATAGAAATAGCTGTAAGAGAAACTGGGTCATCAAATGTGCGAGAAGGAGCATCTACCACCATATTGTCCTTACACTTCTTGTAAGTGATCACATAGGCATAACCCATGAGTTGGATAACCCATTTTAGGTGTGCTGGGGAGGAGACCCATTGTTCCAGGAAATTTTCCAGGCTATGGAGATCAGTCTTGATGCATAAATAATTCCCTAATAGGTATGGCTTCCACTTCTATACTGCATGCAAAATAGCCATCATTTCCTGCTGAGATGTAGATGTGGCTAAATTCTTACTGGAAAGGTATCTTGAAGGCGACAAGCCCACTGGTGCAGTAAGGACACCTGCATATCTATCCAAGGAAGTAGGGGAGACCGTTGATGGGTGCATATTAATGGAATGTAGTTGAGCGATGACACCATGTGAATTCTTCTTAAGGATATTTTCTAGGCGATGTGAACTGATGATGCGGAGAGACCCTTGTTGTAAGCCCATAAATTTGTGTTGTTTCCCATTGATTGAAAACTGCATCCAAAGTTCAGCAAAATCCCATAAGATGGGGCCAAGTGTGCGTAACCATTGAACCACATCACATTCGCCTAGGGACAAGGCAAACATGTCAGAGCGCAGGTTATAATCTTCCAGAGAGATACGCACATTGTGACACTTCCCCTTGCAAGGTAAGGTACCCCCATTGGCAACCATGACTTCAAAGTTGGAGCAAGGATGGAAAAAACAATCAACATGTTTGGTGATCCGAGGGTCAATGAAGTTATGAGTGCTACCAAAATCAATGTGTATTATAAGAGGAAGCTTCTTGAAGTAACCCCTGACCCGCTTTGTTTTGGGGGGTGGTGACGCCGGATAAATCATGGGGATATATCTCTGGTTGTTCATCCTGAGATGGGGGGTCAATAGGAAGCTCCTGAATGTCGACCTGATCATCCATTGTATCTGGAGCTTCTTCACCAATTTTAGAGGCAGGCGGAGAATCCATATCTAAGAGATAGAGTTTTTGTTGAACACATCTATGTCCCCGAGTGAATTTCTCATCACAATTATAACAAAGCCCTTTTTCTCTACGTGCCTGCATCTCTATTTCAGACAAATGCTTGATAGGAGTTGGTCGAGGAGCTAGCGGGATGGGAGGTCGTTGAGAACCCATATTTTGGAAGGGAACAAAAGTGGGTTTGGAGTGCTGTTGGGCTGCAATCTTGTCTTCTGCCAACTTAGCCAACCCTAGGAATTCCATCATTGTGTTGGGACATAACATTTTAACCTCTGACTAGATTTCATCCTTGTTGGCAGGAAATACTACCCTATAGTGGGGAAATGGACACTACCAACTTAAGGGGGTGATAGGTAAACATACTGATTGCATTACAAAAGCGTTTGTAAATGGAAATAGATTAGAGACCTTGAGGACATACCTTATGAACGAAGTTTGATCCTAGCTTTTGTCCAACCTTGTGCTCGATCCTCAGTTCAATCTCTCGTTTGATAAACCTGCAACAAAAAGAGCTTTCTCAGCGTATCTTGGCGAATATAATAATGATGGAATTGATAAGTAATTTAGACATCAAGCTTTAACCAACATTAATCCGAACAAATACACAATCCAATAAGCACTTGATTTGGGATGAGAAAGATGCTTCAACCTTTTATAGCCAAAAACATATGAATGATACAAAGTATACCTGACTTTGCAGCATGCTCATGCAACCTGATCCTAGGCTCCTGCTCCTCTTTGACTTCAGAATTCCTCCAACATAACCTTCCTTCAATACAAGCTTCTCATATAGAAGAGTCTCTCTGTGGCTCTTATGTCTTAATGTCTAAAATGTCTAACCCCTCTCTTCAATCCTCCTTGTATTTATAGGACAAGCTAAGCAGTTCAAGTCGAGAGGTGGTTGAAGGAGAAGGTGGGGAAGTTGGGAAACCAACTGCAACTAATCCCATTAGTCAAATTAATATTTTTTTGATCATATTTTAATATGTGCACTACTATTTCACAGTGGAGTAGCGCCCAGGGCGTGACAACAACATTAAATACTAGCATTTGTCACTTTTTAAATGTTGTGCGCTAGTCTATTGAAGAGGAGTAGCGCCCATGAGGAGGTGTGCACTACTATTGTACACTGGAGTAGGGAATATGCGCTGGTTTATTGAAGTAGAGTAGCGCCCATGCCAAAAGATGGTGTTTTTTAGGGTTTTTCCAGCTTGCAAGGAGGTGAATCAGGTCAAGGTCTCATTTGAGGTCAAGGCTCAGTCTTGTGCAACTTGGGTGATAACATAATGAGGTGATGTCATCAAAATCCGAAGGTATTCATCCAGAACAACCCAAGGTACAAACCCTAACCATGTGAATAGATGAGCTGACAGTCGAACATGGGGGGTATCATTTGATTACCAGTCATTGATGTAGACCGTTAACAAACGCGAGGGCTTCCACCGGTAATGATAATGTGGCCCAAGGTACCTAGTACGATCCCACAAGTGTGAATAAGTGAACTTGGAGTCGAACACTTGAGGATCCTATCAAATAAGAGACATTGATGTATTCTCATAATTCAACAGCGAGGAAAATTGCCACTCGTGACTGCAATCTCCAAGGTACTAACCAAAACTCTAAACTTCATTCCCAAAGAAAAATGAGTTGATGTTGATAGGAAGAAGTTCGTTGGAAGGGAGGCCTTAAGGCATCCTCCATCATCCAAAACGAGGGACACTCAACTGGTATGAGCTGATATGGAGTAATATATAACAAGACTGACACTAGGATGGACGACACATGAGGTCAAGGTAAACTGCAGAATGGCCGACACAGGGTATATCCTTGAACAGTGAGCACGACACAAAGTGACTTAGGCAGTTTTCAACATCATGGGGAAAATGATATAAGTCTGTAATGTAGGAGACATTAACATATCCTCCATATGCTTGGAAGAGTAACCAACCGGGGGAGCAAACAACTTGAAGATCAGGTTCACCCTAAGGTCAAAAACTAAACCCAACCGACATGATAGACTCAAGCAGGTGCTGTGTTCAAGGATAGAACTGACTGAACTACCTTTGACACTGAAGATATGACACATCTTTCTCATCCCTTATTCTTTTTAGATAAAAGAATACATTTCTTGTTGTTTTAATAAGTCCAAGAAAGAATGAAAACTCAATAGATCCAACCATGTAAAAAGTTTAACGAGCCCATGGGAGGAAGACTCAGGACCTTCTTCATTGTTTACAGAGTTCGAAGAAGAGATAGAAGATTACTCTATATTACTGATCTCTGGATTTTAATATCGAGCCGAGAACTGTTCCTGCTCGCCGGTGTTTTCAATTTTAAGGAGTCTGAAAAAATTAAACAATAACTCCATACACCTACTCGTGGATTTTAGTATTGAGCCCAAGTAGGTTAATGCTCGCCAGTGTTTTCCTATTTATAGAGTTTGAAAAACTTAAACAATCCTCTTTTCACCTATCCGTGGATTTTATATCGAGCCCGGATTGGTCTGTGCTTGGCGGTGTTTTCTTGTTTATAGAGTTGAAAAACTTAAACAGTCCTCTATTTACCCTCTAGTGGATTTCACATCGAGCCCAAGTAGGTGAATGCTTGCTTGGTGTTTTCATGTTTAGAGAGCTTGAAAACCCTAAAGAAAGGCTCCGAAAGGTCCTTTTTCGTAAAGTTAGTCTCCTCCCCCGAAAAAGTATAAACAATGGAAGAAGAACTCTTCTAGCGTATACAAAAGTATACCTAGAGTATACCTTTTCCGTAAATTATCCACCAAGGCTCGGAAAAGGGGTAATTCTATACCTGAGTGGATGTCGCTTCAAATCCTTTAACGAGTCTGAAATGAAAGCTATACTCGAAAATCTTGTCATATTTAAAGAGTCTAACAAGAGCTTAGAGAGAACTCCATAAGAGTCTTTTTCATAAAATTTTAACGAGTCTGAAAAAGTAAACTCGTGACCTCCTTACTGTTTTTAACGAGCTCAAAGGAGAGATGGAAGAATGCTCATAGCTTCCTTACTGTTTTTAACGAGCTCGAAGGGAAGGTGGAAGAATGCTTGTAGCTTCCTTACTATTTTTAACGAGCTCGAAGGAAAGGTAGAAAAATGCTCGAAGCTTCCTTACTGTTTTTTAACGAGCTCAAAGGAAAGGTAGAAGAATGCTTGAAGACTCCTCAAGTAGGGTCAATGCTTGGGATCTCATGATGAGGTCGGGAAAAGATGTCACGGAAATCATTAAAAAGATTCGTGTATGGAATGATTTCATCAAGATAACAGTTCACTCCAATAAAGATATGTTTTGTGACCCCAGGTTCAGTGGGAATGTTAATGGGGATGGTTATCACTGCACTCGTCCTATTCCCTTTGCCAAAAATAGCTTGTGAAGTGGAAAAGACAGAGGACCAATTAGCATTCTCACTGGGTCTCAAAGGGAACTCACCTCTCTCTATCAGGTTTAGAACAGGAAGTAGAAAGGTCTTAGGGTGTAAATGTTCCCAAGGTTGTCTCAAGCCTATCATGGCTTCAAAAAATGTTTCGTTAGAAGGCAAAACTATTTCCAAACCATCAGGAGAGAGGGTAGAGTCCGTTGACCGTGTAAAAGCAGAGTCCATATCCAACACTGTAGAGACCAAAGGAGTCGGGATATGTTCCATTGCAGCATGTTGTGCTTCCATGTATGCTACTTCTGCAATGGTTAAAGGCACTGGAGGTTTTGATACAATAGGAAGAATCCACGGATCAGTCCTAAGACCAACTGTGAAAGTTTCAGTAAGAGTACCTACATCAGAACACATAAAAAGAAGAGGGGAGGGTAGGTCGAAAGTGCCTATTAACAACCCGTAAAGCCCTGCTCCTAAACTCTCACTTACTGGGGCAGATTGATCAACTAAAGGAACAGTGGTATCCGATGAAGTCTGGTTGTTTTACCGAGAGAATGAAAGTTGATCGACCATAACGATCTTGCCTTCGTGAGGGAACATAACAACTCGAAAAACTGCCGATGCAATGGTTCGCATGGCATATGTCCAACTCTGGCCTAATAACATGTTGTAATCAAGCGGAGAGTCCAGAACTTCGATCTCTACAGCAACTGTCTTACCGGCAAGTGTAATTTCAAACGATGGTAGAAATCCATGTGGAAGGAAAGTCTTGCCATCGAAGGAAGTAAGCAGTGTGTTAGAGGGGGCTAGCTCGGGAGAGCCTAGAGATTTCCAGCAAGAAATGGACATCACGCACGTCGAAGCGCCCTCATCTGCGACAACCCATCTAATGATCATAGGACCATGGACCACTTCAATCTGTAGGGCGACATGGTACGATAACCGATATTTGATATCAGACATATCAAAGCACACAGTCATGTTAGATGATTCCATACTTCCAATCGCTGCCAGAAGTGCATTTCGTTGTAAAGGACAACTTTGCAAAAATTCTAAGGTGGACATAACACAAGGGGTCTGGTCTAGATCTTCAACCACATTGTAGTTGGAAGCATCCCGAGCATTGGGATTGTGCGAGGCTCATTTCAAGACACCTTTCGGGATCTTGGGCAGCGGATCCACTGGGATGTGGAGAGGAATGGAAGATTCAGGAATCTCTTTATTGTTCTTTTGTGCATCCGGGGTGTAATTCCTTGCTCGCGTTTGCAAAAGTGCATCCGCACTAACCATATTAATGAAAGTTTGATCAACCGAAGCATGTGTGGTGCCCCAAGTATTGGAGGTGCCAGAAGCTGAACCCCGCCCCTTAGGGAATGGGTCTTTAAGTACGACAGGCTTCTTTTCTTGAAGTAGCTTCTGGGTTTCTTTGAGTAGAGGGCATTGGTGAGTGAGGTGGTCCTGCTTGCAAAGTTTACAAGGGAACTTAACCTTCTTCTTCTCTTTGTTACCCTCTTCAGCATTCTCTTTTTTGGGCTTTTGATGGTTCTCCTCTCCTTTCTTGCCCTTCTTTTTGTTATTGGGCTGCCGAGGGCCCTTTTGATTGTTCTGAACCTGGTTTACAGATTCATAATTAGAAGGATAGGTTGTGATGGAAGTAACTTCTGCAGTCGATTGTTTGACAGATAAGGCATGAACCTGCTTGGTCAATGCTTTGAAGGCTGCAGAATCAACTGAACCCACTATGCCGTCAGCATGTGGTCCAGGTTTAGGTCTACTCAGATCAGTATTTGATCGCGGTGCCTCAGGTATGATTTCATAAAGTAACTCAGATTGTGCATAAACAAGGTCTAGTTGCTGGGTTCGTAAAATGGCTTCTTCCTCGGTAGACACTCTAGAAATAGCTACTTCCTTAGAAATATAAGGAAGGAGTGATTTCAAATACCATTCAAGAAAAAATTCTGGAGGTATGTTGGCTTTAATGAGTCTCTTCCATCTCCGCCACTCCTGAATTTGATTAGATAAGTGAGTGGCCTTATTTTTTCTAAATGTAGACAAAAGGTCTGTTCCGACATCATACCGAACGGGAAGTTGGAAGTGGTTCAGAAAAACAGTCGCGAGATCCCGAAATTTAAAGAATGTGGCTGCAAGTAACTCATGTACCATTTGGCTGCAGCACCGGTTAAGGTCCTTTGGAATAGTCTCAACCTAATGCAATCTTCGTTTAATGAGTTCGAGGAACACCATAAATGGAAAGTAGTGACATGATCACCAGGGTCCTCGCCAGTTTTTCCTTCGAATTTTGGAATGTCCGAAGGTAATTTGGTAGGAACAGGTGGCCATGTGGCGTTGTGATACACCGGATCATTTGTCAACTTGGAAAGGTATGGAAAATTTAGAGTTTCCAGAAATGGTAACCAAGGCCTGCAAGACGACATCTGATAAGATGGGGTCATAAAGGGGGAACCACCCATAGTTTGAACCGTAAACTGCTAATAGGGGTTTCCCCCGACCATCTGTTGGTAGGGGTTTCCCCCGACCATCTGCTGGTAGGGGTTTCCCCCAGTCATCTGCTGGTAGGGGTTTCCCCCAGCCATTTGCTGGTAGGGGTTGCCTCCTGACATCTGTTCTTGCGTGAAAGTATTATTGTAATTCCCCCACCCATATGAAAGTGGGTTAGTGCTCTGTGGGTTTGTCCATTGTGGCTGGGTGTTAGCCCCGCCATATTGCTGGTTAAAAATGTTACCTCCTCCTCCCGAAAATAAAGAAAAAGGGGTGTTTCCTGCAGGCATATTACCTTGATTCATGTTATAGCCTGCAAAGTTGTCAAAACCAGTGGTAGCTAACGTAGACGGTGCAGTAATGGTACTCATGACAAGCACAGTTGCAGAAGCATTTAGCCCTATAGTAGGTGCGGGAATCCAAGTACTAGGTATGTGATACAACGGTTGAGTCACAGGCAGCGGAACAAGATTCATTGTACTACTAGGTCCAAAAGTGGGTGTAGAGGTAGATGCCATAGTTGTTGAACTCGGCATGCCTAAGGTACCGACATTAAAGCTGAAGGACGGATTTGAAATAGAAGTTGTCTGTGCCGAACTCGGTGTAGCAGTGGGAGGAGGATTTACAGTATTTGTGTTCATACCTATTTTGGGAGTCTGTGGAACTCCCTGTTCGCCTCCTGTATTAGACATAAAATGCTCAGGTGTGAAATGATATGCACTATAATCAGGTTGTTGGAAACCAACGGGTATTAGCAGCGGATTTCTAAGATTAGTCAGAGGAGGATTAAAAGGAGTACCGAATTCACCAGAAGTGAGATCCTCAATCTCAAATGTATTAAAAGTTTGCTGATCTAGAGTCCCAGGTTGTGGTTCCCCAGGAACCTCTATTTCAGGTCTTTCTGTTGCAGGTTGTAGTTTTTCAGGAATTTCTATTTCACCAATGGTTTCCAAAGGAACACTGGAGTCTACCCTCTGTCGTCTAGCTGGTGGTAGTGGTTTTGCTCCAAGTGGGGGAAGGTTTTGCAACCTTCTCGACCTACGAAGTTCTTGGTCTTCCACGATTGTATATAAAAATAAAACTAGAAAAACCTAGTGGCCACTAAGACTAGGTGGCAAACAACACACCACTAAAAAATTCCTAAGTATTCAAACCAGTCAAACAAGGTGCCTTTCGGAGAAGATTCTGGGATGATGAGGGCCCAGAACAGATCAATGAAGGATGAAGAACAATTACCTGGGATCCACAATACAATGAATAAGGGTGCAAGCGCTGGAATCACCCAACCGCCCTCCCAAAGACTTGCAAGGGATTTCCTCCCACGTCTGTCCTAGGTACAACAGATATACCCTCCGCTGTCACCTGTGTATGATCCTATGGTCAGATACTAAGGCTACCACCACACCAAAAACTCCTGGGGGAACAGTCTCTGGTCGAATCAGAAGGCGTGGGTAGGGTAACTGAGCCCGAAACTCAAAAGAGTCCCCAAACGCGATCCAATCCTGGTATATGCTCGAAATAGAAAGTAGGAGGAGTATTCCCAACAATCTGATCTCACAAGACCTACTGCATATATCCCAGGCAAGCTTTGAATGAAGTAGGTTCACCTGTGATAGTCGAACTATGATTTTTGCGTAATGTGTGATCTTGGGTGGTTTAAGGTGTTTTAAACCCAAGATCCTAACCAAGACTAGTTGGTGTTGTGTATCCCTAAAAAAGAAAATTGTTGTTATTTAATTTTATTAAAAAATTTTAGGGTTACTTTTTTACTCAAAAGGTAGTGTGTTGTGTGGCGTGGTTGCAACAGAAAAGCAAAGTGCATAAATTATAACTTTAAACAATAAAACTTTTTATTTTTTCATTTAATGTTCTTTCCAAATTGAAAACTGAGCAAATCTAAGCAAATTTTCTTTTTTGTTTTCTTTTGAAATTCTGAACAAAATAAACTATGCTATTTTGCAAGAGATATAAGCCTCATTATTCTTAAGCTACCAACATTTTTGCTTTTTTTGTTATTATGAACGAAAAAGAACTTTAAAGTAGGAAGCAAATAAGATTGATACAAGATGTGTAAGTATGGAAAAATTGGATCCTAAGCTCACAACTGTCAAAACAATGGTTCGACAAAGACTTGTCCTACAAGTTTTTTCAAAAGAAAAATCCCTCACACTCAGAAGCAAAGCGGAAAGAAAACAAAGAGGAAAGATGCCCCAAACTGGAAATCAAACTCAAGAGGAATGTCCCCAAGCACCAAACCCTAACAAGACCACTAAGCCAAGTAACCGATAGGCAAGCGAACTAACAACCACCCTACTGACACAAAGACTGAAAGATGAAGCAAACTAAAGTACTCCAATCTCACTTGATACTGGAAAAGACAATGGTGTCAAGAGATGTTGGAACTCAAAAAGTTTGGAAGACACCCCAAAGACTCCAAAACGGATCAAACCCTAAAACAAAGGATAAGATACCTAAAGAGAAAACAAGTGTTGCAACAAACAGCAAATGTGAAGCACACAGGTTTGTAAGTCAGCAACACACAATCATGGTAAAGATAAGCAATCGTGTTCACTAAGGAACAATGCCTAGTCTCCAAAAAAAAGTCACGAATGAACCAAACACTTCACAAGTCAACAAGTGACCTAAAGATGACAAAAAGACTCAAAGAAGGGTATTGAGACTCAAATAAGAGTTACAGACCTCAAAGACCAGTCAAGGAGACCTAAAACAAAGTCAGAAACCCACCCAAAAAGGAAGAAAACTCATCCCTACCTCAGACAGAAAGCTATAGGTATGTGCCCTACTATGCAGTAGGGAAACCAACGCTCAAGGGGAGGTGTACGTTACTGTATAGAGACAAACTAGCGCCTGGGCGCTGCTGCATGTATAGTAGGGTAGCGCATAGGTCTTAAAGAGTCAAAAACTAACTTTGAAAAGATGTAAAAAAGACTGAATCAAGCAGAGAGAAGCAAGCAGGGGATACCTACATGGATTCTCAGAAGATTAAAGGGGTTAAGAAGTACTGGAAAGACAATCAAGAAGGGTTTCCTAGAGCAAAAAAAACAACCTCCCCAGCGAAGTCACCAGTCTTTTGGCGGGAAATACTACCCTATAGTGAAAAAATGGACACTATCAACTTAAGGGGGTGACAGGTAAACATACTGATTGCATTACAGAAGCGTTTGTAAATGGAAATAGATTAGAGACCTCGAGGACATACCTTATGAATGAAGTTTGATCCTAGCTTTTGTCCAAGCTTGCGCTCGATCCTCGGTTCAATCTCTCGTTTGATAAATGTAATGTCCCCATTCAAATAAGTGCATAGTAAGACAATCCCATCAATCCTACTAGTTTCCTAGGTTGGATGGGCACACGTGAGATGGAATAAGGAAGTTAATAAATGATATTTAGACATTAGAAGGGTTCAAGCATTTAATAAATATGGTGAATAAATAAATTCAAGAGAAATTCTAAGTGGCAAGTGGTTTTGGAGACATATGGAAGTGGTGGGACTCACACTAGCTTGATTTTTCAATGACACATGGCAGCTCTCTCTTTCCAATTCGAATTCATGGGAAGGTGAACACTCTTGGGTGAGTTCGTAAGTCATAACACATGGCATTGAGCATCTTAGGTCGAAATGGGAGGGAATAGTAACCTCCATGGGAGAGGAAGAGTTAAATTGGAGACTAGTGGACACTTGGGCTAGATTCCCTAGTTTTATGACAACAATAATGAAGCATCTATGAAATTTATGACAAAATTCAGACCTGACTTCTTACACCTGACCATTATGACATATCACCCCCAAAAATAGGCTCAAGGAAGGTGCTCATGGAGTTGGGGGAAGCTAAAGAGACTCAAATTCGAATTTGGGAGAAGATGGAAGGTTGGAACTAGGAGACAAGTGGAAAATGAGGAATATTTTCTAAATGGAAATTTATTGAATCTATTGAGAGGATTTAGACCCCTTGAAGGCTAATGTTGGTTATAAAATGTAGAAATCAAGTATGAGAATAGCTTTTGATGATTTGAGAAAAATTGCATTTGTGAAGAGAGAACTAGTGGATGACTAGTTTCTTGCATTTTTCTAATTGTAATAGATTCATATCCTCTTTTCTTCATATTCAGAAACTCTCAGGTCAAAATACCCATTGACACTATGCAAAATTATTGATTAATGAGCAAACAATGTCCATTTCCCCAATGCTTTGATGTATGACACTATAAGGTTGATTATTTTGAATGGATGGATGATTCTATGATATATTTGTGATTCATATACTGCCATGGATATATTATACAAGTTTCATGTACTGTACTTGAGCATTTGAAGCATTTTTACTCAGTTTATTTGTATTGAGAGGTGAAATAGTGCCATTTCCCCAAGGGTCAAATTGGGGGTTTTTGCTGTTGAATGTGAGAGTTAGAATAGTAGTAAAAATCAATAAATGGTGCATATGAGACCTTAATCACATAATTAACACATTACATACCTCTGTTCATAAATTCATGGGAGTTTGGAGGCATTTGGAAGGCCATTTGCAGTGTTACCCCGGGGGGATTTGATGCACAAATTACTAGTCAAAATTACATATATTGATCAGAATACAAATCAAGTTTGTAGCAATATTTGGAGGGAAATAAAACATCCATGAACCTAATATTCAAGTCTAAATACCATTCATACACTCCTACAGAATATTTGGGAGCATTTGGGTTGATTTGGAGGTCAAAACAGTAAAACTAGTCAAAGGTCGAAATTGGGGAAAAAGTGGAAAAATTGACATTTTAATAAAATTTTGAACAAGGGTCATTAAAAGTGGTATAAGAGCATGGTATTGGAACCTGATGGTATTAACAAGAATCCAAACAAATAAACCACCACCATTTGAATCAGTAGTTGAAGAAGTTTTGGTTGAAGAAGAGATAGTAGCAGAAAAAGAGTTTTTTTCTAAAACAATGGGTAGAGAGGAGGAGGAAACATTAAGACATAAGGAGGAATTTATTGAAGCCTTAAAACCATGTTTTGAAGGAATTACCATGGTTATGCTAGATATAAATAAACAAATGATGAAAGGTTTCGAATTGTTGGGTAGCCAACTTTCAGGCAAAGGGATGATAGGAGATAATAGTGGTTCACACTCAGGGGAAAAGATGAAAGGAAATGAGAATATTTTCTCAAGTACAGGACCTCATAATAGACCTGCTGAATTTAAAAGCACACAAAGGCATACTGCACCTAAATTTCTCACACCTAAAGAAGAGCCCAATCTTGAATTGGATTACAAGAAACTAGTAAATGATTGGAATGATTTGAATGAAGAGTGTAAAAGAGGTGTACCACTCAATGAATACATTGACGCTATACCAAAGATTAAAAGGAAGGGAGACAATAGGAGTCCATTCCAAAACAAAGAATTGAATAGTGCTATTGGAAAAATGTCACTTCCTACTTTTGATGGTTCTTCTCAAAATTTTGCTTACACTATGTGCAAAAATTGGATGTATATTTTCAGCTGAATCCTATGTTGGAAGAGGATGCATTAAAAATGGCCATTTTGCATTTGGAAGGAGATGCCAATGAATGGTGGTTTCATGGGCTGAAAAACTTGGGTCATAATCAGGTTAAAACATATGGAGAATTTGTTGACAGGGTACTAGAAAGATTTGAACAAAAATATCCAGAATTGCCTTTCAAAGAACTAGCTCAATTGAAGCAAACTGGGTCCTCTACCCAATATATGTTGGACTTTCAAAAATTATCAGTCAAGGTGGCTGATGTATCTATGGGAAGATTAGTATTGCTGTTCATTAAAGGTTTGGATGAACCCTTAAGAGGTTTGGTCAAATCCCACAAGCCAACTACATTAAAAGATGCAATGAGCTTGACTAGGGATCTCCAAAATGTGCTTCCTAGAATGAGATTTCCTCCTAAGCCTAGCTACAAATTTGAAAAGAAACCTTGGCAAATGGATGGATATGATAAGAAACCTTGGAAAAGAGAGTCATTTGAGAGGAATAAAAAAGAGGGACTAAACAAGGATGAACTTAGAAAAAAGAAACTATGCTTCACATGCTTCCAACCATGGACACCGGGGCACAAATGTACCAAAGGAAAGGCTCAATACATAGAAGTATTTTATGATAATGAGGGGTATGATGGGGGCATGGATGAAGATGGACATATTTCAGATCAAGAAGAGGCATATGAGACAACAGTAGAAGAGGAAACACAAGAAGAAAATCAGCCTTCACCAGACAAAGCAAGAATGGCAGTGCTTTCAGCAGTACCTCGCTATCATACTATCCGATGCAAAGGTGTGGTACAAGGACAAAGAACTTCAGTTTTGGTAAATGGAGGAGCCACTCATAACTTCATTGATGCAGAGATGGTAGAGAAAATAAATATACCTATTGAACCATTTGATGGCTTCACAGTTGTCATTCCCGGTCATAACACAATGCAATGCAAAACATGGGTTCCAAAGCTTCAAGTCACCGTAGGTAACTATACTTTTGTTGATAGTTTTTATGTGGTTGATGTTGATGATACTAATGTGGTTTTGGGAGTGCAATGGTTGTATTCAATAGGAGAGCATATAGTAAATTATCAAATTCCCGAAATGAAATTCCAAGATTCAAAAGGAGTACAAAGAATTGTGAGAGGGAAACACACTTATCCAAATCAAGTAGTAACTTACAATAGTATGAGATCTATATTGAGGCATGGGGATATAGAATGGGCTGCTGAATGTCATATTACATCTCCCAAGCCAACTATAAATATTTTCAAACACCCAAAGGAGATAGAGAGACTTTTGCAAAAATATGAAAAGGTTTTTAGAGACCTTCCACATGGTAGGCCATCGGATAGAGGGGATGAGCACAGTATTATTTTGGAGGAGGGTACTTCACCCATTCAGATACCACCTTATAGACATCCTAAAAATTTCAGAGATGAGATTGAAAAATCTATCCAAGAACTCCTAGAGTTGGGACTCATTAGACCAAGCTCTAGCCCTTATGCTTCTTCAGTAGTGCTAGTGAAGAAAAAAGATGGAACATTGAGAATGTGCATAGATTTTAGAGCCTTGAACAAAAAGACTATCAAGAATAGGTATCCTATTCCTAGGATTGATGAGCTCATGGATGAGCTATATGGGGCCAAATACTTCTAAAAAATTGACCTTAGATTAGGGTATCACCAAATTCGAATGAAAGATGAAGATGTGCAAAAGACCACTTTTCGATGTCATTTTGGCCACTTTGAATTTCTTGTCATGCCTTTTGGGTTAACTAATGTTCCAGCCACCTTTCAAGCATGTATGAATATATTTTGCAAGCAACTAAGAAGGTTTCTTTTGGTTTTCTTTGATGATATTCTCATTTACAGTAAAACATGGGAAGAGCATTTGCAACAGTTGGAGATTGTGTTGAAAATCTTGCAAGAAGAGTCCTTATTTGCTAAGTTATCAAAATGTGAGTTTGGGATGAAAGAACTACTGTATCTTGGGCACATTATTGGGCAAGAAGGAGTGAAGGTACACATGGAAAAAATCAGGGCTATCTTGGAATGGCCATCACCAAAAAACATTACCGAATTGAGAGGCTTTATTGGCATATGCACCTACTACAGAAAATTTGTGAAAGGGTTCTCCAAGTTGACTTCTCCACTCACTGATTTGACTAAGAAGGATGCTTTCAAGTGGGATGAAGAGGCTGAAAAGGCCTTCCAAAAAATGAAAGATTGTCCCATACTTGCACTTCCTGATTTTACTAAACCTTTTGTTGTGGAATGTGATGCTTCAGGTGGAGGAATAGGGGTTGTCCTAAAGCAAGGCCAACACCCCATAGCCTTTGAGAGCAGAAAGTTGCAGCCTCATGAAAAACTTTACTCCATCTATGATAAAGAAATGCTGGCCATTATGCATGCATTGGCCAAATTCAAACAATACTTGGTAGGCAGCAAGTTTGTGGTGAAAACTAACCACAATAGTCTAAGACACTTTCTCACCCAAAAAGATCTAAATGAAAGGAAACAAAAGTGGGTAAGCAAGATTCAAGCTTATGATTTTGATATTGAATATGTCAAAGGAAAGAATAATATAGTAGCAAATGCTTTGTCAAGAAGGCCTTCTTTTTCTCTCATGGATATTGCCAAGGATTGTAAAAATATGCTACTAGTTGAATATGCCAAAGACAAATTTGCTTGTGATGTGTTGGATGGAATCAAAGGGGATGATAATTATAGGATTTTGAATGTGATGATATATTATAAGGGAATAATTTATTTAGTTCATAACTCCAAGCTCAAGTACCGAATTTTGCAAGAAGCACATGATTCCCCACTAGCGGGCCATCCGGGGATCTTCAAAACTTATAGACAGTTGAGGCAAATATTCTTTTGGAAGGGGCTGAAGGAAGATGTTCAGAAGTATGTGAATGAATGTAAAGCATGTCAACAAAACAAATCAGAACATACATGTCCATCCGGCCTATTACAACCATTTCCCATTCCGGAGCAAAAATGGGACAGTATTTCCATGGATTTCATCACCGGATTGCCTAAATCCTTGGGTAAGGATTGCATCTATGTGGTAGTTAATAGGTTGAAAAAATTTGCTCATTTCTTTGTTGTTACATCATCTTTTAGTGCTGCACAAGTGGCTGATATTTTTTTCAAAGAAATCTTCAGATTGCATGGGCTCCCTAAGAGCACTGTCAGTCATAGAGATAGTAGATTCATGGGTGCTTTTTAGTAAGAAATTTTTAGATTGGTAGGCACTCAATTGACTCCAAGTACCAGCTATCATCCACAAACTGATGGAAAAATAGAAAGGGTAAACCAATGGTTGGAAGGATACCTAAGAAACTATGTGGGAGGGCAGCAAAAAGCATGGGCAAAATTGCTACACTTGGGTGAGTTTTGCTACAACACCACTTATCATATGTCAATAGGAATGTCTCATTTCAAAGCATTATATGGTTATGATGCACTTACATTTGCTGACATTATATTTGGTGATAGTAGAGCCCCAAAGGCTAAAGATTGGGTGGAAGAGAGCCAAGAAATTTTAAAGCTCTTGAAAGACAATTTGCAGGTTGCTCAAAATCAACAAAAACAATATGCTAATAGGCATAGAGAAGAAAGAACCTTTCAAGTCAATGATTTAGTATATTTAAGGTTGTAGCCTTATAAACAAACATCTCTAAAAAATAATGGAGCAGAAAAATTAAAACCAAGGTGCTATGGGCCATACAAGGTAGTGCGGAAGGTTGGAGAAGTAGCATATGAACTAGAGCTTCCGGAAGGGGGTAAAATCCACAATATATTTCATGTTTCTTGTCTCAAGAAGGCTATTGGTAAGCAAATAATCACTTCAGAAATACTTCCTCCTTTGGATGATGAAGGTCAGCTCACACTTGTTCCAGAAAAGATTTTGAAGACACGGGAAAGAAGGTTGAGGAGTAGAATCATCAAAGAATATTTAGTGCAATGGAAGGACTTACCAAATGAAGATTCCACATGGGAAGAGGAGAAGATTTTGCAGCATCCAAATCTGAAATTTCTTTAGGACAAGCAATATTGGGTGGGGAGGACTGTAATGTCCCCATTCAAATAAGTGCATAGTAAGACAATCCCATCAATCCTACTAGTTTCCTAGGTTGGATGGGCACATGTGGGATGGAATAAGGAAGCTAATAAATGATATTTAGACATTAGAAGGGTTCAAGCATTTAATAAATATGGTGAATAAATAAATTCAAGAGAAATTCTAAGTGGCAAGTGGTTTTGGAGACATATGGAGGTGGTGGGACCCACACTAGCTTGATTTTTCAATGACACATAGTGCTCTCTCTTGCCAATTTGAATTCATGGGAAGGTGAACACTCTTGGGTGAGTTGGTAAGTCATAACACATGGAATTGAGCATATTAGGTCGAAATGGGATGGAATAGTAACCTCCATGGGAGAGGAAGAGTCAAATTGGAGACTAGTGGACACTTGGGCTAGATTCCCTAGTTTTATGACAACAATAATGAAGCATCTATGAAATTTATGACAAAGTTCAGAACTGACTTCTTACACCTGACCATTATGAAATGTCAGCCCCAAAAATAGGCTCAAGGAAGGCGCTCATGGAGTTGGGGGAAGCTAAAGAGACTCAAATTCGAATTTGGGAGAAGATGGAAGGTTGGAACTAGGAGACAAGTGGCAAATGAGGAATATTTTCTAAATGGAAATTTATTGAATCTATTGAGAAGATTTTGACCCCTTGAAGGCTAATGTTGGTTATAAAATGTAGAAATCAAATATGAGAATAGATTTTGATTATTTGAGAAAAAATGCATTTGTGAAGAGAGAACTAGTGGATGACTAGTTTTTTGCCTTAGCCAATTTTGAAGGTGAAAGATTCCCATCCAAGTTGGTGTTTGGAGAGGCCACTTAGGTCTTTCATGGTGATTTAATGAATTTTTATTTGTAGGTAGCATCTACAGGAAGTTTCATGGTTTGTTTTAGTGCAGCACTTTCTCTCCACCATTTCCAATTTTGAAGGCATATTCGGGCTCCTTGAGGGATTGCGCTTTGGGTGAGATCTTGCACTCATTGGGAGAGCTTCATATGATATTTTTCTGATTGTAATAGATTCATATCCTCTATTCTTCATATTCAGAAACTTTCAGGTTGAAATACTCATTGACTGTATGCAAAATTATTGATTAATGAGCAAACAATGTCCATTTCCCCAATGCTTTGATGTATGACACTATAAGGTTGATTATTTCGAATGGATGGATGATTATCTGATATATTTGTGATTCATATACTGCCATGGATATATTCTACAAGTTTCATGTACTGTACTTGAGCATTTGAATCATTTTTACTCAGTTTGTTTGTATTGAGAGGTGAAATAGTGCCATTTCCCCAAGGGTCGAATTGGGGGTTTTTGCTGTTGAATGTGAGAGAGTTAGAACAATAGTAAAAGTCAATTAATGGTGCATATGAGACCTTAATCACATACTTAACACATTACATACCTCTATTCATAAATTCATGGGATTTTGGAGGCATTTGGAAGGCCATTTGCAGTGTTACCCTGGGGGGATTTGATGCACAAATTACTAGTCAAAATTACATATATTGATTAGAATACAAATCAAGTTCGAAGCAGTATTTGGAGGGCCATAAAACATCCATGAACCTAATATTCAAGTCTAAATACCATTAATACACTCCTACAGAAGATTTGGGAGCATTTGGGTTGATTTGGAGGTCAAAACAGTAAAATTAGTCAAAGGTCAAAATTGGGGAAAAAGTGGAAAAATTGGCATTTTAATAAAATTTTGAAAATGGGTCATTACAATAAACCTGTAACACAAAGAACTTTCTCAGCGTATCTTGGCCAATATAATAATGATGGAATTGATAAGTAATTCATACATCAAGCTTTAACCAACATTAATATGAACAAATACACAATCAAATAAGCACTTGATTTGGGACGAGAAAGATGCTTCAACCTTTTATTGTCAAAAACATATGAATGATACAAAGTATACTTGACTTTGCAGCATGCTCATGCAACCTGATCCTAGGCTCCTGCTCCTCTCTGACTTCAGAATTCCTCCAGCATAACCTTCCTTCAATACAAGCTTCTCATATAGAAGAGTCTCTCTATGGCTCTTATGTCTTAATGTCTAAAATGTCTAACCCCTCTCTTCAATCCTCCTTGTATTTATAGGACAAGGTAGGTAGTTCAAGTCAAGAGGTGGTTGAAGGAGAAGTTGGGAAACCAACTGCAACTAATCCCATTCGTCAAATTAATATTTTTTTGATCATATTTTAATATGTGCGCTACTATTTCACAGTGCAGTAGCGCCCAGGGCGTGACTACAACATTAAATACTATCGTTTGTCACTTTTTAAATGTTGTGCGCTAGTCTATTGAAGAGGAGTAGTGCCCATGAGGAGGTGTGCACTACTATTGTACACTGGAGTAGGGCATATGCGCTGGTTTATTGAAGTAGAGTAGTGCCCATGCCAAAATATGGTGTTTTTTAGGGTTTTTCCAGCTTGCAAGGAGGTAAATTAGGTCAAGGTCTCATCTGAGGTCATCACGCTCTTCAATCCAAGTTGTCCTTTTGTGTGATCGACAACTGAAGGTGATCATGGACGAAGAAGTGCAGATTTGACCTATAACAATCCTTAAGACCACTGATAAAACAACTCCTGTAGAATTCATCAGACAATCCTTCTGTGTGATTGGCTAGTTTCTCAAATTTTGTCTGATACTCTCTCATAGTGCCACTTTGACGAAGTTTAGTAAGTGCTCCGGTTTAGTTATCAAAAGCACTAGGACCAAATCGTTGCAAAAGGAGTTGGCAAAAATATGTCCATTTTGGCTCGTCATGAGCCTTGATGTACCAACGGTACCATTGAAGGGTTTCCTGTTCCAAATGAAAGGATGCAAGTGGAACTTTTTGGACATCAAAAGTATTATGCAGAGTGAAATACTATTCTGCACGATAGATCCATCCAGCTGGATCAGTACCATTGAAGCAAGGAAATTCAATCTTCGGACCATGGAAATTGCTAGAAGAAGAGAACCCATTGGCTGCAGAAGATTCTTGCTGTTGGTTATTGTTCATGGCTAAATGCCGAAGATGGAGTCTGAGAAATTTTTCATCCAGATCTTGGAGTTTGGTTTGGATGGCTGCAAGTTCTTCCTGCATGGTTTTTGCTCCTGCGCGGGTGACAACAATAACCAGGAGTTTTTTTTTTTTTTTTGGAATGGTTAGAAAAACACAAACAAAAGTTTATTTAGTAAAGGGAAATTTGGATTTGGAAAAACGCGGATGGGTAATTGGTGTTTGACTAGGTTTTCGACACTTTCTGATAGACAGGGAAGCAAGAAATGGGGATTTCAGAATCAGGGTGAAAGAATGAGAAAATTGGTCAAAGAGGGACAAAGAAGCAGAGATAGGGAATGAACACGGTGGCAAAATTTGGAGGCGAGTGGGTGAAAATTGAAGAAGTTATGGCAAACCCTAAAAATAGACAAATGTGAGATTTCTGGCTTTGGGAAGTAGAATTTGGGATAGGGTCCTTAGGAATGAAATATGCAGAATGCGATTGCAGGGGTGTCTGGGAAGTTTCAAGGGAAGCAGAGTTAAAACAAGGGAAGGGAAGCGGAGTTAAAACAAGGGAGATATGGCGAAAAAACATTTTTTTTTTTTGTGTTTTTGTGTTTTTTTTCCAGAATGGATCTGCTACGGTGCAGAAGGGAGCAGAAACAGATGGATCTGCAACGACGCAGAAGTGATCGGAAACAAATGGATCTGAAACGACGCTGAATGGATCGAAAACGACTAGATCTGAAACGACTTTCAGAATGGATTTGAAACGGCTGGATCTGAAACGACGCGGAAGTGATCGACAACAGTTCAGCTGAAAATAGATATGGACCCCAGGTATGTGCGGCTTCCTAACTGTTCAAGGGTTTCACTTGACCACCAATGTTGTCTGACGGCTTCCGTATTGGGGCAGTACCCCTTACTCCACAGTTTAGGTAAAACTGATAACCGCTTTGCCACAAACGACAACTCTTGGTTTACCTCACGGGTGGGAACTAGTCAATCAGGTAGGGGTCGTTGCCCTTTTCGCTGACAGGTCCTCTCAATGGGACACCTACTTCGGGGTTCCAGTGGTACTCCCCACAATGAGTTTTAGGGATTATTCCCAAGTACTTTCCACAGTTAAGCGGATAGGGATTATTCCCAGATCCGAAGCTGCAACAGATGCAATTTTTTTTTTGGCAGAAATTTCACCCAATGAGCCCAAGAAAGTGCTCTGATACCAGATGTGAAGAACCTGCAACAATTAATTAATGAAAATACATGAGATAACAAAAATAATAGAATTTAGAATCACTTGTATTGATCGCAGGCCACTTCGAGGGGGCAACCTCCTTTGAGCAAGCTCAATACAAATAACTTCACGGTACCTTCATTGGTCTCAACACAAACTTACATACTAATTATAGGCGCCAATAACATGGGTCAATACCATGTTTCAATACAAACCATGGTCCAATACAAACTATGGATCAACAATTACTACAGGACGACTTACAAAGCATATGCGTCCAACAACAATAAGACAAACTATGGATCAACAAATACTACGGGATGACTTACAAAGCATATGCATCCAACAACAATATACTAACAAAGTAAATAGAAGGGTTGACATGGGTTCCTAACACACATCGCGTTGGACACCCAACTACTCTTGGCATCCACCGCCATAAACTATTTTGTTAGGTGATGATCCATTGAAGTCAAACTGTTGTTTCGACCGTCTACGAGAACTGATCGACTAAGCGACTAGAAGTGGAAGGAGTTGGTCGAAGGTGTTTTAGTCGAGGAAGACATGTTTTAATCATTATTTGTCGAGATGTTAATTTTATAAATTGTTCTATTTGGTCGAAGCTTTATTTATGATCGAGCCCTTAACCTCGTCGATCTCTTACTTCGAGTTATGGTATTTATTTTGTAAATTATGGTCGATCTCTATAATTCTAGTTGACTAATTTAAGCATGTGGTTGGTTGGGTCCTACTATTGGTCGAGTTTTTAAAGTAGGTGTAGCTAGGGTTTTACCCCTAGCTTGTGCAAATGAGCACCAACTAAGGAGAATGGACTCCTTAGTAGCAGTTCAGTAAATGTAAATAATTAAGCTAAAACAGAAATAGAAACTACTCTAAAACATGTGCATGAAAAATAAACAACAATTTGTAAACAAGGGTTTTGTATTAATATTACCTTCAATGTGAAGGTTGATGAAGCTCCTTGCAATGTCCAAGAGGGTTGCTCCAAGCTCCAATGTGCTCCTTCTCTTTCTCCAATGGTGGGAATGGGCCAAAAGTGGCTCTCAAGGTGAAAGTAGTTCAATGGTGAACTAGGGTTTCGAGAGAGATTTTGGCAGAGTAAGGGTATACTTGATTGTGGATATGGAATAAGGGATCTCCATCACCTATTTATAGTTTTTTGGTGGTGGAGTGCTGACCCATGGTTTTGGGAAACACATGGTTTAGGGCAGCTGTATAGGGTTTTTTCCTCCTTTTCCTCATTATTTTATATTTTTCTTCCCTTTTTAGGGGGTTTTTGCTATTTTTAGAGGAATTTTGGATATTTTTGGAGGAAAAATGGGTTTTTTAACCTTTTTGAGGTTATTTTAAGGGTTTTGTGGCCTTTTGGAGGCTTTTTAGTGGGATTTTTTGGGTTTTTAAGGGGAATATGGTAGGAAAATGGACAAATGAGCCATATAATGTGGTAGATGAGGTAGTGAACACTTTTTGGGTGTTAACAGTATGCGAGTCATGTATTGAGTCGATCAAGTCGGTTTCTAGCCGACTTACCTAGTCATGTCATGTCAAGTATGTTGGGTCTAAAGTAGTCGACCATGACCAATATTAGTCTCGACCAGATCGTGCACATGAGCAGACAATATATCATCTTGCAGGCATTTGTTTCACTCTCACGATAACAACTATTGATGAAGTCGATGATGCCCACATTCCAGTAGAAGCCATCTTGTAGCACACAACAGAAGAGCTTAACGCTCGATGATGACAAAAGAACACTTGTAATGGCCAAGCCCCCCGGTGCTGAAATACAGAAACATATATTCAGTGTCATTTCAAAATTTTGAAGGAAGTTGGTGAGATGGTGTAAAGGTAGAGCATGGAAGCCCTCGTAGTTCCTGAACCGATGAAGATGAATTCCGGTAGGAAGGAGAAAGGGTGAGGCTCGATTGACCGCTACTAGATTTCTGCCAAAGGATAAAGAAATTACAGTTCATGGTTGTTCCTGTTTTCTTCGGGACGAAGAAAGGCTTTGTTGGTGGGGGAGATTTTGAGAGGACCCTTCAGGGCATTAATTGTCATTGTTAAACCTTAATTAATGGACGGTTGGAAGCAGTATAACGGCTCCAACCATATTCTTGTTGTATAAAATAACTATGAGAAGATCAATACAAACAGTTGAATGCATTCAGCTCATCCCTTATCTTGATTATCTCTCTGTGTGTGATTTTCTCTCTGTTTGAATATTATATGAAATTCAAGTTTCCAACAAATTCCAACTCATAATAAATTATGGTTGGCTCGTTTTCTTATAAGGCCCATTTTAGACCCCAAATTTACTCTAATTACGAAGATCAGTGCTGGCTCATTTAGGGAAAATACCATTATTTGGTCCTATTAATGCAAATAGCTAAAGACTCGAGGTGACAAAATGGGAGTTAATCTGGATCGCATGGCACCATTTATAGGATTTCCCCACTATAACTCATCCAACAAAGGAGTTTAATGCCAATAAAGTATTCTACTAAAATGCCCGCCAGCCTAACTTACGGTGTTGGTCCCTAGGTAAGGCCTCCCATTCAAGGTGCGTGTAGGGTTGGTACCTCTCATTCAATTCACTAGCATAATATGATGAAGCAATGAAGAAACACTAATTATCACTCATTGATAGATAACGATCAATTGGCACTGGTTGAAGGGAGTGGAGGAAGCACGAGCATGAATCGACCAAAACACCCAACGTTATGTCTATGAAATTTAGTTCACACCAAGATTTAATGAAGAAATCACAACTCTCACAAGTAATTCTCACACAAATAGTCAAGAACATTGAAAAAAAGTCACATATGATGCAAACAGAATTACTCTCATGAATAATAATACATCAGCCAACCTTGGGTAAGTAATAGGATTTCAATAAATAGAAATACATTAGAGATTCAAATGCATAAGGATGCCATTCAAATCCTCACAAAAGTAGACTTACTAAAATTATGCAAAACCCCCCTAAGTGATCATAAATTTATGTGTGATGGAAAATAATTCCAAATATAGAATTTGGAAGGAAGAAACATAATGGAGGATGAGTTGGCCAAAAAACAGTTATGACTAGTCAACTAGCTTTAACCTTTCACCAAAAAGTGGTAAAAAGCAATAAAATAAGCTAATGCGCCTTTCTATTCCAGGATTAGCTAAAAATAGCTAGAATCTTATCCAAGATCTCAAGGAATGCGCTCTAGTGGGTTTAGGAAGCTTGTGGTCCACACAATGGTGACTTGTGGTCCACACAATGATGTTTTAGGCCAACTACCTAGTCTAATACATAGGAATTAATCATAAAATGATTAATTAATGCTACTATGGTAATAAATGACATAGATGGGCTTTAAATATTCCAACAGACCCCCATAAGTCTGATTTTATGTGCTAAAAATCAGAAGTAAAAGCTAGGGCCCAGTAACAAGACATGGTCACCCTGTATAATACTGCCTTGTCCATGAAACAAGGAAAGAAGGAAAACCTCATGGGAAAAACCTCCCCTAAAAAATGGACATAGTCAAAATTGAAATATTGATGATCAATCCTTCACTCCACCACATGTTCAAACATCCCAAGCAGTGATCTCAGATAGCTGAAAGTCTTCTTAGTAAAAGCTTTGGTGAAGATGTCTGCAGTTTGCTCACTTGTTGGGAAATGCTACAAGTCAATGATTTGGTCATGCACTAAAATCCTGATATAGTGCATATGGATCTCAATATGCTTGGTCCTTTGTCTCTTTAATGGATCACTTGAGACCCTTATAGTACTCTGATTGTCACAAAATATGACAATAGGAGTACTAAAGGAAATTTCAAACTCTGAAAGAATACCCTGCAACAACACACACTAGGTAGCAACATTCACTACTCCTCTGTACTAGTCCTCTGCTGAAGATAGTGCAATTGCACTCTGTTTCTTGCTATAACAACAAAAAGTACCACCTCCAAGAATGAATACAAATCCATATGTGGACTTTCTGTCAATTCTATCACCATCCCAATCTGAATCAATAAAGCCAAGAAGATCTAGGCTAGAATCTGCAACATAGTGAATCCCATCAGTCTTGGTGTCTTGCACATAATGCAATATTACTTTTTCAACCCTCCAATGAAGCTCATGTGGCTGCTCCATGTATCTTGAAGCCACACTCACTACATATGAAATATCAGGTCAAGTATTAGTCAAGTATAACAAGCTTCCAACAAGCTACCTATACAAGGTGTTGTCCACCAATGGTGTAGATTCTGCTTCTTCAAGTCTAACTCCTGAAAGGAAAGGAGTCTTTGAAGGATTGCAATCAGACATCTTGAAATTCTTTAGCAGATTAGATGCATATTTGGACTAATATACCTTAGTTCCATTCTCAGTTTGAGAAATATCAAGCCCAAAAAATTGCTTAAGAATTCCCAAGTCAGTCATGGAAAACGCTTGATGCAAATCAGTCTTTAATGAAGCAATTTGATCAGTAGAGCTACCTGTGATTAGTAGGTCATCAACATATAACACAATAATCATAATTGAGCCATCAATCAGATTCATGTAAACATTAGGATCATATTTGCATCTAGAAAAAGATTGTGACAAGATAAAGTTGTCCATTTTGGCATACCAAGCCCTGGGGGCTTGCTTAAGCCCATATAAGGACTTCCTCAACCTGCACACATAGTTAGGATCAGATGTATAGAATTATGGCTGCTGTATATAAATCTCTTCCTCAATATTTCCATGGAGGAAGGAACTTTTGACATCCATGTGATGTACTTCCCAGCGCTTAGCTGCAGAAATTGCCAAAACTAGTCTTATCAAATACTTATGTGCAACTGGTGCAAAAGTATCATTGTAGTCAAGGCCATGGAATTGGGAGAAGCCCTTTTCCACTAGCCTAGCCTTATATTTCACTGCTGCACCATCATCTGCACAATTGGTCTTGAAGATCCACTTACACCTTACCAATTTTATGCCTGGGGGGAGCTTGACTAGCTTCCATGTCTCATTCTTTTGCAGTGAATGAAACTCCTCATACATAGAATTCTGCCATCTTGGGTCATGTGAGGCCTCCTCATATGTATGAGGATCATAATACACCATCAAATAACATCTCTCAGATATGTAAGGATCATTCACATTGAGAGCATTCTCAAATTGTGATCTAGTCCTCCTTGTGTCTTGAGGATTTCCCACTAGTTCACCAGCTACTTGAAGAGTCTTAGCAGCCCACTTTGGCCTTGTTGGTGAATTAGGATCTGTAATAAAATGGTATTCATCATCATAAATATCAGAATCAAAAAATTCAATAGGAACTTCACTTACATCTTCAGATGGTGGTGTGGAGGGTTCTCCAATTTCAACATTCCGTGAGGGCTCTTCTTCGAATTGAACACTTCTTTCAATGAAGGATTTTAGAGAAGTCACGTTCAAAAGCTTGTATTCTTTGGATTCTTTTGAATATCCCACAAAAATACATGGTTGGATTCGGGGCTGCATGGCCCTCCTCTTCTCAAGTGGAATTCTAGCCCAAGCCTTGGAGCCAAAAATACCAAAATGAGAAATATCAGGTTTGTGCCCAGTCCAAGCCTCAAAAGGAGTGATTAATTTTAGTGCTTTGTGAGGAAGTTTATTTTGTATGTATGTGGCACAATTTATTTCCTCATCCCAAAGCCTTGGAGATAAAAAATTTCCTCAAGCATGCATGTGGCCATCTCCTTCAGTGATCTGTTCTTCCTCTCAGCAACACCATTCTGCTGAGGTGTGTATGGAACAGTTTGTTGCATCTGTATGCCTAAAGAGGCAAAAGATTGCTAAAACTCAGATTTTATGTACTCCCCACCATTATCATATCTAAGGATCTTGATATGTCTACCAGACTGGTTTTCAACTAAGACCTTGAAAAGCTTGAACACACCAAACACTTTTGACTTTAACTTGATGAAATAAATCCAACAGTACCTGGTAAATTAATATATGAAGGTAAGGATGTATTTGGCATGGTTCAAATACTCACGGGGGAATGGACCTGATATGCCATTGTGAATAAGCTCCAGGGGTGATGAGGTTCGCTCAGTTTTGGCTCTTTCAAACTTATGCTCTGGTTGCTTTCCCAGGATGCAGCTTTGACAAACACCTTTAGAAAACTTGATATTGGGAATCCCTATGACTATCTCTTTCTCATGAAGTTGGGAGAGATATTTGTAGTTTAGGTGGCCAAATATTTCATGCCATAATTGGCTTGACTCATTTGCATGGGTTAATAGAGAAAAAGGTGAGGGGAATGGCACAAAATGAGAAAACCTATAGATTTTTGACCTATGGTCAGTAGAACCTAAGGAAACAATTCGACATGTTGACATTTCACAATTTCAACATCATTAGGTGTGAAGATCACATTTTTGGGTGATCCCGTGTGAGTCATTTGGTATACTGACAAAAGGTTAGAAGCAAGTCCTGGAACATACAAAGCATTAGTGAATGTACCAAAATCTAGATCAATGTTGCCTTTTCCTTTGCTTGAAGTTTCAAAATCATCACCCAACACAATGGTTGGACCACTAGAAGAGTCAGGAGATGATAAGCTCTCTCTTGTGGACACCATGTGCCTTGAAGCTCCATAATCAATGATGAATTATGCCGGATTTTATTTGGTTGCCATCAGTGCATGCACACTATCCTTATCTTCATAATTTTTTCCTCCATCCTTTCTCCTTGCGCTCTCAGGAAGAGGAATGCTGGATTTCTCCAGGAGTTGAGCCATTTGATCAATGGTCTTCTTCATGCAGGAGATTTAAATATGAAATCCCCTGCTACAATAGTTACACTTTTCCTTCTCATTCTTCTTGTTCGGATTTATATTGAAATTTGATTTTGAGGAGTCTTCATGGACTTTCTGCTTGTCCTTCCTTTGATTAGTGGGTTTCTTGAAATTGCCCTTCTTCTTGCCTTTCGAACTCCTTGAATATCCAATAGTTAAACAATGATATTTTGATGGATTTTTTATGGCTCCCATCAAGAAAAACTTGTCTTGTTCTTGTGTAAGAGACTCCATTAATTCTGAGAGTGTAGGACTCTTCTAGTTTCGAACTTCCTTCCTTGTGGATTGGAAGGTTGAAACAAAGAATGAGTAATCAGGGCCGAGATTGGAGAGAATGACCAATATTAGTTGCTCATCCTTTTTATCAATTCCACATTTCTTCAACTATAGAACAAGTGACTTGAACTTTGAGAAAAAATCCTGGAGGTTCTCGAAATTCTGTGGACTCAATGAAACAAGTTCATTATCCAGTTGGTGGCCTCTTAATTCATCTGTCTTGCCAAAAAATTCTTGAAGCTTTAGAAAAAATTCATTGGGAGAGGTAAGACCATCTAGATGGAATAAAATATCCCTGTATGTAGTGAGACACATGAGACCATAGGCTTCATATCTTCGATTATGCCACTTTGATTTCTCAATTGCTGAGGTTGGCTCAGGTTCAGTTTCCATAGTCACCCTGTAGAGGCCTTTGCTCCTCAACATGATCTCCATCTGTGCTTTCCAGTAAAAATAATTGAATGGAGTGAGGATGCTCTGATGTGAATGATCCATGGCATCTCTAAAATAACTTGTATAGTGGTTTGGGTGCGCCTCAAGATGATTTGTTGCGCCCTCTAGGTGATTGAAAGCGCCCTGTAGATGACTGAATGCGCCCTCCTTGAGACTGGTTGGATCCTGTAAGATAATCAATGGAGAAAAGAATATCTTGATAGCTTTGATACCATGTGAAATTTATTTCACACCAAGATCTGATCAAGAAATTACAACTCTCACAAGTAATTCTCACACAACTAGTTAAGAACACTGAAAAACAGTCACATATGATGCAAACAAAATTACTCTCATGAATAATAATACATCAACCAACCTTGGGAAAGTAATAGGCTTTCAATATATAGAAATAAATCAGAGATTCAAAAGTATAAGGATGCCATTCGAATCCTCACAAAAGCAGACTTACTAAAATTATGAAAAACCCCCCTAGGTGGAAAGTGTGTTCTCCAAGTCACTCCAAAGGCTCACGAATTTCTGATTTAGTGATCAGAAAGTGATGTAAAATCATGCCAAATACATGATTTGGAAAGAAGAAACCTCATGGAGGATGAGCTGGCCAAAAAACAATTATGACTAGTCAACTAGCTTTTACCTTTCACCAAAAAGTGGTAAAAAGCAGTAAAAGCAGCTAATGCACCTTTCTATTCTAGGATTAGCTAAAAATAGCCAGAATCTTATCCAAGATCTCAAGGAATGTGCTCTAGTGGGTTTAGGAATCTTGTGGTCCACACAATGATGTTTTAGGCCAACTAACTAGTCTAATACATAGGAATTAATCATAAAATGATTAATTATTGATACATGGTAATAAATGACATAGATGGGTTTTAAATATTCCAACAATATCAGTAGCATAACATAACTGAGAGCAATGACACTGACCAAGTGATGGAATTGAAATGGCATGATGGCCAATAGGATGGCTAGGTTATGGCAATGAGAGCACAACGTTATTTCATGAAGAAAAAAACCCTAGGTATAACCAATACCCGCACCATGCAAGCGACTTACAAGCACAATGGAAGGTCTGGCCTTACACGCTATTCAATTTAAATGCAAATGAGACGGTAAAATGATTTTCAAAACCTAATAAACAATGGTGAAGACATTGTTTACGGATAAAAGGAAGACTGCCAAAAAATGACCCACCTGACAATACGCAAGTGGTCCAAAAGGCTCTCCAATAGAGTTAAGCGTGCTTCCCGTTGTTCGATGAGTGATCCAAAAATCCATTACAAACATTGTTTACAGAAACAAAAATTGAAGACATTATATACATAAACATAACCCTAACATTAAATGTGTCTTGACACATGTGCGAATGGGGTCCACTTACTTGTTTTGGGCATGTTTTCTCATTTCACACCAAAGCTATTCAGATCAAAATTTCATAGCACTTTACCATTCGATAGCGAAATGTTTCAGAGCACTTTCATCTTTTCCGCCGATCCAGTTTCGGCTCAGTTTTCATTTGGCACCAATTCGTTTCAGAGTGAAACTAGTTTTATGTCAAACTATTTCGGGGAAGAAATATATTTGATGTCGATCCACTCCATCTCTTTGATCGACACAACTTCCCATTCTACGTCGGATGCCTCGGTGTGCATTTTAGTTTTGTTTTGAATGTGTCAATGAAAAAATAGGATTTTGCTCTGATACAAAGATCTTCTCAAACGGTCAAGGATTAAGCGAACTCTCATGGTTGCATTGGT
The DNA here is from genome assembly GCA_027924585.1 of Larix kaempferi. Taxonomy (NCBI): domain Eukaryota; kingdom Viridiplantae; phylum Streptophyta; class Pinopsida; order Pinales; family Pinaceae; genus Larix; species Larix kaempferi. The sequence goes on along the minus strand of BSBM01000017.1, from coordinate 23,364,663 downwards.
GTAAAAATCTAACTTATTCCGGTCGTTTCGGGACTCACTTCCGTTTGACCGTGTCGATGAAAAACAAGCTTCTGCTCTGACCGTTTTGGTGCTAATTAATAACTTCACTGATCGTTTCGGCGTGAAATTGAAATGTCCTCCGATAAGTCCTGTTTCTTTTGTTCTCCAACCGTTTAGGCAGAACATTCTATTTTGCTCCGAAACACAATTCTTGCCCAAACATATGATCGTTTCGGCGCAACTTTGGATCGTGCTACGACCATTTTGGTGGAAAATTGAAAAATCTCCTGATACAAAAAATGATTTTTTCTTTTGTTTTCAAAAAATCAAAGTGTCAAACAGAAATTAAGTAGATAAAATAGAACAACACTCTAAGTAAATTCAAAAAGGAGGGGCCCTACAAATTTACAAAATAATTGTGGATTAGGTTACATCTACAACAATTTGCTAACATGCAAAGCAAGAATCTACTAGTATAGCCTTCTATCCATACAAGCTTCAATAATCAAATTAATAAACAAGAGACATGATAAAATAACAATACACCTTATATACGTGGTAAAACCCCAAATGGGGAAAACTCCACGTGAAGATATTGCCTTCTTTTTCTTCAGAAATCCTCAATATTACACTTGAGCTCCACTCCACATATGTTTCACAAATTTACAATAGCATTACAATGCAATACACAACATATGTTCCCAAAGGATCTCCTTCACCTTTATTATATAGCTAAAGGTATGGAATAACTACATGTCATACTACATGTGGGATAAATGATTTTCCATCTCCTTATATAATGAATGATAATAAGAGAATATTACTCCATGATGCATGTGGGAACTCCTTTTACATAAGATTAGAGTTATTTATGCCTTCCTTTGCTAAATAATCCATATTCTAACATCACACTAGACATCATTACACATGTAATATTAAAATTACAGATTCCAACACGACCTACTACTTTCGTCATTTTTCTCTTCACATGTTTGCGTTGCTAGAGTGCTTTCCTTCCCAAGACCATCCGTCATGGCTACTTGAAAAATTATTCGGCATAATATTAAACTGATCTATTTTTTTCTTTAACTTATTTAATCTTCTAATAATTTGTAAAACATAATAAAAAGTCAAGCGTTTCTCTCTTAGCTAAAATAAACTTGTCCCACTTCTAGATCTTCTTTTTAGGTATTCTATTTTTTTCCATATTCAACTGCTAATACCATACAAATGCATGGTGTTTTAAGAATGCGAATTCACTCTCATAGGTTATTCGAGTCATCCACTCAAAATATTCTTCCACTTATCCAATTCAATTCATTAATTGATTTATATGTGAACTCATAAAATAAACAAGCAAGTGCTTCATCATCTTGACTTCTTATGGTTCTCTTACAACATTCATTTCTTCACCATCTCATCTTCTACATATTTTGGAATTCTCAGGCTATTGGGCCATTTTGATAACATCCATTCACTTCAACATATTTTGTAGTAACTTTGCAATATCTTCAACAACATATGAACCAACATCTTTTATTTTGGTCCTTCCCTAGCCTCTTCTCTCACGAACTCCTCCTGCTGCCATTATGAAATCTCAATGCAAAATACTTTCTTCTGTAAATACCTCTTGCTCTCTTTAGAAACTCACTCAGAATCCACACACTCTTCCTCTAACAGTTATACTCATCATCAACGCTTCCATTGGAATTGGCTTCCACATTTAAGAGTCTTGACCACTTAGGATTATCTATGCTTTGATACCACATGATGTAGGTATTGGATTTGTGAATCAAAGTAAACAACTAAAACCAACAACAACAACTAAATTTCAAACAATAGAATATGCAATAGCTAATTATGCTATTTTTTATTCAAATAATGGCCAAATCTCTTGAGCCTTATTGCAATCTCAATGCTGATCCTTATATGGTCTCTAGGATTTCTCCTATAATTAAACCTACTTCTACAGAGAGGAAAATGCCTCATCATTGCCACTATATTTATATTTTTTGCTTATCTTTAGGGTGTGAACTGTAATATGGGAGTTCAACCATCTCAAACTCTAGAAGTTCAATCTATAATTGTTACAACTCATTTGGCTAACTGTCAAAGTTGTTTTATTATCCTAACACTGGCGATAGGCCATATGCCACCATTGCAGTTGATTCAACCCACATATTCGTATTCCAACTCATTAGATACACACTCCTAATGAATGTTGATGTTCACACAGTAACTATAAATTTATGAATTCCTTAGGATCATGCTGCTTGAACACATGGATGCATATTATTAGTGTTGAATTTCCTTGCTACATTATCTAGTGAACATGTGTTCCCATAAATATTTTCTTTGGTGTCTTATTTGATAGATATCAAGTTGGGGTTTGTTGATGCTCGAAATGGAATCTTAGGAAAAACACACAAAACACCCTTGTTGGGCGCTTAAGGGGGCAAATGATAAATGTAGATGCAAACCCAAAATATTCCTTAAATTTCTAGACTTTCTAGTTATAGGGTTAGTTTTATTAGTTAGACGAGTCAGTGGATTTGTTCCCCTTAAGGGTGCTAATCCTCCAATTATGTGTGCACAAAATTTTAATAGATGTCTTAATTTAGTGATTAATTTCCTTAAGTTATGGGTAAAAATGTTTCCCTATATCTACGATCTATGTGAATTAAACTAATAGATGAAGAAATATATGTCAATTGCTTATTAATTAAAGGTAAGAATGAATACAATTGTAGAACGAGATTGTTAATTCAATGTAAATGTGTAAAAACAAATGACGAGTACAATACTTAATGATTAAATTCTTGAGCCAGTTTTATACACACCATACTATAATGTGCAAAACAATTGTTCATAACAATGAGAGCATGCATATGTATAACACAACAAAATGAATAAATTGGAAAATAAATGATCATATATCAAAGCAAATAAGCTATGAAAGCGAAATATTGTACACATAGAAAGGCAAGTGTAGGTATGCCCAAAGAAAGGTTTTAATTGTAAATTATATTTTTTTATACAACCAAGGGTAACCAAAATAGTTCTAACAATAGGCATGGATTCTAGTAAACATGATGTTTATAATGAAACCATATGTTGTTCACACCAATTTAAAGCCAAGGTGCATGAAGCGCTAGATAGTGTGGAACTTTACTAACTCCACACTTAGATTGTTTGAAGGGTATCTGTGATCATGATAATATTAAACATATAGACCTTTGGAAATAAATTCATACACGAAGCAACTAAATAGAATTGACCTCTAGATGGAAGCACCTCCACTTTCACCCTAGTCTTGGAACTTGGATTGTAGTTTACCCTCCATTGCTAGCACTATTAGACTATTGAAGGCTTGAGAAAATGTAACTTATACATGATGCAATAACACAACAAAGGTATAAATTCTCTCTTTTCTCCTCCTGTTCCTTAGGTACCCCTCCTTTCTTTTATAAGAGGTGGATAGACAACCAAAAAGCTATAGCTGCTACCTTTTGAATTTACCTCATAAATTAATTTCTAGATTTTGCAATTTCAAACTTATTTAACAAGAAATTTTGTGGGTCACAAAGGCTTAAAGAAAAACAACGTTCTATGTCAACTATGGGTATTAACTTCACTAGTGTGCACATGAAATTAATTTTGATGACGCATAAACTCTTTTATAGTCCATTTTAAAACAATTCTGAATTGAAATAATTCATCCAATATATATATATATATATATAATTCAATTGTTAAATATCACCACAATCCGTAAAACAAGTTCATAAATACATAATTAAGAGTTGATCATATTGTGTCACATAATTGTCCAAACATGCATAATTGATAATCCATCAAGAAAACAACATTATGTGTTCTTCCAACATTGATAAAAAGTACATGTAGACCCATTGTACATTTTTCTAAAATGAAACGTCATACAATATGTTCTTGATACCCTAAGTCAATCAGAACAAATCTATTAAGATGATACAAATTTCCATTCTAGGAAGGGATTAGTGTCCATTCATGAATACCAAAAAGATGGGATCTCTTTAGTAATAACATCTAAGTGATCGTTCCCATTTTTATTTTGTTAAGTAACCACATCTAGAACTTCTTTACCTAGATTACCCATGATTATAATTAATGCAACCAGTGATACCAAATACACTTACCATTTCAATACCTTCATAATGTGAAATTCTTCACACAGGTGGATCTCCAACATTAAAACTATCCTCACAATGTTTAACACATATCTACAGAAAAATAGAGAAGAATACTGTACTAGAGAATTCGTCCTACAGATAGTTAAAATCTCTCATGGACATAACTAAGACCCTAGATACTTAATCCATGACAGAAAAAAAACAAATGGTGATCTATTCTCCTAGATCTAGCACAATACATAAGCTATTAAACATGGAAGAATAAGGGAAGAAGTAAGACTTACCTCCAACATGTAGGTTTTCCTTGTGTTTTCTCCAAGCTTGATCTCCAAGGATTGAACCTGTAAAACAAGAGAAAGGAACAAAAATTCCAAGCAAGTAGATGTATTAATCTAGATCTAATATACAACATATCACATATCAAATAACGAGATACATAATATGGGAGAATAGGCCAAGCTATCATTGATTAGAAAGCGATGAAGACATGTACATCAAAATGGATTATACCTGACTTTGTTGCAGCATGATCATCCTCCAAGCTCTCCTTCATCACCCTTTCAAGACTTATGGGATCATAATTTCCTCCTTTTTGAGTGTTCTCCAATCATAGGATCATAGGTTTGGTTCTTCCAAGAACTCCCTCCTTAGACCATGGATGGTACTCCTTAAGTAGGATTTGGGAAGGCCAACTACTAGGAGAAGATGGTGGATCTAAGTGAGGGAGATGTGGATCAAGGATCTAAACCATTCTAAGGAGGGACTGTGAGATGGGATTCGAATGGGTACTTCATCCGAAGAAAATCTCCATGAGATCCAAGATCCAAAATCAAAGGGATAAGCCTAAACTGATATTTTTGTGCCCCTATAACTGAGCAAAACACAAAAAAGAAGAAATTTTCTCTCCCCCATAGGCACGCAAGGCGCGGAAAAAGATGAAATTGTCGCTCCTAGGGACACTGGAAAGGCACAGAAATTCCAGTAAGAGGTATTTTTGGGAGGTGGTTAAGGTGGGTTTCGACCCCTTGCTTGTTGGATTTTCTTCTAAGTGTGACTAGGGAAGGGACCAACATTAGAATGAAGGGTCCTAAAATGCTTAGGAGGCATAAACATCATATTTTACATGGTGGTAAAACATGCAAACCCTCACTTACACATGGTGTGGAAATTTGAGGTACAACAGGTTCCCCCTAAAGTGTGAGGTCAGACAGAATTGATGGTCGAAACACTTTACCAATAATAAGTCTATAAGGATATTTGAAGGAGAACTAGAGAAGAGCTGCAAGCAAATATCAACAATATGTCTAAAAACCCTGAGGCGGGCATACCCATGCTCAAAACAACTGACTCAAAGGATTCCTGTCGACCAATACATTGTAGATCCATGATAGTACTGAATTAGGCTACGACCACCGACACACATTTTGGATCCGTACCCAACAATGACTGAAGACAAATAATGGGTAGTAGAATACAAGCGTAGATCCATCATGAGATAATGACACAACCATGACCAATGCAAGAGAGGATCTGTGTGACAATACATCAATGAGGTATCCAACATAATATTTGTGTGGGAACCTACTAAAAAACATCCATCGCAACTTGGGTAAGATAACAAGAATCCCCAGGATCTTCTTCCTGATCCCGAATTGATACAAATCTAAACATGTGATTACAAGGTGTTGAAGTCAAACATGATAGAAATCACTTGATTACCGATCAATAATGTAAACCATTAACAAGTGCGAGGGAAATCATTGATAATGATAATGATCCCCAAGATATCACTAGTACATTCCAACGAATGTGAATATACGAGTTGGAGTCGAGCACTCATGGAATCTTTCAATTAGAGGTCAATAATGAAACACACAGTTGAAAGCAAGGAAACCTACCATTGAGGCATGCAGATACCAAGGTAATAAGGTTGGTTTCTAAGTTTAATTCCTGGATGATGTACTAATTTCGATAGGAACAAAATCGTCCGAAGGAGGGCGATGATGAATCTCACATCATCGACACGAAACCAACATAGGAAAGTGATGTGAAGTAATGAATCAGATGAGTATGGAATGACACAAAGATGTACGGGATGGCAATATTGCAGAGATTAACTCAGGTGAATACTTCCCTTGAACATTGGATGGAACGACAATAATTGACTCGGTAGCATTGACTCGATGAGGCAGAGACCAAGACATAATGTGACGATGACTGAGGAAATATTCAGATAACTTGAAGGAGTGGGATGAATCATGGAGCTGTTGTGAATTATAGACAAAAAAATTACCCAACTATATGATGAGACACAGACGGGTGCCATGTTAAAGGATGACAATAAGCTGCCATAAAGCTTTCAAAAACGGAATTGGCTTATTTCTCTCTGACCCCCATCATGATTGAAGAGTACCTATTTGTTTTTTAACGAGCTTGAGGAGGATAACAGATGCTCGATATAGATCATCTTCGATGAGTCCAATCTCACATGTTTTATGAACCTAAGAAAGGAGGGGTTCGGTCCCATATGGGTCCTTCAATGTTTATTTTTATGACTCCAAAGAAGGTAAACTTGGCGATTTTTAGTGTTTAGAGAGTATGAAATAATATAAAGAAGACTCCTAATGGTTATTTTTCGTAAAAGTTAGTCTCCTCACCCGAAAAAGGATAAAACAATGTGAGAGAGAACTCTTATAATCATGATTGACTAGAGTATTCCTTTTTTGTAACTAGTCTAAACGGTTCCAAAAAGTGCTAAACTATCACCAGATAGACATCCTTTCAAATCCTTTTATGAGCGTGAAAGAAAGAAGTTCGCTCGACAATATTTTCATGTTTTAAGATTCCGAAAAGGGATTAAAAAGAGGCTCCAAAGAGTTCCTTTTTCGTATAGCTAGTCTCACAAGGTCGAAAAAGGGATAAACTATCGCTCGAAAGATGACTTTGTCATGGTTGATAACCGAGTATGACAAAGGTGAAAAGTAAACTTGACATAGTTCCTTTTCCATAAATAGTCTAACGAGGCTGGATAAAGAGATAAACCTATACTCGATAGACACACCTTTCTAACTTAATTTTAACGAGCACGAATATGGTATAAAAAACACTCAGAATATTTTTCATGTTTGAACGAGAGCACAAAAACAGAAAAGGTAATTTGAAACCACTTTTCATGTTTTTGACCAGAGCACGAAAAAGTGAAAAATAATTACTTGATTCATTTTTTAACGAGCTTGACATAGAAAAAGAACCATGCTTGTAGTCATTCATTTCATTTTTTAACGAGCTTGACACATGAATAGAAATCTGCTTGTAATGACCTGTTTCATTTTTTAACGAGCTTGACATAGAAAAAGAACCATGCTCATAGTCATCCGTTTCATTTTTTAATGAGATTGACACAGGAATAGAACTCTCCTCATAATGATCCGTTTCATTTTTTAACGAGATTGACACAAGAATATAACTATGCTCATGACCAATTTCATTTTTGTGTAATTCTACAAGATAGATCACACAACTAGAGTAAACCTCACAAATCTCACTCAAGAATTGCAAAGAAGAAGAAGAAGAAAGGAATCAATTATCACTCATAAATTCAGAAATGGAGAAATATGCAGTATAATCATACATGAGCTGTAAGCTGGCACTATGAAAAATGAATAAAATAACAATACTATCAAGTGAATTCGAATTAGCCAAAGGTGATTTGAATTCTCCTCAATGTGTGGCTTGGATAGCATTGGAGACATCACCTAATCAGTGGCAGTAGTCACAAATAGTCAAAAGTTAGTCAAATGAGTCTAACTAAGTATAAATGAGCCATGCGAGCACAAATCAAGGGATGGAGACTCCAAGGAGGGCGCATGAGCCTGTCAGTAGGTCAAGTGGCACTCCAATACAGACAACTGGAAGCTACAGGAAGTTAAAATGAGCAATAAATGCAAGAAATGGTCAATCAATGTTGCAACTAACTGTTAGAATCCAAGTAGGTGTAGTAGGGTGCATATGTCATCTAGGTGAGGAAAAAAAGGCACACTAGGTGGGTAGGAGGGATACCAAGGGCTAAAAATAGGCTCTAGGGGGATGAAAATAGGCTCCAAGTGTTGGGGAGACTACCATACTGATGACTGGATGCATGCATGAAAAACATGCAAATATAAATAATGATGGTGAGAATATTCCAACACCCTCCCGCAAGCCAAACTATGAGGAAGCAACTTAAAAAATAGTAGGGCCCTGGTAACTGAGACCATAGGTCACCCCGTACAACAATCTAAATAAATAAAGTGAGTAAAGAGGGAAAACCAAGTGGGAAGAAAGACCCCCCCCGCAAAATAGACTGTGGAGATGCTAATGTAGCATGGCATCACTCACACCTGAAGGAGGCAAGTGACCTTCTTTACCGAAGAAGGATCGATCGACAAGAAATAGATTGGTAATGTGAGAAGGATGAAACCTTCCATTATGAAAATCAGATCTGGTTCTCATTTGATCAAGTGGATCACCAACAATATATCCGACAGATATAAGAGTAGTGGCTTCCCATATAGGAAGAGGAGGATCGGTAGGTGGTAGATCATCAAGTTCTTGTGGATCTAGATCTTCCATTCGCTCATCTTCACTGTCAGTTTCTAGATATTTAGGTTCTTGTGGATCTGGATCTAGCATTTGCTCTTCATCATCTTCACTTTTAGATTCATAATCTTATCTCTCATGAGATGAAGATTTGCTCTCTTTCTCATCAAGCAGTGGAGGTGTGGTAGACAAGCTCTCTTGCTCAACAGGATGAGCATCATGAAGTGGCCATTCTTCAAAATATACACTCCTTTCAAGGATTGTTGACATAGTAGAAGGATAAAGAAGCTTGTAGGCCTTTGCACTCGATTCATAGCCCACCAGTATACACTCTCTGCTTTGTGGATCTAGGGCTCTCCTTTTCTTTGTTGGAATCCTTTCCCAATCTCTGGATCCAAACACTCTAAGATGGGATACATCAGGTTGGTAGCCCATCCATGCTTTGAAAGGAGTCATATTTTTTAGTCCTTTATGAAGGACTCTTTTATGAAGGTAAACAACATAGTTGATGGCTTCTGCCCAAATACTAGGGTGAAACCCTTTCGACTTTAGCATGCAAGTTGAAATCTCCTTTAATGTTTTGTTCTTTCTCTCTGCAACAACATTCTGTTGTGGTGTGTAGGGAACAATATGCTGCATCTCTATGCCTTCATCATTGCAAAAGGATTGGAGGTCACCCTTGACATAATATCCTCCATTATCAATGTGAATGGCCTTGATCTTTCTATCTAAAAACTTTTCTGCAGAAGACTTGAAAAACTTAAAGTATCCAAACAATTCTAATTTTAATCTGAGAAAGTATACCCATGTAAATCTTGAATAATCATCAATAAAAGTAAGAATATACCTTGCCTTGTTCAAATATAGATCTGGAAATGGCCCTGCAACATCACTATGAATCAGATCTAGAGGTTGAGAGGCTCTCCTTTCCTTTCCTTTCTCAAACTTCTTTTTAGGATGCTTTCCCATCAAGCAACCCTTACAATTTCCCTTCCCAAACATGATTTTGGGTAGATCTTCAACCATCTCTTGAGTATGCATATATTGCAGGTACTTGTAGTTGAGATGCCCAAATATTTCATGCCATATACTACTCTCTTCATTTGCATGCGTGTGAAGAGCAGACTGCTTGGAGAGAGGAAGAAAGTGAGAGAACTCATAGAGTTTCGAATTGTGGTTTGCAATACCTTTTGCAATGATATTTCTTGAAACCATGTCTTGTATTTCGACCTCATTTGGAGAGAAGATCACCCTCTTGGGCTCTCTAGTATGGGTCATTTGGTATATCGAAAGTAGATTGGCAGTAAGTGTAGGAACATAGAGCACATCTGAGAAGTACCCATGATCAAGTTTGATCCTTCCAATCCCCTCAGAGGATACCTCATAATCATTCCCCAACATGATGGAAGGGCCAACAGTGCATTCGAAACCAATAAAGAAATATTTGGAGGAAGACATGTGTCTTGATGCTCCTGAATCTATGATGAAAGAGGACTCTCTTGATGCACCTGCCATGAGAGCATGGCATCTCTCCTTGTCCCCAGATCTAGAAGGTTCAGGTTCTTTCTTCCTAGCACATGCAGGTATTGGAAGGTTATTATTTTCAAGTAACTAAGCCATCAAGTCTATAATCTTCTTCATACAAGAACTCTCAGGATGAAATCCTATATTGCAATAGGTACATTTGGATTTCTCCTTTTGAGATTGCTTGCCCTTCTTGGAATTTGAATCCCCTTCTCACTGATAGGGAGCCTCCTTTTGATTCTGTTCATTCGACTTTCTGTCAATTTTTTTTTTGTTTTCACTTTCCATTCACTCTCTTGACTTTAGCAGCTGAAAGTGATGAATCCATCTTGGGTTTGATCATCCCCATTTGAATCAACTTCTCCTCCTCTTGTGTGAGAGAGGTGATGAATTCATCAAGAGTGGGAAACTTCCATTTTGGGATGGATAGCTTCACTGTCTGAAAGGTAGAGACAAATACTGAGTAGTTAGGGCCCAATTTTGATAGTATGGAAAGGATGAGCTGCTTCTCTTCCTTCTCTATCCCATATCTCTTCAATTGTGAAATCAAATTTTTGAACTTGGTAAGAAACTCATTGATGGAGTTGAAACTACAAGGGATCAGTGAGATAAGCTCATTTTCCAACTTGCGACCTTTCAAATCATCTTTCTGTCCAAGAAGAGATTCGATCTTGTCCCAAAATTCTTTTGGAGTGGCTAGATCAATGACATGAAAATGGAGGTCTTCGGAAATGTTGAGGAGTAGCAGTCCTACTGCTTCATCAAGTTTATCTAGGTACTTGGATTTCTCTACTGCACCAGTGGGTTCGACTGCAGTCCCATTCAATACTCTAGAAAGGCTCTTGGACTTCATGAAGATGTCCATCTTGGATTTCCATTCGACATAATTGAATGAATTCAGTTTTAGATCCATTCGTAGATGTCAAAGTCGAATTGAAGATGCATTCGAATGATGGAATAAACCTGCAAAACAAATGAAATTGTTGATGGAGATTTGCTGCAAATCGAGAGAACACTGCCTTAGGAAAATGAGAACATGTGACTGGATCCTTCACACCTGGATAGATCTCATTGGATTGCTCCATTGAATTCAAGACAATTTCACCAGGAATTGCTGTGGAAATCCAGAGGCTTCTGATGCTCAATGAATTGCTGCAACTGCTATTGTTGCAATTCGAATAGTTGACTCTAGCTCTGATACCATGTGTAATTATACAGGATAGATCACACAACTAGAGTAAACCTCACAAATCTCACTCAAGAATTGCAGAGAAGAAGAAGAAGAAATGAATCAATTATCACTCATAAACTCAAAAATGGAGAAATATACAGTATAATCATACATCAGCTATAAGCTAGCACTGTTAAAAATGAATACAATAACAATACTGTCAAGTGAATTCGAATTAGCCAAAGGTGATTCGAATTCTCCTCAATGTGTGGCTTGGATAGCATTGGAGACATCACCCAATCAATGGCAATAGTCACAAATAGTCAAAATTCAGTTAAATGAGTCTAACTGAGTATAATTGAGCCATGTGAGCACAAATCAAGGGATGGAGACTCCAAGGAGGGCGCATGAGGCTGTCAGTAGGTCAAGTGGCACTCCAATACAGACAATTGGAAGCTACATGCAGTTAAACTAAGCAATAAATGCAAGAACTGCTCAGTCAATGTTGCAACTGAATATTAGAAGCCAAGTAGGTGTAGTAGGGCGCATATGTCATCCAGGTGAGGAAAACAAGCACTAGGTGGGTATGAGGGCTAATGAGGGATAAAAACAGGCTCTAGGGGGCTGAAAATAGGCTCTAGGTGCTGAGGAGACTACCATACTTATGGCTGGATGCATGCAAATATAAAGAATGATGGTGAGAATATTCCAACAATTTTTACACAAGCTCGAAACCGAAGAGAAAGTATGCTTGGGACTGATTTCATTTTTACACAAACTTGAAGCCAAAGGAAAATTATGCTTGGAACTGGTTGGTTTCATTTTTACACAAGATTAAAACCAAAAGTAAACTATGCTTGAGATTGGTTCCTACCCAACGTGATGTCCAGAGGTTGGTAGTGTGCCCCCCAACATAAGAATATAGGGGAATAACTCCAACATTATGTCCATAGGCTGGAGACATGCCCCCATCCCTAAGGGGAAGAAAGCACTAAAACATGTGGAACATTCAGGGAAGTTTGATGACTAGCAGTCATGTGATGATTAGGTTTAAGAAAGTAAAGTTGATCAATGGCCACGATCCTCCCGTCATGGGGAGAATACATCATTCAAAAGAGTGAGGACACTATAGATTTCATTGCATAAAAATTATCTTGTCCAAAGAGTAGATTAAAATCTAAGAGACCTTGGAATACCATAACATCAATGCAGGAAGTTTTCTCTCCTAAAGTGATAGGTAACTAAGGAAGGATCCCTAAATGTCCAGTAGGTCTTCTATTAAAAGCCAATATTTGGTTAGTGATTGGCACAAGCTGAGGATAACCTACAGCTTTCCAAGCAGTTGAGGATAAATTACTAATAGAAGCTCCTTCATAAACTATAGTGTGAAAGATATCCTTATCGACAAATCCTACATATATTTGGAAAGGAACACCCGAAGGAAGATGAGATTCTGTTAGACTACTCCAATCATAGGAAATAACCTCAGTGCTTGGAGGGGGTTTCGTCGAAATGGGTAAAATTCCCCCTTGTATTGAACAATTCGAACTAACTAAGAAAACATTAGTGGTTTTCAGTTCACTCTCAACTAAAATATTAGAATGAGACGAATATTGTGTCATGGTGATGACTCCAGTCTTAGCATTCTCCAATGAAAGAGTGGGATTGAGTGGAGATGACATTGATTCGAACACTTCAACTTAACTCTTCAAAGGAAGAGCAGGATGAACTACTTGTTATTCACATTCTGAGGAAAGAGTGGGATAGACCAAAGATGGAGCTGTATCGAATACTTCATCAACCAATGGGGGGTCAAGAGATAGCTTATGATATCTGGTTGGAAGGTGATTATGAGATATAGTAATGTCTTCCAACAATTGTGAAGCTTCATCCATGCATGGACAAAGGTAAGTAAGGTGCATGTCCTTACATAACAAACAAGGATTCTTGACTTTACCTTTCTGACCCTTAGCCATAGAGTCATTTCTCAATGGGATATCATCAGTATGATGTCCAAAGGATGATGATGTAGGTTGTATGGAGGCTTTAGACCACTCTTATAACACTTTGGAAATACCATGAAAATCCTTAATAAGGTGATCAACCCTGCAAATATTGCAAGGGAAATTGTGTCTACGAGGTGTTTGAATAGAATAAGTGCCGTCAGAGGTGGCTGGTTGATGCTTGGTATCTTTCTTATCTTTATTCTTCTTAATATTCTTCTTCTTATTCTTCTTATCCTCCTGACTACTAGAATCACTAATTTTATCAGGCGAGGAAGAGGAAGAAGAAGATACATTTGATGAAGACTGAAAATGATCACTTTGGGGTTGATACTCTTGTGGTGGAGAGTTAACATTTGAAACATTGGGCACAACCGGAATCACTGGATTGAATAACCATACCGGTAATCCTATAGTTAATCCAGGAAGATTTAAAGTGGCAATAAAGGGAGGACCAATATCTCCAACTGGAGGAAAGACAAAAGTACCCCTTGAAAAGGGGCCTCTTGATTGGTAGTCCCAGAAGAGGCTGTCATATATCAACTCTCTGAGGCCTTCTAAATACCACAGACACCAAACAATACTCAAAATAAAAGAAACATGTAAAATTTGTGAATAGGAGGGACGTAAAATTCGGATCCCAATGGGTGTGTCAAGCTGCCACAACTCATGATATACTGTAGGGTCCAACCGTTATACTCGGCCCAATTTTTTAGAGCACTAACTAAGGAGGATTGGGACCATACCCTTGGTTGTATAACGTGACTACCTAACACTACGTGTGTAGTAATCTCCTTGAGTGTTGTTCTCGGTGTATTGCGACAACAAGATGACCATAAGGCTTACTCTGATGGTTCTAGGATTATATAGGGGTCTCCTGATATACACAAGGTATGTGGGAGCTCAAATCTATAGTAGTGTTATTGTTGTAGTCGAGGGGGTTGCATTGTTACCAGTTGTAGTACCACTATTTTGACCCTTATGGTTATTGGCCTCAATGTAACTAATGTATGCAATGTGTGTCACCCTAGTGTGGAGCTCAAGGCCAAGGCCCCATTAGTGGATGTTCAGGTTTTAGTTGCATAGGAAAGTATTTAACAGTTGATTATTCATGGGCTATTAAGCCATGAAGAAATGTAAATGATGTAAATATTAACATTTCAATCAAACACATAGGGGATTCGCTATGGAGGAAACGTGAGAAATAGGGGCTACGTATCCACTAGGGAGTGGTGAGGGGGTTGTGGGATGGGAACCCATGTTGCCACGTGTCCATTCATGAACCCATATGACCTCCCATAATTCCATTAATGCAATTGTAAGAGGGTGGTTGAGGAAACCAGGCTCATGAAGTCAATGGAGTATGGAATAGACTTGCGGACCCGTATGGTAGGGGGCGACCTGTGCTTGCATGCCCTGTAAATCATTTCATACCTGGGGGATTCGCGTAACTTGTTTTCTATTCCATGGTAAGGGAAGAGGAATTCATTCATTCAAGGATAGGGATATATTCACGAACCCGCAAAACAGAGAGGGGAGAACCAGAGGTCGCAATTCTGTGGAGGCAAAAATCGCAGAGCCAAGTATTACCAGAAAACCTTGTTTTAGAAGCAGATAGTGGAAATCTGTGGGGGATTCACGTGGGAAGATTTTGGGAAAGATACAAGAGTGGATTGAAGTGGGAAAAGGATCAAAGAGTTGGATTCTAGAGTGGAACCAGTGAAAGCTCAAGTATCCATTGGTTTAGAAGTCAGGACCAGCCATACCTGCCTACGTCAATGCTGAGGGAAGGGGCTCCTGAGGGATTGTGTAGCATAGAAGGGGACCTTACTCAGGATGAGAGTGGAGGTGATGGGGGTGCCTGGGCTGTTTGAATCCAAGGGGATATGCTTGTATCTCTATGGTGGAGCTCAATGAGTTAGTAAACTCAGTCCCTGCATCCCCATTTGCTTGACAAACCCACTGTGTGTTGAATGCCTTGAGTGATTGTGAACCAATGCTGTGAGTGAGCCCGAGTGATGATCCTTAGTGGATACATAGCCCCAGCTCGGGGGTGATCTCTGATTGATGAAATGATAGAGGCTAGGCAAAGATCTATGGTTGTGATGGAACGTTGCAGTCCATAGCCGATTTCCTGGTGGTTTTCAATTAAAATATAAGTGCCTTGTGGTGTTTGAATAAGGATGTCTCATGTGTTTATGGCTTGCTTATTATACACCAGTTATTGATTGAATGAATTTATATGGAAGTGAAGCAATAAGAAGCTTTGTATGAGTAGGGCTGTATACTTATGCCTTGAATTTGAATTGTGTTCGAAGTTGTTGTTATGCCATGATGAATGATGGATGCATGCTAGATGTGTGTGTGTTATATATGTCAAATGCATGATTTGGTTTAGATGGTTAATGGGGATGAATACCCAAGTATCATGTATTATGTATTATGTTGTAGGCATGTCATTGCTTAATCCCGCACCTTGCATCTTCTTATTATGTTGTGTTGGTATTCATATACATTCGTGCTTGAGGAATAAGGCTAAATGTATGCATGTCATTCCTCAATCTATTTAAGAAGAAATAGACTAAATATAATCCCTTCTAAGGGTGGATAATGCTTTAGTACCTTTATGTTTATGGAGTGTATGTTGAATCAATTTGATTGATAGGATGATCATATGTGTGAGCCAAGTAGGAGGATGATTTATTGTTATGTGTCTCATTGTATTGCATGAGGGTAATGCACCATAAGACTGGCATGCGATAGATATGATTGTTACGTCTAACTTTATGCACCTTACTTTTTGTGATATGTATGATTAACCCTGTGAATGAGTTGTATGCTTACATATGATCCTTGGGGAGGAGGGGAAGACCCTGGAAATGTTTCAGAACCCCTCTATGGGTCAGGTGGAAGGGAAATTCATGATAGGAAGAAGCCTTAAGTCCTTTTTGGTAGAGTCATGGACATAACTTCAGTGGGAAATTTAGCATGGATGAGTGCTCAGATGATGCAAGGATTTCACCATTGGATATAACTCTCCAAGAGATTTCCAATGGTACCGACCTTGTCTCATTTGGATCAAGGACGAGGAAGTTATGCCCCTCAGAAGTTGTGTGGAGAGTTACCATTGCAGGGGTGTGGTTCCGCATGCCCGCATCCACAATTGCGGATTGCGGATTGCGGAAAGGTAAGTTTTCCTGGTAGGAAATTCTAAATTCCCGCATCCGCAATGCAGATTTCGGATTGCAGAATGGTAAGTTTGTCAATGGGAAAATATTGCACTTCCGCATCCCCAAATGCAGATTATGGATTGCGGATTGTGGGTTGCGGATTCGTGGTTGTAGATTGCGGAAAGGTAAGTTTTCCGTTGTGGAGTTTTGTTCTGGTTATGAAGTTTGGCACTTCCACATTGGCAATTGCAGATTGCAGATTCACTGTTGCGGGTTGTGGATTCGCTGTTGCAGGTTGTGGATTGCGGAAAGGTAAGATTTCCGGTTATGAAGTTTGGAACTTCCGCATCCGCAATTGCGGATTGCGGATTGCAGATCCGAGTCATTTCAATTGTGTGTGTGTATTCAGTTGAATTTGGAGAAAAAAAAGAGTATCCAGGTCTGCCATCGCCTCTGAAGGACACCGAAGTGATCTGAGGATGTTACACCAGTGATACATAATATATATAAGCAAGCACACAAGATACAAATACAACAAGACAAGAAGATGGAGAGAAAACAAGCCTTTTATTACTCAACAAGATGCAGAACAATACATATAAGAACAGATCTAAGTTAAACCAATGGTTCGACTCACCAACCTATTTGTATGCTTTACATACAGTTATGTAGCCGCTTGTTGGTTCAACTGACCGACCTAATCCGACATGTTTTGGTCGATGCAACTGTTGGCGTGTATTACAATGAGTCGGGTGAAGAACCTAGTCGACAAGCCGACTTTGGCTCCTCCAACATCCCCCCCACCTCAAAATTTTTCTTCATCCAAAAGAAATGAGGAGATGAAAAATTGTTAACTATGTAAAAATAATAGATGTAGTTGTTACTGTTCATGACTGGAACTAGCCGCTGGTTGCTGTTGGACACATACCACAACGATTTCTTCGATAGAGACAGACAATTGGTGCTGAAAATATTCCCAGGTGCGCAACACGTTTTGAATAACTATGGTTAATGTGGTTAATCTCAAAAAGTTTTCTACTTTATCCTGAGTCGATTTGTTTTGTAGGTTAATCAAGTCGTGACCAAAAATATTTACTTTGTCATCAGCGGTTGAAAGTAGTCTTTGAAGATACGGTTGAATATTTTCAAGTTTAAAGAGGCTAGTCCAAGCTTGACTTATCCATTGGTCTTCATATTTTTCCAATTTTTCCAGCTTCTCGTTTTCCATGATAATTTGGTCGTTGGTAGTTTGGATTAGAGCTTCATCAGCTACTTGTCGTTGCAGGTGCAGATTGCTGAGTAGCTCGCGTGTCCACTGCATTTATTTAAATACATTACCGTAATGAGTATACTAGTTGCTGAGGAGTTCGGCGACTGTGGATGCCTGATCATTTTACTTTCTTAACTGGCTATGAGCTGAGGTGAATGCTGTGTACCGCGTTCCAGTAAGGAGGATGTTTCTAAGGACTGTTCTTGTCGAGTCTTGGTGAGTTCATATTTTAATGTCGACATGACAGTTTTAAGTATTTGGTATGCTTTGTTGAGTGTACTTGTCGCGTCGAAATTCGATGGCAGCAGGACGACTTCTTGCGCTAAGTCTTCATACTTAGCCAAAAATGATGCCTGGTCCTCCTGCAGTTTTTGGATGCGTTCTTGAGTTTCAATGCGTCTATGTCTTTGTTCTCGGTTAACCGCATCTGCAAGTAAGTTGAGCTCCTCCTGTGTTTCTTCTTGCGGGTCATATGTGGAGATTGGCCTGAACTGGTCAAGGTGTATAGATAGGCGACTCTCTTGTTGAATATACTGAAGGTGTTGCTACTGTCTCTGCTTCTGTCGCTCTTTTTCTTGTTGCCTCTTTTCTTTTCGATGATTACTCTTTTTCTGTTCTTGTGATTTTTTTGTAGCCTCTTCCTGTGGTGTTGGTTCTTTTTGTTGATCGGCCACTGCTGGTGATTTATTTGCATCTACTTGTGTGGTGGTGGAAATTTGTTCTGTCTTCGCCTAGATGGTTGGTTCTGATTCTTTTCTTGTTTCTTTTTGTGCTGAAGTATTGTATTGTTCTGGAGATACTGTGTTTTCTACTTCAGGTTCTGCTATCTTGGTTTCATCTGGTGCTTCTAGCACTGTTTCTTCTATAGCGACTGTGTCTGATATTTCTTTTGGATTTTCAAATTGTTGAGCTGCTGATTTTGGAGAAGTTCCGTTGGTAGGGGTTGGGGTGGAGGACTTGGGTTGACTTGAGACGATGATGAAACGGTCGGAAACGAAGGGGGAACTTCATTTAATGGTGGTGGAGGAGGGGGATCAGGGTTGCTATACAGAACTAGATTGACTTGAGGTGACAAGAATTCAGGGATCAATGTTTCTTCTTTGATATGGTTATTAATTTATGGTGGGATATTAGGTAGGTCG
The DNA here is from genome assembly GCA_027924585.1 of Larix kaempferi. Lineage (NCBI taxonomy): Eukaryota > Viridiplantae > Streptophyta > Pinopsida > Pinales > Pinaceae > Larix > Larix kaempferi. The sequence continues at coordinate 23,345,633 of BSBM01000017.1, read as the reverse complement.
AATAAATGTCGAGGAGGTGATTGATATTCCACTATCGGTAGACTGGAAAGGGAATGAAGGATGAGGTTTCTCCGGTGATCATGGGTTTGCTGACAGAAGTGACAATTGATTTTCTCCTCTACTTGATGTTGAATGCTATAAATGAAATAACTATGGGCACATAGCACATTATTGTAGAAGAAACATAACAAGTTATCCTAAGAAAAATAGGGAAGAAGCTTTCATTTCCAAACATAGAGAAGAATACTCAAATGTTTGGGAAAGGAAATAAAAACAAGAAGATCCAGAAGAGACAAGTTGTAGAAAAGAACAGAAGAATGAATAATGCGGATTTGCACTCTATGCTCAAGATAAAGGGAACCAATGACATATTTATAGTGGATGTTTAAGACACATAACTGGAGATAAGACCAAGTTTCTCACCTTAAAGGAAGAAAAACTAGATAGTTTTACTTTTGGAGATAATGATTCTACAAAGATAGTTGGAAAAGGTATTTCTAATCTTAATAAAGGAACTAAAACACCAAATGTCTTGTATGTTGAAGGGCTAAAAAAAAATTCTAAGTGTTATCCAAATGTGTGATCAAGTTTATAACCTCACATTTGATTTGAAAGGGTGTGAAATAAGGAAAGTAGGATCAAGAATATTAGTGGCATATGAAAACATAACCTCAAGAAATGTATACATACTCAATGAAGGAAAAATATTTAAGAAAAGCACAAGCCCAAGGGGATTAGCCCTTTTCCATTGATGTTAAAGGGGGGAATTGCAGAAAGGGGGAGAATTGTAGGCATAAGAGGAGTTGCAAAAAAGGGGAGTATCTACAGTTTTGTTACAGAATTGTCTAAAGGTTGCCATAAATGAAAAATGGATTGTTGGAAATATTATTGTCATTGATGTCAAAGGAAGGGGAGACTACATATGTCCATGATAAAGATTGCAAGATGGAGATTGTTGAAAATATTGTTTTTGGATTTTTTATGCTTAGTTTGGATACCCTATATTTGAAGGAATTTTTTTCTCTAGATACCTAGCTAATATGGGAGCATATTTACATGGTTATAAATATTCTTCTGATACCTTTCCAATGGTATATGTAACTCCCTCTAACTCTATATGAAAGGATTTGTAAAGTTAGCCCAACCAGAATTCCAGGTAGGCCCTACCAAGATATTGAACAATGTTATGTCATCCCATAAAGTGATTTAAGAATAGTATAAATAAGAGGAGAACTTACTCATTTTCTAATTCACTCATCCAAGACATGGATATATCATAGGAGAGGTGCACTAGTGGAAAGGGTTGCAACATTTGAAGAAGAGGATGAGAAAAGAGTGAGTATCATTCCAAAAAGGGAGATTTCCAGGTTAGTATGGAACTTTCTCTATAAATTATGTTCTAGGACATGTTAGACTGTGCCACTTAGAGGATATGGATAAAATATATTGAAGTATCTATGATCCAATTTTTAGATGTTGGTCCTCTATATTTTATGAGATATGACCTTGGTAAGTTAGGATTTTTTAATGATCCTAAAATCAAATTCAAATAGGTCAATGTGGAACTTTTGCTATAACATATGTCATATGATGTTTCAGACCATGAAACTTGGAGGAGATGAATTATAGATATATAAGTACCTTTGGTTCAATTTTCAGATGTTGTTTCTTTATATTTTTGTATATATGACCTAGGGAAGTTAGGTTTTCATGAATGATCCCGAAATCAACTTTAAATAGGCTAGTTTGACATTTTTGCTATAAATTTTTTTCTAGGAAGTTTTAGACAATGAACCTTGGAGGAGATGAATTATAGATATTAAATTACATGTGGTATTAGTTTCAGGTTTTGGTTCACTATAGTTTTAGATATATGATCTTTGGAAGTGAGGGTTTCTGTATAATATGAAGCAGTTTTGAAGCAGATTATGATGCATTTGTAGATTTAGGTGTTGTATTTTGCAAGAGTACATATTGACATATGATTAGAATCCATAAGGAAGTACAAGCAGAAGCATAGGTATCAACAATAGAAATAACAATGGAAACAATAATAGATTTGTGTCTCTAGTAAGTCGATGTCTACATATTACTGAGTTGGTGCTTAGTTGAGGATATTGGTGTCTCCAGTAGGTTGATGCCTACATATTGTTGAGTTGGTGATAATTTAAGGTGATTGGTGTCTCCAATAGGTTGGCGCCTACAAACTTTGTAATAGTAGTTTGGTGCCTACATGAATTTATAAAGGTAAGTTTTGTGGTTTTCTCTCGAAAGGGTTTCCACGTTAAATTCTATTTACTGTGATTTCACTAGTACAAAATGGGTGATGAGTGACTAAAAAATCACTAAAAATTGGAGATAAATGACTAAACTTGGTAATATGACCGTTGGTGATAAATTAGTAGTCACTTATCTCCCGACCAAATTGGTCATTTATCACTTGGTCATAAATTGCTTTAATTGATTCATGAGTTGGTCATATACTTAGTCATTTATTTGGTCATTAATTGTCGCCATTTAGTCGTTTATTTGGTCATTAATTGTTTCTATTTGATAATTTATTTGGTCGTTAATTATCGTTGTTTGGAAGTACATTTAGTCGTTTATTTAGTCATTGATTGTTGTTAACTGGTCATTTATTTAGTCATTGATTAATGTTAACTGATAATTTATTTAGTCAATGATTGTTGTTAACTGGTCATTTATTTTTTCCTTGATTGATGTTAACTGGTCATTTATTTTTTCATTGATTGATGTTAACTGGTTAGTTAATTAGTCGTTAATTTATACATATAGGGCATGGAGGAATCGAACAACGAACCTCCTTCATGTAAGGCAGGTGCTCTTCCATTGAGCTATCGCCCTTGAATAGAATTAAAGTTCACATTGAATCAAAGATCACACTAAAAATATATCACAAACTCTTAGAAACATTAATACACTATGATTCCAATTGTAACATAAAACATATCACAAACTCTTAAAAAACATAACAAACTATCACAAAGGGAATCTATATGATATATAAGTGTGGTATCTAGAAGTCAATGGTTTTGGTATTTCATTTTTTCATACTTTAGAAACTTAGTCGATTTGGATTTGAAAACATTGCATGTTGTAATTAGAGGAATCCCTTGTTTGATGGTAAACAATCCTTAAGATAAGCTACTGGTTAAAATTTGGAAAAATGTAAATCTAAAACCTTAGACTAGTGGCTTGCAACTATAATACATTGAGATAAGAAAGTTTCATGCTTCCATACACAACTCCCATTGTGAATGCAAAGACACGTGCTACCTGCAAATTTGAGTTTATGTGTATTTATTGTTTCAAAGTAAATGAATGATTGATGATTGGTTAAAATAAGAAAACATAGCTAATACTTATTCATCCCCTATCTCAGTATAACCATAAGTCCAACATAAACCTGTGACATATTGTGACCCTATGGAAATACCCAACATAATATTTTAATATATTTATGATTATGAGTCTAGCCTATCATAATTCGATTTCAAATCATGCAATTTATTTTAGAAGATGCTCATGCTTACTTTATTCCTTTTCTAATTGTATACTTAGAAATTCCATCAATTTCCTTAATCCTTCCAGCTTATAGGTTATTTAATTAAGGATTCTATTAATATCATGGGTACTATCATGAGCCATCGTGGTATGGAAATGATTTTTTATGAGACTATATGAACATACTACAACATTTATGAATATAGAACTAGGATCTATGATCCCAATTTTCCCAAAAATCAACAACAAAATTGTTTAAAACCAAATATCAACCCTTAACCATAGAATTGAGCACTCAATAATGCACTCTGAAATCAATTTGAAGTTAGGTATAAATTGTAGATAATCTTGAAAAAAGGACTTACCTAGAGAATCAAAGTCAATGACTCCACACAGATTATGAACATGCCTACCAATCCCCCCCTCTTCAGCATTGCTCTAGACCATATTTCAATACCCAAGACCAAGTGAACCTATAAGGGAATGATCCCACCTTCGAGCTGAGATTCATTTATTGCCACAATTAAATGCCCTTGCTTCATAGTTGTTTCATAAAACTAAAGGCATAATCCTACATGGGGAGGAATTAAAGCTGCACCTCCAATGCATCCTATCAAACTACACTTGTCATTACCTTTTGTTCAATTGACATGTGGCTTGGATGGGGATTTCATATCTTGGTTAAGATGATTCATCGTGGTATTAAAATGCCCTTAGGGTCACCACTAATTTCCACTAGAATTCCTCTTAAAAGGATTGTTCCCCTATTTTTCATAATACTTGCTTTATGATTATTACTTCGAAAAATTTGAAGGAGTTGGATCAAATCGAGAGTGTCTAGAAGATTCATAATTCAAACTTTCATCCTACCAAACACTGCATTATCTTAATGATGACAGTTTCTCATAAGGCTATGATCATGGATGAATCTCCAAAGATGAGAACTATCATAATGTTTCTTTCGATCACATGAGAGATTTTAATGTAGAAGGCATAAATTTCCACCTTATTTTTAGTCATTTTCTCTAATCTCTATATTAGATTGATTTTTTTTTTGTTTTTTTTGTTTAGGGTTAAGGATGACCCCTCCCACACCTTCCACCCTTAAAAAACATTTTACATTTTAAGTCTTGGTATAATGTATATCAAAACTACATTTCCAAATATTTTAATTAATATAATTTAATTTATACCAATTAAAAAATAATTTCAATTTTAAATTCAATGTTTTTAAAGAATAAGGTGACTAGGGTTATCCAAATTAATAGATAGTTCTTAGTCTTAAGGGTTGAAAGGCGTGTTAGATTTTTTCAAAATACAAAATAAAATATTATATTATTAAAATTTTTAATATTTAACTATTTTTGATAGAATAAATAATTATATTTTATAAAATGATTTTATTCATCTAAATTTTTATTTTAATTGGATATTTTATATGTGAATACATATTTAATCGAAAAGTTACTATCATATTTTATATTTTGTCATTTTCTTTACAATTTAATAAGTTTAAGATTTTAAATTTGCGTTGTTTATTCAAGTGACAAAGAAATGTGTTTGCTTTCTTCATCTTAATGTCATTTTTATGTATGAGCATCTTCCTTTTACCAAAATTCTTGTCTACGAACGACTAAGAGGAGATATGATTTCTAAGTTATAGTTATCAAATATTTCATTTCAAATTTTATAAAATTGAAAAAATTATAAAAAATAACCAATTAAAAAAATATAATTATTATTTATTAATATTTTAATTATCTTCATTTAATGATAACCCATTTTGAATTTTTTTTTATGAAAATAGAAAACTATTTTCCAAAAAATGACATGATGGCAGTTTATGATTTAGTTAGACCTACTTAATGGTAGGCCAACTAATTTCGAATCTTTTCATTATCACGTCTTTTAATTATTCTTTTTAAAATTTATATAATTTTGAATATAATTTTTTTAAATATTAATAATCAAAATAATTAATGTACAATTTTTAATAAATTAATTATATAACTAAATAATTTATAATAATTTTATTTTTAATCTAATCAAATAATTAAATAAAGTTCTCACAAAGTTGAATATATTCAAATTGATATCTTTTAATTTATATTTATTTTTAGATATCTAACTACATTATATTTTCTTAATTGGTTTTCTCTTCATTCCATAATCATTCATTTTAACTAAACCTATTCATTCCATAATCATTTGATCTAAACTCTATTGATATGTTTCTTTAATTTTTATACATTATGAATATTCAATCTTCAAAATAATAAAAAAATATTGAAAATTTATTAAAAAGTAAAATACAATATTTTAGAATGTTAATATATAGTTTTTATTAATAAAATAATAAATTAATAAAAATTTATTGATAAAAAATTCAAATAAATAAAAATATTTATAAACAATAATAAATAAATATTTATTTATTTTATTTTTATCACAAATTTTATTAAATATACATTATATAATTTTTACATAAAAAATTTCATCCAATAAAAGAGTTATATGCTAGCTATTTTTAACATGTTTTAATATAAAAAATACATTAATAAAGTAAAGTAAAATATTATATATATATATATGATTAAATATATTTAGAAGAAAAATAATGTTAATAAGTTAATTTTATATAGCTAGGTTGGTAGGTGCGGGGGAGTCCTTCTGGACTCCGACGGAAACAAAATGACTGACTTTGCCTAGGGGATTGGATGAAGGATGAACAATGATGTTGAATGGATTTCCTTGATCAAAGGTATTGACGTCGCCAAGGAAAACAATGTTCAAGATCTTATGGCCATTGGAGACTCTCTCCTGGTTATTAAGGAAGCTAGGGCCTTAGCTAATAAACATCACAAAACTACCTACAAGTTCCATTTCCACTTCAACCATGCAATCAAGGATCTTATCTCCATCTCTCTTTTCCATGTCTTAAGGACTAATAATTAGCAAGCAGACGCTATGGCTAATATCGGAGCTGGCTTAAACTGTGGTATTGTTCTGAAAAATGGACAACACCATGAGAACGTTTGGGTCCCTTAGCAACCTCTTGTGGTGGTGTTTCCCTAGCCCTCCAATCACCCACTTAAACTTTGGGTTAGCGCCATGCAAGTTGGTCAACCCCCGAATCCACTTGGGATTTCCTCACGCGATTTTTTGGCCCTTTCGATGGCACTCCTAGCCAGACTCCACCTGTCTCGCATGTGGGAATTCAATGCTTGTAGGCGACAGGGGATCCAATGATTATATCTTGAAGCAGAGTGAGGGCTTGAGCATCCAGAACATTCCTCTCTGCATTGTCTGTGGGATAGCTTGCATTTGGGTCAGTATGGAATGTGGTAATGCAGGTGGTAATGCTGGCTTCTGCCTGCCTACGTTGCCGCTGCATGAAGCAAATTCAGGTGAACTCTGGAGGTGTTGGAATGAAGAGGTACCTCTCTGCTCTTGAGGTGGTTTAGGGAAATGGTAATGGTGTTAATGAGGTTCAGGGCTAGCTCAATAGCCAGGTGAAGTCTGTTTGCTGGGGGCACTCCAACGACGAGCTCAGTAGAGGCTGGACTTCTTAGGATGCTGGCCAGGGACAGAGCTTTAGGAACTCTGGGAATGTTGTCCATAGTGGTCCTGAGCGCGACAGTGGTAGAAATTGGAGACCCCTCGACGTGGTTTTCTGCCAGAACCAGGGTGGTGCACTTCACAACGTTCGGGGTAGCCCTAGGGAGCCGATCAGTGGCAAAAATTGGTCAAATATGATGGGGGACAATGGGGGAATTGTGAATCTGGAATCCCCTTGGGGACTTGACAATCCTTTGCCTGGGGTGCTCTCTCATTTGCAGGACATTGAATCCCATGTTCGTTGGCTGCGTGGAGAGAAAAATGACATGAAGAAGGCCATCTCCCATCTCTCCACCTTTGTCTAGATTTCAAATTCTGACATCAGGAACAATACCTGTAAAAGGAAGGAATATTACGAAGGGTTGGTGGGAAAAATTGAGTCTCTGCACAGTTTCCTAAGGATTGTTGAAGCCAAAGTGGATTGCATCAGAACCAGCAATCGCAATAGCCCCTCTGTGATTCTAGGCTTGGAAGAAGAAAACGCGGGTCAGGCAGCTAGTAGCAAGGATAAAGTCCGCCACCTTAATGACAAATGATTTCTGCTCTAGTCTTAGGTTCTTCAAGATGAAGTTATGTAGTCTCTCTTATTATGTATTTTCTATGCATTTCCTTTGTATTCGACATATATGACAGTCTGTTAATTTTCTCTGTTATCAAAGATCAGTAGCTATGTATGATAAGCTAAGACTAGATGAGAGGTGCTTGTTTGGAAAGCCCTCATTGTTTGGGTACAGTCTCCCCATCTTTTTTGTAAGATAGTCTCTTTTTTAATATAAAGCTTGTCACTTGTTTCTGTAAAAAAAGAAATTTATATATATATATATATATATATGAGAGAGATTCAATGGGAAAATAGTTTATACAACCTGCAAGTTTTGGGTCTAGATTTCTGCTATCATAGAAAAAAAGGGTTAGTTTAAGCTTTCTCTAGGTTCTCTTTTTCTCATATTTACAAGTGCTACAATTATGAAGCTGACTCCTAATCAAAAGTTGTTGTGGGTACTTCTGAAGGAGTGTTGTATTTTGAAGAATACATACATTGACCAGTTCCTTGAATATAAGGATTTCGTTCCTTTGTTTATGTAAAGGATATGTGCCTTTGGTGTTGATAGCTGCATCTTGTTTTTTCTTTGACTTATAGATAGAGTAAGCTTTGTTTTTTTCCTAATCATATAGGATGATTGAAGTTTCTGCAAAGTTTTATGGGAGGTCAACGCCAGTCAGTGATCCCTCTTGTAACTACACAACTACTTCTTTGATTAGTTATAATAGCAATGAGTTTTTTTTCTTTCTTTTGAAAAAAAACATGGGAGACCAGAGACTCCATAAAATTGCTTTAAAATCTAGTCAAGGCTCAAGAGATATTGGTATAAAGACGTTATGGCTTAGTTAAACCATTGGGATCAATTTCAGTCACTGATCCCTCTTGTAACTGCAAAACTACTTCTTTGATTAGTTATAATAGCAATAAGTATATTTTTTTGTTTGAGAAAAACACATGGGAGACTAGAGACTCTCTAAAATTGCTTTAAAATCCAGTGAATGCTCAAGAGATATTGGTATAAAGACGTTATGGCTTGGCTAAACCATTGGGAGATTGAATAAAATGCCATTAACCCTAATCTAGAAGATCAAAATTATCTCTATGTATTAACCAGTTAGAAGAAGAAAATTAATGTATCCAAGATAAGAATGAACTCCATGAGCTTCATAGTGAAACAAGATGTTGTGCAATTCTTAAAACACCGTGGGTGGAAAGGATTTTCCAGTTCTGTGAGACTAAGGGTGTTGAGGATGAAATTCATTTTCTCTTAGAGTACCCTGCATACACCCACATTTGATCATACTTTCATAATCTTTATCTTTGTTACAATACTAACCTCTATAATCTTCGAAGTTGTGGCTACCTTGGAACTCCTTTCTAAACTTTTTGATCATAGGAATAAAATCTTAGAGCAATCCAAATAATCCCCATCTCTTTCTTAAGATTAGATAAACCAAGTAGATCAAACATTGTATTTGTAGTTTATTTTTAAATTTTATTTATAAATGTTTAATAAACTTTTAAAAAAAGATGAATGCAATTTCTTTCAAATAAAATAATATAAATGTGAAATTAAATTTTAAAATAGTAATATGTATTTGGAAAATTCAAGTTTTAAAATTGATTTTAAAGTATTTAAAAAAATTAATTAAACATTAATTTATATATTTTTAAAAAATGCTTAAAAATGTTTTTTTAATTAATATATAATAGATATGTTATATATATATATATATTTAAATAGTATTGTAAATATATAAATAATTTTATAAATATTAATAAATTTTTAAATAATATCAAATATTTACGAAAAATGAAGGATTATTTTCATAATTGTAAAATTTTAACAATTACTTGGTTTGTTATAACTTAGGTAACCATAGTTTTGCCATGATGACAAATCTTCAATGTTTTAAGAAGGCTTAATTCAAATTTTAATATAAATTTATATTTTAAAACATAGTTATAAATAAAATATTAATATGTAACATAAATCTTAGTATAAAATATGTTATTGTAAATATATTTTAAGATTTGTATTTTGTTTTTCAAATAATTTAAAATATTTAATAAATTTTAATTCAAATTATTTAAAGTAAACCAAATATTTTCTTTCATTATATGGATTCTTATAACAAAATTAGTTTTAGTGAAAGTTAACCGTCATCATCATAAAAACAAATATTAATATAGAATTAAATTCTAACATAGGAATGCGTCAAGATGATGATAATACCAAATATAAAAACATGTAATGAATTGGGATGATGGCGGTTATCATTTACTCATATCTACCACATATAAAAACATGTAATGAATTGTGATGATGGCCGTTATCATTAGTCCTATCAACTTTTTTTCATTACATGTGTATAAAAACATTTAATTGATTTACTTTATGGATATATTTATTTTATATTTAATTTTTTTTTATCACATGTTTATAACATTTAATTGATTTACTTTATAGATATATTTAATTTTTTTTTATTACATATTTATAACATTTAATTGATTTACTTTATAGATATATTTATTTTATATATATATATATATTTTTATTACATGTTTATAAAAACATTTAATTGATTTACCTTACAAATATATTTATTTTATATTTAATTCTTTTACATTATTTTCTTCATAGAAATATTTTACATTTTTTTTCTTCACAAAAATTATATTTCTAAATTTATATTTATAAAGAGATTGTTAGAAATACCAACAATCATAAAAATTTCAAAATTTCAAAACTAATACATATTTTTGTTATAGTATTTTATTCATAAAAAAGACTTAATATTATTTGATCGTGTAACTTCAACGTTCTCATGTAGCTTAATTTATGCTTATCATACCTAGTGATATATTACCGCATATAGCCTTAAAAACAAATAATTATATTAAACTACATTAATAAAAAATATAATTGATCAAATTGTTTCCATCGAGAGCTTCTTCCAAGGATTGGTATTCTTTTGTTTGTGCTTGTTCATCTTGTTTTTCTTGCAGGCGGGGGATTTATGCTGTATAGTGTCTTCACAAATTGGATTCTCCTTCACGGAAGCTACAGAGATACGAGGGAAACTTGTGACATATTATGACCCTCCGACAATACCCAAAGTAATGTTGTAATACATTTATGAGTTTGACACTAGCTTTTCATAATTTGATTTCAAATCATGCAATTTATTTTTCAAGCTGTTCATGTTTACTTTCTTCCTTTTCTATTTGTATACTTTGAAGTTCCATTAATTGCTTTAGTCCTTCTAGCTTACATATTATTTAATTAAGGATTATGTTCATCTCTTGGGTACTATCATGAACCATCTTAGTAGGAAAAGTATTTTTTATGAGACAGGGTGAGCATACTGCAAAATTTATGAAGACAAAACTAGGATCTATGACCCCAATTTTCCCCAAATCAACAATGAAATTGTTATAAAACCAAATATCAACCCCTAAACATAGAATCAAGCAATCAATAGTGCACCCTGAAATCAATTTCAAGTTAGGTTTAAACAATAGATAGTCCTGAAAAGAAGGCTTACCTAGAGAATCAAAGTTAATAACTCCACACGGATTATGACCATGCCTACCAATCCTCACCTCTTCAACATTGCTAGACCATTGTTGGAAAAATCGTTGTCATTGATTTCAAAGGCAAGGGGATACTACGGATGTCCAAGATAAATATTAAAAGATGGAGATTGTTGGAAATATTGTTTTTGGATTTTTGATGATGAGTTTGGATACCCTATCTTTGAAGGAATTTTTGCTCTATATACTTAGCTCATATGGGAGTATAGGTTACAGGGTTGAAAATCTAATTTTGAGGCCTTTCCAATGGTATATGGAAATCCCTCTGAATCCATAGGAATGAGGAGATATGAAGGATTTGTAAATTCATCCCAATCGGAATTTTAGGTCGGCTCTATGAGGATATTGAATAATGTTAGGTCGACCCAGAAAGTGATTTAAGAATAGTATAAATAATAGGATCACTTCCTCATTTGTTCACTGACTTATCCAAGACATGGAGATATCCTAGGAGAGGCACACTAGTGGAAATGGTTGCAGCATTTGAAGAAGAGGATGCGCAAAGATTGAGTATCATTCCAAAATGGTATATTTTCAGGTCAATATGGCACTTTTGCCATAAATTCTGTTGTAGGATGTTTTAGACCATGCCACTTGGAGGAGATGGAGAAATGATCTTGAAGTATATGTGGTCCATGTTTTAGATGCTACTTTGCTAGATTTTAGGATATATGACCTCGAGAAGTTAGGGTTTATGAATGATCTTGAAATCATCAAACAAGTAAGTGTGGAAATTTCGCTATAATTTATATTATAGAACGTTTCAGACCGTGAAACTTGGAGGATATGAATTAGAGATCTTTAAGTACCCTTGGTTCAAGTTTCAAATGCTTGTTCTCTATATTTTTGGAGATATGATCTCGAGAATTTAGGGTTTCTGAATGATCTTGAAATCATCTTTAAACATGTTAGCTTGGAATTTTTGCTATAAGTTATTTCAGACAATGACTCTTGGAGGAGATGAATTATAGATCTTAAATTACTAGTGGTACAAGTTTAATATGTTGGTTTTCTATATTTTTAGAGATATGCTATATGGAAGTAATGGTTTCTGTATGATATGAAGCAATTTTGATGCAGATTATGGTGCATCTATAGAAAGAGGTGCTGTATTTTGGAAAAGTGCATATGGGCATAGGATCATAACACAAAAGGAAGTAGAAGAAGAAGAAAATTCATCATCAATAGAAATAGTAGTAGCAACAACATGAGATTGGTGTCTATGTAGGTTGGTGCCTACATATTACTGAGTTGGTGCTCGGCTGAGGAGATTGGTGTCTCTGGTAGGTTGGTTCCTACATATTGTTGAATTGGTGCTAATTTGAGGTGATTGGTGTCTCCAATAGGTTGGTTCCCACAAACTTTGTAACAATAGTTTGGTGCCTACATGAATTTTTAAAGATAAGTTTTTTTGGTTATATCTCGAAAGGATTTCCATGTTAACTTTGATGTATAGTGATTTGAGTTTATGTGTATTTACTATTTCAAAGCAAATGAATAATTGATGAATGCTTACAATGAGAAAAAGTAGCTTATATTGATTCACCCCTCTCTTAGCATAACCATACATTCAGCAATTGGTATCAGAGCAAGTTTCTTTAGAAACAATTTAACCATTGGAAGGGAGATGTTAGGAGCACACATGCAATCAAAACCAAGATTGATGAATACATAGAGAAATAAAGGAGACCAAGAAAATTCATAGGAAAACAACCTTTGTTTGACGAATAAAATTATGTAGTATGGAGCATACAAATGAAGACATATTTGAAGACTCTTGGAGCATGCAATTACCTTCATTTGACTATTTTCCAATCATTGAATGCATGTGTAAGGTTGGTGGGAAAACTCACCTCATGTAGTTATTGAAGCATGGTGTTGACTGCACTTTTATGTCAGTTTTTTCAACTGCCAAAAGTCAATTTTCAGTTGCTAGGAATCCTTTCTTCTATAGTCAAAATCTATGTCAGTTGTATCTTCACCATTTTCTCATATCCTTTGGAGTCAACCCTTATTTCTCTCATTCGTTCATGCATATCTACACTATGCAGAACTCACCATTGTTGTTCATGACCTTACCGGACTGTGTTTAACCCAAGAATTTGAATTTAGAGATAGAGCTGGAGATTGGGAAGGGGAAATAGATGGATGTAGATGAGAAAAGAAGTTGGGAAAAATAGGAACCCTTACCTATTGAGTTTTTTTCCTCATAGATGATTGAGAAGCCATGAATTGAGGATGCAAGTGGTTTTCCAACAACATATAGTAGGTTGGTATCCTTCTATGCACACACTGGAGGCACCCAACAAGATGGATTTCCCAAGAGAACTATGGAACGATGAAGGGGATGCCTGAGCATAGAAGGGTGTTGTGTGGGGTGGGTATTGTTGGAGCTAAGGCTGTGGGGGTTGGGTAAGATCCCTGTATAGATTTGTATGAGCATTTGGATAATCATAGAGAGCAGAATGGGCTGTGTGATGAGAGAGAAGAAGCCTGTATGTGTTTCCTTCGCACTGGTGGCCTCATATCCTAGCTTGGGAGTGGCCTCTCACTAGAAAGAGTATATGCTGGACAAAGTGCCTACGATTCAGTGGAAAATTGCTCTTACATAGCCAGTTGTTTGGATCTGCATTGGATAAAGATAAGTATTCTCATGAATTTGTATATGAAATGGTTTTATTTAATGCATGTTATGATTATGCTTTTATATGGATGTTATGTGTTAGGATAATTAATAATCCAACCTTTGTCCACCTTAGCATTTTTTCCTTTTTTCCTAGTATTGGATGATGTTGTTGACCCCTTAGTGGTGATTAATTGTCATATAGGACTCATTAGCCACTTGATGCACCCTCCATGAATGAATTTAGGCCATGCAGAGTTAGTTTCCTATATTTTAGGAGCTAACTCAGTGATCTGGTTCAGTCCACCCGAGTTCATGACTGTAGTGGGGGGGTGTGAGCTCCGATTGCCACTAATTGTCAACTAATGTAGCCTATCTAGACTGATTTACATGAGAAAATCACTGATGCACCCTTCATGATCAATTAATTGACAGTAGCTTTAGTGAACTGACATTCAATTGAGTTTGGAACTATCGGAGCACTGTAGTGGGGATAATTCCTATGCTAGACTGAAATGGATTTGAATTCATCCTGGGTAATCAAATTCTCTCCATTGTACTATATTCTTTTACTATACATATTAATGGAATATGACACCATTTTTGATGCACATCTAAGTTTCTTTGCATGTTTGATTTTACTACTCAATTGTTGCTAGATTTCACTATAATTCTTCTACCTTGCTAATTCTGTCACTGTGAGGTATTCCCACGCTCAATGATTTGTTGTGTTCCAAAATTTCACATGGTATAAGAGCTCAACAGAGCTGGTTTATCTTCATTTTGAGATTTTTTTGCAGGATTTTGAGAAGTTTTCAGTGCATCAGTAGCAGCTTGCATTCGCTCAAGTAGCTACAGATGGAGAATTCGAATGCTCATTTGACACCAAGAATCCTGAAACCCTTCAATTATCTATATTGGAGGGAAGATATGCAGATTGTATTGCACAACAAGAATCTGTACAGGGTCACAATGGGAAAGGAAGTCGAACCTCGGGAAGCTGTTGAGAAAGCAAAGTAGATGAACAAGTTAGATGAAGATTTTGGTTTTATGTGGATTCACATCTCCAGATATTTTCTCTTCCATATTGATGGATTGAAACCCCAAGGGAGGTTTGGTAGAACCTTGAAACTCTCTTTGGTAAGAAATATGAGCTGAGAGGATACATTTTGGAGAATGAATTAATTGCTCTTCAACCCACCAATTTTGAAACCATACAATAGTTATTTTTAAATTTCAAGTCCTTGGTTATGCAGTGAAAACAATGTGGAATTGACAATAAGGATGATCAGCTGGTGCTCTCCATCTTGAGCAAGCTTTGCCTTGAATTTTCAGTATTTGTGTCCAACTTTCACTCCAGGATATTGTCAATCCCAAATTGTGAAATGCCTTCTTTAGATGCATTCACAGAATCCCTGATCTAATAACAAGACAAAATGATCCAAATGGGAGCCCTGAAGGCCTCCAAGAATAAGGATCTTATGGTGAGGGAGTCTAAAAATGCGAATGCTAAAGGGGATCAGAAGGGAAAGGACAAGAAGTAATTTCAATCCAAACCAAAGGAGAATCCTAATCCATAAGAAGGAGCCTCCATCTCCAAGAAGGATAAGCAAAAGAGGTTTGAGAAGACCAAGTGTACCTTTCCTCTCTAGATATCACTGATGGTCCTAGTATTTACATGGGAGATGATTCACAAATTTATGTTGAAGGAAAGGGCACAATACAACCGGAGCATGGAAATTTCAACAATTTTCTGTATGTTCCTTCTTTGGCAGCAAACTTGTTATCTGTTTATCAGATGACACACAGAGGTTCACCAAAGGAAGTTGTTTTTGGACCTGACACAATTGAGATTGCAGAGATATCTTCTGGGAAGCTAATAGCTAAAGGTGTTTCAAACCATGCCTCAAAGGCATATGAGTTCTCCCATTTTTTCCATATTCACATCAAAGTGCCATCTTGAACCATGCCAATGAGACTAGCAGAATCTGGCATGAGAGATTCTAACATCTCAATTTCAAGTACTTGTAGCAGTTGCACAAGGAAGATATGGTTGAATGATTGCTCGACATAAAATTCTCTTAAGGAATCTACAAAGGTTGCTTGGTAAGGAAGCATCCAAAGCGAAAGTTTGATGTTGGGAAGGAAAAGAGATCTTCCTCCACACTTGATTTGATACACAATGATGTCTCCGGATCGATGCCCACAACGTCTATGAATGGATCCATATACATTTTGACCTTCATAGATGACTACTCTAGGTTATGTTGGATCTATTTTCTTAAGCAGAAGTCTAAGGTCTTCAAAACTTTCAAAGTTTTCAAGGCCTTGGTTGAGAACAATGACGGGAAGAAGATCAAAGCACTTAGATATGACAATGGAGGGGAGTACATCAATAGAGAGTCACACCAGTTTTGCACTTATAAGGGCATCCAAATGCAACATTATGTACCATACACACCACAACAAAATGGTGTAGCTGAGAGGAAGAATAGGTCATTGAAAGAAATGGATACTTGTTTGCTTGAAGCAAGGGATATTCCACCATATCTTTGGGCAGAAGCAATGAATTGTGCTTCATACATTCAGAACAGGGTACCCCACAAATCTGTGGATGGGGTCACTCCATTCGAAGCACTCAACAGACACAAGCCAGATGTCTCTCACCTGAGGGTTTTTGGATCCAAGGCATGGGCCAGAATCCCATCTGAAAAAAGAAAAGGTATTCAAACCCAAAGTAGTCAATGCATTTTTCTAGGCTATGCAGAGGATACAAAGAAACAAAAATTATGGATATTGCAACCAGAAGATGCTTCATTCAGTTCAATGAATCTCCAATGCAATATCTACATTCAGTTGAAGAAGAAGGTAGGTCTAATCTGCTTACTCCATTTTCACCTGATGAAGATCACAATGATGTCTCTTCTGATGATCCAGATTCAGATTCCGAAGATGAGGACCAATTTGAATCAGATCTTGATGTTGAGTATGAAGATTAAGCAGATCTAGATCCAGATCCATCACGTACTCCCAATCCAAGGCCTAAATGGGCTAAAAAATTCCTTGAAGCTACTGGGAGCATAGCTGGAGATCCATATGACCATAGAAGAACTATATCTCAGTATTATGATGAAAAACTTGCACTATGTCATACATATCCAATTATCTTAGAGAGGTGCTACATGATGGTGGGGTATGATCCAAAATCCTTCAATGAGGATTTCCATGAACCAAGATGGCAGGCTGGCATGGATGAAGAATATGAGTCACTGCAGAACAATGAGACATGGGATCTTGTCTCTCTTCCCCCATGGAAAAATCTAGTCCAGTGCAAGTGGATCTACAAAACAAAACTTGCTTCTGATGGATATACAACCAAATACAAAGCTCGTTTGGTTTCCAAGGGGTATTCTCAAGTTCATGGCTTGGACTGCAATCAGACATTCATGCCAGTAGCAAGAATGGACTCTGTCAGACTTATTTTAGCAATTGCAGCTTCAAAATAGTGGGAGGTACATCACATGGATGTAAAGAGTGGATTCCTGCATGGTGACTTAGAAGAAGAGATTTACATGAAGCAACTTGATGGGTACACAGATGATCCATACTTGGTATGCAGACTAAGGAAATAATTGTATGGGCTCAAGAAAGCTCCCATGACATGGTATGCCAAAATGGATTCTTTCTTACTGTCACAGAAGTTCAAGATATGCAAATTTGATTGTAATGTCTACATGCAGCAGAAGGGAGGTTGCCTATTGTTGATCGTATTGTATGTGGATGAATTGCTCATCACCAGTGGTTCATCTATTGGATTGAAGAACATCAAGTCTAATTTGAGAAAATCCTTCTCCATGACATAACTAGGGCTGCTGAAACAATTTATTGGCCTCAAAGTAACTAAAAAAGAATCAGGGATCATGATCTCACAGTCCATATATGCATCTGACTTTCTCAAAAATTTCCAAATGGCTGATTGCAAAGCAACAACCTTTCCTTTCCTATCTGGAATCATATTGGAAGAAGGTGGCTCTACTCTGTTGGTAGATAGCACCTTGTACATGCAATTGATTGGTAACTTATTGTACTTGACACATTCGAGACCGTATCTATATTATGATGTTAGTGCTATGGAAAGGTACATGCAGTAGCCACATGATCTGCATTGGAAGGAAACAAAGAGAATATGGCACTATGCACAGGGTATGAAAGAGTTTGGGATTCATTATTCTATTGGTGCTCAGTTAGATCTGGTTGGTTTTACTGACTCAGAATGGGATGGAGACAACATTGACAGGAAATTTACTTCAGGCTGTGTGTTCATGTTGGGATTAGGACCAAACTGTTGGTCAAGCAAGAAGCAAGCAACTCTTGCACTCTCTTCAGTAGAAACAAAGTACAGAGGGGCTATTAAAGCAACTATTAATGCAGTTTGGTTACATGGAATCTTGACATAGTTTGTAATTCGCACTTGTCCTTCAGTATACCTTTTCTATGATTATCAAAGTGCCATAAATATCTCTAGTGATTCAATTCATAAGCAAAGAACCAAACACATTGAGGTTCATATGCACTACAATCAGGGAACTAGTGCACAACATGACCAACACATTGCATTACTATCCTACAGATGAGAAAATTGCAGACATTTTTACAAAGTATTTCACTTAGAAGAGATTTTCCTATCTCAGACCTATGCTTAGTGTGAAGGCTGCTTGAGTTCCTTGCTGTTCATTTTTAGGGGTTTTTTTTTCCCATGAGGTTTTACCCATTTCATTAGTTTCATGAAAAATTATTTTTTATTATTGATTGTATGGGTGAACTTTGGTCTCAGTTACCAGGGCCCAGGTTGTCTAAGTTTGGATTAAGGGGGGGGTGTTAGGATAATTAATAATCCAACCTTTGTCCACCTTAGCATTTTTTCCTTTTTTCCTAGTATTGGATGATGTTGTTGACCCCCCTAGTGGTGTTCAATTGTCATCTAGGACTCATTAGCCACTTGATGCACCCTCCATGAATTAATTTAGTCCATGCATGCATGAATTTAGGCCATGCAGATTCAGTTCCCTATATTTTAGGAGCTAACTGAGTGATTTGGTTCAGTCCACCTGAGTTCATGACTGTAGTGGGGTGTTTGATCTCCGATTTCCACTGATTTTCAACTAATGCATCCTCTCTAGTTTGAATTGCATGAGAAACTCACTAATGCACCCTTCATGATCAGTTAACTAACAGTAGCTTCAATGAACTTACATTTAGTTGAGTTTGGAACTATCAGAGCACTATAGTGGGGATAATTCCTATGCTTGACTAAGATGGATTTGAATTCCTCTTGGGTAATCAAATTATCTCCATTGTACTATATTATTTTACTATACAAATTAATGGAATATGACACCAGTTTTGATGGACATCTGAGTTTCTTTGCATGTTTGATTTTACTGCTCAATTCTTACTAGATTTCACTGTAATTATTCTACCTTGTTAATTATGTCACTGTGAGGTATTCATAGGCTCAATGATCCATTGTGTTCCAGAATTTCACATTGTGTGTGTGTGTGGATCAATTTTATTTCCATTGTGTATATTTATTTATGTTTATGCACGCATATTTTTACCTATTAGAATTTCATAATATGGTTCTGGGAAAAATTTAGAATCCCATAGTTTGTTAATGTCCCCTCTTGATGGTCAGATTGGGTGAAGGAGACGTTACATGAGAAGCTAGCTTAAAAAGTTGTCTAATTAAGAAAGGAGTTAGTAGAGTCAAATGCAAAGTTACATGGAAGTTTGAAGAGCATTAAAACTTTGAATGAAATCCTTAGTCACCAAAGGGTCACCATTTATCAAAATAGGTCTTGGCTATGATGAGAATCAAAAGATCCCTAAAGAAGATACAAGAAAGGAATATTAAGAATATCCCAAAAGATATGCCAATTTTCTCGAAGGATCCATCAACGATGAAAGAATCAGGAAAGGAAATGTTTACCAGCAACAAACTGATAAGTTCAGAAGAACAATTCCACCAAGAAGATCTTTCAGACCCAGGTACCAAAATGTCTTCTTTGGCTATTGTTTCTCTTGCAATAATTTTGGTCATAAGGAAATAGATTGTAGAGCATATGCAACAAGTGGTAATGTGAGAATCGGAAATATAGATCCTTATCGAACTTCAAAGGATGATTATGTGACCAACATAACTAGAAGTTCTAAGGTTTGTTGATAGAAGTTACAATTCATTTGCTCCCCTACTTGATGTTGAATGCTATAAATGCAATAACTATGGGCACATAGAACATTAATGTATAAGCATCATAGAAATTTCTCATAAGAAAAATAGGGAAGAAGATTTCATTCCTAAACATAGAGAAGAAAACTCAAAGGTTTGGAAAAGTAAGCAAAAGCAAGCAAAAGCAAGAAGATCTAGAAGAGACAAGTTGTAGAAAATAGCATAAGAATGAAGAATGCTGATTTGAACTCTCTGCTCAATATAAAGGGAACTAATGACATATTGATAGTGGATGGCCAATACACATTACAAGAGATAAGACCAAGTTTCTCACCTTAAAGGAAGAAAAAATAGGTAGTTTTACTTTTGGAGATAATGCTTTTACAAAGATAGCTGGAAAAGGTATTGCTAGTCTTGATAAAGTAACTAAAAAAACAAATGTCTTGTATGTTGAAGGGATAAAGAAAAATATTCTAAGTTTTATCCAAATGTGTGATTAAGGTTATAACATCACATTTGATTCTAAAGGGTGTGAGATAAGGAAATCATGGTCAATAATATTAGTGGCATATGCAAATAGAACCTTCAGCAATGTATACATACTGAATGAAAAAAAATATTGAAGAAAAGAACAAGCTCAGGGGGGGAATACCTTTTCCATTGATTTCAAAGGGAGGGAATCGTAGAAAGGGGGAGAATTGCAGGAAGAAGAGGAGTTGCAGATAGGGGGAGCACTAGTAAAAAAGGGCGATAAGTGACTTAAAAAATGACTAAAAATGGGTGATAAATGACTAAATTTGATCACGTGACTGTTGTTCATAAATTAGTAGTCACTTATCACCCAACTAAATTGGTCATTTATCACTTGGTCATAAATTGCTTGAATTGCTTCATGCATTGGTCATATATTTAGTCATTTATTTGGTCATTAATTGTCACTATTTGGTCATTAATTTTTCACCATTTGGTAATTTATTTGGTCATTAATTATCATTGTTTGCTAGCACATTTAGTTGTTTATTTATTCATTGATTGTTGTTAACTAGTCATTTATTTAGTCTTTGATTGTTGTTAACTAGTTATTTATTTAGTTATTGATTGTTGTTAACTGGTCATTTGTTTAGTTATTGATTTTTTTTAACTGGTCATTTAATTAGTCATTGATTACTATTAAATGGTCATTTATTTAGTCATTGATTGTTGTTAACTGGTAATTTAATTAGTCATTGATTTATGTAGACAGGGCACAGAGGAATCAAACCACCAACCTCCTGCCTATAAGGAAGGTGCTTTTCCATTGAGATAGAACACTTAAATATAATCAAAGTTCACACTAAATCAAAGTTCACACTAAAAATATCATCATCATCACCATCATCATTGTCATAAAAAATGCCTTGATTGGATAGTGCAGAATCCGTTGGTCCTTGCTGAAAAATTTGAGATCTAATTCGAAAGGTTGTAAAGGAAACAAATGTTATTATTTCAACATGAAAAACATATGAATTTAGGATATACAACATGCAAGGTCTTTAGAAGGACTTTTTATAAAACACCTGGTACACAGGAATGTATCTAAGCGGATGTTAGCCTCAACTCAATGAAATAGCACATCCATGTAGTTCAGGGGTACTCTTAGGTTACTCTATACAAGCGATTATGTCCCCAAAGAACACATGGGTGAACACATTGAGCCCACACACAATGAATGGAGGTGAGTTCCATATAAACTGTAATGAACATCCCTAGCTCCCTTCAATTGCAACCATACCAATAAAGTGTATCCACGTAATAGAGGGAAATAAAATGTAGAGAATGGTAGCATACCCTGATTTCAGTAGCTACAAAAATTTCAATTTGTTGGTGAAATTCAAAGCGTAATTACATATAAAATATCTATATATTAGTAGGAGGCCTAAATAGAGACATTTAAAAATAGACTTTCCTGCCTTACATGGGGTCCTACCCTTTGCTTCACTTCGATTAATGAATCTATTTCTTGGTATTCATATTAGCCCTTCCTTCCCCTATAACCCTCATTTAATTGAGGGATATGGAGGGTCACTTGACCATCCTTCCTAACCACTCTAGGCTTATGACACCTTATTTTGCATAATTATAAAATAGTAATGAAAAAGAAAAGACTAGGGACTTATCTGAAATATTTTAACAATATTTAACCAAATATTTCTCATGTGATGATAAATGGCAAGGTCTTACTTGTGCCACCATTCAACACTTTACAATATATAAGAAAATGAAACCTTATCCAAGTCGATGGCCATATCCCTATATACGACTAAACATGAAGAAGGAGAAGAGGACAAGGTTCTTTAGAGGTGTAAAATCCATTTGATGGAGTACTTATAATACAAGATCATGCATGTCATTACAGAAAGGTTTAAAGGGAAGAGCATAATACAATATTCATTACAAGCCTAGGAGTGGTTAGTTCTATCAGCCAACAATGTCAAGTATTTGACCCTAGCATACTCCTCTATGTCAAGTATTTATTAGTCAGTGTACTGGAGAATGACCTTCTTCTTTTGGGTAATAGAAAGGTGCTTATATGGACTTCACTCAAAGGATATTATGTTTCTATGAAAGGGTTGAGGAAAGGAGAGACATGTTTGACATATCTGTGAAATTTTGTGAGATTGTCACAGAGATCTAGAGACAAAGATAAAATTCACACTAAGTCTGACAGAGATCAAAATAATTGAGCACGAAAAATAAAGAAGAAAAAAGTGTGTTACAACACAAGAGAAATGAAGAACAATTGGAAAAACTTCCATTACCTCTATTATTCTGTAGAATGTGTACATAAATGATACATCTCCAAAGGATAAATTAGTGAGCCTAAAGAGGCAGTTGGAATCCACACAAGTGGCAGGCTTAGTTTGCATTGGAACCATCTCCCGATAAGGTCTAGTGGTCATCGATGATGAATGGCTAGTAAACTGAGGTGGACTGGCACATGATTGAGTCACTGGGGATAGAAATTAGGGGATCATACTCCAAGGGGGTGCAATACTGACTTGTAGTGGTAAAAATAGGTGTTCCTACACTCAATGGCAGTGAAAATAGGTGTAACAGTCAGTTAACTAGTCAATCAAGGGGACAAGGCTGTATTGGAGAAAACTCACTATGGCTTGGGGGACCACTACAGACAGCTGACTACCAGAAATTAACTCAATTCTCATAACTATGCTATTATAAATGACAATGCTAAGATAATGGAGAAGGTAACCAACCTCGATCCAAACATTTGATGTAGATCCCCGTTGGAGCTTTTCAATTCGTGCACTTGAATCTGCAAATTAGTCTTGACATCCAATATACAACAAATACATATAATATATAAACGGTATTAACATCATCAATAACAATGGCCCATGATATAACAAGTAAATGCAACCCAATGTAAGATAAACAACATTTACAACATTAATGGACGAGAATATGAGTATTTCTATTAATAAACAAGAAGAAGTACAATGTGATACGACCTCTTGCCAACAACCAATCTGAACCAAGATATGGATCAATCCACTTGTGCCTCCACCACTTCAATTCTCCATGAATGGCAAACTCAAACTATGGTAGGAGTTTGGAAGGTGAACATAAGGGGTTCACAACTACAAGGATCAATGAGTGTAGACTCAAGATAGGGAAAAAATCCACTAGAGTTCTCTTGCTCTTCTTTCTCCTCTTTTTCTTACCACCAGGTTGTTGGTTACCTGATTGGTTCGTTGTTTGCACACTGTGTACATCGGACGACGGGGTGGAAGTGGACAAGGTGTGAACCTGTCCGAGAGTAGATTGGTTTAGCGACAAATTTTGCATTTGATTAGCTACCAAATCTATAGGGCGAGTGCTTGCGGATCCTACTATTCCATTGGCATGCGGTCCAAGAACTGACTGAGGCTCATGATGTGTGTGCGGTGCATCAGGAATAATGTCATACAAAATGCCAGACTGAGAGTAGAGTAAGTCCAACTGCTGAACTTTCAAGATGGCTTGTTCCTCAGTCACAATGCCGGACATAGAAACGTCCTTATCAATGTATGGGAGTAGAGACTTGAGGAACCATTCCAACAGGAACTCTGGAGGAATGTTGGCTTTCACTAACCTCTTCTATCGACGCCACTCTTGAACGTGGTCAGAAATATGTGTGGCTTTGTTCTGACGGAAGGCCACTCTTGAACGTGGTTAGAAATATGTGTGGCTTTTTTCTAACGGAAGGTAGATAAAAGTTCAGTACCAGTATCATAGCAAACCGACAATTGGAAATGATCTAAGAAAACAAAAGCGATCTCGTTAAAACCCTTATAAGTGTTTCCAGGAAACTCGACATACCACTTCGCGGCTACCCCCGTGAGGGTGCGTTGAAATAGTCGCAATCTAACGGAACTGTGATTCAATGAGTTGGAGGAGCACCAAAGGTGAAATGTCGTGACATGATCACCTGGGTCTTCACCACCTTTCCCCTCGAACTTAGGAATGTCGGAAGGGAGCTTGGTAGGGACTGGGGGCCAAGTAGGGTCATGACACACCGGATCATTCGTGAGCTTCAAAAGATCCGTAAGATTCAAGCGTGCAAGGAACGGGAGCTGAGGCGGGAAAGCTTGATTATAAGCCCCCATAAAAGGTTGGTTTAATGGGACCGAATTATAAGATGGTCCAAAAGCTTGACCATGAGGATTAAACTACTGATAATGAGGACCTGACAAACCATAAGCTTTCCCATGGCCATAGGATTGATAACCTCCTCCTACCTGACCCATATGAGAGTAAGCAGGTATGTGCGTGTTTTGGGCACCATATTGGGGTGGTGGGTTGTACTGGTGGCCAGCACCGATTGTGTTGTAGTAAGGGTTTCCACCATGAGTATGGGGCATATACGTACTATTCGTAGTGGGAACCATGTTGTAATGACCATAATGGTATGGTATGTTCCCACCCCCAGCATTAGGATTAGCTTGAGCAGTCGTGTGGTGATCGGAAGCATGAGATGTATTCCCAGCCCCAACATTGGTGTTATTAGAAGCAGGGATGGTGGCGTTATGTCCATGTGGATATGATACATTCCCACCTCCTACATTGGCATTACTAGTGGTGGTAGTGGATGCAAAAGTATGCGGTATATGTCCACCCCTGTGGTTAGGAGGAGCATTAACATTTGCGAAAGTAGTCCTGGGTTGACGAGTAGCGGCATGTGTATTAGGTGGTGGATGGCGAGTCATGTTTCGAACAATGTTCCTATTAGGTTGGGAAATCCTAGCAGGTGGTCTTCTTCCAACATTAGCATTGTTAGGAGGAACATGACCAATCCCCATACTATGTGTGTGAGTGGACAATGTAGTGCCCCCAGTGAGGGTAGTGCCCCCAGTGGGTATAGTATGGCTATCACCATGACTAATGCCAACGTGACTACCAAATGTAGTGGAAGGCTCAACTGTACTATAATTAGGCATACCAAAAGAGAGTGCAGTTGGGTTGACTGTAGGACTAGTGTCATCATGTAACTCTGGAATCCCATGTCTATAATTGCATGGAAACTAAGGAATGAATGTATCATTCTGTTCTTCGTCCTTGGGTAAGGTTGGCATCCCATAAAGATAATTATCCGGATTCGAAGGATCGAACGGATCGTGTTCAAGTGGATTCGGCCAAATCGAACCAAGTTGAGTCTCAGGTAAATCACCTCCCCATGCCTCACAAGGAGTAGGGGAATCCGAAGTGCGTTCAACTCTACCCGATGGAGTCAAAGGTATTTCTTCAGTATCAGAATGTGTAGCAGTCATGACTCTTGGATGTATGTCTCGTAAGAGTCCGAAGACTCATAGGGAGCCCGCCGGCGTCCCCTAGCAACAAGACATGAAAGCTCGGTAGGTTCTAAACCAGCCAATCGACGGGATCGACAGAGAGTAGGACTCTACGCCATGATATCTCCGGAGAGAATATATAATTAGAACGTCCCCTAAAGGCCAACTATCAATAAAAAATAGTAAATCAAAAGCACACACCTAGAGAAACTATAGCCAAGAGTAGACAAACAGAGTGGCTAAATGAGCTCCTGACACTAGAGCCAGTATGTCTCACCTAGGAGAGGCTTGAGACTCCCAAACTATATCCGGAGGTAATAAAATCAATTATAACGGCCCCCATACTTCACTGCGTGCACAAGGTCAAGTCCCTATACAACGGCAACTTTGCTGTCTGACCCCTATCTAACTCAGGACACAAACAACATAACCACTACAAGTACCCTATGCGATATCTAGGTAAGGAAACTATGGTCACTGCAATATAACCAATGCTCAGGGGGACAGTCGCAGGTGGGATCCGTCGTATGGGCAGGGTAGCTAAGCCCGAAGCACAAGAGGATGAACCTCCGGTACCCCCAGATACGAACAAACCCTGGAAATATCTCTCACGTTCAGCTGGTATTAAAGGGATATCTCTTCAACCAACCTTCCATGACCTCGTGCTTAACTCTAGCTTGAGTAGAGCTTCCTGAGAACACTGATATATACCATGGATTCCTCCACTCCCTGGTCATACACCTAATGTTTCGTCTAGTAGTCTTGGATTGTTAACTCACAATGATCTATTCCAAGACTCTAAACCTATGCTAGTTGGTGTACCCTATAAATAAAACCGGTCTAATCTATTTTAAGATTAAGCGTTAATTTTAATGGCTGTGATTACTCAAGGGATATGATCGTGAAACTAGTGATGTGTAAGACTCAATAGTATGCAAAATCGTCAAATCCTAGACTCATCTATCCAATGAAAATAATGCCACTAACATGCACAATCAAACCAATGGTTTCGAAATAAATATGCAATCTTTTTATATTTTTCGATGCACAATCAGAATCTAAATGAAGGCAAAAAGCACTCAATGCAAGATGCAATACATAAAAGCAATTTTTTTATTTTTTTATTTTCTCTTATAAACAAAAGGAAAATGCAAAACTATATGTATATTTTTGTATTTTTCAATATATGGAAAAGAAAAATGCAAGCAAAATCCTACTATCTAGTCACTGATATGCCAAGGAGATCACTAAGACAACCCAGTAGATACCAAACAGTAAGAATCAGCCAAAGGAATGAACTCCAAAGGAAAAAACCAACAAGGCTAAATCCAAAGATGGGTAAAAAACCAACAAGGCTCAACCAAGAGAAAAGAAGAGTTTTGGTCACAACCAAGGCATGAAACAGTCAAGAAACAGGCCAACAAAGACTCAGGATCAACCAAAACCAACCCAACAACAACCAGAGGTCATAAAACAACCAAAGCTGGAGTTACACGCTACTGTCAAAGGAATACGTGTGGGTACCCGCGAGCAGCAAAGTAAGCAAAGGTGGGTATACGCGGGAAAAGCTAAGCTAGCCTGCGGGCGAGGAAAGGCAAATTGGCAAATAAAGAGTCCAATGGCTTAGAAAAATCAAGTTTTCTATGGTGTATCTCAATGGAAAATAAGTGACACAGAGCTTCGACAAACATCAACTCTAATTATGGACTAATGCTCAAAAAATCCCCAAACATGGATGTTTTCCCCAGCGGAGTCACCATTTCTGTATTGGAGAAAACTCACTATGGCTTGGGGGACCACTACAGACCGCTGACTACCAGAAATTAACTCAATTCTCAGAACTATGCTATTATAAATGATAATGCTAAGATAATGGAGAATGTAACCAACCTCGATCCAAAAATTTGATGTAGATCCCCATTGGAGCTTTTCAATCCGTGCACTTGAATCTGCAAATTAGTCTTGACAGCCAATACACAACAAGTACATATAATATATAAATGGTATTAACATCATCAATAGCAATGGCCCATGATATAACAAGTAAATTCAACCCAATGTAAGATAAACAACATTTACAACATTAATGGACGAGAATATGAGTATTTCTATTAATAAATAAGAAGAAGTACAATGTGATACGACCTATTGCCGGAAACCAATCTGAACCAAGATCTGGATCAATCCACTTGTGCCTCCACCACTTCAATCCTCCATGAATGGCAAACTCAAACTATGGTAGGAGTTTGGAAGGTGAACATAAGGGGTTCACAACTACAAGGATCAATGAGTGTAGACTCAAGATAGGGCAAAAATCCACTAGTGTTCTATTGCTCTTCTTTCTCCTCCCAGCCATAAGCCATATGTGCTCAATATATAGTCCTTTCAAAGGTAAGTGAAAGGACACATCGAGACGTTTCTTGGGCAAATGGAGAGTCAAAGGTCACCCAATAACCGCTTTTTGGGAGTAAAAAGTAATAAACTAGTGATTTTTACCATTTTACATGCTACCTGCGAGCTATAGTGATGCAACTCGTGGGTACGCTGGCTATAGTGATGCAACTAGCGTACAAGGGAAAAAATAGGGAAAAATAGTGTCTGAAGGATATAAAGTGGTCCTGAGTTAGTGAAATGGATCCTCTAGGCCAAAGAGTGTTGATGCTCACAAGGTGGACGATTACGTTGTAACAAAGGTGCCCTAAGTCATGGAACTGGTTGTGCTAACTCCTAAAATCATGCATGAGGGAGCCTCTATACTTCAGTGATGTAACCAAGGTTCTCTAATTGGATAAGAGGGATAATGATGACCAAAATTAAGATCTAAGTGGCCTAAATTAAGGACTAGGTTCTAGTAGGATCAACTACCAATGCATA
Source organism: Larix kaempferi (assembly GCA_027924585.1). Classification (NCBI taxonomy): domain Eukaryota; kingdom Viridiplantae; phylum Streptophyta; class Pinopsida; order Pinales; family Pinaceae; genus Larix; species Larix kaempferi. Next base: position 23,316,792 of record BSBM01000017.1, on the reverse strand, counting down.
GATGCATGGAGTGTTGCATGGAATACATGTGTGCATGCACAACATGCAATACCAAGATGATATGGTTAGAATATTTCAACGCCCCCCCCCCCCTCCCCCTTAAGCCCAACTATGTGAGGAAAGATCAGAAATAGGGCCCTGGTAATTGAGACCAAAGCTCACCCTTTACAAATTTATTAGTCCATTTAAGTGAGGAAAGAGGGAAAACCCTATGGGAACAACCCCCCCCCTCAAGATGGACATGAAGCACACCAAAAAATTAACTACTCCAAACTCAAGTAGGTGTGATGCTTGAATCAATTTCTGGAGGTATATTCCTCTAGGGAATAAGTGGATCATGCTCCAAAAACATGTGCTTGAATTCTCCTTTAGTGGATGCAAGTGAATCTGGAAGATCTCTGAACTTTCTCTTCAAACCAAACATGGTGAGAACAAATCCAAAAATATGAGGATAATCCTGAACTTGAAATTCGAACCAAATGAGGTAGTATCAACTCCAGGAATGTGTAGATGGTTCTTTGATATATCCTTTGAACCAACTTAGGTGAGATCAGAACCAAATGAACCATGACATGATGGTGGTAGTTTGGACTTCAAATCAGCTCCAAGTGAGAGGAGAAAGTGTCCAAGCGAATGCAGAATGTATCCAACTTCATTTGTAGCTTGAGGAAGTGTGCATTGATCATTATGGAATAGGGAGGAGGCATGGAACCAGGAAAAGCATATGAAACAACTCCAAAGATTGATCTAGCCTCAAAAACATCCAGTATATCAAAATATTGCACATTAGTAAGGTCATGGGAAGTAGAGAATTCAAAACTTTCTTCAACCTCTAGAGTAGTAACTGACATATCTTGCTCAAAATTTGAAATAGAAGACATTGAGAACATGAGTGAGGAATGGATAATATCTCCAAAAGGATCATCGTCATCAGTTGTATCACTTTCATCTGCATCAACTACGTGGGAAGGGGACAATTTGAAACTATCTTCAACTTTTAGAGAAACAGAGGAAGGAAAGTCTTTAATAGAAACTTGAGCAGTTGGATCTGCAATTCCTTCTTCATCTTGAACAAATTCATCATGAGAGATGCTTGATGCTAAGAAATAATCAAAGATAACACTTGAGGATGTATCACTAGGCTTGTTCTCCAAATGGATAGCATGATCCTCTTCGTTTTACTTTCCAAATTCTCTATCCAAATTGGTCCAGAGATGACTTGGATATTCAACAGTATCAATGAGGTAGCATATACTAGGATACATAACAATACATATTGATCCAAAGGCTCTGTCACAGTCATTTAGCCAATCATTCTCTTCTTCATAGGAAGAAAAATATCTCATAACACCAATACACATATAAAAAAGACCTTGTATCTTCAGATATGCTATCATATTTGGTTTCCACTTGTGAAATTTGGAATGCACACCAATCACAACTCTAGGCTCCAATACATGTGACATACCCAACATATATATAAATCTAGATTCAATAACAACTTCACTTAGAATATTTCAAGAGATAGCATAAAAATATGAGAAGAAGAATATTGAGACAAAACTAGAGAAATTACTTTGGAGCTTTATTTCCATTATGCATTATTGAGCAAAAACTAATACAATATATATATGTTCTCAAGAGACAAAATTGAGAGGCTTAGTGGAAAGTTGAGTAGCTCACATTAATGCTAGCCTTAGTGGAGTAATTTCCCCAATCTATGCCATTGTGCCAAGTGTAACTCCTATATTGGGCTATAATGAGTTCAAATGAACCTATGATGACCATGAGGAAGTTAGGCAAGTCAACAAATGTGGATTGAATCATTATGAGGGCGAATTAGGTGGTTTAGGGATTTGGTAGTGGCCATTAATGAGCAATTTGACCAAATCTAGTGCATAAGCGCCCTTGGTCCAACCTTATCCCATAAAATAGGGAAGTGGGGTGCCTGCCACATTAAATGCATTAAGTAGGGCACCTTTGACTCCCCAGAATAAGGAAATGGGAACACTTGTGGAAAAACTTGGAATTTATCGTAAACCACTAGCCTAATATGTGGACAAACCCCCTAGACTAGGCATTATGAAGCCAAACCATGTAACAACTTACATTAAACACTTGGAACCTTATGCAAGGATTATTAACCAAGGTCTAGATGGGAATTATGTTCCAACACACCCCCTTAAGCCAAAATGGTAGTGAGAAACAAAAATAGGGCCCAAACAACAAATGATTATGGTCACCCTTTACAACAATTTTATTTGTCCATGTAAAACGAGGAAAGAGGAAAAACCACATGGAGAAAATAGTCCCTCAAGAATGGAAATGGCACAAAGATGAAAAAAATGTCTTCAACATGTAACACCCCTCCTTTAGTAACCTAATGTAAATAAATTGTTGTAATTGCAATTATGTAAATGGTCTGGCGAGGAGCTCAAGGCCAAGGACCCATCAGTAAGCCTTGTTGATGATTTTTCCTAAATTGTAAATGGTCGAGTAGTAGACTAGGTGACTGAAAGTTAAGATACAATCTAAACGATGAGCGGAGTATCCTTTAATGGAGGAGAGAAGGATAATGGATAAGAAGCCAATAAAAGTTGGTTACTAATAACCATGGTAATCGTGGAGCCTAGGAACCTAAAGGAAAGGGAATTTCTTCAATGAATGGTTTAAACCTTTTAAGTGCCATAGAACTAAATTACTAAGGCCACGTTAAGGGAGTAAAACTTTACTAGACCGAGAGGTTCTATCTCTAGCTTAATTTTAGTGAGATCAAAGTATAAAAGTACCATGGGGTTTTTCCCATAAGAATAATTAACACCCTAAAATTACTCCTTTATAAAAGGGGGCTTTGGAGTCACGACATCCTTGTTTTGAGAAGCTAAACTAACACTTGGCCGAACTGCTCTTAGTAACTAAAGTACCACTTGGCGCAATGCTCTTAATTCGTGGAGCTCCGATCTCCAAGTGGGGATGGTGGACTTTCCAAAGCGAGCAATGAGAAAACAATAGTTATAAAGTGATGAATTGGGAAGTCAAAGGGGGGAGAGCGATGACAGCTCCTTCTTGGTTGATTATTTTATTAGTATTCGTGTCAGGGTTGGGTAGAAATGGTAGGTAGCCTCCTCAAAAGGGAGAGCCGAGTGCTTGGCTATTAGTTAAAGCGACGCATATCTACCTTGGTTGATTTTCATATGTGTGCACCATCGATAGGGTTGTCGGATTATTGCTACCTGCGTTTTTATTACGGTAAATTTTGTGCGTGTACTCTTTCTGCTGTGTAAAGACCACGTGGTATGCACTCTTTTAATTTCTAAATGTTTTTCCAGAGTGATAGTAAGGGTTTAGCTACTGGGTGAAGTCCTATTCAGGATTTCCACAGTATTTCTCTTTGATTATTATTTAATTGATTTATTATGCCTTCCCTATGGCACCATGGAGCTATTGTGTAGCAGAGCTGGGAAGGATGGCTCTGCATCCTCTAAGCTGCGATAGGCTTGGACCAGCGATGGGAAGGGACGGCTTGTAAATCCTGATCCCCAAATACTACTCTATCCATTATTGTATGTTCAGGATTTGACTGCTTGAAATCGTTGTCTCTGCCTGCAATATTTACCTTGCATTGTTCATTACATTCCTTGTTTTCTATATCGATCTAAGAGGGCCGCCTTCCCTTCGTATAATGGAGTGGTGCAGTTGCACCATGGGAAAGGACGGCTCAACTATGAGCTCGATCCCATTTCTTATGCAATGAATAATATGTAAAGTTTGATATCAAGTTAGGAAGGGATATCTCAATCCCATTTCTTCTGTAGTAAGCATTATGATAAGTCTGTGATAATGGTGGAGGGATCGTTCTTCATGAGCTTGATCCCAATCCCTTTTACATATTTATTATTTAAACATTTATCACCTGGATGTGTAAGATCCATTTATCACTGCGTTGACATGGGGAAAAGGGCTCCACTCAGTAGGTAGTTTTAGATAAAGAACCTCAGCACCAGGGTTTTGTATTTTGGGAAAAACGTGAATGCTTGATGAGAGGCCATTTTTCTTGAATGTTGTTTGTTGGATCACAATGATAATCCCTTCCTTTCCTATCCCTTTGGGTACTATGAGACACTGAATATCTCTGCCTTTCCTATATGAAAGCGCTGGGTTGAAATCGAGATGGTGAACTATGCGTGTTCATTTTGCTGGGTGAACTCAATTATACCTCCATTTCTTTATGCTAACTGAATTATAGAATGATCCCTACATTTCTTTCAGTTCGGTTGTAGATATACACTGTATTATAGATAGCAGTTCATTATGTATGTGGAATTTCATTTTTAGATTATGTAGCCAGTGAATGTCTGCGCAAATCTCCTCTGCAAATTTAATTGGTGAAGCGATGGAGAGGACGGCTAGGAAGCCCAAATCTCGGAACACTGTGATATATTTTATATAAGTGAAATTATGGTGTCCTATGCTGCGCTGATTACTACTTATTAATAGTTTTGTAACTTTGCGATAGACGTAAGATTTTGAAGACTCTGTTTCCATTGGTATCCTTTCTATATGTATTCCTACACCATGAATTGGAACAGATCTAGGTCATTTTATTTCTGCTACCACGATCCAAATAGGATCTTTGTTTTCAAGCAATCACTGATATTCGTGTTACATCTCTACCTTATATTTTATATATATATGGATATGGGAGAGACTTGCGATCGTAGATCCATGGAGGAGGGGAAGTCTTTTTATTTTAATCCCTAAGTAGTATCGCTGTACGGGTTTCACATTATTCCCATAGTAAGGTTCGTATCATTTATGATGATGCTGCATGCTTATTTTTCCTGATGTTTTTATTTTTGTTGTACTCGGAAGGGATAGTCGTAATAGACAGAACCCTGTTTCTACCCTTAATGTGGTTGCTTGGCTGCCTCCTTATTTTCAGTTGGACATAAAATATTTTATATATGGTTTACATTTCGTGGATAGCATAAGGCTGTGGGGAAGGTTGGGGCAAGGATTATTAACCAAGGTCTAGATAGGAATTATGTTCCAACAACACTCATCATAGTTGAATGGAGAGAGAGGAGGAACTGCTTTCAAATTCATGGAAGTGGTTGTAGAATACCTACACACAAAAAAAACTTGAAAAACTCCCCTGAAGATTACTTTGCTCAGCAAAGCTCTGATACCATGTGAAATTTTGGAGATTCTCACAAATATCTAGTGACAAAGATAAAATTCACACTAAGTCTAACATAGATCAAAAGAATTGAGCAGGAAAAATATAGAAGAAAAAAGTGTGTTACAACACAAGAGAAATGAAGAGCAACTGGAAAAACTTACATTACCTCTATTATTCAGTAGAATGTGTACATAAATAATACATCTCCAAAGGATAAATTCGTGAGCCTAAAGAGGCACTTGGAATCCACACAAGTGGAAGCTTAGTTTGCATTGGAACCATCTCCTAATAAGGTCTAATGGCCACCGATGATGAAAGGATAGTCAACTTAGGTGGATTGGTGCATGAATGAGTCACTGGGGCTAGAAATTAGGGGATGAGACTCCAAGGGGTCACAATACTAACTTGTAGTGGTCAAAATAGGCGCTCCTACACTCAGTGGTAGTGAAATTAGGTGTAACAGTCAGTTAACTAGTTAATCAAGAGGACAAGGCACCCTAAATCATGGAACTGACCGTGATAACTCCTAAAATAATGCATGAGGGTGCCTTTGGAATTCAGTGATCTTTAATGTTCTCAGCATCCATATCTTGTTCCAACTAACTCAAGTACATGCTAACCTATTATTTAAGGTGCTACTTTGTCATCTTTCTTGTGCTAACTTATTTCTAGGCTATTCCTTAATGAAAACTGTCCTTATGATGTCATCTATATGTATAAAACATATGTGCCTGCAATCGATTGCCCGGTATTTTCTCCCCTATATAGGGTCTAATGTAACTGCTTTATCCCACTTTCTTCTACTTTCATCTGCAAGATTGATACTTTTATCTCCCTTCCAATATCGAGATAAAATAAAAAAAATTAGAATTACGAATTGATATTAAGTCATTTTATTTTATTTTTTATAATTTATTAAAATTATTTCATCCAAAGAAAAACCTTTGTTTTGTTTTGGAATGAAAGGAATAATTTTTAGAAGAGGCTCTTCCTCTTACCATATATTGCCAAAGAGTAGACTTGCCTTAGATCCTTTAGCTTAGTGTTCTGAATTCCTTCAAATCGGCCCTCGCAAGGACTTCTTATTTCTCCTTTTTAATAGGGAAAAAGGTGGAATCTTTATAGGTTCATAGTTCAGGAAACTTGGAGGGTAGAAACCTAAGAGCTACAGAACTTAGCAATTATCCCTTATACTCGCCCCAAGATCCACAATTAAAAAATCAAACAATACACTTACGAGTGTTTTGGAAATTGTACGCCAATTGAATCAGAGCCAATAATTTGATTCAAAACTTAGCATTCATCCATTATACTTTCCCTAAGATCCAAAATTAAAAAAAATCAAATGATCCAGTTGCCATTGCTTTCGAAATTGTACTTGAACTGAATCAGATCCAATAATTATATCAACAAATTGAATAGATCGTAGAGTATCATGACCATGATTGGGGGGGTGTTCCCTTTGTGAAATTTGAAGAGGACTTTGGAAATATGGACCACGTGAGCTGTTACAACAAACCAATAGGGAATTTGGCAGCTACGTGAGAGAAGGCCGCACCTTAGTAGGGAAGATAAGTATTATGAAGAATGAGGTAGTGTGTTAGGAACCCATGTCAACCCATCTATTTAATTTATTAGTATATTGTTGTTGGACGCATATGCTTTGTAAGTCATCCCATAGTATTTGTTGATCCATAGCTTGTCTTATTGTTGTTGGATGCATATGCTTTGTAAGTCGTCCCGTAGTAATTGTTGATCCATAGTTTGTATTGGCCCATTGTTTGTATTGACACATGGTATTGACCCATGGTATTGGCGCCTAGACTTAGTATATAAGTTTGTGTTGAGACCAATGAAGGTTCCATGAAGTTATTTGTAGTGAGCTTTCTCAAAGGAGGTTTCCCCCTCGCAGTGGCCTGCGATAAATAAAAGTGATTCTGAGTTCTGTTATTTCTGATATCTCACATATTCTCATTAATCAATTGTTGTAGGTTCTTCACTTCTGGTATCAGAGCACTTTCTTGGGCTTGTTGGGTGAAATTTCTGCCAAAATTTTTTTCACATCTGTTGCAGCGTTGGATCTGGGAATAATCCCTATCTGCTTAAGTGTGGGAAGTACTTGGGCATAAGCCCTAAAAGTCATTATGAGGAGTACCATAGGAACCCTGAAGTAGCTGGCCCATTGAGAGGACCTGCCAGCAAAAAGGGCAACGACCCCTACCTGATTGACTAGTTCCCACCCGTGAGGTAAACCAAGAGCTGTCGTTTGTGGAAAAACAGTTACCAGTTTTATCTGAGCCGTGAAGTGAGGGGTACTGCCCCAATATGCAAGCCGACAAACAACATTGGTGGCCGAGTGAAACCCATGAACTGTTAGGAAGCCGCACATACCTGGGGTCCATATCTATTTTCAGCTGAACTGTTACCGATCACTTTCGTGTCGTTTCAGATCCAGCCGTTTCAGATCCATTCTGAAAGTCGCTCCAAGTCCAGTCGTTTCAGATCCATCCATTTTCGATCCATTCAGTGTCGTTGTAGATCCATTTGTTTCCACTCCCTTTTGCACCGTAGCAAATCCATTTTGAATATATATATATATATCCCTTGTTTTAACTCCGTTTCCCTTGAAACTTCCCAGACACCCCTGCAATCCCATTCTGCATATTTCATTCCTGAGGATCCTATCCCAAATTCTACTTCTCAAAGCTAGAAATCTCACATTTGTCTATTTTTAGGGTTTGCCATAACTTCTTCAATATTCACCCACTCGCCTCCAAATTTTGCCACCGTGTTCATTCCCTATTTCTACTTCTTTGTCCCTCTTTGACCAATTTTCTCATTCTTTCACCCTACTTCTGAAATCCCCATTTTTTGCTTCCATGTCCCTCAGAAAGTGTCCAAAACCTAGTCAAACCCCAATTACCCATCCGAGTTTTTACCAAATCCAAATTTCTCTTTACTAAATAAGCTTTTGTTTGTGTTTTTCTATCCATTCCCCCCCCCCACCCCACAAAAAAAAAAAAAAAAAACTTTTGGTTATGGTTGTCACCCGCGCAAGAACAAAAACCATGGAGGAAGCACTTGCAGCCATCCAAACCAAACTCCAAGATCTATATGAAAAAATTTCCAGCCTCCATCTTCAGCATTCAGCCATGAACAATAACCGACAACAATAATCTTCTATAGCCAATGGGTTCTCTTCTTCTAGCAATTTTCGTGGTCTGAAGCTTGAATTTCCTTGCTTCAATGGTACTAATCCGACTGGATGGATCTATCATGCAGAACAGTATTTCTATCTGCATAATACTTTTGGTGTCCAAAAAGTTCCACTTGCATCCTTTCATTTGGAACAGGAAGCCCTTCAATGGTATCGTTGGTACATCAAGGCTCATAACGAGCCAAAATGGATAGATTTTTGCCAACTCCTTTTGCAACGATTTGGTCCTAGTGCTTTTGATGACTTCACCGGAGCACTCACTAAACTTCGTCAAAGTGGCACTGTGAGATAGTATCAGACAAAATTTGAGAAACTAGCCAATCACACAGAAGGATTGTCTGATGAACTCTACAGGAGTTGTTTTATCAGTGTTCTTAAGATGAAATCCGGTCAGAGGTTAAAATGTTCTGTCCCAACACAATGACGGAAGTCCTAGGGTTGGCTAAGTTGGCAGAAGACATGATTGCATCCCAACAATGCTCCAAACCCACTTTTGTTCCCTTCTGAAATATGGGTTCTCAACGACCTCCCGTCCCGCCAGCTCCTCGACTAACTTCTATTAAGCATTTGTATGAAACAGAGATGCAGGCACGCAGAGAAAAAGGGCTTTGTTATAATTGTGATTAGAAATTCACTTGGGGACATAGATGTGTTCAACGAAAGCTCTATCTCTTGGATATGGATTCTCCGCCTGCCTCTAAAATTGGTGAAAAAGATCCAGATGCAATGGATGATCAGGTTCAAATTCAGGAGCTGCCTATTGACCCCCCATAGCAGGATGAACAACCAAAGATATCTCTCCATGCTTTATCTGGCATCACCACCCCCCAAATAATGCGGGTTAGGGGTTACTTCAAGAAGCTTCCTCTTACAATACTCATTGATTCTGGTAGCACTCATAACTTCATTGACCCTCGGATCGCCAAACATGCTGATTGTTTTGTCCATCCTTGCTCCAACTTTGAAGTCATGGTTGCCAATGGGGGCACCTTACCTTGCAAGGGGAAGTGTCACAATGTGCGTATCTCTCTGGAATATTATAACATGCGCTCTGACATGTTTTCCTTGTCCCTAGGCGGATGTGATGTGGTTTTGGGTGTTCAATGGTTACGCACACTTGGCTCCATCTTATGGGATTTTGCTGAACTTTGGATTTAGTTTTCAGTCAATGGGAAACAACACAAATTTAAGGGCTTACAACAAGGGTCTCTCCGCATCATCAGTTCACATCGTCTGGAAAAGATCCTTAAGAAGAATTCACATGGTGTCATCGATCAACTCCATTCCATTCAGATGCACCCATCAACGGTCTCCCCTACTTCCTTGGATAGATATGCAGGTGTCCTTGCTGAACTAGTGGGCTTGACACCTTCAAGAGACCTTTCCGGTAAGAATTTAGCCGCATCTACATATCAACAGGAAATGATGGCTATTTTGCATGCAGTACAAAAGTGGAAACCATACCTATTAGGGAATTATTTCTGCATCAAGATTGATCTCCAGAGTTTGGAAAATTTCCTGGAACAATGGGTCTCCTCCCGAGCACACCTGAAATGGGTTATCCAGCTCATGGGTTATGCCTATGCGATCACTTACAAGAAGGGTAAGGACAATATGGTGGCAGATGCTACTTCTTGCACATTTGATGACCCAGTTTCTCTTACAGCTATTTCTCTTCTTGTTCCAAATTGGTTGCAATATGTTCAACAGGGCTATCTCTTCTATGAACTCCATGATTCTTCATCAGGAGGGAACTCTGGGTTCCTAAAAATGTATGACCGGGAGCAATGTAACTTATTTTGGCAGGGATTGAACACGATAATTCAACAGATGGTGGCTGACTGTGATACTTTTCAGGTCAACAAGGGTGAAGCAACACTCCTTTCGAGACTGCTCGAACCCTTGCCCATCCCTACAGAGATTTGGATAACTATTTCTATGGATTTCCTAGAAGCGCTCCAATGGTACAATCCCACATCTAAAACGACACCATATGAAGCAATCTATGGACATGCACCGCCAGTTCTTCTTCCATACACCCTCAGCAGCTCCCCAGTTCAGGAAATTGACTCGGTTCTTCGACACTGTGATCAAATTCTTCTCATTCTGTAGGACAATCTTCACGTGGCAAGAATTCGACTAAAACAACAAGCTGATCAACACCGTTCTAAGCGCACTTTTCATGCAGCTGATATGGTTCTTCTTCATCTACAGCCTTCCAAGCAACTCTCCCTGCAACTCAAAAGGCGTTAGTGGCCCGGAATGCAACCCGAGGATGATACAGGGGAGCCACTCCTTTAGATTCTGCATCAATTTCCACATCTAAAGCTTTGAGGACAAAGATTTTTCTAAGGGAGAGGGGATGTTAGGAACCCATGTCAACCATTCTATTTACTTTGTTAGTATATTGTTGTTGGACGCATATGCTTTGTAAGTCGTCCTGTAGTATTTGTTGATCCATAGTTTGTCTTATTGTTGTTGGACGCATATGCTTTGTAAGTCATCCCGTAGTAATTGTTGATCCATAGTTTGTATTGGCCCATGGTTTGTATTGACACATGGTATTGGCGCCTAGACTTAGTATATAAGTTTGTGTTGAGACCAGTGAAGGTACCATGAAGTTATTTGTATTGATCTTGCTCAAAGGAGGTTTCCCCCTCAAAATGGCCTGCGATCAATAAAAGCGATTCCGAGTTTTGTTATTTCTGCTATCTTGCATATTCTCATTAATTAACTGTTGTAGGTTCTTCACATAGTGGTGGGGTAAGCCCTAGTTTTGCAGTGAGAGATGCGCCATGCGCCTTTAACTCATCTACAAATCTAAATACACCAATGTTTCCATACTTGGAAGCTCTTCAATGGGTCGTGGATGCAAGCCAAACCACCCATGTCCAGGTGAGTTCAAGATAGGCGCAATTCCTCAAGCCATGCTTTGTATCGTGACTCCCTAGAAAAGCCGGGAAGCTTAAGTTGCAAAACGAGAACCATTTTCATTGTTGGAAATGGAGAGGCATAAGCCAATACATTTGGTTTGGAGTTCAGTATGTCTGAAGAACCTGCAATAATTAATTTATGCAAATACACAAGATATCAGAAATAATAGAACTCAGAATCACTTTTATATTGATCACGGGCCACTTCCAGGGGGCAACCTCCTTTGAGCAATCTCAATACAATTAACTTCACGGTTCCTTCATAGGCCTCAACACACACTTATATACTAAGTCTAGGTGTCAATACCATGGGTAAATACCATGTGTCAATACAAACCATGGGCCAATACAAAATATAGATCAACAATTATTACGGGTCAAAACCATGGGCCAATACAAACTATGGGCAACTTACAAAGCATATGCGCCAACAACAATAACACAAACTATGGATCAACAAATACTACGGGACAACTTACAAAGCATATGCGTCCAACAACAATATACTAACAAAGTAAAGACATGGGTTCCTAACATCCCCTCTCCCTTAGAAAAAGATTTGTCCTCAAAGCTTTAGATGTGGAAATTGATGCAGAATCTGAAGGAGTAGGTCCCCTGTAGCATCCTCGGGTTGCATTTTGGGCCACTAGCACCTTTCGATTTTCAGGGAGGATTACATGGAAGGCTGTAGATGAAGAAGAACCATATCAGTGATGTGAAAAGTGCACGTAGAACGGTGCTGGTTGGCTTGTTGTTTCAGTCAAATTCTTGCCATGTGAAGATTGTCCTGCAGAATGAGAAGAAGCTGATCGCGGTTTCGAAGAATTGAGTCAATTGCCTGAACTGGGGAGCTGTTGAAGGTGTATGGAAGAAGAACTAGCGGTTCCTGTCCATAGATTGCTTCATATGGTGTCATTTTAGATGTGGTACTATATCACTGGAGCGCTTCCAGGAAATCCATAGAAATAGTTGTCCAAATCTGTGTAGGGATGGGCAAGGGTTCGAGTAGTCCTGAAAGGAGGGTCGTTTCACCCTTTTTGACATGGAAAGTATCACAGTCAACCACCATCCGTTGAATTGTCATTTTCAATCCCTGCCAAAAGAAGTTACATTGTTCTTGGTCATACATTTTGAGGAACCCAGAGTGCCCTGCTGATGAAGAAGCATGGAGTTCATAGAAGAGATAGCCCCGTTGAACAGATTGCAACCAATTTGAAACAAGTAGAGAAATAGCTGTAAGAGAAACTGGGTCATCAAATGTGCAGGAAGGAGCATCTGCCACCATATTGTCCTTACCCTTTTGGTAAGTGGTCACATAGTCACAACCCATGAGTTGGAGAACCCATTTCAGGTGTGCTGGGGAGGAGACCCGTTATTCCAGGAAAGTTTCTAGACTCTGGAGATCAGTCTTGATGCAAAAATAATTCCCCAATAGTGATGGTTGCCACTTCTGTATTGCATGGAAAATAGCCATCATGTCCTGCTGAGATGTAGATGCAGCAAAATGCTTACCAGAAAGGTCTCGTGAAGGCGGCAAGCCCACTAGTGCAACAAAGACACCTGCATATCTATCCAAGGAAGTAGTGGAGACCGTTGGTGGGTGCATCTGAAGGGAATGGAGTTGAGCAATGACACCATGTGAATTCTTCTTAAGGATCTTTTCCAAGCAATGTGAATTGATGATGCAGAGAGACCCTGGTTGTAATCCCATAAATTTGTGTTGTGTCCCATTGACTGAAAACTGCATCCAAAGTTCATCAAAATCTCATAAGATGGGGCCGAGTGTGTGTAACCATTGAATGCCCAAAACTATATCACATACAACTAAGGACAAGGAAAACATGTCAGAGCGCAGGTTATAATCTTCCATAGAGATACGCACATTATGAAACTTCCCCTTGCAAGGTAAGGTGCCCCCGTTGGCAACCATGACTTCAAAGTTGGAACAAGGATGGACAAAACAATCAGCCTGTTTGGCAATCCGAGGGTCAATGAAGTTATGAGTGCTACCAGAATCAATGAGTATGGTAAGAGGGAGCTTCTTGAAGTATCCCCTGACGCGCATTGTTTGTGGGGTGGTGACGCTAGTTACAACATGGAGAGAGATCTCGGGTCGGTCGTCTTGAGATGGGGTGTCAACAGGCGGGTGCTGAATGTCGACATGAACATCTACTGTATCTGGAGCTTCTTCACTAGGTTTTGAGGTAGGTGGAGAATCCACATCTAAGAGATAGAGCTTTTGTTGAACACATCTATATCCCCGAGTGAATTTCTCATCAAAATTATAACAAAGCCCTTTTTCTCGGCGTCCCTGCATCTCTGTTTCAGACAAATGCTTGATAGGAGTTGTTTGAGGAGCAGGCATGATGGGAGGTTGTTGGGAACCCATATTTCTGAAGGGAACAAAGGTGGGTTTGGAGCATTGTTGAGCTATGATCTTGTCCTCTACCAACTTATCCAACCCTAGGACTTCCATCATTGTGTTGGGACATAACATTTTGACTTCTGAGCGGATTTCATCCTTAAGACCACTAATAAAACAACTCATGTAGAATTCATCAGACAATCCTTCTGTGTGATTAGCCAGTTTATCAAATTCTGTCTGATACTCTCTCACTGTGCCATTTTGGTGAAGTTTAGTGAGTGCTCCTGTGAAGTCATCAAAAGCACTAGGACCAAATCGTGGCAAAAGGAGTTGGCAAAAATCTGTCCAGTTTGGCTCGAGATGAGCTTTGATGTACCAACGGTACCATTGAAGGGATTCCTGTTCCAAATGAAAGGATGCAAGTGGAACTTTCTGGACATCAAAAGTATTATGTAGACTGAAATATTGTTTTGCTCGGTATATCAATCCAGTCGGATCAGTACCATTGAAGCGAGGAAAATCAAGCTCGACCCACGAAAATTGTTGGAAGAAGAGAACCCAGTGGCTATAGAAGATTCTGGTTGTTGATTATTGTTCATGGCTGAATGCTGAAGATGGAGGCTGAGAAAATTTTCATCCAGATCTTGGAGTTTGGTTTGGATGGCTGCAAGTGCTTCCTCCATGGTTTTTGCTCCTGTGCGAGTGACAACCATAACCAGGAATTTTTTATTTTTTATTTTATTTATTTATTTATTTTTGTGGGGGGGGGGAATGGATAGAAAAACACAAACACAAGCTTATTTAGTAAGGGGAAATTTGGATTTGGGAAAAACTCGGAGGGGTAATTGGGGTTTGACTAGGTTTTTGACACTTTCTGAGGGACAAGGAAGCAAAAAATGGGGATTTCAGAAGCGGGAACTCTATGGTAAAATTTGAAGGCAATCGGGTGAAAATTGAAGAAGTTATGGCAAACCCTAAAAATAGACAAATGTGGGATTTCTGGTCTTGGGATGTGGAATTTGGGATAGGGTCTTCAGGAATGAAATATGCAGAATGGGATTGCAGGGATGTCAGTGAAGTTTCAGGGAAAACAGAGTTGAAACAAGAGAGATATGGCCCAAAAAGAGAATTTTATACTTTTTTTTTTCCAGAAATGGATCGGCAACAGCGGCACGGAAGGGATCCGCAACAGATGGATCTGCAACAGCGCGGGAGGGATCGAAAACAGCTGGATCTGGAACAACGATTGGATCTGGAACGACTTTCAAAATAGATCTGAAACGACTGGATCTAGAGTGGAAGTGATCAACAATAGTTTAGCTGAAAATAGATATGGACCCTAGGTATGTACAGCTTCCTAACAATTCAGGTGTTTCACTCGGCCACCAATGCTGTCTGGCGGCTTGCGTATTGGGGCAGTATCCCTCACTCCACGGCTCAGGTAAAACTAATAACCGCTTTGCAACAAACGACAGCTCTTGGTTTACCTCACGGGTGGGAACTAGTCAATCAGGTAGGGGTCATTGCCCTTTTCACTAGCAAGTCCTCTCAATGGTCCAGCTACTTTGGGGTTCCTGTGGTACTCCTCACAATGAGTTTTAGGGCTTATGCCCAAGTACTTCCCACAGTTAAGCGAATAGGGATTATTCCCAAATTTGAAGCTGCAACAGATGCAAAAAAAAAAATTGGCAGAAATTCCACCCAACGAGCCCAAGAAAGTGCTATGATACCAGATGTGAAGAACTTGCAATAATTAATTTATGCAAATACACAAGATATCAGAAATAATAGAACTCAGAATCACTTTTATATTGATCACGGGCCATTTCGAGGGGGCAACCTCCTTTGAGCAAGCTCAATACAATTAACTTCACGGTGCCTTCATAGGCCTCAACACACACTTATATACTAAGTCTAGGTGCCAATACCATGGGTCAATACCATGTGTCAATACAAACCATGGGCCAATACAAAATATAGATCAATAATTATTACGGGTCAAAACCATGGGCCAATATAAACTATGGATCAACAAAACTATGGGCGACTTACAAAGCATATGCACCAAGAACAATAACACAAACTATAAATCAACAAATACTACGGGATGACTTACAAAGCATATGCGTCCAACAACAATATACTAACAAAGTAAAGACATGGCTTCCTAACAGTATGCATATTCCCAACATAGAAACTAAGTCTTATGCATTTCCCACCTGCATACCGGAGTCTCTAGTACCAGAATGAGGTCCAACACTGCCACCCTGCCGCTCTAGGATAATATATTCTACGATGTGTTGTACAAAATTGGGTGCAAGATCAATCGTACCATAAAAATTTTGTGGGTCTTTCAACTTTATGACAATCCACCCGTAGGTTCGTAGTACTGGACACCGCCATGTGGACTGCTCATAGTCCCCACTCTGCCATAAACTCCATTCATTAAAAAAAAAAATACCTAACATAGTTTTATGGATATGAAATATTCAATGAGATGAAATGAAAACCTGTGTAGGAGGTGGTAAATGAATTCCTTGAACACGGTCTCGTCCTCCACTTGAAACCCTAGGAGCGTAGAGAATTGCAGACCAAATAAACATCATTTATGTCATGTAAATTGTTAATAATTAGCTAATGCATGCATACATAGGTGAAGAGAGAGACACTTTCAGTCACTTACCAAGAAAATAGGAGACAAAAAACATCAACTTGTTTGTTGATACATTGGATATGAAGATAGCAAGCAGTAGAAGACAGGCCACTACTATCCCCGGTCTGAAGGAATAATTACTGGGTTCCCTGCACTTAAATACCAGATACGTAGCATCTCTGACCTCTACACATACATCAAATAAAATCCTTAAACCGACTACCGAAGCAATCCATGCCCTCACTATTAGTAAAATACAATACCATACAGTCAAGCATCTTGAATTTCTCCACAAGATTTTTATTTTTAGAAAAGTAATGTCACCTCATTCTGAGACATTCGACTTGTATTCCCAAAATCCCAGCCATTGCATCTAAAACCACCACCGAAATGCAAACCAAGACTCTAGTTGACTTCATATTTCTCTGCGTTTTTGGCCATCACTAGTCTTCCAGCACCCTGCGGTAGGTTTTTTCCTATGGTCGACCACGTGGTTCTAACTCCTGCTTTTCTCAACCACATGTGGATATCAGATGGGAGTGCTAGGGTTAGGATTTTTCATTTTGTTTTAAATTTGCACCATGAAAAATGCGTAAGAGGAGGTAACTATAGGACAAGGAAAACATATTTTTTATGTTTAATTTTAAAGGGGACGAGGTGAAAAGGGAAATATGAATGGGAGTGATTAGGTTCTTTATTATTTTGTTTTAAATTTGAACCATGAAAAAGGTGCGAGAGGGGGTAACTAAGGTGCCGGAGGGGGTAACTATAGGATAGGGAAAACATATATTTTTTATTTTTACTTTTAAAAGGGATGAGGGAAAAAGGGAAATATGAATGGGAAGTAAAAGGGAAAGGGATAAAGGGTATTGAATTTAGGTAAAAGGGTGTACATGGGATTATGATTATTTTATTTTATTTTAATTTCAAAATGGCAAGAGAACATTAAAATGGAGGGAGGATTATTTTTGTTATTAAAATATGAGAAATTGGCGTTTTCGTAACCAAGGGAAGCAAGGGGAAACTTTTTAACTTTCTAAGCATAGGCGTGATGACGACACTGATGGGCGGGTGTCAATGGAAATTTATTAGAGGACGCAGACTTTATATATTTCACTATCAAGACCAAAAGACTTTAACTTGCCGAAACTTTGACCTATTGGCGAGAAGGTCAAACAGACTCAGAATTTGGAAAATGAAATATGAGCACAATCGGTGAGATGAGATGAACTCAAGGATACCAAAATAGAGACATGAAAATGCATAATGCGAAAAATGTCAAGCTTCCAACTTGAATTGACCATGACATGATGACACATGAAACATAACTTGATGAATGTGTCGAAGAGGTCAAACAGCGACACAAATGATGAAATTGACAACGTATGGGAAGAGCACATTGCTCTGGAGACAATGGTACAGATGGAATGATCTTGCAACTATTTTCAATAGGTTCGCCTCTAGAGCCATGTTCCGACACTTCAAAACATGTCGATGTTGAGCATCAACAGACTTCACAAAATACAAATATATAAAGAAATATTTTATTATAATTATTATAACATATTATTAAAATATTGGTACATCAAATAGATCACGTCATCTTTTTTATCCAGTGACTAAATTAGTCATAATTTTATCCCATGACTAAATTAGTCATTTAGTTTAGTCATTTTTAGTTGTAATCACTTAAAATTCCTCAAATTTGGTCATATTTCACTTAAAAACACTGTGGTGACCAAATTTTTTGGTGGTTTATTCATTTATTTCACATGGTGACCAACTTTTTTGGTCGCTTGGTCATTAATCAGCCATTTTTATACTTGTGGAGTATCTACAGGTTTGTTGCAGAATTATCTAAAGGTTTCCATCAATGAAAAAGGGGGATATTGTTGGAAATATTGTTGTCATTGATGTCAAAGGAAATGGGAGACTACATATGTCCAAGATAAATATTTCAAGATGGAGATTGTTGGAAATATTGTTTTTGAATTTTTTATGCTCGATTTGGATACCCTTTCTTTGAAGACATTTTTTTTTCTCTATATAACTACCTCATATGGGAGCATAGGTTACATGGTTAGAAATATTTTTCTGAGACATTTACAACGGTATATGGAATTCCCTCTAAATCCATAGGAATGAGGAGATATGAAAGAATTTGTAAAGTCATCCCAACCAGAATTTCAGGTTGGCCCTGCCAGGATATTGAACAATGTTTGGTCGACCCATAAAGTGATTTAAGAACAGTATAAATAAGAGCAAAGATTACTCATTTTTTCACTCACTCATCCAAGGCATGGATATATCATAGGAGATGCGCACTAGTGGAAAGGGTTGCAACATTTGAAGAAGAGGATGAGCAAAGATTCAGTATCATTCCAAAAAGGGAGATTTTCAAGTTAGTATGGCACTTTCACTATAAATTTTGTTCTAAAACATTTCAAATTGTTCCACTTTGATAATATGGACAAAAGATATCGAAGCATATGTGATCCAAGTTTTAGATTATGGTTCTCTATATTTTATGATATATGACCTTGGTAAATTAGGGTTTTTGAATGATCCTGAAATCAAATTCAAATAGGTTAGTGTGGAACTTTTGCTATAAAATATATGTTATAGAATGTTTCAGGACGTGAAACTTGGAGGAGATGAAGTAGATATCTTTAAGTATCTCTGGTTCAATTTTGAAATGTTGGTTCTTTATATTTTTGGATATATGAACTCAGGAAGTTAGGTTTTCTGAATGATCCTAAAATCAACTTTAAACAGGCCAGGTTGTCATTTTTTCTGTAAATTTTGTTCTAGGACATTTTAGATAGTGAAACTTGGAGGATATGAATTATAGGTCTTAAAGTACATGTGATACGAGTTTCATATGTTGGTTCACTATATTTTTATATATATGCTCTATGAAAGTAAGGTTTCCTATATAGTATGAAGTAGTTTTGAAGCAGATTATGGTGCATCTATAGATTGGGGTGTTGTATTTTGTTAGAGTGTAGATTGACATATGATCAAAACAAAGAAGGAAGTACAAGAAGATGCAGAGGTAGAAATAGTAGAAACAATAGGAGATTAGTGTCTCTAGTAAGTCGATGCCTACATATTGCTGGGTTGGTGCTCAGTTAAGGATATTAGTGTCTCCAGTAGGTTGGTTCCTACATATTGTTGAGTTGGTTCTAATTTAATGTGATTGGTGTTCCCAGTAGGTTGGTGCCTACAAACTTTGTAACAATAGGTTGGTGCCTACATGAATTTATAAAGGTAAGTTTTGTGGTTTTCTCTTGAAAGGGTTTCCACGTTAAATTTTGTGTACTATGATTTGATTTTATGTGTATTTACCATTTCAAAGTAAATGGATGATTGATGAATGGTTAAAATAAGAAAACATAGCTAATACAGATTCACTCCCCCCTCTCAGTATAGCCATAAGTCCAACAGAAACCTGTGACATATTGCGACCCCTATGTCAATACCCAAAATAATATTGTAATACATTTATGACTCTGAGGCTAGCTTGTCATAATTCGATTTCAAATCATGCAATTTATTTTCCAATATGCTCATGCTTACTTTCTTCTTTTTTTAATTGTATACTTAGAAATTCCATAATTTTCTTTGATCCTTCCAGCTTACAGGTTATTTAATTGAGGATTCTCTTAATCTCTTGGGTACAATCATGAGCCATCTTAGTATGAAAATGATTTTTTATGAGTCAGGGTGAACAAACTACAAAAATTATGAAGATAGAATTAGGATATATGATCCCAATTTTCCCAAAAATCAACAATGAAATTGTTATAAAACCATTCCTAGAACCATAGAGCCGACCACTCAATAGTGCACCCTGAAATCAATTTGAAGTTAGGTTTAAACTATAGATAGTCTTGCAAAGCGGGCTTACATAGAGTATTGAAGTCAATGAATCCACGCAGATTATGACCAGGCCTACCAATCCCCACCTCTTCAGCATTCCTAGACCATGTTTTTGTACCCAAGACTAAGTGATCCTATAAGGGAATGATCCCACGTTTGAGCTAAGATTCATTTATTGCCATGTTTAAATGCCCTTGCTTCATAGTTGTTTCATAAAACTAAATTCATAATCCTACATGGGGAGTAATTAAAGTTGCGCCTCCAATGCATACTATCAAACTACACTTGTCATTACCTTTTGTTCAATTGACATGTGACTTAAATAGGGATTTCATACCCTGGTTAAGAGGATTCATCATGGTATTAAGATGCCCTTAGGGTCACCACTAATTTCCACTAGAATTCCTTTTGAGAGGCTTGTTTCCCTATTTTCCATAATACTTGCTTTATGATTATTACTTCGACAAATCTGAAGGAGTTGGAACAAATCTAGAGTGTCTAGCATACTTAGAATTCAAACTTTCATCCTACCAAACATTACATTATCTTGATGATGACGATTTCTTATAAAGTTATGATCATGGATGAATCTCCAAAGATGAGAACTATCTTAATATTTCTTTCAAAAGCATGAGAGATTTTAATGTAGAGGGAATAACTTTTTACCTAATTTTTAGTTATTTTCTTTAATCCCCATGTTAGAGGGCATAGCTTTCCACTTAATTTTAGTTATTTTCTTTAATTCGCATGCTAGGTTGACTTTTTTTATCGTATCCCACACCTACCACCTTTAAAACATTTTATATTTTAAGTGTGTATAATGTATATTAAAACTATATTTCCAAATATTTTAACTAATATAATTTAATCAAATTAATTTATAACAATTAAAAAAAATTCAAATTAAGTTCAATGTTTTTGGAGAATATGGTGACATTTTAACTACAAAGTATCAAAGTCTCGAAGGGTTACAAGGTGTGTTAGATTTTTTGTAAATACAAAATAAAATGTTATATTTTAAAAAAATTTAATATTCAATTATTTTTTATAGAATATATAATTATATTTTATAAATGTTATAATTTATTTTATTTTATTTTTATTTTTATTAAATATTTTATATATAAATACATATTTAATTTTACATTTTTCATTTTTCTTTAAATCAACATTTCAATAATATTACGATTTTCAAATTGCTTATTTTTTTCAAGTCACAAAGAAATGTGTTTTCCTTCTTCATCTTGATGTCATTTTCATGTATGGGCATCTTATTTTACAAAAATTCTTCAGGTATGGGCATCTTATTTTACAAAAATTCTTGTATAGGAACGACTAAAAGGAGATATGATTTCTAAGTTATGGTTTATCAAATATTTGTTTTCAAATTTTATAAAAATGGAAAAATTATAAAAAATAACGTTTTTTAACATAATTATTATTAATTGATATTTTAATTATTTTCATTAATGACGATCCAATTTTAAATATTTTTTATGAAGATAGAAAATAACTAGTTTCTAAAAATTATGATGGGTAGTTTATGCTTTAGTTTATGGTAGGCCAACTAATTTTGAATCTTTGAGGTTTTTATTTTTTATTTAAAATTTATATAATTTTGAATATAATATCTTTAAATATTAATAATTAAAATAGTTAATTTAAAATATTAATAATTTAAATAATTAATTTAAATTTTTTAATAAATAAATTATTTAATTAAATAGTTTATGATAAATTATGATAATTTTATTTTTAATTTAATTAAATAACTAAATAAAGTTCTCAAGATTTTTTCAACTTGATGTCTTTTAATTTATATTTTAGATATATGGTTACACTATATTTTCTTATATATATATTTTCTTTGCATTCCATAATCATGCATTCTAACTAAACCTCTTATTTTCATAATCATCTAGACTAAACTTTATTATACATTTCCTTTATTTATATATATATATATAATCTTCAAAATAATTAAAAAAATATATACAATATTTTACAATGTTGATATGTAGTTTTGATTAATAAATTAATAAATCCATTAAAAAAAAAATTATCAATAAAAATTTCAAATAAATAAAACAAAATATTCATAAATAATAATATTTATTTATTTTTATCACAAATTTTATGGTGGAGTATTTTTAACCTATTTTAATATAAAAATAGCTTAATAAAATAAAATAAAAATTTATGTAATATTTTATATATATATATATATATATATATATATATATATATATATTGGAAGAAAAAATAATAATGAGAAGTTATATATACCTATGTCGTTATATCAGTATTTGTTATTTGTTAATCTTTAACTTGATTTTAAAGTAATTATATATATCTATATAGAGAGAGAGATATGGAGACTAGATACTCTCTAAAATTATTTTAAAATCTGGTCAAGGCTCAAGAGATAATGGTATAAAGATATTATGATTTGGTTAAATCATTAGGAGATTGAAGAAAATGCCTCTTTGCAAAATATCAAAAATAATAAAAATACCATCATATCTAAGTTTAAAGAGAAAATGCGGGACAAGAAAGATTTAGAGGTTAAAAGAAAATTAAGATAATATAAGGAGGTCATTAACTCTAATCTAGAAGATCAAAATTATGTCTTAACCACATGGAAGAAGAAAACTAATATAGCCAAAATAAAGAATGAACTCTCATGAGCTTCATAGTGAAACAAAAAGCTCCCAATTCTTAAAGCACCATTAGTGGAAAATATTTTCCATAGCAATCAAATTTTAGAGCAATCCAAATAAACCCAAGTGGATTTTAGTAAACTTTAATCAACATCCTAAACATTGTATTTGTATTTTATTTTTAATTTTATTTATAAATTTTTAATACACTTAAAAAAAGATAACTATAAGTTTTTCCAAATTAAATAATATTAATGTGAAATTAAATTTTAAAATAATAATATGTAAATGTAAAATTATTTTTAAAATTTATTTTTTCAATATTTAAATAAAATATCACATATATTTATATATTTGTAAAAATGCTTTAAACTTTTCTCTTTAATATAGATGGATATGTTAATTAGAATATATATATTTAAAATATTTTGAAGTAATATGCATATATATTGAAAAAATATTATATTTTAAAATTAATATAGATGGATATGTTATATATATATATATATATATATAAAAGATTCTCAAGTAATATGCATATATATTGAAAAAATATAATTATATATATACATATATATAAATAATTATTATAAATATTAATAAATTTTTAATTAATATTAATTATTTAATAAAATTGAAAGATTATTTTCATAATTCTAAAAAATTAAAAATTACTTGGTTTGTTATAATCAAGTTATCATAGTTTTGATATGATAGAGAATCCTTAAATCATTTACAATTTTTAGAAAAATTTAATTCTAATTTTAATATAAATTTATATTTTCAAAAAGAGTTGTAAATAGAGTTTTATTATAGAACATAAATCTTAATATAAAATATGTTAATGTAAAAGTATTTTAAAATTTGAATTTTTTTCTAAAATAATTTTTAAAATGTTTAATAAATTTTAATTTAATTTATATAAGTAAATTAAGTTATTAACAACAACAACAATAACAACCAAGCCATACACTAAATTAGTGTATGAGACCCCTTTATTTGTGGGATAAAGGACTCCTTGGGCCCCCTCTGGATTTGAACCTATCAACTCTTACAATATACCAAAATAATAATAATAATAATAATAATAACAACGACCACCAAATTGGTGTATAAGACCCCCTTATTTGCGGGACAAAGAACTCTCTAGGCCCTATCTTGATTTGAACCTATCACCTCTTACTATATATCAAAATTGTTTGAATGGACATTAACTATCATCATTATAATCATTATATAGAGTATTAAACCAAAGTTGATCATAAAGAAAATTAACTATCATCATCATAAAAAAAATTAATATAGGATTCAATTCTAACATAGGAATACTTTAAAATGATGATAATACTGAATATAAGAATATGCAATGAATGGTGGTGATGATGGTTGTTTTCATTTACTCATATCAACTTTTTTTCTATTACATAATTATAAAAACGTTTAATTCATTTACTTTATAGATATATTTATTTTATATTTAATTTTTTTATAATTTTTTTTGTAAATATTAAGGTTAATATAAATTTATATTTAAAGAAATATTATTAAATATAATTAAATTTTAGTGTAAAAATTATAGAAAAGGAGAAAATTAAGATAGTATAAGGAGGTGTTAAACTCTAATTTAAACTATAAAAAACATATCTATGTTTTAATTACTTGAAGGGTTGAACCTAATTTTGCTTTTTGGATAATTGTTAAACATTTTAGGTGGGAAGAATTTGTCATCTTTGTAATACTAGAATGTGGAAGATGAAAACTTATGTATTTATCCACATTGTATAATAATTTCAAAATATTTGTTTTACTACCTACTTTAACTTATTAAAACTATAATGATTTAGAAATGCTTCTCTTAAGGATTTTAGAACACTGAAATAAAAATTTAAAACAAATAAAGTAATTCCTTATCTTTATGTCGAAACTTTATATAGAAGAAACCAAAAATAATTTTAATGGAAAAGACATTAATAACCATTTTCAAAAATAATTTTAGTGAAAAGAACATTAATAACCATTTTCAATATCATGATAACTATATTTTAAAATATTTAAATATATTATTATAAAATTGATATTTTTGTTTTTGTTTTTCTAAACCCCTCATAAATGATGGTGCAAAATATGACACAAGGAAACGATAAAAAAAAAGAAATCAATTCTTATGATTAATAGAACCAATTATATAGCACTGCAAAGGCAATATACGATTGCTATATTTATACAACAGTATAATAAACTGAAAAGGATTGTCTTTATTACTCAATTTAAAAATAAATCAATTCTTATGATTAATAGAACCAATTATATAGCACTGCAAAGGCAATATACGATTGCTATATTTATACAACAGTATAATAAACTGAAAAGGATTGTCTTTATTACTCAATTTTGATATTTCAGACGTATTTGAAAACATATTGCAATTTACAACGTGTATTGAAACAAAGAATCCAGATGAGATAGAAAACTGTAGGATTGCTCACTTCACTACTTCACATGCATGATCTGAATTATATCTTAGTGAAACCGACCGACGACCCGCCTTTAATATCGAATCTAAAGGCTATCAAAAGCTGGATACTGCTGAGAAACGGTGCCAAAGGCCGAGACGGAGAGCGACGCCTACTGACCGGCATCAAGCGTGTACTTTCTTCAATACGACCCTCATTCGAGAGCTTTAAGTCATTGCCCATGTGAATGTCAAATTATGCCAAAGTTACTGATGGGGATTTAAGATGCCAAGTTACTGATCGAGCAGAGTTGCAGACAGAGGCAGTGGCGCCGTGATTTTTTTTTAATTTTTTAATTTTTTCTAACAATGGTAAAGCAGCCCTCTGTACTATTAGCTATTGATTACGTTATTGGGAAGCGTGCTAAACGGAGAGGAGGAGAACAGCCGACTTTCTCCGTACCCAAATAGGTTATATGAACGCCCCGAGAGCAAAAGCCTGATAGCATCTATCTCTAACCCTAAGTAGGTAGACCCATTACTTTCGACATGTCTGTTTCTCCTGACTGCTCTAACATAGATTCCGCGTCAATTCATTCTGGATCTGTCATCACTGAAGGCGCTGGTTCGATACCCCCAGAGAGGAGCTAGTGGTGTTGTGTATTTCTAATTTCCTGTGCAGGGTTAATCTCTTCGGGGTCTGTTTGTGCTTCAGCGATGTCTGGCTGTATTGATTCTTCTGCTACTGAGCACCTGTGCTACGTGCACTGTAACTTTTGCAGCACCATTCTAGCGGTAGAGGACGCCAACCACTCTGCTCTTTTAAATTTTGTTTTCGTTTTCGTTTTCAGTATTAATGATTAAGACCTTGAAAGTTGAAAGTGCAATTCCATGCTCTGAGGTCTTCTGGGTTTGGCATGGCATACATTAAAGATTTGTCTCTTTCAGACCCTCCGTCCTGTTGTTATCTGTGAAAAACAATCATCCAGTATAAACAAAAATATCCATGTCCATTCTCAGGGTAATCATTCTGAGGATCGCTTTTCATCTAAAGAATCTTGTGCTATGTTTATTTGGTTCAGGCCAGAGATCGGATCTGACTGGAGACTGGAATCGTTTTGCTATGCTTGCTTGCAATCTAAATACCTCTTTTCATTATTGATGTCAACCCCATATTATTAGAAACATACTGTCAGGATTTTGATCAATTAACAGATATTGGCCTTGCTTTGGACGAGCACAGTTACAGTGTCTTCCTTTTCGTGGACCTTTTTGGTCAGATTTTTCGATCATTCCCATCGCCACATGGTAATGGTGTCCGTATCTTTTATATATTTTGTCTAATCGGATTTGTTTCTGAAATCTATGACGAGAAAAATGTCGAGAAATCGGTGAGCGTGCGTACTTGCTACAGGAAAGGCAGTTAACCTCGCACAGTGTCTACACTGTCTATCTTGTCATATCAAAGGAGTCTTGGCATATCAAACTTATTGCTATACTGTGCGTTCGCTACAGGATCCGAACCCTAAGATCATTCGTGGAGATACTAGATAGTAGCTAAAACAGTTTTCAGTGTAGATGAATATAGATCCTTTTTAGATATTGAGGTCTTATATTACCTGAAGCTGGATATAGCGAAAAGTTCAAGAAATCGTTATAGAGGCCGAATAACAAAGCACACTCAATGTTTACGATGCTATTCTTGAAGAAAAAATTACTTGTTTTTTGGTCTGACGTAGATTCAATGTGATTCACAGGTGAGCGTTCCTTCCAGTAGCTTATTCAAGATAGTCACAGTTCGTTGTGGGCATTGCAACCATCTTCTATCAGTTAACATGATGGGAACTTCACCTCCACTTGAAGCGGGACAGGTACAGTCTGATCATTCAATCTATTGAGTTCTGAAGCAATGTAAGTTCTGGCTCTCTGTTATAGACAGTAAATGCAGTTTCAGTACATGATATTGCCTTGAAAACTTCCTTATTGTGGAGTTTTTTTGGATGACCTAATATGTCCAACATGCAAGATATATAGGGCTGTAAGAGGGATCCTCCCCTTCTTTCTTAAGATGTAACATTCCCAGTGGGAATGTTACTGGGATGGATGACCTGTACACTACGTGTCAAATTTTGTCTCTATATTTAGAGTTATTGTTCTATTCGGTTCAGCTTTGCACTGAATATAAGTATAGCCTTGTTGTGATGGTATACATTTGGAAACTGGGTCACTGAGAACAAAAACATAATATACTCGGCATCTTCAAGCACCATGGAGTAATTAGTACAGAAATTTCCCCGGCTCTTCTAAGAAGCACCATGTAGCAATTAGTACAGAAATTCCCCTTCATTAAATTTTGATAATTTTTCTATAGGTTATGATACTTCTGAGCGTGTACATTACTGTTAAAAATGAGAATACCCTTTCTTTCTATAACCCTATCTTCACAACTGAACTTGATATATTGCCTCTTACACAGCTCCTTGTAGTAATTCTAATCTCTTCTATAGCACATGATACATCTTAGAGTATACATTACTATTAAGATCGACGATACTGTTTCGATCTATATCCCTGTTCTCGCAACTGAACCTGAGACCTCTTACGAAACTTCAAAGAGATCATTAAGACGTTTTCTTTTCAGAGCCTAAAAGATTGTCTAGAGATAACAATAATTTATGATAGGCTGTAGGGGAAAAATGCAAGCATTGCATATGGAACCATGTAACAATAGGTTATCTATTTCTACGGAAGATAAAACCCAGTACTGTACAGATTGTAGTGCTTTTACAGTTTGGGGTATGATGTTTAAAATTTTAAAAATTGTAGAATAAAAAAGTTTTGATAGTAACATCAATTTCATAGTTTTATTTTAAATTACCAATATACATTCATATTAATTATAAATTACTTATTCATATCATTACTATCATATTTTATTATTAACATAGGTTTATTTATGAAACACAGTACTGTACAGATATTCATATTAATTATAAATTACTTATTCATATCATTACTATCATATTTTTATTATTAATATAGGTTTATTTATGAAACACAGTACTGTACAGATTGTAATGCTTTTACAGTTTGGGGTGTAATGTTTAAAAATTAAAAAAATGTAGAATAAAAAAGTTTGGATGGAAACATCAATTTCATAGTTTTATTTTAAATTATCATATTAATTATAAATTACTTATTCATATTTTTATTATTAACATAGTTTTATTTCTGATCAGTGGGTAGTTTTATTTTAAATTATTAATAGATTATTTTAATTATAATTTTTTCTTAATTGAATTATTATCATATTTTTATTATTAAATTTAATTTCACTTAACTTGTGGTTAGAATATTCACAGGCCACAAGTTAATGGCAAATTAACCAACCTAATGTAAAGCAATGATTATTGTGTCAATTAGATTTCAATGAATATCAATCATTAATTCTGGACATACTCATCATTCTGTAATCTAAGAAAAACATATTTTCTACATCTAAAATTCTAAAATATAAACACTTATCTATATACTTAAAATATTTTTATTTCAAATTATTATTATGATTTTATTTTAAATTATTAACATATTATTATAAATTTATTTTAACTAACACACTGATAGGTCACAAGTTAAGTGCCATGAACAAGTTATCTATTAGTTATTCTTTATGCTTAGTTGTAATCATCTATTCTGTATGCCTATACCTTAACTATGCCTTAACTACCTGTTACCTTCTTTAGTTAAATGGATTGTCTGCCACATGTTACCTTATTTAGTTAAATAGGTTATTTGTCACTACCTACTAGTTATTCATGAATCAGCTACTAGTTATATATATATATATATATATTTTTATAATTGCTTATAGGTTACAAGTTAAGTGCCATAAACAAGTTATTTGTTACTTGTTCTCCATGGTGAGTTGTAATCACATGTTTTCTATGCCTAAGCTGCTTGTTACCTTCATTAGTTAAATGGGTTATCCATGCATCAACTACCAATTATTTTTTATTTTTCTTTTTTTTATAATTGTTTATTTGAGATTTTGAAAGACTACTATAAAATTATTCTCCACAGTACACTTGTCCCATCTTCCTTCAATCTAATAAAAACATAAAAAATATTTCACCCCAAATTCTAAAATATATACACCTATCTATATAATTAAAAACTTAATATTTTAAAAATAAGATGTAAGTTTATATTATTATTACACATTTTCGAAAATGAAACAGAAACATCATATATGCCAAATTTTTCCACATAGATTGATTTCAAAAATATTGTATAAACTTATCTTGTTAGCCACTCATAAATGAGATACAGATCCAATATTTATCATGAATTGAAACAAAAAAAAGCATCTGCAACCCTGATAGATTTACATTTTGGGCTATTACACTGAGATAGAAATCGAGGATTTATTAATAACATAGGAAAAAGGAACTCCCTTCAAATATAGGATTCATAGGAATGATTGAGCACTGAGAGGATCAAAACTATCTCGAAGTCTCATAGGTTTTGGTTTAGCTAGTTTATAGGTGTTTAAAAATAAGTATTAGGTTAATCGTTTAGTGCTTGCCTGCAAAACTCATACTACGTCTCATTAAACGAGTGTTAATTGGTAACAGATCCAAAATGATTATTCCAAAGATTCAGCATCCTCTTCATCCTCTTCAACAATCAGCGAAAGGACAGAGAATTCATATGCTGGCAACGAAACAGTAAAGATGTTTTCTAGCATGCGTAAGTTCTAGTCGTTTTACTTATGACATTACTGTCACATACTGTATATACGTTAAATAAATAGCTACTAGCAAGATTTGGCAGTGAAGAGAATTGATGTATTCTTCATATCTAAAATGTATGCAGCACCTGAAAAGAGACAACGAGTACCGTCGGTGTACAATCGTTTCATAAAGTGAGAACAGTAATCTTTATATTGGGATGCAGATAGCAATCGTTTTCTATTATTATTTATCATTACCTCTTCCCAATTAATGAATTCAGCTCTGATGCATAGATCTCATGTGCAGAGAAGAAATTCAAAGAATCAAAGCCAAAAATCCGGACATAAGGCACAAGGAGGCTTTCAGCGCCGCCGCAAAAAATGTGAGATCACATATACTGTTCTTTTGCTGCTATTCAGCTACAAATTTTCTAATCAGAGACTTACACAAATCTTCATTTATCCCAGTGGGCTCATTTTCCTCATATACATTTCGGATTGATGCTAGAGAACAACAAACAAGCAACAATTGACAAGGGAAACCTCAGGGTAACTCTCTAACTCTCTATGTTTGTATTTTGTTTGTAACTTGATTTTGGCATTAAAGCGTAGATTTGCTTGAAAGGTTTGAATCCCCATTTTTTTCATCGATAGGCTGTTGTTGAGGTACTGTGCCCAAGGGTAGAAAGAAGTGCAGCTGCATGATTTTATTCAAGTAGGACTAGAAAATTTCCTTGTAAGGTATTTTAAAAGTGTAAACATGCGACTAAACAATCATAAACTGGCTTATTACTTGGTCACAGGATTCTTAGTATTAATAATTTTCTGTATTGCCTATTCTGCAATATTCGTTGCCCACCTTTCACTTTTATAAGGTTACGGTACCATTTCGTGTGTTTACTTGCTTACATTCCAGTTATGACTCAGTACTATATCCCATATCTGAATTGATACAAGACCATTGCTTTCCTATTTCTTACTGACTTATAACATATTAAATTTGGTTATCCTTCAACCATGTCTACAAAATCCAATTTGCAGGAAGGTACTCAAATCGGTACAGTAAAGGATGGAAGGCTGACAACAAACCTATGTTAAATCTGGCAATTCCGTTGATGTAGTCGCCAAAGTTCAGTGAAGACATCTACAGCTTGCGATCTATTACTTGTTAACTTCTTAAGCATTGGCAGTTCAGTAGTAGAAAAGTTGATTAAGGGCATGTTATGTGAACTTTGTACTATTTTGTTTCAACGGCAGCAAACCCTTTATTGCGGATAAGATATCTGTTTCTGATGTTGAGTTTTATTTTTAAAAAATAGTGGATATTGAAGTTTTATTTAAAAGAAAAAAAAAACATGTCGTTCTCTTTCTCGTAATTTCACCTTGAAGTTTCGATCTTGGCTAAATTTCTAATTTCTACGAACATATTGATGCATACCGCATGGACGTTTTCTGAACTTGAATGAAGTGTCCAGAATTAATTTCCCTTTATGGGTATCCTGCCCTCTGTTTAAACCAAAACCTCGTGTCATTAGCAGTAATTTTCAGTTTTCTTCGGAATCCTCGTTCTATTTTTTATTAGGTCTTTTTAGTAACTCAAAAATATGATATACTCAATTGTGGCCGCTGGTATTCAATTTTTGGAAAAAAGGAAGTTAACGCAGAAATTGCAGGTGTGTTCAGAAGAGAACTCGGGAATCCACATGAAATAGGAAATTATGAACAAACAAGTTTTGGTCGGAATTATGCTCCGCTTGTAATTACCAGAGAGGGGAAGTTAAACGAAAAGGAGTCCTATGAATCGTACTTGGACTAATGCACACACAGAGGGTAAGGGTGAAGTGACGACGTGTGGTGGGCAATGGATAGATTTTTCAGTGATCCTCGGGTGTTTGAAGGTGCGTGGTTGGATGAGAAATCATGAGATATTTAAAGGTGGATAATTCATTTGGTTACTGATGGATTGACTTAATAGAAATATTTTTCATATTTAAAAGAGTTATCACTTTGCTAAGCCAAGTGGACATAGGGTGGAAACTTGGGTAATAATGTATTTGCTTGGATGTCGAGTATTTATTAGTATAGTTACTTAATTTGTAGTTATTGAATATTGATAGGTCACAAGTAAGTGTCACAAATAAGTAATAAGTTATTTGTTAGAAGTTTTTTATGGCATGCTAATTATTTTTTATATTCTTATTTTTTATAAATCCAGCAAAAAGCATGAAAAAAAATACAAATTGTTTAAAGTTTAACTTACTTCAATTAAACTCAAACTAGAATAGAAACTTGGGAATAATAATATATTAGGTTATTGTTGAATTAACTTAATATGGAAATCTAAGTAAATAAGATTAAGATAGAAATAAATTCAAAACACAAAAATATGGTAGCACAATCTTGTTAAGATGTCAAATTCACAAATACTTATTAAAGACGAGTGTTAGAAAAGTAATTCCTACCCATTACCCCTTAGAGAAGAAGAGTGTTGAAAAGTAACTCTTAATTGTGTCTTAATTGTGTCTAGGGATGTTACAGGTAGATATAAGACATATAAGGAGCTACATTTGTGATTGAGCATGTTACTAAATGTGAGACATGGCATTATCATGAGTACTCTTATTCCGTGATGAGATTTAAGTTAGAGTTTTTAGTTTATATGTAGTTTTTGTATTATTACATCATGTAATTTGGTTGATAATGTATTTAGTTATTGTTGAATTAATCTAATAGAGAATATTATTACTTTTAAATAAGAATTATTACTTGGATTATATGTTATTTTTTAAGTATTTAAATCCTAATAAATGAGATCAAGATAAGAATAAGTTCATAGTAGGAGAAGAGATTAGTTGAAGCTCGTTAAAATGTTATGAATAAAATGTTAAATTCATATGTACTCATTAAACATAAGTGTTGAAAAGTAACTCGTATGTCAATGTCTATAATTAGATATGATAAATTAGGCATGTTATTATGTGGATATAAGATATACAAGTAACTATATGAGACATGGGAATGTTATTATGTGACTATAAGATATGTAAGTAACTACATGAGACATGGAAGACATTATCATGAGTTCTTTTTAGCTGATGAGATTTAAGCTAGAGTTTCACTATACCCACTCTATATGCAGAGTTTCACTATACTCACTTTATATGCAGTATTTGTCTTATTGTAACATGGTGCATGGTACAACTTGGTAATAATGCATTTGGTTATTGTTATACTCACTCTCACTCTATATGCAGAGTTTCACTATACTCACTCTATATGCAGTATTTGTCTTATTGTAACATGGTGCATGGTGCAACTTGGTAATAATACATTTGGTTATTGTTGAATTAATAGGGGATGCTATTCCCCTTAAAAAGAATTATTACTTGGATTACAAGTTGTGTTTTAAATATGAAAACTTTAGTTAATTAGGTCACACGATAGGAATAAGTTCATAAAAGGAGAAGAGATTTGTTGGAGCTTGTTAAGATGCTAAATTCACATGTACTTATTAAACATGAGTGTTGAAAAGTAGCTCCCGCTTGTGTTGCTGTCTACAATTAGGCATGTTACTAGGTGGATATAAGACATGCAAGTAGTGAATGTGTGATTGCGCATGTTACTAAGTGTGAGACATGCAAGGAATTACCGTGAGCCCTTTTTTGGTGATGAGATTTAAGTTACATTTTTACTCTATATGTATTATTTATATTATTGTAACATGGTTTATGGTGTTTTATTTTATTGTTCTTGTTGATATCTTTGAAGTATTGAGAAATGATGTACATAGATATTCTTTATGCTAGGGATATTATTATGTAGCACTGTGAATATAGTTTATATGGCTAAGATACTTTGTGTGACATCCATAAACCTTAAATTTTTGTTCTTACTATTTTAGAGTCTTGGTCTCCAGTTTAGCAATATGTGTAGGAATGTTAGGTTTCAACAATGGTTAGCTAGTTGAGTTTTCTAGTCTTGTGGTTCTTGTTAGTGGTGTGTTTGGAATGATGAATTTGTGAGTGAAAGTGGTCCTAATAAACTTGTGTAATAATGCATTTTGTTAGTGTTGAATTGTGACCTAATAGAGGATTATGTTCACTTATAAAAGTTATAAAATTGTGAAATAAAACTAGGAAAGTTCCAAGTAATAATGAATTTAATTGTTGAATTGACCTAGTAGGGGGCATTGTTAACTTGTAAAAGAATGATCAATGGAATATTGGTGTTATTTCAAGTGTAGAAACCTTGGTAAAAAATTACATAGCCTATTTGATTCTCTACCGACCCTTCAAATCAACGTTATTTTCATAGCCTTTTCACTCATCAAGAGCCTTATAGTACATCTCATACCTCTCTAATGCCTTTCTTAATATCCCCTCAATCCCCTCATTTCCCTCTAGGGTTCCCTTCAGAGCCTTCTTGAGCTAAAGAGCCTTATTGCTAATCAAGAGCCTTATAGTTCATCATGGGCCTCTCTATGGTACTTATGGATATCACCAAAAGCCTATCAAACCCTTCTAGGGATGCCTTCAATAGCTTCTTGAGCCTAAAGAGCCTTCTTTCCCATTAATAGCCTTAAGGTTCATCACAACCCTCTCTAATGCCCTATAAAGTCACTTTTTATGTAGAACACTTTCATATTACAAAGATGTTTCTAGTTGGATCTTGTTGAGATATCAAATTCACAAGTACTCATTGAAAATGAGTGTTACACAATGATTCCCACTTCTTGTGTGTTTGAGTGTGTAATTGGGCATGTTACTAAGGTATAATACATGCAAGGAGTTACATGTGTGATAAGTTACTAAGGTATAATACATGCAAGAAGTTGCATGTGTGATAAGTTACTAAGGTATAAGATATTTAAGGAGTTACATGTGTGATTTGACATGTTAATGGGTTCAAGATTTGCAAGGAGTTACCATGAACCCTTTTTTGGTGGTGAGATAAGTTAGAGATTACAATGTACAATAGTCACTTATTGAGGAATATACAATATAAGAAGGAAAATAGGTTGAAATATATATAGGATAATAATGATATAACTAAGTATGAAAAATAAAATATTGATTGATGGTTACAGTGCCATGTGATGGTGTACTTATATGCATTAACTAATTAGTTACAATGGTTGAGGTGTCATGTTCCTTAGCTAGATCATGTCCTTTAGATATGATACATATCACTTCATTTATTATTATTAGCAACTATTTGAAATTTAATATTTATGTTTGTTACATTGCATATCCCTTCAAAGATGATTTTTCCTCCAAATATTTTATGTAAAAGGCTAAGTCTTTGTTCGAGCTTGTAATTCCAAGTGTCATATAATTCTTCACACTTGAGATAGAAGGAACAAGAAGATATTATCTTCAAAACACCAAGTAGAATTATCGAATTGTGAAAGGGTTGGACCACCCTAATTCATTTTTTTTCAGAACTATGTGGTGATGACTTATGTGAGGGTTATAAGATTCCACACATGAACTTATCTTTGATATAGAATCTTCATTCATTTTCTAATATTAATTTCATCTTTGGTTAGTCCATTGAATAAAACAATGGCTTTTATAGTTAAGATGACGATAAGGCATCCTTGTATCTTGTCTCTTGTTTTTGGAACCTTGTCTTTTGATACTTCTAGCAATTAATTGGTTGGTAAGTTTTCAATAATATTTCTAATTTATGATGATGATTGATATTTATTGGTTCCTTTCTCCAAGGTCTAGAATTAACATATGATGACTTCTCTATTTTCACATGGTTGTTCATTGTTTCTTTATTGATCATTAATTTCTTGCTTGTAAGTTGCTCAAATATTTCTTGTTGTCTCATTTTCAATTCTTAAATTTTTTATTTATACCATCAAGATTTGACTATGATTCTTAAGGAGAGAAGTTTCTTAGTCTTTTATTAGCAACAACTTTGTCAAATCATGACTTTGTAAAGTCCAACAAAGTTATCTTCTTGTTATAGAAAAATGTCAAAACTTTTTCTTCAAGCTTAAGATAAAAGTACCCAATGTTTGCATCTAAATTAATACTTAATTAATTGTAAAAACTTTTTCTTCAAGCTTAAGATAAAAGTACCTAATGTTTGCATCTAGGTTGAGATGTAATTAATTGTAAGTGCTTAATTCATATTACTTCTTGTCAAAAGTGTTTTTCTATTTTATTATACTTGGTTTTGGAATTAATAATTAATTTCCCAAGCTAACATTAATGTGATTTTGATTTTTTTGTTGTTTATTTATTTTTTATGATCGTATGTGATCTCTTTTTTTATTATTATAGATTAAAAAAAAAAAAATTTAAATAAAATGTTTTGTATCCTTTGGAATTCGGTAGAGGAAGAATGACTAAAAATATAATTTCAATTGTTTATATCACAATTTGTACAATTTAAGTAGTTTCAAAATCCAACATTTAATATATTGTGATTGCTGAAATTGTATAATTAAACAAACTACAAAATTGGATAAGCCAGAATAACGAAGCATTTGGTTGGTGTTTATCCACGCCTTCCAACTTGACTAGTATTCGAAATGTGTCTGCGTGAGTAATTATGGCAGTGACATGTAGTATCGGGATTGGGACACGATGCCACAAAAGCGAACAGCACTACATTTCCTATGGAGACACTATAAATTACGTTGGTGGTCAAGCCTTTACTGGATGGCGACTGCCATAACGATGAACAAATTGGACAAGAATGGCAAGTAGTTCAACCGCTCTTTTTCGACGGTTCTCGAAACGACGACTTTCTAAAATGGTGTCTGTGCTTACAAACTTCTCTGCTGTTATTTGATTTTGATTTTCATCTTCCTTTTGCTAAGGAGAGATTTAATTATATTTTTAACTAATTGCGATATATTTACGCTTCAGATTGTTAGAAATAACACACTAAATTTTAGTTTATTCATAAGTAGTCAATCCATCACAGACTGCATGGTGCTTGCTTTCTTCGTTGAAAGGATAATACAAATGGTAGGAGTTGTTTAAAAATTTGTTTGATTTGGATGAGGTTTTTTATTAGAATTGGAATTAGTTATTTTTTATTTTTTAAAATCTGAATTTAACTATGTTTTAATGGTGTTTTTCATTTTTCAAAATTTAGATTTAACTATTTTTTAATGGCAATTTTGATGATAGAAATGGATTCAACATCATAAAAAACCCAGGGGCAATCAAAATTTCAGAGTTCAAAAATTATAGACAAAATATTTAAAAATTTCTGTAAGATATTTTCAAAATCATACCGAAAAAATCAGAATTTTTTAGATTATGCCCAAATAAAATCATCATTGTTGCACCACAATATAGCTCATGGAGAAGAAAGGGTTGAGAAGTATTTCCATGAAGACATGTGAGTCCCATAGAGCACTTTTTTCATGCTTGTCCATAACTCATAACTTTGAAATAATGGTCAATGATTTACCTAAATACAAGTTTTTTTTTATTTTTATTTTAAGTCAATCATTATATAGTATTGATATCATAAATGTATGGATATAACCTTTTTTTGCACCATAACTTTTAAAATTCTTCTTGGCTTATTGTGAATTTGGATAGTAATGTATTTGGTTATTTTTTAATTGATTTAATAATACATATTATTCACTATAAAATAATTATTATTAGAAAATTTAAAAACTTAAATAATAATATATTTGATATTTATTAAATTAACCTACACATCTAATAGGGAATTATTTATCAAATTAATAATAAATAAATACCTAGATACTTAATAGAAGATATGATCTACCAAGATACCTGAGTTTTTTTTAATTTTTAGTTTAGGTTAATAATTATAGTATCGATGTCATACATGGGTATAATATATTTTTTTCAAATCCATACCCTTTAAAAAATTCTTGTCTTATATTAAGTGACGTGTATGTTTGGAAGAATGACTTTGTGGGCCTAATTAAGTGACGTGTATGTTTGGAAGAATGACTTTGTGAAAAGTAGTCAATTTAGTGAATTTGGATAATAATGTATTTGGTAATGTTATGCATTATAAAATAATTATCACTTTTAACCCGAAGCTTAGATATTAATGTTTTTAATATTTATTAAATTATGGGATGGGCAAACGAACTTTGAGAAAAGTTAAAATTAAAACCTTATTTTTTTTTATGTATAATTAAATATTATAATTTTTATTTTAAATAAGATATTATATGTTATGTATAATTAAATATTATAATTTTTATTTTAAATAAGATATTATATGTTGAAATAAATAGTTAGAAATATTATACAAAATCTAGTTTATTAGTAAATTTTATAGAATTTTAAGTCAAAATTTGTAATAAGTAATTAATTTGATATAAAATTGACATAAATAATAATATGAATAATATATGAAAAATATAATGTGATTTTAAATCATTTTTTTATAAATATAATATTATATTTTGAATTTTAATGAATTTTTTTATTTTATAAAAAATAATTTAACATATAATATATATATATATAATAATAATAATAATAAATTATATATAATTGTAATTTTATTAAACATTAATTTATATTTACATTCAATATTTTTTATATTTATATCTTTCAATTATATATATATATATATATATTTCCACTTTCGATATTTCAATAATATAACTGCTTAATAATCTGTATTATTAATGTTAATTTTGATTAAAATATATATTTTCAATCTAACTTTAACTTTCAATATATAATTGAATGTATTTTTTCATTAAAAAAGTTTCAAGTTTAAAAAAATATTATTATTTTAAAATATAAAATTAAATAAATATTTTGTTTCTTTTATGAAATTTGATATTATAAATAAATTAATAACATTTTATTAAAAAACACATATTATTTATATTATTAACTTAATATATATCTTTAATCTAATTCATAAAATATATATGAGAATTCATTTCCTTTTTCATATGAAAATTAATTTTAATTTAAGTTAAAAATAAAAATAAAGTAATATATGCCAAATTCATAGTATTGTTAAAGTTTAAGAGTAGTGTTTTTTCAATGAAAATTAATTTTAATTTAATTTAAAAATAAAAATAAAGTAATATCTGCCAAATCCATAGTATTGTTAAAGTTTAAGAGTAGTGTTTTTTTAATGGAGTTAGGGAATCAAGGACTTTGCTAGATAGAAATGAATGTTACAAATTAAACGAGAAATGCTTCATCATTTTCCAATTAAGTTTAAATAGAGAAGTTAATAATTGGATTAATTTAAATGAATTAATTAATTTGTTAAAAATGATTATATTTAGAAATTTTAATATTATTTTAAAATGAATTAAAATTACTTTGAAAAATATATTAAAATCTATATGTGCTATACAGTATGGGGGAGATGTTGTAACTTGATGTAACATTTATAACAAAATAACGTTTGTAGCAAAATAAAGTTTGTAACAAAATAATTAAAAAATATTAAAAAAAATTATGTCTGCTCATAAAATAAAAAATTATGGAAAGCATTTAAAAAAAAATCCATGTTGGTTCATAAAATAAAATATTATGAAAAGTAATTGAAAAATAGATGTTCTTTTATAAAATATTTCTTGAGTTTAAATTTAAAAAATGAAATATACCTCAAGAAATTGGATCCCTCTAGATGAGTTTAAAATGGATATATGCTGATATAAATTAAGACTCCATTCCATTTTAAAAATATATTATTTTGATATATTTTTCTTCAATATAAACAGCACAATACAATAATTTAAAAAGTATCTTGGTATCTCTTTTCTCAATGTAAACAAAACACTACGATAATCTAAAAAATTAACTTTCTAATATACATTTATGAGGCAGCCAGATATGCTCCTATCTAAAGGAAAGGTGTCCTTCTTCTATGCTTATATACATTGAGCTCTATATTTAAATCAAATAATTGTAATATGAAATTTTATTTTTATAAATAATTGTGAAATTATAATTTTTTTTTTTGTAAGTTGTAGAGAGAAATTTAATTAACAGGTACAAAATATATATCCAGAGTCAAAAAGTTTGTCGCAGGTTGGGGAGGCCTCAGATGATGAATCCACCATCCCAATCGCTCAAAAATGCTGGACTGACTGACATAATACAAAATAAAGACCTCAAGGGTACGGTCTGCCCATAAAAAAACTGGGACTTGCTTCAAAAATAGAGTATCAAACTGTCTGGTATTGCTAGAAAATAAACTATGCAAAAAATTAAAGCAAAAAAACTGATAATTGTAGAGATGACCCGGAGCTGTGGCAACCCATTTAGTGTTTTGCCTGAGGTGCTTCTGGCGTCTCCTCGAGAATGGGATAGGCAGCACAAAAATCTTCAAGAGTCCCTAGGTGGGGGAGAGTGGGGGAAGGAGAACCTGGAGCAGGAGAACCCTTTTTAACAGCATCGGTCGCGAGTGTGGAAGGAGTCGAGCCCTTGTCCTTTCTGACCTTTGGCTTTTTCTGTGAAGACCCAGGTTTTGGTGCTTCTGGAGCCTTGTCGTCCTTGTTGTTTTCAGTAGCAGGTTCAGAAGTACCACCTAGGGAGAAAATGTCCCAGGTCATATTGGCACTCAGGGTATTCGATTGGTCGGTGGCCTCTTTCAGGCTGGCATTGATGTTCCTTACAATGCTGGTGCTGGCAGGCCAGCTAGCTTCCATTTCTTCCACTAGGGTACTGATCATATTCTTTAATAACCAATAATGATTTATGGCACCGCCATTGCTGCCAGATGCAAGCAGGGCCGCCAACCTACGTGCTTCCCACTCATCTATTAGACCTCGAATTCACACCGAGATGCACGGAGCATACCCATCCATGACAGTCCAGTCCATGGAAACCCTAGGTCTCCGAGTGGAATTGGTTATGTTGCTGCCGCAACGTGAAATACCTCTGTTGTGAGGCGTCATGGCGGTGAGCGCACCAGGGGAAATCACAAGGATGGTCATGAACTCAGCGGAGAGTTGCAGAAAAGAGCCAAAGCGCAGCATTAGGTGTAAAAATCATGTCGAGCAGATAATTTAAAGGACTCAATCGAGCAGAGTTCCTCCTATGGAAGCAATAAATGAACCAGTCTATCATCATCGGGAGGGTGGCAGGAATGAATGCACCGCACAATAGCTGAGAGAGAGTTTAATTCAAGCTCGTGCGAAGAGGAGGAGGATTATCCCCATCGTCCTTCTCCCTTAAATGAGCGTCGTCGTCCAGGAACATGCATGTGATGCCGCGTGTGTGCGTTAGGTGGCACGTGGACACCAGCATCCGAGGGTGAAATTACAATCTTATTTAATATATTTATTTTAAATAAGTTGAGAAATTTTGAATTATATTTTTTTGAATTATAATTTTTTAAATATTTTATTATCTTGTTAAATTTATAAATGTTTATATTTTAGAATTTGGAGTAAATTAAAGGATTGTCACCACTAATGAAGCTCACTCAAATTTTAAACTCAAAAATATAAAAACAAATGTTCTATAATTAGAACCAATATTTGATGGGTACATGAGAATAGTAGAATTTTAAGCTCAAATATATAAAAAAAAATGCCTCTATAATTGAAAATATATTCTATAATTAGAACCAATATTTGATGGGTACATGAGAATAGTAGAATTTTAAGCTCAAATATATAAAAAAAAATTGCCTCTATA
The DNA here is from genome assembly GCA_027924585.1 of Larix kaempferi. Classification (NCBI taxonomy): domain Eukaryota; kingdom Viridiplantae; phylum Streptophyta; class Pinopsida; order Pinales; family Pinaceae; genus Larix; species Larix kaempferi. The sequence continues at coordinate 23,275,077 of BSBM01000017.1, read as the reverse complement.
ATTGAAAATATACTCAATATAATAGAAAATATACTGAATGGCTATATGAGAATAGTAGGAGACTGCATCATGGTTATTAGAGAATTAATGCGGCATCAAAAATAGTCCTCTCCGAGACTGGTTGGCATATTACAACGGATTAGCTATATCTTCTTCTTCAATTCTAAGAATTGGCCTTCTTCCCAGAGAAACATATTCTCAATAACAAAGATAACGTAACGGCCGACAGTATTGGTATTTTAAAGCCAGAGGCCTTGAACTAGGCTCGAATAGGGTCTATTTCCAAAACCATGAACATAAATTATAAATCTGTATTAAGGGTAGCGCTCTCTCCATACTCCTCTCCTCTACCTTTAGAGAAGCTTATGATTCGGAATGTCGACAGATTCCCCTACCATCATACCATCACGGAGAGCTTGTGTTTAGTGTTCAGGAGATCTTCTATGATCGAATCCACCCCTCAAGTATGTGAACTGGTGCATGTCATTAGATTCGAGGCATTTAATGGTGAGGGGATGCTCAATATTATTGTGCCCTTCACTATCTTCTCGTTTGCTTTGAAGGTTTTATTCTTTCGGTGTTGCCTCTTCATGATCTTTATACAGGATTCCTAGAACAAAGGCAAAACTGATCCTCCTACGTCTACCAAAGCACTTGCTGCTGCCATTATGTTGTGGCCAGTCTTGCCATGTAACGTTAGAAGTTCAGTTCTATTATTAACAGTCTTGTATCAGTTAAAGTTAGAAGTTCAGTTCTATTATTATTAACAGTCCAGTTACAGTCTAATATGTAACAGTTACTTCATTCTAAGTTTAAACTCTAAGTTTAGAGAGTTAGGTTTTATTTTTAGTATATGTTTAAATATAGGTCTTCTGATGATTTGTAAATATCAAACATGATCAGATGTCTTATGAATAAAGAGTAAGAGAAACAGCTGGTTTAGTATTGAATTCTTTCAATTATTTGTGTGTGAGGGCACTTCCATAAAATTCATCATAATTTGTAAAGAAAATGGCCTCGGTCCATGGAAATATGATTAGAGAGACCTTACACGCAAAGAAATGGAGGATGCAGTTCAACAAGGATCAAAAGAACTCTAATAAATTTAATGTTGAGACTGGTAAACACATCCTAGATCTACGTGATTGGGAGCAGTAGTCGGTCTCTGATCCATTCTGAGAATAAAATATCTCGTGCTGGAAGCCTCACTCATTTCTATACAGGGCTTGTTGGCTAGGGTAAAAGACCATGTCATCCTTCAGCGTCAAAATATGTATCTGGAAGCTCCAAGTCCCCAGGATGATTCAAGTTAAGCTCAGGAAGAACGTAACTCAGCTTCCCAGTACTACTAAGTGTTTTAATATCATACTTTTATTTTTCTTCAGACAGTTTAATGAAACTGCAAGTTTTGGATCATAATAATAATTATATATTATAAAAAAACAACAAGATTAAGACAGTTTAATGAAACTGCAAATTTTGGATCATAATAATTATTATATTTTATGAAAAACAACAAGATTATTTTATAACACTTATATCCATTTTTGAAATATTTAATTGTAGGAATGTCATTTTCCATATTAACAAGATTTTTAATGAGTGATGTCATATAAATCTTTCTCCATTCTTAATTGTTAACTGTTTATATGTATGTGGGTATATCTACAATACATACATTCAACACACTGACACACTTCACACAATTAATAGAGTATCATATGGGAAACAATTTCGACACACTTGCATTTAAAATTGATATTCTTAAATTAATTTTTTTAAGTGGATTTTAATACCAAAAAAATTATTTAAATTAGAGATATCATTTGAGTAGAGATATCAGTTTAGTAGGACATTCTACAGTTGAGTAGGGAATGTGTAACTTCTTCATCCAAGTGTTTCTGTACCCGGAAATTTCGAAGCCTTCCCACAGCGTGTCTTTGCATAAAGGATACTTCTTCGCCTCCCTGGATTTCAGATCTTTTCTCTGTCATAACTAACCTCTCTCAATGCCACTTCAAGTTAGACATATGATAATTGCAGCTTGCAACCCGCTTGGGGAGAAATAACAAATCAAAGAGAAATAACTGAAGCGTTTAATCATATTAAAGTAGACATAGTTTTCCAAAATATCTGGGAAAACAACATTGTAACAACCTTCAAAGTTTTTTTATAATAATATTATAAATATAAGTTAGGTGCAGGCTTATTATAAAAACAAAACCTTAACCTACGCCTATGGTGTGCAAAATTTATTGTCTAAAGGCAATGTGATTGCAATAGAGAGGAGTTATGGGTGCCATCTGGAGTCTGGATACAAAATTTGCAAACCAAGGGCAGACGTCTATAAGAGATTTCAATTATAGGTAACATATCTGTGCACCAATAGTGCATACGATTCAAAGATTATCAGCCTAAAGCTAAGATTGAGCTGCAAAGAATTAAATACAACAACTCAGTGTTTGTATGTTCTTCTACTGCAACATTTTAACATCTCTCTGGTGCATTTATACTGAAGATCTACTTATATAATTTATTTGCTTATAATTAACTATCCAAGTATTTTCCACATAATCTTAAGTCTTAAAAGTCCATTGCTGCAGTTGCTGTATTGGCATATCTAAATACTCTTAATCTGACTATTGAGCGTGATAAAATGGAACTTGCTCTTGTACTGCATCTGTGTGAAACTACAACCAATTTTTGATACCCGTCGATTATTGAGAGGAAGCATATTCGCAAAAATGGTAGAAGGGGATGCGTATGATGAAATTTCCAAATAGGCCAAATATGCTGCGAGTTTCCTCTCATCCTTAATTCCAAAAGAAATCAAGCTGTGGCTGGGATTTATACCACGCCAAATTTTAGATGTAGATACTATATTTCATTTCAGCACTGTAGACTCTAGAGCAATTTATTGATGTCACTTCTTTGGAACGTGAAAGGTTTTAACTGGCTGAAAGTTCACTGAAAACTTGGAAATTGCATAGAATATAGCAGTGCAGCTTCAGATCAATGATGTTGAAGCCCTAAGGAATCCAAAACCCAATTGCAGTTCATGTTTGGATTATGTTAGTAGAAGCCGAGTCTAATCAAAGGTCAACCATATGCAACAAAAGAGATTTTCAGAGAATTTGCATGTTCACTAGGCGAACCTGTGGAACAAATGAAAAAGTCAGTTTGTATACATTCAATGGTATTGCATTCGCCAACAAACAATTTCCTGAAAACTTGACAGTACTTGTGTCGGACTTGGACATTAGACATGAAGGTAACTATCCTGTCAAAAAGTTTACAGAAATGACCTTAAACCCAGGACTCTTACGATAAGATAGATTGTGAGGAAGAGCCCCCCTTAACAAATTGCTTACCAAATTTAAATGATAGCAAAAATCACTGTAAACCCAATATTGTTGGCACAGGATAGATTGTGATGAAGAGTCTCTTTAACAAATTGCTCGCCAACGTTTTGAGGTCACTATAGGGAAGTGACCCCTGAACCTACTTTTGCTGAAGGAGATTTTAACCAACAATTTTTTCCAAGATTTGGGAAGCTGGTTTCGAGTTTGTTTCCTTCTATAACTACGATTTAAAATGGTACTCAGGCAAATCATCAAATGAGATAAGATAATTGTATAATATCAAACAATAATATAAAAATAATAATTTTATCTTTGGAAGTTCACTCGGCTCTATTGATTATGTAAAATATCTACAAATGTTCCCATATCGGCCTAATTAAGAAATAATACTTTCAAATACTTGATTTTAATAAGCATTATAAATTTTGGAAAATGTAAGTCGACAGCTTAAGTATATGTACTTTTATAAAAGGCAAGATTATTGCAAAGGTAGGGTTTCCATGAATGAACGTCTTAACCCTGCGGCAAGATCGACTTCCACCGCAACTTTACCAAGACATGTTTGCACATATTAACTCATAAACAACTTACTGTTTGGCTAATGATGCCGCCAACCTACTTATCCTCAATGAAAGACGGAGAAAACATCCATGAATAGTCGTGTTCAGCTCACGTGACATAAATTTGAAGACGCTTGGAAGTTATAGCCATATTGGATTGTTTCCGCCGTTCAAAATGCATAAACATGAGCTTTAAATTGAGAAAGAAAAATACATTTACCAGGTTCAAAGATGATCCCTTTATGTTCTCGAAGCGTACGCCTTTAATAGGTGTAGCACTCTAATCCTGTCCGGTAGACTTGTCTGCAACATTGAATTGATCGTTTTACTGTTTAACATGTAACACATTTTCAAAATTGTGAATAGGGATTCTTTTACTAATTCACTGTTTGACATGCTACAAATTTTCAAAATTTTGAATAGGGAATCTTTTACTCCAATGTTCTAGGAAGATTTTTGAATGTAAAATTTGTCAATTCACTGTTTTATGTAAACATATTTCAATGGTACATAAAACTTTTCTCTCAAAGCAACAACCAAAAACTGAGTCAATCCTGTTGCCCAATCATGTGAAAACGTGGTTGAGATAGTTTGTACAATTACCTCGAAACTGGACGATTCAAATCCACTGAACAAATTGTTGTTTCATATTTTAAGATCGATGCCAAATCCAGATGGAAAATCCGTCGTCTGTTTCTTTAGGGTTTGCGACAAACTCCTATCCTTCACGATGCAAAATTATCTCCGTTTGTCTCGGAAAGAAGGCGTTCCTCGTTTTTCAGAGTTGAAACACGTTCTTCAAGGTCAGACCTTCCTGTAGATATCCGTGGTGCCTTCTAAGGCCTCCCAAAAACTTCCAATCCAACTCCCAAAATGCCTAGTTTTCATTGAAAACTGCATTTTTTTCTTCAACCAGCAGGATCGACCACTTTTTAGAGTTAGATATCGTTGTGGATATCATAACAGTCCTTTTCCACTGTTCCCTATTTCCTTAAGCCTACTTCCACTCTCTTTTTCTTCACTTTTTCTTGCCAAAAAAGAACAGCTCGTTAATACAAAATCCCGTTTTTCTTCATGCTGCCCCCCTTTTCATGCATTTCCAGGTTTTGATCGCGTTTCTGATCTCCTAATAGACCCTCCTTCATATCAATTGAAATCCATTTTTTCTTGATTAAACATGTTTACACCATCAACGTTATCAGAATAATCAACCCTAGATGGTGCCAGGGCTTTGTCTTCCTCCATTTCCTTCAATTGTCAAAATTTTATGATTTGATGGATGCAAGAATGCCTTGAACATGATGACTGATTGTGACCTGTTTAGCATCCAAAGCATGTGCACTCTATGACAAACAAACATCCACATATCACAACCTTTTTCTGAGCATCCTGCTTGACCCAGGACGTGTTCAAAACAGCTCCTAGTGGGAAATGTTAGAGGTGTCCCTGAGACTTTAAGGGATGTCCCTATACAGTCCCCAGCTGGCGACGTCCCAAAAGTCAGGATATGTCCCACTAGCATCCCAGCTTTCCAAGGAAATGAATCCTCAACTACATTGTCCTTGGTTTTAACATACTAATACATTTTTAAATTATTTCCCAGCTGGCGACGTCCCAAAAGTCAGGATATGTCCCACTAGCATCCCAGCTGGCGACGTCCCAAAAGTCAGGATATGTCCCACAAGCATCCCAGCTTTCCAAGGAAATGAATCCTCATCTACATTGTCCTTGGTTTTAACATACTAATACATTTTTAAATTATTTCCAATCTCTAGTTTGAAATCCCTTAAAAAATAAAAGTCACAGTAAATAAAAAAAACTGTCAGATATTTTATGCTGTAAAACAATTTTAAGACAGATTTTAAATGTATAATGTATATCAACATTCTCTCTATATTTTTAATTGTTTTGTCATGTTATTTCTTTTCAAAAATACAATTCCTCTATGTTATTCCTCCACCTCCTCACTCATTTGGAAGGTTTAAAAAAATCTCCCTTCACAAACTCCATGAATAACCAACAAAGGGCTTGAACACTAAACAATTATTTTCTTTTGAAAATAGATGTTATTTATAATATTCTATCCGTGAATGTAAATAAGGGTGATGCAATAATAAGTTAAAGATTTCACATAGATTTGAACTCTAGTTGAATTTTTGATGATTTAGCTGAATTGGGTAAACTGATCTTAGAGGCATCATTTTATCATACATGAAACTTGGATTATGGTGAACTATGATCTTGCCTAAAATTTCTTTGTGGGGAGAAAGAGGCTCATTTTTCTATCATACATGAAACTTGAATCATGATGAATTATGATCTTGCCTAAAATTTCTCTAATTCCTATCATATTTGAGGGGAGAAAGAGGATCATTTTCTACAATATTAAAGTATTCCACATTCCACAATGATAATAAATAACATAAAATAAATAACTCACACATGAAGAAATAACTACTAAAGGCTTAAATGGAAGCTAAAGGAAAATAGCTCTAAGTACAAACAACAGGGTCTTCACTTAGTGAAACTATGCCATAGCGCCTTTGTTCATGGGATATTAAATGATACCTACCAAAATCTTTTTGTTGCCCTCCCTCCCAATACATATTTCCAATTAAAAAAACTATATTTTTATGATAAATTTCATATTTTTACTAGATACTCATTTTTATACCCCACAATACCTATAAACCCCCATACCCTACTCCCCACCCCCCAATACCTATAAACCCCCATACCCTACTCCCCACCCCCCAATACCTACAATATATTGACCTTATTTTTCGCAATTTAAAAACCCCCCTTTATGAATGAACATGATAAGATATTGGTCAACAAGGTGATCCCCCATGGTACAAACTAAGTTGGTTGTATTTGTAAAGTTGTTATTGTACTTTGTATTTTGTATTATGAATCAATGACATTTGGCACAACCATCTAATAAAGTGACCACCATTTAAACAACAATGCTAGTTCAAAATGCATCACTTCAACATTGGAAGTCTTTCTAGTATGATACTTAGAAGTTGTCAAAACAACATGACCTTCCCAATTCTCATGTTTATGAAGTCAGTCTATATGTCAACTTTGATGTTTATGATGTCAATTTATGTCACTCTAGGGACAATCAAAGGTTGACTATGAGGTCAACTGAGTAAATGATTTATTGGTTAACGAAGTAGTGGATTTATTGGTCATCTAATTGGTCGGAATGACTAAAAATGGTCTTGATCAGGTAGATTGGGTCATCGGTTGACGTATAAACACTAGAGATTTGGGAGTGTGTAAGGTTATCATAGTTAACTATGTCTCCCTTATCTTATGGGACTTAATTATGCTTTGGGTTATATATAGATGATCATATAGGTCAATATACCTTGATGTGTGATTATGCATTTGATATGTTGAGATATGCTCACTTATGCTTCATTGCTAAAACAATGTCTAGTGATACAACCTCTTTTTGGAATTCATTTTTCTTCACTTTTGCAATTCCTTATTTCTCCAACATGGTATGAACAATGTTGGTTTGAGAGGTCTAACTTGTTGTCTACAAGTTTCTTGGAGGTTGTCACTTTTATACATGATCTTTTTGAGTTAAATCTCTTTATTAGATTGAATATTGGATTAGGGTTTTGTAGGGTGATTATGAGTTCTATGCAAAAATATGTGGCTTCGAATCACCACAACTATGGAATGTAGGCAGAAGACATGGAAATGCTATTAAAACGTTAAAAAAATTGGAAATTTATAAAGGTTGTGGTTCCATAGCCTAAATATGAAAATGTAGAGTTTCTTATTAATGGGAAGAGGGACGAGGCTATAGTATTCATGACAACCTACATATCTACTGAGATTTTCTTAGAATGGGTGGGATTAGCTATCCAAATCAAGTTGGGTAGAAGCTGAAGACTATGTTCAACAAGATTGACTAAAGTTATGTTGTGTAGATTGAGAAATATTTGATCCCTCTCATTCCTCTCTCGTTTGATATGATTGAAGACTCATTGGCTTGGGTGAAGGAGGTTCACTTAAAATTAGGTGGATGTGAAAAATAATCTCTAAAAAAGATCCTCATTTTATAGATATGATCTTGATGAATCTGAAGACACCATATGATTATTTATGCTCCATCATTATGTGTTAGTTGGGATTCCAGAAAAGAAGATAGTGAGGATCCTACCTTTGATTTGTTATGTGGTTTTCTAATTAAGGCACAAGAAAAGTTGTTTGATGAGGGTAAACTCGAGAATAAGCAACAATCCCATATTCTTAAGGGAAAATATTTATAGAACTATCAAGAATGAGGACTTGGATACAATTGGGAGAAAGATCATGGAGGGTACCATGACAAGTATTATGTTTCCTAGATTGACTAAAAGAAGAATGATGATTAGGGATTGACCAAGAAAGGTAAAAGGAATAAGACTTTTCAATACTGTACATAGAAAGACAACCTTTTAAGAAGTTTTGCTTGAGAGGACCAATGATCTTGAGGATAAGGTCAAGAACTTGAAGGTGTCAACTAGCCAATTCACTAACTTGCAACATCAACTTTAACAAGGTAAGGAGATAATTATACTCTATGGATTAGTAATTTTCATGTATTGCATGTTCACACTTCTAAAACTAAGTGGATTGTCAATTTTGGTTGTGTACATCATACGCCTAAGTATGCTTATTATTTTTGTTCATTGAGTAAAGCAACAAAAGATATAATATGTGTTGTTGATGATTATGCACATATTATTGTTGGTTGTGGTAGGATTGATTTTTAGAATGGTGTGATCACTTATGTGTATAATGTACCAAGTTTGAGTGCCAATTTGATGTTTGTACCCTAACTAAACTAGAGTGGAAAGAAGGTTGAACTTTGACATGATTTTGTTGTGAAGGATATCAACAATGACTTTGATTTTGGTGTTTAGGGTATTCTTGGCCCTAAAAATAGACTATTTAAGTTTTGTTATATTTCCTAAGTAGGATTTGCGACGGATTGCACTAATATCTAGTACTAACAATGAAAGCATAATTTGGCATAAGATTTGAATTTATTAAGTATAAAATTGATGATGAAGTTTAATATGATTATTGCACTAGGGGTTCAATTTGTAAATCTATGATATAACACATGAATTCATGGGACATTAAAGAATACCAATGATTTAAAAATTCTAAATCCCAAAATTTTATTGTTCATACCCCCTCCTAATAAATCTTTCCAAATAAAATAGCTCCCTCTTTTCACCAAATGTTATAAGTAACATTTTTTCATGAAATTTTTTATACCCCTTATAAGGGAAAATTTTAAGGATTGATATTTTCTTAAAGTGTAGAAACCTTGTCGAATCTTACTAATTCTTAAATTTCCACACATAAAACGTCGAGTGATATTTAAAAAAAAAATCAAATTATAAGGATTTTATATAATTTCTAGACAATTTTGGCGATTTTTAGAGTAAAAAAAGTTATACCATGGAATTTGATTGAATCAATTTAGAAAAAATGGAAATTGGAAAATCATTTTTTTGAATAAGGTAAAAAATTAGTCCATGGTATCAAAAAAATATGGTTAATTGAACCCCACCCCCAATGTATACTCCTAGTTTATTAAAAAAAAACCTCACCCCCTTAATACCATCCAATATATTGAATCACCTTTTAGGTGTTATAAGACACCCAATATTAACCCATGTGCTATGGTATTGTTGTTAGAACAAAGGTGTTCATTAATTTAAGAGTTGAAACACATTCTTCATGGTCAAAACTTCTTGTAATATATGTAGTTACTTCTAAAAACTCCCTAAATATCTCAACTTGCACATTTGGTCTAAAATTGCCTTCTTTTCATTAAAAACTATATTTTTTCTTCAAATAGTAGGAGTGATTACATCTTTTTTTTTCTTGAGTTTGATCACATCAAGACATCACAACAATCCTTTTCCACTATTCCTTATTTCCTTAAGCCTACTTACATTTTATTTTTCTTCATGTTTTCATGCCCCAAAATAGATCACATATGCATATTCCCCTTTTATTCATGGTGCTTTATTTTTCATTAGTTTTTAGGTTTTTATCACATTTATGGTCTTGTAAAAAACCCTCCTTCCTATCAGAATAGTTTTGGAATTGATTGAAATCCAAATTTTCTTGATTGGACATTTGCACATTGAAAATGATCAAGAAATCAACCTCAAATTCTATTATAATTTTGTCTTCCTTTATTTTCAACTTCAATTGTTAATATTTTATGGTTTCATTGATACAAAAATCACTTAAACACCGTGGAACATGATGATCTGCATGATGTGTGATTTTGACCTATTTATTATCGAAATCATGTGTACTTTATAAAAAACAAACATTTGAATATATCACAACCTTTTTCCAAGCATCCTACTTAACCTAGGGTTTGTTCAAAAGAACTCATAGTGGGGATGATAGAGCTACACCTAAGACTTCAGGATTTCATTATATAGTCCTCAAATGGAGATATCCAAAAAGTTAGAAGATGTCCATTCCATCTTTCAAATGAAATGAAACCCCAAGTATATTGTCACCACATTTTACATTCTAGATATATTTTCTAATTATTTTTCAATATTTAGTTTGAAATCCCTCAAAGGAAGACAATAGAAAATGGCATGGATGTAGGGTCCAATGATAACATGAGAAAAAAATTGTCAGAGTGCAAGATAAAACTTGCCAATTAAAAAATAATGAATTCACTCGATAGATTATGCTTTAACACTAGAAAAACAAGAAATACAATCCTACTAGACTATAAGCAGGAAGTATCTATTTTGCAATAGAATTCAGCATCAAGAATACTTTGTCAATAAATTTGCGGTGAACGAATCTGTTCACTAGATTAATAGTCGAATCCGAATCTCATATTGGATAATAAGTAAGAATAATATATTTGATTATATAAATATGATGTCTTTTACAAGATAGACTTTCCCATATTTATAATTGTTTAAAGGGTGTCTAATGCAACTCTTCATAAAGAGTTACACCATTTCACTAATTAATTATATTATTATATTATTCTTGTCTGTTGTTATTATTATTATTATTATATATATATATGTTGATGTTTATTTTATTATTAGTTTATTCATAGCATTGCCTCTCTTAGAAAGGCTTTGTCCTCAAAGCCTTATAACGTTGTCGCACCGTTCCTTATGACGTCGTAGCTGACGAAACATGTCAGTACGAACTTCTAAGTGTAGAGCATAACTTCCAATATGTGGATGGGTCAATCCATCCCAAATTGATTTGTTGCTGACTATTGGGATTCCCCATTGATCTGTCGTTAAGAGCTTTGATCACATTAGTACCATCGTCTTTCGACATTTCCCACTTTTCAGAATATCGGTTTTTATGGTTGGGGTGTCTATAGGGAATTTTCACAATGTCATTTTTTTTACGAGTGTCGTCTTTTGAGCATTGATCTGAGCTGGGACTTTTATTTTCGTCTCTTGAGGTTTTAAGGTTTCATTCTGTATGTTTTCCAACTTGTTTCCTAACTGCCTGTTATCATTTTGAAACTTCTTAATCAATCCGACTCTCATATTGGATAATAAGTAAGAATAATATATTTGATTATATAAAGATGATGTCTTTTACAAGATAGACTTTCCCGTATTTATAATTGTTTAAAGGGTGTCTAATGCAACTCTTCATAAAGAGTTACACCATTTCACTAATTAATTATATTATTATATTATTCTTGTTTGTTGTTATTATTATATATATATATATATATATATGTTGATGTTTATTTTATTATTATTTTATTCATAGCAAAATCTATAATCATAGACATCACTCTTCACTCCAAAGGAAAATACAATCTTTTTTATTGTTCCACTTGGTTGTTCATTTTCAAAAAGTACAGTTTATTGAGCCTCAAATTATTCCTCCACCTTCTCATTTAGAAGGTATGAAAGAGGCTCTATAGTTGGAGTTGGAATGTTCTTTAACGAAATACAAGAAAAAAAAACAAATAATTTGTGAACACTAAACCATAGATCTCGATATACAATATATGTTGCTTCCTTTTCTATGAAAAAATGTCGTGAATGACATTCCATGGATCTGTCTAATTGTGTAGCAATATACCCTCTAGTTACCAATATTTGGGAATATAAGAAGCATGATTCCCATTGAATTGGAACTCTGATCAAGTTTTGACATTTTTGGTCAATTTAGAATTGGGAAAACTCTTAGGGACATATCCCACCATACATGAAACTTAGATCATGGTGAAACCTTCATCTTGCTTGAAAGGCATGATTCTTATATATTTGTGGCAAAAAAACATCTTTTTTTTCTAAAATAGTATCTTACTCAACATTTCATTGTTTGCCTTTAAAAAAGGTATATACAAGTTAATAATTAAAATAAAATAAGAACTCACATGAAAAATAACTTCAAAAATCCTAGATGGAAGTTAAATGAAAATAATTCTAAAATACATATTTAGTTGATATTTGGTTTATTGTGTTTGTATAATTGTAAATTTTTGTATTTCCAATTAACAAGAATTTACTAAGACATATTGTGGTTTTATACCTAGAATATTATAGATGTTGTTGGAGAAACCCTTTGAACAATAAAACAAATGATATAAAATAGTAGAATGGATAAAAATATTCCAAGAATAGAGGTGGTGTCTATAGACACCATTTACAAAACTAAATCACAATTGATTATGAGAAAAACATCATAATGCATTATTAGAACATTCGATTCTTCATATGTCTATACCAGTATAACCCATAGGGTCATTATTTTGATGTTTCCAGATCTAACAAAATTCATTGAGTTGAGGGAGATTTGGTCCATAAGTAAGGGTAATTGGTTTCATTTCCTGAAATACCATAATGTTCCCTTGATTAGTCAGTTGTTCTAGTTGAGCTGACCATTCAATCAACTACCATGTCGACCATTTAGTCGACCACTCAATCGAGCATTCAGACAATTGCTTTGCTAGTCGAAAGTTAACTTTCAACTAATTGTCTCCTGAAGATACAGAGGTGTGATGAACCTACATAACCTTTGGTTCCAATAGATGTTACTATTTAGGAAATTTCTATAGTATGCTTAGTTTGAGACTTAATAAAGATAGCAAATGCTAATCTTTGGAGACAAAGGATTATGCCCATATAGATATAATGAGATTATGAATTTTATGATGCTCTCCAACATGTGGCTTAGAAATATATTAGAACTTGATCTCGAAGGACACTAAGAAGTAGAGTTTGCTTGGGACTGGAAATGCAATGAATGATATGATGAAAGTGTTGGTTGAAGGCCTCAACATAGAAGGATCTAGAATGATGGATCCTATAATGATTGCTAGTGACTCTATGATTAAAATCAAGGCTCCAAAGTTTGGGATTGGTCCTTCCTCTCTAAGAATTGCAAGAATCATTCAGCATGTAGCCCTCTAGATTCAACAATGGCATGGTGTATCCTTTTACCATGTCAAGTGACAACTCAATGCCCTTGAAAATATATGGTGAACTTGGTTGTTATGAATTTGTGTCAAGGTGGGAATGAAACGATGGTTCAATGTCAAATGTGATAAGGATTATGTTAGATAGTGAAAATAATGGGATCCAATTCTGACCTCACAAAAAGAAAAGTATTCATTGGAGAGGGTAGTATTCATCACCTCACCTATCTCATCTACCCCAATCCATAGAGACCTTGAGTAAATCATAAAAACCAAAACTTAGATATCGTACTCCCTCTCATTCACGCAACATTCAATACTCTTTTGATTTCATATTCCGTTGCATGTGAGTTCAAGGAGGGTTTAATGGGGAACAATTTTATGATCATGTGAGATATAAGAATTAAAGAGGTAGTCATAAAAGGAAAGGGTCTCATTCTCCCCTTCTCACTTCACTTTAGGTATTTAGATCCACTAGCCATATGATATTTTTCTTTACTTGTTTGGATGAGAGGGTTTGTGGCTTTTCTATATAATTACAAGGCCCTACTCTATTATCCAGGACATGTGGATCTCACATAGCCCCCGCGCCCTTGGATTGAATATGGATCTCTACTATGATTATTATTGCGCTTCTAAAGGAAAGGTTTGAGAACTTCATGACAACTTGAAGTGATACTTTGAGGAAAACATCAAACTTTATCGAAAATTAGCCATGGAAACTAAGGAAAACAAGACCTAGAAGAGATAGTTGGAAGCTAAAGTTAAGGAAGACAACAATGTCAGGGATACCTATGCAATTGGATCAAGTAAGCATACTTTACATATTTGTGTTTGGGATATTGAGTCTCAAAGTATCGCTTCTTATTTCAAGATGAAGAACATGGACTGGAGGCCCCTATCATTGCCCCGTAGGACCTCCTTATCAAATTTATTATTTTTATTGACATGCCTCCCCATGGAATGTTGAATACACATCAGTGAGGCTCATCTAATGGTTCTTCCAAATACACTAACTCAATCAACTAGGTTGGATCCATTGTCAATTCTCGATGAGGGCCCTAAATTACATTGTGTCTATTTATATACTACAATTTTTTTTTTTTTGCATTGAGAGTTTATTATACATATAACCTACAAGATTGGGATCATACTACATAAAGTTTATTTCCAACATATTTTGTCTATTACTTTGGTATCTCTATTTTTGGACCTTAGATGAAAATACTTTTTTTGTTCTTGTTTTGGATAGATTATTGCATGAGTATAGCCACAATGTTGTCTTTAAGAATATAAAACAACTATTACTTTTTAATATGTGTGTGTGTGTGGATCAAAATATTGTAAAGTAATGATCAACATACCATATTATTTTAGTTAAAATTAAATACCATGTAGTATGACATGGATGAGATGTTAGCATCCACAGATTGGTACTAGTTGTTATTTATCACTTATAACAATTATATGTCTAGTGTATATTGATCAATATATATGAAATGTGGTTGGTGGGTGGTTTTGTGTTAACTTCAGAGAATGTTATGTCAATCAATATGATATTGATGATAAGGAACAGGGATGTGTTTTCCTAAAACAACATTCCGGGAAGAAGGAACACATTTCCAACTCAACTAGCAACGTCGATGAGAATTGTATAGCCCTTGAGGACATTGCTAGCTTAGCTGGAAACCCTAGAGAACAATGCTCCTCCCTTTAGGGTGCAACCTTCTATACAACTTTCATGGTTTACCAATATCCTTGGGAAAGTAATTATTAATTATTAATTATATATTAATGTACAACTAGACAATTTGCATTGTTTATTATTGCTAGATACGTACTTAGAGGCATTATTAATTATAAAATAATCCTCAACTTTTGAGTGAGTTAGTTGCATTCAATATTATTTTCTATCCTTGAGTGATGTGCATGCTTAGATTATGGTTTGTACTTGGAGACATTGTAAGCCTCTAAAAAGGCCTCTCAGATTCATTAATAGACTAAGAAAATTTTGGTTGATATTCTCCATTTTTTTAGTTTCTCATGTCTTATATATTCTATTGGATTAGCTACATGTTTATTGGTGATTTTCTTTACTTCTTAGATCTATTTTAGGCTAGTTTTGGATCATTTATTTGGTTCTTGTTTGTGAAGATCATAGTTTCTTACCATAAGTACATCAGAGCGGTAATTTAATTGAGTTGTTAGGGTTATCTGGAGGCCTCCCTTCCACCCTACTCTTCTCCTCATCACAAGATGCCATAGGATATATTTATTCTGAGGCCATCCTCCATCCCAACAACCTCTTGCAATAGATTTTTGTAACATACCCTTTAAGCTGGAAAACATTTTAAGTTTAGAAACATTATGATAACTTTTATTGTAAAGTTTGTATTGGACAGGTGTCAAAGGATGACTGTAATTTGCACAATATATTATTACTTAATAAATAAAATAGGAGACAAACACCTAAGAGGACTGTTGAAAGAGTGGTTACTGATCCACTAGGTGGAATGGAATCTGAGGTAGAAGGAAATAGACAAGTGGTAGCATCAAGATGCAACTAACTAGCTGTTGGTATGGGACAACTCCCTTGAAATGTGGTCATAGTGCCCTGAAATATGGGACTGGAGCTTGAGGCTCATGTATTCCAAACTGACCACTAAAAGACCTAGGCAGTCTATATAATAGCCATCAAATATTGAACCGAGGTTCATCACTTTTCCTGACGAGGAAATTTACCTTGGGGTTTTGCTATGTTTGCACCCAAGAGATTTGATGAGGGGATATGCTGTTGTTGATCATGTTGTGAGTCTGCCAAACTCTTATTGAGTTCAAGAGTTTGATGCTGAGTGGAGAAGGCATTTGTTTCAGGAGTTTGATACTGAGTGGAGAAGGTATTTTTGAGTGCCTTGCTTCTACACAGGTTCCACCCACTTACTGGATCAGTAAGCAGGCTTGGGGGTTCATTAGAAGTCAGCAGTTGAGCTGTTTCTTCTTAAGCAGATTGGGAGGAACAGGCCTCCTTGGGTGTTTGTCGGCCCTATCATCAGTTATAGGTTCTATGGTCTTATCTGTTTCATTTTTATTTTCTGTTATTTATTTGCATATTACAGTTCTTCTGATTATTAAATTTTCTTTGTTAAATTACTAAGTAAATTTCAGTTCCCTGTATAAATTAAAGATTCTGTATAATTGTGAAGTGATTGAAATAGAATTGTTTCTGTATTTTTCCCCATGCAAAAAGAAACAACATCGTACTCCAGTACAGAAATAGATTAAGATAGATAAGATAGGATAGGCAAAATGCCATGGTGATGGAAGTACTATTTTTATATTCTGCTAAAATTATCTGTTGTTATTATTTAGTAATATTTACTGTATTCTACTCACAGCAATAGTTTTATTCCATTCTTTTCATTTTTGTTTTCCCAATGTTTAGTTTCAACAAAATAAAACTATAGTTTTTTGTTAATATCATTATTGTACATATAGGATAGTTAGACAAATAAGAAGCATCACATTACTAATTAGGGTTTGAAATTTTACATTTAAATACTTTCAAAGTTTACTGTTATTACTAATGTTCCTATTATTGTACACACAGAGTAGTTCAGCAAATAAATTCTTTTATTATATAGTTAGGGTTTAATGTTCTCTTTTACATGCACAAAATCACAAACACACAATTGAAATGCTGTTACAGGATTGAGCTAAATAGATTAAGCTCTCTGTCATTTTCTTGTTTTACTCACAGTATACAAATTAAGTAAATTTTCACATCATAAATCATCACTGTAGATCGAACTCATTGATTTCAAATATCAATACAAAGTTAAGACATTTTTATGACTATAGGAGCAAAAGTCAAACAGTACATACAAATTCCACTTGACGCCGAACGTATCTTTAGTCATCCTTGTTTCATCCAATCTAAACTTAATTATAACCCTAAACCCTGACAGACTTACAGTTGTATTACTTAATCTTTAACACAATCAAAGACGAGGCATTGGCCGAAGCATGTTACATAGTTTCAACACTTAGCTAAAAATCAAACGACAGTAACATGCGTTTTCTTTTCCAATTTGTATAACATTTTATAAAACTCATAGTTCCTAAAGAAACAATAGCAGCAACGTTATTCGAACCCCAGTTTTTAAATCTTGATCATACATTTTTCATAACTTCACAGACTTTAATTAAAACTATCACGGTGTTCATAAATTTAGCTACACAGTTGCACATTTCGTAAATACTTAGTATTACCTCCACATTTTGTAAAGACGAGATATAGTTTTTGTTCACGGGCCAAGCCCCAACACATTTTTAAACAAAAAAACAATTATCATAGCACAGGATTGATAACGGTTATTCGATTATCTCAACAGAGTTTGAAACCCCAATTTTTTTGGAACAAAGGATTGTTGCCAAGATCGAAACCCTAAACTCAAAAACCTATGCAATTTCCAGCTATTACATCAACGGCACAAACTACAACAACAACCCAAGGTTTTACAACCACGAGTTCCAGTTTTGACGAAACACTGTTTGCCATGACTTCTTCCAGAAGAACCTATGAGGGTTTGCTACTGGGCTTACCATTTTAGCTGCAATGCTATCCTTTGATCACCGAATCCTATTGCCATCAAACCAGAGAATGGAGTACAAAACCTTGGCATTTCCTGCCAAAGAAAACTACGAAGAGTTAGCAATATTATCACTTGACTGTAATCAAACAAAGAATACATTACAGATTTGATAAACAAAAAACTTATCCATTTATTGATAGTCGATTGGAATGCATTCAGCTTCCAAATCCTTTCTCCAACACAGTAAAGTCTCCATGCAACTAAATCATAACCAAACTCGAAATCAAAACCTCCCTATTAACTTTTGCCACCGAAAGAAAGCTACGAGATTTCATTATTACACTCTCAGCAAATGCTCAAGCACTTATACGATAATTCACAATAGAAATTACTGAGTTTTTGAAGCACATTTCCATCCACAACCACCCAGGGTCGAGCCCTGTAAACCGGCAACCTGTCGGCCTTCTTCTCCAGAACCAAAACAACAAAGTGAAAACACAAAGGCAAGATTTACGTTAAGGCAAGTCTAGCTAGGGTTTACACATCTCCACTATCGAGGTATTGAGATCAACGATCGAGATCAAGCCAGCAACTATGGAGGTATCAAGGCAGATATACGATCAAGTATTGATCATTGAATTACATTTATTACTTAGAACTTTTCGGTTGCCATATCACCGTAGCTAAGCTTGCAACTCAGTGGTGTATCACCTTTCCTTACTATGGTTATCATAGGAAGCTAAACACGTAGATGCCAACGTTGAAACATCTGACATCATAGCAGGGTTGAATTCAATGCTGAAGATCACACGAAGATTTAAGCCAGAACCTCGACTGCACAAACATTTAATTCATATCAGAGTGCAAGTCTTGTGATAGCGAAGGCCTCGAGGTTTTAACAATGCCTTACAACTATTACAACCATGTTATAAATCCATTAAACCATAGGTTAGTACTATATCAAAACCAAACAATGATGTATAGTACTATTCATAAGGTAGCATCATGACCTTTCATTTACACTATAAGTATAAGGTTTGTTCTGAGAACACTTAACATTTATACATTGCACATTTACGCTATAAGATCCATTTATATATTATTCAAACATGTTATTATTATAGTTTCCATAAGTCACCAAACTTGGAATCGATATATATTAATATATCAACTATAAACCATGCAACACCGTAGTATAAAGAAACTATCACAAGGTTCACTTTTAACATAGGCAACTTAACAAAAATGCATTATATTCATAGCTAGGCCACTTTGTATTGCATAAGATAAGGCCATGTTACATTTAAGCTAGGTCACCTACATAAGAATGTTGTAAGGAGAATCAAAACTTTCACACTAGAATTGAAAGTTAGGGTGTGACATTAACTCTATAATGTCGTAGGTTAGAAGCTCAATGGCATCTCAATTCACATATGGACGCAATACAAACATTATCTTTAGTATTCCAAGACTTATTGTTTACAGCTGTCAGTTCCAGAAGAGTCATTAATTATAGGGATGACAATATCTTTCACAAAAACCAAACATGTTACAAATTCAGACAATTAAACTAGGCTATTACCATTGATCTCACCAATAGTTATAACGAGTCTAGTGCTTAAACATGGTTGAAAACACATGCAATCATAACCATAAAGGACGATACAAGTGACAAAGTTAAACTAAAGATACATACCATCGACATCTTCATGCACGGCAGATTTTATAATCATCTTAAACTGGAATTATTCTACCTGCAGATCTGCGAAAGAAGAATCCAATGCTTTAGATTTCAAAGCTAAGTAAACCCAAGGGCACCCGATAGGAACCCCTTCAGAAAACATGCAAACAACTTCATCAGTATTGTTAACAGATCCTTACACTTAACAAAACAACCATTGTTCTGTTGCATCCTACTTATAACCAAATACATATTCGTGTTTAAAACAATTAAGACAATTGTATGGGCCAGTTATCATTGTTAGCTAATTATTATCATTTCGCAGTTAGCATTTATCTTATAAACTTGGCTACATCAATTTTTTTTTTTAATTTTGCGATTTTGGGAGGTTACATGTGGTATCAGAGTGCAAGTTCAAACTCTAGGCCTGAATGAGGCTCATGCGCGCAAACAGAAAAATAAATCAGAAAGTTTGTGTTACTAACTTTTGCATTTTAATTTTCTTTTTGCACAAAACAGATTTACTTTTAATTGCAGGTATGGAAATACCAGAGGAATCAGCAGAGGACAGATCTCCTCGTAATGAACAAATTAATCATAATAACACTGAAGGAATTTACGTTGAGTTAAACAACGATTCTTTTGAAATTTTACGCACTGTGCAGAATTTAAAGTCTGAGTTAAAAGCTGTTAAAGAAGAAAATGAACGGATCTTAAAGGCACGGGAAGAGTTATAGCAGAATTTAAAAGGAATCTGTCACAGTGATGAAAGAGGCAGAAAATCAAAATTTAGAGCTGATTCTAAAATCATGTCCCACCAACATAAGTAGAAGAAAACAAGAAACGATAAAAGGAACAGTTGCTCATCTTCTAAGTCTGATTCAGGTAATGATGATGTAAATTATGACAACAGTAACAGTGAGTGCTGCTCTAAAAGGAGAAAACATAAGCATCATGAACAGATTACTGGTGAATTTAAAAAAATTAAGCCACCTACTTTTAATGGCGAAAGTGAGAAGTGTGAGACAACAGAAGCTTGGCTGTCAGGGATGAAAAAGTACTTTAATATTTATGACTACTCTTCTCAACTGAAAGCCAAGATGGCTATTTACAATCTGACCGGAAAGGTGGATATCTAGTGGCAGGATCTTAAAAGGATCAAGAGAATAAAAGAAAAAGAAGTAACTTGGACTATGTTTAAAAGTTTGTTTAAAAAGAAGTTCTTGTCTGAACAATATTTTGAGGATAAATTGAAGGAGTTTTACGACTTAAAGTTGGGTACAATGAACATGAAAGAACTGTGCAGCAAGTTCCTTAGCTTGCTGAGGTATGTACCCTACATGGTTGAGGAAAATCCTAAAGTGCAAAGGTTTCTCAGTTGTTTACTGTTTAATATAAAAGATCATATTGAGTATGATAATCCTTCCACTTTGGAAGAGGCCATGAGGAAGGCAAATTTTTGTTTTGACCAAAACAAAAAAAGAGAAGGAACAACTGGCCGGAAGAACAGTAAAACTAATCAGTATGACTATAAAAAGAAGAACTTTAATCAGAATGCTGGAGGTTTTAAGAAAAACTTTAATAACAGAAATTTTCCTAATAATTATCGGAATAATACATCTCAGAACACTACTGCTGCAAGGAATGTACCTAATAATCACAGCAATAATAATAACAACAATAACAATAGGTACACTGAGCAGAAAGGATCCATAAAGTACTATGAATGTAGCATACCACACAAGAAAGCAGATTTCCCACGCAACAAGAGGACAGCCAACAACATACATACTATGCAAGCAGAACCTACAGTTGGAGACATCGCAAGAGAAATGCTCAGGATAAATGCAGCATTGGAGAACCGTGAAGCGGACCATCAAACATCCATGGTCGAAATTTAAGGTATGATACAAAACAAGTCTATTTCTATTTTGATAGATCCTTGTGCAAATTTAAGTTATATTTCACCTACTTTAGTAAACCGTTGCAAGCTAGAAACAGAAAAATTCGATAATGCATGGTTAGTTCAGCTTGCAACAGGAACTAAAAGAAAGGTTACAGATTTTGTTCAGAATTGTGAAGTATTTTTAAATTAGATGAAAACACAAGTTAATCTGAATGTTTTACCCTTAGATTCATATGATTTGTTAATTGGCATGGATTGGCTTGAACAACATAGATTTATATTGAATTGTTATGATAAATCTTTTACTTGTATAAATAATGAAAGGAATTCAAAAACAGTGAAAGGAATTCATAGGTAGATTTCTACCTTACAAGTAAAGAGAGCTGCTAGAAAAGGTTGTAAATTGTTTGTTGTTAATGTTGTTAATGACAAATGTACATCTAAAGAAGACAAGTTAAAACTAGAGGATATTCCCATCCTTAGGGACTTTTCTGTTGTATTCCCGGAAGAAATTCTAGGATTACCTCCGAAAAGAGAACTTGACTTCACCATTGAGTTAGTACCCGGTGCAATACCAAACTCAAAGGCCCCCTATAGGATGAATATTCTAGAGTTAAATGAGTTAAAGTCTCAGGTGAAAGAATTAATAGATAAAAAACACATATGGCCTAGTGTGTCCCCTTGGGGAGCACCAGTAATATTTGTTAAAAAGAAAGACAGTACCATGCGTTTGTGCATTGATTACCGTCAGCTTAATAAAATGACAATTAAGAACCGGTATCCCTTACCTCGCATAGATGATCTATTTGATCAAGTACGCGGAGTAGAGATATTCACTAAAATTGATCTAAGGTCGGGTTATCATCAAGTCCGGATAAAAGACGAGGACATATTCAAAATTGCATTCGGAACGCATTATGGACACTACGAGTTCGTAGTTATGCCTTTCGGGCTAACTAACACACCTGCAGTGTTCATGTGTTTAATGAACAATGTTCTGCATAAATATTTGGATAAGTTTGTAGTGGTATTCATTGATGATATCCTGATTTACTCAAAGACTAAAGAAGAGCATGATGAACATCTAAAAATCATTTTACAAGTACTTAGAGATCACCAACTTTACGCTAAGTTCAGTAAGTGTGATTTCTATAAAGATAAAATTCAGTATTTGGGTCATATTATTTCAAAGGATGGTATTTCTGTTGATACTGATAAGATAAAAGAAATAAATGAATGGCCTGTCCCTAAAGATGTAATAGATGTACGGTCATTCATGGGAATAACGGGGTATTATAGAAAGTTTATTGAAGGGTTCTCTAGAATTGCTAACCCCATCACTTCTTTACAGAAGAAAGGGAATAAATTCATATGGGATCAAAAGTGTCAAGACAGCTTTAATAAGTTAAAAGAATTGTTAACTACTGCACCCATCTTAAAAATTGCAGATCCTAATAAGGATTTCGTCGTATGCACTGATGCATGCAACGAAGGACTTGGAGGGGTCTAAGTCAAGAGGGTCATGCAATTGCTTTTGAGTCAAGGAAGTTAAAAATACATGAAAAGAATTATGCAACATATGATCTTGAGTTGACAGCCATGATACATGCTTTAAAGATGTGGCACCATCACTTGATCGGAAGAAAATTCATTTTAATGACTGATAATAAGGGGTTAAAGTATTTACTGGATCAAACAAATCTTAACGCAAGGCAAGCTAGGTGGTTAGCTTTCCTTAGCGAGTACAATTTTGAGATCCATCACATTAATGGAAAGGAAAATAAGGTTGTTGATGCATTGAGAAGAAACGCTAGATTAAGTTTTGTGGCAGCAATCAGTACTTTTAAAACTGATCTGGAAAATCAGATCGAAGAAGGAATTAAGCAAGACGAAAATTATGAAAAATTACATGATAAAGTGGCTGAAAATTCATCTGAAAATTTTATAACAGATTATAGTATTAATGAAAAAGGCTTCTTAACTTACAAAAACAGAATTTATGTGCTTAATTTTTTGAAAGTTAAATTGTTGATTTTAGATGAAGTTCACAAGAGTCCTTATTCAGGGCATCCCAGTCATCAGAAAATGATAACTATGCTAAGAAAGGAGTACTTTTGGCCTAACATGAAGAGTGAAGTTGTTGAATATATAGCTAGATGCTTTGACTGTCAGACTATTAAAGCTGAACATCAACATCCGGCTGGGCTATTACAACCCTTACCAATTCTAGAATGGAAGTGGGAGATCATAAGCATTGACTTTATTACAGGTTTTCCTAAAAATCAGAAGCATAATGAATTAATTATGGTTGTTATAGATAAACTTAGCAAAGCTGCTCATTTTATTCCTGTTAAAACTAATTTCAAGGCTTCTAACATTGCACATATTTTCATGAAGCAAATTTTTCGCTTGCATGGAATCCCAAAGGTAATCATTTCAGATCGAGACTCTAAGTTTACTGGTAACTTTTGGATAGCACTATTTAAAGGATTAAATACTAAGTTGAATTTCAGTACTTCTTTCCATCCACAAACTGATGGTCAAACAGAAAGAGTAAATCAGATTTTGGAAAATATGTTAAGATTATATGTTAAAGATCAACCATCTAAATGGGAGGATTACTTGCACTTAGCAGAATTTGCCTACAATAATAATTATCATGCATCTGCTAAGTTAAGTCCATTTGAAATTTTGTATGGAAGAAAATGTTGTACTCCAATTTCGTGGGATAATCCTGTAGACAGGTTGATGTTAGGACCAGATCTATTGAAAGAAATGGAGCTAACCGTGAAACAAGTTCAAGGTAACTTAAAAGTTGCCGAAGATCGACAGAAAAACTATGCTGATTTGAAATGCACAGAAAGAGAATTTCAGGTAGGAGACCATGTTTTCATAAAGGTAAAGCCCAAGAAAAGTTCTTTGAAGCTTGGAAGTTGTGCTAAATTAGCACCAAGGTATTGTGGACCATTCGAAATCCTATCAAGGATAGGAGCTTTTGCATATCAATTGGCATTGCCATACAATTTAAAAATCCACAATGTTTTTCATGTTTCTGTTTTAAAGAAGTATGTGCACGATGCTACTCATGTGCTGAATTGGAATGACATACAGGTGGAACCCTAAGGATATTTTTAGGTGGAACCGGACTGTATTGTATACCGGAGGAAAATTATGCTTCGAAATCGCACCATAGGGCAGGTAAAGGTGCAATGGAAGCACCTTAGCCCTGATGAAGCTACTTGGGAACTGCAAAGTAATATGCGGGCAGCATATCCAGTTCTATTCCACGAGGAACTTGATGATGAATAAGCAACATCGATGACAATGTTGGGCTTAAGAGGGGGTGTTTGTAACATACCCTTTAAGCTGGAAAACATTTTATGTTTAGAAACATTATGATAACTTTTATTGTAAAGTTTGTATTGGACAGGTGTCCAAGGATGACTG
This sequence comes from Larix kaempferi, assembly GCA_027924585.1. Lineage (NCBI taxonomy): Eukaryota > Viridiplantae > Streptophyta > Pinopsida > Pinales > Pinaceae > Larix > Larix kaempferi. The sequence goes on along the minus strand of BSBM01000017.1, from coordinate 23,250,063 downwards.
TAATTTGCACAATATATTATTACTTAATAAATAAAATAGGAGACAAACACCTAAGAGGACTGTTGAAAGAGTGGTTACTGATCCACTAGGTGGAATGGAATCTGGGGTAGAAGGCAATGGACAAGTGGCAGCATCATGATGCAACTAACTATCTGTTGGTATGGGACAACTCCCTTGAAATGTGGTCATAGTGCCCTGAAAGATGGGACTGGAGCTTGAGGCTCATTTATTCCAAACTGACCACTAAAAGACCTAGGCAGTCTATATAATAGCCATCAAATATTGAACTGAGGTTCATCACTTTTCCTGACGAGGAAATTTACCTTGGGGTTTTGCTATGTTTGCACCCGAGAGATTTGATGAGGGGATATGCTGTTGTTGATCATGTTGTGAGTCTGCCAAACTCTTATTGAGTTCAGGAGTTTGATGTTGAGTGGAGAAGGCATTTGTTTCAGGAGGTTGATACTGAGTGGAGAAGGTATTTTTTAGTGCCTTGCTTCTACACAGATTCCACCCACTTACTGGATCAGTAAGTAGGCTCAGGGGTTCATTAGAAGTTAGCAGTTGAACTATTTCTTTTGAAGCAGGTTGGGAGGAACAGGCCTCCTTGAGTGTTTGTCGACCCTATCATCAGTTACAGGTTCTATGGTCTTATCTATTTCATTTTTATTTTCTATTATTTATTTGCATATTACAATTCTTCTGATTATTAAATTTTCTTTGTTAAATTACTAAGTAAATTTCAGTTCCCTGTATAAATTAAAGATTCTGTATAATTGTGAAGTGATTGAAATAGAATTGTTTCTGTATTTTTCCCCATGCAAAAAGAAACAGCATCGTACTCCAGTACAGAAACAGATTAAGATAGATAAGATAGGATAGGCAAACTGCCATGGTGATGGAAGTACTATTTTTATATTCTGCTAAAATTATCTGCTATTATTATTTAGTAATATTTACTATATTCTACTCACAGCAATAGTTTTATTCCATTCTTTTCATTTTTGTTTTCCCAATGTTTAGTTTCAACAGAATAAAACTATAGTTTGATGTTAATATCATTATTGTACATATAGAACAGTTAGAAAAATAAGAAGCATCACATTACTAATTAGGGTTTGAAATTTTACATTTAAATACTTTCAAAGTTTACTGTTATTACTAATGTTACTATTATTGTACACACAGAGTAGTTAAGCAAATAAATTCTTTCATTATATAGTCAGGGTTTAATGTTTTCTTTTACATGCACAATATCACAAACACACAATTGAAATGTTGTTACAGGATCGAGCTAAATTGATTAAGCTCTCTGTCATTTTCTTGTTTTACTCACAATATACAAATTAAGTAAATTTTCACATCATAAATCATCACTATAGATCAAACTCATTAATTTCAAATATCAATACAAAGTTAAGACATTTTTATGACTGTAGGAGCAAAAGTCAAACAGTACATACAAATTCCACTTGACGTCGAACGTATCTTTAGTCATCCTCGTTTCATCCAATCTAAAATTAACTATAACCCTAAACCCTGACAGACTTACAGTTGTATTACTTAATCTTTAACACAATCAAAGACGAGGCATTGGCTAAAGCATGTCACATAGTTTCAACACTTAGCTAAAAATCAAACGACAGTAACATGCATTTTCTTTTCCGATTTGTATAACATTTTATAAAACTCACAGTTCCTAAAGAAACAATAGCAGCAACGTTATTCGAAACCCAGTTTTTAAATATTCATCATACATTTTTCATAACTTCACAGGCTTTAATTAAAACTGTCACGGTGTTCATAAATTTAGCTACACAGTTGCACATTTCGTAAATACTTAGTATTACCTCCACATTTTGTAAAGAGGAGATATAGTTTTGTTCACGGGCCAAGCCCCAACACATTTTTAAACAAAAAAACAACTATCATAGCACATGATTGATAACGGTTATTCGATTATCTCAACAGAGTTTGAAACCCCAATTTTTTTGGAACAAAGGATCATTGCCAAGATAGAAACCCTAAACTCAAAAACCTATGCAATTGCCAGCTATTACATCGATGGCACAAACTAAAACAACAACCTAGGGTTTTACAACCACGAGTTCCAGTTTTGACGAAACACTGTTTGCCATGACTTCTGCTAGAAGAACCTACGAGGGTTTGCCACCGAGCTTACTGTTTTAGCTGCAATGCTATGCTTTGATCACCGAATCCTATTGCCATAAAACTAGAGCATGGAGTACAGAACCTTGGCATTTCCTGCCAAAGAAAACTATGAAGAGTTAGCAATATTATCACTTGACTGTAATCAAACGAAGAATACATTACAGATTTGATAAACAAAAAACTTACCCATTTATTGACAGTTGATTGGAATGTATTCAGCTTCCAAATCCTTTCTCCAACACAGTAAAGTTTCCATGCAACTAAATCATAACCAAACTTGAAATCAAAACCTCCCTATTAACTTTTGCCACCAAAAGAAAGCTACAAGATTTCATTATTACACTCTCAGCAACGCTCAAGCACTTATACGATAATTCACAATAGAAATTACTAATTTTTGAAGCACATTGCCATCCACAACCGCCCAGGGTCGAGCCCTGTAAACCAGCGGCATGTTGGCCTTCTTCTCCAGAACCAAAACCACAAAGTGAAAACACGAAGGCAAGATTTACGTTAAGGCAAGTCTAGCTAGGGTTTACACATCTCCACTATCGAGGTATTGAGATCAACGATCGAGATCAAGCGAGCAACTAAAGGTACTGTTGATGTATATGTAACTTCGGAATGTATTTCATATATGTATATTGTACTCCTATAGAGATGGTATTATTCCTCTATACGGAAGTGTTTGTATTCCTATAGAGATGTTATTATTCCTCTATACGGAAGTGTCGTTATTTATATTGTAAGTGTCATAACTTATACTTGATGCGTTATTAGACCACCTTGTTGGGGTCGGCCCTGTTTAAGTCATGTGGGTCGAAGGGTTATAAGATCACCCTATTGGGGGTTGGCCATGTGGGTCAAAGGGTTATTAGACCACCCTATTGGGTTTCGGCCCAGTCAGCATTATGTTATGTGGTTAAGTTAAGGTCAACCTAGTAAAGGTTATTAGGCAAGTCAAGTCAAGTATAAATAGAGTGCGGGAGGCACTCTATTTCATTATTCTATTCTCACACACACTATTTGGAGAGTAGTGCACTTGTGGAGGAGGAGAAGCTGTTGCTAGGAGAATACTATCTCTTGTACTTTGGTTGTATCACTGTTGTATCTATCTCTGAGGAAGTTATTGGGGATTTTCACCTTTATGGTTTTCCCCAAGTAAACTCTATGTCTCTTGTGTGCTTGCATTATTGTGTCCATGATTGATATGCTGTACATGTTGTTCTCTCAGTTAATATCCTAGATTAGATTGAAGTAAATTCTGAAAAATTAACATGGTATCATAGCTAGCCTGAAAGAAGGCATGATATGGCATGTATGACACTTGTTGCACTTACAATGCTAGGGCTTGATATAGCAAAAACCAGTCATCGTAGAACTTTCGCTATAAATCCATTTTGGCAAAGTTTTCGGATCTGAAACTTTTACAGGTCGAAGATCAGATCCTCATGTACATTGTGTCCAAAGGAAAACTTCTAATTCGTTGTACTTTGTGATTTATGATCTGTACAATATAGGGTTTCTGCCTCTTCCAGATCTTGGTCATAAACAGGTGACCTTGGAAAAAAGGTCATAACTTGGGCTAGGAAGCTCCAAATGAAATTTCGTAAAAAGTGACGGGTAGTACACAGAATGTACTATCTCAAGAAACATTTTCAGAGGCCGAAGTTGAACCAGTGACATGTGGAATGCCGTACAAGTTCTCTCTCCTGTTTTATCCCATAAACAGGTCACGTTGCGACACTTGGAATAACTCTCTCTCAAAGAATCCATTTGAGGTTAGACCTGTGGGGTTGGAAAGATGACAGGTCGGGATATCACAAGAAAAATTTTCAGACCCTGTGGATCAAAACGTTCATAGTTATACCAAAAACAATCAGGTACATATTTCTGTCAAAACGGAATTATTTTTTAGCACCTTCATTCATGGCTTCCGGAATTTAGGGTTTCAGAGAAAGTTGGAGTTTTTGTAATCGGAGACTACGGCTGAATTCCACTCATCAAAATAGAAATTTAGAGACCAAGTTTAGAATTTTTGGTTGGGCAGAAGACCAGGCTTGATCAGACCCTAGTTCAGGACTTTGATTGGAAAAGTGGAAAATTAGGGCTTCTGCAAAATTGGAAATTTTTGAAATCTGTGACCACGGCTGGAAGCTCCTCAGAAAAATAGAAGCTTAGAGCTTTGGATCAAACCTTTTGATTGGGAAGAAGAGTGGGCTTCATCAAACCCTAGTTCGAGGTCACGTCTAGTGAATCCGAAAGTTTCAAAGGCAAAATTGAGGAGTGAAACTTTGCAGCTTTCAAATTCTGAATATACCAACTTGATCAGCTCATCAAGGTGCATATTTCTATACTTTCGTAAGTTTGAAATTCAAAGTTTGAATTTTTGGGGTTTCTTTGACAAACCCTAATCCAACTCCAGGTCCAGTTCTTGCAAATCAAGTGGATTGGGTTAATCCTAGAAGAAGATGGATTGGTCACCTGCATAAGTGAAGAAGTTCCTGTCTCGGAGGGAGATGCGGCAAAGGCCTTCCATAAGAAGATTACAAGCAATCTTGACAGGTATGGCTTACAGGTATGTTTCGAATTCTTTTCATGGTTAAGGTTATGATATGTTTGTCTTCATATCATTACAATACAATCTTGATTAATTACTAGACTTGTCGTATCACCTTAATAGAAGATATTCATGATTAAGGTTTTGACACTTATGATTGTACTAATGCATTGTGATGTTGTATGAGGTTTATGTTGTTCGCTAACATAAAAGGTACACCAAGAAAGACAAATGATGTTCTACTTCAAGAACATATGATCATGGTGACATGAAGACAAAGATTCATCGATTGTCATGGATCACATAGAAGATATACTTATGAGGTATGTATAACTTGGTTCTACAATGGATGACTTATGAGACATGCAGGTTACTAGCACAAGTCATTAAAGAGAACCAGAAGACATTATGCGGGTATGTTAGACATAACTAGCTAGCATGCTAATCCAGGTATGTTTTTCCTACATTAAGCTAGAATCCTATCTTGTGTTAGGATCTTATATTGTTGTGTTGTTGATAATGATTATTCATGAAGTCATAGGTTTGAATAGTCATGGTTGTATGCATATTATGTTTCTTACCATAATTGATGATATGACTAACTAGAAGAATCATGAAGGTATAGGTTTGAGTAATCACGGGTTTATGCATTGATGATTTAACTAATCAGAAGAGTCCTATGATCAAATAAGAATATGCATGAGTAAAAGAAGACTTCCCTGAAACCTTGAATACTAATGTTTATTATCTATGAATGATCATGACTATACATGTTTAAGATTATTATGTTTTGATAGTATTAAGATTATACTAATAAATGTGTGATTATGTATGAGACCTCAAGGATAACACAATGATGATACTAATAAGCATGCATAGTGATTAAGGATGGATATAAGTTCAAGGACAGGTAATCCAGGAAACAAAGATCAAGAGGGAGCACACTCCAGTTTTTCCTGCAAGAAAGCAAAGGAGCACACTTCAGTAGTTTCTGCAAGGATGCAGATATTCAGAGGGAGTTGACCACTTCTCACAATCCACATCAGAATGGAGTTGCAAAGATTCAGAGGGAGTCCACCCAGCAACCAAACAAAGATAAGTATTTGAATTGTCATTTCTTACATAATGTTATATATGCTTATGTTCCTAGAATTAGGTTGTGTATTATGCATATTAGAATAGTTGCATTGATGAACAGTATACTACTAATATACATGGGTAAGTGGCCTATGGCACTGTACAACATTCCATTGCTACTTATCTAGAATGAAACCTCTTTGCTGACATGTTAGGAGTTGTGCACACTCTTAACAATGTTCTGGTAGAGATTGGAAGGCATCTAGAAAGTTGTGGAATATGGATAAATGTTGTATTGAAGCATTGGCTAAGATAATTGCATGACTATATGACATATTTCTTTATGTGTAAGAATTCGTTCTGAAAACTATGAGATGTTTTCTAATCATGCAATTTAACTTGTTGTGTAGGAAAGATTGTATACCATCACCTACAAAAGAAGGACTACAACATTTGTTCAGCAACAAAGTTATCTATTGAAAATATTGAAGATATTGAAGTTCCCAGGATCTGGGAAGAATGCCATGATCAAGGAGTACCAGTCGATCATGAAGATATTTGGGATGTAGTCCCAAGACCTGAAGGGGAGTCTGTAGTGACTTCCAAGAGGATCTACAAGGTCAAGCATGCTGCAGGTGGTAGCATAGAGACTTTTGCTCCTGTAGCCAGATACACTTCCATTAAATTAGTACTTGCTCTGGCTGCAGTGATGAAGAGGAAGATACACTTTCTTGAATGGTGTAGTTGAAGAAGAAGTGTATGTGGTGCAACCACTTGGTTCTGAAACACATGACAGGGAATCATATATGTGCAGAAATTGGTATGGTAGGATAGGCAACTTTCTATCCAGTTTGGGCTTTACCAAGAATAAAGTAGATTCCAACCTTTACTACAAGGTTGAGGAAGGCAATCCAGTGATACTACTATGTGGATGACCTGTTTGTAACAGGTGAGGATAGATTGATTGCCGACATGCAGCGGAAGCTTGCTGCCGAGTTCGAGTTGAAGAACTTGGGGATGATGGACTATTCGTTTTTGACATGGAGGTGTGGCAGAGTGCAGATGGAATCTTCCTTGGACAAGGGAAGTATGCAGTAGAGATCCTGAAGAGGTTCAGGATGATGGACTGCAAGGTTATGGCCACACCTATGGCATCGAACCTGAAGCTTCTGTGTGATGCTTCATCTGAGCCGGTTGATATCACTATGTATTGTCAGATGATTGGGTCCTTGATGTACCTGACGAACACGAGACCAGATATTTGCTTTGTGGTGAACACATTGAGCCAGTTCTTGACGGATCCGAGGAGTGTTCACCTGGTTGTTGTAAAGCATATTCTGAGGTACCTGAAGGGTACAGTTGATTATGGGCTCAAGTATGATGCGAATCAAAAGTTTAACCTGCAGGGTTATGTTGATTCAGACTGGGCAGGCAGTGCTGCAGATAGGGATCAAGTGTGATCTATTGGTTTAGTAGGAAGCAATCCTACGTAGCACTGAGTACAGCCGAAGTAGAGTATGTTGCAACGGATGAGCAGGTTGCAGATGTATTGACCAAGTCGTTTTCCAGAATGCAGTTTGAGTACTTCAGAGAGAGGCTTGGTGCACTTCAGATCGAGGTTCCTTCCAAAGGGAAGTGATGAGTCCAGAAGATGCAAATGCACATGAGCTTTTCTGAAATGGTTGATGTGTTCTCCTATGGTCGTGATGTAATTGCTGAGCCATTCTCACATGGTGGTAGATGTGTTCTCCCATGGTCGTGATGTAATTGCTGAGCCATTCTCACATGGTGTAGATTTAAGGGCTGAAGCCATTCTTCACATGGTGGTAGATGTGTTCTCCCATGGTGAAAAAGTAAGGGATGGAGCCTTCCCAAATGGTGGTAGATGTGTTCTCCCGTGTCAGTGGTGTAAGTGCTAGATGATGTGCATATGGGCTGTGCTTCGTGGACGATGAGATGATCTGAAGAGGATGATGCTATGATGATCAGGACGATCATGGATGATGAGCATCAGGACGATGCTCCAATTACTGCTCTGTATATGTATATGCATCATGTTGGATACTTGATATGATCAGTTGGATCATTTATGTATGTATACATCATGTTGATGCTGGATATGATCAGTTGGATCATTTATATGTATGCATCATGTTGGATGCTAGATATGATCAGTTGGATCATTTGTATGTATTTTGTATATGCATCATGTTGGATGCTTGGACCATGTATCTGTATATGTAGCAGGTGGATATTGAGATCATGTATGTTGATATGTATCAGGTGGATACATTGTGTGGATCATGTATCTGTGTATGTATCAGGTGGATACATTGTATGATCAGGTAGATCATGTATGATGATGTCTATCAGATAGATACTTGGTATGCATCAGGTGGATGCATTGTATGATCAAGATGATCATGGATGACGAGCTTCTCCAGATGACATGCATCAGGACGATGCAGTGATGATGATCAGGATGATCATGTGTACATCAGGATGATGTATGGTGAGTATCAGGATGATACTTTGTGGCCGTGGATCAGGTTGTGCAGATGAGCATGTCTAGGAGATCCTATAGGTCAGAGTTGTGTACCTGTAACAGCCTGGGATGCTCTTTCGAGACACTGCTCTAGGAGGACATGTAATTTGTGCCCTGGGAGATCTTCAGGTCGGAGTTGTGTACCCGTAAAATCATGAGATGCTCTTGCGAGGTTTTGTCCTATGGCATGTAATTTGCTCCTGGGAGATCTGGACAGGATGAAAAAGGCCTCAGATGCTTCAGTCAGGTTTTGCCATGACCACATGTAATTTGCTCCTAGGAGATCTAGACAAGATGAAAAAGGCCTCATATGCTTCAGCCAGGTTTTGTGGTGGACCACATGTAATTTGCTCCTAGGAGATATGGACAAGATGAAAAAGGCCTCAGATGCTTCAGCCAGGTTTTGTGGTGGACCACATGTAATGTGCTCCTGGGAGATCCGACAGGTAGAGCTGTGTGCTCATAACAGCCTGGGATGCTTCGGCCAGGTTTTGTGGTGAGATCACATGTAATGTGCTCCTGGGAGATTCGACAGGTAGAGCTATGTGCTCATAACAGCCTAGGATGCTTCAGCCAGGTTTTGTGATGGGTCACATGTAATGTGCTCTTGGGAGATCCGAGAGGTAGAGCTGTGTGCTCGTAATAGCCTGGGATGTTGCAGCCAGGTTTTGTGACTCATGTAATAAGTCCTGAGGATTCCACAGTATGGCCAGTGATGATGAAGACCTGCAAGTGGTGGGCCTACATCTAGTATGAAAAAGGACTAGCTCTGTAGAAATTCCTATGACGAGTAGATTCAGAGATTGATTGAGATAACAACAGCAGTGAGGATGACGATGATTCGAGGATGATGATTCGTTGATGATGATCCAGAGAAGAAGACTTGTGCTAGAAGACCTATGTCGAGAAATACCTTCCTAGTTAAGAGGGAGTGTTGATGTATATGTAACTTCGGAATGTATTTCATATATGTATATTGTACTCCTATAGAGATGGTATTATTCCTCTATACGGAAGTGTTTGTATTCCTATAGAGATGTTATTATTCCTCTATACGGAAGTGTCATCATTTATATTGTAAGTGTCGTAACTTATACTTGATGGGTTATTAGACCACCTTGTTGGGGTCAGCCCTGTATAAATCATGTGGGTCGAAGGGTTCTTAGACCACCCTATTGGGGGTCGGACATGTGGGTCAAAGGGTTATTAGACCACCCTATTGGGTTTCGGCCCAGTCAGCATTATGTTATGTGGTTAAGTTAAGGTCGACCTAGTAAAGGTTATTAGGCAAGTCAAGTCAAGTATAAATAGAGTGCGGGAGGCACTCTATTTCATTATTTTATTCTCACACACACTCTTTGGAGAGTGGTGCACTTGTGGAGGAGGAGAAGTTGTTGCTAGGAGACGACTATCTCTTGTACTTTGGTTGTATCATTGATCTATCTATCTTTGAGGAAGTTATTGGGGTTTTTCACCTTTATGGTTTTCCCCAAGTAAACTCTGTGTCTCTTGTGTGCTTGCATTATTGTGTCCATGATTGATATGTTGTACATGTTGTTCTCTCAGTTAAGATCCTAGATCAGATTGAAGTAAATTATGAAAAATTAATAGGTACCAAGGCAGATATACGATCAAGTATTGATCATTGAATTACATTTATTACTCAGAACTTTTCGGTTGCCATATCACCGTAGCTAAGCTTGCAGGTCGGTGGTGTGTCACCCTTCCTTACTATGGTTATCACAGGAAGCTAAACACGTAGATGCCAACGTTGCAACATCTGACATCACAGCAGGGTCGAATTCAATGTTGAAGATCACATGAAGATTTAAGCCAGAACCTCGACTACACAAACATTTAATTCATATCAGAGTGCAAGTCTTGTGACAGCGAAGGCCTCGGAGTTTTAACAATGCCTTACAACTATTACAACCATGTTATAAAGCCATAAAACCATAGGTTAGTACTATATCAAAACCAAACAACGATGTATAGTACTATTCATAAGGTAGCATCACGACCTTTCATTTACACTATAAGTATAAGGTTTGTTCTAAGAACACTTAACGTTTATACATTGCACATTTACGCTATAAGATCCATTTATATATTATTCAAACATGTTATTATTATAGTTTCCATAAGTTACCAAAATTGGAATCGATATATATTAATATATCAACTATAAACCATGCAACGCCATAGTATAAAGAAACTATCACAAGGTTCACTTTTAACATAGGCAACTTAACAAAAATGCATTATATTCATAGCTAGGCCACTTTGTATTGTATAAGATAAGGCCATGTTACATTTAAGCTAGGTCACCTACATAAGAATGTTGTAAGGAGAATCAAAACTTTCACACTAGAATTGAAAGTTAGGGTGTGACATTAACTCTATAATGTCGTAGGTTAAAAGCTAAATCACATCTCGATTCACATATGGACGCAATACAAACATTATCTTTAGTATTCCAAGACTTATCGTTTACAGCCGTCAGTTCTAGAAGAGTCATTAATTATAGGGATGACAATATCTTTCACAAAAACCAAACATGTTACAAATTCAGACAGTTAAACTAGGCTATTACCATTGATCACACCGATAGTTATAACGAGTCTAGTGCTTAAACATGATTGATGACACATGCAATCATAACCATAAAAGACGATACAAGTGATGAAGTTAAACTGAAGATACATACCATCGACATCTTCATGCACGGCAGATTTTATAATCATCTTAAACTGGAATTATTCTATAATCTTTACCTACAGATCTGCGAAAGACGAATCCAATGCTTTATCTTTCAAAGCTAAGTAAACCCAAGGGAACCCGATAGGAACCCCTTCAGAAAACATGCAAACAACTTCATCAGTATTGTTAACAGATCCTTACACTTAACAAAACAACCATTATTCTGTTGCATCCTACTTATAACCAAATACATATTCGTGTTTAAAACAATTAAGACAATTGTATGGGGCAGTTATCATTGTTAGCTAATTATTATCATTCCGCAGTTAGCATTTATCTAATAAACTTGGCTACATCAATTTTTTTTTTTTTTTTTTGCGATTTTGGGATGTTACAATTTTATTTGCATCATAACTCATATTTTTTTCCAAATTTTCCTAATGAAGGTTTTTTTGGAGGTTTCCCTCCCACCTTATGTTTTTCTTTATGCTTTCTCACCCTTCATTGTGATTTTCATAGGAATCCTTGGTTGGTATTTATTGGCCTACATCACCCATAACTAGGTTCTGGCTCTCTTCTTAGCCCACACCACCCTTGATTAGGTTTTCCTCGAGACCAACCTCCACCCAACTCCTCTTCTAGTGGTGGTGTCACCTTGTTGGGTTCATTTCTTGCTTCCAGTCATCACCATTGCTTCTTCCTTAGTCTCTATCATCTTTCCTAGGGCCATGTCAGCCTCCTTAACCCTCATTTCTTTGCAGTTTTCCAAACTCTAACAAAACTCCTCCAATATTTGGGGTTTCACCTGCATATGATTTCTCTCTCAATGGATCCTCATAGAACTCGGTCCTTTGAGGAAACAAATCCCAATTTTCCTAGTGTTTTCCAATAATTTGACAATTCCTTCATCAAATTCCTCAAGCCGCAACCTAGGGCTTCCACCTCCACTTTCTAGTTGGAAATAGGAATATCCTTACCTAATTATGATGTCCAATTGCATGGAGATGTCCTTGATTCTTGTATGCAACGTCTTATAAATAGCATATTTCCATAGATGTCCAACCATCATAGAAGAACAACATCTTCTTCTTATAGTAAATCACCTAGAAGGACTTGCTCAAGCTTGGTGGTAGTACTACCAAGAATTCATTGAAGTATATGTGGAAATAAATGATGAACAAGATGGTAACATAACCTCAAACATCATTACTACATGTGATGCCTTATGTTAGGCCTTGAGAAAGTGATTTTACTAGGTAGGCTACTTATCGAACCTCATATGCAAATGATTGTAGTTGTGCCAAGACCTCCGGGAAATTTGTGCAACAATTCATTGAACTATTCACTAAGCTCCACCTCTAGTTACAGATTAGAGATCTAGAATAGTTACTTGTGATTAAATTTAATTCTAGTTAGCTTATTGTTTTTCATAATGAAGTAGATATGTTTGAGATCACTACCTTGACCAAGCCTTCCTTCATTCCTTTGTTGTTGAATATTAAATATGATTGAAAACATTGATTTTAAACCTTTTGAACTCCTAAATCAACCCCTAATACCACCTCTTTTTGAATCCCTAACTGCAACCCTAAGTCCTTTAACTTCCCCAAACCTTGACCATCGCAAGCATGTACTCCCTCCAACCACACCCATCATCTCAATACTTAATTTCATCCATGATGGTGCCCCTACCACAAAAACCCAACTCATGACACTACATAATGTCACTTCTTACAATGTCAAGCTTAATCCAAAGCCCTAATTTATGATGAACACGATATTGACTTCTTCACAACCCCTTCTTCCTCTTCTTATAAGGTAATATATCTACCAAATCCAACTATACTAAGATCCCTTATTAGTCCTGATGACCCAATCTAGCTCACCTTTAACACCAACTCTGCTGTTATCTCACAATTTCCAAATCCAGTACCAACTCGCCACCATAATTATAGATAATGGAAGTCAATAGAACCTAGTATTTTAGACATTTGTCAACCATCACTATGTTTCTAAAACGCTCACCCTTCACCTTATCATCTTCATTGGGTTAAAAAAGATGGTCCTTGTATGTTGATAAATAAACATTGTTTAGTTACTTTTTCCATTGGCCCTTTCCAACATATCTTAGACTATGATGTATCTCCTTTGGATTGCTCAGACTTACTCCTTAGTAATACCTATTAGAAACAATGCAATTCCATATCTGATGATAACACCCATAGTTACTGACGGGCTATGCATATGACCCTTTTTGTTCCTCCTTTATACTTTGTTTTTGACTCCTTTTTGACATACTCTTGTATTACTACCGGCTCTTTTGGTTGTATTTTGCACATTCTGGCCTTGGTAAGAATTGATCTTGTCCCTTCTGTTATTTTTCAATTGCTTATGATTGATAGGGCTATGTTGCTATTATTGCCTACTAAAGAAGATATGTTTCAGGTTCAGTATCAGTTCATCTACAGGTTGCAGAATGAAGGACTATGGAAGCTGGGAGATATGCATTTTAGTCTGGAGCTTTTACACTGAGGTATCCAGCTTGATGTATTTTTCTACAGTATTTTGGTTACCTATCCAAAAATCAGATGATGCTGCAGTCGATCCAAGGAGATGGAGGTTTCATGCTTAATTTGGTATTATGGGTCCATGATGACTCATAGTTGACCATCCCTACATCCCAGGGATCTTCCTCCACTATCCACGATGTATATCCCAGAAATATCTTATTAAGGATCCGTAGATAGGCTTTATTGGGGAATTCATTGTAACTATGCGATTCCTCATTTATCCTCTCATAAGCGTTGATGTATAAAACACAGGGGGACTCTTTAGAGGGGTTAGCCTCAATTGCATAAGAATTATTGAACACTGTATCAATTTTATATATAAGAAATTCCTGGTTTTATTTGATTCGATGTGTTGATCCATTTCATGTGATTGAGAGGCTGTTCAGATCCTGTTGCCGAAGGCAGGGCCCCCTTCTGTGACAGGTTCTGCTATAATTAGGATTTCTTTCCTTTATGCATGTGTGTTTAGATTCATAGCTTAATTATTAACGCAGTGTGGATTGGTTCGATTCATTGATATACAGAATTGTTGTGTGATTATAGTTACGTGTGAATCCTTTAATGAGTGGTGAGAATTGATTACAGAGTTATTTTTGTTACCATTTCCAGAGGAGTATATTAATGATGAATGTCAAATTAGCATAAATTCTGCAATGAATGGATGTAATTAGGTTCTTTCATAATTTTGTTGTGAGTGTTCAAGAGTAGAAGCAGATCGTAGAATTTGATTAGTATTCAACCTTTTCATTACAGTTGTGATTTAGTGAATTATTTTCATTAGGGATTTCTCAGCTTGTTAACTAGAATTGGACATTTAATTGCTTTCTGTAATTTAACAGATCATTGTTGGTAGTGATTTCTTTCTGTAGTTTAGCTGAATGTTATTGATAGTTAGATGCTTTCATTTGATTACAAGATTCCTTTAGTATTCAGCAATTTCTTAGGAGTCCATTCACCAAAAGATTATATCCTAATTCTGATTCAGTAATTCATTAATCTTCTCTATGTTAAGATCTTCCAAGTTGCAGTGTCCGGCATATATTTTGCTTGGTAGCTCGTAAGCTTTTGTAGCCCTGGGTTGATAATTTATGCACATCTTTCTGTTCTTAATTTAATTAAAAAGAGAATTAAAGAGCTCATCATTTTGGCACCGTTGCCGGGGACATTGTAGTTTGATTGATTATTTTGGTTCTAGTTGTGATTTCTTTTCTTATTTCCCTTGAGGGGATTGTGTGTGTGACAATTTTGGAAAAAATCTGGTCTGATTTCAAAGGAGGGTCAAGTAAGATGCACCGACATATTCGTTTAGAATATTGCCTGCCGCAAGTCCATGTGATCCTGAAACATGCAAATATTCATGCGTAGAGTAAGAGATAGTACAGGTAGACTAGTATATGCATATGATACCCTTCCCCCAGGTACTAATCGTGCAGGAAGTTCAATAAAAGGAGGACATGTTCAGGGAAAGTCACCATCTCTTGGCAATTCCAAGGTAGAATTCGTTCCAGAACAAGAGTTGGTTCAAGAAGAAGGGTTTCCTGAACAATTCAGTATTGATAATCAAGGAGAAGAGGAACAACTGGTTGCTGAATCCCCATGGTCCACCGGGTCAACTACTCTAGAAGATCTAATGGTAGGTATGGATGGCGAGGGAGAACACATTCCCTGCAGGGAAGAGACAAATCGAGGAAACACAAATGGAGAATCTAGTACAGGAACGATTACTTTCGAATTCCCAATCAGGAACTCCAGATCGACACTCACAAACTAGATGAAGAACATTCCACATTCAGCATTGCCTAAATTCCATGGTATGGCGAGTGAAGACCTAGATACATTCCTATTTGAATTTGATGTCCTATGCAGGAGCTATGACTATGTTACAGATCACCAGAAACTCAAGCTTTTTCCAGCCACTTTGAAAAGCTAGGCTCTGAGATGGTTCATGGGCCTGGGAGGAGATAGTATAACAACTTGGGCTCAAATGAAGAAAGCTTTTCTGGATAAATATCAAGAATACTGCAAGGATAAGGACCGGAAGGAAGCCATTTTTAAGATGTCCCAGCAGGAGGATGAGAATTTAGAAGACTATGTGGAGAGATTTCAATATAATTTGCAAAGATCACAGCAGAACGGGTTGAATGATGACACATTGAATATTATGCTCTTACGAGGCATTAGAGATGATTGCATTGATCCGCTGAATTTGATGGGTGCAGGGGATGTGTCCCTACTAAAATATGTGGAAATATGCGATCTCTGTAGAAGGTATTCAAGGAATGCCTCCAGATCAGGTAGAGGAATTCGGGATATAGTAAACAGAACCACGAAGACCTCAAGAGAAGGAGTTTCAAGGGTGGAAATTGGGAACCTCTTGGAGGATTTCAAGACTGATATACTTAGTTCCCTGAGTTCTCAGTTAGACGCACTCCAGGAAAAGAAAAGGCAAGAGGAGGAGAATCGAGCTTTGGCTGTCTTCTGTCCTAAATGTGGAAAGAGACATCCCCTCAAAAGCTACCCATTGGACAAAGTGCAGATCTATCTTCTATGCGAGCTGGAGCACCCTACAAAAGAATGTCCTTCGCTGCCAGGGCTCAAAGCTATATATGAAGAAGCAGGGTCGGATGCAGAACCAGTTTGTTTTATATCTCAAAAACATCCATGGCAACCTCGACCTTCAGGTACAGTACTAGATCCTATGCAGTCATTTAATCCTTATTGGAACAATACTCAATTACATCAGTCGCAAGTTCCACAAGCTCCACAAGCCCAACAAAACTATCAGCCTTGGTACCCACCTTTGCCTCAAAAAACTTGGGCACCTTCCTATCCCCAAAGTAACCCTTGGCAATCCAATTGGAGGAATTCAAATTTTGGGAATAACCAACAGATTCAACATTTAGCCCCACAATTACAGAATCCTCAATTCCCATTTGCACCAGTACAACCATTAATGCAAACCCCCCTACAACCTTAGTTAACCTTGCCAGTGAACAATTCACCTCCAAAACCACTTCTTCCTGCACAACCCACTCCTAACCCTAATAATAAGGTTGGACAACCTATAATGGCTACTGAAATACCCAATTATCCAGCCTATTCCATCTCCACGGTGGACTGCCACGACATTCAATTACGCTCTGGTAGGAAAATTAGTAAAACCACCTCTCCTATAATTTCAGAGGAGGAGGAGGAAGAAACACCAGAAAATTTACCAGCCCAATCCAAAGAAATACCAGTGCAATCTGAAAACAACTTCCCACCCATCCCACCCAGGGAATCACCTCAAATTGAGCAAAAACAACCACCACCATATCCCAAACGCTTGGCCATAGAAAAGTTGATGCCACAATCAGAATTTGATCTCCTTGGAGAATTACGAAATGTCTGTGTCAAAATTCCACTATTCCAAGCTATCAAAGACATTCCCATTTATTCCAAAGTTGTCAGAGAATTGTGTTTGAAAAAGCCAGGCAGGAAACGAAAAGACCCCCCAACAATCCATGTGATAGGTGACTTGGCTGAATTGATGATGGGTAATACCCTTACTGCTAAGTATTATGACCCTGGTAGTCCTGTAGTTAAAGTGCAAATAAATGGCATTCCTATCTCTAATACACTAATAGACTTGAGAGCAGCTATTAATGTCATGACTAAAAGAACAATGGACAGGTTGGGCATTACAAAACTCAGACAAACTTCTACTATATTACAGTTGGCTGACCAATCTCTTGTGAAACCAGAAGGCATTATAGAAGATCTTGTTATTTCAGTGGATTCATGGGAGTACCCGGTAGACTTCATGGTTCTACAAACAAAATCAAATTTGGGAGGCTTCCCCCTAATTCTAGGGAGACCATGGTTGGCCACGACAGATGCTTATATTGGCTGTCGATCAAGTAATATGCACATATCTCATGGACATGTTGTTAAGGAACTTACTGTATATCCTCCTGCAAAGCCTATACTCCAACCTGAACTTCCGGTTTGGTCAGAAGAAGAAGGAATTGAGCAAGCAGACGACACCCTACAGCTGTACATGATTGAACAAATAATGGCAGCAAAACAATTAACTGAGGATGATCTGCTCAGTCAATTTATTTCTTCTAATTCCTCGGGAGACTTCGTGGAGTTGTTTAGTGCAGTTTGCGCCACTCAACAAATTGACAGTACTCTGAGCTCATCTAATAATGTCGCTATCCCTGATGTGGAGTCTGAAATTAGGGAAGTGGAAATTGAACCTGGCAAGATCCTGAAGATTAGCTCCACATTGTCAGAGCAGGAAACAGAACAACTAATTGCAATGTTAAAGAAACATAAGTCTGCATATGCCTAGGATTATAGTGACATGAAAGGTCTACACCCTGACCTGTGCACACACCATATCTATACTAAGGAGGATTCTAGACCCATCAGACAACCTCAGCGCAGGATGAATCCGGCACTCAGAGAAGTAGTCAAAGAGGAATTACAGAAGTTGTTGGCTGCAAATTTTATTTATCCCATCTCTGATAGCAAGTGGGTGTCTCCACTGGTGATGGTGCCCAAGAAGAACGGGAAGTGGCGTGTTTGCGTTGATTACAGGGAATTAAACAAAGCCACGCATAAGGATCATTTTCCGTTACCCTTCATCAATCAGGTGTTGGATACACTAGCAAGGAGAAAATATTTTTCTTTTCTAGACGAGTTCAGTGGATATAACCAGATCGGGATAGCACCAGAGGACCAAGAAAAAATGACATTCACATGCCCATGGGGCACCTTTGCATACAAAGTGCTACCTTTCGGGTTATGCAATGCCCCTGCTACATTTCAACGAGCTGTTCTCAGCATTTTTTCTGATCTGATTCATGACACTATGGAAGTTTTTATGGATGATTTCACCTCCCTTGGTAAATATTTTGCAGCAGCCTTGAATAATTTGGACAAAGTACTTACACAATGCAAAGAGGTGAACCTCTGTCTCAGTAGTGAGAAATGTAGAATGATGTTTACCGAGGGCGTTGTTTTTGGTCATCTTATATCTCCGGAGGGCATTCGAGTAGACCCAGCAAAAATCCAGGTAATCAGTAATTTATCAGTCCCATCCACACAAAAAGAGGTACACAATTTTATTGGATATGCAGGTTATTATAGAAGATTTGTGCAAAACTTTTCAAAGATTGCTAGTCCTTTATTTCTGCTCATGTCTAAAAATAAACAATTTGAATGGACAAAAGATTGCCAAGTAGCCTGGGAAACCTTAAAACAGAAAGTCTCTACTGCACCTATCCTACGAGGTCCAAATTGGTCACTACCCTTCCAAATTTCTATAGATGCTTCTGATACTACCATAGGAGGAGTCTTGGGCCAGCAAGAAAATTAGAATCCCTATGCCATATATTTTATCAGTAAAAATCTGACTGCTGTTGAACTTAATTACACTGTGACTGAGAAAGAGTTCCTGGCTGTCATCTATGCCATAAATAAATTTCTCCATTACCTTACAGGATACCCAGTAACTTTCCATACCGACCACTCTGCCATTAAATATCTCATGAATAAATCCATCACAAATGGCAGAGTCACCAGGTGGCTGTTGTTGCTACAAGAATTTGATATTTCAATAATGGACAAACCTGGTAAAACTAATGTGGTTGTTGATTTTCTTTCAAGAATAACTACTGATGAATAATCTCAACCGGTGGATGATGCTTTCCAGACGAATATTTGTTTGTTATTTATACTAATGTTCCTTGGTTTGCAGATGTAGCAAATTATTTGGCTACAGGAAGACTTCCGGGGCATATGACATCAAAAGAAAAGAAGAGGATTGTGCAACGTAGCAGCAGATTTTCATGGATTGATGTCTATTTGTTTTATACAGGACCAGACTTGGTGATCCGTCGATGTGTTCGTGAAGATGAAATTTATCCAATCCTGAGAACCTGTCATGATGGTCCATGTGGAGGACACTTTGCTGATAAACGAACAACCCATAAGATTTTGCAACTGGGATATTACTAGCCTACAATATTCAAAGATACCAGGGAATATGTCGAGATTTGTGATAGTTTTCAAAGGATGGGGCAGCCACTTCAGTCCGATAAAATTCCACTTCAAACTCAGCTGGTGGTGGAACCATTTGAGAAGTGGGAATTAGATTTTGTTGGTCCTATTAAACTTCCATCAGGATAGAACTCCTACATTTTAGTATGCACATATTATGTAACTAAATGGGTGGAGGAAAAGGCACTTCCAAGGGCAATAGAGCAGGCATTCTCAAACTTTCTATATGCAGAGATCTTCACAAGGTTTGGAGTTCTGAGGGAGATTGTTATTGATGGAGGCTCTCAATTTACATCTAAACTTATCAAATCTCTCACAATGAAATATCATATCACGCATAGGGTAACCTCACCATATCACCCTCAAGCAAATGGGCAAGTAGAAGGCACAAACAAAATTCTGGAAGTTGTGCTTACAAAGACTGTCCAACTTCATCAAAGAGACTAGGCTGATAGGCTGCTTGAAGCCTTATGGGCCTACAAAACAACCTGGAGAAGCACAACAGGTTTGAGTCCTTATCAATTAGTTTATGGCAAACAAGTCACCCTACCAATAGAAGTTGAGATTAAGACATTAAGAACTACATTTCAATTAGGTATGGATTTATCACAGGCTCAACATACTCGCCTACAGCATCTTAATGAACTTGATGAATTACGCCTGGATGCCATAGAACGTACAACCATTGTACAACAACAACGAACCAAATGGCATGATGAATTCATCAAAACTAAACATTTTCAAGAGGGTGACTGGTCTCTTCTCTACAACTCCAGATTCAAAAAGTTTAAAGGGAAACTTCATACTCGCTGTCTGGGACCATATGAGATTGAAACAATTTTTGATAATGGTACAGTACGACTCAGAACCATTGATGGTGAAGGTACGTTTCTTATGGCCAATGATCACAGACTAAGACCTTAGAAGAAACCATTGTCCAAAGAGGCGTTCATCCACAACATTGCTTCCTGCTGGTACACCAATGATTTCCAGATCACCAGTTCAATCTCTGAAGAATAAAAAAATAAAAAATAAAAATGGACTGTGAAAATCCTTCTGGGACACAGCCCTAAAAAAAAATTTAAAAAAAAAGAGAGAAAAAGAAGGAAAATGGACTGTGAAAATCCTACTGGGACGCAGCCTAAAAAATGAAATAAAATAATTTTTTTTTGGATTCTAATAATTCTATCTGTTTATTTGCTACAGGGACATTCTATCCTAGTTTCCCTTCGTTATTCCACCCCTCTCCTGTTCTCTTTTGGATGGCCCAGCTTTCTGGAATAAAACCATTTACTACGGAACATGTTCCGCTACATTACAGAACCCTTCCGCTTTATTACGGAACCTGTTCTGCTGTATTACAGAACCTTTCTATTCCATCATCAAAACCTTTCCGCTACATTACAGAACCCTTCCGTTTTATTACGGAACCTGTTCCGCTGTATTACAGAATCTTTCTGTTCCGTCATCAAAACCTTTCCGCTACATTACAAAACCTTTCTTCTTTATTACGGAACCGGTTCCGCTGCATTACAGAACCTTTCCATTCTATTACCTAAACACCCTTCCGCTCCACTTTAGCACGTGTTCTGCCACACCCCAAAACATGTTCCGTTCTATCACCACTACTCTTTCCATTCCACGCCCAAACCTTTTCCGTCCCGGTACATAACCCCCATCTAGTTTCCACACTTTCCGAGATACCACGGAATCATTTCTCATAATGCACCGGCTCCTTCCCGATTTTTCCAGCGCTCCAACGGTCATACTTTCAGCCACCTTCCATGCCACATTCATATGGCGGCACCTCATTTCTCTGTATGGACCCATCATCACTCGATGTCGCCGGAAAATAAAACCGGAACACTCATCAGTTGAACTGCAGCATTACGGATCCTTTTCAGCAGCCAAACTGAAGTCATATCCAATTCTATTTGACAAGATGGCTACCAGAAAGATCATCACAGTTCGTCAGGCTCACAGAAGACCATCAACGCTACAACTGGAGAACCTTCCATTCACCATTTAGTCCAATTATCGCAACCAACCGGATTTTTACTCTACTCATCTCTTCTCAGGTAAGGCAGGTACGTACCCATCTTTCATTGGCATTTGATAAGTACAGAAGGATGGGTCATTCTATCATGCTAGTTAGTGCCACACGAGGACGTGTGTTGAGTTAGTTGGGGGGGGAGAATTGGGGGCGTCTTTAAAAAAATCAATAAAACCAGTTAGTGTCTGATAATTCCACCATTCATGAACTCTTAGCTAGATCCATATTAATAATTCACCCCTGTTTAAGCCCAAAATCCAATTTTCTCCCGGAATCGGCAAGGACTTGAGAAACTGTAAGCACTTTGGGGAGGCAATAAGAAGAGGAACGCAATGAAAGGGGCAATTAGGAGCAAACCAAGAAGCCCGGGTATGGTTTATGGGAATAAAGAGGTAAAAATGATTTTCTAGTAGGCTGGATGGCTGGCATAGTTTGACAGAATGAAGAAAGGAGATGTTGCAATTGCTATGGAGTTTGCACTCACATATGATGGTAGAGTTGCAGAAGTGCGGGGATTGAGAATTCCAGTGGATGAGATGACGGTTGCGAGGGTCTCTGGATTACCATAGATAGGCGAGAAGTGGTTTGAAAAACAAGTGTCGATAAAACCTCTGATTGATGCATTTGTGGAACCTGGTGAATTGTTGCAAGGGACGGAAAAGGGGACAAAGCAAACTTCATTACCGGTTCCATGGAGCGAAGTGGCACTCTGTGTAATCAAATTTATCACATGTGAAGGTCGGTTCAGCTTGTTACTTTAAAATCTTGAACCACTTAAGGCATCAGAAATACATTGAGATGCCATACTTTCTGTGGAAGTCCCTAGAATCAATGAGCAAAATGGTAAAAAACAGTAATAATCCAAACACAAGCCTGGCTCATCACAGGTTGATCAAGTTATTGGTAGAAGATGCCCTACAGGAACAGGACCAGACCTGGGAATCATTTATGGGTACATCCTCGAGTGTGGGTCAGACAAGAAAAAAGAAGAAGTACTGGAAATTACCCCAGAGATCCAACAGGAGAAACTAGTCCAGGTAGTCCCAATGAGAAGCCTTCAAGCCGAAACCCCAGCGTGCTTAATAGAAGGACCTCATACTCGGACAAGATCCAGAGCTCAGGGAGGGTGACAAAATCAGAAAGAATTACTTGGCCGGAATAAGAAAATAAAGGCAGAACAGGAAGTATTCATTTTAACAAGAAGTACCAGTAAAGACCAGGAAGATCAATTAGGGTTGCAGAACATGGAAAAGCAGCAGAAGGGAGAAAAACAATGGTCGGATTTGTTCAGAAAATCCAAAGGTAGCAGGATTAGGAGATTCCAATATTTCCTATTATGCAAGTATTGTAAGGCATATGGAGAATTGAAGAAGGATTACAAGAATTTGAAAATCTCCTATCAAAATAAAATAGAAGAAGTGGCGTCCCTACAAGAGCAAGTTCAGAAAATGGAGAGATATAAGATGGACCCCTTATTAGAGGTTGTAGCATGGGAAAATGAACAAAATGAAAATTACAGAGATGAAGAAATAGAGGACAACATGCAAGCAAGAAATATGGAGCCGAAGGAAGATTCTGAAGCAAAAGAACTAGAAGATTTGGAAATAGGAAGTCCAGGAGGCCAAGAGCTACATGAAGAAAACCCTTCCGATGAAGCCCGGATAAAATATTTAGAGGAAATGGTAGTTCAGCTACAGGCGGTAGCAGGGGACCTAGAGAGACAATTAAAATTGGCCCGTGATCAGAAAAAAGGAAAAGAACAGGAGACAATTACAGAATAGCTGCAAAGACAAAATTACGCCATGGCTACAAGAAGGCTTGGTCAAGAAGTGGAAAAATTAAAATTTGAAAAAGAATATATGAATTATCCGGCTCCTTCCATGAGGAATCTAAGGCCCCCTTCGAATTTGTATTTTGTGTTTTTAAAAGAACAGCTTATATCTTTTAGGCTGTCAATGGTGACTATGGGTTATAATGATCATATTGAGACAGAAGCCCAGTTTGTTGATGCCTTTGCCAGGAGTAATGATGAAGAACGAGATTTTCTGTGTGAGGTATATATGCATAACCTAGTTATGACTGATTATGAAGATTGGGATCCAAACCCTCATGTTTGGGAAGTACAACTGAGGGCATTCATGTCTTTCATGAGAAATCATTTGAGATGGAACAATGCGGCCACTGCTGTAGAAAATATTGAATGGGAAGATGCCCTTTGGGTGAGAGGTTCCCCCTCAGTTGAAAATTTATTTATGGCCAAGAACCAGGTTATGCAAGATTCAGCATTTTTTACTCTCTTGGAATCTGCTCAATCTAAAGTCGTTCATGAATGTAGGAGTTGGATCCCTTTTCATAGGTTGGAAGTGATGCTCTGTTTACGAAGAAGGATTAATGCTTTGAGCATGGATTTAAGAAGGAAGGATCCCTTCTCTGTTAGGATGTTTGAGCAAGCCCTGGACAGAATACAAGTCTACTTTGATTGCCTAAGCACCCAGAGAGCCAATTGGATTGGGCTCCAATTTCACTTTCCTATACTTTGGTGCCCTGTAGTGGATGGGGAAGACAATGAGTTTTTCAGAATTATGGGAGAACATAAAGGTTTTTACAGCATAACAGAAGGTGGTCATTCCTCCTTTAAGTGGAGTGATGAGTGCCTGAGCAGCTCTCCAAGTACCCCTGTCAGTGGATCATAGTCTTAGTTTGCATAGGGACATGCAAACCCTTTGGTTGGGGGGAGATGACGGGCTATGCATATGACCCTTTTTGTTCCTCCTTTATACTTTGTTTTTTACTCCTTTTTGACATACTCCTGTATTACTATCAGCTCTTTTGGTTGTATTTTGCACATTCTGGCCTTGATAAGAATTGATCTTGTCCCTTCTGTTATTTGTCAATTGCTTATGATTGATAGGGCTATGTTGCTATTATTGCCTACTAAAGAAGATATGTTTCAGGTTCGGTATCAGTTCATCTACAGGTTTCAGAATGAAGGACTATGGAAGCTGGGAGATATGCATTTTGGTCTGGATCTTTTACACCGAGTTATCCAGCTTGATGTATTTTGCTGCAGTATTTTGGTTACCTATCCAACAATTAGATGATGTTGCAGTCGATCCAAGGAGATGGAGGTTTCATGCTTAATTTGGTATTATGGGTCCATGATAACTCATAGTTGACCATCCCTACATCCCAAGGATCTTCCTCCACTATCCACGATGTATAGCCCAGAAACATCTTATTAAGGATCCGTAGATAGGCTTTATTGGGGAATTCGTTGTAACTATGAAATTCTCATTTATCCTCTCATAAGCGTTGATGTATAAAAGACAGGGGGACTCTTTAGAGGGGTTAGCCTCAATTGCATAAGAATTATTGAACACTGTATCAGTTTTATATATAAGAAATTCCTGGTTTTATCTGATTCGATGTGTTGATCCATTTCGTGTGATTGAGAGGTTGTTCAGCTCCTGTTGCCGAAGGCAGGGCCCCCTTCTGTGATAGGTGCTGCTATAATTAGGATTTCTTTCCTTTATGCATGTGTGTTCAGATTCATAGCTTAATTATTAACGCAATGTGGATTGGTTCGATTCATTGATATACAGAATTGGTGTGTGATTATAGTTGCGTGTGAATCCTTTAATGAGTGGTGAGAATTGATTACAGAGTTATTTTTGTTACCATTTCCAGAGGAGTATATGAATGATGAATGTCAAATTAGCATAAATTCTGCAGTGAATGGATGTAATTAGGTTCTTTCAGAATTCTGTTGTGAGTGTTCAAGAGTAGAAGCATATCGTAGAATTTGATTAGTATTCAACCTTTTCATTACAGTTGTGATTCAGTGAATTATTTTCATTAGGGATTTCTCAGCTTGTTAACTAGAATTGGACATTTCTGTAATTTAACAGATTGTTGTTGGTAGTGATTTCTTTCTATAGTTTAGTTGAATGCTATTGATAGTTAGATCCTTTCATTTGATTGCAAGATTCCTTCAGTATTCAGCAATTTCTTAGGAGTCCATTCACCAAAAGATTATATCCTAATTCTGATTCAGTAATTCATTAATCTTCTCTGTGTTAAGATCTTCCAAGTTGTAGTGTCTGGCATATATTTTGCTTGGTAGCTCATAAGCTTTTGTAGCCCTGGGTTGGTAATTTATGCACAGCTTTATGTTCTTAATTTAATTAAAAAGAGAATTAAAGAGCTCGTCAGTTACCAACTAATGAATGATGGTCAACCTTATCAACTTATATCATTTTCCATTCCCTTTTCTTCCCCCCCCCCAACATCGCACAAAAGTCCATTTGCATAAGTGCCTCTCCCTCACTCTTTATCCTTCTACTCATTAAGGAACCTCTCACTATATTACCCTAGTCCTTTCCTAAGAACCATGAACAAATATACACACTTCTTTAGATGGCCACTCAGGAGGACCATGCATTGAATCTCATTGGAGAAATTTTGACGTCCAAAATGGGTCTCCCCAGGAAAAATATAATAGCTAAATAATAAAATAAAAGTTATGAACTTTGGAGGGAAAAAAATAAAACAATTTTTCTCATAATTTCAATTTATTTCCTTATATATTTACTCATATTTCAAGTGTAGGCACTCATTGGATGCAGAAACAAATTTCGCATCCAATGATACGTGCATTTCATACTTTTAATAGACCCACCATGAGATAAGATGAAAATACAATAAAAATTTGTTTAAACACTTTTTTTATTGTATATATATCATTGTGGGTGTATTAAAAGTACGTAAACACATTTTTTATTGTATTTTTCATCTTATCTTATGGTGGATCTATTAAAATTTAATTATGCATCCAACAAGTTCCTACAATAGAAATTTGAGTAAACCTTTAAGGAGATAAGTTGAAAATACGAGAAAAAATAGTTTTTTCTTTCCCTCCAACAATGTTTACCCATACATTTCACACCATCAACTTGAATCCTATTGGTTCTTTTAAAGTTGATTTTGATAGTACATTTTTTCTTTTGAGGCCCATTTTTTACCTTAAAATTTCTCTAGTGTAGTCTGTATATCTCCAAAATAGAGGCTCCCTCATGAATCCATACACACATTGAGTTTGTTGTTATCTCATCAACACTTATCCCCTTCATTACACATTGGGAGTAGATGTTTTTATTATACACAAGAACCTTTAATCTCATCGGGATTTTCACAGCATAGGTACAACATTGTTTAGCATGGAAATTCCTTTCTACACATTAGATCCATTTCCTATCGTGGCGATATGACCAACTCTTGTAGCTTTCTTCCCCAGCCTTAGCACCATTCCTAAATCAGGAAGAAAGTAAGGACACTTTCCACTCAAACCAAGAGGATCTAATAAGGAATAAATACATGTCCACCAAGAACAATAGTCCAAGAATAAGGAACTCATTTCCAACTTAGCTAGCAACCTTAGAGAGAAGTGCACAACCCTTGAGGACATCACAATTTTAGCAAGCAACCTCAAAGAGCAATGTGCCTCCCTAGAGGGTACACCTTTCTAGACAATTTGCATGGTTTATTATTATTACTTGAAAAGTATTTAGAGGCAATATTGAGTATAGATTAATGGCCATCTATACAATTTGCATTGTTTATTATTATTATTGGGTAAGAAGTTAGAGGAATTATTAATTATAGTTTAATGCCAATCTTTTTAGTGAGTTAGTTGAATTCAATATTATTTTTATATCCTTGAACTTGATGTGCATGATTAGATTATGGTTTGGACATGGAATTGGACTTGGAGACATTGCAAGCCTATAAAAAGGCACATTGGATTCATTAATAGACTAAGAATTGTTTTGTTGCTCTTCTCCAATTTTTGGATTTCTTATGTCTTATCTATTCTATTGAATTTGCTATGGTTTTATCTAGCAATTTGTTTTGCCTCTTAGATTTGTTTTAGGGTGGTTTCAATTTGTTTCTTTGGTTATGATGCAAAGTAAAAGAAGGGTCTTGTGGCTAGTCTTGTGGCTATATGGAGTCTTTTTTAAGGGGTGACTTTATTTAGGTTTAAGGGAGATAGGGTCTTGAGAAATTTAGGGAGAGAGGCCAGAGAGTCTTCTTGGAAAAGCTATATAGAAGACCCAGGGAGAGGGGTTGTTTGTGCATATCTTAGTTTCTTATCAATTGATCAACATATATTAGAGGGCTAAGAATGAAGAAAATGCATATTTTTTTCTAAATAGTTTCAAGATGACTTATAAACACCCTAGGAAATGCATGTTTAATGTAGTACTACAAAAATAACTAGGATAAATATACAATAATTTTGTAAAGTTATTTCAAATAATTTCTCCTCAAACTACATCTAGAAAATCGAATGGGCATGGATTAGACCCATTTAATGGTGGAAATCACTTCAAAGTAAAGATTGACCTCTACATTCCTTTATTTGAAGGGAACTCTATGTTGCAAAACTCAATGAGTGGTTTATCACATTGCACATGTAGATTGAAGTAGACAGCTTCAATGATATAATTTTTTCAAGATTAATTAAGTGGGGTATATGTAATACTCAAGTCTCACTATGAACCATCTCACATGAGTGCCATTACCAATTTCTTATGAGCTTGAATAATCCACTTGGTAATCGTCGCATAAGGTGATGCTTATATAGGTGAAGGAGCATGATTGAATAATCACCTTTGTGAGCATCATGTGTTGGGGATATGATTATTCAATCCCACCCATTCTCCCTTAGAGATGATTATGGAAGTCCCACCTCTTCATACTGTGACAATCACATAATGCAATGAGTGCTTTAAGTAGACTATTCATGCTCCTAAAAAAATATTTATTAGTGAATTAAATTCATGTGAGGTGGGTCATAGTGAATGCCTTGAGTATTAAATGCTCCAACCCCCTTCCCTCCACATACTTAAAAAAATAAGGGATTTAAATAATCTACTAAAGGTTAACCTCATCACTAGATTTCTTTTATTGCCAAATATTTTTGACAAGCAAATAGACAATGGTGTGAATGACTTGCTAAGGCCCTCACTACACAAGGAAACTTGTGGAAACCGATGCACAACAATTTCTATCCATGTAAACATTGATAATACTAGTATATGAATTGAAAACTTAAATGAAACAACACTATAACCAATTAGTTGACAACTAAAAAAATGAGTTCCACTCATCCATGGCTTATTTGAACATAAATAGTAGAGGAATACCTCAATATTTGAAGGATGAGAGTGGATCTTGCACTAGCACATATATGAAAAACTAGAATCTATTCGGTGAATACACTTGGAGTGCACAAAGGTTAATGATGAATACATAGAGCATAAACTTAAGAACTTCACTAAATATTCTAATGAACTCTATATCTAGGGATGAAATGCCAAAAACAAAAAACTTGCATTTTAGAAGTAATGATTTACTCGTGACCATATTACCTTCCCCGAATCACCTCTTTTAAGTTCAAGCAGTCAAGGTCTGTAGATGCACCCTAAGAAAATGGTTTAATGTTAAAAGAATTATTTTTTCAAAGCAACCTCAAAACTAGTTGTATATATCCTTCACATGGAAATATCATTCATGTTATATATCATAGGTGTATTAAGTCCTATGTATATTAGGTCTATGGTATGGTAACACAAATCTTGGTAGTTCATAAGAATCAAATATCGTTTGGATTTCACCTATTATTTTGGAGTTGGCACTTGATATTTCAATTGAACTGACATAGGGATATGATATTACACTTGTACATATAACACACTAACACATGAAAAGCTTCACAAATCACCTAACATACAAAGTTTTATTTTGGCCCGCATTTCTCTAAAATGATCAAAAGTTGAAAATTGATATTGTTCGGAACTTATAAATTCCACATGAGAATAGACTGATTTTATATGAGGATTTAGAATTGAAGTATACTTATTATAATCTATCATGGTACCCTTGGTTTTCCTCAAGGAAGCACTTCAACATGGTTTTCTTGCATGACAAGAGGTCATGTTAGGATAGTTGGCCATTCTTGGACAATATAACATATTTTTCATGTTTTTCTAGAGTAGAAACTATTTTTATTGGATTGTAATGTACCAACAAGGGATGATGATACACTAACTCTAACTCCTACTAGACTCAGCTAAAAACAATGAATTCAAAGGGCTAGTTTTATTGGAGGTAGGCAAGATCAAGCACTCTGGATGGGAGAAGGACTATGATGGATGATAATAGATTTGCAAAAATAATTGGGACCATTAATGGTTTGAAATAAGAAATTATTAAGTCTACTACAATGCTCCTGGGCACCCCAGCATATGCAAACTAGTATATCACCATTCATTGACTGGAAGCTATGGGCGAAGGATTATGAATTTAGGAGGATAAATAAAATCAATTTATAGTCAATATACAGTCAGTTTTCATTCCAGAAAATTATGGAAAGTTCTGAAAAAGTCTAAAAAAAATATGAGAAAAATTGCTTACTAGGATTCCACAACTAGTGAGAATTCAGGACTCCCAAACAGTTAATAAAGGCTCACTAAATTATGATTTGAGACTTGTAATATTAAATATGACATATAAATCAACTCCAGGAACAACAATTACTTCATTTGGACCAATACTAATTCATCGATTAAACGCATTCTGAAAACTGGTCAAATTCTAGGCAAATCTAGAAGGGGCGGAGAAAACTTAGAATATATCAAACTTATGCAATATTAAATGTTATGAATGATATAAAAGATTTATAATTAATGTATTTACATCATATATGATCCAATAGGATTCTCAAATTATTACAAAAACTCCTATCCTCTTCAATACAACAATCTAGCACTGGAAATCAACAAGAAGCTTTGAGATTCAAACCATAGACTTCATGAGACTTTTCTGAACTTAGAACCAGCCTTGGATAAGATAAAGGACGTTCAATAAAACTCAATTATAATGGCTGAATACCATCACACTCTCACAAGAAGCAGGGGCACACCACCCAACTTGGACTAGGGGAACATCTCTCAAGTCTCTAAGACACAATTGCTCTCATACCAATACTCAAACTGAAAAAATATGTGAATGGGGTGCACACTAGTTTATTTATAGAGAGATGATGACTTGAGGAGAAAGTCTTCTTAGCTAATGCGCCCTCCATGAGTGGATAAGGAAAGCTAGCTTTCCTTCCTTTTCCCTTTTTGCTTTGCTTTCCTCCTTTTTCCTTTTCTATTTGCTTTTCCACTTTCTGCTTTAGATTTTTCTAATTTTTCTGGCTTTTCTAATTTATCTTGCTTTTCTGAACTTTTCGGATTTATCTTGCTTTCTGCTTTATATTGTTTTTCCTGAGTTGTTGTTGCTTTTCTGATTTGCTCCATCTTTATTTCCTTTTTCCTAATTTTCTAGATTTGGGTGCTTTGTCCTTAACTTCTTCTTCAAGTCATCTCCAAGTCAACCTCAACCACCAATGTGCCCTCGTGGAGCATTATCCTAATTTATTTATGATAAAATTATTAAATGCATGAAAAATAAATATTCCAAGTGCATAATAAACTTTGGATAAAATTTAATTCACACTCCTAATTAATTAAATGCCTGGAATTCAAAATTAACCCCATGATAATGAAGTTGTCTTTTCAACCCAAGGGATTGGTTGGGTTAGGAACTTGATCCAATGTTCACTGTTGAGGGGACATGACATGGATGGAAAATATAATTGTATTAGAAATTCAATTATATCATGAGGAACACTTAGTAGCTTGAAAATCCAAATTTGGATTTGTAATGAGGCTTGTGTGTCCAGCTAGTATAATCAATCAAAATTGGTGAAAAGAGCGAAATGTTGATTTTGTCGATTGATTGTATGTAAGTAAATAATAATTTGGAGATTCTAAGACATGGATTGTTTAAACAATGTTTTTGACTTCAAAAATATAAACTTGGACCCCATGTGATGTGCTTATGTACAAATTAGCGTGCATTTCCCTAATCCAATTCAAGTTGATTTGCACTCTATTTTTAATATCGATAAAACATTTTTCTCAAATTTTGTGTATATTTGGTGTATGAGAGTAATATGCTTATTTTGAGTATAATATTATTTTTTTAATGCAAAAGACTCCATTTTATAGTACACTTAATTCCATCAAAAGATAAAAAGGATCGGGTTCCCATGTAACAACCAACATCCAATCCATGTGTTTTAAATATGTTGAGAATTAAGAGAAATAATTATTTGATCCTCTTAAGTTTGGAAGTGTAAAGAAACATTGGACCATGGTTGTATATTCCTATGATAGTGAAGAAGTGTAGGTTTAGACCCTTCTATGAGATGTAATGAGTTCTGGAGGTTTTTAAATTCTCCATGTTTACAGTAAAAAGTGTAGAATTGTAGTTTTCAAATTTTGTTGTTCGAATTTTAATTGCAATTATTATGTGAGTATTTGTTTCTACTATGTGACTATAAATTGGAAATCATATGCTATGCATCAAGTGGTATTAGATAAAGTAGAATCTTGAGGGATTAGGACAACTCCAATGAAAGAGAGAAGCTAGCTAGAATTATTACTATGAGAAGAGGTGAAATTCTGTAAGATAGTTCAATTACAATGAAAGAGGAAAAATGAAGATAATTCCATCAAAGGATGTGATGTTCGGTAGAGATCTCATAAATGAGTGAATGAAATACACCTCTAGTGGTAGGATTGGATAGATGTTTTAAAAGGATATTCAATTCCAATCTTGAAGAGAACTTAGTAGAATTTGTGGAGGATGAGGTGTTGAAGAATCTACAAGAGGGGGTTGATGAGATGTTGTAATGGATGTTGTAGATGAAGAGAGAATTGTAGAAGAACAAAGAAATTTGTGTTGAAGATGGTAGTAGGAGAGAGTGCAGGATGCATTGGGGGATGTAGCATGGAAAAATGAGGAATAACTCTAGTGAGAGGAAGAACCAGAAGAGATAATGTTGGTGAATAGGTAGTTGAAGATGTTGCAAATTTTATACAAAAAATGATGAGGATGATGGACTCCTTCAAATTGGCTCAATAGAGGGGAAGGGTCACAACCAAAGTGATCCATAAGAGTGACGAGGATGAAGAGAGGGATATGAAACAACACCAAAATGAAGATGGAGATTTCAAAGTTCTTTGGTAACACGGATCCAGAAAGGTTAATGGAGTGGGTTGAAGACATGCAAAGTCATTTTTACTTCCATGAATTTGAAGAACTACAAGTAGTGAAAATTGAATGCAACATATTGAGAGGATATGAATACCGAGTGGTGGGAGAAGCTAAACATGGACATAAAATGGAGGGGAAAAGGAAAGATCGAGAATTGTGAGAATATGGTCATCAAATCAAAAGGTAAGTTTGTAAATTTTAATTATAGTTGGAAATTAAGAGAAAATTAGAAAGAAAATAGAAAAAATATAAATGTATAGAAGAATATTTTAATGATTTTTGTAGCATGGCCATGGGATCTAGTTTGATAAAAGGTAACACGAAGAAAGAATCACGGTGTTTGTGGATGGATTGAAGTTGCCCATCAAAAGGAATAAAATTATATATGTATAGAAGAATATATCAATTATTTTTGTAGCATGGCCATGAGAGGTAGTTTTGTAAAAGATAACACAAATAAAAAATCATGTAGTTTCTGGATATATTAAAGTTGTCCATTAAAACTAATATAATTCTAGAGAAGATGCAATTATTAGAAGATGCTTATCAGTTTTCCCTAAGAATTGAGAAGGTGTAGATGAAGAGAAAGCATGAGACTAGTCATCGAGATGAGAAATAAAATGAATTTTTTTGGTTGTCTTTTTGGAAAATGTTAAGTGTGTAATGGGATGCATGTTGTTGAATAAATGATGAGGAAATACTGTGTGAAGTGCATGTTGTGGATAGCATGCTAAAAGAGTGTGAAGAGATATTTACATCGAAAGACTACGAGGAAAATATTGAAGTAAAGAAATTTGTACAACAAACTCAAGAAGCACTAGTAGATTTGCAAGAAAGAGAAGTTGTAGTAGCCAGACGTGTTGTAGTAGAATATAATATTATAGTTCAGAGAGGTCTTTTACCTCAATGGATTTGCAAGTAGATGAGATTGCCATAGATCTAATAGTGGAAGATATGTAAATTGGAATGTGTAATTCTCATAATGTTTTGTGGTGACTTTGTTGCATGTGAAGTTGAATGTATGAAAAAAGAAAAAGAAAATGGATCATACCAAAAAAAAATGTATAAGTTGTTGTAGGGAGAGTGGATGAAAAAGAGTGGAGCTGTAGCATCGTAGCATTGAGTTGAAGATGATTATGACAGAGGGTTTGCTGCATTGAAAGACAATAAAAATGAGGAGATGCTTGAGTAGTGAGAAGTAATGGATTTCATTGAGACAATGATAATTGTACGAAGAAAGAAGGATGGGGAGGCAATAAACGTAATTAAGAGGGAGCAAGTTGAGGCAATGAATCCCATTGGGTGAGATTTACAAAAATTTCCAAAGGTAAATGATTTTCAACAAGTGGTAGAAAAGATAATGGTAATAATACTAAAATGAACTAGGTGAAGAAGATAATTCCATTTCATATTTTTTAATGCCAATAAATGCTTCATTTCATATTTACACTTAATATTTCATTAGAATACCAAAGGATTGGGTTCCCATGTAACGAACCAACTTCTAATCCATTTGTTTTAAATATGTTAAGAACTAATATAAATGGGATTTTGTTCCCATGAGTGAAATTGTAAAGAGGAGTTTGGCCATGGTTGTGTTGAGAGGATGGGGAAGATGTGTCACATCTATAATGCTTACCATGTTGGATAAACAAATAAAATGATAAAAAATAATAAGACTTCATGGTAAGAGTGTAAAAAATTAAAAGATATATATATATATAAAAACAAATCATATCAAATAAAATTAACACACCTTAAGGACATGAGGATAAGAAAATAGTTTTTTCATACCACAGTGAGATTTATGTAAGTAAGCATTCCAAGTAATGCTATTAATGGCTTACCATGTTGAGTATTCAATTGATTAGCATAACTTTAAGAGATTCTGGGTGGGGAGTGTAACGACCTTTCCTCTAAACCACCCAAGCTAGACCCAATTGACAATGATGTTAAAAATAATAATGATTACAATTATATTTATGCTTTGGCAGTATCATGGTTGTCCATTGACTTTTGGAATATTTTAAAGTGAGTTATCGATATGATCATGGTTCGAACATTTTAAATAGAATGTAATGCATCTGATAATCCCATAAATCAAATAAATAAAACCATGTAACTTACCATCAAATAAGTCAAGTGCTCATCCACTTAAAACAATAAGCATTATTGATGCATATTAAGGGAATCTCATCAATCAAATCAATATGATGCAGATAACTATGGCAACCTTTTCAAGTAGGATGTACCCTCGTCTCAGTAGCTCTAGCTTTCCTCTTATTTTTGTTCTCTTTTTGTGTTGTGGTTCATATTTTTGAGTTTGTTTACTATATTTATGGTTTCCGATGGATCTTGGACCCTCAAAACCATTTGGTTTCACAGTAGTAGTAGTTCAAATTTGGTTCTTTGGAGTATGTTCTCCCACACAAATCTCATATTGGTATTTGCTTTCAATTATTTTCAAGCTTTGGCTCCACACTTGAAGTGGAAGCCTTGCTTTGGTAACAAGATATTTGTAGATCTAATCCTTGGCTCCATGCCCCACCTAGACTACTCATTCAACAACAATGGTTCATATTTGATTCTATGGAGTGTGCCCTCCCTCCAAGATCTAAGATTCTCATTATTTTTAGATATTTTCTACTTCATTTTTTATCTAGTTCTCTAGAGTGCACTCTTCAACCAACATCTACATCGGTGCCTAGTTTTAGTCATTCCGTACTCCAGTTTTGCACTTGAAGTAGAAGCCTTGCACCATGTAGGAAGTGTTACCCAATGCAAGATGAATTTTTCCTACTTCAATTCGACACTCAAAGTAGAACCCATGCCTAATACAAGAAGAAAACCATTTCTTTTGCAATTGCTCCATAGTTCTATCACTTGGTTTCCATGACTCAACATATACAACATACACCATTTGAATTTCACAACTAAGTATTGGTATTTCCACATTGGCCATGCTCAGTATCTTGCAAGGACACAACCACACAGATGTACCCCCATGTTCATAATGTACCGAGCAGTTTATATATCTCTACAATAGCTCATTCGTAGCATCTACCATGAGAGCTAGCCAATCGTCATTTTCTCTCTACAATAGATCACATCTCCACTCATGAACATTTGCATCTCCTTTGACCACACATATTGAGTAGCATTGTTATCACTTCTTTTATGAGTTGGGGGTTCATCCTACATGATGCAACCATTCCTTGTTATCCCACCAATTTATTGTTTGGTATACACAACACACTATCTGATTTCATTTGCTAACTACATGATATTCTCCTACATCCTATCACCAATAACAATTTCAATCTAAACTCTCATACTCTTTAGAGTCCTCTTCACATATCCAATAGGGATCCACATCAACAGGCACATGGATCATAGGGTTCTCATTATCCACAATAGTAGTATTAATGATCCAACACCATCTTTCAACACAGTTGTCTTCCTTCTAGCATTGCTTGTTCAAGATATATATATACAAAATAATGTGGCACTTATTAAAGTCTTATTCACCCTTCGTATCACCATCCCTAAACTTCCTCAGTTTGCTACAACACAACTTTTATGTTCAATCTCCAACTCTTGATGATAACACTCTCATGAGGTCTCTTTTTCTAAGAAAATGACACACACACACACATAGTTGGTCATTATTTATAGTGACTCATCATAGCAAGTTCATTCTTAAACCGGGAGGAAGGCCATAACTCTCTCAGAATAAACTTGGAGGAACAAATGTCTATAGCCATGGTGCCCTCTCCAAGGAGGACACAACCCTCAACATTGCCCAACTCAGCTAGCCATGTCTCAACGATGCCCTAAGAGTTCTCCCTTTATTTACAACATTCTTTATTGCATTTTCTTGTTGAGTGAACATACAATTATGTAGTTGCATCTTTCCAACACTAAAGCTGTGTGCATAGTTTTTTTTTTTAATTTTAAATTGTGTGCATGTCCTTTTATGTACCCATTGTAAAACTATATAAGACCATTAGCCACGTGAATAAAAGCAAGCAATCAATTCTAAACTTAATTTCTTCTTACTTTTATTCTCTACAGTCAATTTTAAGCTCTCCTCTTCTATCATCTTTGTGAATTGTAGTTCATATATTTGAATTTGTTTCTAGTTTATAGAGTTGTCTAAAGATTAACCAATGTTGACTTTTCAAGTTATTATTGATGGAATCCATGATTTAATCTTTGTACAAATCTAGATTTCTCGTTATTTAAAATCCATTGTTGATTGTAGAAATGGATTCAACACCCAAGAATATCCTTGTTGCACCTCAACAACTCATATCTCTGATTCCAACAACTTGTGCGGAATTTAAGACAAATAATAGAAAAGGGGACAAATTAATAATCCAAAATCTTCCCTTATTTAGATATTTCTAGTGTCCTATGTGAAGTTCTACGAAGCTCTATACTACAAATAACTTTTCATCTCGGAAAATTTTTAGGGTTAGTACATGGGATAATTTTCTAGGTTTTTTTCCAAAAAATATTGGACATTTTGCAATTTCTTTTTAATATGATTGGCCCAAATTCCATAGGATTAAAAAATTTTGCTTTAAAAAGATGCCAAAATTGTCCAAAAAACCATATAAAATCCCTAGAAATTTAAATATTTTTTAAAAAATGTGTTAAATATTTTATGTTTAGAAATTTAATAATTAGTAAGATTCTTCATGGTACAATTTTTCTATTAAACTTTTTTAACATTACATAATGGATTAAACTGAACACCTTATTTCGGTTAAAATTGTTGAAATTGCAATTTTATATTACTGGAATTGCATAATTGCAATTTGAACCATGAAAATCCTAATTTCAGGGATATCAAAACATATAGTCCTCCAAACAACATTTTAAAATTATTATCTAAATTATATATCACTTAACATTTTAAAATTATTATCTAAATTCTGTATCATTTATTTTTAAGTACTTTTCTCCAATGCTTCGTCGCTTTCTGCTCTGCTTTATATGCATACGAACTTGATGACAACAGTACGTTTTACTTAATCATGCAAGGAGAACTACGAGTAGCCATCAGAGTTGAATTTTACAAATTAAAAATAAGATTTGAAATATTTACACTACGCATCCTGGATAAAAGTAAGATCATAAACTTTAAAAACCGTTAAATTGAAAAGCAAAGAGGTTGAAGTAAGGGTTTATCTTAAGCACAGTGGATGTCCATGGCATAAAACATCTTCAAAGTGATTACAGTATTGAGATTTGTCTGTTCAGCAATTGTGTCTCAGTACTGTATTGAAGCCGATAAGGATTTTATTTTGAGTATTTGTGCCTATAATATTTCAGAGGATAAATATAAAACGAAGAGTAAGAAGGTTAATGGCAAGCTCAAAATCCTTCATTATAGTTATGCATATCCACTACCAAATTGTGATTGTGAGTAATTCTGTCTAGCATTACTACTTAATACGAAGGAAGGGGATAATTATAGCAGGAAGGTTAATGACAAGCTTGAGATCTTTTAATAGAATGTATATTATTCCTTACTTCATATATAGAAATATTAATATTAGTTAAATGAGTTTAGTTTGAACTACCCAATATTAGTTAATTTAAATGCTTTATTCCTCGTAATAATGTTATAAAGTGTTTCCATTAACATATTTCCATACATCTAAGAAAAATAACAATAAACCTTTAACCCCATAAGAGAAACAAAGACAAATTTTACTTACAATCGTGTATGCATTGTGCAATAAACCATTCATTATAAGTTTAATACAAGCTATCTTCTCCGAGAGGAACACAATATGTAAAATTTAGTTTGCAATCAAACCATTTGTTATGAGTTTAATAAAAGCTATCTTTTTAACCTTGCTGGATTCTTAAAAACAGAAGGAGAAGGTAATGAGTACGAGCTGCTATAATAATGGAGATCATGGGGTCCATCCTGCTGCAATTCAGAGTACTCGTCATTTACACGGGTCAGAACAATATCTTCACGGATAAGAGTTGCAGCTCTACGGTCCTTAGAGAGTGCCATAGAAACTTCATTTGATTCCATTCAGGATTTATATGCCTAGATTACACACAAATTAACTGAGCAGAATCTAGGAAGAGTAGGCAGCCTAGGCTACTTGCACTGAATGGGATAGCTGTAACCCTAGCGCATTGGATTCTGTGAGCATGCATACATGTGTAAGAATTCCATAGCCACTGAATTATTTCCCGATCTTCCCGTTCCACGAGATCCTAACGAAAACGAAGGTGCAGGTGCAGTAGTACGCAATTAAATCCAAAGTTAAATGAAAGCAGACAACGTACCTGACAACTTCAACCCTTCAGGGTTCAGATCTCCCTGCAGCTTTCATATTGCAGAACGTAGTCACTTCAGGTGCCGTAGTGCATGTTTTCAATCAAAGGTAAGTCCGTATACATTTCTATAGATGGATTAATTCCGCCAGAAGTTATAGTTTTATTGAACTGTCATAAGTGGAGAAGGCGTAGACTATGGAACCGCTGAATCGCCCCATTTCTGACTGCCTTGCTGGAATCTGGAATCCGGCGAATATAAATTTCTGCAAATCTGGTGTTCAAACTTCAAATTATAATTTTGGCAACTTGTGTTGATTCAAAACTTATGAATTGAAGTTATTAGATTGTAATTCTGAAGTTGAAATACCCATATTGCTACCCACAAAATCCTTCTGGAAAACAATGCTGAAAAGTAGGCTATCGAGATTAGGCTAGGGCGGCTAGGCCCCCTCTGTTCTTGAAAATTTTGACAACCAGAATAAATAAAACTGTGTCCAACAAATTTAGCTGGATTCTAACCTAATTCAACAAAGTACTAGAGTACCGTTATCAAACTCCGCTTTTTTCAATGATATGGAATAGCATGACACGCGCATCCAAATTATCCAACTTGCGATGCATCCGCATCCTGCCATGGGTTCTCCCCGATATGCAGGGACTAGCCCAACTGTTGGATGTGATGTGGGCTACAAAGTTGAGATGAATGCAATGTAATTGATAAAAATATGTAGTCCTCTGGAGTCTGCTTATAATCATTCAGCCATGTGAGGCAATGATAATTTAGCATCCAACAAGGCAATGATAATTTAGCTTCCAACAACAGCAAAAATTCTAACCAAGAATCTAAATTCTTGTAGATTTTAATGTTCAAATTGTACGTCAAATACGATGAAAAATTTCACCTCACCGTCATTAAAAAAGCCCGGTCAAATTTCTGCATAAATGTATTTAGAAATTCCAACCCTACATTATCATGTCCTTCTTATAAACCGATGGATTTCTGAGTAAGACGATAAATATCGTCCGGTAGAGCTCTGGCACGCAGCGAATAATGGGAGGCCAGGCGTATGATGATGAGAAATGTCATCTATTGCTGTATGTAGTATGGTAATGTCAGTTCAGTGAAATGACTTTAATCTATGTTTTATGTGGACACTATAACAGGTAGTAAATCGGAAAAATGCAGCACGTGGTAACTGCATGCTGCTATGTTTATCCTCACCTGTTTGTTACTGTGCGCATATGATATAGTAATCTCTATCAACCTCGATGGATCTTATAGAATTTTAAAACACTTTAGATATTTGGATTTTTTTTTTAAATTGTAAGGATGAGATAGAGTAAGTTATTTTTGAAAGTTATGTTAACGATGAATTTATAATATAGGTTAGATTAGCTTAATTAGTTGTGTTTGGTCAATTTAATTTTCATTCTTGTGCTTTATTCTTAATTCTTAACTAATTCTTGATTTGTAGGAATTAATAAAAAAACTTCCAAATCTTTCTTCAACATTTATCCTTTATATATAAGTAGTTCTAAATGTTTTAAATCTAATTTGAGCTGACAATGTGTTAGTTTTTATAATATTTTCTTATTTTTATAAAGGACAGTGTCAGATTGAGGATGAGCAGTGAAAGAGTTACACATCTCCTATGGTGAAGTGTAGAATGTGTCTCTTGGCTTA
Organism: Larix kaempferi; assembly: GCA_027924585.1. Taxonomy (NCBI): domain Eukaryota; kingdom Viridiplantae; phylum Streptophyta; class Pinopsida; order Pinales; family Pinaceae; genus Larix; species Larix kaempferi. The sequence continues at coordinate 23,209,179 of BSBM01000017.1, read as the reverse complement.
ATTATTTTTTTAAAGTTATAATATTTTTATAAAGGACACTTGTCAAATTGAGAATGAGCAATGAAGGAGTTACACATCCCCTCTGGTGGAGTGTAGAATGTGCCTCTTAGCAAACAATTATTTTGTTAAATTTATAATGTTAATTACTTAGACAAAAATAAATAGAAATAGTACCAAGTAAATGGTCTTTAAAAAGTAATTAGGTATTGAAAGTTATTTTAAAATTGAGGATGTAATTAATGTATGGACATATCTTCTAGCTCTATTGTCTTCAAATTGTATTATATAATATTTGTTGTAAGTAATTTTATACAAATATATAAGAAGTAAAAATAATAAAATAATATAAAATTTAGTTAATTAAACTTTTGTTATTTTATTTCAAAAAATTGCTTTTGAAAACATTGAATTTGGGAAGAAATTAAACTCATCAACAATCATTTTGATTCATAAACTCATATTCATAAACTCATAATTACTGTACCATTCATCCATTACACATTTTCATATTTTATGATAAAAAATAATTAGAAATTTGATTAAACATATATATAACTAATTATTTTATTTGAATTATATTTATTAATGTTTTTGGTAATGAAAAAAAATCATAAAATTTGATTTTTTTAATGTTAAATATTTATTAAACAATTCCTAAATTTAATAAAATTAAAGAATTTCTCATTTTTGTAACATTAAAAGGGTTGAAAATAGAAATCACTTTCTCTTAAAAAAAATTGTATGCATCCATATTAAATAGTGGTGATCTTTCTAACCCTTTATCTTATCACAATTATGATTTAGAAATGCTTTTAATAAATCTTTTCTAATTTTAAAATAAATTATAAAGAAACCCAAGTGAATCCATAATAATATATTTTTCCATTAAATTTATATTCATATAAATTAAGTATACTATACAACTTATTAATAAAATAATATCCATATATTAAAAAAAATTATAATCCATAATTACAGTGTTTATATTTTACAATTTGGGATGGACTAGCATCTAGGTTGAGATTGATTTTATGGTGGTCCTTCCAAATTCGAAATAAACAATTATAAAACAAATATAAAAAATAATTGGTATATGATGCATAAATAACCATTTAAGTAAAAGTAGATGGGTAATAGCATGTAGTTTAGGAATAGAAAGCACCTAATAAATAACTTGTTAGTAACACTTAATTTATAACTTATATGCCTTTACCAACCATAAATTAAGTAGCTGTAATAGTATTAAAAACAACAATTTTTAAATACTAATATATATATATATATATATATATATAACACTCTTACACTGTTAAATTAAATGAAATATACTTTTAATTACCATGTACCTGATCTGTTGCTACTTATAATGCCTTTTTTAAATTTATAACACATTCTTGTTTTGCATGGATTATAGAATGCAGTTTTCTACATATGGAGGAAAGAGATTGCATGGATTATAGATTGCACCTTTGTACAGATAATGCAAAGAAATATTGCACGTTTGGACAGATGTTGGAAAGAAATAAAGTACAATGAGCATGGTGGAAAAAAATAATTTACAAGATCATTGAGAAAATTTGTAACTGTAATGCAGTTGCAGAAATCAGAGAGGCACAAATTTGGAACAATTCCCTTTTTTTTCATTCTTCAATGGTTCAATAATCTAAACCTCCTTGGCAATATATCTAACATAATGTTAAGAAGGCATTACAAAAACCAGGTGCACAAACGTGTTTGACAAACAAATTAGGGAAAGTTGAGATTAAGATTTCGAAAGAAACCAAAATTAAATAGAATTCGATTACAAATTAGGAAAGTCGAGATTAAGATGTCGAAGGAAACCAAAATAGAATTCGAGTTGACAGAAAAGGGACTGCGAGGCCAAAGAAATATACCCACCTATTCAAATGCATGCACTTATCATCATACCAACAGAAAATGTGCAATGCATTGAAGAAACTTCACAACGCCATGTAATTTGAGAATCGCCTGCCTCTACGACATGGCAAATCACATCCCCTGCTCTGCATATCATTCATGTTTTTTCGTAGCCTTGTCATTTGCTGCGGTGCTGTGTTGTGTTGTAATACTGGATCTGTTGGTTCTGGTGACACTGGCTGTGAAAGATCCATGCTATCCTTTATTGGGTGGCACACCATATGCAGTGCTGTGTTTGTTTCAGAACTGATCATAACTCTGGCTGACGAGCTAGTACTGCATGCAGCTTTGATCAGCTTCGGATAATGTGGTGGCCACTGGCCCTGGTGGGCCTCGAGAGTATCGCTGGAAATCCTCATTCCCCACCGACTTCCAAGCTCTTTTTCCTATGCCATGTCGGAAAGCTGTTGTCCTAACCTACAGACAAGCAGACAGATCTAAATTTCTTGCTCTCCAATATCTATGCCAATTCGGAAAGTTGTTGTCCTACCCTACAGACAAACATACAGATCTGTTTACAGTACTCTCCACTAACTCTGCCAGCCTCTTTTCTACGCCTGCTTACTACCCATTCAAACCTCAATACGAAGGCTACCCATTCAAACCTTTCCTTCCTACTCATTTTCTGTAGTATAGTAAAGCTAATTACAGCTAAGCACCAGAGGAGTGAGCGTCTTATGCAGCATACCACCTTCCTGAAGTACAGACCGCAGAATTTTTTAATATTTTGATATGAAAGTAATGACTGAAATTTTGATGATACCTTCCTTTCGTCGGCACGTTTGTGGCTCTGGCATTTTTCAGTACGTTGAAATATCTTACCACTCTCAGTTAAACGCCCTGCGCAGCAGCCAAGGACAGAAGCATATTAATGAGCTGGCGATTGTGGAAGGAGGCAGGGAAATACAGAGAACACCGTATGCAATACCCTGGCTCTTTATATGTTGTACCGCCAAGTTGACCCTAACGTGTAGAGTAATGTTGAAAGCCCCAGATATATAGGAATACGGGGAAGGAAAAATATATGTGAGATTATAGAAATCCAAATGTATATAACACAAGAAACCCAAATAATATATAGGATATGGAGATGTAAAAATATGTATTTTACAAGATTTTTTTGTTTTGGGTAATTTTTTGGGGGGATGGTATATATGAGTGGACTTGACCAAGTTTAGGGATAAAGGTAGATGGTTATCACTATCCACTTGGATCAATAGTCTTCCCTTAGAAAGCAATGGTACATATTGCATCATGTTTTTTTATCTAATGCGAAAACTTTCTAAGAATCCAATTTTACTTGATTTGGTAAAGTAGTTGCTTTGCTTTCACAACTTGATAGAGTTATATGTTCTACTAACGGGTTCCTTCATCATGGTGTTCATGATTTGATCGACTATAGCCTGCTCAATGTAGTCTGAATTGAGTTTTGTAGGAGCCAAGTGCTTACCCACCTCCAAGGTGTCCAATAGGAGTGGAAAATATGGTTAAAGTAGTTCCAAAAAATTACAAGGTGCAAGCTAAAGAAAGGTAGAATATTCAATTTAAAAGACTTATCACCCACAACCCTTAGTGATGATGGTGAGGTGCTATTTCTATACGTGCAACCATATCTTATCATCAACTAGAAATTTCTATCGAACCCCAAGTTGATTGTGTTGTTGCTTGTACTTGGCATTGACTTGCTATAAATATCATGAACTTGTTGTTGGATGAGTTGGATCCATACAATAAATTTGGTTGCTCTATTTGTCATGGTTTAGGCATGGGAGACTCTTCCTATGTAGATGTAATGGATAGAGCTATGCAAATTGGGGCCAATGGTTGGAATCTCAAGCACGCTTGAAAATGGGTGTAACTAATAGAGTTATGAAGGGATTTGTTGTAGCTACATTGAACATAAGGAAGGCTCCCATCCCATGTACATGGATGCTTGGAGTTGTATATTCTTAGGATATGCACAATCATCCTATTGACTATCTAGATGTTTTTCCATTGGTTTGGGGGTGGAAGGTAGTAAATTTGGTCAGCTTGGTATTTATCAATGACCACGGATTGGACCAATAGGTACTTAGGAACTTATTATCCTTATCTGAAATAAAGATCTAGGGAAACCCAAAATGAACCCAAACATGCTTGAAGAAGAGACTAGTGGTATATTTTTTCATGATACTCTTTTTTCGAGGTGCAAAATGTCCATATTAAAAAAAACAATCAGCAACTATAAAATACATAGTTTCCAAATACATAGTTGATCAAAAACAAACAGAAGGTGCGCACAACAGAACTTTGGATTGCAGTAAATATGAAGAGTGCATGGATCAATAAACATAAAGTAAGAAGATCTACTACAGTCATATCAGAGCGGCAAGAGGGGGCAAGGAATAGGGATTTGGTGCTTCCTTCAGGTCGATGCTTGTAAAACCAGGGGTTCGGTGCCTCCTTCCAATCGGAGCTAGTAATCAAGGAGTCGGTGCTTCCTTCAGGTTGTATCTTCTAAATCAGGGGGTTGGATCCTCGTTCCAGTTGGTGTTGGAGAAATTTCATAAGTTGGTGCTTCCCATGAATGTAATATTTATAATATAAGAGAGAATTCTGTGGTTTTCTCCCGTTTGGGTTTCCACGTAAAAACCTTGTGTTCTGTGTTTTGCGCATATGAGGATGAATGTTATTGTTTATGGTGAATGCATTATTTAACTACTATTTAAGGTTGATAAGAAGTGAAAATTGTCCATAACTGTGCTAATACTGATTCACCCCCCTCTCAGTATTAATAAGATTCCAATAAGCAAGAGAACCCGAAAACCCAAGATTCAACTGTTGAAACCAAGTCAAAATGAAACTCAAAGTCTCCTTGCTTAATTTGTGGAGATGACCACTATACGAAAGATTGTCCTCATCATGAGGAAGTCAATAAATTTATGGAAGGTACCTCCCAACCAACAGTTATAACAGACCCTTTTCCTCCTCAAAAGCAGCAAATAGTTGCTCATAATCCTCCACAAGGGGACGACTAGAGTCATCCTCATCATGGGGAGGCTTCCTTGATCTCTCAAGTATGCATGTGCATTGAGATGGTTGTATTAACCACCAGTTCATATAAATATGAACCTATTCTAGAAAAAAATTACTAATGGAATTCCTACGGAAAAAAACATCCACCTCCAATACCCCTTCACCTCTTGTCCCTCTTCAAATAAAGAAGCTTATTCCTGACACAATGTTGCATCCACCAAAGAGCACAATTCGAAAAGCGACGTTTGATCCAAGCACCAGTTCTGCTCAAAATTAAAATATTGTTGCAAATTTATCCCATGCACCTTGCGCTATGTCAACTCTCAAAGTTATACAGAACTATCCCAGTCTGCGTCGAACCTTGTTGTCATCTCTCAGATCTGTGGACCATGAGACTTCCAACACCATCATGTTCAACCTGGAGTGATTTAAGACAAGGATTTACCATCAACTTGAATTCCAAATCTGTACGACCATATGTGGGAAGAATATCCATCGAACCATTTTGGACGAAGGTGCCTTGACTTCTATTATTTCTTTATCCTATGGGAGGACTATTATCTCTCCAGAAGTTAAGTAGTCTCCCACCACACTTAAAGCATTTGATGGTTGTGGTTTTAAACCTTATGGAATTCTACCATCTTTAGTTGTGGAATTGGGGGGCAATATTGTCTCCATTCATGTGGAAATAGTAGATGCCCCTTTGGATTATAATTTTCCACTTGGTCGAAATTAGTTTTACGCGATCATTGTCATTGCATCCTCAATTTTTTGCTTGGTACAATTTCCTCGTCAAGGAAAAATCATTACCATTGACCAACTCAAATTTTGCACCCCTGGTATCCACAATAATTCCGCCAATAACATCCCTCTTTTAGGAAATTCTAAACCTCAATATGAGGATGTGGGAGTAGTCCTTCTTAAGGATTCTCCAACCATAGGAGTTTTTCCCTTTTCGCCTTCAAATCCCCCATGGAAAGTGGTCGTGGTTAATATTATTTCATCTACGGTGCAATGATCCCTTGAATCATCAGACCCTTGGTTAGTCCCTAGCTATTCCCAACTTGAATACCTCGATAACATTATACCATTGATTCCTTATGTGACATCATGTCCCATGTCTTCAACTATTACTGAGAAGGATCCTCTCACTGTATGTTCAAATTCTCTACACTTAGATCTAGTAGTTGACATGGTGAACCCTTCAATGGGGTAACTAGAACCTGATCTCCCCCCCATTACCCCTATCAAGTCTCTTGGCATGCATTATTTCTAGAGCATTATTCTTCCATCTGATGAAGACCTCTTAGAAGCCATGGCCAACGATCACGAGCATATTTCGCTTTCTATGTAAAGCTCGTTAAAAAATGGAATGGATAACCATGAGCATAGTTCATTTTCTTTTTCAATCTCATTAAAAAATGAAACAGACTTCCCTCCAATTAGGTTGAGTCTTCCACTAGACCTAGTACATGAACCACCATGTCCTCTGCTTGTGTCACTTGATCATGTCTCTTCCTCCCTCTCTAATGAACCTACTCTTATTAGTAACCAAGAGTCTAATCAGGGTAAAAAGAAGAGTTAGCGGATGAAAACAAGCTTGGGGGGGTGCATATACCAACCTCTGGGTATCATGTTGGGAAAAAACCCACCAATGGGTATCATTCCGAGCACAGTTTATTTTCGGCTCCAAGCTCGCTAAAAAATGAAACAAACATTCCGAGCATAGTTCATTCTGTGTTTCAATCTCATTAAGAAATGAAGTAGACACCTCAAGCATTCTTTTCACCTATTGTCGAGCTCGTTAAAAACAATAAGACATGTTGAGGTTGCTTTTTAATTTTTCATGCTCTAGTTAAAACAAGAAAAATATTATGAGTGCTTTTGATACCTTAGTCATGCTCATTAAAATTAAGAAAAAAGGTGTTGAGTTTAGTCTGCTTTTCTTGTACTTGTAAAATAACTAGGAAGTGTCTATCGAGTATATGTTTATCTCTTTATTCGGCCTCGGTAGACTATTTATGGAAAAGGAACTGTGACGAGATTACTTTTAACCTTTTTCATACTCGGTTATCAACCATAACAAAGTTGTCTTTTGAGTGATAGTTTATCCATTTTTTCGGCCTCGTGAGACTAACTATGAAAAAGGAACTCTTTGGAGTCTCCTTTAAGCTCTTTTTTTACTCCTTAAATATGAAAATATTGTCGAGTGTGCTTGTTTTCTTTCATGGACATTAAATAATTTGAAAGGAATTCTGTTCAGTGTAATTTTAACCCTTTTTTGGACCAAATGGACTAATTACGAAAAATGAATACTCTAGTCAACCATGACTAGAAGATTTCTCCCTGGTATTGCTTTATCATTTTTTGGACATAGGAGACTAAATTTATGAAAACAAATCATGTTAGAATTTTATTTATATCCTTTTCAGACTCTCTAAATTTGAAAATATCATCGATTTTACTTTCATTGGACTTGTAAAATTATGCATTGAAGGAACCATATAGGATTGAGTCCCTCCTTCTTCAAGTTCATTAAAAATATGATGAGGGACTCATCTAAGATGAGCCATACCGAGCATTTGTTATCCTCCTCAAGCTCATTAAAAACAAAGAGGTACTTGTTGATCATGGTGGGGGGGAATTTGGGGAAAATGGGTCAATTTTGTTGGAAAACATTATGGAAGTTGTTTGTTGTCACCCTTGAAAATGGCACCCATTTGCATCTTGTCTTACAGTTGGGTAATTTGCTTTCCTTTGATTTGTACCAATTCCATGAGTCATTTTCCCTCCTTCGGCTCATCCAAAGTGTACCTCGGTCATCGTTGCACTATGTTTTGGTCTGTATATCGTCGATTCAATGCCTCCAAGTCACCTGTCATACCATTTGATGTTCAAGGGAAGTATTCTCCTGATTCATCCTTTTTGAATTACTATTGACTTTCATCCTCATGTCAATCTATTCTCATATGATCTACCATCTTATATCACTTTCCTATGTTGGTTTTTTGTTGATGATGTGGGATACATCATGGCCCTCCTTCGACGAGTATGCTCATGTCAACTCCAACATGTTATCTGGGAATTAGAATTAGAAACTAGTTAGTACCTTGGTACCTACATGCCTCAATGGCAGGCCTCCTCGCTTTTGACAGTAAATTTACATCATTGACATCTAATCAAATTATTACACGAGTGTTTAACTTCAAGTCATTTATTCACATTCGTCGGAATTTACTAAGGTACCTTGGGAGTCATTGTCACCATTGGTGATTTCCCTCACACGTGTTAATGGTTTACATCATCGATCGGTAATCAAGTGGTTTCTACCATGTTTGACATCAACACATCTATTTGCATGGATAAAATCATACCATTTCGGGATCGAGACGAAGACCCTAGGAACCATTTTTGCACATATGTTTGTTGTGTGCTTCACCCATGCTGCGATGGATATTATTTAAGGAGATTTAGTTATGGATATTATACCAATGATCTCATTGATTTATATACTATTGCACATATCCACTTTGTATTGGTTTTTGGTTGTCTCATTATTGTATCGTGGATCCACTTTGCCATATTTTGTGTCCACAATCTTTTTGAGTCATGCAGATATGGATCCACATGATATGTTTGGTGGCCATATCCTTAGTCAATACTTTCATAGATCTGCAATGTATTGGTCGGTGCCCATGCTTTGAGTTAGCTTATTTCAGGCATGGGTATGCCTACCTCGAGGATTATATATATGTATTATTTGATCTTTGTTTGCAGCTTCTATTCGAATTTCTCTCCAACACCCTTGCAGACATTTTTTGGTAAAGTTTTTCGGCCATCAAATTCCTTTTGACCTCACACTTTAAGGGGTAGTTCTTATACACCAAATTTTCACACTTTATATCACCTTAAGTGTCACACTTTGTCACCATATAAGTGTATTTTTTCAACTCCCTAAGCATGGTAAGAAGGATTATCGTATGCTTGGTCCACTCCCTTGCCAAGTTTGGGATTCAAATACACGCATTGGAGGCCGAAATCCAATCCCTAAACCTTGGTTTAAGCCTCTTTTTGAGGATCAACAACCCCCCTGCCTTGTATAGGGAGCGTTGGTTCCTATATTCCAGTTTTAGGGGAGAGTTGATATCCCTTATCAACGCTCTATAGCTAGTTTTATGTGAGCATTGATCTTGGTCTAATGTGTCATGGATGTAGGATCTAGATTTGGATCAAATCTTGGTTGGTTGGACCTTCCCTTCAAATCCTCTCTCATTTCCATTCCGAGTAACCTAATCCTCCATGATCCACCATATCCTCCCTTGATCCATTCTCTTCTCCATGGTGGTTGTATCTTAAAATCCTATAAATTGAATTCATTCCATGGGAAGAGAAAAATAGTAGTAAGATTGAAGGCATCAAACCTATGGTTGTGTGACTCTCAATGGGATGGAGTGAAAGCTTGGAAGGAGTTGCAATATTATCAAGATGATGGATGTAAGTGATTCTTTGTTTCTTTCCAATTAATAGATAACTTGGCCTATTTCTCATGTATTTATTCTCTTATGGCATGTATGTCTATGCTTTTGCATTCAATATAGATATATTTATGCGTATTCATAACAAAATATTGTAGAAGGAAGGAATATATGTTTTGTCTCTGCAGGTCTCTCTAGCACTTGGAGCTTGGGAATCAAGTCCAAAATTTAGAGCAGCTAGGACAAACATCAGGATATAGGTAGGTCATCTACTCTCTCTACACTCTTGTTTTCGTGTTTTGTTGTACACATTCATGATAGGTCTAGGAGAAAGTTAGTCACCATTTGTTAGTATCTGTCTTGGACCAGATAAGCATTAGTCGAAGAGAAGTTTCACCTATCTGCAGGGGGGATTTTCTACCACACCTTATATTGTTTAAACAATTTGATATATGGTGCTCTTTCCTCTGGGGAGAAACACATGGCTAAATTCATGCTCTTTGGGTTTTCTTTAGTCCTTGAGTTAATATGTTCAAAATCCATAGGGGAACTATGATTTTTAGTGTTTATTGATCTCCTAAATTTTCTTTGTAAATCAAAAAGGTTTTCCAATGAAACTACCCCTTTAGGAAATAGATTATTCGCAAATTTTCCACCTCTTCTTGACGGGATTCCATAGCTTTTGGATCTGCTTCATCATCAATTATGGTTCCTTTAAAAGTACATTCATCAGTTAGAAACAAAATAATTTTTTCATCATCATAAAATACTCTAAAGATCATGATATTTTCATGGTTTAAAGAGAATCTCCATGTAAAACTTACTAACAAGGCTATCATCCAGGGGACTAAGTTTAGAATTTACATTAGCCAAAGAATCAGTGGATGATTTTTATGCTTGGGGAAGATATTCAATGTTGAAAGCATCAAAATGGTTTATTAGATTCCACGCCTCTTAGTGATAAATTTTCAAATGGGGAGAAAGACAATGTATGGAGTTCCTAACCTAACACACAATTATCTTGGAGTCCCTAAAGACTTTTAAGCAAGGTATTTTGAGATCAATATATTTCCTAAGTCCCTATATAGGTACTTCATATTTAGTAGTATTGTGCGTATAGTCGAACTCAAGAAAACACAAAATCAGAGTGCATCTATTTTGAGGATCAATTAAAACACAACCTAATCCTACACCCTCGTGTGATTTTGAACCATCAAAAAACAAAGTCCAAATGTTAGACTATAGGACTGAGTTAGTTGAATTAATTCTTACTATATAATGGCAACCATCATCTATTTGTATACAGTGATAAATTTCATATTGTGTTTCAGTGTTGAGAGATGACATCTCAACTACATATTCTTCTAGAACAATTTCTAGGAAATAATTATCCAAAATGGATTATGTGAATAGAGTGCGTTTTCCAGTTCCTTTTAGTTATGTTACAACGCATTTTAAGTGGTATTCCCGGTTTATCTTAATATGATTAATTTTTCCTTTCCAAGGTAACCAAAGGTGTGACCAATCCATGGTGAAGTAACAATTAAGGTTTTTTGGACCAATCACGACTAACTAGTAGATCATAAGCTTCTGGAATATCAACAACAATGATATCAATTATTTGACAAACCTAAGGGTTGGATGCGAGTCGTATTAAAACATATTTGAGTTCTCTTATAACATGTAAACCAACTTTATCAAGTTAAATATTGAAAGTAGCACATTTAGTGGGAGGGGCTAGCATTGATTTTCTTATATACAGAGTATGGCATGACATTGGATGATGCCCTGGAGTCCACAATGCAATTGTGCATGTTATAATTATGAATCTCGAAAGTCAAGAGAAAAGGAGGTGTTTGTAGGTTAGATTGCTTCATGATCATTGTTGTGTTTATATTTCCCTTTCCTGTCTATCTAGAGTTTCCTTTTTCATTGTAATTTCATGTTTCATACTTCTATTTTTGTGCAATGGCCTTAGGTTGAATGGAAGATGTAGCATTGGGATCCAGACCTATTTGTATAGCTAGAGATGTTAGGAGGAAATATTGTTTTCTATATATGTGGAAAACATCATACAATGATATTTTAGCTTTAGTTTTATTTATATAATCAATAAAATTATAATCTAAAGCAATATGTGGACAATTGCAACAATTGTTTCCATTTGTGTGGGGTGTTACTATAGGTGGTTGTATTTTCTATAATGAAATAGATCTTACAACAAGTTGATCAGTGGGTGTTTTCGAGATATTGTCTTTACTTCTCAAATTATATTCGTGAGAAACCTCTAAAGAGGTGTGTACTTCCTCTACTAATTCCCCTTCACCAATTCCTTCCTGCAAATCCCAAAAGTGCATAGTTGTCCCCACTGTTTGATCATCTGGATTTCAATTTTCTTCCTCAACTTATTGGGTGAAATCATCCGAAGGAGGCTGCCGATAAAAGCATTGTTTTAGCATGGGTGTCATGGAATGAACCCATTGAGGACATGTATTCTCATGGTGAGCCTCCTGATGAAAATTATAGTAATTATCCATCCCAATTTATTCTAGGTTCATAGTCAAACTAAGGGTCTTAGGTCGTCTAGGTTGAAAGATGAGTCTTTTGGGAAAAGATATGAAATTTTTTGAATTTGGATTTCCCTCCCCACTAATTTTATTGAGATCCACTACTTCAGTGGATAATTTTTTTAGTAATTGCACAACGTTAATCATGTTTGTTGTTTCTCTCTTTTGTTTCAATGTTGCTTTTGGAAGAAGAAGGTTTGGGTAAAGCTAACAACCTTTTGGAAGGACCTGGTGTTTTATGATCCTTACATCCAGGATTTAAGATTGATAATTATCCTTCTACCAATTTAGCTTCCTCAAAATTTTATTCTAAATATTTTCTCCTAGCTCATTTTACAAACATTGCAATGGGTGCATGCAATGCAGAAGTATATCAACCAACCACAAGGTCTTGGTAAGGGGTTGAGTTTTCTAAGAATTTCCTAAATAGAGTTTTGAAGTGATGGTGAAATCCTTAATTATTTCATTTCCATTCATTTTAATATCCAAAAACTCTTTCAAGATTGTATGAGGGGGTTTCTTATCACCAGACTTTTCCATCAAATCCTTCTCAAGCATCTCCCAACTCATGATTGATCTAACAGGAATATTGGAGATATTATGCACCCGCCTAGTATTTATTTTCCTATGTTTATTATTCTATTTTTAGGGGCCATTGGCATAAGGAATTCTCCCCTAGATGAGAATATTATCCCTTAGACAAAGGTGCCACATCCTCTTCATTCGTCACTCGGTTACACTTCAATTAGAATAATGGAGACATGACTTGCATGGAAACCTCGGTATCATCACCAAGTATTTCATGCAACATTGAAATCATCACAAGAAGGTTCCTTTCATCCTCATGAGGTTAGCTATGCGCTACACTTATTGCATGCATGATATTCTCTCAACTCCACTTGTGTATGAACCAATTAATTGTTGACAGCATGACTGATTAACTAGGACTATATGGTAGTTCACTATAGTGTCTATTAATGTGTCTCCACATCTCTCCAGAATCTCTACTAAGTCACGTTAGTTCAGACATGAATAGTATATTATGTTTATTACTGCATTTATTTCATTCGGTTAATAAAAATATTTCATTTGTTTCTCTATTCTTGTAAAGCACGTGCAACAATTAATTAATAAGAATATGTGAAATAGCATAAATGACAGAACTAAGAATCGCTTTTATATTGATCACAGGCCACTTCGAGGGGGCAACCTCCTATGAGCAAACTCAATACAAATAACTTCACCGTGCCTTCAATGACCTCAACACACACTTATATACTAAGTCTATGCCCAATACTATGAGTCAAAACCATGGGACACATAATACTACGGGACGACTTACAAAGCATATGCGTCCAATACTATGGGCTAATATAAACTACGGATCAACAAATACTACGGGACGACTTACAAAGCATATGCGTCCAACAACAATATACTAACATAGTAAAGAGAAGGGTTGACATAGGTTCCTAACATCCCCTCTCCCTTAGAAAAAGCTTTGTCCTCAAAGCTTTGGTTTGAGAAATTGCTGCAGAATCTGAAGGAGTGGTTCCCCGGTAGCATCCTCGGGTTGCATTTTGGGCCACTGACGCCTTTGGAGTGTCAAGGAGGATTGCTTGGAAGGATGTAGATGAAGAAGAACCCTGTCAGCTGCGTGGAAAATGCGCTCAGAACGGTGCTGATCGACTTGTTGTTTCAGGCGAATTCTGGCCATGTGAAGATTGTCCTGTAGAATGAGAAGAATCTAATCGCGGTTTCAAAGAACCGAGTCAATTTCCTGAACTGGGGAGCTACTAAGGGTGTATGGAAGAAGAACTGGCGGTGTTTTTCCATAGACTGCTTCATATGGTGTCCTTTGAGATATGGTATTGTACCACCAGAGCGCTGCTAGGAAATCCATAGAAATAGTTGGCCAAAGCTGTGTAGGGATGGGCAAGGGTTTGAGCAATCCCGAAAGGAGTGTCGTTTCACCCTTGTTGACTTGGAAAGTATCATCGTCAGCCACCATCTGTTGAATTGTCATTTTTATTCCCTACCAAAAGAAGTTACATTGTTCCCGGTCATACATTTTGCAGAACCCAGAGTGCCCTGTTGATGAAGAAGCAGGGAGTTCATAAAAGAGATAGCCCTGTTGAACATATTGCAACCAATTTGGAACAAGCAGAGAAAGAGCTGTAAGAGAAACTGGGTCATTAATTGTGCGAGAAGGAGCATCTTCCACCACATTGTCCTTACCCTTCTTGTAAGTGATCACATAGGGATAACCCATGAGTTGGATAACCCATTTCAGGTGTGTTGGAGAGGAGACCCATTGTTCCAGAAAAATTTTCTAGACTCTGGAGATCAGTCTTGATGCAGAAATAATTCCCTAATAGGTATGGCTGCCACTTCTGTACTGCATGCAAAATAGCCATCATTTCCTGCTGAGAGGTAGATGTGGCTAAATTCTTACCGGAAAGGTATCTTGAAGGCAGCAAGCGCATTGGTTCAGCAAAGATACCTGCATATCTATCCAAGGAAGTAGTGGAGACTGGTGATGGGTGCATCTGAATGGAATTGAGCTGAGCAATGACACCATGTGAATTCTTCTTAAGGATTTTTTCCAGGCGATGTGAACTGATGATGCAGAGAGACCCTGGTTGTAAACCCATAAATTTTTGTTGTGCCCCATTGACTTTAAACTGCATCCAAAGTTCAGCAAAATCCCATAAGATGGGGCCAAGTGTGCGTAACCATTGAACGCCCAAAACCACATCACATCCGCCTAAGGACAAGGCAAACATGTCAGAGCATAGGTTATAATATTCCATAGAGATACACACATTGTGACACTTCCCCTTGCAAGGTAAGGTGCCCCCATTGGCAACCATGACTTCAAAGTTGGAGCAAGGATGGACAAAACAATCAGCCTGTTTGGCAATCCAAGGGTCAATGAAGTTATGAGTGCTACCAGAATCAATGAGTATGGTAAGAGGGAGCTTCTTGAATTATCCCTTGACCCGCATTGTTTGTTGGGTGGTGACGCCGGTTACAGCATGGAGAGAGATCTCGGGTGGGTCGTCCTGAGATGGGGTGTCAACAGGTGGGTGTTGAATGTCGACCTGATCATCTACTATATCTGTAGCTTCTTCACCAAGTTCTAAGGTAGGCGAAGAATCCACATCCAAGAGATAGAGCTTTTGTTGAACACATCTATGTCCCCGAGTGAATTTCTCATCACAATTATAGCAAAGCCCTTTTTCATGGCGTGCCTACATTTCCATTTCAGACAAATGCTTGATAGGAGTTGGTTGAGGAGCAAGCATGATTGGAGGTCGTTGGGAACCCATATTTCTAAAGGGAACAAAGGTGGGTTTGGAGCATTGTTGAGCTGCGATCTTGTCCTCGGCCAGCTTAGCCAACCCTAGGACCTCCATCATTGTGTTGGGACAAAACATTTTGACCTCTGAGCGGATTTCATCCTTGAGACCACTGATAAAACAACTCATGTAGAATTCATCAGACAATCCTTCTGTGTGATTGGCCAATTTCTCAAATTCTGTCTGATACTCTCTCACTGTGCCAATTTGGTGAAGTTTAGTGAGTGCTCTTGTGAAATCATCAAAAGCACTAGGACCAAATCGTGGCAAAATGAGTTGGCAAAAATCTGTCCAGTTTGGCTCGGGATGAGCTTTGATGTACCAATGGTACCATTGAAGGGCTTCCTGTTCCAAGTGAAAGGATGCAAGTGGAACTTTCTAGGCATCAGAATTATTATGCAGACTGAAATATTGTTCTGCTCGATATATCCATCCAGTCGAATCAATACCATTGAAGCGAGGAAAATCAAGCTTCAGCCCACGAAAATTGCTGGAAGAAGAAAACCTGATGGCTGCAAAAGATTCTGGTTGTCTGGTATTGTTCATGGCTGAATGTTGAAGATGGACGCTGAGAAATTTTTCATCCAGATCTTGGAGTTTGGTTTGGATGGTTGCAAGTGCTTCCTCCATGGTGTGTGCTCCTGCACGGGTGACAACCATAACCAGGTTTTTTTTTTTTAGGTGGAATGGGTAGAAAAACACAAACAGAAGCTGATTTAGTAAAGGGAAATTTGGATTGGGGAAACAATTTGATGGGTAATTGGGGTTTGACTAGATTTTGGACACTATCGAAAGGACAAGAAAGCAAAAAGGGGGATTTCAGAAGCGGGGTGATAGAATGAGAAAATTCGGCAGGGAGGGACAAAGAAGTAGAATTCAGAAAGGAACTCTATGGTAAAATTTGAAGGTGATTGGGTGAAATTTGAGGAAGTTATGGCAAACAGAGTGAAAACAAGGGAGATATGGAGAAAAAACTGAATTTTATACTTTTCTTTTCTTTTCTCTCTTTTTTTTTTTTTTTTTAGACTGGAGCGGCTACGGCTCGGAAGGGATCTGGAACAGATAAATCTGCAACCCATAAGTGAGCGGAAATAGAGGGATCTGAAACGGTGCCGAATGGATTGAAAACGGCTGGATCTGGAATGGATTTTAGAATGGATCTGAACAACTGGATCTGAAATGGTGTAGCAGTAATCGACAACAATTCAGTTGAAAATAGATATGGACACCAGGTATGTGCGGCTTCCTAACAGTTCAGGGGTTTCACTCAGCCACCAATGCTGTCTGACGGCTTGCATATTGGGGCAGTACCCCTCACTCCACGGCTCAGGTAAAACTGATAGCCACTTTGCCACAAACGACAGCTCTTGGTTTACCTCACGGGTGGGAACTAGTCAATCAGGTAGGGGTCGTTTCCCTTTTCGCTGGCAGGTCCTCTCAATGGGCCAGCTACTTCGGGGTTCCTGTGGTACTCCTCACAATGAGTTTTAGGGCTTATGCCCAAGTACTTCCCACAGTTAAGTGGATAGGGATTATTCCCAAATCCGAACCTACAATAGATGCGAAAAAAAAAAAAATTGCAGAAATTTCACCCAGCGAGCCCAAGAAAGTGCTCTGATACCAGATGTAAAGCACCTGCAACAATTAATTAATAAGAATATGCGAAATAGCAGAAATGACAGAACTCAGAATCGCTTTTATATTGATCACAGGCCACTTCGAGGGGGCAACCTCCTATGAGCAATCTCAATACAAATAACTTCACCGTGCCTTCAATGACCTCAACACACACTTATATACTAAGTCTATGCCCAATACTATGAGTCAAAACCATGGGACACATAATACTACGGGACGACTTACAAAGCATATGCGTCCAATACTATGGGTCAATACTATGGGATAATATAAACTACGGATCAACAAATACTACGGGACGACTTACAAAGCATATGCGTCCAACAACAATATACTAACATAGTAAAGAGAAGTGTTGACATAGGTTCCTAACAATTCTTTTCTCAACTTTGCAAGTTTGTTGTTCATCATTTTTAGCTAGATTCTCTATGTAGGTTTCACTCTAATTTCATAAGGTGTCATATCCAAAGAGTTCTAGGAAAAAGGTGCACAAACTCTCTATTGCAAGTACAGAAGATTGAAGCAATCATAAATTTTTGTCATCATCCATTCTTACACTGTAGAATTATTTCAATTGGAAGCCAAAGATTCTACTTCAACTCAAAAGTAGAGGCTTATATCAAATAACAATGGCAACAGAAACAGAGCCTACATTGGCCATTGAGAAATCTAAATATTTCAACTATGTGGAATAAGCTTTTGGTCTCCTTTTCTTATCTATATTTCGGATTTATTGTTTCATGTTGAATCATCCACCACTCCAAATTATGTTTGGACTTCTTTGGAGACACTCTTCAAAAAATGGGATGAAATTTGTGGCCATATTCTCTAGAATGAGTTAAACTCATTAGATCCAAGAAATTTCAAGAACATCGAATACCTTTTCACGTGGTTCAAATCACAGCTGCTCCAACTCAAAGGATGTGGGATCAATAAATCAAAGCAATAAAATCGGATAATTCCTGCTATTTTATCAAAGTTGGGTCCAGAGTATGTCATCTTCGTCTCCACATTTCACACAATGAAAATCACATCGGGTGCAAATTGGAAAATGCCCACATTGGATGCATTCATTGAGTCTCTAATATATGAACAAGAAAATCTCATCAAGATGGGAACACTCAAAAACTCCAAATCTCACTTACTTGCTATGCATGAAAGTAGAAAGGCTAACTCAAAATTCAAGTATAAAACAAAGGGAAAGAAGGATCTCGATCCAAGAAAGGGAGTCAACTTCAAACCCTCTAATGAATACTCCAGCTCAAAAGCAGGAAAGGGAAATAAATGGAAATAAGAGTGTGGCTATTGCAATCGAGGTTATCATCTTGAATCATATTGCGTGAGTAAAACAATTGATCTCATGGTGCAAACACACTGGTAGAACTGTTGGGCCCTGGAAATGCCCCTTTTTAACCATACCTATTTCATCATTTTACCAAACTTTACTTTACTTTCGTAAACCATATGCATGCCTTTTCCAAATCATTCAGCAATCCTGACAAGGTATAAATCATTATTGTTTCATTTAATTATGCCTAATACTGTTATGGTTATGAATCCTGATCCTTGGTTTATGCTAACATTTGTGAGTGCATCTAGTCAAAATCTAAAGCGCAAGTGTATCAGCCACGTGGCGCCATCCGTTACTCTTCAAAGCACCAGCTCCTCATACTCCAAGGAACAGCACATCCTCCATGCGAGCTGTAACAGATCCTCACTGTAACAGATTCCACTGAAACAGAGCCTAGCTGCGACAGACAGGTTGCATTCTAGTTGCTGAGTCTGTTGATCCATTAATTATTAGAGCAACAACATCCTTCATGATTAACAGCCTTGTTTAATACGGTTGTATCAGTTAGCTGCAACTCCGTAGCATGAAGATCATAGATCTTCATTGCTGCACGAATATAGTGGATCTGAAACTGTGTTTTCCTTGTATAAATTCCAGAAGGCTCTCGTAGCCTGGGGTTGGACAATTACCACTTTGTGTAAGCTGTAACAGAGCACTGAGACTGACAATTTTCCATCATTAATATGAGAGTAGAGTTCTTCATTTTTGTTTCTTAAATTGTTGTGATTCTTGGCATCTCTATTAGAAGGCCAAGGCCTGCCTTCTCATAGAGATAGCCGGTTTAAGTATGTAGAGTAGTTTAGATTTACTTCTGTTGTGTGGTGTGGAATTATTGCAGATGTTACTGGTAGCTGCAACAAAGAATTAGCTTTCCTTTTGGTAGTTCATAAATTGCATCTTGAATAGTTGTAGCAGATTGGTGTGATGGTCGACTATGTAGAATAATTTATTTAATTGCATGTGTGTTTTAATCAGCTGTGACAGCCAAGCTCAGTTTCAATATCTTTCAGTGATTTATGCTTTCTAGGACTTCCAGTAATTATCAGTTTAGAGTTCAAGCTTGTATTTCAATTCTGGTTGTTGTATCTTCAATTGCATTCCTAGATTAGACAGATAATGGTAGAGTTACAGTAGCCACTGGATAGATCATTTTGGTAAAGATTGAATGCTGTAGTTTGATAATTATAGGATTTAACTTCTTGCAAAAGTAATCTAGTTCAATTTCATTATTAGATCATTAAACTGCTAGGTTGATTTCTGTAGGAAGATTGTTGCACTTTGGATTCTTAGATGTATGAATTAGATTAGTTTTCTTTATGGAATGAGTTGGTTGAGCAGATAGGTAGGGTTATTATCTACATTTAGTAAATCAGTTGCTTGATTTGTTTATGCATAGATTGTGCTTATTGCCTTTGAAATAAAAGACTTCCCTAGGTTTAACAATTTATATTGACCATCCTATGTGTTAAATTTAATTAATTGACATATAGGGTGACCAACATTTTGGCGTCGTTGCCGGGGATGGTAATAGATAGACAAAGTCAGTAGTTGGTTTTATTTGGTTTTATTTGATTTTATTTTAGTTCAATTATTTACAGCATGCATGAATACAAGAAAAACAAATCGGGAACCCCCTTTAAATACTAACATTGTGGGAGGAAGAGGTCGAGGTCGTAATGCAAGTCAGGGAAGACACACATACATTGATGAGATAATTTCTAGAGCTGATTCTTCCACTAGACCACCGCAGAAATCTACAGGCAGGGGAAATTATGTTCCTCCCAATCTTGAACATTTAGCATCCACAATGGAGAATACAACGGGACCTTCAACTCCTGTTGCAGAAAGTAAACCTCCTGAAGATAAGGGAAGCACTGTAGGTGCACCAGATAGAGAGGAGATCTATCATATCGACGAAACCAGAGTTACTAAAGAGGTGTGGTTGGAGACTCGCCGAATAGTAGAGGAAGAAAGAAGGCAAGAAGAAGAAAGGAGAAGAGAGGAAGAAGCTAAAGTAGAAGAAGAACGCATAAAAGAAGCTGTTGAATTTTGGACTAGAACCATGGCTGGTAGAGAACAGGAGGACGAGAATGAACATGGGAATAACCGGGAAGAAGAAGGAGAAAATAATCATCCTGGTAATACCGTGGCTACATTAGAATTCCCTATCCTCCAAATACCTGGAGCAGCTCCTATGAAAAACATCTCACCATCAGTTCTCCCGAATTTTCATGGTAAGTCCTCTGAGGATCCTGATGAGTTTCTTTTTGAGTTTGATATCCTCTGTCGCAGCTATGATTATACCTCTAGTGCTCAGAAGCTGAAGTTATTCCCAGCCACCTTGAAGGGAAATGCTCTGTCCTGGTTCATGAGTCTGGGTGGTGAGACCATTACTACTTGGGACCAAATGAAAAACAGCTTCCTTTCTAAGTATCAAGAATATTGCAGAACTAGGGATAGGAAAGAGGAGTTGTTTAAAATGGTTTAGAGGGATGAAGAAATTCTGGAAGAATTTGTGGAAAGATTGTTGTACAATTTACAAAGATCTGGTCATGATGAGATTGGCAAGGATGTGCTCAAGATCATCTTACTAAGGGGAATTAGAGAAGATTGCCTTGATATGTTAAATCTACTAGGAAAAGGGGATATCTCGAAGGAACCTTTCAAAAATATTATTGAATTATGTCGAAGGTACTCCAGGGGATCCTCTAGAACCAGCAAACGAGACAAAGATCGAGACCAGGATGTCTTCACTAGGACTCAGAAGTTAGCTAGTGGAGGGGCCACTCGAGCAGAAATAGGCAACTTACTGGAGAAATTTAAAACAAATATGATGAGCTCCATTTCCTCATAATTAGATGCCATGAGAGCAAAACAAAAGCAAGTGGTAGAAGATCTTACACTTGGTGTATTATGTCCTATATGTAGGAAAAAGCACCCACTGAAGGAATGCCCATTGGACAAAGCAGAGGTATGTAGGATATGTGAACTCGAGCATGATACTAAGGAGTGTCCTTCCTTACCTAAGGTCAAAGCAGTCCTGCAGACATCTATTCCAGATGTCGAGCCAGCATACTTCATGGCACAGAACAAACCATGGCAGCCTCGAAACCAAGGTGTGAATCCATACTCAGCATTTTTTCTGAATAATATGAATGGAATGAACAATATGCATAATATGAATACACAATTCCCTTCACATTATTCTAACAACTAGTGTCATCCATCTCATAACCGAATGCAAAATCCTAATTCATGGACACCATGGTCATAGCAGTCAAACCATCCTTCTTGGAATTCCAACTGGAGAAATTCTTACCAAGGAAATAACTTTCCCCATCACCGGACTCAGTATCAACAGTACCCTCCTCAATAGTATCAACATCAGTAGTATCAGCACCAATAGTACCAGCAACCATAGCTCCCTTTCCAAAATAATGCCGCACCTATGAATGTACCACTTCGACCACAACTACCTGCACAACCTAACTCGAACCCAAACAATAAAGCAGTCCACCAGTTTGAGACTGCCAACATGCCTGCGTATTCCATTACTCAGATTCCCTGCAATGATATACAATTACAATCAGGGAGGGTGGTGGAACCTATTATCACCAAGGATGTTTCATCCCCAGTGATTGAAACTAGAGTAAATCAACACTATGAGAACATGGTTAATTCAACAAGCCCCATCATTGAGGATGCCGATACTCATACTAAAGCAGTAGTTGAAACTTGGAAAGCAACACATGATGTATCATAGCCTACACAGTTGAATAAAGAACCACCATACCCTGAACGATTGGCCCTGCAAAAAACAGTGGAACAACCCCGATTTGATCTCGTGGGAGAACTAAAAAATTTGTATGTTAAAATTCCACTGTTACAGGCCCTTCATGATGTTGCCATTTATGCCAAGACTATTAAATATTTAGGTGTCAAGAAACCAGGAAGAAGGCCCAGGGATCCTCCCACTGTCCACGTGTTGGGAAAGCTTTCAGAATTAATAATGAGGAAGGCCCTTGTGGCAAAATACGATGACCCTGGGAACCCGACTGTTACAGTTCACATAGGGAACACACAGATTCCAAATGTCTTGGTGGATTTAGGTGCAAGTATTAACGTTATGACCATAGAAACTGTAAAGAAATTGGGACTCACTAATATTCAGCTTACCCCTACCATTTTGGAACTTGCTGATAGATCAACGATCAAGCCTGAAGGGATCCTAGATGACCTCGTGATCTCAGTTGAATCGTGGGAATACCCTGCGGATTTCTTGGTGTTACAGCCGAAATCCCAGTTGGGGGGACACCCATTGATCCTGGGGAGACCGTGGTTGTCCACAGCAAATGCCTGTATCAGCTGTCAGTCAGGGTCTATGACCATTTCAGATGGAACTGAGATCAAGAATTTAACCCTATACCCTCCAGCTCGACCAAGCACAGAAGCTGAGACTCCATTATGGGAAGATCTGGAGGAGGAAGAGGGTGTGCAGCCATTACTAACCATAGGGAGAGCCTTAACGTTTAAAGATGAAACAGAGGATGATGCCATTAATAGTTTCATCAATGAGCCCACGTCAGTCAATCAAAATGTCTATCAGATCTTGGACAATACTCTAGCTGCAACAGAACAAGAAAAGCTTACAGAAGAAACTCTAATCGGTGATGACAGTATAATTCTAGCACTTAAGAATTCGAAGAGTGTTCCAATATAAATTGGGCTAGGAAAAACATTGAACATCAATCCTAATCTGGCACCTAATGAGCTAGAACAACTAGTCACTCCATTGAAACAACGTAAGGTAGCTTTCGCTTGGGAGTACACAGATATGAAAGGAATTCCTTCTCATCCATGCACCCATCACATTTATATTAAGAGCGACTCCAGGCCTGTATGTCAACCACAACGAAGGATGAACTCGAACCTCAGAGACATAGTGAAAGAAGAAATCCAAAAACTTTTGGAAGTAGGATTTATATACCCAATTTCAGACAGTGAGTGGGTTTCTCCAATTGTGATCGTGCCAAAGAAGAATGGAAAATGGAGGGTCTGCGTGGACTACAGAGAACTGAACAAAGCAACGTAGAAGGACCATTTCCCCTTACCTTTCATTGATCAGGTCCTTGATACCTTGTCTGGAAAAAAGTATTTTTCCTTTCTGGATGGCTTTAGTGGCTATAACCAGATACAAATTGCTCCAGAATATCAAGACAAAACTGCTTTCACCTGTCCATGGGGGACTTTTTCTTACCAAGTACTTCCTTTTGGGTTGTGCAACGCACCAGCTACATTTCAGAGAGCAGTGATTGGGATCTTTTCAGAAATGGTGAATGATTGCATGGAAATTTTTATGGATGACTTTACTCCATATGGTGATAGTTATGAAGAAGCATTGAAAAATTTAGAAAAGGTCTTGAAACGCTGTGAACAGAGCCAGCTCTCTTTAAGCACTGAAAAGTGCCACATGATGATGAGTGAAGGCATAGTGCTGGGGAACTTCATCTCTTCCGACGATATCCAGGTAGATCCATCCAAAATCAAGGTAATTGAAAATATACCAACTCCTGGAACACAGAAGGATGTACGTAGCTTCCTGGGGCATGCTGGCTATTACAGAAGGTTCATAGAAAAAAATTTCAAACTAGCTTCTCCTTTATTCACCCTGTTGATGAAGGATGCACAGTTTGTCTGGAATGATGTGTGCCAAACAGCGTTTACTGAGCTAAAGAGAAGGTTGTCTACAACACCCATCTTACAAGGGCCCAATTGGGCTCTGCCTTTTCACATTTCTTCAGATGCTTCAAATACTTACATTGGAGCAGTTTTGGGACAGCAGGAAGGTAATGCTCCTTATGCCATTTACTACATTAGTAAAAATTTGTCTCATGCTGAACTAAATTATACTGTTACAGAAAAAGAATTTCTTGCCATTTTTTATGCCATCAATAAATTTAGACATTATATTACTAGATATTCTACTTTTGTGCACACCGATCATTATGCTATCAAGTATTTAATGAATAAACCAATCACGAATGCTAGAGTTACTAGATGGTTGTTACTGTTACAGGAATTTGATATCACAATTATTGATAGACTAGGAAAGCAAAATGTTGTTGCAAATTTTTTATCTCAACTTACTAACAGTGATGACAATTTACCAGTCGAAGATTCCTTCCCTGACGAACATTTGTTTGCAGTATCAGCTCATTCCCCATGGTATGCAAATATTGCTAACTTTTCGACTGCAGGTAAGCTCCCAGCACATCTGTCAAAGAGAGAAAAAAGGAAGATCATACAACAGAGTGCTAGGTACTGC
This sequence comes from Larix kaempferi, assembly GCA_027924585.1. Lineage (NCBI taxonomy): Eukaryota > Viridiplantae > Streptophyta > Pinopsida > Pinales > Pinaceae > Larix > Larix kaempferi. The sequence goes on along the minus strand of BSBM01000017.1, from coordinate 23,184,508 downwards.
TGGATTGATGGCCATCTTTTCTACACAAGGCTTGATTTAGAAATCAGAATATGTGTTAGAGAAGATGAAATATTTAGCATTCTTAAAGCTTGCCATGATGAGCCCTATGGGGGACATTTTGCTGATAAAAGGACAAGTCATAAAGTTTTGAGAATGGGCTATTTATGGCCTACATTGTTCAGAGATGCGAAGAAGTATGTTCAGGCATGTGATAGCTGCCAAAGGATGGGCCAACCCAACAGATTAGATGAGATGCCTTTACAGCCACAGCTTGTGGTTGAACCGTTTGATAGGTGGGCTCTAGATTTTGTAGGGCCTATCAACCCTCCCTTAGAGTAGAAAGTTTACATCTTGGTTTGCACAGATTACATGACCAAATGGGTAGAAGCTGTAGCCCTGGTTAAGGCCAATGATCAGGCTATGATTGATTTCCTGTATGAAGAGATTTTTACTCGGTTTGGAGTACCTAAGGAAATCATTACAAACGGTGGACCACAGTTTGTGTCTCACAAGCTGGAATCACTGTTACAGAAATTTCATATTAAGCACAGAATAACCTCGCCATATCATCCACAGGCCAATGGCCAAGTGGAGAGCACAAACAAAGTTATCGAGGCTATTCTGACAAAAATAGTGAAGAGCCACCGTAAATATTAGGATGAAAGGCTTCTAGAGGCACTATGGGCCTATCATACTACGTGGTGTAATACCACTGGTTTTTCCCCATATGAGTTATGGTAAGAACGTTGTTTTTCCAATTGAATTTGAAATCAGAACATTGAAAACAGTTGTGGAATCAAACCTGGATTTATCAGAGGCACAGAGGAACCAACTGAATCAACTCAATGAATTGGATGAGAAACGCACAGCTGCAGTACATCATACAGCTTTAATCCAACAACAGCGCTCTAAGTGGCATGATCGATTTATAAAGAAGAAAGTATGCCAAGAGGGGGACTGGGCCCTGTTGTATGATTCACGGTTTAAGAGGGACTTTAAGGGAAAATTGCGCACTCGTTGGTTGGGACCCTATCAAACAGATTGGATATTTGATAATGGAACAGTCCGGTTGATCACCATTGATGAAAATCAAGTACCATTATTCGCAAATGGTCATCGGCTGCGACTGTATCACAAGCCGATCTCAAGGGAAGCTTTCGTTTCGCAGGTTGCAAGTGATCTAGAGTATCAGTTAACGCCAGGGCAGGGATCTTCCTCAAACCCTGTGAATTCCTAAAAGCTGCAATTTCCACACATATTTTGTACATAAATAATTGGTTTTTCTTTCATTCTATCTTTTATCTATTTTTTATCTTTTGCACTTGATCGGTTTGTTTTGAAGAACTGTGTGCAGGAACTAATTGGAAGAACAACAGTCGTCACTGGGCCAGACGATTGCAGACACCCCACATTTGTTCCTGATCTAATAAAGCTCTTTTTAAAAAGATGGATGATTGGTTACCTTTCAGCAGTCAGCTGAAAGATTGTTTGTCACTTCATTCTGACACAGTTGCGACTCCTTTCCTTTCTCATTCTTCCTATTCCAACAGCTGTGACTCCGCCACTTTTGCCCATTCTGCCAAATTCCACAACTACAACTCCGCTATTTCCGCTCACCTTTCTAAGTTTGGCAGTTGCGACTCTGCTATTTCCACTCACCTTTCTAAGTTTGGAAGTTGCGACTCCTCTATTTCCGTTTCATTTTGACCCCTTTCCAGCAGCTGCGACTCTACCACCTTCGTCCATTCCGCTAAACCTAGCAGTTGCGACTACGCTGTCCTTGATTATTTTTCTAAGACTAGCAGCTGTGACTTCGTTCTTTCCACTTCATTTATGCTCCTTCCGTACAGCTGCGACTCCGCTATTTTTTATCAATCCGCCAAATCCAGCAACTATGACTCCACTAGTTTATCTGCTCTCCGATGGATGATGCCAATGATGATTCAATTAGGTGTCATTTTTGTTACTCGCTCCACAAGATCCAACCATGGTTCGTCACGAATGAAAATTTTGGGTGTTTTGAGTAGTTGTCAGCTCGCATGGCGTGGCCACATCACTTCAGCATGTGTGCATTTATGCTTAATGACGGAGATGACAAAAGGGGGCTATGATGGTTGGCGCGCCATGATGATTAACTCACGGTCGGATGCATAGCGTGAAGGTACGGATTCTAACTATAAACATGATTAGGCATCTATTGACGTCGCAAATAATAATGGTTATGTCTGTCATTCCTCCCTGCCATTTATCCTGGCGAGAATCGTGTTTAAGGCCACTATTCATACTCCTGATCATGACTATCATTCTATTCGATTCGTGTGACAAACCAGCCATAAATCTTACTTCGAAACTAACACTGCCACCTTTCCAACACGGCTCAATTCAACTCTTGACTATCCGTCGACCGTGCCAGCATGCAGACAGTTCGATAGTTGGAGCTGTGACTAGCACATTTGTTACAACTTCTTGCAGAAGTTTAGTGATATGGGTATTCCTGTAAGGTATGAACCTCTAACAATATAACCCTTGTATAGAAACAGAGATGTCTTTATCATTTTTCAAGAAGCAGGATGGACAACTTATTTTCAACGCCTGAGTGGTTTTCATGAGGAAACAACCCTTGAATTTGCTCAAAATTTGACGAACACTCATTCAAAGGTTTGAGGAATAAGGGTAGATGTTTTAGAGGTAATTCTGGCGGAAGTAACAGGAATTTCTGGAGTTGGGCGACGCTGGTTTAGTCGAAAACGCTATCATCCAACCGTAGTTGAAGACTTTCTTGCAGCTGGAGAAAGTGTTCGACCATTGCGTAGGGGAATAGCCTTGGAAACTCTTCCACATCCGTGGGACCAAGTTGCAATCTTTTTGAAGAAATATATTACCTGCGAGGGGAGGTATAGTGTTGTTTATATCAATGAATTTTTACTTCTATCACATTCACAACACAGCCGACTGCTAAACATGCCGTACTTTCTTTTTCAATATTTGCAACGCATGGCTTACTATGCTAAAGGTGCTCAGCACCCCTTAGCATCTCTCACAAATCATGGGCTCATTAAATTTCTTATCTTACGATCCCTTGGACAGCATAATTTGACATGGGATCAATTTCTGGACTGTCCAAACCTCCCTCGTGAGTTGTCTTTAGATATATTGCATGAGGACTGGAGTTCCTCAAATTCAGTTGGGGGGAGGGAAGATGGAATACCTGAGGAGAAAGCTACAGAGGAGGATGAAAAGGGGGCAGCTAAAACTGAAATGGAAAATGAAAACCCTCAAGCAAAGGCAGTATTAGAAAATGAACAAGTAGTCACGAACGTAGAATCTTCTCCCATAGTCATAAGGACTTTAAATCAGAAGGAGGGAGTTGGCTCTATTTCTAAGGCAATAGGATTCTCCTTACCTCGGATAAAAGGATGGTCGATGAGCATGGGCCATTCATCTCGCTCAGTGAAGAAGAGGAAGATCGAAATTGTTACTACAGCAGAAGCAGTTCATCTGGTTAGGGTAGACAGTGGGACTCCTATTTTTAAACCTCAACCACCTGCTGACACACAAGAACCTGCTGTAGAAGAACCTCAACTAGATAATCTTCTATTTGAAAATGAGTTGCTAAAGGAGGAAGTGCAAGATCTTCGGGCAGAACTAGATAAATGGAAGGAAACTGGCAGGGAACAGGAAAAGAAGTATGTGGATGCAAGGGCAGAAGCTGCAGATCAATTGAGGAATTTACTGTCCATTTGGAGAATGGGAGTACAGCAAGAGATAATATGTCCATAATGTGGAGATATTTTTAATCTGTCAGGGCTTAAAGTTACAATGGTATACCTAGTAGTTCAGGGATCTGCAAAAGCAAGGCAATCAGAGAAGTCATTTGCAGACTAAAATCATCAGGAAAAGGACACTGTCACACAAGAACCAGCAACCTTAAAATTTTGTTGAAAGTATAATTTAGATTGAAGCTGCTAAGGGCAGGAGGATGCTGTTACACAAGAACCAGCATTCCCAATGATGATTAGAAATTTTATTTCCTCAACTGGAATAATAAGAATAGGGGTCAGCCTCAGAATCGAACTAATCAGCTATTGCATGAGGAAATGCAAATGGATAGTTGGGGGGAGATGTTGGGCCCTAGAAATGCCCCTTTTTAACCATACCTATTTCATCATTTTTCCAGACTTTACTTTACTTTTGTAAACCATATGCATGCCTTTTCCAAATCATTCAGCAATCCTAATAAGGTATAAATCATTATTGTTTCATTTAATTATGCCTAATACTGTTATGGTTACGAATCCTGATCCTTGGTTTATGCTAACATTTGTGAGTGCATCTAGTCAAAATCTAAAGCGTGGGTGTATCAGCCACATGGCGCGAACCATTACTCTTCAAAGTGCCGGCTCCTCATACTCCAAGGAACAGCACATCCTCCACGCGAGCTGTAACAGATCCTCACTGTAACAAATTCCACTGAAACAGAGCCTAGCTGCGACAGACAGGTTGCATTCCAGTTGCTGAGTCTGTTGATCCATTAATTATTAGAGCAACAGCATCCTTCATGATTAACAGTCTTGTTTAATACGGTTGTATCAGTTGGTTGTAACTCCGTAGCATGAAGATCATAGATCTTCATTGCTGCACGAATACAGTGGATCTGAAACTATATTTTCCTTGTATAAATTCCAGAAGGCTCTCGTAGCCTAGGGTTGGACAATTACCACTTTGTGTAAGCTGTAACAGAGCACTGAAACTGATGATTTTCCATCATTAATATGAGAGTAGAGTTCTTCATTTCTGTGTCTTAAATTGTTGTGATTCTCAGCGTCTCTTTTAGAAGGCCAGGGCCCGCCTTCTCACAGAGATAGCCGGTTTAAGTAGGTAGAGTAGTTTAGCTTTACTTATATTGTGTGGTGTGGAATTATTGCAGATGTTACAAGTAGCTGCAACAGAGAATTAGCTTTCCTTTTGGTAGTTCATAAATTGCATCTTGAATAGTTGTAGCAGATTGGTGTGACAGTCGACTGTGTAGGATAATTTATTTAATTGCATGTGTGTTTTAATTAGCTGTGACAACCAAGCTCAGTTCCAATATCTTTCAGTCATTTATGCTTTCTAGGACTTCCAGTGATTATCAGTTTAGAGTTCAAGCTTGTATTTCAATTCTGGTTGCTGTTGTATCTTCAATTGCATTCCTAGATTAGATAGATAATGGTAGAGTTACAGTATCCACTGGATAGATCATTTTGGTAAAAGATTGAATGCTGTGGTTTGATAATTATAGGATTTAACTTCTTACAAAAGTAATCTAGTTCAATTTCATGATTAGATCATTAAACTGCTGGGTTGATTTCTATAGGAAGATTGTTGCACTTCGTATTCTTAGATGTATGAATTAGATTAGTTTTCTTTAAGGAATGAGTTGGCTGAGCAGATAGGTAGGGTTATTATCTACATTTAGTAAATCAGCTGCTTGATCTGCAGAATGAATTGGCCTTTGAAATAAAAGACTTCCCTGGGTTTGACAATTTATATTGACCATCCTATTTGTTAACTTTAATTAATTGACATATAGGGTGACCAACAAGAACAATCTTGGTGACTCCATTCTTGAGAATTCCAAGAAGAAGCCAAGAGAAAATGCAACAGAAACTCAAGGTAATGCACATGCTTCAATTTCAATTAATTCTTATTTGGATGCATGAATCATTGATTCAGAAGAATCACACCACATGGAATCCATAAAAGATGTCCTTTCATCTTTAAAATCATGCACAGGTCCTCCTATTCTAATGGGAGATGACTCTCTAGTAGAAATTTCTAGACAAGGGAGATTGGAACTCAAAAATGGAAGTTTCGAGAATTTATTGCATGTTCTAAAACTCTTTGTAAATCTACTCTATGTTTATAAAATCACATGCATGAAAGGGAAAGAGGGTTGAATTCACCCGGATTCAGTGCCCATATTTGACATGGAAGATAACTCTTGAATTGATGTCGGTGAGGTAAATCATCAATCTAGATTGTACGCATTCTCTGAATTTATTGCTAAATCTGATTCCACATTGCTACTAACCCATGCCAATGATGATAGTAGAATTTGGCACTAATGATTTTTCCACTTAAATTGCAAGTACATGCAACAAGTCAGCAAACAAGGAATGGTTAAAGTTATATCCACTTAAATTTTAGTTACATGAGAAGGTATCCCATTTATAGCAATGGAGGAGGAAAAGCTATAGCCACTACAAAGAAAAGGACCTATAGCAGAGGTTTAGAAGAGGGTTTTAGTGCTACAAGATTGGTCAAAATTCTCAAAAAAACCTCCACTACAACCTCCGCCAATGGTATCGGTTGTTTTGGTGGAGGTTTTTATGGAAATTTATTATAACTTAAAAAAGAATAGGTAGCTGAAAGCTTTAGCAGATGTTTTTTTATCGATGCACTTTATTGAAACAAGCGCACTGGTGCTAACCAACTCAAAACACACTGGTTCTTTTAAAAGAAATATATGCACTAATGCACACCAAAATTTGTAAGCATTATACGCATCGGTGCGCACCAAAATTTTAAACGGAACCAATGCTTTATAACAATATATGCACCAGTGCTTTATACTAAAGGTAGAAATGGTGCTTACGAACTATTATAAAGCACCGATGCTTACTAACAATTACAAAGCACTAGTGTGATAAGTGAAGGAAAACGCATCAGTAAAGTTGACTGGCGTGTTGTTTGTCGCTATATTTTTAAAATTTAACAGTGATGTCAATATACAGTGGTGCACCAATGCGTAATAATAAAAAAATCATCGGGGCATGCAATGAGTATTCGATCGAAACTATCAAAAGCATCGGTGATTATTTTCTATTTGGTGAATAGTGACTATTGGCATCGCACTAGAATATCTATATTTTATTTTTATTTTGTTTAATTTCAGTATTCATTTGAAATTGAAATATTTTTTTATAATAATATTCATTTGATATTAATTTGTTATATCATAAATTTCTGCATCTATTGTGATATTTAATCATCCATATATTTGGTTAGCGATATAACATTTCATAAAAACATTCGAGAATGCAATAGAATAAAAAACTTTATTTTATTATATATCAATAAGAGGCCCTTTGTCATACAAAATGGGACAACATAAAGTCCAAAATAATCAAAATGTCAACATGCATATAATTGCACACTTATTGGAAACATGTTCTCTTTCAATTGGGACAATATGTCTAGTACATTATACAAAATGTCTAATTTTCACAGACAGTTATTTCAAAATATACAGTAGCTTGAATTAACATCCAAAATATATGGATCAACATTCTTTGCTAGAACTGTTGTCAGTGCTCGAGCCAATTGCATGACTTGGGTTATTTGGTTGAATGTTTTATTGATTTCCTCAATTGTGTTCCTCTTATTTAGCTTCCATATCCAAACATAAAAATAAAGTGTAATAAATGTATCTACATTGTTGGGAATAATAAAAATTAAAATAAATAGTATACATGAATGTAAATTGAAAAGCGACATACCATAGAAAGAATTGAGCCCTAAATTATACACATTCTTTCAAAACCAAATCGCATGCATTCTCTCAACAACTCTTATGTTGGCTCCACTCCATACTTTGTTTCCCTCAAGTTTTATACCCCGTAACAAATCATAGATTTGATATAAAGAATTTTTGTTATTATAGTAATTATAAAATGAGAGAAGTAAAACAGCATGGATACTTGCAAATTCCACTATTAATTTTTGATACACCAACATATACTCGCAACCCTTACTTAACCCAATATTAATCGATTCTTCTGATGGCTCTTCTTTGTATATTAACACATGTTTGAAGACATCCAAGTATGGTTGGTGTAATCACAACCAATATGAAATCTTAAGTTGTTATAAGGAAATCACAACTACTCACAAACTTTGCTATCAACCCCTTTTTTCCTTGTCATTGTTTCTTACGTGAAACAAAACAATTGAAAATTAATATTTAATGATAAATTAATTAATTAGATGTATATAATAGAAAAATTCAATGATTTCATACATTTGAAGCACATTGTTGTTGAGATGGCTCCTCGTATGATACAATTATGTCCATTTCCTTGACCATCTCCTTGTACACCTTTTTGTACATTCCTACTGGCATATTTCGGGCATCACCTCCTTAATCCTTTGGGATTTTCATAATGTTCCTGAAAATGTAAAATGACATTAAACTCCTTTGATCACTCTTCGCATCGCTTCGATATTTATGCTCGATCAGGGGAGACTTTATGATATGGGCCCCATTCCCTTGACAAACAACTTGCTAAAAGGGTCACAGTTGTATTACCTATCGGTGACGGTGATGGCAGTTCTAGGGCTCGTGATAGGCAGTTTGAAGAGACCACTTTTTGAGCCCTGAATGACCCTGAGGCCGCCATGTGGTCGTGGCAGTTTACATTTAGGGTTTCCCCAGGCTCTTTAAACATCGTTCACTTCGGGTCCTCGAATGAAATATCCATTGTTGATTTGTTCCTAGTCGCAATTTTGATTTAAGATCAACTTGATTCCTCAATAATCGATCATCACGAATCTGGAAGGCCAAACTTTTCTTCCATGCTCCTGCGGCAAAACGGATCTGATGCTTGAAATTAGATGGCCAGCTTTGCCTGCAATCTGCGATGTTGTCCGTTGTCGGCTGTATCACAATTTTAGTACTAACAATTGCTTTCATTTTTCTTTAAGGTGATCAAATTTGTTTTGTCCCCCATCATGTGGCTTGAACACCCACTATCAATGTACAACTCATCCATTTTATTATGTGCAGATAATGCAACCTATATAAATAAGGATTCTTCTTTCTTTTGTTCCCTTGATTCCAGGTTTCTTTCCATGATTGTTGGGATTTCCTCTTTCTCCTTTTTTATGAAACTACTTCTACAAAACCATGTTTATGTCCATAATTGTTGCATTTATACCATATACTATTATAATTTCACAAAGGATCAAAATATTTGTGAATATCCATATTTATTCCTTTCATTTCTTCTACAATCTATAGCTTTGTGACCAAAACCATTAGAAGTATAATAGTAACCAAAAAAATAATTTTGGTACCAAATTGCACAATTCTATCTTGATTGAAAAAACTTCTTAACTTTGTCATTGTGAGGACCATTTGTATTTTGAGGAGCATCCTCTTCTTTTCTCCTATCATATTCAACATCAATAGGATTTTTGAGTATATCAACATAACTCTTGATGTTTCTTTCACCCATCGGTCATAAGGAAATTGATTCTTCTTTCACAATTTCCTTCTCCTTAATGTGGCCAAGACCAATTTTTTCAAATGGAAGCATTTGACAATTTAAGATGTCATATGGAGTTACAGAGCTCTTGTCAAATTTTAGATTGGAATTTGACTTCTTTTTAGACTAACTATTTAATATTCTAGACTATTGTTAGTATCTTCCTTTTCCTTTAGATGAGCTCTCAAAACTTCTTCAATTTTCTTAGCCTCTTCAACTTGATTTTTTAGTGTGATGATATTTTTTTTATTCATCGTAGTTTTCTTTTATATAGAGTATTTCCTTTCTGTATTTTTTCAATTGTCCCTTTTGTCGCCGTTTCTTTTTCCTCAATATTTCTATTTCATTTAGAGCATGTATTAGTTTTCCTTCAAGATCTGCCTCTCTGTCAATCTTAGATTTGACTTCTCCTTCTAGATTAATGTTTTTATTTTCTATAGCATCATTCATTGTTTCTTGGGACATGAAGAGAATCTCTTTAGTATCATCATCACTGTCACCATAGGATTTGTTGTCTCCATTGGCATATAAATTCTTCTTGTTTTTATTGAACTTTATTTTATTTTCAGTCATGCCCCTTTCATAATTTTTCTTGTTTCTCTTGAAGCTTGAATCTTCATTTTCATCATCATTTTTATTCTTTGCATAAGGACATTTAGAAGCATAGTTTCCTACTGTTAGGATATTTCAATACTCCATCATTGTCCCACCTAGCATTATTTACTTTTCCTAGTTGTTGATGATGTCATTTTCCCCCTAGTGGTATGCAGATGTCATCCAGGATCCATCTACCACCTTCTGAGCCTTGCATGCATCATTTTAGGACCACTTCAGTCAATTCCCTATTTTATAGGAACCTACTAAGTGTTCCAGTGAGTCCACCTGAGTTATCTGACTCTTGTGTGGGGTTAGAGCTCAGGATGCCACTGATTGTGGCCTCATGCACCCTTTTATGAATGGCATGCATGACAGACTCACTATTGCGCCCTCCTTAGTCAGTTAACTGATTGTGACTTTCATTAGCTGAGTTTAGGTTCAGTTCAGTTGACTTTGAGTCTTCTCAATCACTCCAGTGGTGATAATCCCTATCTTAGACCAACTGAGGTTTGAATTCTCTTGCATGATTCGAATTATCTCCATTGTAATATCATTTTTTATTATACTCATTAATTGGAACATGTGACATTATTCTGCTCCTATCTTATTTCTACTGCATAATTATTCTTTTGCTATTTTTTACTGCAATTTTCACTCGCATTCAACTTTTCTGCTCATTCTTTCTTTGTGAGATATCCTCAGCTCTTAGATCTGTTGTGACATAAAATTTCACATGGTATCAAATCCCATGAGAGAATAGGTTGAGCAACTGCTTTCGGTAGTGCACCAGAAGCCTCTGGATTTCCACAGCAAATCTGGGTGCCATTGCATTGAATTCATTGGATAAATCCAATGAGGTCTATCCATGTGTGAAGGATTCAGATAAAGGGGCCTACTTTCCTAAAGCAGTGCTCAATAGAAGTCTACCTCCATTATTAATATATTTTTGCAAGTTATTCAAATTTTTTGAGTGCAGCAGCAGTTGCAACAATCTTCTGCAGTTTCTACAGTTGCAACAGTTTCTTGCAGTTTTCAGCAGTTATGCTGCAGTAGCAGTAGCAAATATTTTCCATTTTTTTTGCAGGTATTCTACAACAGCTTCCATGAATCTGAAATCAATTCCTCCTCTCTCTCCATTCAACTATGATGAGTGGAAACCAAAGATGATAGCATATCTGAAGAGACGAGGTCTTTTTGACATGTGTATTGGTGTTGTGAGATATTTTGCTTCCTGTGAAGAAGAGAATGACTGGCTAATTGACTGTGACAGATCCTTTGGAGAAATGTATATTTCTATGTCTCCTAGTATGTGCTACCTCAAGGAAACTGCTGAAAATACAAGTGATCTATGGGCCCAACTGGACAAAGCATTTGGAAAGCAAAATGAAGAGATTGGTGCAAATTATTTGGAGAACAAGCCCAATGATACCTCCTTAAGTGTTCTCTCTAATTATTTCTCGGCCTCAATCATATCTCATGATGAAGTTGTTCAAGATGAAGAAGAAGTTGAAGATTCAACACTCATGTTCTCAATGTCTTCTATTTCCAATTATCAGCAAGATAAGTCAATTCATACTCTACAATCTAAAGAGGTTCTTAAATCCTCTCTTTCACATGAGTCTACTGGTGTGCAAAATGATGATCTATTGAATGATTTGGAGGTTAAATCAGAGTTTGGAGGTGATACATTCTCCCTCCTTGATCACATGCTTCCTATTAACTTCTATTTTTATCATCGGAACATGCTCTCATAGTTTCTTTGAAGATGGAGGAGACTACCATTCGCTTGGGTTCAAGTCTCAGGAATATTTTGGTTATTTTTGTTTTGATCTCACCCCTGCTGGTTCAACGGAGATCACAAGAAACCATCTATCAATTCTTGCAGATGATTTGAATTCCAAGCCACCACCATCATGTCATAGTTCATTTGGTTATGATATCACCTATGTTGGTTCAAAGGAAATATCAAAGAACTGTCTACATATTCTTGGATTTGATCCTACCTCAGCTGGTTTGAATCACATGTTCCAAGATGATCTTCATATTTTTGGATTTGTTCTCACCATGTTCGGTCTGAAGAGCAAGTTCAGAAATCCTCCATATTTGCTTGCATCCACTGAAGGAGAATACAATAACATGTTTTTGGAGCAAGATCTACTTCCTCCCAAGAGGAAGATGCCTCTAGACATATGATCAAGCATCAAACCTACTTGAATTTGGAGAAATTAATCTTTTGGTGTGTTTCATTCCAATTTGAGGGGGAGGTTTCCCATGAGGTTTTCCTCATTTCCTTGGTTCATGGACTGTTCTTTATTTTTTATCATTTATTTGATTGTATGGGTGACCTTTGGTCTTAGTAACCAAGGCCCAGGATGCAAAATTATGGATTAAGGGGGGGTGTTAGGATATTTCAATACTCCATCCTTGTCTCACCTAGCATTATTTATTTTTCCTAGTTGTTGATGATGTCATTTTGTAATGTCCCCATTCAAATAAATGCATGGCAGGACAATTCCATCAATCCTACTAGTTCCTTAGGTTGGATGGATACATTTGGAATTGTAATAAGGGAGCTAATAAATGATGTTTAGACATTAGAATAGTTCAAGTATTTAATAAAGAGGTTGAATAAATAAATTCAAGAGAAATTCTAGGTGGCAATTGGTTTTGAAGACATATGGAGGATATGGGACCCACACAAGCTAGAATTGATGTGCCAAATGGCCTTCTCCTCTTGCAATTTCGAATCCATGGGAAGCCTAAGGTTCTTGGGATGAGTTAGAAGGCTCATACACGTCATTTAGCATCATAGGTCGAATTTGGATGGAGTGGTAACTTCCATGGACAAAGAAGAGTCAAACTAGAGGTTTGTGGACACTTGGGCTAGATTCCCTAACCCCTATGACAACAATGATGAAGAATCTATGACACCTATGACACAAATCAAACCTGAAGGCTGACATATGAAATATATGACATGTCAGGGCTAAAAATAGCCTCCAAGATGGCGCTCAAGTGAGTTAGGGAATCCAAAGAGACGCCAATTCGAATTTGGAGAAGGAGAGGGTTAGAATTGGAAGGACAAGTGGCATAGTTGGGAATCTCTTTTCAACTTGAGTTGGCATGAATCTCTTGGGAGGAATTTGACCCATGGAGGAACTTAGAAGACTAAGGATGTTTATAAAATACATAAATGAAGTAAGAGAGGAGATTTTATCATTTGATAAAAATTGCATTTGTGAAGAGAGAGCTAGTGGATGACTAGTTTCTTGCCTTAGCCAATTTCGAGGGTGAAAGATTCCCATCCAAGTTGGTGTTTGGAGAGGCCACTCGGGTATTTCTGGATATTTAATGGATTTGTATTTGCATGTGTAAGCTACAAGGCAGCTCATGGTTTCTTCTAGTGCAGCACTTTCCCTCCACCATTTCCAATTTTGATGGCATATTCTGGCTCCTTGAGGGAGGGTGCCTTTGGTGAGCTCTTGTACTCTTTGAGAGAGATTCTCATTATCCATTTCTGATTGTAATAAGCTTAATATAATCTATTATTCATCTTCAGAAAGTCTTAGGTCTAAATACCAAGTGGTTTTATGTAAAAATGATGATTAATGAGCAAACTATGACCATTTCCCCACTACATTGATGTATGCCATTGTAATGTTGATGATTTCGAATGAAAGAATGTTTCTCTGATATATTTATGATTAATGGAAAGCCATTGATGAGTGTTACAAGTTTCATGTTCAGCACTTAAAGTATTTGAAGTCATTTTGCTCAGTTTATTTGCATTTGGAAGAGATTTGGTGTCATTTCCCCAAGGGTCGAATTAGGGATTTGTTTGGGAGAAGGTTAGAACAGGTTTAAATACTAATTAATAGTGCACATGAGACCTTATTAATGTCCCTCAGACATACCCTACCTCTGTTCTGAATTTCAAATGGGTTTGGAGGCATTTGGAGAGCCATTTTCAGTACTTACCCTGGGGGGATTTGATCCCCAAATTGCTAGTTAAATTCCATACTTTGTCCAGAATCTTAAACAAGTTTGCAGAAGTATTTGGAGGGTCAGAAATCATCCCTGAACCTGATATTCAAGTCTTAATATCATTCATACACCCTCACAGAATATTTGGGAGCATTTGGATCAATTTGGAGACCTAGACATCAAAACTAGTCAAAGGTCGAAATTGGGGAAAAAGTGAAAAATTGGTCATTTGAATAAAATTATTAAAAAGTGAAATCACATATTTTCCCCCTAGTGTTGTGCAAATGTCATCCAAGATCCATCTACCACCTTTTGAGCCCTGCATGCATCATTTTAGGACCACTTTAGTCAGTTCCCTACTTTATAGGAACCTATTGAGTGTTCCAGTGCAGTCCACCTGAGTTATCTGAATCTTGTGGGGGGTTAGAGCTTAGGATGCCACTGATTGTGGCCTCATGCGCCCTTTTCTAACTGGCATGCATGAAAGACTCACTATTGCACCATCCTTAGTCAGTTAACTGATTGTGACTTCAGTTAGGTGAGTTTAGGTTCAGTTCAGTTGACTTTGAGTCTTCTAGAGCACTCTAATGGTGATAATCCCTATGCTAGACCAATTGAAGTTCGAATTCTCTTGCATGATTTGAATTCTCTCCATTGTAATATCATTTTTATTATACTGATTAATTGGAACATGTGACATTATTCTAATCCTATCTGATTTCTACTGCATAATTATTCTTCTGCTCTTTTTCACTGCAACTTTCACTCGTATTCAACTTTTCTACTCATTCTCCCTTTGTGAGGTATCCTCAACTCTTAGATCTGTTGTGACATAAAATTTCATACCTACTTCTCCAGAATTAAAACATTTACATTGAAGCTTAAATTTGTATTTTCTGGATCCCCTTTTGAGCTTTCCGGCAAAGTTGACTTCTTTTGTGTCTAATTCACTATCTGAGCTTCTACTTGACTTGTATCCTTTGATAATTGTTTTATTTGATGCTTTGAATGTTGCTTCTCTCTTTGATGACTTCTTTTCCTTGTCTATCCTCATTTCATATGCAATGAGGATTCCATGTAACTCATCCATTGTTAGCTTGTCTAGGTCTTTTGCTTCTTCAATTTTGGATACCTTAGGATCGAATCTCATTGGAAGAGATTTGAGCACTTTTTGCAAAATAAATGTTTCATCAACCTTTTCACCCAATCCTCTAATGACGTTGACAATTTCATCCAAAGGAAAAAAATAGGATGCAATATTTTCTTCTTCATTCATCTTAATACTCTCAAACTATCCTCTGTGAGTTTATAATTTTTCCTTCTTAACTTTGTCATCCCCTTCATATATATTATGTAACTTATCCCACTTTTCTTTTGTTGAATCAAAATGCATGAATTTGATAAATTATGATTATGTTAAACCATTCAGAATTGCCTTCATGGATTTGGCATTATTCTCACTGAGCATGTTTCTAGTTGTGTCTATAGGTGGATTTTTTGGAGTTATGTAGCGATCCTTAACTGCACCCCAAATTTCAAATCCAAGTGCCATCAAGTAGGTTCTCATTCTTATGCTCCAGAAAGCATAATTTGATCCATCAAATAATGGGGCTATGTTTGTAAAGAACCCTTCATGTCGATCCATGTGAGATCAAAGGATGTTCCCTCCAGTGGTTAAGTTGTCTCAAGGGAACCTTCTCTGATACCAATTGTTGGCACACTGGTCAATACTGAGAGGGGGGGTTGAATTAGTATTGAAGTTGTTTGTTAACTTTTTACTTCATTCAATACAAAAATAATTAAACAGTGCACAGAACACAAATATTTGAAGTGGAAACTCAAATGGGAGAAAACCACTTTGCAACTATTTTCCTTACAAGCACAAATTGTTACAATCTTTACAAGAAACCACCTGTGAGGGACACCAATCCCTTTTGTAAGAACCTACTTACAATCTTCAGGCTTCAACTTTCCAGTCACTCACCTATTGATATGATGAGGACACCAATCCTCTTTGTGAGAACCCACTTACAATCTTCAAGCACCAAACTGCCAGGCACCCACCTATTACCCACCTATTGATGAGATGAGGACACCAATCCTCTTTGTAAGCACCCACTTACAATCTTCAAGCAAAAGTATAAATGTTGGTACAGTTCTCTTCTTGTTCAATTGCTTTCTGCTAGTATTTAGTTTTCAATATATTTTAAGATCGTCATCTACAAGAAATCTGATAACTTGTCCTCTGTACCATTATACTTTGTCTCTTATGTGCTTTTGAAGTCAATGTGACTTGTCTCAACACACCAGTCACTACATGTAATTCTTATTTCCTGTAAGTACACTTCACAATGACAATTTCAAGATATCAACGTAATACCAATTTGTTTCCTATAAACATCAAGTGCTTTGATGCCCTTATATTATGCACAAAATTTCTTGTAATCACTTGAAATTATTGCCCTGATTTCATGAACAGAATTTCCTGTAATTACTATAATTTTTCTTCCTGTAAAAATTTAAGTTCGTTTTATGTAACCATCTACATAAAACCCAGAATAACTCATATCATGTGCACAAGTTCATTGCCTATGTTCATGCAATACACTTACAAGCTCTGATTGTAACTCTCTCTTCCTATAATTTCTAGATATTTCACTATCTCTGAGCATTTTACAGCCTTGGGAATCAACATTTCAAACCCCAGTTTATAGAATAAAAAACACATCCTTTTCAGACTTCATTCTTTTTCCTAGATAGATTTCTCACTTATCCTCCTACGCACTTCAGAGCTCAGTTGAACTACGTGCCTATCCACCAAATGTGTTGAGTTAAGTTTTATTTATACGGTTTAACTTCACGTTTTGGGGGTTGACCTATCAATTTTAATATGTGTCGTTTATCTTGCTAAGTCGACTTGGGTATTTTGAATTTACTGGGTTAACTTATTTATAAATAGCGTGATGCTTTGCCTTTGTTGAGCCGACTTATTCGCGTCTGAAGCTTTGGGGATTTTGAGCTGACTTCTCATATTTAGCATGGGATTTTAAATTCACCGGGAGAACTGTTTGTGGACAGTGTGACCAGTGTTTTTCTTGACTGAGTCGTCCTAGTCACATTTGGTGTGAAACGTTGCTAACTATTCATTTCATGGATGCGAAGAAGATGAATTTGATGCCATGTACGATAACCTCATATTTATTTCATGACCGTAGGCATGAAATCGACCAACCACACTTATTCATTTTTTTTGTGGAGAGACAAAGAAACATAAATGTTCCTAGATAACTCTACAGGAATTCTTGTAATCACTATCTGTAATTCTTGTAATCATTGTCTGTAATTCCTGTAATTGTTGTCTACAGAATTCATGTACTTATTGTCTGTATTTCCTTTAATTTACAGAATTTGGTGTTGTGTATGATGAACCTGTAGATTTAAAGCAAGTTCATGTATTGCAACAATTTCAGTAATATTGATTCCAATAATTGAGCTTGGAGAAATTTCCTATATTTCAGTAATTGGGTTACAAGAAACTTTTGGTCTTAGTAGTCATGAATGGCACCCAATTACTCTTGCAATTGAATTTCTTCATCCGTTGACATCAATGAAAACACTACAATGATCATTCCAAAGATTTGACATCAATGAATGACAACCACATTTCAACAATATTTTTTCCAATCTTACTTCTTTATTGTTTGTTATCTAAACAACGACCAAGTTGTTTCGAAAACACTAGTTGTGTGTGCAAGAACAATTCCCGGTCTAGGCTTTTGCAGAATCCTAAGGGAATGTTAGGACCGTACTCTGGTGTACATGAAGAAAGCAATTATCTTTAATGAGAAATAAAGTTTCCTGCACATCCATATTTTGATTTCTTTTTGTTCATTTCTTTTTATATTTTTATGTCCTTTTTAAGTATCTTTTCAATACTTTATGTTATAAATGTTGTTGTTTATAAAAAAAATTAAAAAATTTAAAATAAAAAATCATAAATAAAATGTCCATAAATTGCTAAGCGGTATTATAGTGTGTTGCTTTATATTTTGTTGTTTATTGTTTATGTTCAACTTCCTTATTATTGGCCACCACTCCTTAGTAGGAAAAATACTTAGGAGATATAATGGGACTATGTTTAATGTGAAGATGTGGTGCAATGTCTCGTTGTGTGTTTGTAATTATGTTATTATTATTTCAGTCCTTTGGTTTAATGTGTTTATGATTTAAGTATTTTTTCCTTTTTCTACCTTCTGTTAGTTCATATCCTCACATCATATATAATGATGGTGGTGAGTGAATGTGTTTGATAGGCTATAAAATTAGGGTTCCATTCATGTTTCTTCTTAGTTTAGTCGATTGAGATGTTGAAAAGTTGATGTGAGAGCAATAGATCTCAAGCATCAACACTGAGTAGGAATGACCATCTTATGAAATGTTGAGTGAAGTAACAAATAGGGCAAGTCCAATCATTGTGCCACCATTGGCATGGCAAGTTTGTAAACCATTTATTGAGCAAAACTATCTTTTATACAAATCATTGGCTTAGTAATATCCTTTCATGTATTAAAGTGTTTGGAAAAAATCAATACCCATCGTTTAGCACTATTGTTGCATTAATTTTATGATGTTTAAAACTAATTGGATATACTAGACATTTTGTAGATTAAACACTTTTAATCTCCTTGTTTTCAAATGGGAAGAAATCGAATAGAATGTGTAACTCGTCACTTGGAAATTAACATTTTTCACTCACTTTTATTGTTTGTATTATTGCATGTAGACTATATGAATTGGGTGTGCAAGTAGATATTATTATTGAAAGCTATTTTTACGGCATTTGTAATCAGGCAAGACAAATTTGGTAAGACAATTTGTTTATGATAGCTAACAACTTTGTTCAATGCACTTGTAATTGGTAAAATGCTTTGGCTCGGCAAAGCGTTCCCATAGCATACAACGATTTTGGTTGTGCCAATCATTGCTCATTGTTGATATTTAGGTTTAGCATGATTGATTTGATTGGAACAATTTGAAAAGGGCAATATTTAACTATCTCTTTTCATTAACTTTGCCTAGATTTAAGTCTTGTTATGTAAAGGAAATTGAGTATGTACATCGTTGCATAGCTTTGGGATAACTCATGGATATTATGAGTATATGTTGTGTTTCTATTAAGTTAATTCCCAACCTAGGCGATGTCATTGACAACAAATCATGATGAAGGAAAGAAATTATATAAAGGCCAAAATCATTGCTCGTATGGGTATCACTTGGATTTGTAAATTAGTAAATCTCTTATGCATATGTTGTTAACAAAGTGTTTGTGAAAATGACTTTCATAGCTATACTAAGATTGGTATATCTGATATGATCACAATGATAGAAAAGTATTCATGCAAATGACTCAAAGAGTCTTAGTAAGAATGCAACCACGGTATTGCCTACATTTCATTGGTTTTGAGCACTACAATAGTGTATTATCTAGTTTCCAAGTATTTTACTAATTATATTTATGTGCTGTGAGGGTAAATGGGAGGATGGTCAATAAATTGGATAGTTAAATGAGGAGGAGAGGCCTATCAAATATGAAGTCGAGGAGTATAAAACTATTGCATACTTTTGTATATGGTTATTGTGTTTTGCAAGTCACACCACAGGGGTGCAACATTGCTCCATGTTTATTTCTTCAGACAAATATCCATGAATAAATTCCCTTTTCATGCCCATTTGATGAAGTTCCCATCTAAACCAAGAAGCAAGTGGAAGAATCGGTCAAATCGAGTTCATCTTTGCAACAAGGACAAAGGTTTCAATGTAATCGATACCTTCTTGCTGAGAGAATCCCTTGGATACCATACGAGGTTTCATTCTTCAGCTTCAATATGCTTCTTGTACATGCATAATATAATCAAGTTATTCATTGAATTCCATCTAAAAAGTTACCATCCACCAAAATACATGGGTTTCCAGTTGTTGTATATGTCGATTCTCCGGGAATCTTTTTTTCTTGTACATGGTTCATCAACAATTCTTCATACTTGTACCTTTTACTCCCCCTACATCATCATTAATCACCATCTTGGGTATGCTTTGGCTTACCCATACATCTTGGGTTTTGATCGGTTACCCTCAACCATTATAACTTCCAAGTGGTTTTGGCTCACCACAAACCATTCATTACATCAAGTTATTTTTAGTTGATCATGAACCTTCATATGTCATACAAGTGGTTTTTGGTTTACCATGAACCATACATATAATCAAACAATTTGGGGGTATACTTGCCTCTTCACGGTTTACATCATCATCATTTCACTAAGGTACATACAATTTCAAATACATTTCATTTGACGCTAATGTAGCCTTTTACAAACATAGAACCATGACCATCTTCGTTTCCATCATCAAACAACACTATCAAATAGGATCTTCAAACTTCTTAATAACTCATTTTCTATGCATCTCAAAATAGTTGGTTTGCATTGCAATTATTCAAACAAACGGTGTTGCTCATTTACATTGCTGTGTTTCCTTCTTTATTCTTTGTCTTCTTGTGTTGCATTGTTTGGTCATTTTGTTGTTGCATTCTTCTTGTTGCTTCAAACTTTTGTCCCTATCCTTGTTTCATTACTCTTCAAGATTGCATTGCCTCTTGCTTCTTTTGTTCATGCCCAAGAGTATTCTTCTTCATTATCTATCTTTTGTTGTCTTACTTTGCTTTCTTCCTTCAACTTCTTCTCATGTCTTCATATGCTCTCTTTTTCTTTTGTTGCATCATCACTATCAAATTCTTCTTCTTCTATTATGAAGTCTTCTTCTTCATGCCTGCATAAAATTGTTTCTCATTGGGAGGGGCGTCTCCATCCAACAAGATGTAATTTTTAAACCTGTGCAGAGAATCAAAGCATACAAATTATTTCAAGCAAAACAAAGACTACACCATAGCATTCACACATAATACACCGATATTTACCTTGGAAACCCTTAACCGGGAAAACCAGGAAAACTTAGAGCTGCACCTCTTATTTTGCTCATTCTCATTATGAATCACTCATAATACAATATAGGTATTCTGCAGCATCCAATACCCTAATTCGTTAACCTGGATTAGAAAATAGACCGCAATTCCTTAACCGAGATTAAATTACATATTTTTAGACAATTCCCAAAAATAGTTGAAAACAACCCGAATGTGTCAGAGGGATCGTCAATCGCATCACGGATAGGCGCATCATCCCCCACCACACACGTGCAAAGAATATGACACATACCCAATATTCTCCCACTTGTTTTCTCTACATAACAATGAGTCATGTACTCATAAAGTCACGGGTTCAGGGCATCAATGCCCATAGATTCTCTACACCAAAAGAACTTCTTTGTACTAACAGACTTTGTTAATGAGTCTGCAACATTCTTCAATGTGTCAACCTTTTCTAGAAACACCTTCTTGTCTTCAACCATATCTCTCACAAAGTGATATTGCACATCAATATGTTTTTTCTTAGCATGATAAGCAGGGTTCTTTTCTAGGAAGATTGCACTTTGGTGGTCACAATCTAACCTTACAACTTTTTGTAAAAACCCAACACCTAAACATAATATCTACAACCATACAACTTCTTTACTTGCATGAGTGGCTGCCATATATTCAGCTTCTGTAGTTGAGAGTGGAACTACAACCTGTATCTTTCTCATCCAACTGATAACTCCTCCAAATAGGTTAAACACATACCCACTTGTAGATCTTCTATGATCAAGATCTCCAGCCCAGTCTGCATCAACAAATCCATGTACATATATTACTCTATCTGGTCCAGGTCTTCCTTGGTAGCAGATTCCATAATCTGTAGTACCTCGCAAATATCTGAAGACCCTCTTTACAACTATCCAATGCTCTTTCCCTAGTTTTGACAAATATCTGCTCAATACTCCCACTACATGAGCAATGTCCGGTCTGGTACAGACCATTGCATACATCAAACTAGCAATTGCACTAGCATATGGAACTCGTGCCATATCTTCTTCCTCTTCTTGTTTCTTGGGACACTGACCTACAGATAAATTTACACCTACAGATATAGGGACCTTGATCGGCTTACTTTCCTGCATGTTAAATATCTGTAGTACTATCTCAACAAACTTTCTTTGATTTAACTAGATCTTCTTGTTTGCAAAATCTCTTTTAATCTCCATTCCTAGTATGAAGTTTGCAGCATCAAGATCCTTTATGTAAAATTTGGAGGATAGCTGAGACTTCACCTCATTTATGATGTCTTTGTTGTTTCCATTTAGCAACATGTCATCAACATACAGTACTATGTTAATGAAGTGATCACCAACTTGTTTGGAGTATACACAGTGATCAGCCTTGCTTCTCACAAACCCCAATCCAAGTATGTATGTGTCAAAATTCTGGCACCACATCCTTGGATATTGCTTCAGACCATAAAGGGACTTCTTTAGTTTACATACCAACTCTTTATTTCCCTTTATTGTGAACCCTTCTAGTTGTTTCAGGTAGATTTCTTCTTCTAGATCCCCATGTAAGAATATTGTCTTCACATCCATCTGCTCTACTTCAAGAAAGAAGAAATCTAATAGAATTTAATTTTTCAATTGGAGAAAATATTTCACCAAAATAAATTCCCTCTACCTAAGAATATCCCTTTGATACCAAGCAGGATTTGTAGTTCTCCACTTTACCTTCTGCATTTAACTTCCTTTTAAACAACCATTTGTTTCCAACGCCTTTTCTTCCAGCAGGTAACTGAACTAGATCCTTATTTTTTGTCCAAGGCTTCCATTTCTTCAAGCATGGCCTTCTTCCAGGCATCAGTGTCCTATGAATCAACAACTTCCTTCACATTTCTAGGATCATCATCAGTAATACATAAAGAAAAACTAGACCAGAAATCAGGAGGGGAAGACCTTTCTGGTTTCTTTCTTTCTCGAGATGATCTCCTCAAAACTGGGGTATGAGGTTCTTATTCTGATTCATCTTCTTCCATTGGGTCAGATTCTTCATCTTCTAACTCAAACTCTATCTTCTCCGGTTCATTTTCCATTGTAGTCACTTCATGTCTGGGAAGTTCTTTTACCTCTCTAAACACAACATCTCGACTGTAAACAGACTTCTTAGTTACAGGATTCCAAAGCTTATATCCTTTCATACCATCTTTATAACCAATAAAGAAACATTTTTCAGCTTTATTGTCTAGCTTACTCATTTTCTCCTTTGGAACATGTACATATGCATCACAGCCAAAAACATTCAGATGTTTAATAGAGGGTTTCTTACCAATCCATACCTCGTGTGGAGTTTTTTCAACCAATGTTGATGTGGGTGATCGATTTACCAAGTAACATGATGTCTCCATTGCCTCTGCCCAGAATTCTTGTCATATCCCAGCACTGCTTAGCGTGCTCCTTGCCTTTTCCATCAACGTCCTATTCATCCTTTCAGCAACTCCCTTCTGTTGAGATGTGTATGGAGAAGTCTTCTGCCTTGATATACCGCACTTCTTACATAATTTCTCAAATTCATTCTCGCATAATTCTCCACCATTATTTGTCCTCAACACCTTTATTTTATTTAGAATGAGAGGAGATCTGTGGTAGAATGTGGATATCTGTGGAGAGCTAAAACACCTTAAGACATCCTTAAAAAACAATGGATATAGTGGAAGAGAGATTGACAAAGTTTTTCGCAACATAAAGAAGAACAAAAATAAAACCAAGAAAAGAGAAAATGATATTACTCTCCCTAAGGTCACTCTTCCATACATACATGGCACTACTAACAAGATTGCCAATGTTCTAAGGAAGAAAAACATACAGGTGTCGTTCTCCCCTCCTAATTCCTTAAGAACCATGCTTGACAGAGCAAAGGACCCCATTGATCCCAAGAACCAAAAAGGTGTATACAAAACACCTTGCTCATGTGGTGATGCCTACATAGGGGAAAGTGGAAGATCAATCGCAATTAGGCTAAAAGAGCATAGTGCTGATTTGCGACATGATAGAATAAAAAATTCAGCCATAGCCGAACATGCTCACACCACTAAACATCATATTTGCCTTGAAGACTCAAAAGTTTTAGCCATTGTCCCTCAGTATTACAAAAGGAAAACCCGCGAAGCCATAGAAATCGAAAAATGTGAAAAAAACTTCAACCGCGACGATGGTTTCAGACTAAATGAAGCCTGGAAACCTGTCATTCACAAACTTAAAACAAATAATTAATTGTCAATTAATAAGCATTTAAAACCTAAAAATTAATAACTAATAAAAAACTTTAATATTTAATAAAAAAATTTAAATTCATAATAATTATTTAAAACTTACAAAAAAAAGTTTAAAGAAGGGTATTAACAACCTAAATACATAAAGAATTTAACTATCACAATAAGAAACTAGATTAATAATTAAATTATAAATTATAAATTAAATAAAAAAACAAATAAATAATGGTAAAACTAACTTAATAATTAATAGTAAACTAACTTAATAAGTATTTTGAAATTATAACATTTAATATAACAAATTAAAATATAACATTTAATATAACAAATTAAAATATAAATAAAATAAAATAAAAAATTTATAACATTTACTTTGCATTATTAAATATTACATTATAGAACAAATTGAAATATAAATAAAAATTATAACATTTATTTTTGCATCATTAAATGTTAAATTATAGAACAAATTAAAATATAAATAAAAAATAAAAAATAAAAATTTACTTTGCATCATTAAATGTTACAATATAATACATAATATAATATTAAGTTCATTTTAAACATTCCAAACTACATTTAAATAAGATAATATTAAAATTATTTTTTAGATGAAAACATTAAATTAAAAGCCTTAAAATACCAAACCCTAATATTAAAGAAAATAAATAATAAAAATAAATAAATAAAAAAACCGACCTTACACTTTAAACTCGAAATATGAAAAACACATTCATATATATACTTCACAATCCAAGTGCAAAAAAAGAGCGAGATTTGCTTTCTCCTGAAGATGAACCTGCTTAAAAGGTTCGAAACTGTCGAATTGAAAAATTCTACCACAGATCTCCTCTCATTCTAAATTGTTGAACTGTGGATTAATGATGAACAACCTTTATTTTATGTTATGTTGGATTCTCTACAAGGGCCTTAAATTCTTTAAATTTAGCAAATACTTCATATTTATTTTGAAGGAAATAAATCCATGTGTTCCTTGAGAAATCATCTATAAATGAAACATAATACACATATCTACCTAGTGATAGAACATGCACAGGTCCAAACACATCACTGTGTATTAACTCTAAAATTCATTTTTCTCTTGTAGCACCAAATGCAAATCTTACTCGATTATGTTTTCCATATATGCAATGTTCACAGAAATCAAAATCTAGAGTGCAATCAGTCATACCTTCAACCATACTTTTACCTTGTAGTGATCAAAGGCCCTTTTCTTCGATATGCCCTAATATTTGATGCCATAGCATCCTCTTTCCTCTTGATGCAGTCAAGATTATGTCTTTTGTATCTCTCCCCTCAGGTACAACATAACTGTTACATTCACTGATGATGGTTCTTCCCAATAGTTTGTACAGAGTTCCATTAGAAAATTCCCCTCATCAATACCATTGATCCTCGAACCATTTTGCAACCACCATCTCCACACATAGTCTTTACACCTGCAATATCCATATTTCTGACATATATCAAGTTTCTTGCTAGATTTGGAATTTGTAGTACTGCAAGGAGAGTTCTAATCCTTCCATCCTTGAGTTTCAACTTGACTCTGCCACGCCCAATGATACTAGTTGGTGAATCATCTCCCAAGAACACATCACCTCCATTTTACTTTTCATATTCACAGAACCACTACCTATGAGGGGTCATATGACATGACACACTTGAGTCAATCAACCATATATCACGTTCTGAATGATTACCAGTGGAAGCTAGGTACACATCCCCTCATTCTTATGAGGAAGTCTTTTCCTCTGTGGTAGAGGTATCCTCATATCCATTTCCTTTCTCAACATTCTTATATCTATAATCATTTTTATAGTGCGCAGCTTTACCGCATTTCCAATACTTCCTTATAAATTTTCCTAGGGATTTAGATCTACCCTTATAATTAGATCTCCCCCCAGATCCCTTATTTTTGTTTCTCTCCTGGGGGCGACCTCTCACAGACAAGGCATCCATGCTATGAGTATCCATGGTTTTCCGCCTCATCCCTTCTAATAGAAGGGATGATACTATTTCATCAAATTTTAAAGTCTCTTGATTAGCACTCCCTATTGCTACAATTAGGTTGTCCCAAGAATCTAGCAAAGAACACAATAATGTAATACATTTATCTTATGCAGCCATTTTAATGCCAACAGAAGTTATTTGAGCTGTGTATTTCTATTGTACAATTAATAGGTCCCTTTATATAACTTAGGTGACCATAACAACTATGCTTTAGTTAGATATTAGGTTCAATCATTTCCTTAACTATATCCAATCATATCTCCCTAAACCTCTCAACTCAATCCATGAGATCCTCATCCCAAGTTTCTCTCGTTATCCTCATCTTTCACTCATACGTAGACTTTTATTTGTGGTCTACATCATTACAATTATGCACTCATATATTTTAGACATTATTCATATATCACAAGTAGGAGTTACTCCTTCAGGTGATTGTTAGAATACTGAGAATATGCATAAACATACAACAATATGTTTGCTAACATGCAAAATAAGAATCTACTAGTCTTGCCTTTTATCCATACAAGCAACAATAATCAAAGTAAGAAACTAGAGACAAGAGAAAAGAAATGATACACCAAATATACATGGTAAAACCCCAAATGGAGAAACATCCATAGGAAGATATTCTTTTCTTATTCTTCAAAAATCTCTAATCTTACACTTGAGCTCCACCCCACATATGCTTCATGAATTTACAATAACATAAGAATAATTCTCAACTTATGCCCAAAGCCTTTTCTTCACCTCTATTATATAACTAGAGGTATGGAAGAATTACATCCCATAATACATGTGGGATAAATTATTTTCCAACTCCTTATATAATGAATGGTAATAAGATAATATTACTCTATGATGCATGTGAGATAACTATTTTTACATAAGATTATAGTTATTTATGTCTTTCTTTGCTAGATAAGACATCTTACAACATCACACTAGACATCATTACAAATGTAATATTAAAATTACACATTCCAACACTCCCCCTTAACAATGACTAGGGAGACCAATACATATATGGAGGAAGATGGAATTACATTATCATTCCCCCTTGATGACAACTTCCCGCATTCCGAACAAATTTAAAAGATACACAAACTTCGCTTCTGTCATGCGTTGGAATCAATTTAATACCGAGAGGGGGGGTGAATCAATATTAACGTAGTTATCAATAGTTTTTAACTTCTTTAACATATTATTCTGAACAGTTTTTAACTTATTTAATAGACTAGTCTGAACTTAATCTTAATCTTTAATTATGCATCCAATAAAACATTCATCCACATATGTATCAAGACAAATAACACATAACACACGGGATTTTGACATGGAAATCCAAACGAGAGAAAACCATGGAATGCTCTTTTGTAATGAAAAGATTACATTCAAGGAAGCACTGACTTCCTGTGTTTACCAGCACCGACTAGAAGGAGGCACCGACCCCCTGGTTTCACAGGCACCGACCTGAAGGAAGCACCAACTCCCTGTGTTCTCCAGCACCAAATGGAAGGAGGCTATGACCCCCTGCTCCTTGCCCCGTCCTGCCGCCCAGATATACAAATAAGATGTTTCCTTATTGAAATTTCAACATGCGCACACTTGTGATCTACTGATGTTCATTCTGTTGTGTGCACCTTCTATATGCATTCGTATTGCTGTCATTTCTCTGCATACATCACTTGACTTCTCATTCCACTCAATACTTCACTTCTACTGATGACTCGCTTCATATATCATGTGTTACTTCATTTGTTGCATTCAATGCCACTGATTAGCTGTGTAGTTATGCTACCGTGCAACTGCACTCACCAAGTGATATTGTGCTTCAATTGATAGCTTGATGTTCTGATATTGTGCACCGGTATCAGATGGAACTGCGTACTTACTAATATGTGTCCATTCGGTTTAAGTGCCACAATCTTTCAGACAATCTGCGACAAACTATGAATCATATGATTCGAACTTGTCTCAGATCATCTTCATCATGACGCACATACTAGATTTTGTTGTTGTTTTGTTGTCGTGCATATGATGGACTTCTCTACTCCACACACTTCAATTCAACCTTTGTGCATCAGTTGAACTGTTGTGTATCTTCTGATATATTCAGTTATGTCTCTGCGCTTCTTTCTTAAAACATGTGACTATCTACGTGTTTCTTGTGTCACTATCATTCAATCCTCACGCACTTGCGCATTCTCTGCATTTTGCCTTTTTGTCTTTGCACAACTGTCACAAATCTACAACATCATTCTGCGCACCATCAATTTATCATTCCTATGCTTGTGTGCACTCGGATCCTCGCTAGATCATACTGTTTTGTTCCTCGATCCCTTGATGCCCTGATCATAAATCTGTATTTTCCACTTAGAATCTCTTCATCTTCACCATCAATCTTACCTCAAATATCCAACTTGCTTCCGTATTTACACATGTCCTGCATGGATTGTATGTCCACAAGTTGGTTGTGGCATTCCTTCTTCCTTGTTTCATGGATTGTGCTTATGCCACATGTCATGTTCTGCGTCGTTGATGTGTCCTTTCTTTGTGGATCCTGTGCATACATGGTCCTCGACTTGGTGGAAATTTCACCCTTGTACCATCACTTGTGGGTCTTGCGCACTTGATGTTTCAATGCTTTGCGGAACTTGCGCGTACACGATATTCAACTTTGTGGGACTTTGAACCTTGCGGTATCATCACTTATGAGTCTTGCGCACTTGTTGGGTCATTAGTTGTGGAAGTTGCGCATATACTGAATTCAACTGCTACAACCTTCTTGAAACTTGTGGGTGCTTCAACAACCGAAAGCTTCTTCTGATTGGAGATGAATTTTCTGCTTTCAGGACTTACATAACTGTTCCGACCATCTCTTGTTCCATGCTGTTTGTGCACTCCGCTTGACTTTCTTGCGCATACTAGAGTCTTCTATGGACTTACTTGTGCACACTAGACTTTATCCCATGTATTATTTGGCTTGCTTGCACACTCTTCAAGCTTCTACCCAACCAATACTTTAGCTTGTGCCTTGAAGGATTATGATTGGATGGACTTGTGACCTGCTCCTATACATGTTCCTTATGTACTTCTTCAAATTGGATATGCATGATGTACCCCTAGACACACTTCTTCAGACTAGTTCAACTTCTAGATATACCTCTTCACACTGGCAACTATATCCTTCACTACTTTGCTTGTGCATAAATTTCTTCAATGTGGCTTTTCCATAGTTCTTCAAGCCGGCATGTGAATACTGATCCCACTTGACTTCAGCTGGCATCCTCTTTGACATTAGTTGACATCAATGAAAACCAAAGTTAAACAATCTCCCCCTTTGCAATTGATGTCAATACCTTATGAAGTTGTGCATAATCATCTTCTTGGACTTGTATGCTTTATCTATACTTTTCACAGTACTCCCCCTGGGTATATTCTCCCCCTAAGTTCTTTTCCAGTTTGAATCTTTGACATCTACACATTTCGTTGCTAGTGCTTCTTCTGCTTTATGTTACCTCTACGCAGATCACATGCTTTATGATTATTTTCATTGTACTTTTGCATGCTTCATGGTTAGCTTCATGTGCTTCAGCTTCATGCTTCTTCTATGTATCTTCTTCATGCAATTTCTTCAATAATATGCTTCACGCTCTTTCACACCTTTGTTGCTGCATGTTGTTGCTTCTTAGCTTTATGAATCGCCTCTTCAATTGCATTTAGCGTCATGCTTTTCTATTCCTTTGAAATCAATGGCAAAGAGGTTCCATTACTTGCGCAATTACTAGTTCTTCGTTCTTTTGTTTTTCACTGGGATCTACTTATCTGCTCACAGGGATAACTCCCCCTGCCTTCATGCTTCATTTATTCTGCAATGATATCCTGCAATATGTATATTGATTTCATAATTATCTTTGATTGCTTTCTCTGTACAAGTGCTATATTACTTCTATATCTTGATCTCTTGTTCATATCACACCACTTCATCATTCTTTGTGTAGTGATTCATGCAATCATCCTTTCATCCCATCTGCGCAGTGCCAAAATCAATCCTTACTAGTTTTGCACTGTCTTTTCCATTGAATTCCTTTCTACGCCTAACTGTTTCATTTATCACATTTACTACACTATCACCAAGCCTTGTCGGATGTAATGTCGTTGCATCCCTTTCCATGACAAACAAATATTTGGAACTTTTTCATCTATTATCCAGCCCGGCATTAAAGCGGATAAGACACTCAGTTCGTGTAGAAACAACGACGTGTTGCATCCATACTCAAACATTTTGGAGCAAAATCATTCGTCGCACAGAGCAATGAATATGATTTCCGCTTTTTGTACTAATTTCTGAGATCATTAATTCCAGCATTAAGTTTTGGAAAATCCACCACTTCTTCGAATCATGCAGTCTTAAATGCACATCTCTTATGCGCATTGCTTCATGGCTTCTTACCTTTCTTGCCAATGGATTCCTTTTACCAGAGAATGAACAATTCCCTTGAGAGTGTGTGACTAGCTATTCATTCATAGCAATCTGAATTTGCACGCTTGAGAGTTGATATGGGAGTCTGGAAAAACCAAATGGAGGAAACAGAGTTCCAACATCAATATGCTCAATCGCAGGTGAATTACAAGCATGCTGAACAACTGACTCAACTGACTCGTCGGGTCGACTTTCTGGAGCGTCAACAACAACAGATTCTGGACAAAATATCCACACTTCGGTATCAGTATTCAAAACCGCCATCGTGTACATCATTACAGCTTCTTCATGTGCACCCTTCCTCTAAATGTATTGTGCTGGTACCGGTAGAATTGGAGCTTCATTTTGCACACCAGCCAAACGCATAAATTGACCTCGAATTGTGGTTGTAGATAATCTCTGCAATTCTCAATTTTTTTGTCTTTACTCGTTTTCTTGTACACACCTTTTTCGGCCTCATCAGGGAGTTCCTTCTCACATTTTCATTGTAGAAGGCTTATGCAATTTTGTAAAAACATTGATTTTGAATGAAATACAAAACACACTTTTTGTGCAGACTCATGTCTATCTTTCAGCAATGTTTGTACATTTTTTTCATGCAAGAATTTTTTTTGTGTCATAACACTTAACTCAACAATTAATCTATTATTCACTTTATCACTTGAAAGATATATTTATGCAATAATTATATCTTAGTAACAAACTAAATATATGCACACGGTTTTTACTTTGACTGAAACGTTGAGCTATCTTCTGCGACAATTTTCCTCAACACACAACTTTCTGCACTCTTGATAATTAATGCAACAGACATCTTCAAACCTTACCTTCACTAAAATACTTCTTGAATTCTAAGATGCATCGTGTTTGAATTCAAGGGTCTCACCTAATCTTCTCAAGATCAGCAGGAGGAACAGCAATTGCTTGTTGCTTTGGATGTACCTGTATTGTCTGCTTCTTCTACGCACTTTTGAGGAGATATCTTTACCCAAGCTTTCTTGTGCACACTTCCATCTTGATTTTGTACTTGATAATTTTCACTATGATTCTTTGGAATGTGATTTCCTTTGTGAAATAAGTCTTCATCTGAACAGTTTACTACTCTTAGACGGTACAAAGCCTTATGTTCAAAACCATCACATGCATAACATATCACAGTTTGACAATATTTTGCAATATTACCAAAGAGATTATGTCTTCCACACTTCATCCTATTGATCCTTCTTTGGTTAGTATATTGGAAAGAGTTGCAATTGTTGAAGGAACTACCATACCTGAAAGACTTAACATGATTTGGGCAATGTTCTCTGTCGTAGACCTTCTTTGATGATTTTTCATAACCAAGACTTGATTTGTCTTCAGGTGATCTCTGATCATTCATAATTTTGTTCAGAATTGATGTGTTGTCTTTGACATTTTTCTTCATTTCATCTACAACACTAGTCTTGTTGCTCTCTTGATGTGTGCAATTTACTACATGGGAACTTGGACTTTTTTCTTTCCCTTCATTTCAACTAGCTTGTCTTCTAAACGAGATACCTCTTTGTCCTTCTGATCAAGCTGACTTGTCATCATCCTATTTATCTGCGCTAATTATTCCAAAGAATCCTTTATTGTAAGTTTCTCTTCTTTAAGCACTTTGACCTTGTCTTGTGCGCAAATCAGTTGTTTCTCACTATTGATCACTTTTTCACAAACCTTTGCATCAAGAGACTCTTGAAATGGCTTGTCTTGTTCTTCATACTTCGACAGTTGCTCCTGCAAGCATTTACTCTTCTTTCTTGACTTATTTAATTCATCCAGGGCACTAATCAATTCACCTTCCTAGTCAACATCTGCAGCAACTTCTTTTTCTTCAAATTGGTTATTTGTCTTAACTTCTCCAACTGGCTTTGGAGGTGTCTTGAACGATCCACTAAAGAAGTATTTGTCTACTAATCTTGGTTCTCTTTGCACAACTGGAGTATTCTGTGAACTGTTCTTCTTCTTTTCATCACTGCTTTCTTCCACAAAGGCCATAAAAAGTACTTCTTTTGGTTCTTCGTTACAGTCACTTCCTTCATATACATTGTTTTCTTCCTCAGTGTACAAACTTTTCTTTTGTTTTGGAACCCTCCTTTTATTTTCAGGTCTGTGTTGAGTGCACGTAGTTCTTCGTTCATAAGAACTAGATTCTTCATCATTGTTGCTATCTCCATCTTCTCTATAAGGACACTTAGAAGCAAAATGTCCTATTCCTCCATATTTGAAACATTTGAAAGGAAATTTGTTTTTGTACTTACCTCATCCTCTTTTCAGCTTCCTTACAAAGTTTGACTCTTCATCATCTGATTCATTCCAAGAGTCTTTGTTATGATCGTGCTTATCCTTTCCAGTGGCTTTAAAAGCAGCTTCCTTTCCGGTGGGAATCTCCTTCTCAATTCTCATCTCGTATGTTGTTAGGATCCCCTGAAGCTCGTCCTTTTTCAAATCTTCAAGATTAGTTATGTCTTCCAATATAGACACCTTTGCATCAAATCTTGAGGGAAAAGTTTTCAGTATCTTCTGTACCACATATTCTTCTTCCAGAGTGACCCCAAGACTCTTGATCGCATTGACTATCTCATCAACCCCTAAGAAGTAACAGGTAATGTTTTCTTCATATTTCATTCTCAAGGATTCAAATAACCTGGAGTAGTTCTGCAAATTTGTTTTCTTACCTTTTCATCACCTTCAAAGACACCTCTGAGTTTCTCCCAGACTTCCTTGGTTGAGGCGTAATGCATAAGCTTAACGAATTCATTATATGTTAAACCACACAGCAGTGAGTTTCTGGCTCTTGCATTACATTCATATATTCTCCTTTCAACTAGATTAACTGGAACAACTGATGGGACATTATAACCATCAACAATGGACTGCCAGACATCTGCACCCAGTGATTACAGATATACTTCCATCCTAACCTTCTAGAAGGTGTAGTTAGTGCCATCAAACCTTGGTGCCATGTTGGTGGAAAGACCTTCCTTCTTGTCCATATATGCACATGGATTTATCTTCCAGATGTTAAGCTGTCACTAAAGAAACCTACTCTGATACCAATTATTGGAATTGATTTAATACTGAGAGGAGGGGTGAATCATTATTACCGCAATTATCAATAGCTTTTAACTTCTTTAACAGATTAGTATGAACTTAATATTGATCTTTAATTATGCATCCAATAAAACATTCATCCATATATGCATCGAGACAAAGAACACATAACACACAGGATTTTGATGTGGAAACCCAAACGAGAGAAAATCATAGAATGCTCTTTTGTAATGAAAATATTACATTCAAGGAAGCACCAACTTCCTGTGTTTACCAACACCAACTAGAAGAAGGCACCAACCCCCTATTTTTACAAGCACCGACCTGAAGGAAGCACCAACTCCCTATGTTCTCTAGCACCAACTAGAAGGAGGCTGTGACCCCTTGTTCTTTGCCTCATCCTACCTCCCAGATATACAAAATAAGATGTTTCCTTACCAAACTTTCAAAATGCGCACACTTCCGATCTTCTGATGCTCATTCTGTTGTGCGCGCCTTCTGTATGCAGTCATATTGTCACTTCCCTGCATACATCACTTGTCTTCTCATTCCACCGAATACTTCACTTCTGCTGATGACTCACTTCATGTATCGTGTGCAACTTCATCTACTACAGTCAGCGTCACTGATTAACTATGTCGTTCTGCTACTGCGCAACTGCACTCACCAACTGATATTGTGCTTCAATTGGTAGCTTATTATTCTCAGATTGTGCACCGGTATCAGATGGAACTGCGTACTTACTAAGATGTGTACGTTCAGTTTAAGTGCCACATTATTTCAGACAATATGCGACGTATTGTGCAGCATATGATTCGCACTTGTCTCAGATCATCTTCATCATGGCGCACATACTATATTATGTTGATGTTCTATTGTCGCGCATATGATGGACTTCTCTACTTCGCACACTTCAATTCAACCTTCGTGCATCAGTTGAACTTCTGCGCATATTTTGATATACTTCGGTTATGTCTCTGCGCTTCTTTCTTAAAACATATGTGATTGTCTGTGGGTTTCTTGTGCTACTGTCATTCAATCCTCATGCACTTGCGCATCCTCTGCATTCTTCATTTATGTCTTTGCGTAAGCGTCATGGATCTACAGGATCATTATGCGCACCATCAGGTACATAATTCCTCTTCTTGTGCACACTCGGCTCCTCACTAGATCATATTGTTTTGTTCCTCAAGCCCTTGATGCCCCTAATATAAATCTATATTTTCCACTTAGAAGCTCTTCATATTAACCATCAATCTTACCTCAAATCTCCATCTTGCTTCCCTATTTAGACATGTCCTGCATGGATTGTATGTCCACAAGTTGGTTTTGGTGTTCCTTCTTCCTTGTTTCACGGATTATGCTTATGCCACATGTCATGTTCTGCACTGTTGATGTGTCATTTCTTTGTGGCTTCTACGCATACATGGTCCTAGACTTGGTGGGACTTTCACCCTTGATGTACCATCACTTGTGGGTATTTCACACTTGACGTTTCAATGCTTTGCGAAACTTGCACATACATGATCTTCGATTTGGTGGAAATTTGACCCTTGCAGTATCATCACTTGTGAGTCTTGCGGACTTGTTGTGTCATCGACTATAGAATTTGTGCATATGCTGATGTCAACCGCTACACCCTTGTTGAAACTTGTGTGCGCTTCAACAACTGAAATCTTCTTCTGATTGGAGATTACTTGCGTGCTTTCAGGACTTGCATAATTATTCAACCATCTCTTGTTCCATGTTGCTTGCGCACTCTACTTGACTTGCTTGCACACTCTTGAATCTTATCTAGAATTGCTTGTGCATACTAGAGTCTTCTCTAGAATTACTTGCACACACTAGACTTTATCTCATGTATTCTTTGGTTTTCTTGCGCACTCTTCAAGCTTCTGCCCAACCAACACTTTAGCTTGTGCCTTGAAGGACTATGACTGGATGGACTTGTGACTTGCTCAAGTACATGTGGCCTTATGTACTTCTTCAAATTGGATATGCATGATGTACCCCTGGACAAACTTCTTCAGACTGGATGCAACTTCTAGATATACTTCTTCACACTAGAATCCATATCCTTCAATACTTTGCTTGTGCATAAACTTCTTCAATGTGGATTTCCATACTTCTTCAAGCTGGCATGTGAATACTAAGTCCACTTGACTTCAGTTGACATCAATGACTCAAACTGAATCAGTTGACATCCCCTTTGACATTAGTTGACATCAAGGACAACCAAAGTTCAACATCATGAATTTAGTGAAGATATTGGCTTCTTGTTATTCTGTGGGACAATAGTCCAAACAAATAACACCATATGCCACAAGATCTCGAATGTAATGAATATCAAGGTCAGTGTGTTTAGTTTTGGAGTGATACACTAAATTGTATGCAAGATGAATTGCACTTTGATTATCACATCTTAATTCAATAGTAGACTTATGAACCAGTCCAAGCTCTATAAGAACATGTCAAATCCACACTACTTCTTTAGTTGATTCCTTAGCTGCCATGTACTCTGCTTCACAAGAATAAAGACAAAGAGTTCTCAACTTCCTACTAGACCATGAAATCACACTTGAAAAAATTTGCAAGATGTACCATGCATTAGACCTTCTATCGGAAGAATCCCATGCCTAATCAAACTCTATATAACTAAGAAGTAAAACTATAGCCGTGCTAGAATAAAAAACATCATAATGCATTGTCCCCTGTAAGTATTTGAAAATCCTCTTTGTCGCTTTCAAATAACTTTTATGGGGCTTTTGCATAAACCTCGAAACCATGTTGACTACAAAAGAGAGATTAAGTCTGTTGTGTGTCAAATATACCAAACTCCTTAGAAGATGATAATGCAATGTGGCATCAACAAGAGGAGTGTCACAATCAACAGTTACTATACGCCAGAGTAAATGGCATAAGATAAAGCTTACAATGACTCATATGATACCGATCAAGTAAATATGTAGCATAGCTAGGATGATGAAGGAATATACCATCATCCATATGCCAAATCTGTAGACCCAAAACATAATGCAATAGGCCTCAATTGGTCATTTCAAATTCATTCTTAAGATTATTCTTCATTTCTTGTATAAATGTAAGCTAGTTGTTAGTAAGGATAAGAGCATCCTCATAAGAGACCACAATGAGAACATCATTATCACTACTCTTAACATACGGATTTGGATCATATATACACCACTTAAAACAAATTTTCAAGAAATAAATATCAATTTTCTCATACCAAATTGAAGGTGCATGTTTAAGACCATATAAAGACATTCAATTTGCATACCAAAGTTAAAGTTTCAGCAGTAATAAAACTAGGTGGTTGTTGCATATAAATGTCTTCACGAAGATCACCATTCAAAAACACACTCTTGACATTCATTTGGTGTGTTTCCCATTGATAAGATGCAGTAAATAAAAGAATAGTTCTTATTATGTTCATTTTAACAACTAGAGCAAAAGTTTCAATATAGTCAATATCTTATTGTTGACAAAATCCTTTTACTACTAACTAAGTTTTATGTTTTTCAATCTGCTCTTCTGTAGTAAACTTTGTTTTATATACCCACTTACATCCAACTAAATTATTTCCAAGAGGAAGAGGTACAAGTGTCCAGTCTTGTTTTTCATTAACGAGTTATACTCAGTAGTCATTGCTTTCTCCCATTCGGGTTTATCTTTAGCTCGAGCATAATTAGAGGGATAATTTGTGGCTAATACTTTAGTCATAAGAGAAAAGTCACATCTAATTCGACAAGTATTAGAAGGAATACCAATCTCAAAATCTGCGGATTCAAGAGTTTTATGGGCCCAAACAAGAAGAACAGTGGTAGGAACCACACTAGTATCTCCAGAACATTCAGGTGGAGCACTTGAAGAAGATGGTGAACTAGGATCAAGGGTAGGAACAAAAGTAGAGGAAGGGGTAACATAGATAGGAGTAACATAAGATGAAGGAAAATTCAAGGTCAGATGAGGTTCAATAGACTCAGGAGGAGATACTTCATTGAAGTGAGCATCTTGTCATACAATAACACCTTGGCTAGATGGATCAAACAACATGTATGCTTTGGAATCCTCACAATAACCAATGAAAATACATTTGTAAGACTTGGGTTCTAACTTTTTCATTTTTTATTTAGAATATGTGCCCAACATTCACTACCAAATATTTTAAACTTATTAATATGTTACTAATATCGGGTTTTCTTCCATTCCATTTTTCTTTGGGAGTAACCTGCAAAACTGCTTTAGTAGGGACTTTATTCAAAATATAGTTAGCACAACAAATAGATTCAACCCAAAAACATTTATGTAATCCTTTGGAATAAAGAATACATCTAGTCATTTCAACCGAGGTCTTATTTTTCCTTTCGGCAACCCTGTTTTGTTGGGGTGTATAAGGAACAGTATTTTGATATCGAATTCCATGCTTAAATAAATATGCATTAAATTCATTTTTAGTGAATTCCCCCCATTATTAGTTCTCAAAGTCTTAATAATTTTACCGGATTCTTTTTTAACCATGAATTTAAAATCTTGAAACATACCAAAGGTTTCACTTTTATGTTTCAAAAAATAAACCCAATATTTGCACTATAATCATCAATAAATGTAAAAAAATAGATTGCATGAAACAAATGAGTTTCAAGAGGACCACAAATATCACTATGAATTAGTTGCAATGGTTCTTTATCACTCCAAGCTTCACATTTATCAAACATTTCCTTATGATGTTTACCAAGAACACAATCTTCACAAACACCTTTAGTAGAAGAAATTGAAGTTAAGTCAAGTATCATTTAGACATCATTTGCATTTTACAATAATTCAAATGACATAATTTACTTTGTTCAACATGAGCAACATAGGAATAAAAAAGTTATTTTTTACTTGAATTAAAACGAAGTTTCAAAACTAGTAAACTTTGTTTGACATCATTACACATATAATATTAAACTTGCACATTCCAACAATGATAAATCACTAACTATGAATCTTAATACAACTTCCTACCTAGTGAAAACCCTAAAGAGTCCATGTTTTATGGTTGTTTTAGACTGTGTTTTTCATTATTTTTTAACAAATAGTGTGACCAATATCACTTCATGTTTCAACAATTATTTAAAAATAAATCAACATCGATGTAGCAACCTTATTTAAAGGGTTATCTATAGATATTTTAGGGTCCTTTTTTAAAATAAAGGTGATATAGACATCACTATTTTTATCCGAAGGCAATATTTTTAACTTTTTTCCAATTTTGATGTAGTACAATGTATTGTTATTTTTTCCAAAGTCTTTATGTTTTCTTTTTCTTTTTCTTTAGAGACAATGTAATAATTCCATTTTTTCATCAACTACTAGTATTTTTTGTTTTTATAATGATGATGATGTTAGAATATTAAGAATATGCATAAACATACAACAATACATTTACACTAACATGTAAATCAATAGCAAAGATCTACTAGTATAGCCTTTTATCCATACAAGCAACAAATAATATTCATGTGAGAACAATAGACAAGAGAACAAGAAAACAATACACCAAATATATGTAGTAAAACTCCAAATGGAGAAACATCCACGAAAGGCTTGGTCTTCTATAATCATAAAAAATATTCATATTACAATACAAGGGATCTCCACATATGCATCACTCTCCATCTTCACATCATGTCACAATCATGTGTGTACAAATGACATACACAACATGTGATGTGTGATTTCACAATATATCACAACATACTCAAAATGGTTTCGTTCACCTCTATTATATACCAAAAGGTATGGAATATTTACATCCCATAACACGTGGAATAAATAACTTTCCACCTCTCTTGTATAAAGATTGGTTACAAAAGATTTAATTACATGATGCATGTGTGATAACTCTATTTTATAATATTAGAAATATTTATGTCTTTTTACAATATTTTACCAACAATACCACACAAGTCATCATTACATATTCTAACAGATGATAACAAAACAAAATTATAACGATTGCATTTGGAATTTTTTTTTTTTAAGAAAGAGATGAGAAATTATTCAAATTTTCATTATTTAATTTCTTTAAATTCATCATTACATATTCTAACAGATGATAACAAAAGAAAAATTATAACAATTGCATTTGGAATTTTTATTTTTTTAAGAAAGCGATAATAAATTATTCAAATTTTCATTATTTAATTTCTTTAACTCCACAAAATTTAAAAGAAAAATTATCTTAAATTTTATAATTTTTAATGGAATTTAAAAAAAATACAAAACTTCTAAGAATTGGAAAGATAAATTCTTTTAATTTATCAAAAAATAAGGAGAGTGTTCCATCAATTTTAAGCATAACAGGAGTACTTTCCCCTAATTCACAATCTTAAAGCATGCAATTCACAAAAAAAGATATTAAGAATTGCTAAAAAGTTTGGAGAAAAAAACGTGCAAAATTGATTTTGATAAAATTGTGGGAATGCACGGGTCGAGTGGGGCAATTCAAACATCTTCTCAAGGGGTGATGTTGATCCCCTTCCCTCCATGTGCATCATTTATTCAAATTTCACGAAATTTATCAATATTTGGGGAAAAATCTACCATTTTGAGCAATTTCTCAAATGCTCTATGAATTTCAAGCATGATGGAGTGGAAGTGATTTAGGAAGTTCCCTCCTCCTTCCATTTTTTCAAGTCACAAAACAATGGAAAACTTACTCAAAACTCTGACAAAAATAGTGAATTTTTGACAAATTTTGAGGAACTTTGTCATATTATAAGCACAAAGGGTGGATTGCGATGCCTAATAACCTCACCTCTTCTCCCCTATCCCATATGTGATGTGTGTGCATCACCCTTCATCCTTCCATGCTCCAAATTTTGGAAAATTGTCAAATTTCACCAATTTTTGAAATTTTTGAACAAGTTTTGAAATTGTTTTCTGAATTTCAACCTAATGGAAAGAGAGGATGATGTTGGGTGTCACCCACCTCCCATGATCGAAATTCATGAAACAATTTAAGAAAATGCTCTAAATTTTGAAAATAGTTGGTGAAATTTTACAAATGTTCACAAATTCCCATTGAAACCGGGGATTTTATCCCACCTAACCATGTCAATTGGTTTAAAAATATCATTGTAGCCCCTGATGCTTTCGAGGAAGGTAACATGACCAGCATTTCACCCACCATCAAGGTGGATATTATGCCACCCCTAGTGTCACTGAGAACTTCTTACTTGGCATATTCTCAACAAGAAGTCACTTCCTACAAAGCCTTGTTCCAACATTTTTGGGATATCTTTGCCTGGTCACTTCCTACAAAGCTTTGTTGCAAGAGTTTTGGGATATCTTTTCCTGGTCATATTCATAAATGCTAGGGCTTAGAGTTATCCTTTGACAAAAAGTAAGTTATGGATAGAAATATATTGAGGTAGCCTTATATAGGATGGATATTTAGACCTTGGAAATTCTAATTACATAAAGAATCTCTAGGGAAGAGGCCACATATGATCGTGTGAGTGAAATATTTAAGATAGACCAAAGGAGATAAGATGGAGACCAAGGTATTGTTCAAGCATGGAGGGCAAGGGGATGATGCACGAGGATGCCCCCCTCCTTCCATGTCCAAAATTTGTCAAGTTTTGAGAATGAAAGGAAAGAGGAGCATGTCGCCCTCCCTTCATATCCAAAACTTGTAAAATTTCTTTAATTGTTTTCAATGTTTGACCTTGTTTTGAAATTTTGAACAAAGTTTTAATAATGTTGGTTGTTTATATGACCTTAAGACTTTGCATAGGAAATAAAGGGAAAACACTTCCTCCACACTAAAAAGTAATGGAAGATTCTCCTTAATTTATAAATTAAAAGGAATAACCTTCATATTTTCCAAAAGTTCATTAAATTTATTAGATTTCATCAAATTGATGTAAAAAATAGATGTAAAAAATATCTGATAGAATTAAGGAAATTAAAGGAGAATTTGAGTAATTTATCATTTATATTAAAAAAATCAAAATATAGTTACTAACAAAATTTGATGATAACAGCTTATGAATTATTTTTTCCTCAATGTTTTGAGTGGGCACTCCACCCATCATTAGGGGCTTAAAACAATTCAATCCAGAAGATTATTTACAATATGTCAACTGTGGAAATATGCAATCTATCTATCTATCTATATATATTAGTTTATAAAAAAATGGAGTTGTTTTGTCACTTGAATATATATTCCTTTTAAAAATAGTGATGATGTAAATATCACCACACGTTTGCATAAAACACTCTTTAAAGAACTTCCTAAAATGAATTACTTCATTAATATTAAACAATTTAAAAATATAACTCTTGAAAAAACGCGATGTCACTTGTAGAAATACTTTTTATTTGGACTTATATTTAAATATTTCTAAATAAAATTATATAATTTTATATTTGAATTCTTATTTTGAAATAATAATAGAAAATCAATGCTTATTGAATAAATTAGATAACATAATACACACTTCATAAGTTACTACCCAAAAAACGACAGTGAAAATGAAAGTTTTGTTTTGAAAGATGCAAAGTTTTGTAAATAGAACCCTTAGATAAATAATTTAATATGGTGTGACAAATTGAAAATGAGAAGGTCGTCAATTGAAATTTTCTTTAAATGTGTATCAAATTTTACTAAAGCATAAAACATGTTATTAAAAATGTTTTAAGTAACCTAAAATTCATCTATATAAACAAAATGTATACTTATATTATATAACAATAAATTCCTAAAAAACATTTTAAATTTGTTTGACTATGTTTGTAAACTTAATTTAATCTCAATTAGAATTTTCTTATGTTTTATATAAACAGTCAAAGAATAATAAATCCATTTATGTTTTATGTAAATGATCAAATAATAAAAGAATTAATGTGAAACTTGTAGAAGAGTTATGCATTTTATGATAGACTATCTTTTTCCTTTGAAAAATATTAAAAGCAGAATCATTAATCCGCCATGTATTAACATGTATCATTTGGATACTTCGATGGTGCCATGAAATATCAAAATTGTGCAGTTGGAATGATACTTTATATCAAAAAGGATCATAAAATTGTTATGAGAATGGGTGCAGGAAGGGGAAGCAACATCAAAGTTGAACTC
The DNA here is from genome assembly GCA_027924585.1 of Larix kaempferi. Lineage (NCBI taxonomy): Eukaryota > Viridiplantae > Streptophyta > Pinopsida > Pinales > Pinaceae > Larix > Larix kaempferi. The sequence continues at coordinate 23,141,635 of BSBM01000017.1, read as the reverse complement.
TTGGCCTTTGGGGAATCTTGTGGTTCGCTAACAAAAGGGGTATTATTCAGCTAAATGTCCTTGGAGATTCTAAAGTTATTTTGGATTGGGCAACAGGTATCCACAAGCTACATACTCTTCAGTTGGAGCATCAGATGGAAAAAATGAGCATTCTTATCAAGTCCTTTCAAAAGATCAGTTTTTTGCATATCTACCAGGAGCTCAATATGGCAGCAAACAAACTCTCAAAGAAGGCCTTAATTTCCGTGGAGAACGAACTTTCTTTTGAGAAGTATGTGGTTGAAGACTTGGTAGACTTTGGTGTTTTCGACCTTTCTCTAATCTGATTGGTGGAAACTGAGTCTTTGTCTTTGTTGTTGTCATAAGTTGTATGTAAATTTTTGGTGTCTTTGGGCTTAGGATTGCTCAGGAGTATGGATAGAGTCAGCTTTGTCTAATCAATGAACATATAAGTATTTTAGTTTTTTGAATTGTTTTTTACTAAGGATTGAGTGATTATCTTGAGAACTTACTATGTAACTTTGATTTTCCTCTGATAACAAGTTGCAGCTTTTCATTCTGAAAAATAATAATAAATTCATATAAAACCATGTTGAATTTGTTTTATATTTTATATAAACAATCAAATAATAATAAATTCATACAAAACCAAGTTGAAATAATAAATTCATACAAAACCATGTTGAATTTGTTTGGCTATGTTTGTAAACTTAATTTAATTTCAATTAAAAAAATTTATATTTTATCTAAACAATCAGGTAATAAAGAGCCTAGTGTTTGAGAATGATCCTTTTCTAGATAAGTATTTGCGCCATTATTCATCTTTCAGACCTTATCCTTGAAAAATCACCATGCTCTTTTGGTTTATGACTTTCTCCATGCAATCATGAACATTCTCTCATTTGATATTTCATTCCTCTTCTAGAAACATATCGTTTGTCAACTAACATACTCTAAAGAGAGATGCAAGAGAGAGATCATAGTTATTCATTCATTTACATCTTGCACTACACTCTTTTAAATACGGTACTATCATGAGCATTCTCTCATTTGATATTTCATTCCTCTTCTAGAACCATATCATTTGTCAACTAACATATTCTAGAGAGAGATGCAACAATTATTCATTCATTTATATCTTGCACTACACTCCTTTAAATACGGTACTATCATGAGCATTCTCTAGAGATGCAACAGTTACTCATTCATTTACATATTGCACTACACTCCTTTAAATACGATACTATCATGAGCATTCTCTCATTTGATATTTCATTCTTCTTCTAGAACCATATCATTTGTCAACTAACATAATCTAAAGAGAGATGCAACAGAGATGTCATAGTTATTCATTCATTTACACCTTGCACTACACGCTTTTAAATACGTTTAGGATGTGTAGAAACCACTTTTACAAAATTGGTGTTGGTCCAATACCACTTGACTAAATCAAATAGCAATAATTGGAAAATACGATATAATGTTATGGTGACCATAGTTCTCATCATAAACAAAAGTCCTATTATGGAGATACACTTGCACTTTCTTCAATATAATGAAAACATTACTTTTAAGGCTACAAACACGAGTGCAAAGATTAATCTTCTCATCATCTAGATGTGATTAAAATGTGCACAAAACCCATTACCGGTCTACTTCACATAGTTTCATTTGTCTAAATTTCTCTCATTGTCTTCTTATCAAAAGCTTTCATATTCTTCAACTTATGGAAATATATCCTAGTCCATGGGCTCTTCCAAGAAAACAATGTAAAGTCCATATGCTCTTTTAATTACCTTTCGTGGATCATTAAGGTTTGACAACTAAATGTATGTGACAGGGCTTGGTCTTGATGTTGGTGTTTCTCCAGGTTGCAACATCGGGCAAACATGCTGCAAACATTTTCTCAAAGGGGTCATGTGTGTTGACCAATGGCTAATGGAGGATGGCCCTAGCGCAGCCTTGATTAATTATGTGTGTTGACTAAGAGTGAATAAGGCTCGAGGTGATTAGCCTTGATTAGTCATGTGTGTTGACTGAGAGTGTATGAGGCTAGAGGTCACATTGCATACTCTATGAGGGGGTGCTCCGTGATAGAGTGATCTATTCTAATTAGAATGAGTTGACTTGTTTATTTAATAGAGGATTTCGTCCCCTTGTGGAATATACAAGTCTAATCTAATGTTGAATTTGACATGGGCTCTAAGAAGTGTCCGGGACTTCTTAGAGTGGGATCAAATCAACATTAGAGCTCTATGGGTGAATAGACGTGCATGTGAGGAGATGAACATCAACAAGGACAACTTTAAGATGATGAAGAAATAACCAAGTCAAGTCAACCATTGAAAAAGTCCCAAATAGAATTGAAGAAGTCCCAAGGAAAGGTTGAAGACAAAAGGTAAGTCGGCCCTAAAGATAAAATAAAGATGAAGATCAAAATTAGCAAGTCAGCCCCACTAGTGAAAAATTCAAGTGAACTAAAGATATAAATAAAGTGCTCCAACATTTCATTTTCACATCAACATGTCCTCTCTTCTCTTCTCCACTTATGTGCATTCTCCAAGGAAGGCCTCGCAAAAGGCAAGGAACAAAAAAAATTGAGTTCTTATCATCTCCTAGTGGTTCGCTATTTCTCCCTAAAGATTCGTTGGGGTTTCTTGTGAAAGAAGGGCACACTCTTATGTGCTAGGGTTTATCTTCATGAATGACATTGTACTTGAATTGGATGGATTTATTCTAAGATAAGTTGGTTGGGTTTTCTCACTTTTGGGTTTCCCAGGATAAAATTCTTGTGTCTCTTGGGCATGGCTATCTTTCTATGATCCTTAGTTTCTGCTGCAATTTAAGTTGAAATTTTAGTGTGGTATTATTCAATAAAAACTGTGGATGAAATGAATGTTTGAAATCATTGTGAAATAATTGTCAAGATCTGAAAATAGATTAAAAGTTAAACATGGTATCAGAGCAGTTTTGAAAGACGACCATTTAGCAGCTTTTTACCCTAAGCCTGGAAACTAGGGCTTCCAAGTTTGGACTCTTCCTACCTAAGTTTTGGCTCGATCTTAGTTTTTTGTAGGTCGCCTAAGGAGGGCGCATCTATCTGTGGAGTCAATTCTCGATTTTGTCAAATTTCAATTTTGACCTATTTTTTGTTGGGACTAGGGTTTCTGAATCATATTTCAGATTTATGTCAAGATGGTGTCCAGTCCCAGAGTAGAAGACGGGTTGGATGATGTTGAGATTGCAAATGAACTCTAATATTATTTTTTCTCTGCTCTCAATGGCACTATTACACATAGTAGTGATACATGGTCAGTGGACAGTAGTGCTTCCAGGCACATGACAGTTCAAGAATAGAAGAAGGATCTTTCAATAGTTAAATGCTTCAATTGCCTTACATTTGGTCACTTTGCATATCAGTGTCCTCAGAAGAAAGGGAAAGGAAGAAGAAATTTTGGGAAGAGAAATATAGGTTAAGGATCAACTCTAGTTCAAGAACAGAAGAAGAAGGATCTTTCAAACATCAAAGGCTACGATTGTCATAAGCATGGTCACTATGCTTTTCAGTGTCCTTAGAAGAAAATGTCACCTACCCAAATTTTGAGACTATTTATTTTATTGCAAAAACATTATATTAAATTATAATTACAAAGTTTTGTAATTATGACCAAATATTGGTCAAGGATGATTGTAATGACTGATTATTATTATTTAATAAATATAAAACAATAGACAAACACCCAAGGGAACTGTTAAATGAGTGTTCACTGACCCACTAGGAGGAATGGAAGTTGTTAGAAGGCATGGGACAGATGTCAGCATTTGCACTCCACCACTAGCTGTTGGTTATGGGACAACTACCCCTAAATTTGTAGCATTATCCCCCAGGTGGGTGGAAGAGAGCTGATGGCTCATTAATGACCAGGTTAACCACTAAAAGGCCTAGGAAGCCTAGATAAGGCAATTCGAATTGAGCAGGCAACTTTACATTATATTCTGCAGAAATAATTCCTCAAGTGTATTAGGTGATCACTGAGAGATTCGAATAGGGAGGCTAAGTGGAAGTGCATTGTGAGGCTGGTGAAATATTCTGAGAAAATAACCTGAGGTGCTGGTCCAGATCTCTTTTACTACCAAGTCTATATCACTGGATGAACTACTTTGTTGTTGCAAGTGGATTGACCTAAAGCTTCTACAGATTCTTCTTCCTAGTGGTTCAGTGAACAGGCCCAGGGGTCCTAAGGCAAGTAATCTGGCTGTCTTCAGGAATAGGTTGGGTGGAATAGGCTCCTTGGGTTGTTTGGTTCTCCTACAGTCAATCAGGTTCTATTGTTCTGTCTTATTGTTTATAGTTAAATGATGTTCTGCATTGTAGATTTATTATTTACAGTTATACAGAATAAACTATTTCAATTTCTGACCTAGAGATGATTTGGTATAAAGATAGTTAAATAAATGAGATGAATGACTAAAATCTTTTCTGCATTTTTCCCATACTGTTATCTGTATAGTATTCTAGTACAGAAAAGTAGAATTAATAGAGATGAATGATAGGCAAAATGCCATTTGAATGATTAGATCATTACTGTAGCATTTCTTTTAAATTCTGAAGTATCATTTATGTATGATTAAACTCAGAATATAGAACAGCACATCATAAAACAAATATTTAGCATTTTTGGTACTTAGTACAAAAGAAAGGCATTTCACCTTTGTACAAAACTAGATTTTCAATTATCACTATCCATTGTTTACAACTAATACTGTGCATTCTATTTTAACAGTAAGGTGTTATAAATCCAATTGTTTCAGGCATTATATATTCTAGAAATTTAACAGCTGCAAATATTCTTCTATACAGAGTTGTTACTGATAAACGATAAATAGACACTTATTCTTCTCATCACTAAATATCACTATTTTATTTCAGTATTCATTTCTCACATTCTGATTTAGCATTAACTACAATCACTAAAGTTTAAGCACATTCATTATAGATAGAATCCTAACTCGGTACTATTGTTATTTTTTTTACTTTCTTTTGCAAAACTTTAAACATAGAATCGAAACCCTTAATAGGGAAAACAAATCATTACAGGTTCATTTTGGTTCAATGATAAAAACCTCATATTCAGAATGGTAATACAAATACCAACGGTCTCCAGATAGATTACGATTTCATGCTCAAATATCATGGAATACTTACACGAACTTTAAATGAAAACAAAAACATAGAACTACATCAATACTAGATCTTAGTTCCAAGTTGACGAAACAAAACATGGAGTTGGATCTCGGCCACTAACCAAACATTAGCATAGTCTTTTGTTAATGCAATAAAACACAAAAACTACCAAACGAAACCTACAGGGTAGGGTTTCGACTGTTGGAACAAGGTCGAACCTTGTGGTATATAGCCATTTATAAACACATAACAGTTCAAGTTTCATATTATCACTTTCCAAACTTAAACATTAAAACAATACGAGCACGGGGTTATTCTGTCAAGCATTATTTAAATCTACGGTTCTCGACCTGAATCAACCTTGTTTTTCTAACCAACATATCAACTTTTACAAACATAGAATTAGTTCAGTAAAACTATTCTTTTCTTGCAAACACGATTCCATTTCATCACTCAAGCAAAATCATAAACATATCAACACAAGACTTTCCATGTTTCGCAGAAAACAAGTTAACCCTCGGCTCTCGGCTAATATTACATTATCTTAATTTAGTCAAAATATCAACACAGTTTGTACTGAAACATTTCAAGATTTCTACATTACTTAGGGTTCGTCCCTTTTTGAAAATTTCATTATAAAACAAGTTTACAGTTCAACGAAAGTCACAGTGAAACACTGCAGTGGCAGGATAGTGGAAAGAGCCGAGGATTCCATCCTCTTTACACCCGACGTGAGGCTCTTGAAAGTTACATCCACAGTTAAAAACCCTCTGCCAAGAACATTTCCTCAGACTTCGTCAAAACATGAAGCATCGGTCACACGGGCCAGGAGAACCTACGAGGAGAAAGAACCACCAAGGCTTACCGATGGTCGAGTAGCCATTCCCTTCAAGCTTTCAAAACTAGTGACCTTTCGACGAAGATAAACCTGTCATAAAATTCATCGAGAGGTTAAATAACTACAACGCAAAGTTTAACTCAAAGTCAACTCAAATATCATCATCTTTCCTTTAAAGAAACTATTACCTTAATTAACGCAGTTTTGGAGTTAGAAACACCTTCAGTAGACGAGACGTCGAAGCCATCTACCAGTTGCAAAGAATAAGCATTAGAACCCAAAGAACAACCACTCGTAGCTAGGAGAATCGAACTCCGGTTCAACTTTGCAAACTGACAGAAAAACCTTACAAACTACTTCAAAAACTGTATCGTGGTTTGGCTCTACAAAGAATATAGAGCCTGGAATCATATAAATTCTTCCCTTACAGGTCCAAGGGTCGAAACCGAGGAAGGAGTCCTCCAAACAACCAACTTCCAAACCCTATGTTTTAGCAGGCTGTCTGCCTCTCTACATTGCCACTAACACACAAAATGAAAGCCGAGAAACACTTCAACGAAGACCTAGTGGTGAGTTTAGGGTTGAAGTCCCAAAATCGAGACAGATCTAAATCAACGAGCAAGATTTGAGCCAGCTTAGCACCACATTCTACGAAGCATTCAAGCATTAATGTACCATTAATAACCTTACCATCGTAAGTCCAGCTCAGAGGTGATTCACATAACAACCATGCATAACTCAGTTACTAGCAATGCCATCTACCAAGTTTCCATGTGAAGTTGGCTATGTTGACAGCCAGCAGTACATTCCACCACGAGGGGTTAGCTAGGAGTATTAATACCTGGACAGGACACATTTAACCTGCCAACACATGACTACAGCGAATTTAATACCTTCCAATACCGTGTCAGTACGTTGGTCTAGTTTACCATGTTTAATATCATATAATATCCTTGGTTATAGTCGTTAAAACATAAGGTAACAATTAGGGTTACAACATATGGTTCATTCCATCTTCCTAGTGTTGGTCTTTCGAATACACAGTTCATAATATATATTTATAGTTAACAAATGACTGAGGTCATATTACATATAAGGGTTTGATACTTAGTGTATAGTTTAGGATGCATTATTTGTGTACATTGTAATATTTGTTGTATTGATTTATCTATTCACAAAGTTGCACATTATATTATAATGCACAAATATTACAATAGAAAGACACAATCCTATAAGTATAGTAAATTCACATTAAAACTATGATAATAATATCATAAAAGACGATACTATATTAGCATAATTCTATATGCATTTTTAAATGGAAAATTATAGGAGCTATTATAGTTATTTGATTACTTCAAGTGAATTCGTGTGTACATTGGATTCTAGCACTGTTAAACTTGTAAACCAGCACGTAAATCTGAAGTAGAACAAAGACCCATATTTTCCATAACCTCATGCAAGAAAGTACTAAGAGTTTTCACAATAACATTGACGATGAATTGAAAAAAAACATATTTACTCTTAACACTTGACTATCGTATTATTCTTACCTGCGTTTCTGCACAACGAAACATATTCAAATGCTTTAGCTAAACGTAGCTAAGTAAACCTCAGGGTACCTCGTAGGACCCCTTCATCACCATTCAAAAGCAAACAATCAGTAGTTGCCAAGAAAACTATAACACAGTGAAAACTTAACTACTGCATGTAGATTACAAATAAACACAAGCAGATCTCATGAAGTACCTTGCGCTATGAAGTTTAATTTATTGTTATCATAATTCATCATTAGTTAAAATATTAGTAATTATTTCATTTTCCGCATTAGCAATTTCGGTATTTATTGCTACTTTAAAATTTTTAAAATTTTTGTGAATTTATCGGGATGTTACAGAAAAGGAAGAGAAATCAACATGCATCAACAGTTGATGATGATGAGCATCCACCACAGAAAAAGACAAAACTTGATGCTAAAGCGAGAAGAAGTTTTGACAGAAAAGACAAGTCTAAAGATTGGCACTTGTAGACCAACTATCACATCAAACCACACTCCATAAAGAGGTCTTTCCAGAACTCTTGGTAGAGCTTGAGGATATTTGTAAGGGTTGTATACTTGGCAAGAATGCCAAGGAATTTTTTCAAACAGTAATGGTAGATCCAAGGGGATCTTGGATCTAGTTCATTCAGATCAGGAGTTCAAGGCTCAGACAAAGAACTTGGACAAGAAGAAGATCAAGTTGTTGAGGTCAGACAATGGAGGAAGGCCTTCAATGATTTCTAGAAGAAGGCAAAGATCAAGAGGAAGTCAACAACAAAGATAAGTATTCAATGTTTCAAGTAATGAAGTTAGATTGATATTTTGTAGATGGATAACATAACTGTTTGATTAGTACTGGTTAACTCTTGTGGACAAATTATGTCATGTATTGCAAGACATGTTCATTATGAAGGTTGTCAAAGCAATGATCCATGATTAGGACTTACCCATGTTCTCATGGGCAGAGGCATCCAGTATGACAATCTATGCTGAAGAGAGTAAGTCATATCCCTTGTAAAGTAACAAAAGTGAGTTATATCTTCTGTAACTCAAGAGTGAGTCATATCTTTTGCATGGACAAGAGTGAGTCACATCTCTTGTGAGTGACAAAAGTGAGTCATATCTTATGTAAGTTAGGAGTGAGTTATATCTCTTGTGGTGGTTAATACACAGTGAGATTCAATAGTCGGAGATCCAGTGAGTCATATCTGAAAGCCTATCAGGATGCAGAGAGGCATGCAACTCCCAGTGGTACCTTCAGGGAGATAGTTTTGAGATCATAAGGGAATTCAATGGAGACTTCCAAGTGGATCTATAAGATCAAGCATGCAATCCAGATTGGCATCTATAAGATATGGAGTTAGCCAGTTTGCAAGCTCAAAGAAAGTCATGGATGGTATTCATTGTTCTTGAGTGAGCAGGAGGCCCTCAGTAGACCCACTTGATGGGAGATGACACAGATGGATACGCAGGGATCAACAATACAGAAGGCAACGAGTTGCTTTAGTACAGGATACTCAGATGGAGAGGGAGCAGAGTGTCCAGATGTAGAGGGAGCAGGATGCTCAGGTGCAGATGGAGCAGGGTGCTCCAGCACTGAGGGAGTATCTACAGCACAATCTGTTGATGATGGAGGAGGTGCCCGAGTTGGGATTACCTCCCTCACCAAGAAGAAGTTGACCTTTGAGTTCAAGATGAAGAATCTTGGCCAGATACATTATTTCTTGGGATTGGAGGTGTGGGAAAAACCAAGAGAGATCTTCCTCAGTCAAGGGAAATACACAGTTGAGATCTTGAGAGATTCAAGATGATGGACTACAAATCCATGGCTACACCTATGATGAAAAATCTGAAGAAGTTGAGTGATTCCACTTCATATTCATATTTGATGGATCCCACTATATGTAGGCAGACAAATCTTAAGAAGTTGAGTGATTCTGCTTCAGATTCAGATTTGGTGGATCCCACTATGTACAAACAGTCGATTGGATCCTTGATGTACCTGGTGCCAGATATTTGTTTTGTAGTGAACACCCTAAGCTAGTTTATGGTTGAGCCAAGGAATGTACATTGGGTTGCAACAAACCATGTGTTGAGGTACCTGCGTGGTACGATCGGATATGTTCGAAATGTGTCTCAAGTGGTGAAGTGAGGCTGCGGGGATATACAGATTCTGACTGGGTGGAGAGTGCAGTGGAAAAAAAGAGCACCTCGAGATGATTCAGCTTGAGATCGGCTATGATATCCTAGTTTAGCAGGAAGCATACATATGTCACACTCAATACAGCAAATGCAGAGTATATTGCAACTAGTGTCAGAGATCGTGAAGCAATATGGCTTCAAAAGCTTCTGAGACATGGGAATAAGGGAGCAGTGAAGTTCCAATACATATTCACAGATGAGCAAATAGTTCACATTCTCAACAAGCCTCTATCTAAGGAAAAGTTTGTATACTTCATAGACAAGCTTGGCGTGATGGAGAATGTATCCCTCAATGAGAGGGAGTGTTGATGATCCTACAAACAAGCAGTAGACATTCACGAGAGGTGAATGGCCCAGACATATAGATGAGCAAGATTAGGTAGACATTCACATGAGGTGAATGACCCTTACACCGTGATGGTTTTACAGACGAACAGGAAGACATTCACATGAGATGAATGGCCTAGACATTGTGATGGTTCTATAGACGAGCAAGCATACATTCACATGAGATGAATGGCCCAAACATCGTGATGGTTCCACAGATGAGTAGTATCGAGCTGACATTTTACCAGATTGGTCATGCTAATTTGACCAAAGGAAAATGATACGTTCACATGAGGTGAATAGCCCTGGCATATTCTTTATCCAGATAGTCATATGATTTGGCTAGGGCTAAAAGACTCGAGATGCAGATTGAGGACATCCTCACCAAGTATGATGCTTGGAAGTGATGTAGGATTTCCTTCATAGACATTATCACCAAGTGTGATGCTTGGCAGTGATGCAAAATGTCTCCCCTCACTAAGAGGGAGTGTTGATGTTTCTCCGGGTTGCAGCATCGGGCAAACATTCTACATACATTCTCCCAAAGCGGTCATGTGTGTTGACCAATGGCTAGTGGAGGATGGCCCTAGCATAGCCTTGATTATCCATGTGTGTTGACTAAGAGTGAATAAGGCTCGAGGTGCTTAGCCTTGATTAGTCATGTGTGTTGACTAAGAGTGTATGAGTCTAGAGGTCACATTGCATACTCTATGAGAGAGTGCTCTGTGATAGAGTGACATATTCTAATTAGAGTAAGTTGACTTGTTTATTTGAAAGGGGATTTCATCCCCTTGTGGAATACACAAGTCTAATCTAATGTTGAATTTGACATGGGCTCTAAGAAGTGTCCGGGACTTCTTAGAGTGGGTTCAAATCAACATTAGAGCTCTATGGGTGAATAGACGTACATGTGAGGAGATGAACATCAGCAAGGACAAATTTTCTATGATGAAGAAATAACCAAGAATTCAAGTCAACCATTGAAGAAGTCCCAAATCACATTGAAGAAGTCCCAAGGAAAGATTGAAGACAAAAAGCAAGTCGACACTGAAGATAAAATAAAGATGAAGATCGAAATTAGCAAGTCATCCCCAACAAGAAGACAAGTCGGCCCCACTGGTGAAAAAGTCAAGTGAACTAAAGAATATAAATAAAGTGCTCCAACATTTCATTTTCACATCAACACATCCTCTCTTCTCTTCTCCAAGGAAGGCCTAGCAAAAGGCAAGGAGCAAATAATTTTGGGTTTTTATCATCTCCTAGTGGTCCGTATTTCTCCCTAGAGATTTGCTAGGGTTTCTTGTGAAAGAAGGGCACACTCTTATGTGCTAGGGTTTCTCTTCATGAATGGCATTGTACTTGAATTGGACTGATTTCATCTAAGAAAAGTTGGCTGGGTTTTGTCCCTTATGGGTTTCCTAGGATAAAATTCTTGTGTCTCTTGTGTGTGGCTATCTTTCTATGATCCTTTTTTTCTGTTGCAATTTAAGTTGAAATTTTCGGTGTAATAATTCAATGAAAACTGTGGGATGAAATGAATGTTTGAAATCATTGTGAAATAATTGTCAAGATCTGGAAATAGTTTAAAAATTAAACACTTGCTAGGGTTTGCATGTTAGACTATGCTCATGAGACTTTTAGTAATATTTTATGTTATAAGCACATTTACTTCATGTCTAATTGGTGATAACATTGGATTTGAGAGTCTTCACCATTGCTTTATGACTAATGGGTCCTAATTCAATCGTTATGAGACCAAACAAAGCCATATGGACACCCAACTCCTTGATCCATTTAAAAAAAAATTATCTATCAAAATCCAATACAATAGTAGCCATGGTGCCATTGAAGGTTTTGTGAAAGTTTGTTTCGTAGGTGCTCCACGAGGTAATGAAAATTTGCTAGTGAAATTATTGTTAAAAATCCTCTTGGTGAATATGTCATTATTTGTGATGGGTTGAGGGACTACACTATTTTAGGGAGGTAGAGCCCCCACACAAATTTTGAATGGGAATTGAGTTAGAGAGGCCTAGGAGCCCTATAGATGGGTTTGCATAGCTACCCAAAGCCTGACAAAAGGTTTTTCTAGTTTATTTTCAATGCAAACAAGCATGTCACTAAAGTGATTGTGTGGTCCTTGGATGTGCTTAAATACCCTTGTAGTTTTGTTGAAGTGGTATGAGGATTTCTCTGTTAATGAGTTTGTCAAGTTACAGTGTCCTGTCTAGGTTGAATTCTCAAGCCTCCCAATGTAGTTCTAGGATTTTATTGAATGCATCTTGATCCATCTAGGGAAATTCCTCTACCACAAGCCCTGACATTTTTTTAACCGACACCTTTAAAAGTGTGTGCTTGGGTCGATTTATATCAAGATTTGAAAGAGCAAATCTTCATCAAAGTCTTCTCTAAGATCACTAGACAATGTATTAGGTATATCAACCTTCTAAGCCCATGTATCTACACTCATTGTTGTCTAAGGTTGGCCCCTTGGATACATCTTCAATGGAAACACAACTTCTCAGACCCAAAAGACTTTGACATCTACCAACATTGGTGAATGAACTTAGGGTGGGCCCAACAATGGAAATGTGAATCCTAAGGGTTCAACGAGGCCAATTTTAGGTCAGTGCCTCCCAAGGAAACCAACTTACCTACATGAAGGTTGCTTCTTCATGTGGGTGTTGCTCATATGGGCCATTGTCCTCATGTCGGGCTAGATGAGAAAGGAACTATTGAACCCAACAATAGACAAAGACAACCTAAAAATAATACAATTGATGAAAAGGTGACCCATGCATCGAAGTAGCAGAATTTTGTAACTTTAAACTCTTACCAAGGATTACGAGGTAAGGACGATGAGGAGATGGGTGTTTATGTTTAACGTTTCCAATCAAATACATGTTATAGAATGTAAGGGGTCTTACAAATCCAATCAAGAAGACCTTGGTTCGTAAAATTCCCTAAGTGGTGTCAGAATTGGATGTCATGTGTTTTAGGAAGTGAAGGAACTGATTTCACACTAACCATGGCCTTAAACTATATTCGTCTAGTATTACTATTTTCCATACCAAGCATGAAAACAAGTGGAGGGGGGCACTCTTATCTTTCCTAAGTTTGTTTCATGAGTCATTGATCATGCCTAGTTTGACTTGCCCAATCGAGTTGTGTGGATTCTCCTCAATCTTGACAGTAGTGTCTTGGGCCTTGCTAATAATTTGTATGTGCCCAGCAATGTTGAAGTTAAGGCTACCCTATGGGACTAGCTCACAAAATGCCTCTTGGAGGTACACTCACTTTAGTGTGAAGACATTAATTATGTGGAATATTGAGATGAGAATTGGAAGTGAACCTATCTCATACATGTCTCAAAGGAAGAGAATGCCATGGAATGACCTCAAGGCCATACTTGGCCTCTACAACCACAAGAAGTCTCGAAAAATTGACTCATCACAATTATGGTTTTAAACGTTATCAAATTTTAGGGTCGGCAAGGAATGAGTCATGAAATGTCTTAGAATAGCCATGTTGTCTAAGCATAATACACTATTTTTCAATTATGAAAGGAAAGTGGTCAATGAAAGTTCTAGGGGAGGCCTCTCTTTCTTATCACCAACACATTATTTTCTCTATCTCATAGGGTGTGGCCAAAACAAGATTTTCTAAATCGAGATCTATGTTCAACAGTTTGCATCTTCAACATCCAGCATGTATCCAAACATTTTAACATATATGGAACTTGTTTCCTTGGCCTCAGGGAGATAATGGGTGGATCAAGTGGTGGAACAATACCATAGGTCAAGTCATGGCCTTTCTACGAGGGTTTGGTCAATAAGTTGTGGTTGTGTGGAAAGGGTTCCACAAAGTGGCCAAGTGAGAGTTTGAAGAGACCTCACACCTCCTCGTACTCCCAGCTATAATGCTACACTCCAAGTTCGAGTTGCCAAGTTGCACCATTTTCTAAAGGTAGATAAAATAGACAAGCCATAGGAGGCCAAATGATCTCGGTTGCACTAGCTCAAATCCTATGATTGGCCAATGAAAATCTTTTTCAATCATTGGCCATTAAAGAAGCCTCTAAGAAGGTCAATGACCTCAAGATGGTTTCAAGTAGGGTTTCCAATCCAAAGGAAATTGAGTGGGAGCCATTATTGTACAATGTTCCAATATCAAGGATTGTTTGATGCATGGAAGATGGCCATGCAAACATGTATTAACCTTTCCCTCAAAACAATGTCCCCCAAATAAAAAATAATAGGTGATCAAGGCTTAACCCTCTCAAAGCTTACGAAGGCCTTGATGGTGATGGTCGATGACAAATCCTGAGGCTCAATGGTTTCCCATGTGAATTTTTTGAAGCCACCTAGGACTATGTTGGGCCCGACTTGATTAAATTTTATCAAGATGTTGCCTAGAGCAAATCCCTTAGGGTTATCATTAACAAAGGATTCATTGAGTGCATTCCCAAGGGGAACCTAAATAATTACTAGTTGGCAGCCAATTAGCCTTCTCACTATCTCATACAAGATCTTGGCCAAGGCCCTAGCCTTAAGGGATGGAACTTGGGCATATCCTCCCTCGAAGTATCATTCCTGAGTAGAGAAGTTTCATTATAGGGTGGTTCATTCTAGACAATGTAATTACGATTTGGAAGGTATGGAAGGGACCCATTATCTTTGGGTTCAAAGGCTTGTTTGTCAAATTGGAATTAGAGAAAGCATACGATAAGGTGGAATATTTGTTCATATTGGCCATGTTATAGCCTCTCAATTTTGGTTAATTTTTTCTACAAGCTATGGAGAACTTGTTTGTGGATACATCAACTTGCATATTTGTTAATCAAACTAGATTTGAGGGAATTGACCTATTTAGGTCGATATGGTAAGGTTATCCCTTAGATCCAACACTTTATGTGATAGCCACAAAATCTCCAGGTTACCTTCATCATCAGACTTTGTAGGGTTTGATTGAGGGCATTACCCTTCCTAGTTCAAACACTAGCAAATCGTCATTGGGCATTTTGGTGATGACTCTTGTTTTACCATTCCGGCGGACGAGTCTATGGAAAACACCCTAGACTATATCTAGATTTTTAATGAAGCTTTGGGTTCTAAGCTCTAACCAATGAACACTATGTTATTGGTTGGCCCAAAAGGGCATTCATAACCAACTTGCAAACCAAGGCTAGTGTTGGATTCAATTTGGTCAAGTCTTAAAATTTATGGGGATTCCATTTGCCTTCCAAGGCTCAACCCAAACCCTTGGGAAGTATTGCTCCAACTTATAGCTAAGAAGATGGACATATGGATTTCTTGGCCTCTATTCTTAGCAATGAGATTTAAAATTTGCTCTAAGATTCTAGCTACCACTCATGTATTAATTGTTATGTTGGGTTCCATCTCAAGTTGCCTATCAATGGCTCAAGAAGCTCCTATGTGACTCTCATGTGGTCATCTTATAGGGAAGGAAGGGCTTTCATAGGGTGAATTGGGAGCTTTGTATGAAAGATTTGAGTGTCTTGGGGATGATTGGGTCAGCTTTCCAAGCACATGCCTTATGTGACAAGTGTGTTATTAGAGTTGTCGAAGAACAAGAACACTGAAATGTCCTCCTATGCAACTATATTTTGCAAGAAGGCCAATTGGGGAAAAAGAGTTGGTCAAATTTGCATTTCCAATCTTTATTGTTAACTCCAACCAAAGTGCATATTTAGGGTACCTTTGTGGTGTAGAACCCCTAAAAACCCTAGGAAACCATCAAGCAACATTTAAGTTGAAGGGAAGACTCTCTACACACCGACGTATCTTTTAATAACCATTGCATATGATGGTCTCCCTTGGTTCTTTTTTAAGGGAAAACTCTCATTGAATCCCCCTAGTTCTCCAGTAAGAGTCTCTTCCAAAAGAAAATTGTATGAACCTGTGATATTTATAATGGAAACTCCCATTAATGGAAAAAATGGGAGACTCTAAAAGCATAATTTCATATATCCAAGCCTAACAAGTCTCTTCTTGAAAGGGTATAGGATATGATAACAAATGACTTATTTCTTAAATTAGGAGTTGGCGGGTCAGTGACTTGGTGGAAATACCGGAAATGGCATTGTTCTAAATCGTTAATGAAATATAAACCTATAGATGGATATCAATCACTAAGTGTCAAAAGGGGGCTAGATGCCAAATTAAACAAGTTGTGGAGGCTTGGCTTTAGTCAATCTACATGGTTGGTCTAGCTACATTGAGTGTGGAAATATTTTGTTTAGCCTAAAAGGTTATATTTGTCTAGTCCTTAATTATGGGTGGTGTTCCTCTTGGTCATTGCCTCAGGGTGTTCCCATGAAGATGAGTAACACTTTTTGGCAAGCAGACAGCGCAAGTATGGGAAAAAATGAGCTCAATCGAGATTTTGTTAAGCCCTCAATCAAGCTTTTAAAAGCTCAATCAGGGGCTTAACCAAGCGCTCGATCAAGCTATTTAAAAAAGTTCAATCGAAAGTTAATTGAACCCTTGATTGAGCTATAGAGCTCGATCGAGGGTTTTCTTAACCCTCGATGAGCTTTTTCAAATAGCTCGATCAAGCTATTGTCATTAGTAAAAAATAAATAAAAGTCTGTGGGAAGACTATAGAATGTAAAATTTAGCTCAATCGAGCTTTTGACTTAACCACACATAAACCCTCGATCGAGGTATTCAAAAAATGCACGTAAAACCTCGATCGAGGGTTTTAAGATTAGCTCGATCAAGGGCTTTAAAACAAGCTTGTGGTCCCCTTTTTTGCAAATTTAATGTTATTGGCTTCTTTGCCAAGCCTAAACTTTGTTCTTGGATGCACCTTTGGTGGCGGACTTCATAATGATGGATTCGTCAACGAATTGGCTATCCATTGGCATATAATTTACGAGTTTTTGAGATCATATGATAATTTTTTTATTTTCTTTTCAAACTTACACTTACAAAACCATGTCCACAACTTTGAATCAACGCAAAAAAAAAATCAACAACATAAAAGTGCACAACCAAAAAAATTCAAAAAATATATACACGCTAACGCGTCCTCTTCAAAAGAGTATTTTTTGTTTTTCAATTTTTGTATCCAGTAAAAAAAAAATTAAGTGAACACACGTGTACGAAATGCGATTAAAATTTTCAATGGTCAGTTTTGAAAATTAATAAAAAAATATAATTTTCCAAAATAAATTTAAAAAAATGTGCGCCCCAATGCATTCTGTGTAAATTATGTTCCTATATATGTTTTTCCAAAAATTATGCATTTATCACTAAATTATTTTACGTCACACAAGCCACTTGTTAACTTTTTTCTTAAATTTACAAGAACAAACCTTTCATTAAATGCAATTTTGACATATTAAATGATATTATTTTTTTTAAATATAATTGGAAAGACAACATAAATCCCTACAATCTGTTTTTTGTTGCATGTTGAAATTCACAAGGCATATATGAGTTTTGGGGGCTTTGATTTAATAAATGAGTAAAAAAACAAATTTTCACCATCACTTTTGGGCAAAAAGTGTTACGATCTTCATGGATTCATCCCTCAAACATCTAGGTGTTTCACTGTACAAATGCCCATTACATCAAAAAATTGAGATTGTTAAGCATTTATTTTAGTTCTTCCCCTATGCCAAATCAACCTAGGAATGGGTTTCAAGACTATGTGATAAGCTCCTTCCTGGGTATGTTACCTCGAAGTTTACTTTCCTTGATGATAAGCTCCCATGGGACAAGAATTCTATGCAAAATGGCAACTTGACATGATAGAGCTTATTTTCTTTATATGGAAAAAAAGTGTGAATGAATGTATATTTCAAAATGCTCATGTTGATCAATTCACCTGATTTGATGGAGCTCTAATAAGTGCAAATGTGTTCTTGCAGATCCAAATCCAAGTCAAGAAGGTGGAAATGGAGATGGCACACCTCCATTCGCTAATGGAATTTTGGGGGTTGGACCCATGCAATATGATTTGGGTCCCCCCATAGGTTCACTATCCTCTTGGCTTAGGTCATTCACATCGGTCTAGTTGCATGCTATGCCATAGAGCAAGCTGCCTAGTTTGAGAGTGAAATGAATGTCGAAGCCAAAGTCACAAAAAACACAGTGTCATGCCTCCTTCATGCCTAGAGAATGACAAGTTCCCCAAGTTGGATTTGGCTATTTTGATGGAGAAGTGGGTCAGAGTAGTAGGAATACAATGGATGGGACATCACTCAATGTGTTGATGATCCACCATTTATTAGGTGGGGCTTGGGCCCCAATTATCATGACCATCCTCCAAATCAGGTATCCACCATTACTAGGTGGGGCTTGAGCCCCAATTATCTCAACCATCCTCCAAATCAGGGATCCGTTGACATTGGTTGATGTTTATGGTTATGCTTATTGTGCCCACCTAACCACTGTACTTGTTTTTAGTTCCTTTCTTTCTGGCCCAAGGCCATATGATTTTGAAGTTGTAGTGCCTTCAAGGCATAGACTATATTTTTTAATAGCCTGTGGAGCACCTCTAGCTTCAAGTTTTGCTTGTGGCAGATGCATATGCAGCCCACCTTTTTTTATAAAATATATATATATATATATATCATCCCATTTTAATGAATGTTTAAAGGAAGCATTTTATTAAGTGAACAACACATTTCTAAGCTCTCCTAAGCATCTTAGTTGATGATATATATTCCACTACGAAGTCAAAAACACCAACTGGTTCTTATGCTTACCTTCATAACGGCATTCTCTTTTCCATGCATCCATTTCCTCTTCAAGTACAGCTGGGGGGACGCTGTTTCATTCTATCTTTCATTTTCTTAATGTATAAAATAAACCTGTATTCAAAGTAAAAGAATAGTAAATCTGGGTGCACTTTCCTATTTAGAATCCCTACAACAAGGACATATGTTAAATAAATTCATTGATCTCATGCAGTGGTTGGACCCCTAAGGCTTTCTTGGATAATATGAAGGGTATATCCAATATATCAACATGATTTAAGAATGGATTAAAACAGGCCAATGAGAGTTGCAATTGAAACAAGAGTTCCAGAGAGAAAGAAGAGTAGAGATGTAGAGCATCTGTCTACTACAAACATCATGCTCTCTCAAAATCATCTGTACGCCGAACTACAACAATAGTACTAGAGATCTAAAGATTGAAGAGCAAGTTTGGCTGCAATCAAGGCCCTGCTTTCTTTTATCAACTTTATGACGTTATCCAACCTTTGAATGGTGCTTGTTAATTCCATGGCACGCAATCTCTCTTGCAACAATACCTGTAATTCTGAAGCTGATGCACCTGTCAAGGGACCGTGTGAAACATTTTTAAGTGTAAAGAATCCCTTTCCTTCCATTTTCACTGAAAAACTCCCATGAACTTGTGAAAATGATGAAAAACAACTCGTTATAATTGAAAAACCATTGTTTACACAATGAGACTGTTGCAACAATTCATCCTTTCGCAACAAAGAATAGTCTAAAGAGCAAGAAAAGGAAAAGGAAGTAGATAACAGTGCATAAACTTGGTTCGGGATCCTGCATGGTACAAATAAGCAACCAACAAGAATGAGAAAAGCAAAGACTTCAGTTCTGATCAACTTGGCCGACAAAATTACGAAGTTTCCTTTCTGGCTGAAAGATTTACAACATCAGATTTGAGGTACCTTTTCTCTTATGAAAATGCAGACAATATCTTATGGACTTGAAAGGCTTGTAAGCATGAGAAACATGAAATCCATTAGTCAGATCTCATTGTATGTACAATGACTCCAACCTGTAGTGAATATTTAAAAGTTAAAACCAATGTGGATATGGCAGAGCATTCCAAATATCACTGCATTGTAGGAAGCATGAAAAAATAAATAAATATTTGCAAAATGAAATCGTCTATAAACTCGATGTTATGTCAAATTCGAGGTATTGAATTCTGATTAATCTTCAAATGGACTCTTATTCAATCCCAGCTGCTATATGATGAGCCTCCAGTTCAGACGAATAGTATTTTTTTTCTTCATTTTTGTGTTACGGAGGGGTATAAGAAACCATTTCTCAAACATACACAATATTCTATTACATACTGGAAACTGGTCTAGAGAAAACCTCATGAAGACCACCACCTAATTTACGTTATGTTTGCACCACAGCAATGACTTTCTTATCAGCAGCTAAGATACAATCCTACAATATCAAACACCCAAAAATGAAATATTGTTCCCTGGCGGTCCACACCACTCTAGGGTGATCAAAAACACTACATACAACCAGAGTACATATTTAACCTACTGATGCAGCTATAATTTAGACTTACCTTATTAGTGCACCATCCATGATGCTTTGCAGCTTCATTGTCAGCACAATTATATATGTGACTGGACTGCATCTAGCAAGCTTACTGGGCAATAATTTGATAATCTGCATTATTATCTGACATGTTTCATACTATTGAACATCTCATAAGATGTCTTTCATTATACTAGTTATCCAAAACAAAGCGCTCCTATGGAAACAACATGTATAATGTCCAACTGAACATGAATATCTCTAGCTTACGAGTGAATAGATAACCACATATAAAATTACACTGCATCAAGACAAAAAACAACCTTTCCAGCAGTATTCTTTTTCTGAAATCTATTTGTTGAAACCTGAAACCAGTCAATTTCGATTTTTACTCTAACACGATACTCATAATTTGGAAGTATTAGAATTAGAGAATAAGGTGTTTAGATTAGGATCAATTATTAAAGGGACTCCACACAGTACACAAATATCTCAAATAGGAAAAGATATTCAATGAGCTCAAGTGTTCCTTATACAAAACAACGGTAAATATAACCCATATATATATATATATATATGTGATGTGATGTGATGTGACTTTTAGGTCACAACACACTCTATATATATATATATTGGTGATAATATTGGCTCATAGTCTTAGATCATACACTGACATCCCCCTTAAGCTTGACGTGGGAGCAAGAAGGGCATTAATATAATGATTTATCCCCTTTAATGATAACCTCTTTCATCCCAAACAAAGTACAAAAATTAACAATTTAAGCCTATGTTCAATAAGTGATTAAGAAGTCAAGAATCTGGTCCTTACAGTGGCAACACTCCAAATGAATATACTCGATTCAGGGTCTACTACCTAATAGAATTATGACCAATGTTGACAACATCCTAACCATGACAAGGTGCAAAAAAGGTCTCAACGGAGAGTCGATTTTCAGAGTCCAGAAATATAGCCTCCAAAACACTTTCAGATAAACCTCTTTGAAACTGGCAAAGAAAACAAGAGTTTAATTGAAGTGTCCTACTTACGAACTGAGCCTCCAAAACACCTTCATATGGACCTTTTTAGAATCAATGAAGAAACATGAGTTTAAATAAGCATATGGATGAACAGCGGAGAAAGGATCTAATTCTCACAATTTTTGTCAAAGAACAGTCTTCAACAAATGACAAAGTGCAAAAGCATGTTGAAGCTGACAGTGATTCAACAAAGATGCTAGTAGGGCAAGAATATCGAGTCAGCAAGCATGCTTCAAGCAAGCAACCCAGGGGAGCTAACCATGCACTATTCGGGTTTAAAGTCCACACAAGAAAAACAACAAGATGGTTTCTCCATCATGAATACATTTTCTGCCACGCATATGTGCAGAAGGAAGCAACAAGGGTAAGCCAGCATCAAAACTGTCAAAAAGAGACTACTACTACAGTAAGTTAATCATTAGAAAGAATGATAAGGGTTTTACACTTTACAGTTGTAGAATCAACTAACACCATCAATAAGATATCCTCAAGCAAGACCTCAAGCATCACCGTGACCAATTATCAATCCAACCACAACAAGTCCTAACAGTGAGTATCAATCCAAAATTCTGCCATTTATGCTTCTTAACTGTCATTTGCAAAAATAATGGTGACAATAAGAATAGTTATACTAGGTGAAGAGAGATAATGCCACCAATCACTATGATTAGGATGTTGATGTCACTGAGATGTGGATGGTGAAGATCTGGTTCTCAGCAATCAGAGGTGCAAGATCCGATTCCTGCAGATCCTGTTGAAAGCCAAGCTTTCAACCAGAAATCAAGCAAAAGAATATAATGCACACACATAAATCCATCAAGACAAAAGATTGGACGGAACGTTCGGTCATTTGTATTCATCTTGAAATAGGTATTTATACAACATGGAGATGGTTGGAGCAGTTACACCCGCTCAAACTACTCATTCGTCAGAGTACATGATATATTAACATAAGATAATAATGACAATTAAGGGCCCCAAAGGGTCCCTCCAGGCTCCAACAGATCCATAGTAGAAGATCCGGATGGTGAAAATTCTGGTTCTTGTAAATTAGTAGTAGTAGAAGCAACAAGGTGACTTGCATCCAACAATGTAGTCTCAATATATACAAGACCTGCGCTCACCCATCTCATCTGGATTTGTATCTCCTGTATGACAATTTTACAACCATTTGGAATTCATTCTCTAGACCCCAAGCGGATAATGGTTGGATTGTCTGATGGGAGGATGTTATTTCCTGCTATGAAAATTTGAATTTTTTAAACTAAAAGAGACTCACAACAGAAACATGGAACTCGGAGACTACATGAAATCAGCAGTAACAGCATAAAAGCAATATGTTTTATGATAAAGACAATAATTCCAGAAATAATCAGTAGCATATCTGATAGTATATTATGAAGCACTAACAACAAAAAATGTTCAGCAGAAGCAACAACACTTGAATACTTGAAAACTACAAGACATAAGATTTGAACTTTCCTGAGAAAGTATGGATGCCAACTCAGACCCAAATCTAAGCAAAATATGGATGTTGAACATGGCCAAGAACAATCTCTTACAGGCTTCCTGTAATAACAAATTCCCCAAAAGACCCTCCCTCTATTGCCTGTGATCCTATTTATAGATAATGCTCCCACTTTAACTTCATTGTCTTTTGCATGTGGGATAACTAGGCTTTACATAAAATTGCTTTAACCAATAGAAAAGTGCAATTGGCTGTCATAAGTTTTATCTTAACATGAAATCCATTAACTAATAGAAAATAGAAATGACTACAAACTCTAATGACCTACCCAAATTATCAATAACTAACACTAAAATTGGTTATCTTTAGGCATCGTGATATTTAAGTGTTGACCACATTTGTCTGTAGGAAATTTTGTCACCTTTGAGTCTTATATAAACATGAGCCTCCAAAGGTTCTTTGCCATTCAAATTTGTACCAACTAGTTGACTTGGGTGAACCCTTGCAAAAGAACAAATGGAGTAGGAATCAAAATTTGCCTCTTGTTTTCTGTGGTTTGAACTCTTAATACCAATAGGTTTATTATTCCTTACTAAACTACTACTATCTTCGTTGTCACTTCCTCAACAACGGATTGATTTTGAGAGCATAGATTCAGAGCTTACTTTTAGAATTGACCTTTACAATTATCCTTAATGTTATGACAAGGAAAGTAACTATGGTAAAAAATAATCCTACCTTGCCAATGATTCAATGCAACATCATTAGGTTTGACTTGCAATGGAGTTTAATCTTTGCCTCCTTTCGTCAAGGTTACCATCATTTTATCCTACCCTATTCTAATTCCAATAGTAGTCACAAACATTTTACCAAAGTCCCCTTGAAACTTTCTTTCTAATAAAAACAAAATGTCTAGTGGCAATTTTTTTCCTGTGAGCATCATTTCCTTTTCCCCAAAAATATCCTCTTTTATAAAGTGAGATTGAGATCACCATGGCTTACCATATATGGGGGTACAATTTTCAGGCCCTCGGTTCATCTTGAGCCATGCATTTCAGCCCCAGCTCAGCAAAGGATGCAGTTCACTTGTATTGCTTGAGCGACAGTGTTCATAAATATGCTTTAAGACACCTTGTCCAAGATGCACCTCTTGAACACAATCACTAAATCCACTGTTATTTATGGCTTTGAGATCTAGGGACCAAACCTGCTATCGTCTTACTGGGTTAGTATTGAAAGAGTCCAGACTCCTCTAGTACAACATAGGATCCATTGCAAACGAAAAAATTGCATTGATCCAGACCAATTATATCTCTATTGAGCATCTCCCCCTTTCCAATACTCTCTAGACTCTCATGGTAATCTCCTGACCCCCAAGCAAGAGTTGAATCAGGTGGTTAAAGAAGACATCTACCAAGAGTGCATTCAGGGACTTGGACTACCTCACCCTAGGGTCTCAACTATAAGATGTATTTCTACCTTGAGTATTTCATGCAATTAAGGGATGGTATTCATGTCAAAATTGGGTTTACTAGACAACATTGGGTGTATGACCTTCGGTTTCCTCTTGGTCAACTCAAGGTCTGTTCTCACCAACTTCTAGTAGGGTTTGATCATCACGTACTCCACCTTGAGAGGATTTACCAAATGTACCATTTACAAGAGATTGAATTAAAGAAGCACTTCATAATCAAGGGTTCGATCTATTACAAGATCCAAGGGTGTTTTCATTACTTATATCAAGAATCCTGAAGTTCCCTCACTTCTTTCTTCAGATATTAGGATTAGAGATGCTTGGATCTCTTTATATGGGAGGTGACTTCGCATGGGAGACAACTCTGACACGGCTCTCCCAGACCTATTCCTATTAGGTGGATTGCATGGTTCTTTCATATTGTTACAAACATCATTTGCAACAAGAAGTGTGAGCACCGAACATGTTTTGCATCAGATAAGTGAGACTACACTGTTAAAGTTAGTGCAACTACGAGACCCATTCTCAGAGAGGATGGTACCCTATTTAATTAACTAGGGTTCCTGGTCAAGTTAACCAGGCAGAGTAAAGAGTAAGACCCTAGAAGGTGCCCTAGGGCCCCCAGCTATCTCATGGGGTTCTTGGTCGAGGACCAAGCAAGTTGATGCCATGGCAAAGTCCCTAGCATGTGGCTAGGGCCCCTATTTGTCTCTAGGGTATTATGGTCTGGGACCAGACAGTTTGAGGGCACAAGCATGAAAGTTGTGACCCTATACTGCTAAGCCGTGAGCTCCTTTGACCCCACTCTCCCTACTAGGTGCACACATATGGAGGATAAGTACTTATGCGGGTTTGTTCTATCTGCTAGAAACAGGTCGTAACCCTTGATGATCAGATCTACCTGACCGTGACCCTTATTAGTTTGATTCATCCTGTCAAGAGGTAACCTGTGGAAGCCGAGAGCTGAAAGAGGCTTGTTGAAGCCTACCGTGACCTGTTGTGATCTATTTGTGGGCTCAACTCCTGATCTTAGGGCTTATTCTTTAGTGTGGACCTGTTGGGTTGCCACCTTGTTTGCTTGGACTATCATTGAGAACATATTGTGATTTGTTACCTAACGGTGAACTACTCATTTAGTTCTGTGTTGAGATCTTATTTGGGACTATTATATATATTACTGAAAATTGCCTTTGATCAGATCCATATTTTTTTATCTTTGTGTAGAAACATATTTGTTGAGACTTAATTGCATCTCTGGTGCTGAGACTTACCAAGGGTTTATCTATTATTGTGACTTTATTTGTGTCGAGTCTTGTACTGTGCTTTGATTGTCATTGACCATCTCTAATTGCCTGTACCTCAACCCCAGTCATCTCTCTCTGGTTTGTACTAATCCTCTAGCAGGGTCATCTAGTTCCTAGTGATTGATTGGCCTCTGAGAGGCACAGTCCTTTTCTGAAAGTAAAAAGTTCTGAGTATAAATCAAGAAGGTTCCCACACTCCAGGTAAGTACCCTAACTTGCTCTTCTTACAAATTAGATTTGTTCTTGTTAGTCTTATTGTGAGGAACCTGCAGTAATTAATAGATGAAAATGCATGATATATCAGAACACAGAAGATTTGTATTGATCGTAGACCACTTTGAGGAGGCAACCTCCTTTGAGCAAGCTCAATACAAATAACTCATGGATGCCTTCATTGGCCTCAACACGTACTTATATACTAAGTCTATGCACCAATACTATGGATCAATACCATGGAACATATAATACTACGAGACAACTTACAGAGCATATGCGTCCAATACTATGGATCAATACCATGGAACATATAATACTATGGGCTAATACAAACTATAGATCAATACTACGAGACGACTTACAAATCATATGCGTCCAACAACAATATACTAACAAAGTAAAGAGAAGGGTTGACACGGTTTTCTAACACTTATACTGCTGGTTACATGTTACTAAAGACTACTTTAACACGGTGACCAAACTGGTAGTGTTAAAGTTGAAAAGTTGAAAGAGATGAAAATTATGTTTTGAATTATCTTGTTATTTACTGCTGTACTATTTCATTTCAGTAATAGTTTATTGAATGTTAATTTTGCATTAAAGTACATGAATTGTTAATTCTCTGTATCAAACCCTAACTTTAATGAAAATTTAACATGGTATCAAAGCTTAGGTCTTGTAGCTAACTTTGTTTTGTAGGCTAACAGAATCTACATAGATCCTAAGGTAAGGGTTTGTGCTTCAATCAACTTGACTACAGATTTAGAAGTGTATTTGACAAGTTGATTGTAAGGGTTTGAGATGGCTTCTAACTCAGTGAAGGAAGAAGATAGGCTTGAAGGAGCCTCAAACTTTAATGCATGGAAGGCTAGGGTCTTGAATATTTTGGAGGCGAATGACTTGGATGAATTGGTCACTAGGGTTGTGGAAGAGCCCACAACAGCCCAAGGAAGAGCAGCATTCAAGAAGAAGCAAGCCAAAGCAAAGATGGTCATCTTTGACTCAGTTAAAGACAATTTGATGCATGTGATAGCTCCTCTAAGGACAGCTAAGGAATGCTTTGATGCCCTAGCAAATCTTTATGAGAAGAAAGCACCTACTCAGAAGAGGGTCTTGAAGAAGCAACTTGGTTTATTGACGATGGAGGAGAAGGAATCAGTTGCCTCCTTCTTCTCAAAGATTGCCCAGACAAGAGATCAACTCGTGGCAATTGGAGTTGAAGTAGATGATGATGATCTTGTGCAAACAGCAGTAGATGGTCTTCCTACATCTTGGGAGACATTTCTTGCAACGGGAGTAATGCTTTGATGCCTGTGATAGCTCCTCTAAGGACATCTAAGGAATGCTTTGATGCCCTAGCAAATCTTTATGAGAAGAAAGCACCTACTCAAAAGAGGGTCTTGAAGAAGCAACTTTGTTTATTAAAGATGGAGGAGAAGGAATCAATTGCCTCCTTCTTCTCAAAGATTTCCCAGACAAGATATCAACTCATGGCAATTGGAGTTGAAGTAGATGATGATGATCTTGTGCAAACAGCAGTAGATGGTCTTCCTACATCTTGGGAGACATTTCTTGCAGCAGTGAATGGAAGAGAAATACAACCAAGCTTTGATAGGTTGTGGCATGATTGTTTAGAAGAAGAAGGCAGAATCCAGAGTAGATCTGGGCCTCCCGCTGAAAAGAATCATGCTCTTGCTGCCAAGACAAAGAAAGGAAGAAGCTTCCCTCAGCATCACAACAAAGGTAAGGGGCCTCAAGGTAAACACTTTCATAAGTCAAAAGTAAGATGTTATAATTGTAGCAAGCTTGGTCATTATGCAAAACTCTAAGAATCCTCTGTTATCACACAACTTGTAGTTGTCCGTAATGGTATCCCATCCGGGATGGTAGAGGAGATGGACAACTAAAGAGGTGACCCAAGAGATGCCACGGTTCCCAATGCAAGCTAGGTGTCACCATAACCGAGGCACTCTTCACTTTAGATTAAGACTAATCAAGATCAAGGGGGAGACCCTAGCCAATCAATGAAGACTAGCTAACCCAAAGGTTCCTAGGGAAATGTGTAAGTTGAATCAAGGAAACCAATGGTGAGTTAGATCTATGAAAGTTAAGTGGACCCAAGGGTTTAAGTGTGGTTGAAGAGGCTTAAGGGGTGACAAATGTTTCAACCAATGAATGACTAGGGCCACTTATAAGGTTCACATAGATAGATCTAAACTTTAAAGAGATCTAGTACCATGAAAATTACACAAGTGGGGCCCACTCCTTAAAAAGTGGAAAATGGTTGAAATGGGGCCCACAAGGTCAAGTTAAAGGTGAAAATGGTACCAAGGGGTATGCAAAGGATGGATCTATGATTTCAAGATGAAAGAGGCATCACCCACATATGGGATCTAGCAAAAGATCACTAGCCCAAGGAGTGCGATTTACCCAAGGGAGACTAGTGCCTTAAATTGAGGGGGCAAATGGAGTCCAAATTCCACCAAATTGTAGATCGGAATAGTTAAGGCAATTAACAAGGTGGGCTTAAATTATCAAATCCAAATGCTTGCTAGATCTCCATAGATCTAAGATTGAAAATGCATCACCAAGTGACCCAAGTGGGGCTCAACCCTCAAAATGAGGAATGGGGCCTACAAGGTGAAGCACCAAGGGTAGGTTATCAAGGTTGATCTATCCGAGTAGGTTATCAAGGTTGATCTATCCGAATCAAGTGGGATCTCACCTACCCACGACTTGGAACTAGCCCAACTAGCCTTCCTCAAGGAGTGCGACCTCCCTTGGAGAGGCTAATGTGCCTTGGGAAATGGGTCAAATGGAGGCCAATCACCACCAAACTATAGATCCGAATTGTCATGGATGCTATAGAGGTGGGTTTTAAAATTTATCCCCAAAGCCAAGCTAGATCCAAGTAGATCTAGAAAAATGTGAAAAAGAGGGTTTTAATCAATGAGAGTTTTGTGATCTAAGAGAATAGATGGTTAAGATAGAAGAATATCATACCTCCTTGAGCGTACCTGGAAAATGAAGATGGAGGTTGATTGTGACGAGGATTACTTCCCACAAAAATCAAATGCCAAACTTGATGAAGCCCTTCTTGCCAACGTTTTGCCTCCTTCACCCAAATCGGTCTCCCTATTCCTGTCAATCAAGGACACAAAGATCAATCAATTGACAAAAGTGGAAGTAGATGCAAACAAAAGAGATGAATAACATGAAATTGTTGGTGCAAAGACAAAACAACTCCCTGAAACCCAAAACGACTTGTTGAAGTGAGCAGGGTAGGCCTCCCCACCAATGCGAATTCCCCCAAGACGTCTTCTTTGCCTGCAAAAAATGTTAGTGAAGATAAAATCCAAGATGGCCACCAATGTATGTCAGTGCATAGGAAGAAGCATTTACAATCACCACAAGCATTCCAACTCTAAGATCCAAGATGCCCAAGAAAGTATTTTTATTCCAATAGCCAAGAGCCAAAAATCTCTAGATTGTTTTTACACTAGGGGGTCTCCTCCTTTTATAGGATAATAAAGACCAAAACCCTAAACCACAAAACCACTTTTTGAAACTAGTGGTTGAGATCAAAAGATATAACAATTTAATCAACGGCTAAGATGAGCCAATACAATATATCACATGGATCACTCACTAAGTGATGACGTCATAGCCAAAAGTGACTCAATAAGGGTTGTTACCAACTTATCTGTACCATAGTTGGATTATCTGAAGAGCCGCCATTTGACAAACATGATGAATGTTTGTACTCCAGTGTATCAAATGATCCAGCATTTGTGCCTAGCCAGTTTTGGCTAGTCAGTTTTGTTTTTTAGTCGACATGACCATGGCCCCATGGGGTTTGTAATAAAGTGTGCTAGTAGGATTCTGAGTGTCTCGGTCCCCCATGACTTGATTAAGCAACTAAGGTATTCCAGGGAGTTTTTTCCCTTGTCAATTATACATTGCCTATAGCCGAGCTATAATCGATGAGGTTTTCTCCCGCTTCCTCCAAAGCTGGAATGCCCGATTTTGAAAATTTTAGCCATGGGGGGTTATTAGAGTCCAACTGATGTATATAAGCCTACTAGACACTATTAGAATAGGTGTTGGTCATGTCCTAGGTCTCTAGGACCCCCAGGGAATTAAAAAAAAAAATTCGAAAAAATTTTACCGGGTCCTCCGGTTTGGGGTTTTTAATTATTTTTTAATTTTTAATAAATTTCTCTATAGTTAAAATAGAGAAATTTCAATTTGTAATATGTCAGTCATCCGGGATCCGAATTCAGTGTTTGAAGGCTCCAGACTTGAGCCAAAAATCATTCATGATCCCCGGACCAGTTTATCCTAAGTTTCGGATGTCAATTAGGCCTCATAATTAATAATTTCTCAAAAAATCCAATACAGAGAAATTATTAATTAAAATAATAAAAATGATTATTTTGGAGATAATCCAAATCTCTCCAAAATAACCCAAAAGGAATAAAGTAAAAGGCTAATTGACATGGCACTGGACATTAATGAAGATTCCAATCATCTCAGTCATCATTCAGTTGAGTATACAGTCAGCACAAGCTTATCTTCACCAAGCAATTCGCCCTCCTTCACCAAGAATTCGATTTGGTTATGTGTCAATTGTTAAATGGGTTGGTTGGTTGCATTTATGCCTATGGTAGGCGCCCTCCTTGAGTTGTGCAATCACAAAGCTTGGCTTCCACTTACACACCAGTTACATTCAATATAACTCAAGCTTGTCTCCCATATGTGGCATTCACGCCCTCACAAGGGAGAATTTGCACAACGATCTCACGAACAGTACCTTTCAAGACCCACACATTCAACATCACATCTTTATTTCTCTTTGACTCCATAAGGCACTGGTTATTTATTTTTCATATCTTGATCAAGACCATTTGTCCTTGTGGTTTTACTTTATCTTGTGGATGCATTTTGTACTTCGAATCTTGAAACGTACTATCATTTCGATATGTTATTTAGCAACGTGGATTGCATCTTATCTTGTTTATCACATTTCTAATTTAGTCTCATCACAAAAACTCCTAAACAACACCCATCCGCATCATACCATACACTTAAAACATTAAAACACAATGATCCATAGTCAACTCTTTGTAGGGACTACCCCCCTTGGCTTCGTTAGGAGTTAGCCTAAACGGAGGAGCTGGGATTTAGGTGACAGTACCTAGCTCATTGCTTGCCCCCAAGGCCACACTTCTCCCCACTTCCAGTGAGAGAGACAGCTTTCGAAAGATTTCCGCTGCTGGTGTGCAATCTGGCGGACAACATCTTTGGCGCCATTGCCGGGGACAAATCTTTTTGTTCCTGGACGACCCTAGTCTTTTCTAGTTTGTTTTACCTTTTTTGATAGATTTCATATCTATCTGGCGACTCCACTGCCCTTTTCTTTAGTTTTCATTTTTTGGTAGATTTTTAGTTTAATCACTCTTTGAAATTAGACTTGGATCCACCTGGTGACTCTACTGTCAGTTAACACCTCAAGGTATTCAACTAGAAGAAACTCTTAAGGCTTGCTTAGTTTTATCCCTGAGCCCCCATTGTATCGGAAGGACAATTTATTATATTTTCAAGATTTTCTAAACTTTCTGAAAACAAAGAGTGGATGTCTAAAATAGACTCAGATCTAAGTTCTTCAAGGATTTTACGAGAAGCAATATTTCTCAGATAGCAGGTCAACCCCATCGTCTTCCAGACAAAGCTGTCGAAAAACTTCCAACGTATACTGGAACTGATGCCACTACTGCTGCTCAACATCTCAGAAACTTCTCCAGATGTATTAATGCATATATCAGTGACCCTGACATCCAACATGACGACGTTTATATGAAACTATTTGCTCTTTCCTTGGATGGAAACGCTGGTGATTGGTATAGCAACCTACCAAACAACTCATTTGCCACCTTGGCTACCTTCAAAACTGCCTTCACCAACAAGTTTGGTGAGAAAAAGGAACCAAGGCATCAACTGAATGCTTTGACCAACAACATCAAGAAGGACACTGAAACGATGGATGAGTTCAACACTAGGTTCACTGAGTTATCAAATGCTATTCCTGTTACCTATGCACCACTTGCACCTTCCATTCTGGTTTACTACATTGAGACACTTAGTGGCAAGATGCAATATCAGATAAGAGATAAGGAACCTGCTACTTTGCTTGAAGCCCAAAATATGGCCCTCAAAATTGATTTAAACATGCAATCATCTGGTGAGTCCAATATCCAAGGTTATTCCAGATCATCAATTCCCCTAAAGATTGTTGAACCTAAAGATAAAGAGCTTACAAATGAAAAAGATGCTTATGAAAAGAAGCTCATCGATATGGCTGAAAGAATGGAGAAGATGGAACAAAAGCACCTTTCTCAAATGAAAGAGATGCAAAATCGGGTTATAAATGTTGAAAGAACTCAACCTCAACCACCTCCTAGGGTCTTTGCTGCAAAACCAAATTGGCAGAGAAAACCTCCCAACCATGAACAGAGGCCTCCTAACCAATTAGAGGCTGCTAACATGGTTGAAACATATAGGCCATTTTGTAGGCCATGCAAAGATTTTTCACGAGGAATCTAATTGTTACTATGCATGCTATGTTCAAGAACATGGTTATCCTAAGGGTTGTGGTCCTAGCACTTCTACAGACGAGCCTGTTTTCATCAACCATGTGGGGAACACTTATGAAAATCCTAGAGATAGTGGGACTCAAGCCAACCAGGGCCATCAAAAGATTGATTACTTAACTAAGATTTATGGTGAGATGCCACCTAATATCAACAACAGCCAGAAATTCAAAGGGATGACATATCAACGAAAACCGAAGGAGGGACCCTCTACTCAAACAGCTCCTAAGGTAACAATTCCTAACATTACTCAAGAAATTAATAATGAAAAGGAGTTTGTTGCTTTAAGTTTTGATTTAGGTAGTTGGTTGGCCAATACTAAAGTTCCAATCCCAGTACTTGAACTATGTAAAATTCCTGGTCAGAAAGAGAAGCTTTTGAAGATGTTAGATTCTCAAGCAGATGATCTTCCTCCTCCTACTCCAAAACCCATAGCATCTGAAAAGCCGCCTCCACCTGCAAAGCATCCTACCCCTAAAAGGGTAACTTTTTCAGAGACTAAAGAACAACCTTCAACAAGTTGTGAAAATGATTTTGGGGATCCTCCTATAATCCTACATACCAGGGAAACAAGAAAAGAAGCTCACCCGCCTTTCTACATATCATTGATGATAGGTGACCTTCTTCTACACAATTGTACGTTGGATTTAGGATCCGGTGCAAGCTTAATGACCAAAACAGTTATGCAATAGCTAAATCTAAAAACCACTAGACCTTATCAGAATGTGTGTGCCATGGATTCTAGACCTGTTGAAGTTGAGGGAATGATTGAAAATCAATCCATCAGATTGGCCAAGTATCCAGACATCCATGTCACCATGGATATCCTTGTCATAGATGTGCCTGATAAGTGGGGGATGCTCCTCTCTAGAAAGTGGGGTGCTACTTTGGGTGGGTCAATACAATTAGACTTATCTTATGCAACTGTTCTAGCATCTGAAAATTCTCTCGTCAAACTACACTCAGAAAAAGAAAGAAGATACCATGTTGAGAATCCTCGAACCAATCAAATGAATACATCTACAATACGGATGAAATAGGAACCTACCAGGTCAATTCCACCTTTTTTGATCCTGTTCATGAGGAAATGAAAGATAAAAAAGTTGATGGATTATGGAAAATGGAGTTTGACGGTGCTTTTTCTAGAGTTGGTAAAGGTGAGCTTGTTTAGTCCTCTCCTATAAACCTTTTCAGGCTCAGGGATAAAACTAAGCAAGCCTTAAGAGTTTCTTCTAGTTGAATACCTTGAGGTGTTAGCTGACAATAGAGTCACCAGGTGGATCCAAGTCTAATTTCAGAGAGTGATTAAACTAAAAATCTACCAAAAAAGGAAAACTAAAAAAAAGGGCAGTGGAGTTGCCAGATAGATATGAAATCTATCAAAAAAGGTAAAACAAACTAGAAAAGACTAAGGTCGTCCAGGAACAAAAAGATTTGTCCCCGGCAACAGCGCCAAAGATGTTGTCCGCCAGATTGCACACCAGCAGCGGAAATCTTTCGAAAGCTATCTCTCTCACTGGAAGTGGGGAGAAGTGTGGCCTTGGGGGCAAGCAATGAGCTAGGTACTGTCACCTAAATCCCAGCGCCTCCGTTTAGGCTAACTCCTAACGAAGCCAAGGGGGGTAGTCCCTACAAAGAGTTGACTATGGCTCAATGTGTTTTAATGTTTTAAGTGTATGGTATGATGCGGATGGGTGTTGTTTAGGAGTTTTTGTGATGAGACCAAATTAGAAATGTGATAAACAAGATAAGATGCAATCCACGTTACTAAATAACATATCGAAATGACAGTACGTTTCAAGATTCGAAGTACAAAATGCATCCACAAGATAAAGTAAAACCACAAGGATAAATGGTCCTGATCAAGATATGAAAAACAAATAACCAGTGCCTTATGGAGTCAAAGAGAAATAAAGATGTGATGCTGAATGTGTGGGTCTTGAAAGGTACTGTTCGTGAGATCGTTGTGCAAATTATCTTGATAAATTACAAGTTTTAATGGTCTTGATTATTGGGCTAAAAACAAGGATATCAAAAAGTCCGGAAATGATACTGGTAACCTCTTAGATGATAGGTCGAAGCCGCCCAGATTGCAAAAAGGGTAAGGGTTCAATTGGCTTGACCACCCTTGAGTCTGACAGCGGGATTTCGGCACCACCTGTTTCAGGAAACAACCTCAGTATTTTTCGAAGGGGCAACGCCGGTTCGTTGGTTGGGGTAAAGTTTTATTAGGTTATCACTTGTAAGATTAGCAAATCCAACACATTTATGAGTACTAGTCCAACCCTTTCAGGTTGGCAGAGCATACGGGTGTTGGATAATCGACCAAGATAAATTAATTATGAAGGGGTGTGAGTTGGAATATTTTATTATTAGAGCTCACGTCAACCCTCAATAGGGCTCGAGTTTTACACATGGCAAATGATGAATGGATGGTGATACTTCCAAGAAGAGGATGGGGGGCCCCTTGCCTAGGTGGAGGCCACCTCCCCATCCACATAAGCTCCCAACTCGAGTTTGTTTGGTGAGATTTGATCCAAGCTTGGTGTTGATTGAGATTAGCTGGAATTCGAACTAGTGCTTAGTACCATTGGCTCCCTTCATTGCCAATTCGACTTAGGTGTTAGGTGGCTAGTGTTTTGTTATTTAAGAGAAGCCATTTGGGCTCTTTCTTCATGGAGATTTTGAGCATGAACACTCTGCCAAAATATTATTATAACATTTGTTTGAAGTATTGAAATAAAGTGAGACTTTGGAGGTCCATGCTGGAGCATTTGGGGTGTTCTTCACACTATTGGTGATATCTCTTTCATCTTGTTTTTTGTTTATGCAAATTCAATATTAAATGTATGTTCTAGTTTTGTTTAGAAATACATTTTTCGGTCTTTGCATATTTCATAACAAGGTCTTTGTAGGGGTTTCCCAAGGTGGAGAAAGGCTTAGAGATTAAGTCATCCTTTGCTTAACAGTGGTTCTCGGCACCTAATCAATATCTCTTGCAGGTCTTCAAGGTTTTTTCCTCATTTCAAGAGAAGAAACAATTTAGAAGAGACTCGTCTCTTCCTCCATCAGCAATCTCTCATTTTCTTGGTTACTGGTTACATAAGATCCACCTTCATACTTTGTGGAAACCCCCTGTCCATCTTGATCCAGAAGTTGAAGTTTTGTGCCTAGATTAGTCACCCTACTCTTCATCCATTCGTCCAACCTCCTCTTGCCATCTCTTTTTCTCCTCTTCAAAACCATCCTCCTCAGCATTCGTTTGGCCCTAGTTTTCCCTCTTTTTTCACTCCATCCGTGCCTCCTCCTTAAGCTCTCCTCACCCATTCGTTTTTCTCTTCAAAACCTTCTCCTTACCCTCGTTTTTTCCCTACCTTCTTGCATTCGTTTTTGGCCTTCTTCCATTTCATTCCAAGCTTGCCCTAGCCCTCTCCTACCTTCGTTTTAGCCTTCCTTCTCCCTCTCGTCCACTTTTAAAAAATGCCCTAAAAACACTGTTATCACATATATAGTAGTCGGGCTACCATACATTATTTTTCAGATTCCAGAGCACATTACAGCCAGTTCCTTTACTTTGAGATGATGAGATGAGCAGCTATCTATGGATCACTATCAGATTTTGGACAGCATATGTTTTCCCTATGCCATGACTGAGTCTCAGGACACTCAGAGAGATGACCGATGTAGCCATTATACCTTTGGTATAGAGCAGTCAGTAGTGCCCAGAGTTACAGCAGCAGTTTCAGAGGACAGATGATGGTACAGGTTGATGAGCATTCAGGTATATGACTCAGCAGGTATATCATTGTGATTATGGTTATATTGCTTTTATACTTATTCTTATAGCATGTCTTAGCACTTAGTGTCATGATCTGGCGATCATATAGATATGCGGACCTGGTTGATCTTATTATATATATATTATTGTCCCTACTCAGACTTAGAAGTTCACTATTCATACTCATTGGTATTACCCTCCTTAGGGAGAATAGAGGTGATCATTCCACCATACCTTGGCTTGCTAGTGTCGGCTCCATCATTCATTGTCTCCATCCGTCCATTACCTACCTTTTTGGTTTATCACCCTGATTTACTACTTGACTAGTGACATGGAGGATCTTTTCCCCACTGTAGCCTCTGTATTGGATGAGCTTCCATGTTTATTGTGTCTCGGCTCTGAGTTGGTGACAAAACTTACCTATGGTGAGTTGGAGTTCCTTGGAATTCCCCCTAGTCACTAAAGTTGTGTTGGCTAAACCTGAAACTTTTAGTGCTGCCATCAATACAAAACCTGGAAGATAAAATGCTATATCTTGTATGAAAAGCCCATTTATGCAATGTGTTTTTGAACACACATGAATGAAAGGCGTGCCAAGTGAAAATGGCAATAAAAATAAAATGTTATATCTTGTGAAAAATAAATACCTAGGTAAACAAGCTGTCCATGACACACCTAGAAGTGCTCAGGTAAACAAGTGCCTTAAAAACACACCTGCAGCAGAAAGCCTAAAAAAAAAAATGTAAATCTATGCAATGTGTTTGTAAACACACATAGATCAAGGCTAAGGAAACTTCAGGCCCAAAAAGCAATGGAACTTAAATGCTATATCTAAACAATTGCTGGCCGTATTTGTATTATGGATTGTGCGCATCTGTGAAGGTGAATAAACCCTCTTTAAACAACTCATCCATTTGTGAGACACCGCCATTCCCCGTGTTATTGCTCATTCAGTATATACTATGGTGTATTCCCTTTCCCTTGCCAAAGTGTCACAAAGTCAAGACAGTTAAGTCATCCCTTAGCCTAGCCAGTTAATTTAAGCCTTCACCCTTCACTAGCAAATTGATCACAACTATGAAGTGAGTATGATCCTGAAAGTCTAGTCTGAGTAATAATAATAATTAACGACACTATATATTTGGATTTAGATCGCCAGTCATGATTACTCTGTGTTATAATTGTTATTTGAATAAGTTGTAGAGCATATATTAACCTTGACACTTTGCAGCAGCTATTGATGATGATCTGAGTTATATTTGGTCTTGGTTAGACCTAGTTTGACCATGGAAGACCATGGGACATGAGATGTTGGACCTTATGATGATATGGATAGATGATATAGGGTCCATGTATACATACATGATGACTCTATGCAGCAGCTACAGGGTTATGATGATGATTCTGGGGTTACAGCAGTGTTTGTATATGTACAGCGCATTATTATTGGCCTTGTTCCGGTATATTGGATATTTATTTTGATCATGCAGAGACTCATATGGTGTATGAGTACACATCTTGGATAGATTTGGACCTTCTAAGTCCAATGGGACAGTTTGTTTTCAGTTCCGGGCACTTACAGTGATGATTGAGCCTCAGTAGGCTGTCCCAGTGCAGTTTTGGTCTGTTGGAGGCCCTGTCGGAGCAGAGATGACTTTTATCCGGTTGACCTAGGGCGCTGATGATGGAGGGGGTGGTCCAGCCACTTGTTTTTACCATATTACCCCCCCTTCCGGACACACTGGTGCCCTCACCTTGACAGCGCCAGCACTCCAGGAGGTTGTTTGGGGCAGTTTCACGCTTCCCGAGGCATTTCAGGATTGGTGGAAATGGCTATTGAGGAAATCGATTTGGGCTACTGAGGCAAGGTTATGGCATGGGATGATCAGTGATGATAGATCGGGACCTTCCACACCTTCTCCAGCAGTTTCAGCTTCATCGGGGCCCGCATCCATCACTTATGGCACTTTCTGTGGATTTTGAGGTCTTTTGAGGACCACGACTTCACTATGGAGGCACGATTTGGTATATTCATGATTATTTTTTGGTTATTGTGCTATGGGGATTGACCAAGGAGGGATAAAATTACCCCTTGGACCCACCATAAGTCTCTTATGATATTTTGTCATCATGATTTGGTGGGATTCCCTCTCCTAGGGCGATTTTGTCCACTTATTGTTATATTTTATGGTTGATCCATGTATTTTATTGTTGAGCTCATCTCAACCATTGATTAGATCTTTTGATCTTTTAATCTTAGCCACTCATGTAAAAAATGGTTAGGATTGTACTCTCTCCCCATCCTATTTAAGGAGGGAGCCTCTCATTGTAAAAGGCATCTAGAGATTTTTGGCTCTTGGCTCTTGGAATAAAATTTCTATCTTTTGGAGTACATGCTTGGATTGGAGTGAATGTTGGTTGTTTCGATTGTAAATGCTATTGTCCATTGCACTGGAGGATCTATTGTAGCTATCTTGCATATTTGCCATATTTTATTTACAGGTTAAGAGGGCGATTTTGGACAAGGGCGAATTGGTGGGGAGGCTTGCCCTTCAATCTTGGAAGAAGTCGTTTTGGGTTTGACAGGGAGTAGTTTTGCCTTTGTGTCAACTATTCTATGTTTCTCTCTCTCTCTTGCTTGTATCTACCTTCGATTTGTTAAACTGATTGATGCTTTGCTCCTTGGCTTGACAGGTTAGAAGGAATCACATGTGGCTTGGAAAAATCGATTTGGCAAGAGGGCTTCAACCATTCTCCATTTGATCTTTGGCAAAGTAATCCTCGTCTCAACTAGCATTCATCTCTTCATCCAGGTATGTTCCAAGAGGTATGATCTTCTCTTCCTTGAATCTTCCATAATTTCTAGATCATAAAAACCCTAATCAAATTAAAACCCTTGTTTTTGGTATTTTTCTAGATCTACTTAGATCTAGCCTTGCAATTGAAAAGATATTAAAAACCCACCTCTATAGGATCCACCCCTAGTTGGATCTATAGTTTGGTGGTGATTGGCTAAAAATTGACACACTTTTCAATGCAAAAAGCCCTCTTGAACCTAAATTGATTTTCCTAAGAGAAGCTTGTTGGGTTAGATCTAGCACATGGGTAGGTGAGATCCCACTTGATTTGGATTCTAGACACTTGATAACCTATACCCACATCTTTACTTTGGTGAAAACTACCTTGTGGATATCTCTCCATGTTTTAAGGGGTTAAAACCCCCTTTTATTTTTGGCATCTTAAAACTCAGATCTACTAAGATCTAGCCATTCAATTCACTTGAAATTTTGAAGATACATAGATCGGGGTACTAGCCACTCGGATCTACAGTTTGGTGGCCATTGGACTTGATTTGGTCCACCAAACCCATCTTTTGCCCTTCCTTGAGCAAGTCGCACCCCCTTGAAGTTTTGAGTTGGTCCACTTCTAGGAAGTGGGTGTTGGAGATTTTCGTGGATTTGGAATGCCCATGCCTTGAAACCTAGGTCTATACTGCCCTTTTGTCAAGATCTGCCTTGGGGATTGCATTCCTTGTTTTAAGGGATTGTGGTCCACTTTTGGTCTTCACCTAAAAACCTAGATCTAGTAAGATCTAACCATTGGATCTCATTCAACCCACTTGACTTGGCTTCTAGGTGTCCCGATCTACACTTTGACATCCTTCTTGACTCCATTAGCCCACTTAACAAGGCACTAGTCCATCACCAAGCAAGTCGCACTCCTTGGGATTTGTGTCAAACCCTAGATCTAGTACATTGGTACTCCTATAACCAACTCAAACTCATAGATCTAGCCTACATCTAACCTATAGTACCAACCTCACACATAACTTCACCTTGTGGGCCTACCTAGAATCATTTCACACTTCCCAAGAACACAAGACCCACTTTTGTAAGTTTATGGTACTACACCTAGTAATCATACCCCATCAAGTGGCCTAAACCATACATAGGTTGAAACACTAACTATCCATTACACCACCTTCAACCATTCCTTAACTCTTAGGTCCACTTAGCCTTGCATTGGTTTCCGTAACTCATCATTTACCTACCCTTAGAAACCTTTGTTTGGATCCAATCAACTGTGATTGGGGGTATAGGGTCTCCCCCTTGGTCTAGTTACACTTTGACCTAAAGCGAAGAGTGCCTCGGTTGACGTGACTCCCACATTGCATTGGGAACCGTGGCATCTCTTGGGTCACCTCTTTAGTTGCCTGCCTCCTCTACCGTCCCGGATGGGATACCTCTAGGGGCAACTACAAGTTGTGTGATAACAAACACATCAAAAACACAAAAAGCAATAAGCTTGTTAGTATTAGCATTGTTAGTTTTGTGTTATACTTCATCTTTTTTAGCTTACATTAGTTTTGATTAAGTTTAGATCTCTTTGCAAAGTTTAAGTCTTGCATTTCATTTTATGCTTTGCAAAGTTAGTGGTTAAATCTCATATGTTCCATCTCACAACTAGATCTTGCATTTTACTTAGTAATCTCATTCAAAAGTGAAAATTTGCATACAAAAATTTCATGTCTTAGATCTCTTTCCCATCACTTTTTAGGCATTTGTTGTTTGCTGGTCCGTTTTGTCATATTGAATATTTGAAGTTTGATCTCATGCTTTTTTGCACTTTAAATCTCATTTTGCAATATTAGACTTAGCTAGTTTCAAAGTTTATTTCATTTTTCTAATGCTAAAGGGTGCCTTGAGATTGAGCTTTCTTATAGGTACTTTGGAAGTGTAAAGTGTTTGAAAAAGTTGAAGTGAAGAGATCCAAGCCAAAAGTGACAAGAACTTCAATAAAATACAAGGAGGATTCAATATACGAATATACCATTCACTATCCTTTGTAATGGCTCTTAAGAGCTAGTTCCAATTTTTCAAGTTTCATTTTCACTTTAAAGACCTTTCAAGGAATTATCTCCAAAGGCAATTGTATCAAATTAATAAAAGGCCAAGTGGAGGAGTCGTCCACTTTTTGGGTTTTCTTCCCCATTTGGGAAAGAGTGTTGTGCTTTGCTTAGCTTAGATCTCTTTTTCTTTCAGTTCTTAAATTAATATTTCATTTTTGTATTTCATTTCCAAGTTTTGACTAGAGTAAGCAAACTTTGGGATTGCATCCCAAAGGCCACATAGCTTTGTGGTAGCTTCTCGTTCCCCATTAGCCTCCTTGCCGAAGTTCCAGCTAGCTGGAAAGTCTCAAGGACTAGTGGTTCTAGTGATAAACCTTGTTCGGAGGTAGATCCCACTTGTAGATTAGTACTGTTTGGTAGAACACTAAGTTTGCTTTCAGTCTATTTCAAGCATCTTGTTAATCTTGCTATCATCATCTTTCATCTTCTGTTATCTAAAGCTTCATATTGGTCTTTCAAGTTACAACTGCTTCTTTCATTAAAAGAACTAAAGCCTCTTGAACTTGGCCAAATCCAAGTCAAGAGCACTCTCTGTCGGAGAGCATAGTAGTTATTGCATTTCCCTTGCATTAGGCATTTAGATTAATTAAAGTCTCTTGAACTTTGGTCTTAAGACTAAGTCAAGAGCGCTCTCTATCGGAGAGTTGAACTGTGCTTTAATAATAAAATATTCGAACTCACACCCCTTCATAATTAATTTATCTTGGTCGATTATCCAACACCCGTATGCTCTGCCAACCTGAAAGGGTTGGGCTAGTACTCAGAAAGGTGTTGGATTTGCTAATCTTACAAGTGATAACCTAATAAAACTTTACCCCAACCAACGAACCGGCGTTGCCCCTTCGAAAAATACTGAGGTTGTTTCCTGAAACAGGTGGTGCCGAAATCCAGTTATCAGACTCAAGGGTGGTCAAGCCAATTGAAGACTTACCCTTTTCCAATCTGGGCGGCTTCGACCTATCATCTAAGAGGTTACCAGTATCATTTCCGGACTTTTTGATATCCTTGTTTTTAGCCTAATAATCAAGACCATTAAAACTTGTAATTTATCAAGATAATTTGCACAACGATCTCACGAACAGTACCTTTCAAGACCCACACATTCAGCATCACATCTTTATTTCTCTTTGACTCCATAAGGCACTGGTTATTTATTTTTCATATCTTGATCAGGACCATTTGTCCTTGTGGTTTTACTTTATCTTGTGGATGCATTTTGTACTTCGAATCTTGAAACGTACTATCATTTCGATATGTTATTTAGCAGCGTGGATTGCATCTTATCTTGTTTATCACATTTCTAATTTGGTCTCATCACAAAAACTCCTAAACAACACCCATCCGCATCATACCATACACTTAAAACATTAAAACACATTGAGCCATAGTCAACTCTTTGTAGGGACTACCCCCCTTGGCTTCGTTAGGAGTTAGCCTAAACGGAGGAGCTGGGATTTAGGTGACAGTACCTAGCTCATTGCTTGCCCCCATGGCCACACTTCTCCCCACTTCCAGTGAGAGAGACAGCTTTCGAAAGATTTCCGTTGCTGGTGTGCAATCTGGCGGACAACAAGGGTGACGTCATACATGAAGGGTGGCTAGAAACACATGTGCCACACAATAAGATCAAGACAAGTCACTAGGAGCTCATGGTGGGGCTAAGAGGTATTAATTCCCTTCACTAGCATGTCCCCATGGCACAATAATATAAAATATAAGTCTATGACATGTCCAAATAACATAAATGATCAAATCTTGTCTCCAAAATCTGAGAGAGACATGCAGTAAAAGACCTCCTGTAACCACTGTGGACCCCATTGATTGATGCTAACTAATCTGGAAGATGGGGGGTTCACCATGGATGACCTCGGAGCAGACCAAGTGCCAAAACCTTGCCTTAATTGCCCAAATCAAATTCCTCAGTGACCTTTTTATTCCATTTTTTAATCCTCCTGAAAACCCTGAAAGTGCCCCAAACTACCACCTAGGGTGCCTACGTTGTCAAACTGAGTGTACCAGGTTGTCTGGAAGAGAGGTATAATGGTAGAAACAAGTGGATGGACCACCCCCTTCCCTTGTAGCACCCTAGGAAAAGACTAGCCTCCAATGCCTCTGCTGGACAGGCTGAATCAGCGTGCCCAAACTGATCAACAGGTCGATAATTGCTACTATCATGCTCAGAAGTGCCCGGAACTAAAATATGAGTGTCTCAATGGATCCAGAAAACCCAAGTCCACTAGAAATGAGTACTCATACACCATATAATAACCTGTGGGGTCATATGTAGGGTTTGTTGCCAACTAAGTTGTACTTGGTTGGATTATCAAGCGAGCGGGCAAAGTTGAACATTTCAGTGTTTATTTTTTCGATGTTTTGATGTCCATCGGGCCTTTTAAAGGGCCACTTTTTTAATTTTTCCACATGTCCATGGCCCTGCGGGGTTTTGTAATAAAATGTACTAGCATAGTGTTTTGTAAAGGACTTGGTTCCCTAAGACTTTTTGGCTAAGTCAGGTATTCCAAGGAGTTTTTTCACCTATTAATTATGTCTTGCATTAGTGCATAACATAATTTTTGGGTTTTTCTCCTGCTCCTCCAAAGTTGGAATGCCTGGGGACGCTAACAGGCCTTAGGGGATTGTTAAAGTCCATGGGTCAATGTATATGAACATGCTAGACATTGTTTTTGAGTCATATGGA
Organism: Larix kaempferi; assembly: GCA_027924585.1. Lineage (NCBI taxonomy): Eukaryota > Viridiplantae > Streptophyta > Pinopsida > Pinales > Pinaceae > Larix > Larix kaempferi. The sequence goes on along the minus strand of BSBM01000017.1, from coordinate 23,097,723 downwards.
CATGTGCTAAGTCCCCCTAGGTAGTTTTTTATTTTCGGCGAAGTTTATTTTTTCCGTAAATTGGGCCATTTTTTAATGGTTCAATTAAAAATATTGTAATTGGCCTAGAAGTGGCATGTGGAAGCCTTTTTGCCTTAGGGGTGCTCGTTTTCCAACTCAGAGCGCCCTCTTAACCCCTAAACCCACTTTTTCTATTGTTTGGGTGCTTAATTTTTCACCTATGGTCAAAAAACCCAAAAAAGTCATGAAAAAATGAAAAATATGACTTAAAAAAATATTAAATTTTTGGAGTAATTAAAGGTCTGATTTATATCAGCACCTATTGTGGAGTGTATTGGGCTGATTGGTATGACAAAAGGGCAGCCCAAGGAGTGGGAGTGATTCCCCATATTAGGGAGGGCGCATTTCCTTTTCCCTTGGGTGCATTTAGTAGATTGGGTAGCCCACGATTTGGGGAGGAGCAGCAACTTTAGTGCTGGCTGTTAGCACATTTGGTGCTGCATATAGAGCGGCTAGATAAGAGGGTAGCGCAACCCATTCTTCTCCAACATTTGTGCCACTCACTCTCCTCAAGCATTCACGCCCCCCTCTCCTTGAGTTTTCTATTTAAGCATATTCTTTCCTCATTGTTGAGCATGAGAAGGTGGAACCTCTACTCCTATCTTTGTAATACTTCTGCATTTGTTTATGAATAAAAGGCTTTGGAGGCAAATCTATGTGTGGATTCTCATGGTGTGGATGATCATGTTCTATTTTAACATATGAGGTAATCCGTGTCTTTACATGTTTATTCATGCTTGTTTATTGATCAATCACTAGCTTTTGAAGGAGGTGTTTATCTTAGTAAGATAAAGATAGTGTAATCTAATTCATTATTTTTACTGTTGGTTATCATAGAGTGCTTAGAGTTCAATGTTATTTTTGTTTAAATGCTTGAATCTAATTCTCTATTTTAGTCTACACTAGTTGCATTTGATCTTGCTTGTGTGAGTTGTCTTTTATGTCTACAGGTTGCTGATCCAAAGAGTTGGTGGAGCTTGCTTGCATCCATTGGTCTTCGAAATTGATTCAAGGAGAACTAGTCTCATAGATACCCGCAGTGGAGGACTCCATAGCCCAAATTCAAGACGTTTCCTCTTCTTCTCATCAACATAAAAATCTTCAAATTTTTCTTGGTTACTTTGGTTTGCATATTTCAGACCTCATTTTTTAAATATCATAAGTAGGTCTGATTTTTGTATTAGATCTTAAGTTCATCTTGAAGTAAAAACTTTATCTAGATCTAATTGATGCATGTTTCTTGTTAAAGTGATTTTTTTCGAATATTTTAAGGGCTTAAACAAGTAGTTTGTTTTACTGAGTTTCAAGTTTTATTTGGCTATCCATGAGCATAGAATTTGCAGCTCTTAAAGCTTGCAAAGACCCCAAGCAAACAAGCATCACTGCTTGCTTTACTTGGTTAAATTTTGTCACATTTTAACTAGTTTTAACACTTAGATTTTTTGGGTTTTTAGGAGGTGTTCCAAAGACACTCTTAAAATGTTTTTGGGCATCTTATACTAATATTTGTTTGCTGGTTTGCAACAAAAGACGAACAGGTAGGAGGAGGTGCTACCAAAATTTCAAGGATCTAGGCAATCCGGAGGACCAAAACTGATATTTTGTAAACCGGTTAATTTTTTCCTTCAAAATTGTAAGCCACCAAGTCACTTTAAGTAGACTGGGGCACTTCTCTGACCATTGTAAAAGATTATTAAACGAGAGTAAGTGGGCTAACCAGCGCCCACGCCCCATCCCCCCAAGGGTAGCCTGTGTCGTCTCTTTTCGTGGTGTGATTTTTAGAGTAGTTTATTTCTTTTTTTTTTCGGCATTTAATAAAACTAACTAGGTTTAAAATTTACCTTGTTGGTCTATTCCACTGGCGGGCCACAAGTTCACTCATGACATAGATTTTTATCATTTTTTTTTTTACAAACTCAAACACCCCCTCGTTTTCCCGAAGTAGGGTTTCAGGATAAGGGCTTGCCCGAGTACTAGCCTGAAAAGAGACTCTTGAGGTTTTAAAAAGATAAAATTTTGGTTCATAAAAAATATTTAAAAATTTCCAAGGTCTCCTCCCGTATGCTCTGTGGCCAACTTGCAGCTCAGTCTGATCATGTTGGTACGCATCAGAAAGGGGAAGATGACTAGTAATAGGATCTAACACCACCCCAATAAACAAACCTTTTTGTGAAAATCCAACACAACGCGAATATTTTGTTGTTGTGGGCAAACTTTTCAGAGGACTTGGGACAAAACTGGGTAGTGACCTCTTGGAAACCGTTAGACTTGCCCTCGTTGGTTCAGCATCTGAACACCTCCTTGAGACTCTGATCCAGCCCAAGTCTGAGTGAGAAACCACACATCAAAATTCCGGACATGTTCTCTGTACCTTTGCGTATATTGAACCCACCAGCTCTAATAAAAAGATCACTACCACATTTAAATTAAAATAAAAGAACACTTGCACAACATTTACTTTTTTAGTTCGTGCATCTATTTCAACTCCATTATAAGGCACTGGTTTATATTGTTATATCTCATGTTGTTGATGAATGTTGCAAATGATGATGATAATAATGAATATTGGCAAATGATGTATTGATGAATGATGTTTTGCTTTATATAAATGTATGCTGCATTTTCTTGGTTTCAAAAAATATTTCTAACTCCTAGATTAGACACCATAGTTTTGTTTTCATTTTTAGGGTCCACCCCCCTTGGCTTCGTTAGGAAAGCCTAGACGGAGGATTCGAGTCCCAAGTGACAGCACTTGACTCTGACTTGCCCCCAAGGCCACACCAGCAGCTTGAATACTTCTGTTGCGTTTTCCCAGGAGTGGAACCAGGCGGCAATAGGGTCCACCATACCCGAACAGTGTAAAATATGATGATCTGGAAATAATAATAAAACTAATCAACTGCATCAATCATCATCTGAAGCATATATCCAACATATGGAAACATCAAAAGGTGTATGTGGGACCATAGATCAACATCAGTAAGCACATGTGGTCCATCTCATCACGGATCCCAAGAATGACCATGGTCAAACTATGTTTGACTAGGTCAAAATATAACCAAAGACTAGATTATAACATAAGACTAAGACATGTTCCTTTAATCATATTCGCAGCTTAACTTAAAGTATAAATATCATTTAGTGGCAGTTAATACATATATATTCTAGTGTTATTTATAATTCACTTGCACAAAAGCTTTAAAGACATACTCATTCAACGGACATGGCCTAACTGCTAGCAAAGGGTGAAGGCTAAGAAGAAGGATAGGCAAAAGGGATGACTTGACCAACTCAAATAAGTGACACTTTGGACGGGGAAAAGGGGAAGCTACACTCTGTGTTGGACAAATAACAAAGGGAAGGGCAGTGCCTCACAAATGGATAAGTTGTTTAGAGAGTGCTTATTCAACTTAGGCATCATGTCTACATCAAGTTGATCCAGGTTCATTAGGATCATTCATTTACTTTCCATGGCCTTTTTGGCCTATATGACCCCTCTGGGATTTCACGTGCTGAGAAGCACAACTAATCACAGCTTGCATCTGGGGTATATTTACATTTAGGAGGTTAGCAATATTTAGATATAGCATTTGTTTAACCATTGCTTTTTAGACCTTTCTATACCCTTCGCGGGGTATTTTAGCAATTCATTGCTTTAGCCTTTATTCACGTGTGCTGAAAAACACATTCTAGAATTTTAAGTTCACGGGCTTTCATAGTAGATTTCCAATATAAGTAGTCATGTGCTTTCAGTTTTAGCCCACAACAACTCATGTGACTAGAGGGAATTCCGCGCTAAGCCAAACATCGGGGCAACTGACTAGAGTGATCTAGGCATAAAATCCAACTCACCAAAGGAAAGTTCTGTCACCAACTCAGAGCCGAGACACAAAACAAAAGTGGATGCGATCCAACACAGAGGTAGAAATGGGGAAGGCCTCCATATCAAGCAGTCAGGAAGGCAAGTCAAGGTGAAAGCCAAAACAAGGAAGGTCATGGATGGATGGAGTCAAGTGAAGGTGGTGCCTAAACTAGCAAACAAGAATGTCAGGAAAAACCATGTCCAAGCTCACAAGAGGGTAATGAAACCAATGAGTATTGTCAGAAAACCTTAGAGTGTAAGTGAGACATCCAATTTTATATTTTATAAAATCATCCAAGATATTTCATTTTATTATTTAGATAATACTGCCACATCATGAGTTACATACCAAGTCAATGCTATGAAGATGAGTAAAGCAACAAGATAATAATCCATGATAACAATCACAAGTCCATAGGTCACATCATATCATGAAAATAATCATCATCCATAAATAACTGAAACACTGTTGTAATAATAACATCCGGAACTCTAGGCATTGAACTGAAACTGTATGGAACAAAAGGTCACATCAGTCATCAAATCTAAGCTCTCAAGGCTCATCCTTGGCACAAGGTCTACTCAATGTCTAACATATACTACTCTGATCTGGGAGTGATCTCAAATAACTCTGCTCATCATAACTGATCTTTGTAAAAACCAAGCTCTGGAAAGTACAGATATCTGCTCAGCAAGAATAGTAGCCCAGCTACTATGGTGTGATAACATCCTCCTAACAGGAAATGGCATAAAGGGAAGTATCATGCTTCAGCTGCTACAAAAGAAGAAGAGCCTCAGCAAAAGAAATCTAAGGCTGAGACCAAAGAAAAAGATCAAAAAGAGTTCATCTTGGTTTCAACACTCTCAGGATCCATCTCCAATTCATCAGATTCATGGTGGATTGATAGTGGGGCCACCAAGCATATGACTGGATACAAAAGGGCTCTAGTGCGTTACAAGGCCAAGAAGTTCAATGTGAAAGTGGAGACGGGAAACAGAAGTACCTTTGAAATAAAAGGAGTTGGTTCAACTGCCTTAAAGCTTGACTCGGGTACGTTAATTCATGTTGAGGAAATTTTGTATGTTCCCGGTTTAAAGAAAAAGTGTTCTTTCAATGGCAATCTTAGAAGACAAGGGGTTCTCTGTAGCCTTCTCAGATGGAAAGGCACTAGTGCACTCTAAAGGTGGAAATATGAGCTCAACTATTGAGATTGGTGTCCGTGAGGGAGACCTTTATAAGGTCTCAGGTCATGTTGTTAAAGCTCTAATGAATAACCCCTATCAAGTTTCAGAGATCAAGAGGGAGCCATCAGTGCTCTTCAATCCCAAGCATAATGGGGTTGTAGAAAATGAAAGTAGAGATGTGATCTTCCATCACTCCAGGGAGTCTTCCAGTGACTCAGATATGGAAGTCTATGAGACATCTCGTCCAGAGAAGTAGAGGGGAGAAGGCCAAGAAGCCTTCAGTTGATCTCATTAAGGAATCTATTGAGAGGTTCCAAGGGTGCTCTAGTGAGAGCCATGTCACTAATTCAGGATCATCCACTGATGTGGAGATAACCAAATTTCAGGTTTGGAAAGGTACTATGATAGAGGATATCTAGCTAATAATGGATAATAATATGTGGAAAGTGATTCTCAGACAACAAGGGAAGTCAGTTGTAACTTCCAAGTGGATCTATAAGATCAAGATATGTGTTGACATTCAGAGCTCTTCGAAGCTCTCAGAAAATCCTGTATGCTATGACAGGTTGAGACACATCGAGAGAAAGTTTCACCATGACAAGGACATGGTGCAGTTGTCAGCAGATGTGTTGACTAAAGCCTCTGTCTTCGACAAGCTTAGTGTTGCTGAGAATGCCCCTCTTGTTGAGAGGGAGTGTTAAAGTTAGTGCAGTTGTGAGACCCATTCTCAGAGAGGATGGTACCCTAGTCAGTTAACTAGGGTTCCTGGTCAAGTTAACCAGGAAGAGTAAAGAGGAAGACCCTAGAATGTACCCTAGGGCCCCCAACTGTCTCCTGGGGTTCTTGGTCGAGGACCAAGCACGTTGATGCCATGGCAAAGTCCCTAACATGTGGCTAGGGCCCCTATTTGTCACTAGGATATTCTGGTCTAGGACCAAACAGCTTCTTGGTCACAAGGACCAAGCAAGTCCTGCAGTGACATACCTGGTCAGTTAACCAGGCAGATCTTGGTCAATGGACCAAGATGATGATGTGTGATGTCCTCTTCTCCTAGGTCTTCGAGATGGTTGAGTTAGATGGTCTTCTCAAGGGACTGGCCACCCCTTGATGGAGCCACTAGCATTTGACCTAAGGAGCAGTCTAGAGGACCACATGATCACATCATCCAGTGTGGACCCTTCCTTATACAATGATGATGAACTTTCAGGTTATATGGAACATTTGTACATTTGAGAGAGAGATGACTGGTTGTACCTTCCCCACCTTGGTTGATTTACTTTTGGTCCTTACACCTTGTTGATTATTGGTCTTGTGGTACCTTGTCTTTGAGTTGTGGGATCTTCTACCCACATTGAGTTGTTTCGATTTATACCTTGATGTTTTGGTCTTATGGGTACTACGGTTGTTTGCTCACCTTATGGTATACCCCTTGGTCCTAGGGTTATGGGTCATGTACCCACCTTTGTTTTTATAGTTTTGGCTTGTACCATATTGGATTATTATTGATTGGTCCTTGTACCCTCACCTAATGATAACATGACCCCTTTTATATTTCATGCTATTTTTTTCTTATGAGTTGGCACCTACCTAAGACATAATTATGTTTCATTGTGGGTTGGTACCCTCCTTGTTTAGTGGAACCCTAATTCAATTAAGGAATTTAATTATTGATCTTCTAGAAGGTTCTAAGAGCTATTTAATTTGATCAAATTTTCCTCATTTGATATCATCTTATGATCTTACATCTCAGCTCTGATCCCTCTACTTCTCGTCAAGATTTTACAGCTGTTCATTTTTCTTTTGGAGGCCGCCCACCTGTTGAATTCTTCAGATCCAATCTACCTGATTCTCCTGCTAGAGTTCGCTGCTGTTTGATTGAACCATGACTTTGTAGAGGCTGAGTTGAAATACGATCTGCTTCTTTGTAGATTAACTGAGCTCCGATCTGTTGCTATTTGACCTGCTTGTGACCCGATCTGCTGTTTCAGAGGTCCGATCCATATGTGAAGGGTTTGCCTGAGGATTATCCTACCGTGTTGTTGAGGCCGCAGTCTGTTGAGGGCACAAGCATGAAAGCTGTGACCCTATACTGCTAAGCCATGAGCTCCTTTGACCCTGCTCTCCCTACTGGGTGCACACGTATGGAGGATAACTACTTATGGGGATCTGTTCTATCTGCTAGATACAGGTCGTAACCCTTGATGATCAGATCTGCCTGACTGTGACCCTTATTAGTTTGATTCAGCCTGTCAAGAGGTCACATGTGGAAGCCGAGAGCTGAAAGAGGCTTGTTGAAGCCTACCGTGACCTGCTGTGATCTATTTGTGGGCTCAACTTGTGATCCTAGGGCTTATTCTTTAGTGTGGACCTGTTGGGATGCCACCTTGTTTGCTTGGACTATCATTGAGAACATCTTGTGATTTGTTACCTAACAGTGAACTACTCATTTAGTTCTGTGCTGAGATCTTATTTGGGACTGTTATATATATTACTGAAAATTGCCTTTGATCAGATCCATATTTTTTTTATCTTTGCGTTGAAACATATTTGTTCAGACTTAATTGTATCTCTGGTGCTGAGACTTACCAAGGGTTATCTATTATTGTGACTTTATTTGTGCTGAGTCTTGTACTGTGCTTTGACTGTGACTTTATTTGTGCTGAGTCTTGTACTGTGCTTTGACTGTCATTGACTATTTCTAATTGCCTGTACCTCAACCCCAGTCATCTCTCTCTCTCTCTCTCTAGTTTGTACTAACCCTCTAACAGGGTCATCTGGTTCCTAGTGATTGACTAGGCTCTGAGAGGCACAGTCCTTTTCTGAAAGTAAAAAGTTTTGAGTATAAATCAGGAAGGGTCCCACACTCCAGGGAAGTACCCTAACCTGCTCTTCTTACAAATTAGATTTGTTCTTGTTAGTCTTATACTGCTCGTTACATGTTACTGAAGATTACTTTAACACGGTGACCAAACTGGTAGTCTTAAAGTTGAAAAGTTGAAAGAGATGAAAATTATGTTTTGAATTTTCTTGTTCTTTACTGCTGTACTATTTCATTTCAGTACTAATTTATTGAATGTTAATTTTGCATTAAAGTACATGAATTTTTAATTCTCTGCATCAAACCCTAACTCTAATGAAAATTTAACATGCACTTCTCTTCACAGCAACATGGCAGCACCATGAGGCCATTATGGAGTACATGCTCTCATCTTGCTCAAGCCAGTTGACTTATCAACAGAACGTAATCATCTATCACCATATTTTTCCCAATAAGCTCGAGTATTCGGAGAGTTTCATTAGATCATTATAGACTTCCTACCAGGTGCCAAGACCACCAACCAGTCCCTCTCAACCACTGATATTCTCCTCAAGGCATCATACTGCAGTGCATAGACACCATATCTATGATAGAAGTGAAGTCTGGCATTTCCTCTACTGTGGTGGCATCATCACCGTTTGTGTGTCTCCATTTCTACTTCTAATGAGATTGTAGAGTAGGCCACTCTAACATTGAATTGATGGATATAGTCACTTACTTTTCTTTTTTGAAAATTCTTCATATATTACTTCTGGGAACAAATAAGTAATCAAGAATCAAGGTGGCTACAACATGCAGAGAACAAATTTTCCCTTAGTGGCTGTAGTCACTTTTGTTTTACTTTTTCTACTATGTTGCTTTCTTCCTTACTCTTTCAGCTTTTATCTTCTAGCAACGGGAGTCACTTTCGCAATTCCACTTCTTGTCACTGTTGATGTACTTTCTGAGTCACACTTACCTACTTTTTTGGTCACTTACCTAATATTATATTATGAGCTTCTTTGCATTATCCAAAATACCAACAATATTAAAAAACAAGGTCATGACTCATGAGAATACCAAAGACAATTGCAAACGTTATCACTGTAGCAACAGCTTTGGCACCAACAACAAGCTGATCTATATACTGTCTCAGAATCTTAAATAACACACCAATGACGATAGGACATATGACTGCCAAAGCACCACATTTTTTCATGAAGTGACGTAGATATTATTATTGGAACACAACATCCATAATCTAGTTTCATTGAGTATGTCATTATACTAGGTTGATCTGTAAATTGCATCAGACTTCATTAACAACTTTCAAGGATGTTTGACCAACTGTAGACAAGCATATGCACTAAATAGGCATATAAGCATGAATCCCAATAGACCTCCAAGAAACAACTCCAGAATAGCAATATCAATCTGATTGAAAGTTTGATGAGCAAAAGATGATTCTCCATCCATACAGGCATTAAATCGAAGAAAAGAAGCTAATGCAGGAAAACCAATTGCAAAGCCTTTCATAGTTTCTTTTGTGTTGTTCCCACTGCATCAAGTGCATATGTGATATCTCTTACACTTTCCGGTTGTTGAATCATTTCCAGAATTCAACCTACATTATCAGCTATTGGCACAAACATATCCAGTTTCAAAACACATGCTGCAATACTAAGCATTCTTATAGTGGCATTGTGACAAAAGGTCAACTGTTGGAGTTTCATAAACCTTAACTAGGACCAAAACTTATCCAAGCCAGAAAGAAGAAATAATTGCAACTATGATAACTAGAACTGGAAGAGTTCTTGATTCCATACCCTAGCTAACTCCTGCAGTTATATCAGTCCCATGTCCCATAGAACTTGACATAGGCAGTGTTCCTATAAGCCCATACTTCTAATCTGTATAATATTGAGGAATCTGTTACCTCCCCACTGTTACAGGGGTGTCCACAGAGCAGCAGGGGAAGCAAAGTTTGTTGATCGACATGAAGCAGAGGCAGACACAGAACTCTATGAAGACAAAGCTGATGGGAGTTTTTATCATCTCAACATCGACATGGTAGTTCTATTGTTGAAGTTTACAGAATTATGGCAGTGCCAGTGGAAACTGCTGAAACTACTTCTCACCAGAAAGAAAATCTAAGGAATACACCCCCGACTGTGTTATCAACTGGCTTGCGATCCTCATTATCCTTGAAAGCAGTATAAGAACTATAAAAGCCTAAACATGCCACACGATGCACTGGATAAGGAGTGCAGGCCTGTTCGGAAGGATGGGAATTTTTTCTGATTTTCACTACCACACAAGATCAGCGAAATCTATATTTGTCCATTTTCAGCTGAGGAATCTGGTTTGGGCCACTTCCAAGCATGATGTATACTTGATAAGTAATTACACTGTTATGCATCGGTGTTCATTGAGCCAGAGAAGCTCAGAAGTTCTCAATGTTGCTGAACAATTGACTCCAGCTCCCAAGGTACAGAAAAATCCCTGGGATGTAAGGTCTCGGCCGGATACAGATTAGTACAATATGTGTTGAGGGAAAACTTCTGGTTGCTGGTGGATTTCAGGGAGAACTGATTGCCGAGAATTTGGATCAGTCTGGAGTTTTATACTATGCAAAGACCAGTCATGATGAGAATGCTATCACTAATGCCATTGAGATCTATGAGAGTGCAAGTGGAACAGATGACTTCTCAAGCCATAGTCTTATTGGCCACTCAAGCACAGGATCCGAAGTAGAAATATCACATCCGTTGCTGGGTGAAGGTTCCCAAATCAGAGGTGCTGCTGAGTGTTATTTGAGCTTTCTAAAAACAGCTCTGTGGCTCAAATATGGCAAAACCATTGGATTATTTAGAAACCATGAAGCTTGAAATAGAACGTCTTCAGTTGAATCTATCCGGCAAACACCTCTCAGCGATATCCAACTCTGTTTCATCAGGGATTCCGAAGGTAGAGGGTGCCGAGAGTCCATTCGCCATTGTTTGCCACGGATCACTTGTCATCCTGGCAGCCATTCAGCCAATCGCGTGGGAACCATCTTTTGACGAGTCGAGGTTTGGTCTGAAAGAAGTTACGCCAGGAGTCTAGAAACTGACAGAACGGGCAAAGGCATCAGAGTTACGATCTCGTTTGAGTTCGTGGCAGCCTTCATGGACATATTTTGAATGAACTTTTTTTTTGGATCGGGCCAATACTACATTTTTTTTGAAGACGTGTTCATACATAAATTCGACACAATCTGAATCCACGCGCCATTATTGGCAGCCGAGTACAAATCAAAGTTCCACGTTAAGAGGCCGACTACACGACTACACCTTCAGCGTTTGACAGCTACTTAGAGTAGCTCCGACTGCGTGGAATCCTGAAACAAGTAAAGTGTCTTTTATCAAAACTAGCTGATTGACTACTGTTCATCACGTAATCGACAGAATCATGGGCGCGGGGTTTTCAACGACTAACTCAACCAAGTCGTGACCGCCAGTGGAATGCAGCTTTATGTTGAGTCAAACTCCACTTCACTTAAAGCGCCGGGGTCGTATTTCTGGAACCCATGGTTTATGCAAACCGAGGCATCCTTCTCGTAGCTATTGAGAGTGATTTATGAATTATGTTCCACCCTTTTTTACCTACAACTGTGTGCATTTTAAGCGAACCGCTGAAGTAATTATTGGTAATGGCCCGTCCTCTTGGCATCTACGCTTGGCTAAAGATAGGATCAATCCATAAAAATCTCCATTTGTCAATCCGTCTCATACAGTTGACACGTGTACAACTCCCTGTTGATTCTAGCAGCGAAAAAGCAATCAGTCGATATGACCACAGGTGACGGCCCAGCAAGTCTCAGTTAATTAACGATGGCAGCCAAGCCTGAATTTCGAGTTGTCTCATACACTTGGCGCGCTTAACTCCCATTCTCACTTTGGCGAGCAAATCTGAACTGGGCATATTTTTATACTAGATGATCAATTACATGGCAGTTTGAAGAGCCCTCTGCCAGATATGTCGACTTATTTAAATATTTTGGCTGTATTAGAGATCTGGAGCTAATTTCTGAGTTATCCTTTGTACAAGTGTTGGCACATGTGTCACTTTGCTAGGCACTCTTGCAAGCCCTAATCAGGGCGAATTATTGCATCTTGTACTCTATTTAATGATAGCAGGCTTTGATTTGCAGATGGAAAAAACTTGGGAGTTTTCTTTCCCTTGAACTTAATGAAAAATACTATGGGTTTTTCGGATAAACTGAGCACTTTCTTTGTGTGGCATGATCTTGTGAGATTTTAGATATGTGTGAATATTTCTAAGATTCTGCATTTTCCTTTCTATGTTTGTGTAAGAGGCCATAGAGGGGTGTAATCCACCACATTGGAAGTTGAAGAATTCTTAGCAGCTGCTTTCTTTTTCCCTTTGGTGAAGAATTCTTAGCAGCTACTTTCCTTTTCCCTTTGTGAGCGTGCATACACAGGCATTGATCTTTGCATTTAATCTAGTTTGATTGTGTAATATTGATCTTTGGTTTGCATAGCGCACCTCCCGCAACTAGAGAAGAAAAAGTACTTTTTCTAGTTGTCAAACACTAGAATGAGTAGGGCTTGCTCAATCATGCGATCTTTCCCCCTCAATCACATATGACACAAGGCCCCTTTGAGCTCTCTTTTGACTCCATTCGCCCCTCTGATATACTGGCACTGGCCTTTCCTCGAGGACTGATCCTCCCATCTTTCCCATCACTCAATCAAGATACATTTTGTTACAATTGTTTCTCTAAGGCAGCCTCTTCAGTTCACCTTGCCCTCCATTGCACCTGCCTTAGCGATCCTACCTTAGGGATACCCCCCTTGAGTTGGAGAAGAGCCAACCTGAAGCGAGAAGAGAGGAGTGTGGTGACATTGGCTTCTCTCTTGAGAGTTGTCATCGAGCTAGTGTGCTTACATTTTGGGCTTCAGCACACGCATGTCAGTTTTGGGTGACAACATTTTGGCGCCATTGCCGAGGACAAAGTCCAATTCCCGTATATGTGAAGACTATGCTTCATTGACATTTGTGGGAGATTACATTGCAGATTCTTCTTCTCACATGGCGACTCCACGAAGGGGCAGAGCCCTTGTCCTTTTGCAGATTTGAAGATCCTATTGGGTGTAGAGGTGAGCACACTCATTGGAAGGCTTTCAAGCTCACCTTGGCGACTCCACAGTTTGGTATGAAGTATGACTACATACATATTTCAGTTTTAGTACCTCATTATTTGATTTATGGATACTAATAAGGAAAAAACGCGTAATCTTCTGTACGAAGCTACTTTCCACGAAGCTTACACCCCGCTAGATTTCTCAAAAATCCGTGGATTTCCTAATGGGTGCTACGATCGTGAGAAGGTGCATGACATTCTTCTAGAGTTCCATGGAAATGATGTTGTTTCAGCCATCTATCACATTGCTTCTTACTGCAAATTGGTGGTTGATTTTAATGTTTATCGTGAGGATGACCTTATGGTCGTTTTTGCTTTAACTTTGGAAGGGGATGCATTAAATTGGTTCTATGATCTTTTGGATGAATCCATAGATTTAGTGGCCAATTTTTTTGAGAGGTTTCTCCTTCGCTGGCATGAAGGAACAGTTGATGAGATTGAACAGCTTGCCAGAGAATATGATGCTCTCATCCCTAGATCCCAGCCTAACACTAAAAGACAGATCCATGAAGAGCATGTTGAAGATCAGAGAGGGCAGCCCGAAATTGATGACCCCATTGAAGAACCATCAGAAGGGTCTTTGTTTGAATATATTACTGAAAAGCTGCCTGATATTGCCATTAAAAATATGGAGTCGTCTCAGGATTTATGTGGATCTGCCTCAGATTTATGTCATTGAAAATATTCCTGAGCAGCTCCCTGATGAAGAGTTGGACTTGCCTCAGGATCATTTTATTGAAGATAACAATACCTGTTTTGCAAACCAGCATGAGCAGATTTATGATGGAGGTCTGTATTTAAGTCCTATCAGTCAATGGATAGAGGCTTTTTGTGCACAGTCTAAGTTTTCATGCCAAAACTTCAGTGATTTCTTATATTCTGACAATCTAATGTTACAATTCAAAATTATTCATGAGCAGATTGCAGGACAGCGTTGTTTTAAGGTAAATATGTCTGTTATCACCTAAACTGTAGTTACCCCTATGGATGGATCCAGTCATGGATGGCAATAGGAAAGGGCAACTCAAAAGGTGCAACCACGATCACCTCGACCTCCAATATATATGGTTGTCACGCCAGTCGAGGCAACCTTCGCTTTATGTTATCTAGCCCAGACAACAAAGGGGGAGACCCGATCTACTCCCGACAGGAGAGATCAAAACCAAGACACCAAATCAGGGTATTTCCAAGTGAAGTTAGGTGTATGGTTTATCCTAGACCTAAAGATGAAGTCACAAGCGAAGTAGGGGGTTCAAATGGTATAGCTTTGGTTCATAGTTGATGTGAGAGTGACTTATAATGTTTGAAGTGAGATCTAGGATGAGTGTACTAGTTCAATGTTGGAAGATCCACTGCCTTGGGAACTGTGTCCAATGCAGGGTAGTTAAGGGTTGTATTGGGGCTAACTAGTACAAGTGACAAGCTTGACCATGATACATGACAGCTTCAAGGGTTTAGTTCACCATGCATAAGTCAAACCACAAGTCAATCCAACAATCTAGGAAAGTTGAATTAACTTGGAGAAAAACCAGTGCCTTGGGAATTGGGAAGTGGAGTCAAAGTAGGGTTGACTTATGGTTTAGGACTCCTACAACATGAGATAAGTGGGCAATATAGGTCTTGATGGTTGAATATGTCTAGATCTAGGTTTGACCCAAGTGGACCACAATCCCTTAAAACAAGGAATGCTGTCCCCAAGGCAAGATTTGACAAAGTGATAGTCTAGACCTAGGTTTTGAATTATTTCGGTTTCAGATCTGCAATAATCTCAAGTACCCAGTTCCTAGAAGTGAGTGAACTCACTTCTCCAAGGTGGTGCGACTTTACCCAAGGAGGCTTCAATTGGGGTTTAGGTGGGTCAAATAATGTCGGATGGCATCCAAACTTTAGATCCTAATAGATCGGTCAGGTAGGAGTATGGATCTATAATTTCGTGGCAATCCACCGGTTAGATCTTAGTAGATCTGAGTTTAAGTGTTCCAAGTGGTCCAAAATGGGGATTAAATCCCTTAAAATGTGGAATGGGGCCCACAAGGTGAATTTCAAGAAAGGGACAACCTGGGTGTATGTTATTTGATGTGTAGATGTCAAATCAAGTGGAATCTCAAACACCCATCACTTAGATCTAGGTCAACCTGCTCAAACTAGGAAGTGCGCCTTGCTTGGGAGAGGCTAAGTTGGCCTGGGAAGGGGGTCAAACGGAGGTCAATCCTCACCAAACTATAGATCCGGGATGCCGTGGATGCTATAGAGGTGGGTTCTTAATATTACGCCCAACAACCCAATAGATCTAAGTAGATCTGAGAAAATGTAAAATGAGGGTTTTAAGATATTTAGGGTTTCAACAATTTATGAGCTATGTCAATGGATTGGATAAAGGAAAGAGAAACAAACCTGTGGATCTTACCTGGGTAACCTTGTAGATGCCTTGATGATGATGATCTATGCAAACCCGATCAATTTGAGAAGCTTTGAGGTAGTTTCTATGCAAGTCGATTTGGTCCAAGAAGCCAATGCGCCCTCTCTCCTGCACAACAAACGTCAACAATATCAGATTTGATGCATCAAGAGATAAGACTAATGCCACAAAAGAAGTAACAGAAAGATAGCATAGATCACAATGATGCTAATGATAACCCCCTGATACAAGCGAATGCCAAGAAAGTCGATTTGAAGAAGCCTTGCAAAATCGCCCTTGTTGAAGTCGCCCTCCTGTAGACAAACAATGATTTCCAAAAAAAGATAGATCTTGCCACAATTTCCAAATGCTAGGTTGCAATAGACTTTCCAATCACCATCTAAGAACACCAGATGCAAAGGAGACCACAAGAATTTCCACAAGAATATTTTTCTATACCAATAATCCAAGAGCCAAAGACCCTTTACAATGAGAGGCTCTCTCCTTTAAATAGGAAGGAGAGGCACCAAAACCCTAACCACTTTTTGAATGAGTGGCTAAGATTATAAGATACAAAAGTCTAATCAATGGTTGAGATGAGCTCAACAATATAATACATGGATCACACATAAAATATAACATAAGTGGACGAAATCGCCCTAGAAGAGGGGAATCCCACCAAATCATGATGATGAAATATCATAAGAGGCTTATGGTGGGTCCAAGGGGTAATTTTATCCCTCCTTGGTCAATCCCCATAGCACAATAACCAATAAATAATCATGAATATACCAAATCGTGCCTCCATAGTGAAGTCGTGGTCCTCAAAAGACCTCAGAAATCCACAGAAAATGCCACAAGTGATGGATGCGGGCCCCGATGAAGCCGAAACTGCTAGAGAAGGTGTGGAAGGTCCCGATCTATCATCACTGATCATCCCATGCCATAACTTTGCCTCAGTAGCCCAAATCGATTTCCTCAATAGCCATTTCTACCAATCCTGAAATGCCTCGGGAAGCGTGAAACTGCCCCAAACAGCCTCCTGGAGTGCTGGCGCTGTCAAGGTGAGGGCACCAATGTGTCCGGAAGGGGGGGTAATATGGTAAAAACAAGTGGCTGGACCACTCCCTTCATCATCAGCGCCCTAGGTCATCCGGATAAAAGTCATCTCTGCTCCGACAGGGCCTCCAACAGACCAAAACTGCACTGGGACAGCCTACTGAGGCTCAATCATCACTGTAAGTGCCCGGAACTGAAAACAAACTGTCCCATTGGACTCAGAAGGTCCAAATCTATCCAAGATGTGTACTCATACACCATATGAGTCTCTGCATGATCAAAATAAATGTCCAATATACCGGAAAAGGGCCAATAATAATGCGCTGTACATATACAAACACTGCTGTAACCCCAGAATCATCATCATAACCCTGTAGCTGCTGCATAGAATCATCCTGTATGTGTACATAGACCATATATCATCTATCCATATCATCATAAGGTCTAACATCTCATGTCCCATGGTCCTCCATGGTCAAACTAGGTCCAACCAAGACCAAATATAACTCAGTCCATCATCCAAGGCTGCTGAAAAGTATCAAGGTTAATACATGCTTTACAATTTATTCAAATAGCAATTATAACACAGAGTAATCATGACTGGCGATCTAAATCCAAATATATAGTGTCGTTAATTATTATTATTACTCAGACTAGACTTTCAGGATCATACTCACTTCATAGTTGTGATCAATTTGCTAGTGAAGGGTGAAGGCTAAATTAACTTGGCTAGGCTAAGGGATGACTTAACTGTCTTGACTTTGTGACACTTTGGCAAGGGAAAGGGAATACACCATAGTATATACTGAATGAGCAATAACACAGGGAATGGCGGTGTTTCACAAATGGATGAGTTGTTTAAAGAGGGTTTATTCACCTTCACAGATGCGCACAATCCATAATACAAATAAGGCCAGCAATTGTTTAGATATAACATTTAAGTTCCATTGCTTTTTGGGCCTGAAGTTTCCATAGCCTTGATCTATGTGTGTTTACAAACACATTGCATAGATTTACATTTTTTCTTTTAAGCTTTCTGCTGCAGGTGTGTTTTTAAGGCACTTGTTTACCTGAGCACTTCTAGGTGTGTCATGGACAGCTTGTTTACCTAGGTATTTATTTTCCAAAAGATACAACATTTTATTTTCATTGCCATGTTCATTTGGCTTGCCTCTCATTCATGTGTGTTTAGAAACACATTGCATGAATGGGCTTTTCATACAAGATATAGCATTTCATTCTTTCCAGATTTTGTATTCATGGCAGCACTAAAAGTTTTAGGTTTAGCCAACACAACTTTAGTGACTAGGGGGAATTCCAAGGAACTCCAACTCACCATAGGTAAGTTTTGTCACCAACTCAGAGCCGAGACACAATAAACAAGGAAGCTCATCCAATACAGAGGCTACAGCGGGGAAAGGTCCTCCATGCCACTAGTCAAGTAGTAAGTCAGGGTGATAATCTAAAAGGTAGGCCACGGATGGATGAAGACAATGAAATGAAGGAGCCAACACTAGCAAGCCAGAGTATGGTGTAATGATCACCTCTATTCTCCCTAAGGAGGGTATGTACCAATGAGTATGAATAGTGAACTTCTAAGTCTGAGTAGGGACAGTATAATATATATAATAGATCAACCAGGTCTATATATCTATATGATCGCCAGATCATGACACTAAGTGCTAAGACATGCTATAAGAATAAGTATAAAAGCAATCTAACCATAACACCATGATATACCTGCTGAGTCATATACCTGAAAGCTCATCAAACTGTACCATCATCTGTCCTCTGAGACTGCTGCTGTAACTCTGGGCACTACTGTCTGCTCTGTACCAATGATATATTGGCTACATCGGTCATCTCTCTGAGTGTCCTGAAACTCAGTCATGGCATGGGGAATACAACTGCTGTCCACAAACTGATAGTGATCCAATATAGATGCTCATCTCAGCATCTCAAATGTAAGGGAACTGGCTGAATAGTGTACTGAAATGAGAAAAATAATGTATGGTAGCCCGGCTACTATATATGTGATAACATCTGGCTCCGGCTGGGACAAGTGCTCTGCTGAAATGAGCGCTTGAGAACCTCAGAATCTCTGGTCCTCGAACTCTGCTACTCGAATCCACGATCCAGCACTCTACCATTTTATTTCCAGCTTTATTCTTGCAACCTATTTTCTGCATTCACAAACATCTAACAAAATACCTCATGCCGCATGTGTGGGAAAAATATAAAATCAACTGAAACAAAATCTACTGTATGTCAGAAATATAAATGCATGAAATATAAATGCAGAAAGTAAATTAAACTACTAACATAATTTGCAAAATTTGAAATTTATTGTGCAGGAAAAGAAAAGTGACAGGTACTCAGTTAAACTAGAAGCTTACAAAGGAGCTTAGAGACTAAGAAGGTGCCAGACTCAATGGCTAAAAAGACTAACTACTGCCTAAGTAGGCTTATTTGGTTTCCTACCTACCCTAATCTAACCAGTCATCACAAATGTTAGGTAAAATCATAAATCCAGTGCAACCATTCATCAAAGAGGTTAATGATTCTTATTTGATTTTTGATAATAGAACAAGTCAAGATTGGGCTAAAGATCAACAAATTTAAGGGCACAGTCTTCTTGATTTGTTCAGAAATTGGAGAATGGTTTGAATGATGCAATATGAAATTATGCCAAGGAGAAGACTGACTGATGCAAACATCCTCCATCAAAGAACTGATAGGATCATAAAATTTATGCAAGTTAAACTCAGAGATGGATAGAGGAAGGACATAAGACATGTGATTCAATTCATTTTCACACAGATTAACTTGTTCATTTACATCTCTTACATATTCAATTTGATTCTCCTTGGGACTGATGATCAAAAAACCAAGTGGGGATAAATTAAAGCTTAAAAGACAAAAAATCAAAGTCAGACCCACTTGATGCTCAAAAATGGAGAAAAGATGGAATTGATCTTTAAACACCTTTTCTAGCCACCAAGAATGATTGATATCTTTATGGTTCCAAAGTGACTGAAAAGGGAAAAGAAGTGCTTTTTCTCCAAACATGTAATCATGCTTATACTTCCTATTAAAAATTTCCAAGGCAAAAAATTGACTAAAGCACCAACCCAAAGATGATTGACAGAGTTGGGAAAGGAGGGTGGATTGCAAATATGAAAATTCTCCCAAATGGATAAACAAGTTTGACCTTGGATTTTGATAATAGAAAAGATTCTTTATTCTAGGAATAATTTCAAGTTTTTGATCAAATTTAATATTTACAACCTGAGGACAAGATTTTAATTCTAAGAAATTGATGAACCTATCTTGACTAAGGATGGAAAAATTTAAAGACTCATTATAAGAGGTGGAACAAAGATTACAGCATCTAGTGTGGTTCACTATTTCATCTTCATCTTGAGAGTGAACCTCTATTGATTCATCATTAAGATTATAAGAGGATAAGTGATCATTTTCATTTAATTGATCAGGGGTGAAATTAATAATTTCGTTTAAAATATCCTGATTATTTGCACAATGATCACCCGAAATCACCACTAAAGGATCTTGATCTATGTCCCTACTTTCTTCTTCTTCACTAAGTTGATAAGGAATTGGATAATCAGTAAAGCTAGAATGGAAAATGAGTTCTTTCGAAGGAAGAACATCAATGGACTTGTTGACTAAAGGCTCATCCTCAGAAATTTCCTCTGGATCAGGACTAGGGCTACCTAAAAAGAAATTTGAAAACATACGATTTATATTAGTGATTTGACTTTCAATTAACTCAAAAGTGGAAAACTTGTCCTCCAAGGAAATTGGGCAAGAGGGGTCATCTCTGGATATTGACAGTTCACTGGAAGCTTGATTATTAAATGATTCAACAATAGGATTGGAAAGGGGAAGGTTTTGATCTTGGATTTGATTTGAAAGATACATATCATCGAATTCACTTCCCCATTCTTCTAAGAATTTATTTTCAAACATGTCATATCCGGAAATGCTATTGGGTTTCAAATTCGAAAGCCAGAGCCCAGCTCTTTCTTTGAAAGATGAAGCCAATAGTTTCATACACACATCCTCATGGGTTATGGATAACTCGTTAAGAACTTCCCGAAATCTTTCAAGGTGCCTTCTAGCAGAGATATAACTTCCATCGAAAGTAGGCAACCTTTCATAGGCTTGATGAGGAATATGATGAGGATACCCAACAATTTTGGAAAAGTCAAAAACTTTCAATCGACCGAAAGTCCTAGGTCGCTCAGCAGCAGCCATGGATAATAATTTTTTATTTTTTATATTTTATATTTATTTTTAAATTCAAGAACCTGAAAACAAAATGATACACCCCATGGGTTCTAGATAATGATAAGATTTGTCTTAATTCTAGTGTTATAAGGATGTAAATGAGTTCGCTCCTCAGCGGAGTCACGATTGGGAGTCGCCAGGTAGATTTAACTCTTCTACCAAGATATGTGTCGTTGTATATGCAGGAAGGACTAGGGCAAGCTATTGCCTCTCCGGCAACGGCGCCAAAATGTTATCACCTAAACTGTAGTTACCCCTATGGATGGATCCAGTCATGGATGGCAATAGGAAAGGGCAACTCAAAAGGTGCAACCACGATCACCTCGACCTCCAATATATATGGTTGTCACGCCAGTCGAGGCAACCTTCGCTTTATGTTATCTAGCCCAGACAACAAAGGGGGAGACCCGATCTACTCCCGACAGGAGAGATCAAAACCAAGACACCAAATCAGGGTATTTCCAAGTGAAGTTAGGTGTATGGTTTATCCTAGACCTAAAGATGAAGTCACAAGCGAAGTAGGGGGTTCAAATGGTATAGCTTTGGTTCATAGTTGATGTGAGAGTGACTTATAATGTTTGAAGTGAGATCTAGGATGAGTGTACTAGTTCAATGTTGGAAGATCCACTGCCTTGGGAACTGTGTCCAATGCAGGGTAGTTAAGGGTTGTATTGGGGCTAACTAGTACAAGTGACAAGCTTGACCATGATACATGACAGCTTCAAGGGTTTAGTTCACCATGCATAAGTCAAACCACAAGTCAATCCAACAATCTAGGAAAGTTGAATTAACTTGGAGAAAAACCAGTGCCTTGGGAATTGGGAAGTGGAGTCAAAGTAGGGTTGACTTATGGTTTAGGACTCCTACAACATGAGATAAGTGGGCAATATAGGTCTTGATGGTTGAATATGTCTAGATCTAGGTTTGACCCAAGTGGACCATAATCCCTTAAAACAAGGAATGCTGTCCCCAAGGCAAGATTTGACAAAGTGATAGTCTAGACCTAGGTTTTGAATTATTCCGGTTTCAGATCTGCAATAATCTCAAGTACCCAGTTCCTAGAAGTGAGTGAACTCACTTCTCCAAGGTGGTGCGACTTTACCCAAGGAGGCTTCAATTGGGGTTTAGGTGGGTCAAATAATGTCGGATGGCATCCAAACTTTAGATCCTAATAGATCGGTCAGGTAGGAGTATGGATCTATAATTTCGTGGCAATCCACCGGTTAGATCTTAGTAGATCTGAGTTTAAGTGTTCCAAGTGGTCCAAAATGGGGATTAAATCCCTTAAAATGTGGAATGGGGCCCACAAGGTGAATTTCAAGAAAGGGACAACCTGGGTGTATGTTATTTGATGTGTAGATGTCAAATCAAGTGGAATCTCAAACACCCATCACTTAGATCTAGGTCAACCTGCTCAAACTAGGAAGTGCGCCTTGCTTGGGAGAGGCTAAGTTGGCCTGGGAAGGGGGTCAAACGGAGGTCAATCCTCACCAAACTATAGATCCGGGATGCCGTGGATGCTATAGAGGTGGGTTCTTAATATTACGCCCAACAACCCAATAGATCTAAGTAGATCTGAGAAAATGTAAAATGAGGGTTTTAAGATATTTAGGGTTTCAACAATTTATGAGCTATGTCAATGGATTGGATAAAGGAAAGAGAAACAAACCTGTGGATCTTACCTGGGTAACCTTGTAGATGCCTTGATGATGATGATCTATGCAAACCCGATCAATTTGAGAAGCTTTGAGGTAGTTTCTATGCAAGTCGATTTGGTCCAAGAAGCCAATGCGCCCTCTCTCCTGCACAACAAACGTCAACAATATCAGATTTGATGCATCAAGAGATAAGACTAATGCCACAAAAGAAGTAACAGAAAGATAGCATAGATCACAATGATGCTAATGATAACCCCCTGATACAAGCGAATGCCAAGAAAGTCGATTTGAAGAAGCCTTGCAAAATCGCCCTTGTTGAAGTCGCCCTCCTGTAGACAAACAATGATTTCCAAAAAAAGATAGATCTTGCCACAATTTCCAAATGCTAGGTTGCAATAGACTTTCCAATCACCATCTAAGAACACCAGATGCAAAGGAGACCACAAGAATTTCCACAAGAATATTTTTCTATACCAATAATCCAAGAGCCAAAGACCCTTTACAATGAGAGGCTCTCTCCTTTAAATAGGAAGGAGAGGCACCAAAACCCTAACCACTTTTTGAATGAGTGGCTAAGATTATAAGATACAAAAGTCTAATCAATGGTTGAGATGAGCTCAACAATATAATACATGGATCACACATAAAATATAACATAAGTGGACGAAATCGCCCTAGAAGAGGGGAATCCCACCAAATCATGATGATGAAATATCATAAGAGGCTTATGGTGGGTCCAAGGGGTAATTTTATCCCTCCTTGGTCAATCCCCATAGCACAATAACCAATAAATAATCATGAATATACCAAATCGTGCCTCCATAGTGAAGTCGTGGTCCTCAAAAGACCTCAGAAATCCACAGAAAATGCCACAAGTGATGGATGCGGGCCCCGATGAAGCCGAAACTGCTGGAGAAGGTGTGGAAGGTCCTGATCTATCATCACTGATCATCCCATGCCATAACTTTGCCTCAGTAGCCCAAATCGATTTCCTCAATAGCCATTTCTACCAATCCTGAAATGCCTCGGGAAGCGTGAAACTGCCCCAAACAGCCTCCTGGAGTGCTGGCGCTGTCAAGGTGAGGGCACCAATGTGTCCGGAAGGGGGGGTAATATGGTAAAAACAAGTGGCTGGACCACCCCCTTCATCATCAGCGCCCTAGGTCATCCGGATAAAAGTCATCTCTGCTCCGACAGGGCCTCCAACAGACCAAAACTGCACTGGGACAGCCTACTGAGGCTCAATCATCACTGTAAGTGCCCGGAACTGAAAACAAACTGTCCCATTGGACTCAGAAGGTCCAAATCTATCCAAGATGTGTACTCATACACCATATGAGTCTCTGCATGATCAAAATAAATGTCCAATATACCGGAAAAGGGCCAATAATAATGCGTTGTACATATACAAACACTGCTGTAACCCCAGAATCATCATCATAACCCTGTAGCTGCTGCATAGAATCATCCTGTATGTGTACATAGACCATATATCATCTATCCATATCATCATAAGGTCTAACATCTCATGTCCCATGGTCCTCCATGGTCAAACTAGGTCCAACCAAGACCAAATATAACTCAGTCCATCATCCAAGGCTGCTGAAAAGTATCAAGGTTAATACATGCTTTACAATTTATTCAAATAGCAATTATAACACAGAGTAATCATGACTGGCGATCTAAATCCAAATATATAGTGTCGTTAATTATTATTATTACTCAGACTAGACTTTCAGGATCATACTCACTTCATAGTTGTGATCAATTTGCTAGTGAAGGGTGAAGGCTAAATTAACTTGGCTAGGCTAAGGGATGACTTAACTGTCTTGACTTTGTGACACTTTGGCAAGGGAAAGGGAATACACCATAGTATATACTGAATGAGCAATAACACAGGGAATGGCGGTGTTTCACAAATGGATGAGTTGTTTAAAGAGGGTTTATTCACCTTCACAGATGCGCACAATCCATAATACAAATAAGGCCAGCAATTGTTTAGATATAACATTTAAGTTCCATTGCTTTTTGGGCCTGAAGTTTCCATAGCCTTGACCTATGTGTGTTTACAAACACATTGCATAGATTTACATTTTTTCTTTTAGGCTTTCTGCTGCAGGTGTGTTTTTAAGGCACTTGTTTACCTGAGCACTTCTAGGTGTGTCATGGACAGCTTGTTTACCTAGGTATTTATTTTCCAAAAGATACAACATTTTATTTTCATTGCCATGTTCATTTGGCTTGCCTCTCATTCATGTGTGTTTAGAAACACATTGCATGAATGGGCTTTTCATACAAGATATAGCATTTCATTCTTTCCAGATTTTGTATTCATGGAAGCACTAAAAGTTTTAGGTTTAGCCAACACAACTTTAGTGACTAGGGGGAATTCCAAGGAACTCCAACTCACCATAGGTAAGTTTTGTCACCAACTCAGAGCCGAGACACAATAAACAAGGAAGCTCATCCAATACAGAGGCTACAGCGGGGAAAGGTCCTCCATGCCACTAGTCAAGTAGTAAGTCAGGGTGATAATCTAAAAGGTAGGCCACGGATGGATGAAGACAATGAAATGAAGGAGCCAACACTAGCAAGCCAGAGTATGGTGTAATGATCACCTCTATTCTCCCTAAGGAGGGTATGTACCAATGAGTATGAATAGTGAACTTCTAAGTCTGAGTAGGGACAGTATAATATATATAATAGATCAACCAGGTCCATATATCTATATGATCGCCAGATCATGACACTAAGTGCTAAGACATGCTATAAGAATAAGTATAAAAGCAATCTAATCATAACACCATGATATACCTACTGAGTCATATACTTGAAAGCTCATCAAACTGTACCATCATCTGTCCTCTGAGACTGCTGCTGTAACTCTGGGCACTACTGTCTGCTCTGTACCAATGATATAATGGCTACATCGGTCATCTCTCTGAGTGTCCTGAAACTCAGTCATGGCATGGGGAATACAACTGCTGTACACAAACTGATAGTGATCCAATATAGATGCTCATCTCAGCATCTCAAATGTAAGGGAACTGGCTGAATAGTGTACTGAAATGAGAAAAATAATGTATGGTAGCCCGGCTACTATATATGTGATAACAATGTCCTTATCGTTGTCTCTAAACAAACACAAAAAAAAAAAAAAAAAAAAAAAACGGCGTGAAAAAACTGCTAAAATGGCTCCACTGGTTATATGCATATACTTAGCATTCTGTTGGCTCATGTTAGAGTAGGTAGGTAGATGAATAAAGCTCTTGCATGAGCATTTTTGCTGTTATTAGCATCATTCATTTTGTCCTTTTTTCAATTTTTATGTAATAAGTGGTGGTCATGGGATGTGAATTGAGCCATCCCCACCACATGGTCTCTCTATTTTCCAAATTGGCCTGTGATAACCAAGAAAATTTGAGATTCTCATGCACTCACGAGGTGAGCACATGTCCCCGAGTCGGAGCCAGATGTTACCTCCCCACTATTACAGGGGTGTCCACAGAGCAGCAAGGGAAGAAAAGTTTGTTCATTGACATGAAGCAGAGGCAGACACAGAACTCTATGAAGACAAAGCTGATGAGAGTTTTTATCATCTCAACATCAACATGGTAGTTCTATTGTTGAAGTTTACAGAATTATGGCAGTGCCAGTGGAAACTGCTAAAACTACTTCTCACCAGAACAAAAATCTAAGGAATACACCGCAGACTGTGTTATCAACTGGCTTGCGATCCTCATTATCCTTGAAAGCAGTATAAGAACTATAAAAGCCTAAACATGCCACATGATGCACTAGATAAGGAGTGCAGGCCTGTTCGGAAGGATGGAAATTTTTTCTGATTTTCACTACCACACAAGATCAGTGAAATCTACATTTGTCCATTTTCAGCTGAGGAATCTGGTTTGGGCCACTTCTAAGCATGATGTATACTTGATAAGTAATTACACTGTTATTCATTGATGTTCATTGAGCCGGAGAAGCTCAGAAGTTCTCAATGTTGCTGAACGATTGACTCCAGCTCCCAAGGTACAGAAAAATCCCTGGGATGTAAGGTCTCGGCCGGATACAGATTAGTACAATATGTGTTGAGGGAAAACTTCTGGTTACTGGTGGATTTCAGGGAGAACTGAGTGCCGAGAATTTGGATCGCACTAGAGTTTTATACTATGCAAAGACCAGTCATGATGAGAATGCTATCACTAATGCCATTGAGATCTATGAGAGTGCAAGTGGAACAGATGACTTCTCAAGCCATAGTCTTATTGGCCACTCAAGCACAGGACCCAAAGCAGAAATATCACATCCGTTGCTAGGTGAAGGCTCCCAAATCAGAGGTGTTCCTGAGTGTTATTTGAGCTTTCTAAAAACAGCTCTGTGACTCAAATATGGCAAAACCATTGGATTATTTAAAAACCATGAAGCTTGAAATAGAACGTCTTCAGTTGAATCTATCCGGCAAACACCTCTCAGCGATATCCAACTCTGTTTCATCAGGGATTCCGAAGGTAGAGGGTGCCGAGAGTCCATTCGCCATTGTTTGCCACGGATCACTTGTCGTCCTGGCAGCCATTCAGTCGATCGCGTGAGAACCATCTTTTGACGAGTCAAGGTTTGGTCTGACAGAAGTTACGCTAGGAGTCTAGAAACTGACAGAACGGGCCAAGCCATCAGAGTTACGATCTCATTTGAGTTCGTGGCAGCCTTCATGGACATATTTTGAATGAACTTTGTTTTTGGATCGGGCCAATACTACATTTTTTTTAAGACGTCTTCATACATAAATTCAACACAATCTGAATCCACGTGTCATTATTGGCAGCCGAGTACAAATCAAAGTTCCACGTTAAGAGGCCGACTACACCTTCAGGGTTTGACAACTACTTATAGTAGCTCTGACTGCGTGGAATCCTAAAACAAGTAAAGTGTCTTTTATCAAAACTCGTTGATCGACGACTGTTCATCACGTGATCGACAGAATCATGGGCGCGGGGTTTTCAACAATTAACTCAACCAAGTCGTGACCGCCGGTAGAATGCAGCTTTATGTTGAATCAAACTCCACTTCACTTAAAGCGCCGGGGTCATATTTCTGGAACCCATGGTTTATGCAAATCGAGGCATCCTTCTCGTAGCTATTGAGCGTGATTTATGAATTATGTTCTGCCCTTTTTTACCTACAACTGCGTGTATTTTAAGCGAACCGCTGAAGTAATTATTGGTAATGGTCCATCCTCTTGACATCTACGCATGGCTAAAGATAGGATCCGATCCATAAAAATCTCCATTTGTCGATTTGTCTCATACAGTTGACACATTTAAAACTCCCTGTTGATTCCAGCAGCGAAAAAGCTATCAGTCGGTATGACCAAAGGTGATGGCCCAGCAAGTCTCAGTTAATTAACGATGGCAGCCAAGCCTGAATTTCGAGTTGTCTCATACACTTGGCGCGCTTAACTCCCATTCTCACTTTGGCGAGCAAATCTGAACTGGGCATATTTTTATACTAGATGATCAATTACATGGCAGTTTGAAGAGCCCTCTACCAGATATGTCGACTTATTTAAATATTTTGGCTGTATTAGAGATCTGGAGCTAATTTCTGAGTTATCCTTTGTACAAGTGTTGGCACATGTGTCACTTCGCTAGGAACTCTTGCAAGCCCTAATCAGGGCGAATTATTACATCTTGTACTCTATTTAAAGCTAGCAAGCTTTCATTTGCAGATGGAAAAAACTTGGGAGTTTTCTTTCCCGTGAACTTAATGAAAACTACTATGGGATTTTCGGATAAACTGAGCACTTTCTTTGTGTGGCATGATCTTGTGAGATATTAGATAAGTGTGAATATTTCTAAGATTCTGCGTTTTCCTTTCTATGTTTGTGTAAGAGGCCATAGAGGAGTGTAATCCACCACATTGGAAGGTGAAGAATTCTTAGCAGCTTATTTCTTTTTTCCTTTGGTGAAGAATTCTTAGCAGTTACTTTCTTTTTCCCTTTGTGAGCGTGCATACACGGGCATTGATCTTTTGCATTTAATCTAGTTTGATTGTGTAATATTGATCTTTGGTTTGCATAGTGCACCTCCCGCAGCTAGAGAAGAAGTACTTTTTCTGGTTGTCAAACACTAGACTGAACAGGGCTTGCTCAATCATGCGATCTTTCCCCCTCAGTCACATATGACACAAGGCCCCTTTGATCTCTCTTTTGACTCCATTCGCCCCTCTGATATACTAGCACTGTCCTTTCCTCGAGGACTGATCCTCCCATCTTTCCCATCACTCAATCAAGATACCTTTTGTTACAATTGTTTCTCTAAGGCAGCCTCTTCAGTTCACCTTGCCCTCCGTTGCACCTGCCTTAGCGATCCTACCTTAGGGGTACCCCCCTTGAATTGGAGAAGAGCCAACCTGAAGCGAGAGGAGAGGAGTGTGGTGACATTGGCTTCTCTCTTGAGAGTTGTCATCGAGTTGGTGTGCTTACATTTTGGGCTTCAGCACACGCATGTCAGTTTTGGGTGACAACAGAATCCAAACAAAAATACAGCTAGTTATGATTATCATAATTTCCTACTAGCCCACATGGTGCAAAGTGTAACCATGTTGTAGAAGCTTGACCAGTGTAAAGAAACAAGTGTGTAGACCCTGTTACCAACTATTTTGTACCATAGTTGGACTTTTTGTGAGCCGCCAGTTTCATGAACATGTCAAGTGTTAATCATCAGTGTTCAGAAGTTCATAAGACTTTTCAGGGCCAATTTTGGCTCCTTTGTAATAATTTGCATGTCCAGACCCCCTTGGGGGAATTGTAATAAGTTGGTCTAAGCATGATTATTTTGTAAAAGACTTGGCTACCTACAAAGACTTGGCCTACCTTCGGTTTGGCCATTAGGGGGATACTCTAGAGTGTTTTTCCTTAGAAATTATGCGTTGCGCTTCAGTGACGTATAATTCCTGAGTTTTTCACTCACACCTCCATAGCTGGAGTATTCTCATGGTGGTCGAACCTAGGGAGGTTACTAAAGTCTATGTATCTATGTATTTTTTACATGCTAGCCCATCTAAATTGAGTCTTATGGACATGCACTAGGTCCCCTAGGAGTTTGGTTTCATTCCGGTAAAAATAATTTTTTCCGTAAAATTAGATCATTTTTTAATGGTTTACTTGGAAAAATTAAGAATGTAATAAAAGCCTGGTCTAGAGGCGGAATTTGGCGTGGGGATGCTCGTTTTCACGCTCAGAGCGTCCTCTTTAACCTAGGACCCACTTTTCCTGTGTTTCGGGGGACTAAATTGTCATTTGTGGCATTTTTTCCTAAAGATGTTACAAAATGGCACTTAAATGCTAACTATTCTACAAATTGCACAGGAGTCAAAAATTAAAAAATTCCAAAATTGATTAAAAGATTATGTGGAAAGGGTGGCATATAGTTTCTAAGTGATGTACGACCTCACTAAGTGGGTGTACGCACATGTTATAAAGTCAAACCACATGTTTTGAGTGACATCACAACTACCTCATGCGCTTTTCCTCCTCACGTGGGCGGATATACTCGTGCATCAAGTTCACGATTTGAGTGGGTGAAGGTTCCAAGGTATTGAGCGTTGGTTACAAGGGAGAGGAGCACCCCTCTTGTGAGGTGGCAACCACCTCATCCCTCACGCCAACCAAGAGGGAGTTAAACTTCCAATCATTCGCAAGTTTCTCCACGAGTTTAAGGGATGCGCACTCCAAGCTTTCAAGCTAACTCACTCGCCCTCTCCTCATGAAAGCTCTATTTAAGCAAGGCTCTTGCCCATCATTCAAGATGGATGCAAGGAACCTTTGCCTGTATATTGGAAATGCTATTTTGCTTATCTTTCTTATGAATAAAGTTGAGACTTTGGAGGTCAGTCTGATGGTGCAAAAATCTTTGTGGTGAATGCTTTGCTCATAAACCGAGGTGATATATGTTTAATCATTTTTTTCTTTCATGCAAGTGTTGAATATTTATCTAAAGAAGATTATATGCTAATCCTTAGAATAGGCATTTGAAGTTTCAAGTTGCTTATTTATGTGAAGTTGTCAAAGATCCAAAAGTTGCATTCTGTAGTCAGTTATACTCATGCACTTTTCATTTTATTCAACAATTCATACTAGATCTAATCGCTTGTGTGAAGGTTTTCTTAGTTTTTGCATATCACCAATCTTGGAGTAGAGATTGGAGCTCAGTTGCATCTTATCTTTCTCCATCGTTTTATAGATCTAATACCCTCTTGTACTACAGGTGATCCATTTCTCAAGTTTATTCAAGCTTGGGCTTGAGCATTTCTTCCTCCTTCAATTAAAAAATTCCAATCAACTTGATTTCCCTTTTTTGTTAAGAAAAGCATTTAGATCTGATTTCAAAAGTTCCATCTTTAAAGTCTTTTTGCTTCATAGATCTAGAAGTTTCTTTATATAAATCATAAGATCTAGATCTAAGTTTTAGTATTTGAAATAAAAGTCAATTTTTTCCATCATTTCGCAAATACTATATTGTAATTTTCATGTACTTTTTAGCTAACCAATACTAACCTTAACAATTTCTTTGTTCGTTGATTTCTTGTTTGTTTTACAGAAAAAAGCGAAGGAAAGAAAGCTAAAACATGACGCATAAAAACAAAAAATTTCCCTCTTCTTCATCCCTTTGCTATCCCTTTGCCTTCTTAGGCCTAAAGTCTCTTGAATCACGCTGCATAAGTAGATCAAGAGCGCTCTCTATCGAAGGGTTAATAAATTTTTTGTAATAAGATAAATAAAAGAGCAAGTGGGATTACGGCTCCCACACCCCTCTTCCCCCATTTGGGGGAAGCCTGTATCTATCCCTTACTTGTTTTGTGATTTTTGCATAGTTAGATCAATAGCATGCTAGATTAAATTTCTTTTTTTTTGCTAAGTTATCAAAAGCGTTAGTTAAAAATTTCCTTTTGCAAAAGTAATTAGTTGCAAGTTTTACTATTTCTAGTCTTTGCATCTTTTTTTATTTTATTAAGTTCATATGCAAAATCTTTGAATCTCGCCATTTGCGGATCAAGAGTACTCTCTATCGGAGAGTTTCTTTTTGTTCATCTTTAGCATACTAATCCCTTTGCTCTCCCGAGTACGGTCTTCAGACTTGAAAGAGATTCTTGGGTAGATAATTAAAGAACCTGTTTTCAACATTTTACTTGCAACAAACATAGTGTTCAAAATCTCTTGAATCACGCTCTTAAAGCGGATCAAGAGTGCTCTCTGTCGGAGAGTCAATCTTAAAATTTACCAACTCAATAAATCTCTTGAATCTCATTCTAATTCGAAACAAGAGTGCTCTCTGTCGGAGAGTCAATCGTAACGAATAAATTTTGCCCACTTCGTGTATGCTCTACCTATAATATTGGGATATCAAAAGCAGAAGTGTCGCATTCTTCAATTTTCTCACATTTAATTAAAAAACTTCAATTTTAATAAAATTTCCCTTCAAACCAACAAAAAAACCGGCGTTGCCACACTGTGATCGAAAGTGGGGAAATTATGACTAAGGACGCGGGAACCATTGGGAGGAGACCATAGAGCACCAGTTAGACTACATCCTTGTTGGTGTAGTGTTGAACACCACTCTCGAGACTCCATTCTAGCCCACATGTCCTTGTATGGAGCCACCTAGATCACATTCCGGACACATTTCCTGTACCACAAGGTATATCAAAAATCCCCTTATCCCACAATAATTCAACCTCATCTTCAAAATCATATAATAAAATAAACAAAGAGGCATTCGCACAACGGTTCTCTTAGCACTCCAACAGACAGTGACTCCATTAGCACTGGTCTTTCAGCAACAACAATTATTCAATCTCTCTATTTGCTTATTATCTTTCATGAGTTATTGTTGATTATCATATCATGTTGTGGATGAATTTTTTATTCAATTTGTTATCCTTCAAACTGTATGATGTGGATGTATCATTAATTTTGTGAATAAACTTGGTTTAAATCTCTTTATTCTTTCATAAAAACTCCTAAAAAACAATCTTCTCATCATTAAACATTCAAACTTAAAGAGCCTTAGAAACTCTTTTTAAGGTCTAGCCCCCTTGGCTTCGTTAAGAGTTTTGCCTAAACGGAGGAGTCGGGATCAGGTGACAGCACCTGACTCTTTGCTTGCCCCCAAGGCCACACCGAGCAACTTAGAAAGATTTATGTTGCGGTCCCTTCCCTCAGGTGTGCAATCTCGGCAACAACAGACCCAACAATTGTAATAAATGCCTAAAATATAGTGACAAAAAAACATCTCTAGAGTATTGCGCCATTGGATCTTCCACAAGTGACTTCATAATTGGATTGCGTGTACTTCTAAATAAAAGTATTCCACATGCAGAAACTAATAAATCAAAAGAATGTATAACAAACAGAGAATAAAACCAAATGGATCTTCAATTGTAGATTGTTTAACCATTGAGGGCTTGACTGGTTGGTCAAGACGAGGTGGGGACTTTTCTTCCCCACCGAGGTTCAATTACTCCTAAGAGTGTGGTATGTTTCATGTCATTTTATGAAATAGTGGGATCGCTCTATGTGGCCATTAAGTCGGATCAAGTAGGGCATTATCCATAAGATGCGACACAGCATCCCACCTCTTGATAGTTGGTGGATGCTCGGCACTTAAGTTTAGGTAAGGATATTCCAATACTTACTAAGATTGTTTAGCAAGGGTTCCCCCCTAGTATGAATGCACTAATTACCTTCGAAACAAGAGTTTTAAAATGATTAGCACCACAAGCTACACGATCACCAACATTGTCTCCAACCATGTCGAAAGTCAATAATGAAAACTCCATTCGTAGATCATCTTCAAGAATACTATTAGAAATCATAGATGCATTGCAGAAGTAAAAATAACAAATACAAGAAGAGTCGATGGTGTTCAGAACTTCAGAAACACCATTACAACATTAGAGCACAAGAACATTATTCACATAGTTTTTTATCATAAGCACAAGAACATTATTCACATAGTTTTTTATCATAAGCACAAGAACATTATTCACATAATTTTTATCATATAGATCAATCCATAGATCATCTATTTATACGCTTGAATACGTAACCAATCTCCCCAAAACAAGGTTGATTTGGTCAACTTTGATCATCTACGTCATCCCCAAAGTGGTTAGACAATCCACATTTCTTGGCATCTTTTGCACCCAGTTAGTTATAGTCGACTTGGTTAGGACCAATTAGAAAAATCCTATCTAACCAGTCGAAACCCCTTAGTGGGCTATTTGATCCACCAAATTACACCAAAAGTTGGGTTTACTCACGAATTCCAACATCCCTCTTTAAAACAACTTCTTGAAAGATCAGGAGGTGGCATTATCTCAACACCCCCCTTTAATGACAACTTCTTGAAGCCCAAGCATAGACCAAAGTTTAACGAACTTCGCCTTTGTCAATGATTTTGTAAAGATATCAGCAATCTAATCATTTGTCCTGCAATAAACAAGATTTACCACATTCTTCTGTACCAATTGTTTGAGATAGCCTGCATGAAGCTCAATACGCTTCATCTTGTTGTGTGCAACGAGATTATGAGCCAATTGCATGGCACTTGATTGACACAAGGCACTGTAGTCGATTCCATTTGAGGAAACCCAAGCTCTTCCATCCATTGTTCCAATTATCATTTTGGGGGATATATCATTGAGTGTCTGAAAATAAACTTGTCAGTAATATAGAGGAAAATATCATAAATAATCAGAAAATCTCGACCCAAGAATAAACTTAGACATTAAGAATTTTGAAAATATCGAACAAGTCGACAACCTGAAAAACTTGGAACAAATCAGATATATCGGGAAATATCAAAAATATTTGCAAGACTGCTCCCATCATATTGCTAATCCATGTTGCCACAGTTCCAGCATTATATGCTCTTATGTATTCAGCTTCAGCAATTGATAAGGAAACAGCCTATTTCTTTTTTACATGACCAAACAAACAGCCAAATCCTCGATGAAACACATATTAGAAGTCAACTTCTGGTCATCCCCATCACCAGCCCAATCAGAGTCTATATATCCAACCCCCTAATCCAAATGTCTAATGAAATAATTAATGCCAAGCTGATAGGTACCTTTGATAAACAGAAGAATCCACATTATTGCCTTCAAATGGCTCTCCTTCGGATCCTATGTGAATCTAGAAACCAAACTAACAGCAAAGCAATATTAAGTTTACTATGAGTTGAAAAAATAAGATTGCCAACAAATTTCCTATATATTGACTTTAGGAGAATCACAGACCTTAGTCAACTTAAGTCCCCACTAAAATGGTGTAGAAAAAGGCTTACAGTCTTCCATTGTAAATCTTTTCAAGTGATCCAAAGCATATTTTGACTGAGAAATGAAAATACCATCCAACTTCATAACTTGGATGCCAAGAAAGAAATGAAACAAATCTAAGTCAGTCATTTCATATGTATCCTTCAATTTCGTTTTTAGACCAAAAATTGAATCACTACTATTTCCAATGATAGTCAAATCACCCAAAGTGGAATTAATATAACTATATCATTTACATGCAGCACATAAACATTGTTATTTGATGCACAACACTTGAAACCATGTCAAAGAAAGAAGCTATCAATCTTCTCATACCATGCCCTATGTGCATGTTTGAAGCCATACAAAGACTTCTTTAGTCTGCACACAAGATTACCATCCTACACAAAACCTGGTGGTTTCTCTATATAGATCTCTTTGGTAAGATCCCCATGTAAGAAGGTACACTTCACATCCATCTAATGTACCTTCTAACCAAAATTAGCAGAAAGAGAAAGAAGAACTCAGACATAATTCATCTTGACTACATTGTACAAGAGAAAATGTCTCTGTGTAGTCAGTATCCTCCTGTTGACAAAATCCCTTTGCTACCAAGCAAGCCTTATCTCTCAACAACAACTTCGTCTTATATGATCCAGATTGATTATGTGAAACAAAATGAAGATAGAAATACAGGCAACAACAGACATAGTTATTGCAGAGAGAACAATAGTACAATGAAAATTAAATTCTATTAATGAATGAAATAGAAAAGCACTGTAACATGTAAAGCAATACAAACTAGCTAGAATGTTGGTAGCTCATCTCAAGGGAGAGGTGTTGGTTATGCTCATTCACAAGAAGCCAATTATAAGGGGGCCAAACTGCCTTTTAAGATAAAGCATTAAACTCTAAGAGGCAAAAACCTCTGTTACAAACACCGCCGATATATTGAGAACATCACGATGCTAACCCGCTGGCAATATATCGGCCAATATTTTCCCCGATTTTTGGAGATTTTAGGTCGATTTTATAATGGATTTTTGGCGATTTTTTTGAAAATATCGTGATGTTTTGCCCTTTTTTTGCTCATTTGCTGCAGTTCGGGAAAAAATTTCGTCATGCCCCTAAAAAAATGTTGCCTTGTTCAGTAGTAATATTAAATTCTTAAAGTAAAAGTGACATTCTCTTATCTTTCATTTTCTATCCTTTTACTTAAATTTTTAACATTACCATTAATTGTTTCAGGATGTTCGAGAGTGGTTCCAACCTCATCGGACTTCATATGCAAAAAGTAGAATTTTAGATCCCATTCAGAATTCAACAGACTTAATAGTTTTCAAGATTTCAGGATTGCAAAGTTTCCACCGAATTCCATCATGCATGAGGGTATGGAATTGGCATTTAATCAAGCACATCAACCCCTCTATGTAACTTGACGTTGGTCGTGTTGATTGTTGAACTCCTATGTCATGACCTTAATAAAAATGTACTCTTCACTTAAGCAAAATCACTTATTAAGCATGGGAATATTTTTCTACCTTATTTTAATGATTGGATAAAGAAGTTTCATCAAAATTGTAAGGTGTTGAGTCGTTGACTAATGTCCTTGGAGGACATTAGTCAACGACTAATGCCCAAAATCTGTTGGGAACAGACCTGTTCTCCATCATACATCTGACCATCTCTATGACTATGTGGTTCCATCTCTAAACCACTCCATTCTGCTATGGAGTGTAGGGTGTTGAGTCGTTGACTAATGTCCTTGGAGGACATTAGTCAACGACTAATGCCCAAAATATGTTGGGAACAGACCTGTTCTGCATCATACATCTGACCATCTCTATGACTATACGGTTCCATCTCTAAACCACTCCATTCTGCTATGAAGTGTACGGTGTAGTGTATTGTTTTTGTATCCCATGTTTAGCACAAAAACTTTTAAATTATTTGGAGCCAAATTCCCATCCATTATCAGACCTGATAGTTATTGGACAACCAGACTCTTTTTCTACTAATGCTTTGAAAATTTGAAACTCAGCAAACACTCGGAGTTTAACTTTAGAAAAGACACCCACATTTTTCTACTATAGTCATCAACAAGTAGTAAAAAATACCTAGCACCGGTGATTGATGTCGTGTTCATTGGTCCACAAATGTCTGCATGAACCAACTGAAGGGATTTGCTTGCTCTACAATCCTTTCCTTCGTCAAATGGCGTCTTGTGCTGCTTCCCTTGTGTAATACCTCAAAATGTTGTACCCAACAGATGGTTAAGTCCTTTAGTTGTTTGGACATGTGAACACTTTGCTTGATGAGTTACTATGTATCTGGACATATGTTATGATGAATTTGGAAGTTATCTTCTGCTTAGGCTGTGTGGGCAAACCCAAGAAAGAGGGTCTTGGTCTCTATAGGGATTAGACAAAATATGAGAAGAAGAATATCAATAATAAATGCATATATGGAACTTAATAACTAAATATTTTCATAAAAACTATCCACTTTGCTGCCAATATATTGCCTTGCGTGGCCACGTCAATCAAACCTAACCCCCCTTATCCTTAGGGAGTGTGCAAACATCCCACACCACCAGTGGAAAGCCTCTCACAACACCATACTTCGACCACAGGTAAGCTCTCAGGATCTGCTCAAGCCGTCTGAATTGGGCTCCAGTGGGAAACTAACAAGACACAGTATACATGAGAGTCCTGGAGAATAAGAATAACCACAGTCAGCTTCCCTGCAAATGCAATATCTTTGTGATGCCAGACATGAAGCTTCCTCTAAAGTCTCTGAAGACACCAATCCCACATGGCCAATAGAGAAAGGCTTGTCCCAAAAGAAATTCCAAGATGCCTCACAATCATACCAGGTTGGATAAAATCCCAAGCCCAAGGGATCTAAGCTGGGGGCGCATCCACTCAAATCAACCAAAAGTCAATTTTGTGAGGATTGACGATAGCAAAGGAGTGGATATTGCTTGCACAGGAATTTGGATTGTTGACATCGGACCATCCTTTGGTCTTGGAGTTACAGTCCTTGATTCCTGAGACAGAATTATACAAGATGAATATTGGTATGCTAAGGCCTTTTTGGAGAGATTGGTAGTGGAGTTTTGGTGCCCCAATTTCGCAATACAATTCTCGTCGCATGTACTTGGCTCTTCATAGACGTCACCCTTTGTCACATGCTTTCAACGCCAGATGGGTGTTGTTTGATCATGAGGAGAGATGGACTCAATGGTTACACACCTGGGGGGGACGCGGCAGGAAACCTTCAAGCCGCTCGGTGTGTCCTTGGGGGCAAGTGAGAGTCAAGTGCTGTCACCTGATTACTCGACTCCTCCGTCTAGGCTTACTCCTAGCGAAGCCAAGGGGGGTGGTCCCTATGAAAAATAATCTAAGGCTTTTAATCTACAACAAGAGATAAAAGTCTATTCTAGGAGTTAAAGATGACGAGATGATAAAATTTTAACAACAAAGCACTGCTTGTGAATTAAATCAAATAGCTAACCCAACATAAGATAAACAAGCATTCACGACATTTATGATTGACTTAAACACAGAAAATTAAAGACCAGTGCCGAGAATGTAAAAATGCTTGTAAGTACTGTTGTGTGGGGTTGCTTGTGTAGTCTCAGTGAAAGTATTGCAGTGGCTCGGTTGGTAAATTTTATAGTTATTAAATGAGCAGTTAAGGAGTGGGTTGATTCTTGGTTTGGCCCAAAAGAAAACCTAAACTTCGAACTGAGTGCTCTAGCAACCTTACCAAGTGTCCAACCAGGCGAGGATGAACCCGCTTAAGAACCTGCTGACTCTGTGGATTCAGTCCATGCAACCTCCCGAGTTCTTAGGATTGGATTCTGATGGATTATCCTGTTAACACTAGTTACCTTGCACCCGTTTCTGATTGAGCCAACTGTTCCGACTAAGCTGCAGTGGTCAAGAGCATACTCCGAGTTTGGGGCGTTGTTCGTTTTATTAAATAGGTATGAGTGGATGATTAATCTACACTAAACCCCAAGCATAAAGCAAGGGGGGTTAATTTTAGGATTAAATTTTAAGCACAGGATAATAATTTGAAATAAACACAAAAGCTTATAAAAAAGATAAACAGGTCCTCGGAGGACGTTGTGTGCTTGAGTGAGTTATCTAATCACTACTGCTTGAAAGAAAACTAATCTAAAACGAAAAAATAAAAAAAATGAACAAGGGTGCGAATCCCCCCTGGGGGGATTGGGTTCAGGCGCTGGAATTGCCTGCTGTGCTCTTTTTATTTTTTGATTACAACTTGGAAACTTAAGAGAAATACTGCTTGCCCTTTATCATTAGGGACAAGTCAGTTTACAATGTTTGAGAGAAATAATGATGATGCTTGAAACTGGTTCTCTCTGGGTGGTTCAGGAAGCTCCAAATGCAAGTTTTATTTACTTTTCTTACTCCAACCTGTTATGAAATCAAAACAGATCAGCGAAGTATGTTGGTTAGAAAATGATAATCAGAACACTTTAAGAGTGTTCTGACAATGCTACAAACTGTCAAAATCAAAACCAATGCAACTAGTATTTAAAAAACATGTTTTTGGGCAACTTTTTGGGTTTTTAAACTAACTTTCAAATGACCTTTTGTGTGCAGAACCAAAAAACCAGCGAGCTAAAAAGTTTGTAAAATGCCTAAAAACAACTAAGAAATTACTCTTTTTTAAAATGCAAACTAAGTCTGAAAAATGAAGCTAAAAGGTGCAATGAAACGAGACAAAAGGTAACTAGGAAGACAAGCTAGGGAGCTTGCCTTGCTAGGATATTTGGCTTCTCTCTTTCGAGTTTGCAAGCCAAATTACAAGCCTAACAATGCTAGATAAATCTTTTACAAGCACTTCTTCACTAATGAACCTTTAAGATTTGGACTTTGATAAAATGAAAGCATTAGTAAAGGATACTAGATCCACTTCATAGGATATCAAAATTTTAGATCTAGAATAATATGGAAACAGTAACCAAGATAGAATAAATGAGGGTTTGAACGAAGGTGATATAACCGGTTTTGAGTGAGAAAGACTGGGCGGATGGAGATCATATGCAAGTGAACACGCGAGGGACTACGCTTCCTTTTATAACTTCAAAGATTGGCAAACTAGCATGTATGCCTTCTCAATGAGATCAGATTACCTGCAAGAAACCTCACAACAAACCTTGCACAAGCGGATTAAGAGACACTGATATGAATCATATAAAAGATAAACTGAAACATGGACATTCAAACAAGATATGAACAATGTTTAAGATATACTTCATACAATTGATAATAAAGAATAAAATATAGATTCTACTCTTTACCCTACTGAAATAATAAATTTCCTTCAAAGGTCAGCATGAATCCGAACAATAAACAAAGCTCATGAAGAGACACAGATTACCTCCATGGGATTTAAGCATTAGACATCCACACATTTAACACGAGTCCACAATATAGCCTCCAAAGCCTTAACTTTATTCTCAAGAACACAGAAATTATACAACAATAATAGAGCAGAGGTTCCACCTTCCGATGCTTACAATGGAGCCAAGCTCCTCAATTTATAGCAAATGGAAACCTAGCTAGGGCGCAAAGCCCTAAGGAGACACAACTCCTTGATTGTAGAGCAAGCAAACTAGATGGCCAATGGCAATGCACCATCACACTAGGACAAAAACTCGAAAAAACAATAAAACTTGGAAAATGCCAAATTGATGAGAATACCCACGTGAAGGAGGAAATCGAACTTTTGATGTTTCCAAGCTTTGTTGTGTTGGATTCTGATTGGTTGCAATAACTGGCAGCCCATCCAAGTGGGGTATGCCACCTCAATACTTATCATCAAACAGAACATACACAGCCATGTGGAGCCATCGGTCAGCGCACATGAGGAGAAAATCGAGTGGGGAGTTGATGTTTCCATATTGCGTTGAGGTGGTGGGGTTAGTTGCTTTTAAATGGTAACCATGTGGATAATGCCACGTTACTTGTAGAAGCCGCCCCCATCTTTCTCGAAGCTATCCTCAACCAAAACAAACAAGGTCGTGAAGGGAAGCTGGCCCACGTGAAATGTAACCGTACGGATTTGGTGTCAAAATCTTCAATCTTTAATTCGACTATATCACAAGCTTTGATTCTTTAATAAAGTTTCCCACCTCGATTTATAACATAAGGTTCTAATATTAACCTCAATCGTCCATCAAAAAAAACGATGCCAAGTCACTTGGTGCCCACGTGAAGGATGGGCGTTTCCTTGGTTTCAAGACTTCAACGTTTGACTTCATTTCTCCACCATATAACTTATTAATCCATTTAGCATAGTCGCTTTACCTTAAGTGAATGAGTGCCATGTCATTTGACATGTGACTTATTCCATTTTTTAATCATTTTGACTTTTGACCAAAGTGCAATTTGTTGCATTTTTGGCATTAAAGTGCCACTTTGTAGCTCTGATAGGCAAAACTGCTCCACGGGGGTTCTCGGTCACCCGAAATGTAGGAAAACTGGGTACCGGGGTAAAGAGGATGCTCTGAGCTTGAAAACGAGCATCCCTGCGCCAAATTCCGACTCCGGATACCACTTTTATCACCTTTTGAAATTTTTTAATTAAACCATTAAAAAATGGCTTAAAAATGCGGAAAAATATTTTTTGTCGGAATTGGCTGAAACTTCAGGGGAACCTAGTACATGACAAAACGATAAAATTCTAGCGCCTAGCATGTTTATACATGTTACAAAATGGGCTCTAATAATCCCCTAAGGCCTAACCCCCACTTTGGGCATTCCAGCTTTGGAGGAGCAGGAGAAAACCTCATCGATTATACTCGGCTAAAGGCAAGGCATAATCGACAAGGGAAAAAACTCCTTGGAATACCTTCTTTGGTTGTCAAGTCCTAGGGAACCGAGTCACTCAAAGACCACCATGCTAGTACGCTTATTACAAACCCCGTGGGGCACAGTCATGTACTACAAAAAACTGACAAATGTGCCCTGAAAAGGCCAAACTTGGAACTTCTGAACTCTGAAAAAGGCACAAGTAAATGTGCAATACTGGCGGCTCACTGAAATCCAACTGTAGTGCAACTCAGTTGGTAACAGGACCATCCTTTGGTCTTGGAGTTACAGTCCTTGATTCCTGAGACAGAATTATACAAGATGAATATTGGTATGCTAAGGCCTTTTTGGAGAGATTGGTAGTGGAGTTTTGGTGCCCCAATTTCGCAATACAATTCTCGTCGCATGTACTTGGCTCTTCATAGACGTCACCCTTTGTCACATGCTTTCAACGCCAGATGGGTGTTGTTTGATCATGAGGAGAGATGGATTCAATGGTTACACAGTGTTTGGTCGATAAGGCTTTCTTATAAGCTACGATTCTTTGCTTGGTTGGTGATCTATCAGGGGCTTCCTTCGAAGGCTAGGTTGGCAAAGACGAGCTTATCGGATGGACGGTGTCCAGTTTGTCAGAAGCTGGAGACAATTAAGCATATCTTCCAGGATTGTCAATTCGCCAGAGATTGTTGGAGGTTGATGGAGGAGCATCATCACGAGCCTTTCTTCGGCAAGCTCTATTGGAGGGTTGTTTTATTCGGAGATGGTTATTCTCTCGTGCGGGTGTCTCTTGCTGGTTTGTGGCATTGTTTGAGGATTTTTGCATTATTTGTGATATGGAAGATCAGGTGTAAGTATGTTTTTGACCAGGATAGTAGTTCCCTCAACTTTTACCGCACTTTGGAAAGATGAGGTAAGTCATCAATTGCTTGCCAAGGGAACCCTGTTGATAAAGGATGCCAAGAAATTGGATCCTGTTGTATATTCTTATTGTATTTTTGCTTGTCAATTAGGCATTCTATATATCATTCCGCTGCTAGCTTTTATGTAAATATGTTTATGTGAATATAAGAAGTATTTTCCAAAAAAAAATCAGAAAAAACTGAAAAGACACCCTCTGGAAACATAACTTAAATGACAGGTGCCACAATCCTAATAATATACTAAAAACAGACTACCTCCTATACAAAAGACTAAAAAGAATGTTAATGAAGCTTTTTGAACAAGAGGAAAAAGAAAAAAGGAATTGAAACTAGAGAATAAACAAAAGAAGGAAAGAATGGGAAGGAGGTGTGATCTGAAAATGGGTACAATTCACTTTCCTTCCATTAACGAATACTTAATCAAATTCTCAATTTCTCAATAAACATAAAGAAATTGGCATGGTAATCAATTCTGAACTTTAACAATTTGGAGATTAACAAACAAGCACACGAAAAAGATATGCAAACCAAAATTGTTAACGGAGTTCGTCAGGCCTCCTGAATACGTCTCCGGACTCATTGGAACTTTGAGTCATTTTATTATCTCCTTCAAAGATATGTGGCATAAGTACAATTGCATGATCTTCACTTCAAGTGGCTCATTCCCATCTTGGAATGCCTTCCTCTTCCTCACCAAGAAGAACTAAGGCTCTCACATGAATTGAATTGCTTCTCCCATCTTGGGATGAAAATTTTTTACATACAAAGCTTACTAGAAAGCTTTTCTCCAAAACTTGTTTTCCTTCTCCAAATGAGAGGTATTTATAGTTTTTCCATGGATGATTACTCATCACATATGGTAAGGAGAATATCTCTC
This sequence comes from Larix kaempferi, assembly GCA_027924585.1. Taxonomy (NCBI): domain Eukaryota; kingdom Viridiplantae; phylum Streptophyta; class Pinopsida; order Pinales; family Pinaceae; genus Larix; species Larix kaempferi. Next base: position 23,054,218 of record BSBM01000017.1, on the reverse strand, counting down.
CCATGATCCCCTAAATTAGGATCAAGAGACACCTTAAGGGATAGGTGGAGAAATGGTCTCATCTTTCTCCATGAAGATCTCAACACTCTCTTATGACTAGGAAACCAATTGGTGAGGTGTATTCTCACACCTTTTTAATTTCCTTTTTACAAATTAAATGAGAATTTGCATGAACATTCTCATCTAATTCCCCTTTTACATAGTTTTCATTGAACTTTCAATTTTAATGTGTAAAATACTTTGTCCAATATCTTGTGAACTTTTGTTGGAAAAACCTCATTTTTGTCTGAAATTTCAACCTGCAATTTCTTTCACATACGAAGTCCATTTGACCCCGTTCAAATTGCATAAGGAAGTTCTCTGCAAGCTATTCGTCGATTGAATGCCTTGGGTGCTAATGAAGCCCTTCTGCATTCTTCGATTGTGGAGATCCTCCTGGATCAAATCTCCCCACTGAAAAGTACTTTTGGTCCTCCAAAAGTCTTGATTCACGATCGTAGAAGGGTCTTTGTCTTCTCCTTCTTCAAAGTTTTGTCCATGGTTGTTCCTTTGCTCACTTTGATTAATTCTTTTGCACTTATGGCCAGTTTTAGGGTGTAGGGTACAGCCGATCATGCACCCAAAAATTGTAATTACAATGATGAAGGCTACAAAAACCTATTACAATGTTTGATAAGACTTAAGCATAAAAAAAATTGCCTCTAAGTCTCTCCAACTCCTAAGAGTAGCTATAAGGTCATGTTATCACATATATAGTAGTTGGGCTATCATATGTTTTATTCCAGATTTTAGTTCATTTTTCAGCCAGTTCCCTTACATTGAGATGCTGAGATGAGCATCTATGATTATGGACAGCAATGTATTCCTATGCCATGACTGAGTCTCGGGAAACTCAAATTTGATGACCGATGTAGCCATTTAGCCATTTACAGAGCAGTATGTATTGCCCGGAGTTGCAGCAGCAGGTTCTCAGTGGACAGATGATGGTTCAGATTGTTTATGCACAGGTATATGACCTAGCAGGTATTATCATGTGTTATGGTTATTATTGCTTTTATATTCATTCTTGTGGCATGTCTTAGCACTTAGTGTCATGATCTGGCGATCATATAGTATATATGGACTTGGCTGTATTATTTAGTTATATATGTCCTCGCTCAGACTTAGAAGTTCTTGGTTATACTCATCGGTTTTACCCTCCTTAGGGAGAATAGAGGTGATCATTCCCACCATCTTTTGGCTTGCTAATGTTGGTCTCATTATTCACTGTCTCCACCCATCCATTACCTTCCAGTTATTGTTGTTACCCTGACTTACTACTTGACTAGTGGCATGGAGGACCTTCCCCCACCTTAGCCTCTTTGTTGGATGAGCTTACCTGTTGTATTGTGTCTCGGCTCCAAGTTGCCTAGGTTGTGTTCGCTAAAGCTGAAACAGATAGTGCTACCATCAGTACAATGTGTATGGAAATGAAATGTATATCTTAAATGAAGCCCATTCTAGAATGTGTTTCTTAACACACCTGAATGAAAGGCAAGCCTAATGAAATTGGCTTTGAATGTTAAATGTGAAATGTAAATCCAAGAATGTGTTTCTTAACACACACGGATCAAAAAGCCTAATAAATGTAAATCCAAGAATGTGTTTTTTAACACACGGATCAAGGCTATGGAAATGTATTAAAGGCCTAAAAGAAATGGTTTAACAAATGCTATATCTAATGATTGTTGGCCTCACTTGTATTGATTTATTCCTCACTAGCTTGCGAGTTATCACGTGAGATGGAGTAAGGGACAGCTAATTCTAAGTGTCCCCTAGAGTCCTGGGTTACAGTTTGTCGGACACCTAGTCATGGCGGCTCTAGAAAAGATCCTCACGGAGCTGTATCAACTTCGATGTGAGTTGTAGGCATCTGTCAAGGTTGAATAAGCACTTCTGAAACAACTTACCCATTTGTGAGACACTGCCCTCCCCTATGTTACTGCTTGTGCAGCATATGCTAGAGTGTGTATCCCCTTTCCATTTCCACAGTGTCACAGTGTGTTAGTAGGTCATCCTTTAGCCTAGCCTTGTAATTTTTAGCCTTCACCCATCACTAGCAAACTGATCACAGCTATAAAGTGAGTATAGTCTTGAAAGTCTAGTTTGAGTCATAATAATAATATTGAAAACATTTAATATTTGGTTTTAGATCGCCAGAGAATTGATTACTATATGTTATAATGGTTACTTGAATGATTTGTAAAGCATGTCTTAACCTCTAAACACTTGCAGCAGTTTGATGTTAGCCTGGGTCATTTTATGGGTCATGTTGACTTGGTCAACCTAGTTTGACCAAGGTCAACTACAGGACATGAGGTGGATAGACCTTGGATGATGCAGATGGATGATATATGGTCTATTATAGGTCACCAGATGGTTCCATGCATTGGTTACAGGTTTATGATGATGATTTGGTATTTTGTCATATTTGATCATTTACAGATTTTTATTATTTTTATCTGTTCGGGCATTGTTGAGATATTATATGATCATGCAGAGATCCATATGGTGTATGAGTACACACCTTTAGTAGATTTGGGCTCTCTGAGTCCATTGAGACTGTTGGTTTTCAGTTTCGGGCAGTTACAGTGAGTATTTTCCTCAGTTTATCATTTTGATGCATATTTGCCGTTAAAAATGGCCTGTTAGAGCAGTTTGATGATCTTCTTGGTTCACCTAGGGCGCTATAGAGGGAGTATGGGGTCCAGCCACTTGTTTTTACTATTATACCATACTCCCGGACAATATGGTGTAGTCAAATTTGGCCCCGGATGAACAAGTAGAGAGTTATAGGCATTTTTATACTTTACAGAGGATTTACAAAGGCATAAAAATGGTAAAAATGGCTACTTAGGAAATCGATTTGAGCTATTGAGGCAAAGAAATGGCATGGGAATTGTTTTGATGATGAGTGTGATGTCTTCCACCCCTTCCACAGCAGTTTCAGCATTCAGTGGGGCCCTCACACATCTCTCCAGCACATTTTATGATTTTCTGGAACCTTTGGAGGCTCACGACTTTCCCAAAGGAGCACGATTTGGTGCTTGTGTTAGTCATATGATGTTATTGTGCCATGGGGACACACTAGGGAGGTTGGATATCACCCTTTAGACCCACCATGAGCGGGTTATCATGTTTTTCTAGTCATATTGAATGGGGCGTCCTCCTAGAGTGACTTTGTCCATGTATTATGTTATATTTTTGAGTTGATCCATGTACTTTATGTTGAGCTTGTTATCCACTAAATTGCACTTAGTGGATTCCGAGTGAACCGTTGAAGTTGTGAACATGTTTAATGTTCATCATCAATGTTCCGAGATCCATCAAGCCAAAAAAATTTGGCCCTTTGTAATTTTTGCATGTCCAGACCCTTGCGGGGGAATTGTAATAAGTTGGTCTAGCATGAGTTTTTTATGAAAGGTTTGGCCTTCCTTGAAGTTTGTTATCAGGGGAATACTCTAGAGTGTTTTTTCCTTAGGGATTATGCGTTACTATTCAGTGACATATAATTCCCGAGTTTTTCACTCACACCTCCAAAGCTGGAGTGTTTCCATGATGAATTTTGAGGGGTTATTAAAACCTACTAGAATGTATTTTTGTAACATGCTAGCCATCAGTATTGAGTCATATGGACATGCACTAGGTCCCCTAGGATTTTTGAGTCATTCTGAGAAAATTAATTTTTCTCAGTTTATGAGATTTTTTTAATAATTTAATTGAAAAATGATAAAAATGATAAAAGATGGGTTAGGAGGTGAATTTTGGTATGGGGGTGCTTGTTTTCTAACCCAGGGCACCCATAAAACCCCTAAACCCACTTTTCCTAAGTTTTGAGTGAATAGTATTCACTTAAATCATTTTATCTCCAAAATAATAAAAATGAATTATTTAATTCAAGAATAATGGATTTGGAGAAAATCCAAACTCCTAAAATAATGGTGGGTGGTCTAGTGAGTTGGCACAGACATAATAAAGGGAAAATCTCAATCCCACGGATCAAGGAAATTTGTTGGAATCAAATCTCAATTGATTGGCAATCAAATCAGGGAGAATATTAAGCAAATAAATGATGATTTGATTGAAGATTGGAGATCCACAAAAGGGGGGGGCGAAGTCATGGTTGGAGAGGTGTCAAGTGGAGGTTAAAAAGTGTCAAATAGTTGGAGAAATGTGTCATTAACCTCCCCAAACCCCTCACATTTGTCAATAAGCATTTTCCAAGTGTATCAATGTATTTCTCCAAGTGTCAAAGAGGATCTATCTTGGGAAGTGCACCTCCCCCTCTCTCATTTTTCTATATAAGCAAGGCTATGCTCCATCTTTCACAGTAGTGTGGATGCATAGAACCTCTACCAATTTGAATTGTTTATTATTGAATATATTGTTGAAGACTCTGGAGGTCCATCTTGTGCAAGTGTATTGAGCTTATTGAGGTGATATTGTTTTTGTTTACTTTCATACTTTCATGCTTTAGTAGATCTAGCATATTGATATTGATTAAACATTTGCAATTGTCAATTTGTTTAATTGTGGATGAGTTTTAGAGGTAGAGAAGTAGCCAATTGTATTCGGTTGTACTTAGGCTCTTCTTCATTTCTTTGATTTCTAACACACTAGATCTATTAATTCGTGTGGTGAGTTTGTTTTGTAAGCTGCAGATCACAAAGCCTATAAGGACTAGAACTCGGTTGAAGATTCTATACTTTAGGCAATTTTTTATTTACATTTTGTTACAGGTTTCTCCAAGAAGCAACTCCAACAAGCAAGTTTTGGCTTGGACAGATCCATTCTCCTCCTTTCAAATCAAAACACCTCTTTTCCTTTTAAGTTTCTTTTGGAACAAGCAAGTACTTTTAAAAGATTTAAATCATTCTAAAGTTTGTTTCAATTTTCAGATCTAGAAAGTTGCATCCATTTCATATCAAACAGTTAAGTCTAGATCCTACTTTCATGCTTGTATGTTCTCAATTTTTCCCATAAATTTTGCAAGTAGGAAGTTGTAATTTCTTATGTAAATTTGTGCATTCTAATCAATTTTTTGCAGACATTTAGCTTGCTGGTTTTTAGCAGGTCTGCAAATAAAATAGAAGTTTTGGAGTGATCAAGAGCCCTAAAAGTGCAAAAAACCTTCCGATGGACACCCACAAGCTTCTATTTTTTAAATTCTAGCATTGTAAGCTCTTAGATCCAAATTTAATGGACTAAGAAGCACTTTATTTTCAGCACTTTGTAAAATTATTAAACGAGAGCAGTGGGGTACCCAGCACCCACATCCCATCCCCCCTGGGGGGATTTGCATTTTTTCAAATTTTTGTGGATAAATTTTTCTAACTCACATTTTTTCACACACTCACTATTTTAGTGCAGGGTGTATACTTTTAACTTGTGTTTCACATTTTAATCACTTCATTTTTGCAAGTAACTTAGAAATAAAACCATTCTTCGTCGCCACAAAGTATGCTCTCACCTTCACCCAAAGGCAATTTTGTTGATTAGTGGAGGTTGAACAGAAAAGTGACGCATAAGATTGGCCATCCATATCTTTCATTTAAAAGTTTTGTCTTTCAATTTCATAAGTCTCTTGAACTTAGCTGAAAAAGCAAGTCAAGAGCGCTCTCTGTTGGAGGGTCAATGGTTACTTGCTTCAAATTGGAATAAATCATTTGCCTACACTGCGTATGCTCTACCCACCAGCAGTTCGTCTGAGCTGTGGGATACCAAAAGCAGTTGGAAGCACTGTTTAATTCTCACACTTAACTTAATCAGTCACCTAATAAAATTAACTACCCACAAGATAGTGAAAATCTGGCACTTCGAAACTAGATTTTGTGTGGGAAAATTCTGCCTGGGGACGTTGGGTCGCTGTACTCTGACCTTGGGGCACCGTTAGACTACATCCTTGTTGGTGTAGTGTTGAACACGCGCTCAGGGCATTGGCAATCCAACATGTCCTTGTACGGAGCCACCAAACTCTAGATTTTCGGACATTCCTCTCTGTACCTTTACGGTATCTCGAGAGTTTCCCTTCTTTTCCCTAATCAAGATTCATTTTAATAATTTAAAATCAACCAAGAGACAATTGCACAACATTTACTTTTCCAAGATTTCAATTTCACACTGTGTTTGACTCCATAAGGCACTGGTCCTTGCATTTTTTCATTTGCTTATTATAAATATCAAGTTATCGTGCATCTTTTATAATTCACAGTGATTTATCTAAACTTATGCTGGTGAAAGCTTTCTTAAACTCTTGTGGCAATTACATCTTGAACCTTTAATCAAAAACTCCCAAAAACATTAATAAACAACCCATCACTTAACTGGAAGACCCTAACAACCTTAGTAACTTTCCATAGGGACTACCCCTTTTGGATTTCGTTGGGAATTTTGTCTAAATGGAGGAGTCAAGAACCAAGTGACATACTTGACTCGAGACTTGCCACCAAGAGCACACCGAGCGGCAGCATAGATTTCTGCTACGACAAAGACGGTGTTTAATCCGGGGCAACAGAGCTCATCTCAATGGTTGATTAGAACTTTTATATCTTTTAATCTTAGCCATCCATTCAAAAGGTGGCTAGGGTTTTGGTATCTCTTCTTCCTATTTAAAGGAGAGAGCTTCTCATTGTAAAGGGACTTTTGGCTCTTGGCTTCTGGAATAAAATATATTTTGCAGATACTTGTCTTGTGGTTGTGGATGCTATAGATGTTGATTGAAACTGTTCTTCCTTTGCACTGAGGTTATTGGTGGTTTCTATTGCATATCTTTTCTCCATATTTTTATCTACAGGTGAAGAAGTTGTCTTGGAGGAGTGGTGCATTGGTTGAGGAGACTCTCCCTGCCTCTCTCTCTTCTTGTCAATTTGGTTCAAGGAGTATTACTGTCTATGTACCTTTCATTTCATGTTGTCATTTTCATTGTCTATATTTACCTTCATTGCTGCTCTGCTGATTGAAATCGTTTTTCCTTGGCATTGCAGGAAGAGGAGGGCACACGTGTGGAGTTGGGTAAATCGTTTGGGCAAGAAACACCATCAAAACTTCATTTGATCTCTGCGGGAACAACCTCGGCATCATAGAAAACATCTCCATCATTCAGGTACGCTTGAAATGTAAGATTTTTATTCTTCTATCCTACCCATGTCATTTCTTCTTCAAACTTTAAGTTAAATCCTTCAGAAAATTCTCTACATCAAACGACTTGGTTAACAGCATAACCATTTCTGGGTTTTTAGGCTCTTGTATATCCTTAGGTGGGTTCTCCTAGGCGTCATCATTGGAGGACTCCATCAGGCCCAAATCCCAAGACACTGGCCTCTAAACCCTTGTGCATTCCTTGTTTGATTGGCTTCTTTGTCGTTTGATCCTGTTTCTCGAGCTTGTCTGTTTTAACACTGTCAAATCTATCTTGCAAGCTATGCTAGAAAGCCCTAATCCACAAATTCACTCTTTTGGTCACTTTCCCTGTTTTAAGGGTCACGTTTCCCAAGGCAACTGAATTTGTCATTTTAAACTAGCACTTGAATCCTGAAATCATACCTAATCGTCAAGTCACTGTGTATAATTAATCTTTATCAACTCATATCTTCCCTAAGCCTCCATAGTGGTCTTGTTTCCTTAAATCTAGGGTCCCATATCTGTCACCTTACGTACCCTATCTGAGTAGCTTGATCTGGTGATTGGGTTAGATCTCTCCTATCGGGAGTAGGTCAGGGTCTCCCCCTTGTTATCTTGGCTTTGATAACACAAGTGAAGGGTGCCTCGATTGGCGTGACAACCAATCCATTGGAGATCGAGGCTCTCGAGGTTCACCACTTTAGTTGCCTATCCCCTCTACCATCCTCCTGGATCCATCTATAGGGGCAACTACAAGATTGGTGATAATAGGTCATTACAATGTTTTCATGGCAATCTTCAAGCCAAAAGATAAATACATCAAAATGTTAGGATATTCCTATACTCCATCCTAGTCCCACCAGTATTTTGATCATTTACATTTTCAATCATGCATGCACTTTTAGGGTTTGCATGCATTCTAGTCATCAGTCCCAGCACCTAGCCCTCAGTTAGCTAGCCCCCGGAGCTTCCTTCCACTCAGTTTCAGCCCTCCTAGCCTGTCATACGCCCTCCTTTTACCTACTGCATGAGAAGGGTGCCTTTCTCACCTAGCAATCCAGTTTACTTCAGTTAGCCACCAATCTTTCCTTGATTTGAGGCCAAACTGACTCCTCACTGCTGTTATCACTCCGATTGACCTCTGATGAGACATGACTACCTGTTTCTGACTCCAGTTAGCTCCTCATGCGCCCTCCACTGAGTCTCCTCCATTCAGTTTGTGTCTCCATGTGCCAGTTACATTCAGTTACACCTACCACACTCAATTAGACTCAGTTTGACTGACGGTTGACAGTTACTTATGCTTTGATGACTCCACTGATGATGAGATAGACTACTAGTTGTGCTCCGATGACACTCAAGTGATCTTTTGATCACTCCATGAAGGCTAATTCGAATTGCCACCTTAGGCATTCGAATCCTCATGCATTGTACTATTTATTTGTCCATATTGTGATTAATTAATTAGTGTGTGTGAAGTATTTTTGCTTCTATCCGAGTTCTACTGTATTATTATTTTGTTGCTCATTATACTGTATTGACCACTCTTCTTCTATTTTCTTGCTTAATCAATTACTTTCTTGTTAGGTATACATCATCTCTTAGATCTGCTTTGAGGATTTTCACATGGTATCAGAGCATGTTGAGAGTATTGTTTATCTCCATTCCTGAGAGTTTTTTGCTGGTTATTATCAAGATTTCGAGCGCAGCAGTTTCTGCATTTATGCAGCAGTAGCAGTTGCAAATATTCTCTATTGTTTTTGCAGGTCTTCTACAGCTTCAATGAATTCAGAAGAAATCCCTCCTCTTTCTCTATTCAACTATGATGAATGGAAACCAAAAATGATAGCATATTTGAAGAGCCATGATCTCTTTGATTGTTATTTTGAAAGAGAGTTCGAATCCTCTGAAGAGAAGATTGACTGGTTGAATAAAGGAGACATGGCCCTTGGAAGAATGATGGTTACTATGCCTGATTACATATTGTACCCAATCATTATTGATATTGAAACTCCAAAAGAGCTATGGGCTCACCTGGATGAAAGATTCAGTAGACAGAATGAAGGAATTGGTCCAAACCCTTTCGAGAACAAGCAAAGTGATGCATTCGCCCTCCTTGATGATCTCATTGATCATGAACCAGTATCAAACACATCTCATATTGAAGTTGTCCCCAAAGAAGAAGAACTTGCAGATTCTACACTCATGCTCCAAATTTCTTCTCTTTCTGTGCCAGCTCACACTCTAGATATTGCAGAAGGTCCTAAATCCTCTCTTGCACCAGAGTCTGTTGGTTTGCATCATGATCACATGATTATTTCGGAGGTAAAATCAGCTATTGGAGGTAATGCATTCGCTCTCCCCAAGCAATCACCTCTTATTTACTACTATATGATCATTATTCCATGCTTTCAGAAGGTTATTGAAGAATATGGCCATTGCCACCCGCTTGGGATAATTTCTCATGCATCCACTGGTTTTGATCTCACCTCTTATGGTTCAAAGGAGATCTCAAGAAACCATTGCCATTCGCTTGAGATAATCTCTCATGCATTTACTGGGTTTTGATCTCACCTCTCATGGTTCAAAGAAGATCTCAAGAAACCATGATTCAAGTCTTGGATCTAATTTGGATTCTAAGCAATTACTACTTGGGATAATTTCTCATGCATATGATAGTTTTGATCTCACCCCTGCTGTTTCAAAGGAGATCTCAAGAAACTATTCTTCAAGTCTTAAATCTGATTTGGATTTCAAGCAATCATTATTATTTGATGGTTCTTTTTGGCATAATCTCACCCATGATGGTTCGAAGGAAAAGACAAAAGACTATCTGCATATTCATGTTTTTTATCCTACCTCAACTGATTCGAATCACAGGTTCAAAGATCATCCTTATACTTTTGGATTTGTTCTCATCACATTCGATCTGAAGAGCAAATACAAGCACATGCTTTTTGAGCATGATCCACTTCTTCCCAAGAAGAAGATACCTCCAGACATATGACCAAGCATCACACCTGCTTGAGTTTGGAGCATTTATTTTTTTATGTGTGCCTTACAAACTGTTTTGAGGGGGGGTATTTTTCCCATGAAATTTTCCCCACTTCCTTGGTTTATTGACTGTTATTATTCATTGTATTGGGTGACCTTTGGTCTTAGTTACCAGGGCCCAGGATGGATTAAGGGGGAGTGTTAGGATATTCCTATACTCCATCCTAGTCCCACCAGTATTTTGATCATTTACATTTTCAGTCATGCATGCACTTTTAGGGTTTGCATGCATCATTTAGGGTTTGCATGCATTCCAGTCATCAGTCCCAGCACCTAGCCCTCAGTTAACTAGCCCCCGGAGCTTCCTTCCACTCAGTTTCAGCCCTCCTAGCCTGTCATGCGCCCTCCTTTCACCTACTGCATGAGAAGGGCGCCTTTCTCACCTACCAGTCCAGTTTACTTCAGTTAGCCACCAGTCTTTCCTTGATTTGAGGCCAAACTGACTCCTCACTGCTGTTATCACTCCGATTGACCTCTGATGAGACATGACTACCTGTTCTGACTCCAGTTAGCTCCTCATGCGCCCTCCACTGAGTCTCCTTCATTCAGTTTGTGTCTCCATGTGCCAGTTACACCTACCACACTCAGTTAGACTCAGTTTGACTGACGGTTGACAGTTACTTGTGCATTGATGACTCCACCGATGATGAGATAGACTACTAGTTGTGCTCCGATGACACTCAAGTGATCTTTTGATCACTCCATGAAGGCTAATTCGAATTGCCACCTTAGGCATTCGAATCCTCATGCATTGTACTATTTATTTGTCCATATTGTGATTAATTAATTAGTGTGTGTGAAGTATTTTTGCTTCTATCCGAGCTCTACTGTATTATTATTCTGTTGCTCATTACACTGCATTGACCACTCTTCTTCTATTTTCTTGCTTAATCAATTACTTTCTTGTGAGGTATACATCATCTCTTAGATCTGCTGTGAGGATTTTCACACAAAATGTATTAGTGGTGAAACTTTAAAAACCCCATTTCAAAAGGTGTAATACATAAAAAAATTCACCTCGTTTGTTTTGCCATTTTTTCATCTTAAACCATATGAATGCACCGTTAACCAAAGTGCAAACTCACTTTAGAATTTATGGTGTCAACCTAAAAATGTGCAACATAAGAAATGCTAAAGCAAACTTTATCAAAAGTTTACTTATTGGCCTTTGGTTCAACTTTTTAGGCAAATTGAATTTTAACTTTATCAAAAATTTTGATAGGCGCCATGTATTCACCTCAGACTTTGACTCTTGCTCAGCCTTTACGGCCTTGATGGCTTCTTGCCCATGCAGTAATGGCTTCCTTTGAGCGCACCTCTTACTAGACAATCCAGCACTTAGAAGGTGCAGATCTACCTCTACTCTATAGATGGCTCTTCCATGACCTGGTACTCCTTCATGGATCAAAACGAAAACCACTTGGCATTGCCACTTGTAAATAACGGTTTTGCCCAATGATAGCATCCAGAAAGGTCAGACCCAGAGAACATTGCCATGACTTTTCTCCCAGAAATAGTGGCTTAGAGAATGAGGTAATCAACATGCAAACAACAACTTCTCTTCTAGACGGGCGACGATATCCTGGTGCACTAAAAACTAAAGAAAAGGAGGATAGTTGGATACCACGTGGGATTTTTTCCTGAAAAAGAGGACAGAAGACTAAATCGACAGTTAGCACAAGCAATCCGATCTTGGCAGCGGTCGTTTGCGTTGCCGTGTTTCCTTCACACAGTTCCTTCCTCAGGCAGAATTACAAGCTTTTTCCTCTTCAAAGCTCAAACGACAGCTCTTACTTAACAGTGATCTCCTCATACACAGCGTGTGTAGCTTCCAGGAAAGGGACTTCTATTCATGACCAGAGTGCGGTTTCACTTGGCTTCAATAGATTCGTTCCAATTCCTCCTTTCTCATGGGATGCAATTGCTCAAACACAATGGTTACTCAATCGATGGCTCTATGGTTTACTTCCATATGATGGCGGCTCTCTTCTACACCCAGCTCAATTTCCACTTCTTCTCTGATTACTACGTTGAATCTCCTCCACGGCCTTTTCCTTGGCATTGGATCTCATTCCAACCTCAAGCGACAATCTCCTTCACATGCCAGCTCGATTTGTGGGGAGAAGCATGCAGATGAAGGTTTGACACTACGTCTCAGCCTGAGTCAACACTCCTCTTACTCAGGCTTGTTCAATACACAGTAGTTCTCACGCTGCTAATCATGTCCCCGCAGTGGCAGTTATGGTGGACTCTACTCCATGCAGTGCGGGCTCAGGCAGCAGTCAAAGACTCCTCTTGAAATGAAAATGAAGAGGAAACGGGCCCCTTCACACAGTGATCTTCCTTCTTCAAGCGCCCACGATAGCAATCAAAATGGTGGCTTACTACCAGCATGCAGGGTTCTTCACAGTTCGATTGGCGGCTTCAACAACTTTACACTTTGACGGCAATGGCAAATAACACCCACACAACAACGATCTGTTTGTGACAGCTTGGATCCACAGTTTGCTCAACAACAATGAACCTCTCTCACTAAAAGGAATGTGATTCAAGCCTCACGACTTTACACAGCAGGGGCAGTAGACGTTTGAAGATGAGCAATCCAGGCAGCCTCCACAAAAAAATTTGACACACTGACTTTCCACTAAAATTTTTAGATCGTTCACAGCAAATTTTCCTCCAAATGATCTCATGGATCTCCAGGTTTCTCAATGGCGCTTCCTTCTGGTGGCAGGCATCAATCTCAAGCAGCATTGCTTTCACGCACAGGCAACTTCTTTTACATATGTAGCAATATCTCGTTGGCAAACTATGAAACATCTGACTGAATGGCAACCCTTCACAGTACAGCTGCCACACTTTCGCAGGGATCAACAAACAACAGCGGCTCAATGTCGAGCTTCTCCATATGAGTAGTTTAAGTTCGGATGGTCACAAATGGTTCCAAAGTTCAATATTTGACCGGAATGTCCTTCTACCTACTCACTAATATCAGAAACCAGCAAGCTTTATTAGTTAAAAGATGACCAAAAAGGCCTGAGAGTAAAGAAAAAGTGGGTCCTAGGATAAAGGGGACGCTCTGAGTGTTAAAACGAGCATCCCCATGCCAAATTCCGCCTCCAAACCATACCTTTATTACAATTTGAAATTTCTTAATTAAACCATTAAAAAATGGCCTAATTTTACGGGAAAAATTATTTTTCTCGGAATTGACTCAAACTCCTAGAGGACATAGTGCATGTCCATACGACTCATTATTGATGGCTAGCATGTAAAAATACATAGACACTTAGGATTTAATAACCTCCCAAGGTTTGACCACCAAGGTAAATACTCCAGCTTTGAAGGTGTGAGTGAAAAACTCAGGAATTATACGTCACTAAAGCGCAACGCATAATTCCCAAGGAAAAAACACTCTAGAGTATCCCCTTGACAGATAAACCTAAGGTAAGCCAAGCCTGTTACAAAAATACCATGCTTAGACCAACTTATTACAATTCCCCATGGGGGTATGGACATGCAATAAAGTGTAAAAAGGGGCCCTGAAAATGGCATGATGGACTTTAGTATCACTAAAAAAGAACATGTAACATGTTCATCTTTAGCACGCTCGCTTGAAAGTCCAGATGTTACGCCTTGAGAATAAATTAAAGAGAATTAATAAGAAGGCTCTTCAAGGGGGAAACCTCGTCTTACAATATATCAAATGCACAAGATAAGATGATCTCTAAAACTAGGTCTCCTAGGTATATTTAGGAAACAAAGGTACAATTACAATTAAGGGCCTAGTTGACCAATAAAGACAACACTAATATAATAATAGAAATGTAATGTCACAATATGTAAGGCTTATTAAAGGTTGTGTAAGGTGATCAAGGATTGTTATTGTATTTGGAGCTTTCCTCATTGGAGGTTGCTCCATTGAAGAGACAAGTGAACATTGTTGTCTCTTTTGGATATCACGAATACAAGGGTTCTTTCTCAGGTTTGATCTATTTCTCTCTTGTATTTTTTGTTCAACACTGGTATTTTATCGCATTCTGTTACTTTGCTCTATAATTATGGGGATAAATATATTAAACTTGCTATTTGACATGGAATATGATTGTATTGCAACAAATTAGCTCATTCCAAACTAACAATGAAAAATCCTTTCAACTCATTCCGAGCAAAGCTTTACATCACAATCATTCAACTCATCCCAAGTTGGAAATGCAAAACACTTACAACTTATCCTAAGCAAAGCTTCTCACAAGCATATCAAACACTAGCTAGGGAACCACCTAATATTCACTAACAAACCCTAGCTAGCTCAACCCAAATGGAAAATCACACAAGGGGTTATATTCTCTCCATTCTTTCTCCTCTATCTTCTTGTTAATGATAATCAAGTGATGTGTTATTCCTTACTTTTATATAGTGTTAAAATCTTGAATTAGCACCTAAGGGGCAAAGTCCTAACCCATGACTGCTATCCATAGATGCAACTATAGAGAGGGCACCACAGTCACCTTAATACACAACTTCTCTCACTTTTGACCTACTCTCAAAGATCGAGGGAGGTTTCCCGAAAAGTTAATTGAATTTAGATTAATTCTAGATGAAAGAGAGCTTGGAGGGTTGATTTTAATCTGATTGTATTGCATGAGTGTATTGCATATTTGATCAACCCATAAAAAATTACTGCCAAAATTTAAATGTTGAAATGAAAAATATAAAATAAACATTTGAAATGAGATTGAAATGTTGTTGGAAATAAACTCTAAAATAGAGTAAAGCAATATTCCACTTAAAGACTGCTGAATTTTTAACTTAGCAATATAATTTTAATCTCTTTCAACTTTTAATCCATCATTCATTTCATCCCACAATTATAACATCATTCATTTCATCCCACAATTATAACATCATTCATTTGCAGCAGAAAATAAAACAAGGATCACTGAAAGATAACCATGCACAAGAGACACAAAGATTTTATCTTGGGAAACCCAATAGGGAGAAAACCCAACAAACTTTTCTCTGAAGAAATTAATCCAATACAAGAACAATACCAATCACGAAGATTAATCCCTAACACAAGAGTGTGCCCTTCTTCACATGAAACCCTAGCAAGGGTAGCGAACTTGTAGAGATAATAAGATAACCACAAAATTACTTCTAGTGACCTTCACTTGTCCTCCTTGAGAAGTGCGCACCAATTAAAGAGAGATGAGCTTGCTTGAATGTGACAAATGAAGTGTGGGAACACTTTTATTTATATTCTTCAGTTGACTTGATTTTCACTCTTGAGGCCAAATTTTACTTATGTCTTCTAGGGTCAATTTACCCCTTTTGCTAGGGTAGTTATGCTCTTTCTTGCCTTCCACTTTCTTTGGGACTTCTTCAATGGATTGTCTTGACTCCTTGGTTATTTCTTCATAATAGAAAGGTTCTCCTTATTGATATCTCCTCACATGTAGATCAAATTCTTCACTAGAGCTCTAATATTGATTCGACCATACTCTAAGAAGTCTCGGACAATTCTTAGAGCCTGTTACCAACATATTTGTACCATAGTTGGATTATCTAGAGAGCCGCCATTTGACAAACATGATAAGTGTTTGTGTTCCAGTGTATTAAATGATCCATCCTTTGTGCCTAGCCAGTTTTGGCTAGTCAGCTTGTTATTTGTCTTGAGATGACCATGCCCCACGGGGTTTTTGTAATAAAGTGTGCTAGTAGGGTTTGAGTGACTCGGTCACCCATGACTAGTTTATCAACTAAGGTATTCCAGGGAGTTTTTTACCCTGACCAATTATACTTTGCCTACGGCCGAGATATAATTGACAAGGTTTTCTCCCGCTTCCTCCAAAGTTGGGATGCCCGATTTTGAAATTCTGGCCATGGGGGGTTATTAGAGTCCAACTGATGAATATGAACCTACTAGACACTATTAGAATATGCTATGGTCATCTCCTAAGTCACTAGGACCCTCAAAAAAAAATTTACAGGGTCCTCCGATTTTCGGTTTTTAATTATTTTTTTTAATAAATTTTTCCATAGTTTAAATGGAAAATTTTCAATTTGTAATATGTCCGTCATCCGGGGTCCGAATTCAGTGATTGAAGGCTCTAACCTTAAGCCAAAAATCATACATGACCCCCGGACAAGTTTATCCTAAGTTTCGGATGTCAACTCAGCCTCATAATTAATAATTTCTCAGAAAACCCATTTACAGAGAAATTATTAATTAAAATATTAAAAATGAATATTTTGGAGATAATCCAAATCTCTCCAAAATAAACCAAATTGATTAAAATAAAAGGCTAATTGACATGGCATAAGGCATCAATGAAGATTCCAATCATCTCAGTCATCATTCAGTCAACTATCCAGTCAGCACCAGTGATTAACTCCAAAAGAATTCGCCCTCCTGCATGCAAATCATGAATTGATGATGTGTTAAAAGTTTAATGGATGGTTGGGCTTGCAATTAATGAGTGGTAGGCACCTTAGCCACCTCATAGGCTTGGCTTCTATTGAACTCATTGCAAATCCCACTATTCACTCAAGCTTGCTCCTTCAAAGAGCTCACGCATACCCTTCAAAAGCTCATGCATATCTTGAAAGCTCACGTGTTATCCAAGTTGGATGGCTCGTATTGGTTGGTGATAGTTCCAAAGTGGGATGGGGGGTGCCTTGCCTAGGTGGAGGCCACCTCCCCACCCTTCATTCAATGCAACTCAAGTCTATGGATGGGATTCGAGCTCCAAACTTGGTTGGACTGATTTTTGACATGGATTTGATTGATTTGAGACTGGAATTCGATTTATGTCAAGTGCTATTGGCTCCTTCCAAAGCCAATTCGAATTAGGGTAGAGGTAGTCTAGTTTTGTTATATAAGGAAGGCATTGCCTCCTCATTTCTCATGGAGTTTTTGGCATAAAAACTCTGGTGGAATTTGTAAGCTTCTATTTGTTAATAAAGTATTGAGAATTTGGAGGTCATTTGATGGGCTTTTGGCATTGTGTCTTCATCCTATGTGAAGTAATATCTCTTTCACCCTACCCTTGTATTGCAATTTGATTATTATGCTTATTGAAGACTAACAATCTAGTACTTAGGCTTATAATCTTTTTTGCATTGAGTGTTTGTGTCTTCAGGGAATTCATCTATTAGGAGCTCTCGGTGTCTAATACCTTCACCATTCAAGTGTTCCATTGATTCTAATATTTTGTTTGCAGGGTTGCGAGCTATTCCGGATCTTTCTTGCCTTCTCCAACAAAGCATTCTAAAAACTCCTTTGCTTACTGGTTACTAGTCCTACTCACTTCTGAGTTGTGGATCTTCCTAGTCATACCTTTCTCCAAGCCTAGAACTCTTTGCCAAAGTTTGCCTCTTGATTTTTGGCTTGCCTTGGTCTTTGCCTTCCTTTTTGCTTTTGTTTTCCTCCATCTTCTTCTTCTCCTAGCCTTCATTCATCTACCTCCTTCTCGTCCTAGTCTTCCTTCCCTCTCTTTTCTCTCGTCTCCCCTAGCTTCAAGCCTCTTCCCTCTCGTCTCCTCTAGCTTCAAGTCTCCTCTTTTCTCCTCTTTGGCCTTTCGTTTTTTGCTTCTCCTACCTTGCTCTCATCTCCCTTCCCTTCTTTAGCTCCTCCATCCCTCATTCGTCCATCTCCTTTTGTCCTTCCCTTTGCCTTCTCGTTTTGCCTTCAATCTTGCTCCAAAGCCTTCCTCTCGTCCCTCCTTGGGTATCTTGAAAACACAACAAAAAAGCAATAAGTTTTGTTAGGAGTTAGTAGTAGTTAGTTGCATTATTTCAAGGTTAATAGTTAGATCTTGCATTACACTTCTCACATTTTCACTTGCATTGTTAGGAAGTTGGTTTCTTTTATCCATTTAGTCTTACTTGCATTTGTTAGATCTTAGTAGTATTTGCTTCTAGCAGTATTACACTTCTCACATTTTCACTTGCATTGTTAGGAAGTTAGTTTCTTTTATCCATTTAGTCTTACTTGCATTTGTTAGATCTTAGTAGTATTTGCTTCTAGTCTCATCTTAAAATGTTAAAATTTGCATTGGAAAAAGAGTGAGCATATAGGTTATTTCTAGTTTACATCTAGTTTGGATCTCATTACAAGATTGGCATCTTAGATTTGGTTTGTAGATTAGATCCTAGATTAGTTGATTTATTTTGCTAATAACTAATGGGTGATTGAGTGGTTTGGACTTTCGTTTGTTGTAGGTGTTGAAAAGAAGAGAAATAAGCTTAAGGAGGAACCAAGAAGAAGACTTGAAGACCAAAAAACCTCAAAGAAGATCAAATCTAGAACCCAAAGAGAAGACTTGAACCAAGAAGACAAAATTATACACACTTTCCTTTGTAAAAGCCCTTAAGGGTTTCTAAGTTTTGATTTTCATTTCAGTTTCAAAAGTCCTTACAAGGGTTTCATTCCCAAAGGCATTTGTATTCTCTAAATAAAATAAGGCTAAGTGGGATAAGGCCTCCCACATTTTGGTTTTTCTTCCCCATTTGGGGAAGAGTGTCTTGCATTTCTTAGTTTAGATTTGCTTCAAGTTTCTAGAATAATTTCATTTTGTACTTAGAATTTTAGTTGTCATTTCAGTTTTGACCTGAGAAGTGTCTTGAGATTTGATCCCAAGTGCCGCATTGACCTTGTGTGCTACTTCTCTTTCCCCACTGTGTACTGCGTACGACTAGCTAGCTGGAAGTTTCATGAACAGTGTGTAGAAGTCATTTTTTACTTCCTTTGCTAGATTAGTTTCTTTTGTTGTAGAACACTAATTGCTCTTTTATTTCATATTGCAAGTAGTTTATTCATTGCCATATCATTGTTTCATCTTTTATCATTTGAGCTATCATTTGGTTTATGTTTACAATCTGCTTGATAGTCTAAAAAGAACCAAAGTCTCTTGAACTTGCCATAACACAAGTCAAGAGCACTCTCTATCGGAGAGCATTCCCACTGCATTTTCCTTGCATCAAGCATTTAGATTAGCTAAAATCTCTTGAACTTCTGTCTTAAGACAAAGTCAAGAGCATTCTATGTCGGAGAGTTTAACTGTGTGCTCTTAATAACTTAAAACTTTTCCAACTCACATTCCCCCATTTAAAATTTGCTTCATTGCTTTCCATCACTTAGTATGCTCTGCCAACCTTAAAAAAGTTGGACTCATACTCAGAACGGTGATTGGAATTGTTAATCTTGAAAGTGATAACATAATAAAATTTTCACCCCACAACCAACGAACCGGCGTTCATTTTACAAGAAATACTCAGGTAGTGGGCAAAGTTACTAACTGGTGGCATCGGGCAACCCAATCTGGGCACTCATTGGTTAAGTTCTCAGAACACCTAGCTTGTGATCCCAGACTGGTCCGTCATGTCTCCAAGGGGAAGCCACTGACGGTATATTATGCCGGTTGGACACATACCTTGTTTTTGCTAGCCTAATAAATCAGGACCACTAAAACTTTTGAATTAACCAAGATAATTTGCACAACGTTCTCACAAACATTATTCTAAGACTTGATCATCAGCATCCCCAAGCACTGCACATTTTTTACTCCATAAGGCACTGGTCCTTTTACATTTTCATCTATTAATTAATTGGGGCCATTTGTCCTTTTGCTTAAGTTATTTATCTGTGGATGCTACTTTTTCTTGCAAGTCTTCATTATAATATTGATCTATAATCTTGTATCGCAACGTGGATTGCTTCTTATCTTGTGTTCAGTTCATTTGTAAAAAATGTGATCTCATCAAAACTCCTAAACAACACCCATCCGCATCACTCAACATCAAAAACACTTAAAAAACACAAAGCCATAGACAACTCTTTGTGTAGCGACAACCCCCCTTGGCTTCGTTAGGAGTTAGCCTAAACGGAGGAGCTGGGATTTAGGTGACAGTACCTAGCTCATTGCTTGCCCCCAAGCCACACTTCTCCCACTTGTCGTGAGGAGACAGCTTTCGAAAGATTTCTGTTGCTGGTGTGCATCTTGACAGACAACAGAGCCAATTGTCAAATTCAACATTAGATTAGACTTTGTCTAATATAAAAAGAGATAAGATCTCCTGGTAACATAGACAAGTCATCTCACTCTATAAGAATAGATCACTCCTGCTACGGAGCACTCCCACATAGAGTACGCAATGTGACCTCTAGCCTACTACCACTCCAATCCACATGATTGGATAAGGCTAAGCATCCAAGCCTCAAGACACATAGTCAAAGGCTGTGACGGGGCCCTTCTCTACCTGGATTGCGAACCCATCTGGAAGAATGATCTGCAGAATGTTTGCCCGATGCTGGAACCATGGAGAACATCAACACTCTCTCTCAGTGAGGGAAACATTTTGCATCATGCCGAGCCGCTTACTTGGTGAGAATGCCCTTCGATACTACATTTGTACTGCATCTACATCTATACTGGATATGTATTGTATTTGTACTACAACGGCATCTATACTATGTATGTGCTGCAACTGCATCTGTACTACAGTGCCTGTACTACAACTACATATGTACTACAATGTTTGTACTGCAACTACATCTGTATTATTACCTTGATATCTAGGCCATTCACTTTTCGTGAATGTTTGCCACTCATCTATCGAATCATCACGATATCTGGGCCACTCATCTCATATGAATGTTTGTCTTTTCATCTGTAAGATCATCACGGTTTCTAGGCCATTCATCTCGCATATGAATGTCAGTTGCTCATCTATAAGATCATCACTGTGTCTAGGCCATTCATCTCTCATATGAATGTCTGTCGCTCATTTGTAAGATCATCACGATGTCTGGGCCATTCATCTCTCATATGAATGCCTATCGCTCATCATCACGATGTTACACATCCATCAACAGTCCCTCTCACTCAATGAGCCATTCTCCATCACACCAAGCTTGTCCCTAAAGTATACAAACTTTGCCTTGGACAAAGGCTTGGTGAGAATGTCGGCTATCTGTTCATCTGTAGATATGTACTGGAGCTTCATTGCTCCCTTCTGCACCATGTCTGGGATGAAGTGGTATTTGATCTCTAGATCAAATAGCCCTGTGATAGTGGCTACAATTCACTCTACTTCTGTTGTACTGAGTGCCACAGAAACCTGCTTCCCACTAATCCAGGATATCATAACTAATCCAAGCTAAAGCAACACCTCAAGATGCTTCTCTATCTAATGCACTCCTCTTAGTTAGAATCCATATATCTTTTGCAGCTTCACTTCATAACATAATACATCTCTTAAATCATGTCTAACTTGTACCACGCAAGTACCTTAGCACATGCTTTGTTGTCACCCAATGCGCATGCCTCGGCTCAACCATAAATTGGCTCAGGGTGTTTACTACAAAGCAAACATCTGGTCTAGTGTTAACCAAATACACCAATGACCTAGTCAATTGTCCACCAAATCTGAATCTGAAGTATAATTATTCAGCTTCTCTAGATTTGCACATCAAGGGATCCACTGGATCTGAATTTGAAGCGGAATCACTCAGCTTCTCCATATATGTCATCATAGGTGTGGCCATGGACTTACAGTCCACCATTCCATATTTTGCAATATCTCGATTGTTCACTCCCTCTACCTAAGGAAGATCTCATCACACCTCCAATACCAATAATCTCGGACTCAAAGGCCAACTCCCTCTTACACTCGACACTAAGCTTCTCTGTTTCCATAAAGGAACAGATCATCAATCATATAGTACCAAGATCAAATGGTCACCATCACAAACCTTGTAGTAAAGGTTGGAATCCACATCATTCTTGGTGAAGTCCAAGCTCATCAAGTACACGTCGATTATACCATACCATGTCCTGGGTGCTTGCTTGAGTCCATACAAAGTCTTCTTTATCATTAACAGGTTGTGTTGCGGCTACTCTCTCTCTATGGGAGCATATTGCTCCCTCTGCAATTGAGTATCCTGCTCCCTCTACATCTAGATACTCTACTTTCTCTGTATCTGAGTATCCTACACTCACTGCATCTGAATACTCTGCTTTTGGGCCAATCTCCCCACACCATATAGTTTAGGATCATGGAAGATTGTTTGCCCCAATGTATCCATTTGTGTCACCTCCCATCAAGTGGGTGTACTAGATACCATCCAAGACTTTCTCAGGGCCTGCAAAAAAATTGGCTAACTCCATAGCCCATATAATGTGCCATCTCGGATGCTAATCTAGACTGGATGCTAGATCTTATAGGTCTACTTGGAGGTCACCATTGACTTCCCTTCAATTCTTGGCACTATCACACATCATTTTTCATGATGGAATAACATTCTTCCATCATGGCTTCTTGTTTTCCTGCTACCTGATCACTGCATCAGTTCTTGGCAGATTCACTTGTTTTGTTGGCTCTACTGTCTCGTCCTGGTAGAAATATGATCACTGTACTGGAGGGACACTTGATCTGAGCATAACTATCGTATTGGTCGCATCTTCCCATAAGAACATGGGTAGATCTTAATCACGGATCTTCATCTCCACAATATTTACAATGGACCTATTCATGACAAAAATGTCCACAAGGGTTAACCAACACTAATTTAAACAGTTATGTTATTCATCAATAAAATATCAATTCAATTTGAGAAAATAGAACCTATCATACAAAGTATAAAAATATTTATCTTTGTTTGTTTTGTTGGTTCCCTCTTGATCTCTACCTCGCAGAAATCACTAGAGTTTCTAGGAGGGTGCTCTTCTTCGTCATCTAATGTTGAAGTCTTTATCATGGGTCTTCATGGAATAGATCACCAATGACAGTCACATGGTACAAGACATCATCCAAAGATGATACTATCATTCGTGTGCATGTATTTTGAGTGTACTAGAAGAAATACTCCTTCCGGAGATCATCTACAATCTCCTCAAGCTTATCTTCTTTTGTCTTCTTTGATGGAGGTTCATCAACACTGGTTGTTGATGTATATTGCTTTCCCTTCCTTTTCCTTTGAGTACACTGAAAAGCATAGTGACCAAATTTTCGACAAGTGTAACACTATCTTTGAAAGATCCTTCTTCCCTTGAGTTAGGGTTGATTCTTCACTTGTATTTTTCTTTTCGAACTTTCTTCTTCCTCTTCCTTTTCTTGCATGAGCTGCAAGCTCTTGATTTTCTTCTTCTTGAGGTTTCTATGAGCCATTCTTTGATAATACTTTGGCTTCTTCTTGAACACAATCATCCCACAGTCGATCAAATTTGGGTAACTCTTCTCTTCCACAAACACTCTGAATAAATGATTCCCATGTGGATGGAAATCAATTAAGGGTCATCATAACAAGTTCTGCATCCTCAATAATGTCTCCAATGGCTTTAAATCCATCTCTCAATCGGGAGACCTTCATGAAGTAAGTAGCAACAGAATCTGAGTTTGACATATTTATGCAACAGAGTTGATTTCTTAAGGCTAGTCTTCTGTTGGTGGTTTTGCTTTCGAACAATCCTACTAAAGCATCATGCATTGCTTTAGCAGTCTTCAATTTGGAGATATGAGGAATCAAGTGGTCTTTTACAGAATCTATTAAGATCCTCTTTGTCTTCGCTTAATTCTTCTTGTATTTGGCTTTCTCTCCATCATCTTCTGGTTCTAGAATATCTTTCTTTACATAAAATCCTGGATTTCATTTTCTTCCAAGATGAAAAGTATTATTGTCTTCCATGATCTAAAATTTGAAGCACCATCCAGCCTGTCTTACACTCTAAGACTAGACACCATTTTCAAATTCTGATCTAGAAACCCTAGCAGGAGCTAGGCCAAAATTGAATTTTGTCAAATGTGAAAATTGACTCCTCAGGTAGATGCACCCTCCTAGGGCGAGCTCCAAAATGCTAAGATCGAACCCAATGTGTGGTCAAAAAGGTTAGAAACTGAAAGCCCTAATTTCGCGATTCCAATAGAAATTAGGTCAAAACTAAATCTTCACGAAACCGAGATCTGCTTCCACAGATAAATGCGCCCTCCTAGGGCGAGTTCCAAAATGCTACTTTTAACTCCAAACTATGGAGAGAAGTGTCTAATATTGGAAGCCCTAGTTTCCAGATTATGGCATAAACAGTCTCTTGCAATGGCTTCTATTCAATATTGCTCTGATACCATGTTGAAGAAGGGTTTTGCAAGCAAGGTGTTTAGAGGAGTAGCTTGTGAAGGGTGATTACGGGGCATGAAAGAGGGTCATTTGGCTTGTGCATTAAGTATTGTCTCTACTTCTTGAACTCGCTAAGAGGCCTCCAACCAATGTTACAAAAATCGAACCGGTGGTCAAACCGGCCAACCTCAAGAACCGGAACCGGACCAAAACCGGGAAAAAAACCAGATCACAAAACCGATCCACCAAAAATACATAAAATGTTCAAGTTTTGAAAAATTATATATATATATGTGTGTGTGTGTGTGTGTGTGTGTTCAACCATGTGAATCAAAACCATTATACACAAATTTGCAAAAAGGGCTCCTGTATGTATTTTGTTAGGTGCCATACTGAGCATATTTCACTTGAATCATATGTCTAACAAGCTGAGGAAACTGTTGTTGAAAAGACTGTTGTAACAAACTGTCACATTGGAATATGCCCACAAAAATTTTTTTGAACTACACATTTAGCTCAAAGTTGTTGTTAGGGCTACTCAAAGCCTCTTTACCACTGTAGGTAACTACTATTAGGTGTATTTTATTTATGATTATATAACCAGTATTGTTGTAGGTACTTAGCATACTCTTTCAAGGATGCTACACTTCCCAGGAATGTCAAGAATAATTCTTAACTCAAAATACTCAAGTGAATAGTGTGAGAGAAATAGAGGGGTTGGGGTTGCTTTTATAGCTTTCTTAGGGGTTTAGGGTTATCTAGAACTTTATCCACTCAACCAACTTCTTTATTTTAAAAAAAAAGTTTAAAATGGCCTCTTAAGAGTCATTGTATAGTTTTGTACTAAACCGATCAAAACCGGAACCGGAACCGGAAAACCGGCCGAAACCGGGGAAAACTGGCCAGAACCGGCCATTTCCGTACGGAACCAGTCAGAACCGGCCATTTCCGTACGGAACCGGTCATTTCCGGTTTGAGAAACCGGTTTGAACCAGTGAGGCCTCTGAACCGGTCGGTTTTGCCAGAACTGGTACGGTTTTTGTAACATTGCCTCCAACAAGGTAGCAAGTTTCTACATCCTGACTTGTGCTCTAATATCCTCCTTGACGCCACTAATGAAACATTCTTTATAAAAATTAATCCCTCTGTATGGATTGTTAATTGCTCAAAGGCTATGATAAATTCTCTCATTGAGCCTATGTGGTGCAACTTGGTCAACCAACCCAAATAGTGAATATCTCGCTAAAAACAAGCATGGATGGATTTAACAAACTAACTTGATACTATTTATCCACCTATGCTGTTGGGAGCGGGGAGTGGGGAGCAGGAGCGGAGCGAAAAGTGAAATTTTCAAAAGCTCTCGTTTCGGGAGCATTTTTTATATAGTATATATTTTAATATATTTTGATGGATTTATATCTAAAAAACATGTAGGATGTTGAATTAGTAATAGAAAACATGGATTATCGCATTGATGTTGAAGAAGGGCTCTGATAGAGAGGCATTATCTTATTATCTCTACAAGTTCGCTACCCTCGCTAGGGTTTCATGTGAAGAAGGGCACACTCTTGTGTTAGGGCTTAATCTTCGTGATTGGTGTAGTTCTTGTATTGGATTAATTTCTTCTAAGAAAAGTTTGTTGGGTTTTCTCCCTCTTGGGTTTCCCAGGATAAAATCTTTGTGTCCATTGTGCATGGTTATCTTTCAGTGATCCTTGTTTTATTTTCCGCTGCAAATGAATGATGTTATAATCGTGGGATGAAATGAATGATGAATTAAAATTTGGAAGAGATGAAAATTATACTGTTAAGTTAAAAATTCAAATTCTTCACTAGAGCTCTAATGTTGATTTGACCATCCTCTAAGAAGTATTGGGCACTTCTTAGAGCCAATTGTCAAATTCAACATTAAATTAGACTTTTTCTAATGTACAACAAGATAAGATCTCCTTGTAACATAGACAAGTCATCTCACTCTATAAGAATAGATCACTCCCGCTACGAAGCACTCCCACATAGAGTATGCAATGTGACCTCTTGCCTACTACCACTCCAATCCACATGATTGGACGAGGCTAAGCATCTGAGCCTCAAGACACATAGTCAAGGGCTACGACAGGGCCATTCTCTATCTGGATTGCGAACCCATCTGGGAGAATGATCTGCAGAGTGTTTGCCCGATGCTGGAACCATGGAGAACATCAACAAAGACTTAATAGAAACATGAAATTACAGCCACCATAAGTCTTTAGGTCTCTGGAAAATTAAGTGATAAGTGTATAAAATAAACTCAATTTGTTAAGTGATTAAGATCACTACCCAAAATGTGAATTATATTAATATACTGCAGACTTTAGAATTGCTGCAAAGTTTATTTTAGATGACCCAAGCTTAAGTGATTACTGGAAATGAATATTAAAACACATGAATGAAGCAAGCACTTTAAAAGAAATGAAATGTCGCTTGTAAAATATGAAATGAATTAACAACAATATTTCACTTTAAGATTTCTAAAATATGATGATGACTTAGAACCAACGAATCCTTCTAAATCTGGAAATTAAATTGAACCAATCACATAGTTAAATTATGAATTATGAAGTGATTAAAATAATTGCCAAATGCCTATTTAAATTAATTACACCGATGAAATGATTGCCCAAAAATGAATACTCAGAATGTACTTAGATTAAAGACAGCAACTTAAAGAAATGAAGAAGCTTGCTATTATTATTATTCTAACGAAATTTTAAAAAAAAAAATTTAATGAACATATTTTGCAGTAAATGAATGAATCACAACCCACAAAATCTTATGAAAACTAGAAATAAAATGGATTAACATGCACAAAAAATTCCAGAATTCAATAAATGATTAGTCACTCTTTAAACCTAAATTAAGTGTCTTGAGTGCATTGAAAACATTCAGAATTAGAAAAGTGATTAAGATCACTCTCTATATCTATTTATGTGGATTAATTAGCACATAAAGATTATTGTCAATCTGTTATGTATTGCAAAAAATTGAAGAACGGAATTACAGTGAAATAAAAGATTACTTACCCAAACTAAAGATTAAAATTTCAGTGCTTATTTTGGCCTAATTTAATTCTGTTTAAAGCTGTTATAAATGATAAACTTCAGAAATTAAATTAGTGAAAAGCAAGCCTAAAATTGATTTTAGAACAATTATAAACCTTAGACTAAGAAAATTTAGAAATCTGGAAATAGCGGATAGCAAGGTAAGCTTCAGATTTCTAAGGGCAAAACAAAAAATTAAAGAAAATTTTTAGAGGGTTTTTGGATGATGGTTTGGGAGAGTACAAGTGCCTTCAAATCATTTAGCTAAATTCCGAGCACAATTGTTTACTAGTGAAGGCCATGGGGCACCCTTTTTGCATGAGTACTGCTCCTAGACTGGGACACAACGTGCCACATTCCAATACAAAAGTCTTTGTGAAATCAAGTACTGCTAAGACTGATGTGGTCCACAGATTCTTTTAAAAAGCTGAAAAGCCCTGCTTGGCAGCCTCAGTCCAAATAAAACCATTCTTTTTTAGTGGGGCTATTAATGGAACAGCAATCTTCCCATAATTTTGCACAAACTTTCTATAGTGACTTGTGAGCCCTAGGAAGCCACAGAAGCTTTTCAGTGTTTTGATTTGTGGCCAATCCTGGATAGCCTCAATTTCCTTGGAATCCACTCACACCCCATGTTGACTAACAATGCGAGCCAAGTATTCGACCTCAGAAGCACCAAAAGCAAATTTGGACCACTTGAGAAATAATTGATTGTCCCTAAGTAGTTGTAGTACTTTATCAACATGTTTGACATGTGCCTACCAATTTGCACTATAGATCAAGATATCATCAAAGAATACTAACACAAAGTGGTGTAGGAAGGGTCTAAATCTAGTTCATGAGGCTCTGGAAGGTGGATGGAGCATTGCAAAATCTAAAGGGTATCACCAGGAACTCGTAATGGTCTTCATGTGTGGCGAAAGCAGTCTTGGGGATGTCAACTTCATTCTGATTTGGTGGTATCCATAGCTAAGGTTGAGTTTGGTGAAAAACATGGCACCATGAAGCTCATCTAGGAGGTCATCAATCACTAGAATTGGGAATTTGTCATTTATTGTCAGCTTATTGAGAGTACAATTTTGGGCACATGCGCAACACACCTTCTATTTTCAGGACCACGAGCATTAGTGATCAATAAGGACTAGTATTGGAATGTATGGCACCTGCCTCCAACAGTTTATGAATAATCTTTTCAATTTCATTCTTTTGTGCAAAAGGGTGTCTATGAGGACACACATTTGGTGGTTTATTACATGGGATCAGAGGAATACCATGATCATGTTGACCTCATGTAGGGGGTAAACTAATCGATGTATCAAATACCTAATAATGTTTGTTCAAAACCTTTTGCAAGTCAGGGTGGATTTCTTGTACAGGACTATCCATAACCTGTAGGCTGTATGGCATCTAGTTGGGCAATAATGCCAGAGTGGCATTTCTTAAATAACTTTTGCATACAATGAGAGCTTAAGATTTCAAAGGAGCCTAACTTAAGCCCTTTGAGGGTGTGTGTATGAGCCTCTTCAGTAAAGCTCAGGTATAATTCCTTGAATTCCATGGTGACTAGCCCCAAGGTGTATACTCATTCTTCCACCAAAAATATATCAAAAACACCCATATCTATCGTGAACTTATGAGATTTTAGTTGATAGTCCTCTAGTAGGACTCTCACATTTTAACATCTGCGTCCACATTTCAACATACCTCCATTAATTATCATAATTTGAAAGTTTTGGTTTGGATGGCCATAGCTATGGGATTCTTTAGCCACACGCTTGTGAGTAAAATTGTGGGTGTTGTCACTGTCAACCAAAACAATCATTTTTTTGTGCTTGATGTAGCCAAGAAATTTCAGGGTTTGAGGAGCGAAAATGCCAGATAAAGCATCAAGGGAGATTTGGGGTTCATCCTAATGAACTTTGGACTCTTTGTTTGCCTATATGCTAGGGTCAGTGTCAGCTACCTTTTACTCAAGGGTATCTTCCATAGTGATTTCTTCTAATTGGGTGGGAGAGGTGACATCAATTTGAAATAATTTTTGTTATTTATATTTATGACCTAGGACATACTTCTCATCACAATTATAGCAGTCGTTGATGCTCTACCATTTCTGTTGGACCGCTAAAATTTCAAGGGCTAAGCAAGCAAGGTGTTTAGGGGAGTGGCTTGTGAAGGGTAATTACGAGGCATGAAAGAGGGTCATTTGGCTTGTGCATTGATTATTGTCTCTACTTCTTGAGCTCGCTAAGAGGTCTCCAACTAGGTAGAAGGTTTCTACATCCTGACTTGTGCTATAATATCCTCCTTGAGGCCACTAATGAAACATTCTTTATAAAAAGAATCAGTTAATCCCTTTGTATGGATTGTTAATTGTTCAAAGGCTGTGATAAATTCTCTCATTGAACCTATGTGGCGCAACTTGGTCAACCACCCCAGATAGTGAGTATCTCGCTCAAAACGAGCATGGATGGCTTTAACAGACTAACTTTATACTATGTATCCACCTATGTCATTGGGAGCGGGGAGTGGGGAGTGGGAGTGGAGCAAAAAGTGAAATTTTCAAAAGCTCTCGTTTCAGGAGCGTTTTTTATATGGTATATATTTTAACATATTTTGATGGATTTATATCTAAAAAACATGTAGGATGTTGAATTAGCTATAGAAAACATGGATTAAACCATATAATATCAATCATCTAGTAGTTATAACTTATAACATTGTCATCAAATGATCAACCATAACAACTTTTATAGGAGCTTGGCAAAGAAGGGAAGTACCATAACATTGTCATCAAATTATCAACCTAGTATAGGAGCTTTTAGTATAGGAGAGGTAGGGAGCACCTTAGGAGTGCACTCCCAAAACTGGGAGCATTTTCGGAGCAAGCTTTGGGAGCAGGAGCAAGGGGGGGGTGCTCCCCCACAGCAAAGGTATCCACCATAGGCTTTTTTATGCCATTCTCACCATTGCCAACATTCTAGATCCAAGTAACACACCCACTCTAAGTTTCATTATGTCATCAGTAATGCCATGTTGAGAAAAGTAGTGTTCCATCTGTGTGACCAAACTAGCGGGATCAAAACCCTTTCAGCGACTGGAAAAAGCCCTATGTAATTTTCTCTGGGCTAAACCTAATAAGAGACCTGATATGAATTGACCTAGTTGGGAACTATGTTGTACCCCTCAAGAGTTTGGACGAATGGGGGTCATCAAAACCATAACGCATGTGCAAATGTTGTATGCCAAGTGGGTGATTAGGTTGTCGAAGGAAAGGAAGATTGGAAAATCCTCCGTACACCATATCAAGCAAGGGTCGCCACTAGATTAAAAGACATGGCAAGGAATTTATTATCAGACTATTTTGTTAACCTACTCCAAGGGTCTATATTTTAGGCACATTTGTTGTGCAAGGTATTTGGAAGGCCTAGGAATCACTAAAACCCTTCCTAGCTTGGAAAGAGTTGTCCCTCACGACTAAGTTGTCGTTTAATGAGCTCTACCACATGGAATCATTGTTGATCTTATTTGGGAGGAAGCCTTTAGCTGAATCTTCTTCTCAGCCCCAGCCCTAAAGTTATTTAGATGGAACATCCACTCTGCCAATGACATATTTTATATGCCTACCCAGACTTGGATTTTGTGGCTTGGCTTGAAGAAAAAAAATTGTTGGGTATTCTTAACAAAATAACTATGGACTAAATGCAAGGGCTCATCCCGAACAACTTACGGCTTAAACTTGGCCTTTCACAGCTCACACCTAGTGATGCGATTGGAAATGGGGCAAGGCCACTACCTTCACTCATTACAAGTCAGACATGGGATACAAGTAATTATATTCCAAGCTCTATTTGTAAAACCAACTCAACAAGATCTAGTGCTTGCAATCAAAACAAAAACCTTGGTTACTCTAGCTCGGCAATATATGAGAACCTATTGTTGAACCTAGAAAGGTTTTTTTCACCTAGGACCTTATGGTAGGGGGACTCCCAGTTGATAGAAGGTTAACTTGCTTAAGGGTTCATAAATTGTGCTATCCTTATTATGGGATAGTTGAAACCTTGAAACACCTCTTCTAGTTTTGTCCACTTTCTAGGAAGGTTTGAGCCTAGGTCGGGTCTGTGTGCCAACATTTTTTGCTTGCCTCTCTCCCTAACAAGCTACCTTATTAGGAGACCATCTTCCTTAGGTAGTAGAGTTTCACGCCGCTTGGATGCTTGTCAAAGTTGAAGTGTTATTTTGGATTTGGAAGAAACAAACTAATGTTTTGTTTAACGATGTTGTGTCATCTCACCAATTCTCGTGATACAATGTGTTACTGGGCAAATTAGCAGGGCTAATTCCTAGTAAGCAAAAATAAGATCAGTGACCCAATGTCACCTCGGTCACCATTCTAACTTCTTCGGAAGTCGAAACCTCCAAGGATAAGTGTCCTTATGGAATCCTGTAGAACACTAAGACAACCACGGAAAATATATTCTCTATGCAATTTGTAGTTAGACCAATGCCTATATGGAGTCAAGTGCATTCAACTTCAACGAAATGTAAGAACGTATACACATGTACTACAATAATCAATGCTGGATCAAAAGACTGAATTGACAACACACTGCAATCATTAACCAAATAGGCATTTGGTCATAGTTGTCACTGTCATTCATTAATCAAATATAAGCATACACTCATAACCAATTATAACTATTAACTAACATAAGACCAATCCAACCTCAATAAGTGCAAGAGAATGAACCTATACGTTTAGCCCAAGATTGTTAATTGTGAAAGACCATTCATCACA
This sequence comes from Larix kaempferi, assembly GCA_027924585.1. Taxonomy (NCBI): domain Eukaryota; kingdom Viridiplantae; phylum Streptophyta; class Pinopsida; order Pinales; family Pinaceae; genus Larix; species Larix kaempferi. The sequence continues at coordinate 23,022,016 of BSBM01000017.1, read as the reverse complement.
TGAGCAATCAATATTACTAACACAAGTGTATATCAGCACTGAAGTTTTCCAACAGATGTCAGTCAAATAAGGAATAATCAGCATTCACTATATAGATATCCAATGAGTACCTACACAAGTTTAATTCAGATCTGTAGGTAATAGCAGCAGAAAATGTAATTTTCAGATATGAAAATCAGACCTTGTTATAGGATACATCAGTGTTAAAACCTTACCAACAAAATAATGTTACAATGTTTGCACTAGTAAGAAAACTAACTCAGAAAAGGCAACACTACTAACATGAAATAAAAAGCTAACCCAGGCTTTTTGTTTACAGTGCAGATAAGGGCAACATTAGGATACACAAGAGCTGCCCAAAAGGATTGAGGCCAAAGGGAGAGAGAGAAGAGGGCACGGATGGAGCAGCAGCAAAAGAGGGGGGCTCGGACTGTGGCTAAAGGAGCAACAGAGAAGAAGATAAAGGCTGCGGGTATGGAGCCTCGGAAGGTAAGGAAACTAGGGCCAGTAGGTCAGCGAAGAAGGAAAGGGGGAGTAATGGAGGAAAGGCCACGGATTAGGGCAGGGAAAAAGGGATGGAGGACAGGTCCGAGGGTTTGCAGCAGTAGCAGGCATGGAGAAAGAGGCCAGCGAGGGGGGGAGAATGGAAGGCCGAGGGTATAGGAGAAGGAATGGAGGGAGGCCGAGCAAGCTGGGAGGGAGGGCGAAGGGATAGGAGTGGCAAAGAAGCAAGTCGTAGGGGTTTAGGGTCCTGCAGCTAGGGTTTTTTATGCACAGAAAAAACAAAAAATGGGGTTTTAATAAATTAGAAGATGTAAATAACTTAAATTCAAACCTACAAACAAGAAATAGAAAACTTACAAAATAATACTTACAACATATACTCCACTCAAAAATTTAAGTTTATGGTATAGATGAACAATTAGGGTTTAGATGGATCAACCTAACCTAGGGCTTCCTTAGAGGAATAACCCTTCCTTGAGATGGTACTTGCCTAGTTTGGCGAGCCAAAGACTTCTCCAACAACTTCTAGGGTTAGTTGTGAGAAATTTGGTTAAAACAAACCTAGGAGACCTAAGCTCAAGCCTTCTTGGCTAGGGCAACAAAATACTGAAATTTAACTAGCCTAGGGCAAAAATGCAGCATTACAACCACCATTCAAACCTTAGACAAGCATGGTTTCAGCATTTAGCAAAAAGACATCAAGAGAGAAAACTTAGATACCTTTCTGTGCATGTGTCAAGCAAACAACTCTTTGCAATCACCCAAGCAAAGTGGAAGAAACAAAGATGCTCCAAAGATAAATCCCCAAAACTAGCTTCATACATTCATCCTCAAGGAAGTGCGCACCTCTCCAAAATGCCCAAGGAGGTGGAAATTAGAAAAATAGATTTTATCCCATGTCTTGTTATCTTTTTGAAGTGAGGTGAAGGTAAATTTATACCCTCCTCACATTCACTTTACACAAAATAAGGTCAATTTAATATTTAAAAATGTCAACTTAAAAATATAACAAAAATAATATAAAATAATCGTCTGAGTGGGTGAAATGGGACATTTTCCCCAGTATTCACCCCTGAATGTCAAAAATGACTGAAATAACCACATCGGATGGAACTGAAGGCTGAGATGGGGAGGGGAGGTCATCATACCCCACTAACCCCATGAAATAGTGAAAAGCCCTCAACGCCCCCCCCCTCAAAGCAAACACACTGCAGCCATGAGAATATGACATCATCTTTTGTGGAGGCCACGGAGAAATGGCGCTGGTGCTCTGGAGTAGCAGGAGGGTGCAGAAGGAGACCTAGGTCAATGTCATAGGCCCCAGTACTGAAGGAAGATATGCCACTAGCGTAAAAGTGATGGGGAAATCATGTGATCCAATGACCCATCCTTGGGGGGCCCGGACACCAACCTCAAGGTTTCAAACCCTTTTATAAGGCAGTCAGCAGTTCCATTAAGCCATTGTACCCCCAGGAGGGATTCAGAGGATCTAGCCATGACCCCATCCATAAAATGTGGCTATATCGCCCCCTCCAAGTCAAAAAAAAGGTTGCCATCTCCCTGGGGTGTATCCGGAACATGCGCTGGTACTTGTATCACGTAACACAATGCAACTCTAATATGTGCCAATTTAATTACCAAATTGAGGTAAAGTCTACTCCAATACATCTATGAGGTAAGAGTAGCCTAGAGCACTCTTCCTTCCTAGGTGATTTATTTTGTGAGCAAGGCCATCTAAGAATTTCTTAGTGACTCCATTGCCCTAAGGTTTGAAACTAGTCTTTCTTTCTACCAATCATCCATAACAGTAAAAACCCAAAAAATCTCTAAACCCTTTCTTTTATTTATTGTATTGAAAAATAAATAAAAATACAAAAAAAAAAAAAATTTAAGTGAAATCTACTAACCCTAAGGCTAAACCCTTATAGATTTCACATAGGTTAGATCTATATAGTTTTATTGAATATCTTGGGGTAGATATATCTTAAAATCTGAATTATTCCTCATAGAGAACATTTAAAATTCAGAATTTTACTAATTACTCATTGTTTATTGCCATAAAATATTTTATTTCGAGTAATTATAAATTTATAAATATGGAAATTGCATCTAGTATTTTATATTTCATTTTCAGATTTATATGTTGGAGACTTTATAAGAAAAATCATAAATTTAATTAGGGTTTCATTGCATATTTTAGAATTCAGATTTTTCTTAGTTATTTCATGCGTCTTAAAAGTTTATGAGCATTTTCTTGGAGTAATTATAAAATTTCTACAATCTGAAAATTCGCACTAAAATCATATATTCAAAATTTTGTAACTCATAAAAATACATTGGCTTATCATATATTTTTTGAGTTACTTAGGGTAAATTTCTGTAGCAAATTTCAGCAAACATTTCATTTTATTTTTGCAGATATTTGTTGGGTAAAGTGCATATTTTTCAAGTGTTTCTGGAAATTACATAAATTCTCTACAATTTTAGGCCTTTCCAGAATTGTATTTCCTTTTGTTACTTCACATACAACAATTACTAAAGACACAAGAGTATATTGGTTCTCACGAGTCACAACTAACCCTTTGAGCATAATCACTAAGAAATCTAATCTAGGTTGTTCGTTTGATTCATTGTTATTCATCATCAATCAGCAATTAGATTTATTATTAAGTGTGATTATCTCTTGTTTTTCTAAGCCAATTAAGTGTCACTTCAAAGTTGCTTATCGTATTATTAGTTTAGTTGGATGATTAAAGCAATAAATTTACATAGATAAAACTAATCATCCTTGTACCTAATACAAGCTCTAAAGATTTCCCCTTAGACAATGTAGTACGTCTTGGACTAATTCTTAATCTCAATCATAATTGTTACATTATCTTGTGAATTAGTAATAAGCCTTTTCCTTGCTTCTAGCTTACTTTCATATCTATTTAAAGCAATTTCTCTTTGAATCTAGTTCTACTATTGTCTATTGTGTTAAGTAGATTCATTGGTTGAGCATTTATTGTGAAGTAGCCATGGTACCCGTATCGGGGGGTCGGGCAGGCGTACCAATACCAAGTACCCATACCGTCGTACGATGTATGGGAACGGGTACCTCTAAAAGTACCGTGGAAGTACTTGGTACTTCACCTAAGTACTTGGTACTTAGTTAATGGATAGCGGGTAATTGTAATCCATAAAAGCCCAAGTACCGCGAGTTTGGGTACTTCCAACCTTCCATTTGACCCCCATGGACTTGAAAATCGATTTTTTTTTGGTTTTAAAGTGAGTAGGGGCTAGGGGGATGGTGGGGCCCTCTCCTACATACATGAAAACGCAAGCATAAGGCTCACTAAGAGCTCAACCCCTTTATTTTGTTTTTTTTCCATGTGCTATCAAGGTTGGAGGCTGCTGTTCATTTGTGAGTTGAGACCAAAATCCCTATTTTTCAGTATTAATGCATCATTGTTGATGATAAATATGTCTAATTTGTTGTCTAGATCAGTTCATTGCATGCACAATCAACTTTCATTTGAGGAAGCAGTATCTCCGTGATTTTCTTATTATGTATTATTTTCAAGTTATTGCGCAGGAAATAGAAAGAATAAATATCACAATATTGAAATAATTAAAGGGACATTTGTTTTTGTCTTTTGGAACCTAACGTTTTGCCAAATTAGCTATATGGTGATATGGTAGTCTTAAAACTTTTCCATTGAGTTTGCATATAAGATTTGTTGAATGACTTCCCCATCCATAGCATTTATTCTAGGCTAAAAGCTTTGAAATGTTCTTTGGATTTAATTTGCACCAGTGTCTCATTCATGGCACTGGGCTTCTCTTGGTTGAGGAATTGATGCATGACTGTTGCTATTGTAAATAGTCAATCCAAATGTCAAAGCCAAATGGTGATCACTGCATTTAGGATTTATCGAGTTTGATAACATTTCAAATTTGCTTCTTTCCAAAATATTTTCAAACAGCAAATATTCATGTTTGTTTAGCATTTTGCTTCCAAGTCTGTGACTCAAACTCATAAAATTTATCGTGAATTCTAAATTTCTAATGGATGGAATGGTGATGTGTGGAAATAGAGTGCATTGCATTAAATTTTTGGATGTGGTATGACAATGGACTCATGGAGTCATGGACATATATAATGCTAATTATTCATATCAATATCAATATTGTTGCCGCCAGATCAGCACACCTGGTTAACGCAGCAAAAAATCTTTGCTACTGCTCGATGTGCCCTTGGGGGCAAGTCTCTAGTCAAGGCTGTCACCTGATCTTAACTCCTCCGTTTAGGAAAAAATCCCAACGAAGCCAAGGGGGGTAGTCCCTAAGGAATGTTTCTAAGGTCTTTAGAAATTCCAGTGAAATAGTTAAAAGGTGTTTTATGGTTTTAGGAATTTATTAGGGTGTTGATTAGAAAGGTTCCAAGATATATTTGCAACGAAATTAAAAATGCTTTCACTAGCATAAATTGAAATAACTGCCAAAATAAAAGCACGATACTTGAGATGATAATAAGCAAATAAAAGTGCAAAGGACTAATGCCTTATGGAGTCAATACAGTATAATAAGTAATGTTGAATGAAAGGGAAATGTTGTGCAAATGTCTCTTGGTTAATTTTAGATTATTATGGTATGAATCTTGTTTAGGGAAAAAAGGGGGAACTCGCGAGAGACCGTCGGGTACAGGGAGGAATGTCCGTAAATTTAGAAATCGGTGGCTCCGTACAAGGACATGTGGGCTGGAACGAAGTCTCGAGAGCGGTGTTCAACACTACATCAACAAGGATGTAGTCTAATTGGTGCTCCGAGGTTGTCTCCTAGTGGTTCCCCGCGTCCTTAGTCAGAATTTCCCCACACAAAATCCAATCGAAGTGTCGGATTTTCACTTATCTTAAAAGGGAGGTTGATTTTATTGATGAGTATTAAGTTAAGTGTGAAAAATTAAGTAGTGCCTCCAACTGCTTTTGGTATCCCACAGCTCAGACGAACTGCTGGTGGGTAGAGCATAAGCAGTGTAGGCAAATGATTTATTCCAATTGAAGAAAGACCATTGTACTCTCCGATAGAGAGTGCTCTTGACCTGCTTTCCAGTGAGGTTCAAGAGACTTTGGATTCATTTTATTTAACAATGTTATATTAAAGCAATAAAATTCAAATCTAGAAAGCAAATTGCACTCTCCGACAGAGAGCTCTCTTGACCTTCTTTTCAACAAGGTTCAAGAGAGTTTGGGTGAATTTTAGGTAGATTATATCAAACTTGAAAAAATAGATCTAAGTAATGAAAACTAATCTAGTGTATCAAAGAGACAACTCTAACTATCTATTCTACTTGCAGGTATGAAGCAAATGAAATGACAGGGTGATACAGGCTTCCCCCAAATGGGGGAAGAGGTTTTGCGGGAGCCATAATCCCGCTTGCTCTTTTATTAAACTTTAGAAAGTTTTGAATAGGTTGATCTTTGAAGGCACAAAAAAAGAATATGGGATATGAAGAAGGGGGAGAAAGAGGGTTTGTGCCTTCAAGCCTTTGGCTTTTAATGTTCTTTGCTAGCTTCTTTGCCCTTTATGCTCTTCCTGAAAAGACAGAAAAAACTCAACAAAGGCTATGTTGTCCGCCGAGATGCACACCAGCAGCAGAAATCTTCCGAAAGTTGTTCCCTCACTACAAGTGGGGAAGGTGTGGCCTTGGGGGCAAGCAATGAGCCAGGTACTGTCACCTGAATCCCAGCTCCTCCGTTTAGGCTAACTCCTAATGAAGCCAAGGGGGTAGTCCCTACAAAGACTTTAACTATGGCTCAATGTGTTTTTTAATGTTTTTAATGTGTGGTGATGCGGATGGGTGTTGTTTAGGAGTTTTGAAGATGAAAGACACAATAACACTTTGAATAAGACACAAGATAACGCAATCCACATTGCAAGATATAGATCACAACAGAGTATGAAGACTTGGAAATTTTAAATAGCATCCACAATATGATTCAAGATATATTGATCAACAGTTCGAATTAAGGTAATACATATATGTTTTGAAGACCAGTGCCTTATGGAGTCAAACAAATATAGTGCTTGGGGATGCTGAAATGTAAGTCTCGATAGTAGCTGTTTGTGAGATCGTTGTGCAAATTATCTTGGTAAATTAAAAGTTTTAGTGGTCTTGACTATTAGGATAAGATCAACAAGGCAAGCAAAGAGACCGGAAAGTTGTACTTTTAGTGGCTATTCACGGTGATCTGACGAACGGTCCAGTTATCAAAAGGATAAGTGTACAATGTTTAAACCACCCTCGAAGTCTGAACAACGGCACTCCGGCTCCACCTCCCAGAATAGCACTTTAAGTATGTATCAAAGGCAACGCCGGTTAGTTGGTTGTGGGGTGAAAATTTTATTATGTTATAGAAGTTTATCAAATCTAACACCTTTTTGAGTACTAGCCCAACTCTTTCAAGTTGGCAGAGCATACGGGTGTGAGATAGCAACCAAGATAAATTATTATGGGGATGTGAGTTGAAAGTTTTTATTATTACTTAAGCACATAGTTTAGCTCTTCGACAGAGAATGCTCTTGACTTTGTCTTATGACAAGGTTCAAGAGACTTATTTAATCTATTTACCTAATGCAAAGGGAAATGCAAACTAAATGTGCTCTCCGACAGAGAGTGCTCTTGACTTGGATTACTGCAAGTTCAAGAGGCTTTGTTGTTTATTAGAATAGAAGCAGCTTGCATGTGAAAAAAAGTACACTTTCTAAAGTAAACAAATGATTGAAAAAAGTAAAAAGTACACGCTTTCTCAGGCCAAAATTAACAATTAACCATGAAATAAACAACAAGGTGGGATCAACCTTCGAACAAGGTGATCACTAGAACCGCTAGTCCTGAAAACCTTCAAGCTAGCTAGATGTCCGCAAGGATGCTAACGGGGAAAGAGAAGTAGCCACAAAACTATGTGGCACTTGGGATGAAATCCCAAGATTACTATCTCAAGTCAAGACTTGGAAGAGAGTTTAATCTAAGTACAGAAATAAACTTTAATCTAGAAAACTTGAAGTAAAACTAACTAAAGCTTGCATGAAACAAATCTTCCCCAAATGGGGAAGGAGAAACAATGTGTGGGAGGCCTTATCCCACCTAGCCTTTTTATTAACTGAGTTACAATTGCCTTTGGGAATTCAACCCTTGGAAGATCTTTTAAGAGAAATAAACACTATCGAAACAAACTTTTAGGAGCCCTTAATGGCTTTTACAAAGGAGAGTGATTTTAGATCTTCATGGTTATCATTCTCTTCACTGATTTTGGATCTTCTTATTTGGTTCCGTTTTCCTCTTGGATTTTGCTCTTCTTCCTCTTTGAATCTTGTTTTTTCAAGTCTTTCTTCTCCTTCAAAGTACCTGCACAAGCTTAAATCACTAAACAAGGCACCCTTTAACGTTAGAGAAAACCAAATAAACCTTGAAACTAGCTAAGACTAAGATCTAATCTATGTGCCAAATCTTTTTCCAATGCAAGCTTTTAAGATTTTTTAAAATGAGATCTAAACTAACATGCAACTAACAATCCTAGATGCAAATTAAATGAGATCTAAGTATCAAAAAATAACTAAACACAAACTAGATGCAATTAACTTCTAAACTAGAAAAGAACTAGATACTAAATTTTGAAAAAGAAATGCAACTATTTAATTAACAAACTCTAACTACTAACAAGTCTGTTTTTATGATTTTTTTTATGTGTTTTTTAGGGCAGATTTGAAGAGGAGACGAGAGGAGGAGTAATGGAGAGAGCTGGTCAAAAAATGAGGGCAGCGAGTGCAAACTGAAGAGATGACAGAGTTTGAAAGGGAGCGAAAGCAAAGAGAAAAGACTAGAAGGGATTTGAAGGCTTAGAACGAGAGGGAATGAAGGTCAAAAGGTAGGGTTGCAGCCAACAAAGTGGGATGCACACAGTCAACTAGAAGGGCTGCAAACAGTCAACTAATGGGCAGCGGACAGCCAACTTAATGGGCAACGAACAATCAACAAAGGGAAGGGAAGAGATCAAGAAGAAGGTAGAAGATTAGGTCGAGAGGAAGATAGGCTAGCAAAATCAAAGGGGAAATACTCAAGGAGAAAATGGAGGGCTTGAAGAAGAGAAAGCCTAAGGTAACCAAGGTAAAATAAAGTTTTGATGGATGGAAAACTTGAGAAGAGCTCTTCCTAGCCTTCTTAAGATGAAAGATTTTGAGACTCTTGTAGATCCTGCAACCACAAAATGTTAGGTCAAGACTTGAAGATGAAGCATGGGTTTGATGCAACCGAGCTCTTACCCTCCTTCACTTTGACAACACCTAGTCACAACCATACAACTCAAACAACAAGTGAGATGAACAATGCTAGTATGCTAGAAAGATCAAGATTAAATCAACAATTTGTATAACCGACTACTCATGTCCATTTAGATCTTGATAAATTTGCATAAATAACCAACTTGAACTGCAAAGGGTTACTCTATTGTGCTAAAAATAGCCCTCACAAGCTAGCAATTAATCAACTACTATGCATAATTGAGAGATGGGTTTAGAGAAGATGTCACCTCAACAAGAGATGAATTCACACCAACAAATGAGAGCTCATGGACCTCCAAAGTCGAAATCTTTATTCAAAATGTGAAGCAAAAGCTATTAAAAAATGTGCAGAGTAATCTTGCATCAAAGTATCCATGTGAAGAGAGCTCAAAGAGCCTCTACTTATACAAAAACCAAATAGCTTTACAGCCCAAAATCGAATTGGCACAAGAGAAGCCAATAGCCCAATCAACACAAGTCGAACTCCAATCAAACCATGGCTTGGAATGAATCACAAATAACAAAGTCGAGCTCTTGGTAGGTGAATGGGGAGGTGGCCTCCACCTTGGCAAGGCGCCCCCCATTCCAACTTTGGAACAACCACCACTCCAATACGAATGTGGCAAGTGTGAAAACGTGGACAATGAGAGAGGAATGCGTGAGCTTTGAGGAGATTGACGTGAGCTTGATGGTGATGATTAATTCGAGTTACAATCAATGCAAGGGTGAGTGCAATGGGATCCAAGCCATGACATTCAATGCAATCTCAACAATCCATCCATCTTTTGCCACATAGCCAAATCGTATTTGCACATGAAGGAGCCGTACGATTTAAATGGCTCACGTCATTCTCTCTTAGAAATATTCCAAACTTTATTTAAAACATGTGCTTCTAACCTTAATGTGGTCGTACACCATATTAAAATCCACCTCAACCTTTAAAAAATCATTTTTTAATGTTTTTTGGACTTATTTGATTTTTGGACTCAAGTGCATTTTCACCATTTTTAGCAATTAAGTGCCAAAATGATGCATTTTTAGCCAAAACTGCTCCTGGGGTGACGTAATTGCCCAGAATCTGAGAAATGAAGGTGCTAGGGTAAAGAGAACGCTCTGAGCATCAAGGCGAGCCTCCCCACGCCGAATTTCATCTCCGGATGAGGTTTTTATCACTTTTTGAAATTTTTTAATTAAACCATTAAAAAATGGTCTAATTTATGAAAAAAAATTTATTCTTATCCAACGAAACTCCTAGGGGACATAGTGCATGTTCATACGACTCAATCGAGATGGCTAACACGTAAAAAATCCTAGACACAAGACTCTAATAACCACCTTAGGTTTTGACCACCATGGGAAATACTCCAGCTTTGGATGGTTGAGTGAAAAACTCAGCGATTATACGCCACTGATGGGTAGCGCATAATTCCTAAGGAAAAAACACTCTAGAGTATCCCCCAAATGGCTAAACCTACGGATAGCCAAGTCTTTTATAAAAGGACCCCGTTTAAACCAACTTTTTACATTTTCCCCATGGGGGTATGAACATGCAGTTATTACAAATGGGGCAAAATTGCCCTGAAAAATGACTTCTGAACACTGATGATGAACATGAATCATGTTCATGAAACTGGCGGCTCATGAGAAATTCAGCTATTTGTACAAAATAGGTGATAACAGGTTGGTTATAGTTAGGCTTTGTTAGTTTATAAAAAAAAATGATACAATCTTAGAGCTCGAAATACAAATCTAACGAGATAAAAAGAGGTTTCAAGAAGCTAAGACTCAAGACTAAACTTGAGAGATTCGCCCTCGCTCAAACTTTGTGGACAGAGAAGGGTTTCGCTCAAGTTTAGGAAGGGAAGGGAATAGATCTACTTAGGAAAATGTAACTTGAAAAATACTACATCTAAAAGCTACAGCGAATAGAAAGAGAATGATAAACACTTGAAATTGCAATCTATTCTACTGGAGCGAATAGGTTAGAAGATGAAGCTATGCCTTGCTCAAATCGCTCTTAGTAAACAGAAAGGGAAAGAGAGATAGTTGATGTAATTTTGAAGAGAGGGATGAAGCCCCTTTATGCCATAGCTTGCATTGGTGTTGCTCTTTTGAAGGAACCTAAAACAAAAGTGTAAGTAAAAGCTGCCCAAAATGTAGAAGCTTCAACCGAGTTCTAGTCCTTATGGGCTTTGTGATCTGCAGCTTAATAAACAAACTCACAACAAAGATAAGTAGATCTAGTGTGTTAGCAATAAAAGAAAACTGAAGAGCCTAAATACAACCGAGTATTGTCGACTACTTCTAGATCTCTAAAACTCTTTCACAAATAGACAAGTTGACAGCTACAAATGTCTATTCAAATCAGTAAGCTAGATCTACAAATAAATGTAGGCAAGAAAGAAATAAGTACAATGTCACCTCATGAAAATCACCACATTTGCTCAAGATGGTCCTCCAAAGTCTTCAACAATATATTAAATATGATCAATACTTTACAAACTGGCAGAGGTTCTATGCATCCACACTAATGTTTTGATTGGAGCATGAACCCTACTTATATAGCCTCTCAAGGGAGAGAGGTCGAACTCATGAGGGCATGCGAATTTGCATGAGACGAAGGAGCCAATCCCATGATTCGTGGTGATTGGAGCTAATGGAGCGTTGAAACTTGAGTGGGTTGGTATGATGGATGAGGTGGCTGCCACCTCATGAGAGGGGCGCCCCTCTCCATTGTAACTCTCGCCCAATGCATAGGAATACTCGCCCACCACTTTGGACTTCTCGCCCACCATACGTGAACTCTTGTGGAGCGACGCCCATCACATGAAGGAATCCGTACTCCTAAATTAAAATTCAAACTTTGACTTTCTTCAATCCAAAAATGACGCTTTAGTAATGAGATGTATTCGCCTTCCTCGTAATTAAATAATGCCACTCTTTCCAAAATGAATTTTTTAATCATTTTGTCTTTTTTTATTTTTTGTCATGGTGCATTTTTGGATTTTTTAGCATTAAAATGCCAATTTGATGCATCTTTAATGAAAAATGCTCCCAGAGGCGACGGTATCACCTGGAACATGAAGAAAGTGAGCACTAGGGTAAAGAGGGCGCTCTGAGCGTCAAAACGAGCCTCCCCGCGCCAAATTTTGCCTCTAGACAACACCTTTATTACATTTTCAAATTTTCCAATTAAACCATAAAAAATGGTCTAATTTATGGAAAAAATCATTTTCTTCGGAATCGACTCAAACTCCTAGGGGACCTAGTGCATGTCCATACGACTTAATACTGATGGCTGGCATGTAAAAATACATAGACACATAGGCTTTAATAACCCCCCTAAGATCAACCACCATGGAAAATACTCCAGCTTTGGAGGTGTGAGTGAAAAACTCAGGAATTATATGCCACTAAAGCGCAACGCATAATTCCTAAGGTAAAAACACTCTAGAGTATCTCCTTGACAGAAAACCCTAACGTAGGCCAAGCCTTTTACAAAATAATCATGCTTAGACCAACTTATTACAATTCCCCCAAGGGCGTCTAGACATGCAAATTGTACAAAGGGCCAAAAAATTTTGGCTTGATGGATCTCAGAACACTGATGATGAACAATTTGATTGTTCAAGTCTTCAACGGTTCACTCGGAATCCACTAAGTGCAATTTAGTGGATAACAAATATCATATATGTAATTTGAATTAATGTGCAATGCCAATGTCAAATGTGTGTTACTTGTTGAAAACTTAATATATTAATATAATAAAAACTTGAAAATTATATATATATATATATATATAGTACTCCGACGTACCCAGGTACCCTATTTCAAAAAGTGGCATCCCCATCCCTGTACCTGTACCCGTACCCATCCCAGTACCCTGGCTACTTAGATTTATTGTTATTGCTATATATTACATGGTATTTCAGCTTCTACTGAGTGCACAATCTAACATTGCCTTTATTTTCATAGTACTTAGTCTAGACTATGGATAACTCTAATTGTTATATATTCCATCTAGACTTTAATAAAGAAATAATCAATTAATTCGGGCTACTTTGGGTTTAGAGTTAGGTCTAAAATGAGAGATTGAGTGTTCAGGTGATAGTGACATCCAACCTTGGTTGCCACCTAGGTTGTGGTAGTGGGTTGAGACTTTTCCCACTTACGTACAAGTTGGGCGGTAACAAGACTATTGGAGTCAAAGCCTATGACAAAGTGCCAGGGAAAGAGAGAAACAAATGCAAGAAGGAAGAAGAGGCCACACAAAACAAATCCACAAAAGCAAGGGTTGAATCTGAGGCCTCGGTCTCACATAGAATGTTTGGTAGTTGTTCCCCATCCCCCCTATTGTAGTGGATTCTAACCTATGTGTAGAACAATATCAAATTTCCTTGACCAAGTTTGCAGGGATGATGTGGTTTCAAAATTTACAGGTTTCTCTATGCATGTGGTGCACCATCTAATGTCCTTATCTTATTAAGTAAAAGTTGGGATGCAATAAGAAAAACAAAGTCCAAAAACACGTAAAGAAAATGAATGCTCTTGAAAATCAAAGGAACAATATAACAAAAGATACCTCACAAATTACCTGTAAGAGGTTGTAATGCAGCAAATGAGATGCGTTCTGTCAATCTTGGGAGAAAATCTTTATTGCAATCCAAGAAACCATCCTTTTCAGCCCACCTCAAAGAGTTCCAAAGGGGAGTCTGTAGTTGTTCATCTTTTGAGGTCTACCATCAGTAACAATTTATATAATTTCAGAACTGCCTTATATTCACCAAATAAAGATATTATTGACCAAGGAAAAGGTACAACCTACACAGGTAAAATTACTAAAAGTTACCTTTAGTTTGAGTTGAAGACGATGTAGATCTGCTAATGCCAGCTTTAGCTCTTCTACTGCAGCAATAACTGAAGCTGAATCCTTGGGCATTTCATCTTGCTTGGGTTCTACAATGCCTCTAAGGTAAGGTTCTGTCTACAATAAGATCGATCGCCGACAAAAGCACAGCAAGCAAACTTAAAAGTGTTACAGAATGCTATCTTCTCCATAGACAAGCAAAACTCTTAGAACTCGACCACTTAAACCATAATTACAATCGAACACATCTGAAGCCTAAGTGGCAGGATACAAATAATTTGGAAACTTCTTGTCTTATTGCACTAAGAGTAGTAAGGTGCATATACAGCCCAGATTTGTAATAAAAGAAGAATATAATAATAAAATAAACCAGCGTAGACCCATCTTAACCTGGATCATTTAAGCATCAATAGGTTTGTGCTTAGAATTATTTTTTATCCCTCTCAATGCTTAATAAATCTTGGGTTAAGATGGATCTACATTGGTTCTTATATCAGCAGTAAAATTATGTAAATATATATTTTGCATGTCCACGCCTAAATGTGTAATGTGCATCATGGGGAATAATTTTATGTGGAAATTTAATGTAATTAGTCAAATGAAATCAACATAACTATCTGAAACTGCCATTTCAGTATTTGGCTCTTTGAGCTTTTTCCGGTATGATTACTGCTATAACTAGAAGTTACATCTCAGAAAAGTTCATGTAACATATAATTAAATAAAAATGTAGGATGCTTACCTGAGTGAGAGTAACAATATTGACACGCCCAATTCCCCTTATAGTAACAAGGGCACCAATTTCAATCCGTTTTACCTACAGAACAATTCAAAGAACAAAATTTGAAAATTGGTTCAATTTTCCCCAAAATGGACCCCTTTCCAATTAAGGGAGGCAACAAGGCTCTTAACATCACACAGCAAGCATCAGAGTAGGCTGTGCCACTGTTCAGATCTCAATCAGGATTGACACTTTCAGAAAAAATGTAGATTCTATCAAGATCCTAGCTTATGTTGTGAGGGGTTAACCTTTCTGATTATGCTTTGGCTTCATGCTGTATAATTCTTGATGTATTCTTTCTTGTTCAGTAAGAAAATATAAGATGCATTTTCCAAAAAAAACTAACAAAATTGATAGCTACTAAACCATAATGCAAATATAAAGATAACTAAAAGATGAGGAAGACAGATCAGAGATTCAGATTTATTCGTTCTGAGATTTACATTCTCTATAAGAGTCAGGCACCCATAGCTGGCAGCAAAGGAAGCCATTGCAGAACTTCCAAAGTCAGCAACTGGATCTAAAACAAAGTGCACGAAGAAATTGTTACGTTTCTCCATTGCCTGCAATCAATTTAAATTTTAGACAGGTTAAGCACAGTAATTAAAATATTGGGAACTTAGTTGAAGCATGTCTTTGTTTTAATATCTGGGCTATGAGCTTTGGCTTTTCTGTATCAGGCTATCAGCACATAACTTAGTCTTTCTGTTATCAATATAGTATTTAGAAATTTGTGTACAGGACCAAAACTCCTTTTTTGAGCTTTCAGGCTCAAATCTACCTTTCTGTTTATTAATCCCCCATATTCTCAGCGCCGCTTGGGAGGTCCACACCCAAGATATTAGCGCATCAAAATAAATCTATTGAAATCAAAGTGGTAAAGATCCAGTTTGCAAAACATGTACATTTCCACATAGCACATGAGTAGTTCTTTACACTAACTGCCCCCATGAGAAAGGCAATGTTGAATGATGTAAAAGCAAGCAGTCTTTGCCCCTGGTTCAAACTTTTGTCATGCATCATATTTATTTATCCCATAATGTAAATGCTTTTATTAAAAAAATGCACATGAAGAAAGACTTCCATTATGATGCCTCTAAGGATGAAAATTTAGCAGGAAAAAATTGAGTTTAAGACAGCCAAATTGCTTATTTTGAAACAAGGTAAATGAAGAAAAGATGTATGACTCCATACCTCTTCTAGCAAGGCCAAAAAT
This sequence comes from Larix kaempferi, assembly GCA_027924585.1. Taxonomy (NCBI): domain Eukaryota; kingdom Viridiplantae; phylum Streptophyta; class Pinopsida; order Pinales; family Pinaceae; genus Larix; species Larix kaempferi. Next base: position 23,006,326 of record BSBM01000017.1, on the reverse strand, counting down.
CTCGCTTCGTACAAATGCAATGTTGTAGTCGCCGATGGAACAAAGACCTTGTATCGAAATGCAAAAATGTATTATTACACCAAAAGAAGTAGGGAGACCCATCAACACTTTGTTGTTCGGATACGTGTTTAATGGTACATTGGTACATTGAATTTACACAGCGCATTGAGTGTATTGAATATAGCCACCAGCACAGACCGAACTAAACACTTGAGTTTATTATACACCTCCAAATTGCAAAGGTTTGGGTTTCATATCTCCTGTTCCAATATTTTATATACAGTGGCTATTTGTATACATTAGATATATTATACACCTCCAAATTGCAAAGGTTTGGGTTTCATATCTCCTGTTCCAATATTTTATATACAGTGGCTATTTGTATACATTAGATATATCGAATATGGCCACTAACACAAACTCACAGTCTGATATGCACCCCTAAATTGCTATTTTGTATGTAACTATTTGTGTGAACTCAAGAATATTTTGTATGTAATGGCTATTTGTATACATTAGATGTATTGAATATGGCCACAAGGACAGACCCATCTCAACCTGATATGCACCCCCAAATCGCAGAGGTCCGTGTTTCATATCTCTAGTTCCCATATTTTGTTTGTAACTATTTGTGTGAACTCAAGATATGCATTCTTGAGCTTGGCAACCGCCAAGTGCCTATTAGATAGATTTGCACTATGTACTTTTACACAGCTAGTAAGGAATGAATACTCCAAAGCTATTTAACTTCAAATTAGATTTTGTTATCAAGCATTCTTTGACTGAACTATCATAGAAGCACTACTTCTTGCCTGTGATAGATGTTTTAAGCAGAAATTCCACTAACAGGAAATTTTCGATGACAACATTATTGATAATTGGGTTTGCATACCTCTGTAGAGGTGAAGGGAAGACAGGGCAACTCAATAGCGCATGATTCTGGTGACAATTCAAATAAGAAAACGTATCACAAACATGAAATAACTTCCCCAAAATGGAAAAAGTGAGTAGAGGAACATATAATACAATACCGTCTTTGAGTAAACCTCGTCCCGTGTTAGATGTCACGTTCAGTTTCCATGAAGTGGGCGGACTCAACGTCGCGCCAGTAAAACGAGTTGTGTCCGGGATTTGGGGGTGCTTTGGGTGGATGGAATGTACCATAGGTGTCTTCCTCTTGAGAGATGAAAAGGGTGTTGTGTAGTTTGCACCTCCATATTTAGTGTGAGAGTGACGAGCAAAGGGGCAGAGGCAGGGGCAGGGGCAGGTGGGAGCGTTCATAGCCATCCTAGCCTTTTTTTTGCCAGTAAGCCAGGGACACAGCGTCGTGACCGGCTGGATAAAGGGATGTGGGTTTCCGCTGAAAAAAAAGGGATGTGGGTGAGCTTTATATTCATGGTAAGTCATATTTATGTGGAAGGGATGTGCGTGAGCTTTATAGCCATGGTAAGTCATAATTAATAAGTAAAAAATAGTTTAGTAGTAATTTTGGGAATTTAATTTGATGGGAGATAAAGTGAGGTCTATGATAGTTAATTCACAGATTTTACAATAAAATATTTATTATGATGAGATCAATATATTATTTACATAAATATACACTTCATCCTACAATCATTTTGGCTAGACCTTATTGACATGCTATTTTTCATAGATATCATTTAGAGTCATTTATTAAATGAAATTTGTTTTTAATTTCCTTGGATTTATTCTAAAAAGAAATCATAACTTTACTAAGTATTTCTCAATTAGTTAAATAGAAATAGCAATAGTAATAAGAGTACTTGTCAAATAGTTGAGGAGAGGGTTTTTGCTCTGCAACTAGGAAGAGGGTCTGAAGATCTCGGCGGCCATGGTTCCTTCCATGGCTGCCAACCCTTTTTCCCCTCTGAGAGATTCCTGGTCTTAGCGACGACCCATTGTCCTGCATTAGTGGTGACGGCGGCGTTTCTCCCTATCTTTGGTGGCGATTTTCTGCCTGTTCGCGTGTCCGTGGTAGCATGGCGGCTGGTATTGGTTGGGCTTCTGCGGGCCTCGAGCGGCGGCGCTGTCTCAGCAGCATGGGTCTCTCGCCATGCATCTGCAGTACTCCCCAGATCTTCTTGTGGGATGGAAGGGCCCTCTCACTCTTTTCGCTCCCACAGAAGAAGGCGACGATTCCATTTTCTTGAAGGGCGGTCAAGATGAGATACCATTTTTGAGTTTTTTCCACTGCGGTCACCGTGATGAGCTGAGCTGATCTGGTTTTGATCCCGTGGGATCTTGTGAAATCAGGGAACCCAACCGAGGCGCCCGTCTTTGGCTCGGGACTTTTGCTACTGCCGAGGAAGCCGCGCTTGCCTACGATGGAGCAGCACGGACGCTTTACGGATCATACGCCAGGCTTAACCTGCCAGATTCTTCTTCCGCCTCCTCGTCGGTCCATTCCGAGACCTCGACGTTCCAGGTGCATCCATCACCAGACGCCGCAGTGCTCACCTCTTGAAGCCGAACAAGAACTCGTTCAGCTACCCGGAGGATGATCAAGAAGATTCCCCGTCTTCTTGTTCCACAGCCGAGGGCGATGTACCTGCGCCCAAGTCCTTCAAAGATGACTTGGAAGCCACGAAAACCGTCACGGATGGCGCCGAAGCCGCGATTGTAGAGGCAGAGACATTTGGAGAAATGTTCAAACCTTCTGATTTACTGTACACAGATCAAACCCTGACAACCGGATCATCAGTTCTATGGGAGAGCCTGTCAGACGTGACCTCTACCCGGAATAGTGATCCGTCGATTGGAATGGATCGATTATTCCTTGATGTAGCCTTCTGCTATGGATCAACTTGCACCTGCTGCAACAGAATCAGAAGATTTCAATGCTTTTAGCGATTTCCAAATGGATATCGGCTTAACTAGGGACTGTCATTCGGAAGGCTACGATCCGTTTCAGCTGTCCTGGATTTCTACAGTTTGAGAATTCATCATCATCTTTCACACTGAATGGGATGAATTCAAGATGGTAAGATCTATGAGAATATGGAGAAGCCTGCCTTAGTCTTCGATGGTCGCAGTCGATGCCGAGAAGCTGAGGAATGGGTTTATTTGAACATCAACGGCTGCAACGGCCTCGCCTGCCTCACCAAGATCGATGTCGACTCTGACTCCGCCACCACCATCACGCCCTTGCCGCACATGTTCGTCGTCCCTTTCATACGGTGGAGGCGTCTGGGGATTGATTTCAGCGACGCTCAGCTTGCTTCGGCGAACTGCTCCAGCCAAAATGGGGTTTTTCTGGCTGATTCTTCATCAGGGGTTTGCTTGCTGGCTGTTTTTTTGCCGGTTTGGGAGGTCTACCGTGTCTTGCTGCTCTGTCCATAGACATGGATCTACTGCTTCCTCCGATGAGGGTTTCGATTTTGACGGATCTATATCTTTCTGTGGAGAGTCTGCTGCAATGTGAGCTGTGGAGGTCATAGCTTCTTGTTGTTGTGTGGCTATGGTGGATTTGAGCGGGTTTCTGCTCACACTTTCTGTAGTATGTTCAAGATTTATCTGTTCTTCTCTCTGGGTTTCTCTTTTTTTTGGTTCAGCTCTTTATAAGCTGTTGTTTATGCTTATATGGGACAGAAATATGTGAAAATGTAGGGATCCTTGTTGATTCTACTACATGTGCAATATGTAATTTTGATCATCTTTTTGAAATAAAATTACGGACATTTTCCAAGGAAAAAAAAAGTACTTGTCATAAAATAAAATATAAACACAACTCAAATTTCCTTGGATTTGTTCTAAAAAGAAATCATAACTTTACTCTCAAATAGTTAGATAGAAATAGCAATAGTAATAAGAGTACTTGTCATAAAATAAAATATACACACAACTCAAAGAGACCCATAATCAAGAATTCTCTCCTCACGCAACAATCCAACAACTTTCAAACAAATGTGGGATACAAGAGGACTCTCCTCCCAATCTAATTCCCTCAATTAGTAGGTCAAATGCCCATAATCCCACAATTCCTAACCAGGTACCAATTCTTTCTACCTCCTCACAACTCACAATCCTTCATGGAAATCAACAATCCTCCATGGTTCTCCTCGCAATGAAAACCAATGGTGAAGTGGAACCCCCACTCCTCCACTCACCTCATAAAACCTCACACAAGTGACACCAATCAAACCAAAAATAAAACTATTTAAATTCCATGTGAGGGTTCTATGCAAAGTGTTCTCACATTAACATGCAAGTTCTAATATTAATTAGTTTAATAAAAAATACTTAAACGTTACTAATTATATTTATCTTTTGTGTATTTTGTCTATTTTCTTTTGCATATGTGTTACAAAAATGCACTCATAATGTCACTTAATTCAACCATGGTCCATTAGTCGTCCAAAAAGCACCTATTAATAGGTTGATATTAGTGTGCAACCATGGGGCATACATGTGTAGCTATCATGTGTAGGTCTCACAGATGCACTAATAAATAGATAAATACAATAAGAGGACATGCAATCACGCATTCCACCACAAGAACTTCATTTGCAGCGACCAGCTATCCCCGTAATGCTCAAATGTACTCTACCACCCATAGTCACCAGTTGTCCCTTCTAGTGATTTGATGGTTGTTACACGGAATTTTCGTCAGTTGTACAAGACCATGTGACCACATGTTGCCACAATCCCTAAAGCCACATCTATGGTGAATGATCCTTAACTCTTTTTGCCCTGCAAATAACCTTTTTGTGACTTCGACGCGCTCGGCTTCATTAGCAACATGCATCGAAGTCCATTGACACGCTTTGCTCTATTGTCAACCCATGTCAATGACTCGGTTTGCCTTCACGTCAACTCGCGTTGAGCTCATTTGGCGCACGTTGCTCTATGTCCAAGTCGTGTCGACGTCTGTACGGGGATAAAAAGGGGTTTTTGAGAAGTCTCTGGAACAAAATCATATCTAGATGAGATTTCCTCCCTATTTGCTAGGATCTCACTTGAATAACTCACTTGTTGGGATCATATCTCATCCATTATCCCTAAAGATCTCATCTCTCCCCTATCCATATTGTCCTATAAATTCAAGTCTTGGCCATGGGTGAGGGGGAGGAAGAATTGAGAATAGAGTTATGCTGGAGAAATTACACTAGGAATGATAGACTTTAGATCCTTATTCTTCCTTCGTTGAGGTGACATCTTGGAGCAAAGAGGAATCCATTGCAAAGGAGATACGACACCAAGGCTTAGGTGGTTGTACTCTTTACCATTTATGTTAATACAATATTGCATTTCATTTCCCATAAATGGTTTGTTATTCATTTATTGTATATCTCCTTGGTCATATATATAACTTAATCAAATCCTAGATCTAGTTTTCTTCTAGCGTCGCTTGGCTTACATGTTTTGTAGGTACTTCTTATATGTGGATAAGCAAGCTTGCTGGAGCATTGGATCATTGAAGACAACTCACAACCAAAGGTATGTTTTCTATCTTTCAATTTGTGATTGGATCAAGTTAGGGAAATGTATGTATGATTGTTTGTTTTGTTTTAGTTTAGTGATTAAACCAGGGAGGTCAGCTTATGTCCGCATTTGTAGACTAGTCATGGTCTCTACTATGTTGAGTCAATGCTGCCAAGTCGCTTGTCATGCTGTTAAAATGTTCAAAGGAAGTCTTTGGCCGTAATCAATCTTCACAGTCATTAAGCATTCCATTGTGTCATTCATCCATGTTTACCATTATACCTTTGTGTCAGTTCACACTCATTTGATCTACCATCTTATATATCACTTCCTGTGTTAGTTTTGTGTCAATGATGTGGAATACATCATGGCCCTCCTTCGACGAGTCTATTCCTATCGACACCAGCTCATCATCCAGGAATTAGACTTAGAAACTAGTCGGTACCTTAGAGCCTGTATGCCTCAATGGTAGGTTTCCTCGCTTTTGACGGTAGGTTTACATCATTGACCTCTGATCGAATGATTCCGCGGATGTTCAACTTTAACTCATTCATTCGCATTCGTCAGAATGTACTAAGATACATTGGGAATCATTGTCATCATCAATGATTTTCTACCATGTTCGACCCCAACACATTGTAATCACATGGTTAGATTTGTATCATTTCGAGAACGGGTAGAAGAACCTGGGTTGTTCTTATTATTACACCCAGGTTGCAATGGAGATTTTTTAGTAGGTTCTCACACAGATGTTATGGTGGAAACCTCATTGATGTATTGTCACACAGATCCACTCTTGTATTGGTCGTGGTTGTGTCATCATCTCATCATGGATCTACACTTGTATTTTAGTAGCCATGATTGTGTTCAGTCATTCAGATATGGATCCACATTGTATTTTGGTGGCCATATCATCGGTCAGTATCAACATGGATCTGCAATGTATTGGTCGACAGCCATGTTGTGAGTCAATGGGATGATAAAATTATTGTACTGCAAAAATATCCTTGGTTATTGTTGACAGATTTCCAACTGATGGTTCCTTGCCTCGATCCTTTATACTTTATCCATCAAAGTATTTCACCTATCAATGTTACTCTAGCTTCATACTTTGGGGGGCATTCCGTTACACGGAATTTTTTTACTCATCCTGATTATGAACCATGTACACTTTCTCCTTACCTAAATACCTAAATTACTTAGCCAAAACTCCTTGGAAGATGAGTCATGAGGTTTTTTCCCTGTAAAAACCCTGTTTAGAGAGGTCGACGCACCTTGCCTTACAGCAGAGCGCGTCTTTCTTGATCGATGCACCTTGCTCCACTACAAAGCGCGTTGTTGGCGCATGTTTTTAGTGTCTAGGGCCCATCGATGCCTGTACAGAGGGAAAAAAGAGAAGTTTCAAGAAGTCTCTCAAAGGAGACCCTCGTGGAGGCTTACCCCTTCCATTTAGGGTGGATCTTACTAGCCTCCCAGCTTAGTGGGATCCCATCTCATCCTTCTCCCTTAATCCTCTCCTCTCCTCTCCTCCTCACCTCTTTTGGCCTATAAATGAAGCTCCTCTTCATGGGATAGGGGGATTGAAATGAAGGCATCCAAACGCTAGAGAAATTGAGCTAGGAATCTGCTCTTCCATGATTGGTAAATTGAAGCAAGGTTCCATTGGAAAGGATCTTCAACACCAAGGCTTCATTGGTTGTAATTCTTTCCTCTATTTAGATTAATACATTAATATCTTCCTTTCCCATAAATGATGTGTAATTTCATTTATAGTAATTCTCCTTGGTCAATTGCTTAGATGTATAATGTTATCTTGTAGTCTCTTGCCTTTGTCCTTTTGAATCTTTTCCAGGTAATCTCTTCATCAACAAACGGGATTGCGAAAGCTTCAAGCCACGAGGACAACCTTCGTAAATAAGGTATGGACTGGACTCTTTACATTCAAGTAATTTGATAAATCTAGGGAAAGGTTTTCATTCTTGTTTTGCTTTGTTCTAGATTCAAACTATTCGGACTAGGGAGATTGGTTGGTGTCCGCACTAATGGATTTATCCGTTAACAATGGTCCCACTCACCATGGCATGAGTCCCTCCACTGAGAGTAGTCATAATGGATCAACATGGGTTAGATTATTCATCTCACCCCACTCGATCAATAACATGTCATATAGCAATCAATGGACTTGGCTAGGATTGTCCACCTCACTTCATTATACAATGGTGTAGTCACCATGTATGATACAAAGAAAGACAATTATCACTCCACCTTCTCGCATCACTACACATAATCATGTTATGTATTACTAATATCCTCATGGTCATAGATCTCTCGTATATTCAAACATCGATAATCCATCTAGTTCCTAAGAGGGTGAATCTAAGAGTAGATGGTATCAAGTTGAAGAGCATGTCATATCATGTCCCCAACCCATGATGTGGTGTTGGTGAGATCCTTGTAATACCTCAGTTTTGACCCCTAGAATTGTTGTAGGAAATTCTCCCTACTGATAGGTAGAATTCCTCTTGGACATGTAAAGGTTCCCTAGATCCCTAATCCAAGACAGAGCAAAACAAATGGACTCTAACTTTATCTTAGACCTAGGCTTTACGCATACAACAAAACAAGAAGGAGGAAGAGTGAGAGAGGGTAGATGACTTGCCTCTTTCCTGGCAGTTGTCCTCGCTACTGCAACCTTTAGGTTTGATGTCCAAAGCTCTGTCAAGCACCCTATATGCAGATAAATTATTACCAATACACATAGAGCATATGAGATTTATTGTCAACCCGAGAAAGTCTTTTTATTTCAAAGGATAAGTGCACAATCTATGCTTAAACACCAAACCATTAGAAGCGAATACTTTTATCTTCTATCATCCATGTTCATCCCAAAAATCTATGCAATCCCAATTACCTTCTAACTGTTATACTTCAATTCCTCTCTATCATGCATCAATAAGAAATGGCATCAGATCTAATCAACAATTGCAGGAAAGAAATCTCATCCATATTCTAGAACAATCACCTATATGATCTAATCACTCTAGAAAATCATAAGGCATAAATTGAACATTCATCTAGGAATCCAATTGCAAAGAATTGAGTCAATCTGTTCTAAGAAATTGAATTACAGAATGGAAATCAACAGTCATAACAGGAAAGATAAATTGCCAGGACTCATGGGATCACAACTTAACTGTAAGATGAACACGGCTATGTATAACTGCAAGTGAATCGCATAAAGCAAACCTTACTCAGTCGACTGTTATTCTACACCATTCACCAATCTCACAGAAATATAATCTTTAACTATACTGAAAATCCACACAATAAATATTGCTGCTGCGTACAAAAGGAAAGAACAAAGCATCACACAACAATGAATACAAAATCCTATTTTAACTCAGCAATCTCTGGGGAAGACGGGCCCAGCCTCCACACAGAGACGCTGGCTAAACAACACAAATTCTTTTAGCTCAGAAGCAACCCCTTATATTAACAGAAGAATGAGTACACAGTTTTTCTCTGCTGCTAATACAATGAAAATGATTATCTGTTGTTCAACCCCCTGGGTCGAGGCAACTCCCCATATTTATACGTATAAATAATAACATTCAATCCTATAATCGGGCAGCCATGAAGATCCCTGATCTTCAGGCGCCCTAAATAACTAGCTGTTACAATACGTGGCAGAGCAGAAACATCAAGATATGAGAAAGTTATCAATTGACCCAAGAGTGGCGGTCCTTCCAGCTCACAGCTAGCCTCGAGCAGCACATACTTAAGATAGCGCATTCTGTTACAGCTACCCTGTCACAGCTGTGCCTTAATTGATGATTCGAGCCCCAAGAACCCCTTTTTCAAGCAACGAACATCCCTTCCTTCACGACTTGTTCAGCCCCGTCTTCCTGCAGTCCATTTATCTCAACTACCTTCATAAATCATAACATGTTAGCACAATTGAGAGATACGCAGCTTTAATTATCACAATCATAAGCATTAATAAAATAAAACAATGATCAGTCATACCTTGGTAATTTGGGGAATAATGTAAGGACAATAGGTCTGATTGCCATGATAAGTGTTGTAGGACAGGGGCAGGAAAGATGATTAAAGATGATTAAAAAGGGCCAATTTTGGGCTCAACATCTCCCCCCAACTACCCTATTGCATGTCCTCATGCAACAACCCGCATTATTCAAAATCTGAGTCCTGTACTGAGCTCTATCCATGGAGAGAGGAAGAATTGTAGGAAACCCAGGCACCTTATCTATCTTTTGAACAGCCTCTGTGAGTAACCCAACATCTTCCTTCATCACTGTTCCCCTTCCACTGCTAATTGCTGGTATCTGGAAATGCAGTTAGTGTAGTGGGAATCTTCCTGCAGTCTCATTATGCTGTGCCTGGGGGCTTATAAGGCAATCCTTAATCTGAATCTAAATCAATAACATTCCTAGGAGGGAGAAGCACTGGTTCTTGTGGGGCAGTGTCTTCTAGCACATCTAAGTTTAATAAGAGAGTTGTTGGTTCTTGTGTGACAGCAACATCCTTTAGGCTCTCTTCAGCAGCTACCATCATTGCTTTTAGAGACACTGGTTCTTGTGTAACAGTGTCTTCCTTGTCCTTCTGCTGCTGAGATTGGATCTCTTTCTCATTGTGCAGCTCCTCCTCCAGAATTTCGGTGTCACTTGAGCATGGTGTCTGTACCTATTCATCTTCTCCCCACTGTGTATCGGGAATGAAATCCACTCCAGGTTTATCTTTTAAATGAAATTCAGGAGCTCCTGTTGTAGCTTCCAAGGATGTTGGTTCTTGTGTAGCAACATCATGGCTTGCCTCTTCATCCTCCTGTTGTTGCAACTCTTCTCCTATGAGCTCTGTGTCATGGGAGTCCTCTGGGGTTACAACCCAGAGCTCATCATTGAATTCCAGAGTGTCCTCTGTCCCGAGTTCTTCTCCCACCTGTTTGGCTGATTGGACAAGTAAATTCAGGTTTGCTGGTTCTTGTGTTACAGCATCCTGTTCCAGTTCATCACTGTCCTACCTTTGTGCCTCTTCTTCTAAAATTTCTGTGTCCTGGGAGCATTCTGGGGTCACAGTATGGAATTCTTCATTGACCTCCAGAGTGACCTCCATTCCGGGTTCTTCTCCCATCTGTTCTATAATATCTGTATCATGAGAACATTCTGGAGTTGCCATATATTCTTTATTAGGCTCCAGAGTGTCCTCCATCCCATGTTCTTCTCCTATCTGTTCCCTAATCTCTGTATCATGGGAAGTAGCAGCTTCAGCAAGGATATTCAAAGATGCTGGTTCTTGTGTGACAGCACCTTCTTTTTATGCTGCTTCCTTTATTGTGGCCGCGGGCTGTTGTGCTGAATAAGTGCTAAGTTTGATTTTGTGGCTTGCCTCTTTGAAAATTTCTCCACAGATGGGACAGAGTATTCGTTCATCCTCCTGCCCAGCTTCAGCAGAATCTGATCCCTCCAGTTGTTCTGCAGCCTCTATCAGTGTGTACATTTTTCTCTCACCCTGCTTTCTGCAAGTTTCCTTCCAACTTTCCAACTCCCTTCTTAGTACTTGGAGATCCTCTTTCAGCATTGTGTTCTCAGCCATAAGTCCTTCAATTCCAGGTTCTTCCTCCACTGGCCTTTGTGGAGCATCCATCGGTCTTGGTACAAGGATTGGGGGCTCAACCTGTGCCTCTAAGGTTGCCCATCTTTTCCTGGCTGCCTCTGTTGCTGTGGCTGATCGAGTTCTTTTCTTTCTGATTGGTGATATTAGATTAAATTCATTGGTGGCTCTCTTTCTTTTCTTCTGTTGTGTTTTCTTTTGTGGTGTTTCCTTTTGTGGTGTTTCCTTCTGTGGTGTTTCCTTCTATGGAGCTGGTACATAAGGGATCAAAGCTGAGGTCGAGGGAATGTGTTCTTGCCTCTCATGCTGTTCTTCTTTAATTACAGCTCCTCCTCCTACCCACTCTGGTTAAGACTCAATTGTTACCAGCTCAATGTCTTCTTCCATTGCCCTGGCTCTGTCATCTTCAGGTTCCATTGTCGCAGCATTTGATGCTGCTCCAATTTCACCTTCTGCTGTCGGAGCTGCCCTGTTATCTGGGTTTTCCACAAAGGTTTCATCTACACCATCGCCTAATGGCTCTGTTTGTGCCTCCCCTTGCTCTCCTTCAAATGCAGTTTCATCCCCTAATGGTTCTGCTTGTGCTGGAGATTCATCTCCCCCGAATGGCTCTGATTGTGCCCCTGGTTGTTCTTCCTCTAATATAGTTCCCCCCCCAGATGGCCCAGCTTGTGCCCCCGGTTGCTGTTCTTCTACTGTGGTTTCATTCACCCCGGATGGTCCTGCTTGTGCCCCCGATTGCTATTCTTCTCCCATTTCATCCCTCCCCCCAACTTCAATGGAGGAACTCCGGTCCTCCTGTTGTGGTGGAACCTGTAATTGCTGTAATGGGACGACCCGCAAGGGAACAGGTTGCTGAGGTCGGGTTATGAATTGTTCCCAAGTTATATGATGTTGGGCAAGGGTTCTTACAATGATTAATTTGATAAGGCCATGGTGGGTGAGAGAGGAAAGTGGGTGCTTAGCAGACTGAACAAATGTCGCCATATGACGCAAGTCGTGCAATAAATAGTATGGAATGTTTAATAAAATGCCATGGCGGAGATGAGAAAGCAAAGGAAGTTCAGAGTTATGCACAGTTTGATATCTACCTTCACAAGTAATGTACTTCTTGAGAAAGACAGCAACCTGGTCCCATGGCCATGACAGTGAGTTCAGTGCAATCCCTCTTCTGGATGCTTCAACTTGCTCCCCTGCGAGTAAAAATTCTTCTCGTGCAACCGTTGCAGGGACTCGTCGGTTAAACCATGGTTTTTCGACCATCGGGATGGCTGTAACCTCGGATATAATGATCTCGGAGACTTCTATACGCAGCCCCCACACCGTGGAGTGAGTTTTGGTAAGATTCAAGGCAAATTGCAGGGCTGCGTCTCGATCGAATCCGTCCAATCGCTCAAAGAATTCGAGCCAGCCGGCAGCTTGAAAAATGACAAGAACTTGAAGGTTTCGCCTGAGTTCCCGTGTATTGAAAGGTTCATGGCGAACTGGAATCCCCATGGTCCTGGCTGCAAGCTGAAGTTGCTATTCCACAGATTACAGGATCCCAGAATGGAAGTTGCAGCACAGAGGATGCACGAATCGTTGAGCGGAGACGTTGAGAGAATGAGCAAATTTGGAAAGTTGAGCACAAAAAAGTGTTTGAAATTTCCATGCCGAATTGGGGAAGATGGCAGTTATTAGTGTTTACGTCATACGAGGGAAAGGTTTAATCAAGTATAATGGTGGTACGAGTGAAGGTACGACTAATATCGTTTAAATGATATCAATGCTTAATCACGTGATAAATGAAAGCCATACCTCATAAGATTGTGCGTCGGAATGCTGCGGAAAATGGTGGAGCATGTAGTTGGTGACGTCGCGGAGCCGAACTCGTGCACAGTCAGACGTGTGATCATGATGACTCGGATAAGGCAATAATTTCTTCCGCCGGTGAAACACAAACCATCGCGTCCTCGGGGTCGGAATGATGAGTTCGCCGGCATGACTGAGGTGAATCAGCACCATGATTAGCAGGTTTGGAACAATTCTTCTGTTAACACGGCAGTTACCACTGCAAGTTGCCAAAAAAATGATAGCACGACCGACGAAAAAGATGTTGCAGTTGCCAAAAAAAATATGTTGCAGCCGCCAAGAAAGAAGTTGCAGCCACCGGAAAAGAATTCACGGCAGCTGAAAAAAGAATTTACAGTATCGGGGAAAATTACGGCTGTCACGGAAAAGTTTTACAGCGGCGAGAAAAATTACAGCTGGCGGGAAAAGTTTGACGACTGTGGGATATATGTTGCAGCATGTCGGGAAAGTTGTTGCAACTACGGGAAAATGGTTGCGGCTGCCGGAAAATAGTTTACGTCCGTCGGAAAAAGTTCACAGCTGCCAGGAAAAATATTTTGCCGGTCGACGGAAAATGATAACGCAGCCGTTGTGACATGATGTTGCAGCCGCTGGAAAGAAGTTGCAGCTGCCGGGAATGATTCACAGCCGCCGGGAAAAAGGATTAACGGCTGCCAGGAAAAATGAGTTTACGGTCGACGGAAAACGATAACGCAGATGCTGGGAAATGATGTTGCAACCGTTGTGACAAGATGTTGCAGCTGCCGGGAAGAGTTGTTGCAGCTACAGGGAAAAAAAGTTTACGGCTGCTGGGAAATGATGTGGCAGCTGCTGGGAAATGAGATTGCAGCCGCTGGGGAATGATGCTGCAGCTACGGAAAAAGATGTTGCAGCTGCCAGAAAAGATTGACGGCAGGCGGGAAAAAGGATATTACGGCTGCTGGGAAATGAGGTGGCAGCCGCTGGGGAGTGAGATGGCAGCCGCGGGGGAATGATGCTGCAGCTGCGGAAAAAGATGTTGCAGCTGCCAGAAAAGATTGACGGCAGGCGGGAAAAAGGATATTACGGCTGCTTGGAAATGAGGTGGCAGCCGCTGGGGAATGAGATGGCAGCCGCGGGGGAATGATGCTGCAGTTGCAGAAAAAGATGTTGCAGCTGCCAGAAAAGAGGATTTGCGGCCGCGGGGAAAATATTTTACGGTAGATGGGAAACGATATCGCGGTTGCCGAAAAAGATAATGTAGCTGCCGGAAAAGATGTTGCAGCTGCCGAAAAAGATGTTGCGGCTGCCGGAAAATATGTCGCAGCTGCCAGATTTTTTTTTTGTTTTTACAGGGAAAATTTCACTGGATGGGCCCAATCTGGTCGTTCTCCTGGCGCTTCCCTGAAAAGTTTTTTTTTTTTTTTTGAAAAATAACAGCAAACGCAAAAGATCAAATGCAAAGGGAAAAAAAAACAACAATTATACGCTACAGCAGGAAATTATTTATGTACAGCGAATACGATTTTCAGTTTAAGGATTGGCAAAGGCAGAGAGAAATTCCTGCTCTGGTGCCAGCTGATAATCTGGATCGGCGACAATCTACGAAATGAATGCATCTTTCGAGATGGGCTTACGATACAGTCGCAGTCTATGGCCATTAGCAAGTAATGGTATACGGTTTTCATCAATGGTCACCAAGCGAACAGTGTCGTTGTCAAATACCCTGTCGACCAAATATGGACCCAGCCACCTTGTGCGTAATTTTCCTTTAAAATCCTTCTTGAATCTGGAGTCGTATAATAGTGCCCAATCTCCTTCACGAAAGATTTTCTTTTTGATGAATCGGTCATGCCAGTTGGATCTCTGTTGCTGAAGCAGCACAGTCTGGTCTACTGCAGCTAACCGTTTCTCATCCAACTCATTTAATTGATTCAATCTTCCCCTCTGGGCTTCTGTTACATCCATACTCATTTATGTGGTTGTTTTCAGGGTTTTGATCTCAAACTCAATTGGAAAGATAACACTCTTTCCATACACCAGATCATAGGGAGAAAACCCTGTGGTATTGCGCCAAGTTGTGCGATATGCCCACAGTGCTTCTGGAATCCTGTCAGCCCAATCCTTTCGATGGCTTTTAACTGTTTTAGTAAGGATTGCTTCGATAACTTTATTAGTACTTTCCACCTGACCATTGGCCTGGGGGTGGTAGGGTGAAGTTATCCTATGCTGCACATGATACTTCCGGAGCAAGGATTCAAATTGGTGTGAGATGAATTGCGGCCCCCCATCGGTAACTATTTCCTTTGGTACCCCAAAGCGGGTAAAAATTTCACTGTACAGAAAATCAATCACCGCCTGGTCATTAGCCTTAGCCAAAGCTACAGCTTCTACCCACTTGGTCATGTAATCTGTACACACCAGAATGTAAACCTTCTGTCTGGAAGGAGGGCTGATAGGGCCAACAAAATCCAATGCCCATCTATCAAATGGTTCTAGTACCACTTGGGGCTGTAAAGGCATCTGATCTGTTTTATTAGGTTGGCCCATCCTTTGGCAGCTGTCACAGGACTGAACATATCTTTTAGCGTCCCTGAACAACGTCGGCCAATAGTAGCCCATCCGCAGCGCTTTATGCCCTGTTCTTTTGTCTGCAAAGTGTCCTCCACAAGGTTCATCATGACAGGCCTTCAGTATATGAAATATCTCATCTTCCCTTACACATCTTCTAATCTCAAGATCGGGTCCTGTGTAAAAGAGATGACCATTGAGCCAACAATACCTGGCACTTTGCTGGATGATTTTTCTCTTCTCTCGTTTAGACATATGTGGCGGGAGATTTCCTGCAACCAAATAATTAGCAACATCTGCATACCAGGGGGAATGAGCTGAGAGTGCGAATAGATGCTCATCTGGAAAAGAATCCTCAACAGGCGAACTGTCATCACTGTTAGTAAAACGTGATAAAAAATCAGCAACAACATTTTCTTTTCTAGGTTTATCTATAATGGTAATATCAAATTCCTGTAATAATAAAAGCCACCTGGTTACTCTGGCATCGGTGACAGGTTTGTTCATCAAATATTTAATGGCAGAGTGGTCAGTGTGCACAAATGTAGGATACCCAGTAATGTAATGCCGAAATTTATTAATAGAATAAACAATAGCCAGGAATTCTTTTTCAGTAACAGTATAATTAAGTTCAGCAGAGGCTATGTTTTTACTAACATAATAGATAGCATAAGGTACTTGACCATCCTGCTGTCCTAGTACTGCTCCAATGGCGGTATCAGAAGCATCTGAAGAAATGTGGAAAGGTACGGTCCAATTAGGTCCCCTTAGGATAGGGGCTGTGTACAGCTTCTCTTTAAGCTTATCAAATGCTGTCTGGCATGCTTCACTCCACACAAACCGTGCGTCCTTCATTAACAATGAAAACAAAGGGGAAGCAAGTTTGGAGAAGTTTTCTATAAACCTCCTGTAATATCCAGCATGTCTCAGGAAACTTCACACTTCTTTCTGCGTTGAAGGAGTAGGTATATTTTTTATCACCTTAATTTTTTAAGGATCCACCTGAATACCATCGGTAGAGATGAAATGTCCTAATACCACCCCCTCACTCATCATCATATGGCATTTTTCAGTGCTTAATGAGAGGCGAGACTGTTCACAGCGAATTAAAACCTTCTTTAAATTTTCCAGTGCTTCCTCAAAGTCCTTGCCATAGGGAGTAAAATCATCCATAAAGACTTCCATGTTATCATTAACTAATTCAGAGAATATGCCAATTACAGCTCTTTGGAACGTTGCTGGTGCATTACATAAACCAAAGGGAAGCACCCTGTAGGCAAACGTTCCCCAGGGGTAAGTGAAGGTGGTCTTATCCTAGTCCTCAGGAGCAATCTGAATTTGGTTGTACCCGTTGAACCCATCCAAGAAGGAGAAGAACTTCTTCCCTGATAGGGTATCAAGTACTTGGTCAATAAAGGGCAGAGGGAAATGATCCTTTTGTGTAGCTTTGTTCAGCTCCCTATAATCAACACAGACTCTCCATTTACCATTTTTCTTAGGCACAATTACAAGTGGGGAAACCCACTCACTATCTGAAATAGGGTAGATAAACCCTGCTTTCAAAAGTTTCTGGATTTCCTCCTTCACTATATCCCTCAGATTGGGGTTCATGCATCGTTGGGGTTGACACACAGGCTGGGAGTCGTTTTTAATGTAAATATGGTGAGTGCACAGATTAGAAGGAATACCCCGCATGTCTATATACTCCCAGGCGAATGCCCCCTTTCGTTCCTTCAAGAGACTGATTAGGCACGTCTGTTCTTCTGAGGAGAGACCAGGGTTGATGTTTAAAGTTCTTCCAGGCTCTACCTCAATAGGAATACTCTTCGAGTTTTTCAAAACTGGGATTATGTTTGCGTCACCGACTAGTGTTTCCTCCGTAAGATTTTCTTGTTCTTCCTTCCCAAGGGTAATGTTCAGGATTTGATAGATTTCTTTATCCACTTAAGCAGGTTCACTAATGAAATTACTGATGGCATCGTCTTCTGTTTCATTTTTAAAAGTTAAGGCCTTCCCTATTGTTAATAATGGCTGAACATCCTCCTCCTCTTCCTGCTCTATCCAAAGAGAAGTTTCAATTTCTAAACTTGGCCGAGCTGGAGGATACAGGGTGAGGTTTTTAATCTCTGTACCATCAGATATAGTCATGGATCCAGATCGACAACTAATGCAAGCATCAACTGTGACCAACCAAGGCCTCCCCAGGATCAATGGATGTCCTCCCAGCTGTGATTTTGGTTGCAATATCAAAAAGTCAGTAGGGTATTCCCATGAATCTACTGAGATGACAAGGTCATCCAGAACCCCTTCGGGTCTAATGGTGGATCTGTCTGCCAATTCTAAAATGGTAGGGGTCGGCCTAAAATTAGTGAGTCCCAGCTTCTTTACAGTCTCAATTGTTATGACATTGATCGCTGCTCCTAAGTCGACTAGCACGTTGGGTATCTGCGTTTGTCCTATATGTACAGTGACAGTAGGATTTCCAGGGTCGTCATACTTGGTCACGGGGGTTTTTCCTGTTATTAAAGCAGATAAATTCCCTATGACGTGAACAGTGGGAGGATCTCTAGGTTTCCTCCCTGGTTTCTTAGTGCACAGGTCCCGAATTGTTTTAGCATAAATAGGCACATCTTGAAGGGCTTGCAGAAGGGGAATTTTAACATAAAGATTCTTCAACTCTCCTAGGAGGTTGAACTGAGGTTTCCCCCCTATTTTTGGTAGCATTAGTCTCTCAGGGTATGGTGGTTGCCTTACCAGCTGGGTAGGCTGTGTATTATCTGATTTCTCATTTAATGTTTTAGCCGTCCCATCTAAGGGATGCTCAACACCTTCAGTGATAGGAACCGGATCGGATGAATGTTGTGAACTCTCTCCTTTTTCATGCACAGAAGGTGGAATATCTTCTGTAATTACAGGTTCTATTATCTTCCCAGATCATAAACGAATATCATTACAAGGTACAGGGGAGAGAGAGTAGGCCGACATATTGACAGTTTCCAATTGATGGACTGTTTTATTATTTGGGTTAGGATTAGGTTGGGCAGGCAGCTGAGGCCGTATTGGTATATTAGGAACAGGATTATTCTGCAGCTGCAGCTGCGACTGCTGAGGTGGGTATTGAGGAAATTGAGGGTATGGAGGAGAATATGGTGACTGTTGAGGTGGGGGTGGTTGGAGGAACTGATTCCCAGGAGGGAAGTTCCTCCACCCAGGAGACCACGACGTAGGTTGATGTGGTGGCTGTGCCCAAGGACCCCATGAATTAAAGTTTTGCATTGCAGGTTGGGAAGGATTCCACTGAGCATAATTTGAAGGGAATTGTGTATTCACATTTTGCATATTATTATTCCAATTGCTCGTATTATTCAAAAATGGAAACGAGTCCAGAGGCATACCTTGATTTCGAGGCTGCCAAGGTTTCTTCTGTGCAATGAAATAGGCTGATTCCACTTCTGGAGTTGATGCTTGCAGGACAGCCTTCACTTGGGGAAGTGTGGGACATTCTTTCATGTCATGGTTCAGCTCACACAGCTGACATACTTCTACTTTGTCAAGAGGGCATTCTTTCAGTGGATGATTCTTTCTACATCGGGGACAGAACACACCTAGAGTGAGATCTTCCACTGCCTGTCTTTGTTTTGCCTTCAGGACATCAATCTCTGAATAGATGGAGCTCATCATTTCTGTTTTAAAGTTTTCGAGGAGATTGCCTACCTCTGCACGTGTAGCTCCTCCATTGGATGACTTCTGAGTTCTGTCGAAGACATCACGTTCCAGCTTATCTCGTTTATCCCGCTTATTATTCCTGGAAGATCCCCTGGAGTATCTCTTGCATAATTCCACAATCGTCTCAAAAGGTTCTTTGGAGATATCTCACTTTCCTAATAGATTTAACATGTCTAAACAATCATCCCTGATCTCTCGAAGCAAGATTATCTTGAGCATGTCCAGCCCCATGTTCGTTTGCCCGGCTCTTTGCACATTGTACAACAGCCTTTCTACAAAATCCTCCAGAATTTCATCCTCCTTCTGCACCATCTTGAATAATTCCTCTCTTTTGTCCCTGGTGTTGCAATATTCTTGATATTTTTCCGGAAACACTTGCTTCATCTTATTCCAATTAGCAACAGTTCCTCCCCCAAGGCTCATGAACCATCGTAATGCATTGTCCTTCAGGGTGGCAGGAAAAAGTTTCAGCTTTTGGGCATCTGTGACATAATCATAGCTGCAACAGAGGATATCAAATTCAAAAAGGAATTCGTCTGGATCTTCTGCCGCCCTGCCATGGAAGCGAGGCAACACCGATGGTGAGATGTTCTTCATAGGAGCTATCCCTTCTAGCTGCTGTATTGGAAATTGTAATGTAGCCGTAGTTCCTTCTGGCAGGGAGTCATTTTCATGATGGTATTCTACCACTGCTTCTTCCTCTTCGTTTTCATGTCTGTTATTCATCTTTTCTTCTATATCCTCTTCTTTGTTCGTTCCTGCGTTCTTTACCTCAGTTGTAACAGCTGCGTATTCTTCAGTTGTAGCAGCTGTGTACCCTTCAGTTGTAACAGCTGCGTATTCTTCAGTTATAGCAGCTGTGTACCCTTCAGTTGTAACAGCTGCGTATTCTTCAGTTATAGCAGCTGTGTACCCTTCAGTTGTAATAGCTGCATATTCTTCAGTTGTAGCAGCTGGGTATTCTTCAGTTGTAGCAGCTGCGTATTCTTCAGTTGTAACAGCTGCATATTCTTTAGTTGGAACAACTGAATCAACTGTACCTTCTTTAGCAGGGGTATATGAGGGAATCACGGCTGCTCCTGTATTTTCCACCGTGGATCCTGACGCTGGCGCTCCAGGATCAGCAGGGCTTCTTCTGATTGGAGTTTCCCGTTGACGAGTCCTGGTAGTTGAATCAGTTCTGTCAACAAGGTCGTCGATGAATGTCCTTCTGCCCAACGGTGGTCCTCGACCACGACCCAAACCACCTGCGCTGTTAGTATTTTGTGGGGTTTTGGGAGTTGGGAGGTGATCGCGTTTTACCCTCCTCGTATTCATGCGAAGTAGATCATTTCAACAAAGAAGAGACTGACTGAAAACAATTATCAGATGCAACTAATGACTAGTGTTTAATTTTTATCCTTCCCCGGCAACGACGCCAAAATGTCAAGCACACTATATGCAGATAAATTATTACCAATACACACAGAGCATATGAGATTTATTGTCAACCCGAGAAAGTCTTTTTATTTCAAAGGATAAGTGCACAATCTATGCTTAAACACCAAACTATTAGAAGCGAATACTTTTATCTTCTATCATCCATGTTCATCCCAAAAATCTATGCAATCCCAATTACCTTCTAACTGCTATACTTCAATTCCTCTCTATCATGCATCAATAAGAAATGGTATCAGATCTAATCAACAATTGCAGGAAAGAAATCTCATCCATATTCTAGAACAATCACCTATCTGATCTAATCACTCTGGAAAATCATAAGGCATAAATTGAACATTCATCTAGGAATCCAACTGCAAAGAATTGAGTCAATCTGTTCTAAGAAATTGAATTACAGAATGGAAATCAACAATCATAACAGGAAAGATAAATTGCCAGGACTCATGGGATCACAACTTAACTGTAAATTGCCAGGACTTTCTCCTAGTATCAAAAGTGATGTTAGTTGTCTTGTCAACCATCCTTCTCATCTCCATTCGACTCTATCATTCAAATCAATTGAGAGAGCCAATCCAAGCGAACATACCATGTGAATGCAAGCCACAGAGTGGTAGCAAGAGAATGAAAGTAGGTTGGTTGTAGGTGACCATAGAGGCTAGGCATATAGGAGCCATACCCTAAGATTTGTTGCTCATGAGATGCTTGGGAAGCCATGTTTAATTTCTACTTGGAATACTTAAAAGGGACACGTAACTTGGACTCTTACTACACACACTAGTAAGCACTGTAAGGGGTGGATTTCCGAGGGAACTATGGATCAATGAAGAGAAATTCCTTCCTTGTTGTGTGGGGTAGCTAGAAGGAGTGCCATGGTTGTGATGGCTGAGTGAGATTCTTGTAGAAGCTATGGATGAGCATTTAGTTAAGCATTGAGAGCAAATGAGTTTTGGGTTGGGAGATAAAAGCATGTAGGTGTCCTTTTCCTTGGTGACCTCATAACCCAACTCAGGGGTGCTATCATAGTTGTATATCTATGGTTGGGTGGAACTTTTCTACTACACAACTAGTTGCTTAGACCTTATCTCACTAAAGATAAGTATTCATTGTTTAATATGCTTATGTAAAGTTTAATGTTATCTTTATTATTTGGTTATGAATATACCTAATTATGCATGATGTGTGTATGAATCTTTGTTATTATGCTGTGTTTTATATTTGTACACACGTATATGCAGTTTTGTTTCATGTCGTCGAGGAAGCTAAGTTAGACTCAAGAAGGATTAATGGCTTCATGAGGCTGGGTTACAAGAGGGTTTCACAGGTCCAAAGAGTGGATCTAAGTCCCTCATTGGCCTCAAAGGGTTTACATAGGTAGTTGGGGACGCAAAAAAGTATTATTAGAGGTGTGGTTATAGTGTCAGGGCCATATGGTCCAAGTGGGTTGCATAGAAGATGCACTAAAACAATTTGTAAAAATGCCTCAATGGCCAAATTTGGGAAAAAATTGATGTGGAGGTGTTGTTAGAATGTTTAGACACTTAGAATTTAGTTAAGACCAACTTGATAGAATATATATGTTAGGAAAAGTGTGTTTCTTTAATATGCATTTGTAAATATCTAATCTGACAGTCACAATATGTTCTAGACATAGAGTGATATGACGGTTCAACTTCTCTTAGATCATAACTACCTTTGATCCGTGGCTTAACACCGGATTGGTCCATGATATCTATTTAAAGAGCATGGAGGGTCACTTGCTAGTTGATCGATTATGAGAAGCTCATTTGTAACTTTCTTTCTTTTGCATAATAAACTGCCTCAAGTAGCTATTTGGTTGGGGCCGTGGAGTGTTTCCATTTTGAGGGTTTAAACCACGTGAAAAAATCAATGTGTTGATATGTGATCTGTTTATGTGAGTGGTTGATCTAGGTGTTTGTCTTTTGGAATTATTCTATGCAGTCGAACATGGTATCAGAGCCTTTCTGAAGAGCCGCTTTCGTTAGTGATCTAGATCTTGAACTAGTGTTGCCGAAGCTGTGAAAGGGTTTCCCGTTCTGAAATTTTTGTACATTTTTGGGCTATGAGAGGTGTTTCATGGCGTCCGTAGCACTGTTTCCAGTGGGGAACAATTTTTGTTTCATTGAAAAAGGCTTCCGTTTTCCCAAGATACTTGCATTTCATCAGATCTAAAGGTATATTATTACAATGGCGTTTTTTTATTATTTAAAATAATTTTATCATTTTCTTTTCAGATCTAGTATTTTTTTTAGTTTTGGGTTGTTGCCTTCTCTTTCTGCGTATGATCTTTGCCTTGCACCTTGTGCAATCTCGGCAAATCATAAACAGAAGAAAAATGGTTTTCTTTATTGCGTATGCTCTTTGTCGTGCACTTTGTGCGACTGCGGTAAATCAGAAACAGTGAGAAAACATATAAAGTCTGGGCAAGTTAACGAGGTCTAACCCTAAATTTGAGGCATATTATTATTTTGTTTTTGTTTTTGTTTCGGTTTATGTGAAGCGATTTGCAAGCAAAAATGTATTTTTTTGAAAGCCCGAAGTTCAAGACAAAAGAGTAAAAAAAAAAACCTTCATCATTTCCATCTTTTATGTACCTTTTAATATTGGCTCACTTGGTTAAAATGTGTTTTATTTAATAAGAGGTCTCAAGTTCAAGTCTTCTTGTTAGTTACTTTTCTAAAATTGCATGTAATTTTTATTTTTAAGTTACTTTATTGTAATAGTGCATCTCCCTTAAATTATAAAAATGAGTCACTTAAAGTCTTTTAGTTTTTTGCATGCAATATTTAAAGTAACATTATTATAAAAGTGAAACTCCACTTATTTTACAAAAGTGGTTCACATAAAGCAACATTATTGTAAAGTGAGTTTAAAATGTTAAAGCTTGGGAAGAGGGAGGGGTCTTTTTTTCTAGTTGGATCAATCATTTGCCTGCCTCGTATCTGTTGGGGTCGCTTGCAGCCATTTTTTAAATCAAGCATAACTTCCTCATCCGGAGTCAGTTTTCAGTGTCATTTTTTTAAACAACTTAGTTTTTTGAGATATTTGCATCCAGGGTGTTGGTTTATGTTTTCACGACCTTAATTTTATAGTATGGTCGCCCTATGTGATCTTCTATTTACTAGTTCCAACTATTTTTCATGGAAATATCGTATGGAGGATGTCCTACAAAGTAGGGGACTTTACCAAATTACCTTAGGGAAAGAAACATATCACATTGATGTTGATAAGAAAATAAAATGGGCCAATAAATGTGATGAAGCCCGTGGATTGATTGGGATGTCAATCTCTATTGATTTACGATTCCACATATTTGGAATTGGTGAACCAGATAAAGCTTGGAAAAAATTGGAATCTGTGTTTGGTAAACACATTGAGATTTGAGCTCACCAACTAGAAAATGAGTTGATTTCCTTAAATCCAACTGATTTTTTGTGCATTCAAGATTATCTATCTAAGTACAAAACTCTTAGACTCTTATGTGTAGAATGCAAAATTAAAAGAGAAGACAAGCAATGCATTTATCATATTCTTTCCAAACTTGGACCTGCATATTCTGTTTTTGTATCTACATTTTACTCCATGAAAGAATCCTTGGATCCAACTAGCTATAAAGAGCCTACTCTTGTATCCTTTTGTGATTCTTTGATTAGAGAGTAGGATAATCTCATACATATTAGAATGATTAGCAATGTAGATACATCTGACAAAGCCTTGCTGGCATAACAGAAAGAGAATCCCAAGCATCCCAAGAAGCAAAGTATTCGCAATAATAAGCCAAATAAGGGTCTCAAACCCTCTCAGCCAGCTTAGTCTTCAAAAAATGACAAAGGAACGAAACCAAAAGGTAAGAAGACTGAGTGTCATTACAACTTTTGCAGAAAAGATAATCATGATGAATCTAAATGTTTCAAGAAGATGGCAGCCTTGGAATCAACAATGAAGAAGCACCACATCAACCTTGATTCGTCTTCAGAATATTCATCTCACGGACATGCACTTTGTGCTTCTGGTTTTTCCTATAATGCATCTTCTTCTTCTACTTCGAATGAGTGGCTCATTGATTCTGGAGCATCTTATCATATGGCTAAGGATAAAGCCATATTTTTTACTATGCATGAATGTAATTCCAAACAAATATTTGTTGATGATGATAGATCTCTTAGTGTTGTAGGATCTTGAACAGTTCTGGTAGATAATGGACAACTTAGTGATGTACTACGTGTTCCAAGAATTTCTTGTAATTTGTTGTCAGTCTATCAAATCACTCATCTTAGTGAAGGTAAAACTGTAACGTTTACACCTTCTTCTTTTTTTGTAAGTTGCATAGTAAAATTATATCATGATACAAAAAAGGTTACAATCATCAGGAGAGTCTGAATATAGCATTTTGGAGTTGCTCATGGTACCGATATTACAAAAAAAGGCACTGTAGACAGGCCTAGAGATATAGACTAGATAACCACCGAACAGGAAAGACAAGAACAAAGAGTAACTCCGGACTAGACAAAGATAAAACAAACAGAAATACTGAGCATCAAAACCAGAGGTGTTGTGCTCGTAACAAGTCGCTTCAAGAACTAGCCTCCGCGTCTTTTGAGCCATGAATGTCCCCAGAGATGGGGCAAGGGTTGAAGAAGTCATTTGTCCACTGCTGCTCCGGGAGCTTGATGGGTAGAGGCTCGACTTTGCGCGGGAGAATCGCCTTGGCCTCTTCCTTGCGGATGCACTTTTGATGAGTGACAGCAATGGTGGAGGGAACCGAAAAAGAAGTCCCAGGAGGGGAAGCACCTTGAACTACCACTACAGCTGGAGAGTCAGGACCTGAGATGTGGGCGTGAGAAGGAGCGACATCCTCAGAGGCAGTGAGGCCCATGGAACCATGTAAGGAGCTGCCGGTATCCTGTGCAGCCCCTTCATTGATAGCGCCTTTATTTTGAACAACAATCACCTCCCCAGAACCTGCAACGGGACCCTCAAGACCAACGCCTATCGGTAGGACAGGATGTGGAAACAAGGAGTATCTACGACCCATGAGGCTAGCTTCCAACGCGACGAGAACCCCATCCAGATGGGCCATATTGGACCTGGTGTCCATAATGGCCCTCTTCACCAAGTTCCAGTTGGTAAGCATCTCCTCAACCAAAATATCGATCATGTTTTTAAGAAGCCAATAGTGATTCACCTGAGTACCTGGGCTGCCAAAGGTAAGAATTTCTGCAACGCTGCGCGACTCCCAGTCGTCAACCAGACGGTGAACCGGCATGGAAACATTATCCTTATATCCAATATTAGCAGGAATCTCCGTCTCGGCAGCAGACGTCGTTTTTCCAGAGCCATGGCCGGAGCCACGCTTGGAGGTGCCTCGCGTGCGCTTCATGGCAATGTTGGAAACTTCACAGGGGCACTGAGCAGGGGCCTAGCTTTTTGCAGTGGAAGCCGACAGTGAATAGAGGAGACGGGTAATGACCACAGGAGGTTGAATGTGGATCTTCATATCCCAGAGGGGGCCTTTGGGAGGGAGAGACTTTGCACAAGAACGATTAATGGTGAGGTGAAACCAGCGAGGGGGAGGGGACGTAGGAAGTTGGTTCGACATTAATGCCACCCACTAGGCCATGTGGGTGAGGAGACTCGGAGCGTGCGAGAAGGCCAGCTGGAGGAAGGTCAAATCCATAGCAAATGCAGGTGTCTTGGGAGAAGCCCAACCTAGGAGCTGGTGCTGGGGGGAGGTGCCGTGTCTACTTTAGCAATCCTACTGGCAGTCGAGGTGTCACTTGGATCCAGGGGGTAACGTTTACACCTCACCAAGTTGTAATCAAGGATTTTAAATATCCTAAGTATGTCCTAGCCACTGGAATTGTTGATGATATTACCAGGTTGTACAAGTTTAACAACTTTGGGTCATCACCTTTTCCCTCATTTTTTGTTGCTCATAGTGATGACTTGAGCAAACTTTGGCATGAGTGATTTGGTCAATTAAATTATTGCTCATTGCAACAACTATGTAAAGAAAATATGGTGACAGGTCTTCTGATGGTATCTTGCAGGGATGGTATTTGTTCTGGTTGTGTACTCATAAAACATCACTGGGGCAGTTTTGACAGACGTGCCTCTTGGCATGCCTTGACCCCCTTGGAGCTTGTGCATAGTAACTTGTGTGGTCCTCTTCCATCTGCTTCCTTTTCTGGTTTCAAATATTTCTTCACTTTCGTTGATGATTACTCTAGACGCACTTGGGTTTATTTCCTAAAACTTAAGAGCAAAGTATTTAACATGTTGTTGGCCTACAAGGCCCTTGTTGAAAAACAATCTGGTCATCAAATTCTTAAGTTAATATATGATAATGGGGGAGAATATGTTAACAACAAGTTCACTACTTTCTGCACTGAACAAGGAATCCAACAACAACATATTGTTCCATATACACCACAACAAAATGGTGTAGCTGAACGGAAGAACCGCACTTTAAAATAAATGGCTAATTGTATGCTTCAAGCTAAGGGACTAAGTCTTCAATTTTGGGATGAATCCATAAATTGTGCAAATTACATAGTTAATCGCACCCCCACTAAAGCTTTACAAAGTATCACACCGGAAAAAACATGGATTAAAATTAAACCATATGTAAGTCACTTCCGTGTGTTTGGTAGTGAAGCATGGGCTCATATTCCAGATGAAAAACGAAAAGCATTGCAGCCTAAAAGTGAAAAGTGCATATCTGTTGGATATTCTAAAAATGTAAAAGGTTATAGACTTCTTCAACCACATTTTCATGATATAATAATTAGAAGAGATGTAAAATTTGATGAAAATATCTTGGCCTCCGATCCTAACTTGGCATTTGTTCCATATGTGGCTTGCGAACCTAATTTGGTGTTTGTGCCTTCTTCTACTCCCAACTTCATTGACGACATTCCAATTCCAGTTTCTTATGATGACAGTGAGAATGAAAATCCACCTCCGCCTGCTCATTTTCCTCTAGCACAACTACTTCCTCTATGGGTATGTTCAACATGTGAAGCAACTGGTGATCTTGCCGGTGATCCTAGAGATCAGCAACGAACACGTTCTCAGTTCTAGTGAACCTCTTCTCTTTTGGCTCAAGTTTCAGAGAATCATGATCCAAAGACTTGTGCAAAAGCTTCAGGGAATCTAGATTGGGATGCAGCTATGGATGAAGAATATTCTTCATTAATGGCAAACGATACTTGGGATCTTGTCCCTCTTCCGAAAGGACAAAAACTTGTCATATGTAAATGGGTCTACAGAACTAAGTATGCCTCAGATGGAAGTGTTGAAAGGCTTAAGGCAAGGTTAGTTGCCAAAGGTTTTTCCTAAGTTGAAGGAATTGACTACAATGAAATCTTTTCCCCTGTTTCCAAAATGAACTCCATCTGCCTTGTTCTTTTCCTTGCAGCCTTACATAAATGGGGGGTCCATCAAATGGATGCCAAGTATTCCTTCTTGCATGGGAATTTATAGGAGGAAATTTACATGGAACAACCTCCTAGATATGTTTAGAATGACTCTAGTCTTGTATGTCGCCTTAAGAAATCCCTATATGGCCTTAAGCAAGCTCCTCGAGCCTAGTATGCCAAAACGGATAACTTTCTCCTTCACATTGGTTTTTCTAGGTGCCATTTTGATCCCAATGTCTATACCAAGAAAGTAGGAAACAATCTCATCATCCTTGTTCTTTATGTTGATGATCTTATTCTTAATGGTAGCGACCCTAAGCTTTTAGCCCATGTGAAATTGAGTCTTAAGCGAAAATTTAAAATGATAGACTTAGGAAATTTGCATTATTTTCTTGGCCTCCAAGTCTTGCAAACCAAAGAATGAATCTTTCTTTCTTAGTCTAAGTATGCTTGTGACCTTCTTTGTCGCTTTCACATGGAAGATTGTAAACCAACTCCCTCTCCCTTCCAGTCCGGAGTCAAACTATGCATCAGTTGCACTTCACCCGAAGTTGATGCCACCCTATATCATCAGCTTGTTGGTAGTATCTTATACTTGAATCATACCCGTCCTGATGTTTCCTTTGCATTGGTCGTGTTTCTCGCTATATGAAAACGCCCCATGAAAGTCATTGGAAAGCAGAAAAAATAATACTTCGATATATTCGAGGTACAATTCAATTTGGGATTCATTACAGTTCAGGGGGACTCCTTTGTTGGTTGGTTTCATTGATTCATATTGGGCTGGAGATCTTGATGATAGGAATTCTAATGCAGGTTATGTATTCAATCTTGGTTCTGGACTTGTCACTTGGGCTTGTAAGAAACAACAAGCTCTTGCTCTCTCTTCAGCAGAAGCAAAGTATCGTGCAACAGTTAACGCCAGTCAAGAATCTTTATGGATTCGACAGATCCTTTCAGGGTTTGGATTCAAGCAACAGCATCCGACTCCCCTTTGGTGCGACAATCAAAGTGCCATCAAGCTCGCCAAATATCCAGTTCAACATCAACGCAGCAAACACATTGATCTGCATATGCACTTCATAAGAAAGCTTGTTCATGATCGCATTCTTGAAGTGCTCTTTTTTTCCTACAGATGATCAAGTTGCAGACATCTTCACCAAATCTATTACGGAAGCGAAGTTTTCTAAACTTCGATATATGTTAGGAGTTCAGGAACTTGTCATTAAGGGGGGATAGGCTCTAATGCCTCCTTCCTTCTCCTAGTAGTGTCACTTTTGTAAATCCTTCAATCCTATCCCAAGTTGTTCTTAAGGGGGGATGTTAGGATATTTAGACACTTAGGAGTTAGTTAATATCAACTTGTTATAATATATCCGTTAATAAAAGTGTGTTTCGTTAGTATGCATTTGTAAATATCTAATCCGACGGTCACGATATGTTCTAGACATAGATTGATCCAACGGTTCAACTTCTCTTAGATCATAACTACCTTTGATCCATGGCTTAACACCCAATTGGTCCATGATATTTATTTAAAGAGCATGGAGGGTCACTTGCTAGTTGATCGATTATGAGAAGCTCATTTGTAACTTTCTTTCTTTTGCATAATAAACTGCCTCAAGTAGCTATTTGGATGGGGTCGTGGAGTGTTTTCCTTTCGAGGGTTTAAAACATGTGAAAACATCGGTGTGTTGATCTGTGATCTGTTTGTGTGAGCGGTTCCTCTAGGTGTTTGATCTTTTGGAATTATCATGTGCAGTTGAATAGGTGCCACGTGGGAAAGAAATAACATGGAGGAGACATGTGGACAAGAGGTGTGACATGGACCAGCCACGTCAAATAAGATGTTTAGATGGCATGGTCAATTGTGTGGTATGCCCAAGTGGGCACCGATAGATCTGAGATCTGCTGTGAATGGCCCAGATTGACCATGCATGTTTGATCGGCCTAATCAACACCATTTGCAAGTATATAACGTGATCGAAGGGTAGTCAAGTGTATGATCTCGCGAATGTCCCAGATTCATTGGGCATTTTGGAGTGGCATGATCATCGCCATTCATGGGGATGTGAGATGCACAAGACATATTATCAGTACCTTGTCGTAAATGGCGGAGATTAGTTCTAGGCCCACTAAGGGACAAATCTGGACTGTTCACGGGGAGGTGATCAACACGTGTGTTAGCATGTGGGAAGGAGAGACTGGGTGCCAAAAAATGGTTGATGATGAACGTAAAACTAGATACCACAGTAGGAAAGGCATTAGAATATCGCTTACCTTGTCGAAGAACCAATAGTGGTAAGCGGAGTTATGGTGGTAAGATGACCTTGCAGGGGTGGCTAGGTAGGATGTAAAACCTATTGAGTGGACATGTGGAGCCCTATGGTTGGTGGTCAAATATGATATTGCCAGGTCCACATGGAAAGAAACATCATGGATGGATATGTAGGTGGAAGATCTAGTAAAGGTGCCACCAAGAGAATATGTCTAGGTGGAGATTCTGTCTAAGGTGACGATCGAGAACATCTTGGGGGGATATTCTGATTCTTTGCACATGAAGCTAAAAGCAGCCAAAGGACCCTGCTACGAATGGTTGATATTTATTAGCACAATCACTAAGGGTTGATCGTGGCCATTTGCGGAGAGGGATCACTCATACTGGGGTTGGTTGTGTTACAATGCCGTGAATGGTTGAGATTCGATTTGAGAAGATGCACGATGAGATTGTGACCATTTATGGGAGGACCCATCCTATTTCTGGAAGAATAAGTTAACATGCATGAATAGTTACGATTTAATCAAGAAAAGGTACATAATGGATCATGACCATACATGGAGGATCCTCCCTCATTACCCATCGATTGGTTGATCGATCGTGAATGGCTAATATCTAATGTCAGAAGTTGCAAGGTGTAATCTACACCATTAAGGGGGATGGACCATCAGATAGCTATTGGACATGTTAGGTGTCGTGAATGGCTAAGATTCAAAGAGGGACTTAATCCCTACTGTTTGTGGGGAAAAGATGCATTCAGTCAAGGATGACTTGGCCAAGGAAAATGGAGGTTGGATGATCTGGAAGGGTCCGACAATGGCCATGTAAGACCCCACCGCCACATCAATATACACGTAAGATGACACGTCATCCAAATTCCATGTCATAAGTATGGAAAAATTGCCTAAGTTGGGAAAAATGTAGAATGAAGGGAAAAAATATGATAGTTTTGCAGGGCCATAACTATTCAATTAGAAGTCGGATTTGAGCGCAATTGGATTCTTTGGAAAGATAACTCCACAAGGAGTAAGCCTACATGATCGTATTCGAAAGAAGATATTCGAATGTTCCCATAAATGGGACAAAAAAGGGTTTGTAGACCCAATTGACAAAATGTCAATATGGATAATTTTCTAGAATGAATTAGAATTTATTTTATTTTCTAAGGGTGCAATGAGACTAACAATATGCTTATATGAACACTTTGCAGATGCAATTTCATACCAAGGGAAATTTAGAGGAAAATTCTCAAAAAAATTGGTTGGTTAGTCCAAGAAGTCCGTCATCATGAGTGATGCACATGACCCTTATACTCTTGAGACAGGTGCTATGGGGGAGAATGTTCATGCCGAGAATGCAAAGATCAAGTCTAATGGTCGCAAAAACCAACTAATCCCCCCTAACATAGCAAAGACTATGAGAATCCTAAGGGTGGCGTTATAGAGCTTCAAAGCAAATAATGAGAGACTGATTAGAGGCCATGAGGAGCATAATCAATCGAATGCATCCATGTTGTAGATCCTATTGGACATACACAAAAAAATAATCTTGGAAAAAGCTCAGGTACCGATGACAAATGTAGAGGTAGCTCAAGGAGACACTCTCTCAAGAGGACTCACAACTCAAGGAGAAAGTTAAGAAGCAGAATTTGTATCCTAGGATTTCCTGGTATTGAGTCATTCACTTCTAAAGACTCTATCAATAATTCAGGTTCTCCATCTCCTAAGGATAAGAGGAAGAGACATGTTAGATAGCGCTCACAAGGAGAATTTAGAAAATCTAAACCTCCTACCTTTGATGATGAGATAAGATCATGACAAGAAGCAGAGGATTAGCTTCTTGGGATGAGAAAATATTTTCAAGTTCGTGACTACTCTGAGAATATGAAGGTGAGGTTGGCTTTCTTTAACCTCAATGGAAGAGCATATGTATGGTGGGACCACTTAAGGCAAGTCAAGAAGTTACATGAAAGGTAGATAGTATGGAAGCAGTTCAAGAAGTACTTTCAACAAAAGTACCTTTCTGATAGGTATTTTGATTATATCAAGGAATTACGTGAGTTGAAATTGGGGAAATGACCATGGATGAGTATGCAAACAAATGCATGGAGCTGCTAAGGTATGTCAAATATATTAAGGATGACAACGTAAAAATCTATCATTTCTTGAGTGGACTGCCTTAATCCTATAGGAACATAATTGAGTTTGATGAGCCTAAAACTCTAAAGGGAACTATGAGGAAAACAAAATATTGTTATGAGAAAAGAAAAAGTAAGCCAGAATTCCATAGAGCATGGAAGGATAAGAAGACGAAGAAGATTAACCAGTAAAAGAAAGGATTCAAGCCCCATTAGTTCAAAATCAACATGATCCAATGAAGTTTCATCTTTAACTATGGAGAATGCTAGTAATGCATTCAATGATTGTGTCATTTAAATAAGTAAAATAATATTCTTTATAAAACATTCTTATCTTGAATTTGTTATTTTCAAGCATTTTATTTTTGAAATAGTTGACATCACTTATACATTTTTAGTGTTAACATGAATTCTATATGTATATTATGCAAACTTCCATAAAGCGAGAGAAACCAAATTTTAAAAAAGTACATGAAATAATGAAAATGTTCAATGGATTGGTTGTATGTGACATAGATTCATCTTCCACTATGGAGGGCATGGGTAATGCATTCCATGATCGTATAATTGAAGTAAGTGCAATATTATTTTGTTGCTCCATTATTTTTTATATACTTTTTTCAAACATTAATTTCATATGTTAAGTTAAATTGCACATATATATTATATAAGCTTATATAAGGCAAGGCAAGGCAAAGTTATCAAGATAGCAAAGAGTGAAAGGCATATGCGTGTATATACACTAGTTCTATAGATAAATGAATTTAAAATGTTTAAGATGGTAATTGGTATGTTATTTTGAGTTAATATTTATTTATATATATAGTTTGGCGATATGTTTTACAAATTTTTAAAACAATATAATTTGAACATGACTATATTATTGTTTTTTTTTGTGTTAGGGGAATCGATAACTAGAGACTGGGTTGGTATTCGCGTGACACGTGGTCCAGGGATCCAATACCACTACCACTATACCCCTAGGTGCCCCACACACCCCGCAAGCATGGGACATGGGTAAAACCGGGTGTGATTTGAACTCGTGACCTCCAATTTACAACATGTGACTTCATATCAAGTGAACCGCCAATGAGCCACACCCGTGCGGGCCAACAAGACTATATTCTTGTTATATGAAAAAGGGATTGTTAATTGAATAGAAAGAAAATGTGAATTTTCTTAGTGATTAAGTTATGGTAATTTTTTTTTAATAATTTTATAATAATGTTATAATGTTTATACATTAATAGAGTAAAAAGATACAATCATATTAATTAATTTCAAGAATATATATATTATAACCATAGTGCTTAAATTTATCAACATGTTTTTATATTTTATTGGAGTAAAATACTATAATTATATCACTCAATTTTAAGAGCAAAAACTACAACCTTAAAACACTCTACTAATGAAGAAATTGTAGTTTTAGCTTTATGTCTCTAAATTGTCGATCTCGCGACAATGTCATATGCCACTAAAACATTGGAATTATGACATAAAGAGAGAGCACAAAATGGATGTAAACATGACATGTGGCGGTAAATAATTTTATAACTGGTTGTGTAATAACTATAGATATCAATTGTAGATACCACCTCCAAGATGGGCTATGAGGCCACTAGAGGGAAAGAAAACCTACAAGCTTCTATGTCTTAGTCCAAAATTCCATTTGCTCTCATGTTTATCCAATCTATTCACCATTAAGCATTTTCATGAATCTCACTCAGTCATCCCAACCATGACATTCTCTTCTGCTGCCCCACACAACACAAGGAAGGCATTTCCCTTCACTGCTCCACAATTCACTCAAGAAATCCCTTATAGTGCTTACCAATGTGTGCAGAAAGAGTTCAACTTATTGTATGCTGTTAAAGAACTAATTGTAACATTAATTCATGGCTTCTCAAGCATTCAAAAGAAACAAACACACAACGGGTAAAGATTCTTATCTTACCTAGCCTCTATGCTCACCTACAACCATCCTCTTTCCTCTAATATCTGCAATTTCCCCTTCACAATTCTAATTTATGGTTATTTTCACAGGCTAGTAATTGGTAATGGAGAGAACAACATGAAAAACTCTACAAAGTGTAAAAATTTGCATGGAAAATGGGTGATAGTCTCCAAAGGAGATGAGAGGATGGTGAAAAGACAACTAACATTACTTTTGATCACAAAAGGAATGAATCTTACAATTGGCATAGAAATATATCTATCTCATGCTTCCATAACTACACATGGAGACTTTTTTCACCAACCTCACACATGCATTCAATGATTCGATTTAATATGTCAAAATGAAGTAATTGTCTCATTTAAGGCACATGGAAGTAAATGGATGAGTTATAAGATTGACACTTATAATAAATGATTTAATCTAGTCCCCCATTTCATCTTCCTCTCTAGTGGTATCATGGCCCCTTTATTGCTCTTTACACAACCCTTGAACCATTTTATCATTTTTCAACATTATATTGACATAACTTTCGAGTTAGCATGACAAGGCAATCACATGGTCCATATAGAAATACATTATACATGCCTAGTTATTCACAAGTGGAACCTTGACCTTGAGCTCCGCACTATGAATCTATACTAGCATATTTACATCAGTTACATCATTTTGATTTAATATATTTAAAAGATCTAACACCCACAAATTCTATTGCCTTTTCATCTTTGTTTTCGCTTGAAATTTTATTATTTAATAAATTTTCCAAATAAAATTTTAACCTTATCCATCATAGAATTGGAGCAATAAAAATCAAACATCATTCTTATATTTTTCTACAACATCAAAAATAAACATATTAATGTTTAATACTCTTCTTCATCATGGATGAAATTGTCTCATTTTTTGTGACTACGCTTAGACTTGAATTCCTTTTCAAAATGACCAAATCTTTTACAATAATTTTATTTCAAAAACAATTCTCTTATTTTATTTGCATTACTAATAGTTCCACAACCTTTTCCTCTTCCTCTCATATAACTTGAAGACCCCCTCCGTCTATCATGGGGATCGCTATTTTTCCGCCCTCTTCTCTAACTTGTATTTTTATTACAAAAACTTATTCTAAACATGCATCTCTATCTAATAAACTTTTAAACTTTTATATGATGACGATGATCCAATGAGATTTTCCAACTTCATTGTCCTGGATTTTTTTGTTATCCTCTCTCGCAATAACTATTGAATTTCATTCCAGTGGTAAACTTCTTATTACTCTTTCACCTCGTAATGTTCTCTCCATGGCCATGATGTCTTTCACTTTGAAAGTAGTGATCTTCATTAAATGAAAGAGTCAATTCTAAAAGTTTGTTGCTCCATTGATTCTCTTCTTTACTTTTAAATACAAATTTATTTCAAAGAAGTAAATTAAAAAAAATACAATAATAACTTTTACATAAAATTATACACTTAAAATTGAAATTCTTTCTATAATTCATAAAATATCTTAATTATATCTAAGTACTTACTCACATTACTAAAAATAAAATTAAGGAGCTAATCACTAAAACACCTCAAGCATGCATAGTGTTTCATGCTTCTCCACGACTACTATTTTTTAATTACAGCGATAGGTGTATGCATCTTAAAATTTGGGGTGGACCATTTATGCTTTTCCTAGATTGAAGGAGGATGGGACAAGTGTACACTCTAGATTGATTTTATGGGTGTCATTCAAAATTCGAAATAAAAAATTATAAAAATATATATATATAAAATAACTGCTAGGTGATGCATGGCTAACTCCTGACACATGCATGGATAATAGGTAGTGATAAACAACCCATTTAACTAAAGAAGGTAACATGTACTTGAAGAATAGATGATGACAACTAAGCATGGAAAACAAGTAACAGATAATTTGTTCATAACACTTAAATAATTTGTTCATAACACTTAATTTGTGACATATATGTTAAATATTGTCCTACAAAGCACGATCAATCAATTCACAACCAAGCATTATTCTTTTAATCAATTTATTATTGACTTATTTTTTATTAACTCTTTCAACCTCTTTTTTTAAAAGAGTAAAGAATAAGGTATATTTCTATGGCTCTACAAGGGACACATAACAATCAAGAGATTATATTAATCTAGACAATACAAGTTCATTTTTTTGCAATGTCATGGTTAAACTTTTGAAGTATTAATTTTTAAATTAATAAAAAATATTTATTTAAAAATCTATTGCACTGCAGGTGCATGACGTTTACCTAGAGATCAGATAGAGATCAGACATGGGTGGCCACTGTAGGCAGACGTGAGCTCTTTTACTACAGAGAGGAAAAATAGTTAGTCCATGACTTACATGCATTTTTTGGTATGATCATTGGTGTTCAATATTCACTCAGTAATGTAGCATTTAATGTTGTTGCGATGAGGATGTGAACCATTAAATCAGAACGATCAATAAAACAATTCACATCCACCCGCAACAACATTTATTGCGGAGTCGATAGTGAATGCCCTTTGATATGGCCGACTCACACGTTAGACCGTAGCTACATTAATGGATAATTGCTTCTGCGACTAACACTTGGCGTCCCTCAAGCGCGAAGAAGTTTATATAGTCGATCTTTTTTTTTTAAATTTTCGTTCCTTCTATAAAGTTTAAACACACCATAACTTTGAAGTGAAGCTTCATTACATATAAATTTTCAAACCAAAACTTTCAAATCAAATTTGGATTAGCTATGGCTGAAAGCTCTGTGAAGAGTAAAAATTTCATCTGATGAATTGAAATCGTATTTAATTTGACAGGGGTCTGTCAAGAGAGCTGTTTGTCGTAGTTGTTTGAGTTGTCCACACTCTGTGGTAGTTGCAAAGCATTCAATTCGACTTGCATAAACGTCTGACAAAAGCTTCACACGTTGCCAACTGCATGGAGATTGGTAACGGATTGATCAGTTTTTTAATATATGTGAACAACCAATCTATGGGTTTAAATTCAGTTCCCTTGCATATATCCTCATCAGTCACCCTTATTCTTCAGAAGCCTCTATACTTCCATAGGCACATCACAAGTAGTTCTGCATCCAAATAATTCTCTAGTTGCTAATTATTTGGATAAGAAATCTGAATTGCTCCTCCCGACCCAGAAGACTATTCCATTCTCTTGGTCTTCGTCCAACTTTGTACTAAGAAGCCACAAGAAAGGTTATCAAAGATGTAAGAAATCAAGAACTTCATGTACTTCTGAAGGCATTTTGTTCTCAGTTGAGACAAGATCAAGTGAAATACTAGAGATAACAAGTAGCGGTGTGAAAATAATGGAGAGCACTACTACAACAAGAATCTGTGTCCCTCCATTCAAGGGTCTTGGAATTGTAGAATTTATGAGGGATAAGAACTTTCTCATCACAGGTGCCACTGGTTTTGTTGCAAAAGGCAAAGGGCAGTGTTGGTTGTGGAGCCTGATCTTCCTTATTCAGAGGTCGTGTTTCATCCGTGTCTAGATCCCAGCCCATGACCGAGGGGTTTGGGGGGGCTTTCCCCCAAAAAAATATTCGCCATGGGGGCTAGCGACTAGGTTGGGATCCCCCCCCCTGGTGGGGGTTCGGGGGAAGCGCCCCCGTAGTGAAAATTTGACGCAAGGCGCCTTATACAGTAAGGTTCTTGCTTAACAATTACACACAACACACACGTTCACATAGACAAGATGTAAACAGGATGCCAGAAGCTGGCTTATATTACTTCTACCGAAACGGTTACAATGCAAACTGCAAGGAAATGAATAACTAACTATTGTCGACCTTAGCCAAATACAATACATAAGTAACTGCGTGCTCTCTTAGTGTGTCGATCGTCACCCTCTCTTGGTTCACTACGGAACTCTGAGCTATGGCTCGATCTCCTCTGCATTTGGAAGATGTGTGACTGTTCTCTCCAATCTACCACTCTTCTCCTCGAACTCTGCTCTGCCAAGTTAATCCAACTGATCTCCTACCCCCGGCCTTCTACTTTGCTGTTGTTGTTCCCGATATCACTCTGACCCCCGAGACACGCATCCTCTATATGTCGATCTCCTCGGATCCTGCAACTTTTAGCATCCCTACTGTGCTGCACAATATCTGCCTCTGTTGACATCTGTCACGATACCAGCTACCTTCAATAGCTTCCATTAACTTCCTTAGCAACCCCGAACTGTTTCCAAGTACTCTCCTTGACTTCTACGCATCCTTCTGACAGGTTACAGTAATCCGTCATGTTGGCCATACTGCCTGTCAGCTTCGACTTATCTGTCCGCTTTCTTCCGCACTCTTCAGGCTTCTCCAGTCCAAACCTGTTGGAGTCATGGTTCGATGCATGTCGACCATCAACGTCTCCGCTGCTACCCTGTCGTCTGTCGAAACTTGACATGTCGACTCTCGACCTTCCGCTGATTTTGTCGGTCGCATACCGACTGCTTCTGTTCGACTTATTGACTTCGACAAGCCAATCTTCTCTTCTGCATCAGTGGTCGTCGGCACTCCCTCTGGTCGGCCTCCTCTATGTTGACTAACTTCGACTGATCTTCCTAGGCCCTGATGCTCCTGCATCATACTCCCCAGGTGAAAAAAACTTGACTACTCCGTCAATCTCCTAAACTCTTCTTCGGAAATCCATGTCGCCTCCTGCAACTCATCATCTTTCCATCGCACTAAGTATTCCTTCCTTTGCAAACTGTGCGTACGCCCGACTTTGTGTTCCTCTATTACTTCTGCGATTTCTTCTTTCTGTCGATCTAGAATCTGCTCCATCTAGCCTATGTTCGACACTTCCATGCTTCCACTACTTGAACCTTCTTCAAACATGTACAGATATGACACAATGAACATTGGTGAAATGCTCAAGTCATTTGGCAGCTCCAACACATATGCGTTGTCCGAAATTTTCTTCAGAATCTTACATGGTCCAATCTTCTTCAGCTTCAGCTTGTTATATGTTCCCGTTGAAAATATTTCCTTCCGCAAATGTGCATAAACTAAGTCTCCTTCACTGAATGACTGTAGCCTCTTCTTCCCATCGGCTCTCAACTTGTATGCCGCATTACTCTTTTCTATGCGCTTTCACACATCTTCATGCTCTTCTTTCATATGCTCTGCGAATGATTCTGCATCTGCACTTTTCCTGGTTTCTCTCGGTAACTCGACCAAATCCACCACTCTGTGTGGGTTTCTTACCTGAACAATTTGGAATGGGCTCAACCCTATCGACCGATTCACAGAATTGTTATATGCAAACTATGCTTGCGCCAACACGTTCTCCCACTGCTTGGGTTTGTCGGTCGTCAAACACCTTAGAAGGTTTCGCAAACTTCTATTCACCACCTCGATCTGTCCGTCTGTCTACGGATGATATGCCGAGATAAAATGCAACCTCGTGTCCAGTTTCTTCCATAGGGTTCTCTAGAAATGTCCTATAAACTTGGTATCTCTGTCCGATGTGATGCTCTTTGACAACCCTTGCAATTTGACTACTTCCTTGAAGAATAGTATAGCAATGCCTATGGCATCACTTGTCTTCCGACACGGAATAAAGTGTGCCATTTTCGAAAATCTGTCGACTACAACAAAGATTGAGTCGCTCCCTTGCTGCGTCTTCAGCAATCCTAGCACAAAATCCATGCTCAGGTGCTCCCATGGGGTATCCGGTACAGTTAATGGTATATACAACCCCGTGTTCTGACTTCTCCCTTTTGCCAATTGGAAAACTCTACATTGTCGAACCCACTTTCCGACATTTGTTGTCATTCCTGGCCAATAATACTTCTCTTTGACCAATGCCCTGGTCTTGTCGATGCCAAAATGACCTGCTAATCCACCACTATGCAACTCTCGGATTAGGTTCTCCCTTATGGATTCTATGGGAATACACAACTGTTGTCCCTTAAACAGGTATTCCTCTTGGATAAAATAATCCAAGTATGGAGTTCTGTCGACACTCGACGGTTCACGACAAGCCTCCCATGCTTTCGCAAAATTCTCATCGATCTCATACTCTGTCTTCATCGACTCTATTCCTATTGCCTGAACTGTCGTCGTGTTCAACAATGCAACTTTTCTACTAAGTGCGTCGGCAACCTTATTCGACTTGCCCGACTTATGTCGAAACATGAATGTATATCCCTGTAGGAATTCAATCCATTTCATATGCCGCCGATTCAACTTCGACTAAGTATTCAGATACCT
Source organism: Larix kaempferi (assembly GCA_027924585.1). Lineage (NCBI taxonomy): Eukaryota > Viridiplantae > Streptophyta > Pinopsida > Pinales > Pinaceae > Larix > Larix kaempferi. The sequence continues at coordinate 22,965,666 of BSBM01000017.1, read as the reverse complement.
CAGTGCTTGGTGATCTGTGTATAACACAAATTCCTTGGGCAACAAATAATGCCTCCACTTCTTCAATGCCTGGACAATAACATAAAATTCTTGGTCATAGACCGAATATTTATGCTTCACATCATCCAACTTATCACTGAAGAATGCAATTGGTCGGTCCTCCTGGCTCAACACTGCTCCAATTGCCGTTCCACTCGCGTCACAATCGACCTGGAAAACTTTGTCGAAATCTGGGAGCGCTAACATTGGGCTCTCAGTGACCTTTTCCTTCAATTTGTCGAAAGCTTGCTGGGCTGCTTCCGTCCACTTGAACTTGCCCTTTTTCATGCATTCCGTCAAAGGTGCACAAATCCAACTGAATCCCTGAATGAACTTCCTGTAGAAACTAGCAAGTCCATGGAAACTCCTTACTCCAGTCGTACTTGTCGATTCCGGCCAATCCAATATTGCCTTCACCTTTTCTGGGTCCATCACCAACCCTTTACCCGAGATTACAAATCCCAATTACACCAGTTCTTCCTTCATGAATTAAGAAACATTTTTGCAGGTTTACCATCAGCTTCTCTTCCTGCAACTTCTGCAATACCTATCGAATGTGCTCCAAGTGTTCTGTCTTGGTTCGACTGAAAATCTGAATGTCGTCTAGGTAGACTACCAAAAACTTTCCCAAGAATGGTTTCAATACTTCATTCATCAATCACATGAATGTACTGGGTGCATTAGTCAATCCGAATGGCATAACTAACCACTCATACAGCCCTTCCTTCGTCTTGAATGTTGTCTTCCATTCATCTCCTTCTCTAACCCGAATCTGGTGATAACTGCTTTTCAGGTCTATCTTCATGAAGTACTTCGATCCACTTAAGCAATCCATCAAGTCGTCCATCCTCGGCAATGGAACCAGTACTTGATCGTGATCTTGTTGATGGCTCTGGAGTCTGTACACATCCTCCATCCTCCACCTTTCTTCGGCGCTAATACTGTTGGTACCGCGCACGGACTCAGACTTTCCCTGATCAATCCCCTGTTCAACAACTCCTAGACCTGTTGATTGAGTTCCTGACCTTATGTCAGACTCATCCTATGCGGTGCTTTGTTTGGCAGACTCGACCCTAGGATCAAGTTGATCTAATGGGATATGCTCCTTGTCGACAGCAATCCCGTCGGTGTCTCATCGAATACTATGCTCTGAAACTTGTCAAGCATCTTTCCGACTTCGACTGGAATCTTCTCCATTGTTGACCTCTCGACACATGGCCCTTTCGGAATGATAGCAAAACATTCTGACTGCTTTTCCTCCTCCGTGAGGAATTCTTTCGCTGAACACATCAACACTCGCTTCTCCCAAAATTTGCTCTCGTCCTGCTTACCGTCGGTTCACTCCTTCAGCTTTGGCTTAAGAGTCCTCTGCACGCCATTTTTCCACACTGTGATTGTGTTGGCTCGACCATCATAGATCATCTTCCGCTCATATTGCCATGTTCTTCCTAACAACAAATGGCACGCGTCCATTGGGATTACGTTGCACAGTACATTGTCTTCAAATCCTTCAACTTTGAAGTTAAACAAGCAATGTTTGGTCACCTTTACATGATGTCCTTTCTGCAACCATGAGATCTTGTATGGGTGTGGATGTTCCCGACATTTCAACCTTGCCTTGTCGATCACCTCTGTCGACACAAGATTCTTAGTGCTTCCACCATCAACTATGGTCTTGCAACTCCATTCGCCGATTCGCACCTTGGTTCGAAAGATGGCCTTTTGCTGTGCTGGCTCTTGCTCGTCGCGTCGATCGTCCAAAACCAGTGTCTTCCTGGCTGCCATGGCCTGACTCTTCTTCTTACCATCCTCACTGCTGTCAGATGCTGACTAGTCTCTCTCGTCGATTTTCTCATCCCTTCGACGTCTGGGTTTCGACTCCTTTGCAGCGTGTAGGTTCTCTGGGCATTCATATGCCTTGTGTCCCTCTCCACGACACTTGTAATAGATTATGGCTGGTTTGCCAGCTCCTTTTATGTCGTATGGACCACTTCGACCATACGCACCTCGACCGCGGTTCTCACGACCATCGCGTCAGTTTTCTTGCGCTTCCTCCCTTGTCGATGTCCCTTTCATCCGTCGATTTTCTTTGATAGATTCCTTTCTGTAACCGCTACTTTGGTCTTTCGCGGAAACAGTCTTCGCACCCCAACCAGTCATCGTGCCTCTGGTCGCTGCAGATTTCCTCGACAGTTTCTCTTCCGCCTTCAGAGCTAACTGGTAGGCTTCACCGACCACTCTGAATCTCGACATACTCAATTCATCCTGAATGGCATATTTCAAGTTGTTCACGTATCTAGCGGCAGTTTCTTCTCCTTCGTCGGTCTGTCCCGACCTTATCGACAATCTATAGAACTCTTCCGTGTATTCCTTCACGATCATCTCTTTTTGTTGAAAGTTCTGCAACTTCCGGAACAAGGAAACCACATAGTCGTTTGGCAAGAACTTTCCTTTCAGCTTGGCGACCATCCTATCCCAAGACTTGATTTTCCCCTTACCCTCCTTGACTCTGTCAGCCTGCACATTGTCCCACCATAATGAGGCATGACCCTTCAACCTCAGACATGCAGTCTTAACCCGTTTAGGATCCTTGATCTTCTCTATGTTGAAGTATTTCTCCATTTCTTTGAACTAGTCAATCAAGTCTTCTGGATCCAGACTTCCTGAGTAGGTACGTGCATCTATCTTTGTCCGACCTCTCATATCCATCAGAAGTTTGATCAGTTTGTCTTCCGGTTCTTTTCCTGCTGCTTCTCGTGCTTCCACTTCTTCAACCTCCTCGTTGTTGTGATCTAACACATCAGGAATACAACCACGCCTTTGGCTTTATTTGATCGATGCGACTTCATTTGTCAAAGTTTGCATTGTTCGGACGCACTCGTCGAACATCTCACGATCAACTGTGACTGCTGCACCACGCATTCTTCATCCAACACCTCGAACGTTAATGCCTCTGTGAGCCATTTTCAACCTCGGCTGAAACTCCCACTCGTCCAATCACAACCGGACTTCAACAAGTTGTGCACGACTCTACCCAACCACAGCTGGAGCTGTAAACACACTTGCAGGCTCAATACTACTTGATGTATCTCTGCTCGCATGATTCTTCCGCTCTGATACCATTTGACACAAGGCAAGTTGGTATCACAGGATTTCTCCTCAACAGGATTCTCCTCCCACTTTGATACCACTTGATGCAAGGTGCCTTATACAGTAGGGTTCTTGCTTAACAATTACACACAACACACACGTTCACATAGACAAGATGTAAACAGGATTCCAGAAGCTGGCTTATATTACTTCTACCGAAACGGTTACAATGCAAACTGAAAGGAAATGAATAACTAACTATTGTCAGCCTTAGCCAAATACAATACAAAAGTAACTATGTGCTCTCTCAGTGTGTCGACCATCACCCTCTCCTGGTTCATTGCAGAACTCTGAGCTATGGCTCGATCTCCTCTATGTTCGGAAGATGTGTGACTGTTCTCTCCAATCTACCACTCTTCTCCCTGAACTCTACTCTGCCAAGTTGATCCAACTGATCTCCTCCCCCCGGCCTTCTACTTTGTTGCTGCTGTTCCTGAGTCACTCCGACCCTTGAGACACACATCCTCTGTCTGTCGATCTCCTTCGATCCTGCATACCTGCAACTGTCAGCGTCCCTGCTGTGCTGCACAATCTCTGCCTGTGTTGACATCTGTCATGATCCCAACTACCTTCAATAACTACCATTAACTTCCTTAGCAACCCCAAACTGTTTCCAAGTACTCTCCTTGACTTCTATGCGTCCTTCTGACAGGCTACAGTAATTTGTTATGTTGGTCATACTGTCTGTCAACTTCGACTTATCCATCGGCTTTCTTTCGCACTCTTCAAGCTTTGCCAATCCAAACCTGTTGGAGTCATGGTTCGACGCATGTCGACCATCGATGTCTCCGCTGCTACCTTGTCGTTTGTCGACCCTTAACATGTCAACTCTCGACCTTCCGTTGATTCTGTCGGCCGCATACCGACTGCTCCTGCTCAACTTATTGACTTCGACAAGCCAATCTGCTATTCCGCACCAGTGGTCGTTGGCACTCCATATGGTCAGCCTCCTCTATGTCGACTAACTTGGACTGATTTGCCTAGGCCCCGATGCTCCTGCATCAAAATTTTGGAAAAATTGCCTTTTAAAATGTTGTAATTTCATAGTCATGACTTGGTCAATAATGGGTGATTTACGAGCCCATGATATTAGGTGTTCCATAGTATTTTTCCATGGTAATCGCTCTTTAAAAAGAAGGCATTGTAATATGGCTGTGTATTATAGCATTGTAAAGATCTCTGATTGTGTGAGAGAGACTGTGAGAGAGTGAAGAGGAAGTTGCAGTGGATGTGCTGAAGGTTGTATCCCTTCATTTGTTGGATGGTATAAGAATAAAGACTAACAATTTCTGTGTGGACGTAGTCCATATTGGGTGAACCACGTTATATTGGTGTCTCTCTTGTATTGTGTTGATGTGATTTATATTTGCATCTTGTTTATTGCTATTGCTCCGCGATCCTATTTTTCTAACAATTGGTATCAGAGCCAAAGGTCTATTTGGCAGATAAACTCACAGGAAAGAAGGGTTCTTGGTTCGAGTGGGAGCAATGGCGAAAGAATGAGAGTTTAAGGTCGAAAAATTTAACACCCAAAACTACCAGTTATGGAAAATGCAAATGGAGGATTGTCTGTACCAAAAGGATCTATTCCTACCGTTGGGGGGAAAATAAAAACAACCAGTGACTATGAATGACGAAGAACGGGAGGTTTTTGACAGAAAGGCAATGTGAACAATACGGTTGTGCCTGGCTTCATTGGTGGCTTTCAATATTTCAAAAGAAAAGACAATGGAGGATCTGATGAGTGCATTGGGTAAGATGTATGAAAAAAATTCGGCCTCCAACAAGATATTTCTAATGAAGTTTTTATTTAACATGAAAATGTTAGAAGGTGGATCTGTTGCTGATCATCTAAATGAATTTAATACGATTACAAATCAGCTACGTTTTGTAAAAGTGAACTTTGATGATGAGGTTAGGGCTCTTCTAATCTTGTGTTCATTTCCAGAAAGCTGGAACGGCTTGGTCATGGTTGTAAGTAACTCTGTCTCTCGTTTAAACACTTTGAAATTTGATGATGTTGTTGGTGTTATTCTTAGCGAGGAAACGCGAAGGAAAAGCACAGGTGAGACATCAGGTAATGATTGACCATGGAGAGCAGGGGAAGATAAAGGGAGAGAGGAAAGAGCCCAGATAATCGCAGTAAGTCCAGGAAGGGAAGATCCAAGTCCAAATTGGGAAAGATAGAGCACTGGAACTGTGGAAATAAATGACATCTGAAGAAAGATTGCAGATCTCTAAGAAAGGAGATGAACAACAAGAACTCATGAAGCAAATGTAGCAGGTAATGTGTTACAAGATGCTTTGATTCTTGCATTAGATAATACTAGTGATTACTGGGTAGTAGATTCATGGAATTCATGTCATGCTACACCCCATAGGAAATTCTGTCATGATTATGTTCTAGGTGATTTTGGACATGTTTTATTGGGTGATGATGAACCATGTAAAATTGTTGGAATGGGTAAGGTACGGATAAAGTTAAAGAATGGTGAGTGGATGCTGAATGATGTAAGACATATTCCTGCTATGAAAATAAATATGATCTTAACAGGGCAGTTGGGAGATGGTGGCTATTTATCTACGTTTGGAGAAACATGGTGGAATATCACTAAAGGATCAACGGTGATAGCAAAATGAGACAAGATAGGTACGTTGTATTTATGTCATCATAATACTGAATGTTATATCTCTTTAGTTTCCACATGAACATATACAACATTGTGGCATCATAGGATTGTTCACATGAGTGTGAAGGGGATGTAGATTCTCCACTCAAGGAATTTTCTTCCAGATCTGAAGCAAGTAAGTTTGGAATTCTATGAGAATTGTGTTTATGGAAAATAAAAAAGAGTTAGATTTCTCAGAGTTGGGAAACAGAAGAAGAGTGAAAATTTAGAGCTTGTACATACAGATGTATGGGGATCGGCTTATGTACAATCTCTTGGTGGTTCTCGTTATTATGTTACTTTTATTGATGATGCAACTAGAAAAATTTGGGTTTATTGCATTAGATAGAAATCTGATGTGTTTGCTACTTTTAATAAATCAAAAGCTTTGGTTGAGAATGAGACATGAAAAATATTGATGTGTTTTAGATCTGATAATGGAGGTGAATACCGTGGCAAGGAGTTTGATAGTTATTGTTCATACCATGGGTTTCATAGAGAGAAAACAATCCCAGGAACACCACAAGAAAATGGTGTGTCAGAAATGATGAACAAAACAATCATGGAGCGTGCAAGGTGTATGAGATTGCATGCATGGTTGCCCTTATACTTTTGGGCATATGGTGTAGATACTATTATTTACTTTATAAACAGAGGGCCTTCAAATGGTTTGGATGGTGGTGTTCCAAAGGAGTCATGGACAGGTAAAAAAGTAAACTACTCTTTTATGAGAACTTTTGGTTGTGAAACATTTGTCCATATGGATAAATAAAATAGAACAAAGCTTGAGGCTAAATCCAAGAAATGTACCTTTATTGGATACGGGGTTGATGATTTGGGTTATCGCTTATGGGATTATGAAAATAACAAAATAATTAGGAGTAGAGATGTAGTATTAAATGAAAATGTCATGTATAAAGATCAGTTGTAGGGAAAGAAACAGGAAAATGAAAACACGAAGTACACAGTGCTTAATGAAATCAAAGAAAATGAAGTTCCAAAGGTGCCGAAAAATAAAGAACAACAATAGGTACCTCAAACTCTTGCAAGTGTTAGAAGGTCTACCAGGTTAAGTAGACCCCTGAATGATTCTCTCCTTCACTGTATTATTTATTGATGAATGATTTTGGTGAACCAGAATGTTATGAAGAAGCAATGCAGGTGGAAACTAGAAAGAAGTGGGAGCAAGGCATGAATGAGGATATTGACTAATTGGTAAAAAACCAGACTTGGGATTTGGTTTAGTTGCTTGCTGGTAAAAGAGCATTGCAGAATAAATGGGTTTACAGGTTGAAGAAATAAAATGGAGGAAAGAAGCGGTTCAAGGCTAGACTTGTTGTAAAGGGGTTTGCACAGAAGAAAGGTATATATTTTGATGAAATATTTTCTCCTGTTGTTAAAATGAATTCAATCAGAACTATTTTAAGTCTAGTGGCGGTAAAATATTTGCATCTTGAAGACCTTTCTCCATGTGGATTTGGAGGAAGAGATTTATATGCAGCAGCCACAGGGGTATGAGTTCAAAGGGAAGGAAAATTTGGTATGCAGGTTGAAGAAGAGCTTGTATGGCCTGAAGCAAGCACTAAGGCAATGGTATTTGAAATTTGACAGGTTTATGACATAACAAGGTTATAGTAGATGTCATTCTAGCCACTGTGTTTATTTCAAGAGGCTAGATAATGGAAGATATATTATCTTGTTATTGTATGTGGATGACATGCTTGTTGCAGGGTCTAACATGCAGGATATAAATGTGCTCTAAAGGAAGTTAGTTAATTCATTTGCGATGAAGGATTTGGGTGTTGCAAAACAAATCCTTAGTATGAGAATAACAAGAGACATGAAAAATCGCAAATTGACATTGTCTCAAGGTGAGTACATACTAAAGGTGTTGGAGAGATTTATAATGCATAATGCAAAACCAGTTAGTACACCTTTGGCTAGCTATTTTAAATTAAGCAAGGAGATGTGTTACAAGACACAGGAAGAGATAGATTACATGTCTAGGGTTCCCTATTCATCAACAATTGGCAGCTTGATGTATGCCATGGTGTGCACAAGACCAGATATTGCACACACAGTGGGAGTTGCGAGCAGATATATGAAAAATCCATGTAAAGAACATTGGAAGGTAGTACAGTGGATTCTCAGGTATTTGAGAGGTACTACTACTCATGCAGTATGTTTTGGAGGTTCAGACAATATTCTACAGGGATATGTTGAAGCATATATGGTAGGCGATAAAGATAGTAGGAGGAGCACCACATGGTATGTCTTTACTGTAGGTGGAACAATAGTAAGTTGGATTTCGAAACTACAAAAGGTTGTTGCACTTTCAACAACGGAAGCATAATATGTTGCTGCTACAAAGGCTGGTAAATAGATGATTTGGTTACATAGGTTCATGGAGGAATTGGGTAAGAAGCAGGAGAATAGCAGGTTGTACAATGACAACAAGAGTGCTATTCATCTTGCAAAGAACTCAGCCTTCCATTCTAAGACTAAACATATACAACTCAAGTACCATTTCATACGGTCTGTTCTGGAAGAAGAACTGTTGAAGCTGGAAAAGATACACACTAGCCAGAATCCTACAAACATGTTGACAAAGGAAGTAACCAGAGAGAAACTGAGTTCCTACTCGGTTTCAGTTGGCCTTCAATCATGAAGGTGAAGATGATAAATTTTCCACATCCAAGGTTTAGAGCATAGTTCAGCAAGTGCAACAGCGGTGGACTTGTTGTGATCAGTCTCCAAGTGGGAGATTGTTGGTTGTGGAGCCTGATTTTCCTTATTCAGAGGTCGTGTTTCAACCGTGTTTGGATTCCAGCTCATGGAGGGGGGTTTTGGGGGGGCTTTCTCCCCCAAAATAGTCACCACGGGGGGTCTAGAGGGGGGCGTCTAGTTTGGGAGCTCGGGGGCAACGTCCCCGTAGCAAAAATTTTGGAAAAAATTGCCTTGTAAAATGATGTAATTTCATAGTCATGACTTGGTCAATAATGGGTGATTTACGGGCCCATGGTATTGAGTGTTCCATATTATTTTCCCATGGTAATCGCTTTTTAAAAGGAAGACATTGTAATACGACTGTGTATTGTAGCATTGTAAAGATCTCTGATTGTGTGAGAGAGATTGTGAGAGAGTGAATAGGAAGTTGCAACGGATGTGCTACAGGCTGTATCGCTTCATTTGTTGGATGGTATAATAATAAGGATGACAATTTTTGTGTGAACGTAGCCCATCTTAGGTGAGCCACGTTATATTGGTGTCTCTCTTGTATTGTGTTTATGTGATTTATATTTGCATCTTGTTTATTGTTATTGCTCTGCGATCCTGTTTTTCTAACAGGCATCTCCTTTAAGTTGCAGTGCTCATTGAGAAAATATTAAGGATGCAACCGAACGTTGGAAATTTGTTTTTGATAATTAGAGCTAAAGATGATGCCTCTGCATTAAAAATATTGAAGAATGAGATAAGATGATTCCGAAGCTTGACTATTGGAGTGGAGTATAGTTTAGACTAACCAAAGTTGATTTTCTGGTCTAATAATTTACTGCTCTTATTATCTATTGATTGATGTACACAATGTAGACAAAGCGATCTAATTAATAGTGTAAATTTGAGAACTTGATAAGGGGTCTCCTTAAAATGAACCTGGAAATAAAATCCAAGCAAGCAAATGTCGGTAGTAATTCTTTTGTGGATCTGTTGAGTTCTAGAAATATTTCAATATTTGGATTCTAAAACTTTCAATGAAAAACTAAGACTTGAACAATAATGAAACCATACCAGGATCCTTTTGTTTGCGAGAATTACCATTTTTCATCATAGAATTAGGTATCGTTATCTCTTTTGAATGATTTATGTTTCCTAGGTTGTTGAGGCCGAGTTAAAAGCATATCTCATGTACCAGTTACACATGGGACTCTAGATACTTCCCAGGTAAAAGCATTGAAGTCACTAAGAGTCATAGTGGGCACCGATCCTTGCAACACAGATGTTATACAACAAGTCTTGATCTGTGATGGCCTTGGCCTATCAGGCATCTCATTTCATTGCAGCTGAAATATTGCTCGTCTAGCGCCCAACTATCCAAGACCACTCTAGGAAGCCTCAGCACATTACAGTCTTTAGCCTTCCTGGATTTCACAATGAAGGTAACCTCTATGCCACAAAAGCTTTCAGATTCCTTGAAAACATTTAGTTGCACTAAGAGCTTGGGACAAAAAATAAGAACAATGGAGATTTACCAGGTCTTCAACATGTGACCTTCTCTAATACTATGTTGAAGATATCTCAAAGTATGTTGAAAGGAGGCATTCCTCCCTCTCAATCAAATTTAAGTTAGTTGCAGTTGCTGGATTTGAGCTTCAATAATCTAACAGGACGGATACTTAATGGCATAATTTTTAGTCTTAAGAACTTGCAAATGCTATCCTTGAGTTCGAATAGGCTATCCAACAACATTCCATCCAGTTTCAAGAATCTAACTCTTCTATCTTATTTAGATCTTAGTGATAATCACCTGAATGGCATAGTTCTGTCATTAATTGGGAACATCAAGGGGCCGTGTTACTTAGACCTTCGCAATAACAAATTCCATGGTCTATTGCCATTTAATGCAGCTTTTGTAAAGAATCTTAAAACCTTCAAAGCGAGGCCCAACCCTGACCTCTGTTTCAATGATGTTTCAACTGGAGTTCGATGATCAATCGGTTCCTTGACCTCACAATTTAAGCTGGTGGTCACAAGGAAACAACTAAGACAAAATGAGCAGAGGCAAAGATTAGATTCCCTTGATTTCAACACCCCCTATGTGGCTTGCATTTTCTTGGGAGAAAAATCCAAACAGTTAAGATAGCGGTTGTATGATCTTATGACCACGTTGTAGCCAAGTCATCTTAAATCCAAATTCTATATTATTGAATTTTAGCTCTAACGATTGTGATAATTTTATTTTCATTTGATTACTTTCCACAAATACTCATCAAAAGATTTAAAATTTAAATTCTAGAATGGAAGAAAAGAAAAAAAACAAAAAAAACAAAAACAAAATCAAAAGAAAACTCTTAACTCATTACTCTTTCCTAACTTGATCATAATATAAAAATGAAATACTAAATTTCATAATATAAATCTATTTTCATAAAAATATTCACCATGATCGTAACATAAATGAAAAATTATTTCGTTGTGATTTGACTAAAAACATATATGGTTCGTGGTTTGATTTCTTGACTAGAATCAAAATAAATCAAAATCAAGATTGTTAAAAAATTCCAGCATGGTCCATCCCACCAATAATTCAACCTTATATTTAAATAATTTGTGACATATAAGATTTATATGGGATTGTTTTAAATTTGTACATATTTATATTTAATACACATTATTTCAAGTCTTAGTAGAATATATAAATTAATTAAGATCAAGATGGTCACAAACACAAACATGTTTCATTAATGAAATCTTATAAAAAAAAGCAGGATGAGGGACATTGTCGCTGTGTAGTTTTTTAAGATACAATTGAAGTTTTATTATAAAAAAATGTTATATTTTTTTATAAAATTTAATATAATATTTTACATAAATTAAAATTAAAATTAAAATAACAATAAATTTATTATATCAGAGTTTTAATTCAAAATCATTTAAGCATCTAAATGTTTGTGAGATTCCTCTCGATGTTTAATATGAGTGTGCACATAATTGTGTAATTATTTTGATGTTTAATATTTAAGTTAAAATGAATTTCTAATTATTTAGTAAAGTTTTGATCAATATATAATTTATGAGTGTGCACATAATTGTGTAATTCTGACATTATAGTTCAATGCATGTATTTTTGTCTTTTTTTATTATAAGAAAACAGTAAGAAATGTTGGATATAGCAAAGGCCATAGACACAATTTTGAATAATGTATAAGCATTAGTTGATGTAAAGTCTGAGAAAAAGTAGCTTTAAGGGCTTTCAAAATTGTATAAGTTTTTACTTGCTGCAAAGAGGAAGGATAGTCTTGATAGTTACCTGAATCTGAAAAGTTAGAATACTGAAAAACATATGAAAAATGTAGTATCCTGTCATAATATTACGAATTTTTTTTCAAAGTAAAAAAAATAATTGTGTAATTCTAGAATTTATTAGAAAAATGTTTGTATCAAAGCTTCTTTGCATTATCTGAAACAATTACCATTTTAGTTGTAAGGACAAAATTAAACATTAAACATAAAAAGGAATAAAACTGAAAAAAAGACAAAAATTGCAATTAATATGAAAGTTTGATGTAAGGTTGGAAGTTCAAAAATTAAACATTAAACTTTAAAGAAGAGATTGGTATTTTAGAAATAAAATTGTAATTTTCTTTATATATAAATAAAATTATATTAAATATAAGTTGTTCTTGGATTAACTTGATTGTGAAGTAAGATCTAAAACTATTTTTAATTGATTAAGAAATTTTATTGAAAAAACATATCAACAAAAAATATCATAAAATTTCAGGGAGAAGTAAAACTAAACCCTTCAAAGAACCTCAATTAACTATTGTATCTGTAAATACATACGCATAAACCTTTTGCCCCAATATACTGATGCCTCCCTTCGACTGGTTGCTCCACTTCCTCTTAAATCTGCTTATTTAAGCATCTTAACAGATAATTGAAGATTCAATGTTTATATTGAAATGAATTGATTACATCTAGAGGATCCTGCTTCCAACTTACAGGCGAGATAACTTCCTTCCGGCAGGAAAGTAAGAAATAAGTAATAAGTAAGGACCTGTGCTTTTTTCTGTCTTTCGCCTCTCCCCTTCACTCTGTGATACTCTGTGGTTGGTATGGAAGCCGTTTTCAACTTTTGCAAAACAGAAGCCCACCATTTTTTAACGAAATTCAACAAAATTCAAGATGATTATTTTTTATTTATTGAAAAGAGTATATTACATCTCGAGGATCATGCTTCTAACTTACATGCGAGGTAGCTTCCTTGCGGCAGGAAAGTGAGAAATAACCAAGGGAGCTGTGCTTCTTTTCACTCCGTGCTTGGTATTGGAGCTGTCTTCAACTTCAACTTTTGCAGAACGGAATGGGGAACCAGCCCACCATTCTTTTACGAAATTCACAAGTTTGAGAAACCCCATCTTCATTTCTCAGATGCGTGCAGAAAGCAAACAGGAAAAACAGAGAGCGATGCAACTCAATAGAAAGATATATAGAGAGAGGATTCAAGCTGAAATATATGGAACTCAGAAGATTCTGGATTACCCACAGAAAATTTGAGCAATTCGATGTGAATTATACGATGATGGAAAAACTGGTAATCTGTACAGGATGTTTAAGCTTGGCGTGCACTGCACGCTATTCACGTGAAGACTAAATGTAGGGTCAAATGAAGATTTGTACCATGGATATGTGCCATATGACCATTTAGTCGCTTTACAATATATTATAAAAAACAAAAATTAAATAAAGTAAAGTATTCCAGTATAAGTATACTGCTAAATTTTAAATTTTACAAAATGAGTTGTTTTTGGGTTATTCGGTGGCAGCTGGTAAACTTTTCTTTGAGTTTTGGGACAAAGATATTCTTCGGGATTCTGGTTAGTTCCAGTTTTTACGGCCTTGATGGGTCGCTGTTTTTTGTTTTTGTTTGTTTTTTTATTTTTTTATTATTTTGGCTATTTTTTTTGTTGGGCAGCAATATTATTCTTTCTCTGCTGGTGCAGTTGTTTTTATTTTTCTATGGTTTTCTTTTTGCTTGGGCAGCCACTCATCTCTTTTCTCTTGTTTTGGGGTTTGTTTATGGCCATGGGTGGCTGGTTTTTCTTAGCCCATTGGATAGTTGTTTGTTTTATTCTATTGGCTATGAAGCCTGCCTTTGTTTATTTCATCATATATTTATCTATAAAATATAACTATTTTATCCGTGTGAAAAAGAGGATAACAAAACAAAACTTAAATAACATATTTCTAGTTATATTTTAGATTCTTCAATTTTAAATTTTACATTATAAAATATAAAATGTTAAATGTAATATAGATACAAAAAATAAAATATTTAAAATTAACATAGATTTATTTTTTTATTATTTTGGCTATTTTCTTGCTGGGGCAGCAATATTATTCTCTCTCTGCTGGTGCAATTGTTTTTATTTTTCTATGGTTTTCTTTTCGCTTGGGCAGCCACTCATCTCTCTTCTCTTGTTTTGGGGTTTGTTTGTGGCCATGGGTGGCTGGTTTTTCTTAGCGGATTGGGTGGTTGTTTGTTTTATTCTATTGGCTATGGAGCCTGCCTTTGTTTATTTCATCATATATTTATCTATAAAATATAACTATTTTATCCGTATGAAAAAGAGGATAACAAAACAAAACTTAAATAACATATTTCTAATTATATTTTAGATTCTTCAATTTTAAATTTTACATTATAAAATATAAAATGTTAAATGTTATATAGACACAAAAAATAAAATATTTAAAATTAACATAGATTGATTTGGAACCTAACACATAGCTTTAGGTCCAATTCATAATCAATAATAAAAGTGTGGTTGCCACTAATGTGTTATTATTCAATTTGAGAGTAATACCTCAAATTGGTTAGTTCCACTAAATATAGAAATTTGGAAAGTAAATAAGTTTTAAATTGAATATAAAATTTGAGAAAGTAAATGATAAATGAGAAAAACCATAATTTTTTAAATAAAATTTGTTACATCAAATTGTCTTTATGAAAACATTGAAATAAAAATATATAAAATTAATAATATCAAAATCAAAGCATTACATAAAAAGTGTTTTTTTATGTTTTGTCTTTAGTAAAAAAAGTCAATAATAATAGTGAAAGTTGCACATTACATTTTAGTTAAAAAAGTCAATAATAATAGTGAAAGTTGCACATTACATTTTAGTTAAAAAAGTCAATAATAATAGTGAAAGTTGCACATTACATTTTGAAAAAAAATTCTTTGTGTTTTGTTTTTAGTAAACAAAGTTCGATAATAATAGGTGAAAGTTGTACATTACACTTTGAGAAAAATCCGTGAAAGTTGCATATTATAAATTTATTTTTGATTTAAAAAACAATTTAATATATATATTATGGAAACATTGAAAAACTTCATAGAAATTTAGAAATGAAATTG
Source organism: Larix kaempferi (assembly GCA_027924585.1). Taxonomy (NCBI): domain Eukaryota; kingdom Viridiplantae; phylum Streptophyta; class Pinopsida; order Pinales; family Pinaceae; genus Larix; species Larix kaempferi. The sequence continues at coordinate 22,950,665 of BSBM01000017.1, read as the reverse complement.
AATTTGCAAAGTTTCACTTTGTAAATAAAATGTATAAATCTTCTTTTAATAAAGATTATAAAAGAATATTAAATAACTTAAAACTATTCTTTTTAAATTAAATAAATCATTAATTTTTATTTTTAAACTAAAAAATATTGAATAATATAAAAATTATTTTTTAATTAGTAATTAATTTTTATTTTTAGATTAAATATTATTATTTTTAAATATTTGATTTAAATCATTTATTTTAAAATACAATTTTTTAACAATTGTTTTGAATATCATTGTTTGATTTGATATGGGTATTCACACTATTTTGAAAACAAATATTGAAAAATAGAGACATTCTTACACTACTCAATGGAAGTAATTTTTTTTTTTTTTAAAAATCAATAAAAGAATATTGAGAACTAATTTTAAGAAATAGACTTTCTTACACTACTTAATGGAAATCAAAGATTTAAAAAAAAATCAATAAAAAAATATTAAAAATTAATCTTGAGAAAAGTTTTGAAAGAGATGAAAATTTTGGATAAGGAAATGGAAACCCATCCGGAAGAAATCCTTGAAATGAGAAAATGAGTTCTATTATTATTATTGGAACCATTAACAAGGTTTGATACGAAAATTTTAGATTAGTACAAACTAATAAATAGATGACATTCACCCAAAGTAGTGTTCCACCACCTTAAAGAGATACATATTGGACACTTCAAACCTTTGACGTCATTACAAAATTGAAAAAAGAACTAGACTTTGTTGCCATGCCAAATGCTGAACATTGACATTATTTGGATAAGACAAAGTTTGATCTCCTCCACATCTTAAGCCACTGAAAAACAAGGGATGCGAGATTATAATTAAAAAAATATCTACTCAAGTTTAATTGACCTAACCTAAGTAGGATCCAAAATGACATTAATTTAATAGAATCCAATGCGAGATTATAATAATAATAATAAATCTACTCAAGTTTCGTTTTTTTTTTTTCATCCGAAAAAATAAACTTACTATGAATACTGCGAAATAGTAATATAGGTCCAATTGTCACAAATGTAACACAGGGGATATCTACCCTGTATAAACAAAACATAGTTACAACCCAAGAGCACAATATCACCCCATCCACAGAGGGCCAAAATAAAGTGCCAGAAATGTCGATAAACACAGCGCCAAAGACGCACCAACAGTCATTTAAGAAGAAACGGAAATCAACCTGTATCTAGTGACGGCATATCCGTCAAAAAAGTGCCTCAACATAACAGGCCAAGGCCAATGAGAATTGTGTCCGAACAATAGTTGAAATATATAAAATTAACAGCCAAAAATATATAGAGCCGCCAAAGTCCAGTGTTTATCATAAGACCAACGAGTAGTTGGTAAAGCATGGAATTCTATGAACCTGCACAAAATAGTTAAAGCCGCATAAAAACTTATAGATATAAACCACAAGAAACACAAAAACATCTAACCAGCAGGATCGAGTCAATAGGTATCAAGACCAATGCATGTCAAAAGAGCCCCGAGAGAAAAGTAGATCCTCTTGCCACTCCTCCCACAATATGAGTCCTGTCTGTGAAGTCAAAGCCAACTTGGATAGCCGGTCCGCCTTCGTATTTACCTCAAATGGTTGTATGTTGGATTAACTGGTTTGATTGTGCCATTTGAGACTATGTAGACTATGCCAACTTGTATTTGGTCATATAATGAGGTAGCTAGTTCATTGAAAGCAGAGATATGAATCTCATCTTTGGTATAACTAACAAGGTCAAACCCAAAAAGTTGACCAGGACCTTTTTGGTTCGTGTAGGTGTTGATACTTGTCTTTGCAGCAACTCATCCTTGAATGGTCCAAGTTTTGCTGGAAGGGTTGAGCAATGTGAATTGAAGAGTAGGTGCAACAAGGTTTGGCGTTGGAGAAGGTATTACAAGTGAAGGGTTTTCGGAGTCAAGGGTATTGTTTTCTAAAATAGATGAACCGTTGTACGCTGTAAAGCTAGGTGTGAGGTTGAAAGGGGATGGGTCTCCAATAATTGTTGTTTCTAAGGTGACAATTTTGAAGGTGCCCAATGCGATAGTCTTGGCAAGAAGAATGAACATAAGTAAGTATAAGTAAAAAATATGTTACAATTGTGAAGAGTGAAAACTAAAATAAGTGAAAAGGAAGATGCGGAAAGCAAATCATACGTTGCATCATGTATAGTGTTGCATGTACACTTGCTAACTTTGATGATTGCACCTTTTTGGAGTTGGTGGTTTTCCACAACGCTATTGTAGCTAGTTGGAAGTAATGTGTCGTGCTTATGAATTCCATCAGAGATAGATATTCGAAAGCAGGTAGTTGCTGAGTCAAGAGAGCTTAGTCGATCAAGAGCAACAACTTGTACAAGCGGGCATAGGTCAACAGCACCATTCATCAGAAGTGAGATAATGTTTTCGATCAATAGAGTGTCCATAGCGTGGTACTGCAAATAGTTGGACTACAAAAGTAAGCTGGAGAAATGATATTTGATATTTCATGCAATACATAGCAATATTTGTGGCAAGAATACATAAATGAAGAGCTTGAAATTGGTTTAAATTTTGGGATTATTTTCCTAAAATGGAACTTTTATAGGAGACAAAAACATATATTGGTAAAGACAAGGAAATGAATATATACCAGTGAAGTAACCCTTTTTCTGAAACCAGTAAATAAATAAGAGTAAATAAGGATAATTCATTGGCAGAAACAGACTCTAGTTTCCAACAAAAAAAGATCGTAGAAATAGAGTGTAGTTTTCAACAAAAAAAAAAACAACAAAAATAGGATAATTTTAAACAGAAACAGTGACAACAAGATAGCATTGTGCATATAACAAATGGCTAATATAAAGATTATTTTTCTGCAAGGGCAACTTTTCTAGGAGACAAAGACTATAGTAGTGCAAATGATCTATCAAAGTTAGTAGTAAATAGGAGCAAATAAATGACAATGCATTGACAGAAACAGATTCTAGTTTGGAACAAAAAACACAAAAAAAGACAGAAGAAACAGATTGTAGTTTTCAACAGAAAAAAAAATGCAGCACAATTTTAGATAATTTGCTGTTAGAACCTTGTTTTTAAATATTAAACAGAAACAATGACAACAAGAGACAAAGATTGTTGCAGTGGAAATTATTTTTCAAAGTTAGTAAATGAATATATACTAGTCAAGTAAATGAATCAGGTACATGATCAAATATAAGTTACAGCAAAAAACAACAAAAAAACAGAAGCTACCTTCCAACATAGAACAACAAAAAAGGGAACATAATTCTGGGCAAATTTACTCTAAGAACCTTGTTTTTAAGTATTAAACAGGAACAGTGAGAACAAGATAGGATTGTTCACATACCAAATGACTAAATTAAAAATTACTTTTTTGGAAGGGCAATTTTTCTAGGAGACAAAAAAACGAATATATACCAGTAAAGTAACCTTTCATCTGAAACCTGTAAATAATTGACATAAACAGACTCTAGTTTCAAAGAAAAGATAAAAAAAGACAGCAGAATCTTGTTTGAATATATTAAAGAGAAACAGGATTTAGAACAACATAATTATAGAAGGGGAAATGAGTTTTGGTTTGAGAGGAGAACCTTTTTTTTAATAGAAAACAAGAACCTTTGGATCCTTAACAGGGTTGCTGGTCTATAAAAGAGCAACAAATTGAAGCCAGTAAATAATTGACATAAACAAATTCTAGTTTTCAAGAAAAAACATAAAAAAAGACAGAAGAATCTTGTTTGAATATATTAAACAGAAACAGGATTTAGAACAACATAATTATAGCAAGGTAAATGAGTTTTGGTTTGAGAGGAGAACCTTTTTTTTAATAGAAAACAAGAACCTTTGGATCCTTAACATGATTGCTGGTCTGTAAAAGAGCAACAAATTGAAACCAGTAAATAATTGACATAAACAGATTCTAGTTTTCAAGAAAAAACATAAAAAAAGACAGCAGAATCTTGTTTGAATATATTAAACAGAAACAGGATTTAGAACAACATAATTATAGCAGGGTAAATGAGTTTTGGTTTGAGAGGAGAACCTATTTTGTAATAGAAAACAAGAACCTTTGGATCCTTAACAGGGTTGCTGGTCTGTAAAAGAGCAACAAATTGAAAGGGATTCGAATGCTGAGAAAAAAACTAAGATTATGTCACAATAACAATATCGAAGAACGAAAAAATGAGAGAGGTTTTACCCATCGAATTTTATAAACAATCAGGAGTAAAGGCGGTGCATTGGTGTCTGAGCACATTTAACCATTGTTGCATTGAAATATGTTCTCGTATCTCACAACATCGAATATCAAGCAGGTCCAATCCGTCAAATCCTAATATATGTCCATAGGCAGAAATCTGTACTATTGAAGCAAAGTTCATAACTTCATGAGGGATTAAACGCAAAGAAATCAATGTTCACGTGGGTAACCTTATAGAGACTTGTTCAATGTCCAATACGTCATTGAATGCTCAAGTTTATAATCAAAAGTATAAATCTCGCAAGCTTTTTCCATGCAAATCTAGATCTCCTGTTTAGACTGTATCAACCCAAATGTTGGCGAGTTTGGTCGAAAATTGAGTTGGTCGAGCCTTAAAAAATTGGTCGCTTCTTAACTATTTCATCGACATGATGGACACTTTGTAACATATGGTCGGAAGTCAAAATGGCCGAGTCACTTTTGTTATAAAAAAATATGGTCGATGGTCGAGTTGGTTGAGCCTTCAAAAATTGGTTGACTCTTAACTGTGTCGGATAACTTTAGTTTAAAAAAAAATATGGTCGATAGTCGAGTTGGTTGAGCCTTTAAAGATTGGTCACCGTGAAGTTCTCACTGTATAAACATGATCGACATATGAAACAGTTGATATGAATTTGTAATTTTTTTTTCGATAATATTTGTAAGATATGGTCGGGAATCAAAATCATCGGGTCACTTTAGTTAAAAAAATATGGTCGATAGTCGAGTTGGTACAGTTGAAGTTTGCAAATCGGTGCGACACGGACGAGGGTTTAAGTCGACGTGCGCGAAAGCGAAAAAACACGCGACAGGATTCCATTGGATTTATAGACGAGGAATCTATCAGAGGATTTTTAGTTGGCGTGAAGTCTGCAAATCCCTGCGACACGAACGGGGGTTTGCGTGAAAGGGACAAAGTAATGCAAATAATTTCCACGAGACGGTCAGCGTGCGTGAAAGCAGCAAAACACGCGACAGGATTCCATTGGATCCATAGACGAGGAATCTTTCCGAGGTGGAAGGTAGCGCTTCTCGTTGGTGAACGCCTACAGCGTAATTAAAGTAATCTAAAGTCATGGCATATGTGGAATATCTAGCATGCAATGAAACACAAAATAAAAGGGGCGCACGTGAAATGGAAAAAGTGCAATTAGTAATTCTATTCTTGGTCACAAGACCTTTTTAAGTCATGTTCTCGCTCTTCTTCTTCTGAATTATAACAAGTCCAGGTGAATGACGATAGAAAATTAGACGTGGTCGATGCGCCAGGTCTCTTTGACCCTACTTTCAATTCGTAATTTCTTGGACTTGCATTTGAGGACAAGACATTGCGAATCAAACGCTAGCTTTCATGGGCATGCCTTAATGATGTAGTTTCTCAACACAAGAGGCATGCAGCTTGCTACACTCGCTGTATGCAATGCGTTGACTACAACAAAAGCATGAAACCACCGCCATGCTCAGGCTTCCAAACCACAAAATCATGCGTATACCTGGAAGAACCGAGTGCCTTGCATGCACCATGCTTATCCTCTGTGCAGGACCTGATGTCAAGGACTGAGTGCCTCGCGTGTACCATGATTGTCCTCTGTGCAAGACCTGACGTCAACTCGCCGCCCTCTCCAGACACCAAAAAAAGTCAATATAATAAATATTTTAAACTATAGCTAAACTATAACCACAACAAAAATTTATAAAGCCTAAGACCAAATTAATAGGGATTGAGTGATCCATTAATATCCTATGTCGAGGACATAATAATTACATGGACATATGAAAATTAAGACATTTTATGTGGCAACTAAGCAACACGAGATTTATGCAAATAATTACATGGACATATGAAAATTAAGACATTTTATGTGGCAACTAAGCAACACGAGATTTATGCAAATAATTACAACAACCACTAGCATGGATAGTATGACACCTATGTGGAAGCACCATATATCAACAGTGGTATGAATGAGGCCTATAGATAATGTTATGGTATGTGTCATATGGAGCCTCATCCGTGCATAGAACCTACAAGCACATAATAGACATCTAGTAGCTTCATTTTTTTAATAATTGACATTTAACGTTTGCTTTCAAATTGGTAAAAGCACATGAACAAGGTAGAAGCTTCTCATCTAAATATTTAGACAATGAAGAAAACCATACATATAGTAATACTTATTCTAAAAGCCATATTTTATGGACAAAACATTTAATAATATAATTAAGGGTTCAATGAAGGTTTTATAATGCAATAAAGGGTATTAAAGTTACATGCAAATATTTATGGTGTGATTAAGTGAAGATTAAATTTGGGGATAAAATTTAGATTATGAATTAATTTTTTATGTTTTTTTCAAAAAAAAATTGTTAATTTTTATTTTTTAAAGTGATAAAAGATTAAGACAATGTAATTTTTTTAATTATAAAGGAATAAGACAAGTAAATACAATCAATAAGTTTTTGGACAAAACCATGTCAAAATTGAAATTTTATGTTATCGAAGATTTGATAAAAACTATATAGATGTATTCAAAGTATGATAAAGCTTTTAAGTACTCTGGATGTAACTAATAGTCTTTTAATAAAAAGACATGACATGTATGTTTTGTTAATTGAATTTATTGTGGATGTAACTAATAGTCTTTTAATAAAAAGACATGACATGTATGTTTTGTTAATTGAATTTATTGTGGATGTAAGTAATAGTCTTTTAATAAAAAGATATAACATGTATGTTTTATTAATAAATTATTAATTGAATTTATTGCATGGTTGAAAAACAGAGGATTATAATTTTACCATCATCAATATCTTATATTGAGAATTTATTGAATATATCCCTCACAAAATCTCAAAATCTCATTCCTGTAAGATGGATGTATGAAGTGTCCACTCCAACACATTGTCAATCCATAAACTTCAACACAATAACCACACCCACATAATTCCAAGACCAGCAAAGGAAGGCACTAGTTACACATATGGAGTCAAAAGCACATATGGAGTCAAAAGCAAAGATGAGATAGTAGAAACAGAGCATTCAAGAGGGAGTTGTATAAGGGCTAACCAAAATATCTCCAAAATTTGGCAGAGTAATTTTGGCCAAAATCGCTATTTAGAATACTCAAATCGCAATTTTGAAAATAAATTGTGAAAATAACAATTTCTAATTGCCGAAAAACAGGGCGTTTTGGTTGTCTTTTATCCTACTCGATTCAAGAGTCCCTTTCGATATTCAAATGAAGATATTGCAAGATTACAACTTCAGCAACAACATGGAATCCCTTTCCATATTCAAATGAAGATATTGCAAGATTACAACTCCAGCAACAACATGGACGGTAGATGATGCTTTTAACTTACAATCGAGATAATTTAGTTCCCGCAGGAAAGTAGGAAACAACTATTGGAGCTGTGCTTCTTTTCTCACCTTTGGCCTTCTTCACGGTGTGTTTGGCATTGCAGCTGTCTTCAACTTTTGCAGTACGAGGCAACCATTCTTTAACGAAATTCACCAGTCCGAGAAACCTCGCCATCGTTTCTCAGTAGAGATCACCAAGCTTAATAGTCAACACAAACATAACAAAATTCAATGAAGGAAATAAAGAGGAGCGAAGAGCGATCAAAACCAATAGCTTTATTAGAGAAGAGCGTTCAAAACCAATAGCGATATATAGAGAGAGGGGGAAGGAACCTGGACTGTATTGAGTTGAGTAGAGTATAGATTGCAGCAGAAAAGGAGGGCGTTTTGATATGAATTGATTATTGTATGACGATGAAGAAGCAAAGATATATAAATGTAGAGGGTGCTGAATGTGAAACTTGGTTTGCACGGCACGCAACTGAAATGAATTGCCGGGAAGATGCGATGGAGTGCTATTTGACAATTTAATGGAAACTTCAAAAAGAACTGTCAAACAATTTAATGGAAACTTCCCAAATGCATGTGCTCAAATGTCGGCCAGTAACGAACGCGCACGATTCACTAACAATAACTTCATCGAAACTTCAACACGAAGGTCAGTAAATCAACTTTTCTTTACAGTTATTCCATCTCAAACGGACAAACTTATCGAAACTTTAGTAAAATTAAAATCAAGATGAAACCAAAACTAACATAGATTTACCTTAAATTATGATCTTTCAAACACCAAATTTTTTTAATTTTTCTGGATGTAAATTTCTAAAAGTAATAAATTAATAGATATGATATATGAACATTTTGCAAAACACATTTATATAGATATACATTGTTGGTAAGCAATTTGTATAAAGTGAGACCAAATCAGCACTAAAAAATGGTAAGCAATTTGTATAAAGTGAGACCAAATCAGCACTAAAAAATGAAGAGTAGGTTTCTTCGAGGTTGAAATTTCCTCCCATACTACGGCCCCACCAAAGTTTATCTGGACCTCTTGTAACTTTGATTTACCTTTGTTGAAATTCTAACTAGAGTGCTTTAATATCAATTTTGTGGGGAAGAGGAGTCCATGTTTCCTTCTTAACCCAAATTATCCAATATATGCTGAAGTTTTATTGTCCCAATATTGAAATGCTAACTTTTGATTACGGTCCAAGAAGGAGATTTTGTGATATTGGAGGGCTGGACAGTCCCAGAGTTTCAAGATTTGTTGCCAACATCATCCCAAAACAGGGCAGTTTGATCATCTATGATTTAGTGTTCTTAAATTAAAGTATGATTTTTCTAGGCATTGTTCCAGATGAGATAGCCACTTCGATTTCGATCCAGACGTATCAAGTCTTGGTTTGCAATTCCATGGGCATATTTATGCATCCATAGATTGCCCCCATAACTCCTATTTGGAATGAAGCCATCTCCACCATAATTTGGCTTTCACGGTAACCTATCATTTCCCATTTCCAGATCTCGGAGGCCTAAACCCCCAGCCATTTTCGAAAGACAAACCTTTTCCTAAGAGATCATAAGCCATTTTCGTTTGGAGTTGTTACCTCCCCACAAAAAAGTGGGTTGGCGATTTCGAATGGCCTTGAGGATATACTTGGCAGCTGCAAGAATAGAAAAAAGATACAGAGGCATAGAATCATATGGGCAAATAGGTTTAGGGGTTGAAAAATCCAACTTGAGAGTTTCCTATCTAGTTTGTAGAGGAGATCTTCCCAGGAAGTATTATGGAGAGCATTATCAACTAGAGGGGCACCGAGATATTTGGAAAGAATAGAGATTCTCTAAAAGCCTAGAATTCTAGATATGCGAATCTACGTAGAGGGAGTTGTTGTCCGCCAATATGCACACCAGCAGCGGAAATCTTTCGAAAGCTGTCTCTTCACTACAAGTGAGAGAGGTGTGGCCTTGGGGGCAAGCAATGAGCCAGGTACTGTCACCTGAATCCCAGCTCCTCCGTTTAGGCAAACTCCTAACGAAGCCAAGGGGGGTAGTCCCTAAAAGAGAGTTTCACTAAGGCTCTTGTTTTTATAGTGTTTTCTTGTGTAACGATGCGGATGGGTGTTGTTTAGGAGTTTTTTGTGAAATTGAGAGACAATATAAAACTTGAAAATAAAACACAAGATAAGATGCAATCCACGTTGCGAAACAGTATATAAAGACTTGATATAATTAAGAAGCATCCACAGATAAAAATTAAATGACAAAAGGACCAGTGCCTTATCCAATGGGTAATGGAGTCAAAAATAACAAAAGTAGTGCTGGGGGATGCTGAAAAATAGTCTTGATAGTAACTGTTCGTGAGATCGTTGTGCGAATTATCTTGGTAAATTTCAAAGTTTTAGTTGTCTTGATTATTAGGGCTAAGACCAAAGGTATCAAAAAGATGGTAGAACCCTACCCAAGAAAAATACTGGCAACCCTGAATGACCTGTCGGAAGCACCCAGATTCGATAAGGATTGGTGTCCAATGTTTGAACCGCCCCTGAGTCTGACAGTGGGAATCCAGCGTCACCCCTCGTGGGAAGAACAGTATTTTTCCTTGGTTGAGGTTATGGGTAAAAAATTTTAATTAAGTTTATCGATCGTTATTATCAAGTCTTCCACCTTTCTGAGTACTAGCCGAACCGTTTTCGGTTGGCAGAGCATACGGGTGTAGGACAAACCAAGATAAATTAATTAGGGGTGTGTGAGTGGAAAATTTTATTATTAAGAAAACCCTGTTCAACTCTCCGACAGAGAGCGCTCTTGACTCGGTCTTATGACCACAGTTCAAGAGACTTGCTAAATTAACAATGCCTAATGCAGGGAATGATGCAAGACTAAAATGCCCTCCGATAGAGGGTGCTCTTGACTTGGATTTGGCCAAGTTCAAGAGACTTTGGTTTATTTTAAGAAGATAGATAAAAGCAGTAGCAGTATACTTTCACTTGAAACAAATTTAAAGCACAATGCTGATCGACAAGATGAAAATACTACTAGCAATAAAGCTTGCAAAATAAACAAATCTAGTGTTCTACCATACAAATTTTATTCTACTAGGTGGGATTGATCCCCGAAACAGGATCAACCACTAGAACCGCCTGCACTTGAGAACCTCCAGCTAGCTGAAAGCTCTACCAAGGAAACCGACGGGGATGGAAGAGTAACCACAAATTATGTGGTCCTGCCCTTGAGACGAAGTCTCAAGGATACTACTTCCGGCTGAGGGATTTGGAAGAGAAACAAGATAATGATAAAATTTGAACTAAACTACCCAAGAATCTCTTTCAGGTTCAAGACCCTACTCGGGAAAGCATGGGGGTAAGTAAAATATGGAAGATGAATAAACAAGCTACTTAGCGAAATAGAAACTAATCTAAGAGCATGGAAACATAAACTAAGTTAAACCAAGACCCAACACTCTTCCCCAAATGGGGAAGAAGACAAAAAGTGGAACCCCCTCCACTTGAAACTTTTTATTAAGCAGTTACAAATGCCTTGGGTTTAAAAACCTTGCAAGGTCTTTTGAGAATGGAAATACTTGAAAGATATTGAAGAAGAAGCAAGTTTTGCTTGCTATTACAAAAATGATAAGTATCTCAAAGTTAAGTCATCCTCATGGATCCTTCACTTTGTTTTGAGTTGATTCTTCGTTTCAAGATCTTTCTCAAATAGATCTCTTCCTCAAATGATCTACACAAGTCCCAAAAATCTAAGCAAGGCACCCGTTAACTGTTAGCAAAATACAAAGCCAAGACTTGCAACTATTTAAGTCTAAATTTGGAATTTTAACTCTAAAATGTGGAATGCATAAAAATTTATCACAAAATGTTAACTATGGTGAAACGGACCAGCGAACACAAGTTGTCCTAAATATTGTAGAAATGAGATCTAAACTATAAAATTTTGAAATATTTTTTGGAGCAAAATTTCTATGTTTCGAATGAAGAAAGAAGATATAAATGAGTGTAAGCTACATGCAATATTTCATTACCCTATATGCTCAATGAAGGGGCAGCCAACATAAGTGTTTAAACAGTCCTCTAACAGTTCATATAGCATCCCATCATAAGTTGAACCAAACAGTGTGATAACAGTCCTCTCTATGCATAATAGGCAGCCAATGAATACTTCAATTTTTTGGACAGTCAACTCCTAGTTGAGATGGCAGCCAATAAACTCAACCAAAATGGAAGAAAAATGTGACTAGTCTAATAACAAGATGGAACTAGATAAAGATCTACGCTAGTATGGTATGAGATCTACAATTATGGAATGCAAAAAAGGGATCTAACTAGAACCTTGAAACTTTTTGTGAGATTTTTTAAAATGTTTCGATAAACTTAAATGCAATCTATGAGAAACAAAATAATACTAACTCTAACTTGTTTGTTTTGTTGTTTTGATATGTTTTAGGGCCAAAAAGGGGAGTGGATGAGGAGAGAAGGTGAAAGGGTCGAGAGGGAGATGAGATGGCAGCCAAAAGGAAAGGTGAGTGGCTGCTAATGAAATGATGGGACAGTCAAAACAAAGAGGTAATGGGCAGCTAGTGTAAAGAGATGGGTGAATGAAAGAAGTTGGCAAAACGAATGGGTGGATGGAGCTAATCCTATGGGGATGGGCTTGAAGAGATAAGCTTTATGGACAAGTAACCAAATGTATTTAGAAGTTTGATGGAGAAGATCTAACTCTCTTTGTTTCCCAAATCAAAAAAAAAAATTAAAGCTCCTTTGGTCTCGTTTATGGAGTGAAGATATACCTGCAATAACCTTAAGCATGAATAATATAATTGAAACAAAACATTCAAGTGAAAAGATCTAGATACATGCTACTTGTGCTAGATTGTTAGCCATCATGAACATGTTCTAAAACTTAAGAGCCTCAAATGAAATGTAAAACAATATCACCTCAATAGCAAGTGAAGCAAAGCACACCAAGATCCTCCACTTTTTTGACCTCCAAAGTCTCAACTTTATTCCAATTTAAAAAACGTTTACAATTTTATCAGAGCTTCGATGCACAAAAATCCATGAAGAAGAGAGCTCTAAGAGCCTCTCTTTATACAAAACACAAGCCACCATTAGCCAAATTCGAATTGGCACAAGAGGAGCCAAAAACCAATCAAAATCCAATCGAAATCCAATCTAGAGCAAGCTTGGAGTTGAGATCCAAGTCACCAACTCGATTTGGAGTAATGAGGGGTGGGGAGGTGGCCTCCACCTTGGCAAGGCGCTCCCCACTCCCACCTCATAATTACCACCAAACCAATGCGTGAGTGCCCACCTCATAAAGCCGTGAGCAATGAAGGATGGCGTGAAGCTTTCAAGGAGATAGCTAGGATTTTGGAGTATTTAACTTTGAGTTGATGGACTCCAAGCCTATGATATGGCCTCTATTTGAGGGATGCGCCTACCATAGCCTTAAATGCACACTTACCAAACCATTACGAGCATGCCACGAAGACCACGCGTGAAGGAGGCCCATGCTAGATGCTCACGTCATCCATTTTGATACGAATTGCTAATCCAAACTTCAATACAACATGTGACTTATCTCTTGGATGAAGTCGTACACCTCATGGGACCCATACTCATCCTTTAAAAATCAATTTTTAATGATTTTTGACATATTTTGATTTTTTTGTCAAAGTGCAATTTGTTATCTTTTAGCAATTAAATGCCAGAATGAGGCATCTTTAGCTAATAAACCCCCAGAGTTGACGTAATCGACCTGAATCTGAAAAATGAGGGTGCTAGGGTAAAGAGGACGTTCTAAGCGTCAAAACGAGCCTCCCCATGCCCAAATCCGCCTCCGGATGAGGTTTTTATCACACTTTGAAATTTTTTAATTAAACCATTAAAAAATGGTCTAATTTTATGAAAAAATTATTTTTGTCGGAATGGAACGAAACTCCTAGAGGACCTAGTGCATGTTCATACGACTCAATCGATGTGGCTAACACGTAAAAATCCTAGACACAAGACTCTAATAACCACCTTAGGTTTTGACCACCATGGGAAATACTCGAGCTTTGGAGGGTTGAGTGAAAAACTTAGGGATTATACGCCACTGATGAGTAGCGCATAATTCCTAAGGAAAAAACACTCTAGAGTATCCCCCAAATGGCTAAACCTATGGATAGCCGAGTCTTTTATAAAAGGACCCCGTTTAGACCAACATTTTACAAAATCCCCATGGGGGTATGAACATGCAGTTATTACAAAAGGGGCAAAATTGCCCTGAAATTGACTTCTGAATTTCTGAATGCTGGTGATGAACATGAATCATGTTCAATAAACTGGCGGCTCATCGAAAGTTCAACTATTTGTACAAAATAGGTGATAACAGGAGTTATGTTGAAAAAGAAGATCCGAGATTTATCAAGATTAATGTCAGTACTAGAGGCTTTTAGGAAGAGATTTATAAAAAATTTAAAGGTCTTGGCTTTCTGCACCAAGGGGACTCCCATTAGCATGGTTTCATCCACAAATTGGAGGTGAGAGGAGGTTAAGTATCCCCATGCAGTCGAAGAACTTTGATTCTGCCATCCATAACAACAACCTTCAAGCAACATCCCAACCCCTCATCCATCAAGATGAAGAGAAAAAGGGAAAGGGGGTCACCTTGTCTAATATCTTGAGAGAGACCAGGTAGAAGAGGGAGCCCCATTCAGTAAAATCGAAAAGAAAGCAGAAGTTAAAGAGAGGATCCAATTCATCCCAGGAACAAAGAAACTGAAGGCTGAAAGATTATGTTTGATGTATTTTCATCTTAAGCTATCGAAGGATCTTGACATGTCCAATTTCAGTAACATACCTGGCTTCTTGGAAGATTTGAGTGAATGAATAGTTTCATGAGCAACTATAATGCCATCTAGGATTTTCCTACCTTCCGCATCGTCGATTTGCTCCATCGCTACAAGATGGTACATGAGGGACTTGAGTCGGTTTGCAATGACTTTTGTTATAATTTTGTAGATCACATTATAGAGCACTATTGGTATGAATTTACTTGGATGGTTGGTGCAGTCTCCGTTGGGAATCAAAGCGATAAAGGTTGAGTTTAGAGCAGGGAAGATGTTAGCAGTTCGCCTTAACTCTTCAACTACCTCTGAGACCTCCCTTTTTAATGACAGACTCCAACCATTGCGAAAAAGTCAGTGGTGAATCCATTTGGGCCTAGGGACTTTCCTTTAGGCATCACCATGACAAATTTCTCCACTTCTTCGATGGTTATTGTCCTGATAAGACTTTCATTTTTCTCTTCAATCACAAGTTTTGGAATGTGTTGAGTAACTTGTTGAATAGTCGCCATGCGGTTGTCCTTCGATTTAGTAAGAAAGGTCTGGTAGTATGAAATAAGCTCCTTTTCAATATCAACATGGTTGGTGACATACTTACCTTGAGCATCCTAGATGGAAATGATATGACTGTGTTGTATCATGGATCCATGGAAGAATTTGGAATTCCTTTCCCCATCCTTGAGCCAGTGAACACGTGATTTTTTCACCACAATATTTCCTCATGGCTTCCTCGAAGGTTTATTTGGGATTGTAGATCCGATCCCTCTTTGCTAAGAGTGTATGGACATCCTCCAAGAATTATCCTTTGTTATAGCTGCACCATGCTGACTTCTAAGTCTCTCTTGGCTTTGAAGATGTCCCTGAATACATCCTTGTTCCACTGCTTCAATTTGCTTATGAGAGTTTTTAACCTTTGTTGAAATCTGTACATCAATGACTCATGGATTTCAACTTCCTTCCACCAACCAACAATGTTGTTGATGAAGTCGGGGGTGTTCGATCCAGAAATTTTCAAATATGAAGGGGCGATTTTTGGGATGTGTTCTTAGCTCCAGATTTAAATTCACTGGACAATGCTCGGATCCATAGCAAGGGAGAATGGAAGCCTCGATAGCTAAACCTTGCATCATGAGAGATTCAAAGAGGAGCAATTTGTCTAGCCTAGAGGATACCTATGAGGTCCTTCTCTTTTATTGTTTCAGGATTGAAGACCATAAATCGTCGTAATGTCCATTAAGCTTAAGGTCTAAATAGTTTGTTTGAATGCAGTACTATCAGCTTCAAGTCGTCGTATGCCTCCTCATTTTTCCTCGAGGGAGGGTGATTATATTAAAATCTCTCACAAATATCTATTGGCGAACACCCATGATATCACGGATTGTTTGGAGGGTGCTAAGAAATTGAAATTTTCCTTTAAGGAGTTGGCGACCATTAACATTGGTCACATAACATGTAGCTTTTGTTTGGATTCGATGGAATTGCGCCAACAGAGAGATAGGGGTGGAAATAGGTACTCTTTTGGATTACAAAGAATTACCAATCTTTCGGCTGCGTGTCTAGCATCTACTGCCATTGAGTGGCAATTTTTCCAAACATGCTGGGCAATTCTATTTAACATATCTCCATAGCATTTGGTTTCCTGAATCATGATTGAGTGGGTTTTTTTGGAATAGATCTTACTTCGTAGATTTCTCTGTTTGCTTTTTTCATCGAGTCCTCTAACATTCCATGTGATAATCTTCATAATTAATTAAAGAGAGAGGAGGGGAGAAAAGAAACTTGTTTGTAATTGGCATGTACTTCCTTGAATTAACCAGTCTTTAGCCCAAGTGTCTTAGGATTTGTTTGTTGGTTTTCCTGCCTTGTTTCTTTTCATCATGTGTTTCTTTCTGGTTGAAGTTTTGACGCCCAGAGAAACTGAGATTTGGTTTTTTCACGGATATGTTGTATGCTCTGAGTATGTATGTTCCCATAGTATTCAGCTATTGTGTTAAGAAATTTGAAAAATCACTATGTAGATGTTTAAATCTACCTAAACATGTATATAATGATTTTCCAGAATTCTTAACACAATATTGTATGTTGTTTGGATTAACTTATGTGTAATGTATCTTTAAGGATAAGGAGTTGGAGTTGCCTCTTGGTGATGGATTGCCTGTATTTCCTTTCACAAGCATTGACCATACCTTTTAAATCCAATTTCCCAAGATTCATTTCTTCTCCATCCTCTAATTCATCTTAATCTTCTTCGATTAAGGTTCTCTCTCCTTTTCATAGTAGTTCGAAGATGGATTGGCATTCGATTGGATCCTTTTGATATTGTATGGGCCTTTAACTTCAGGGTCTGGATTGGTTGACTGCAAGGAGTTAGAGGACCCAAGAGCTTCCACAATGTTTTCGCAATGGTTTTTCTCCTCTGCAAGGGGTTCGAAGTTGTTGGTTTAATTGATACTTGGAGGATGCTTTAGAATAATGGGTTTTTTACCTTGATGAAACTTGAACGAAACTAATCTAAATGAATTTCAAAAAAATCATTTTATTGAAGAGAAATATGTATCAATCTAAAAATAAAGAGAAATGTGTATCATTTGTGTAGAAACATGAATTTATATTAATTAAATGAATTCCAAAAAATATTGAAGAAACATTTAAAAAAAAACAAGCTTGGGAACATGAAGAATTAAGCTCCACCACTAACTGTTAAAAAGAATGCAGCACCACTGGCTCCTCTTCCCTATTCCTATATGGAATGGGAAATTACAATATATGGAATGGAAAATTACAACATATGATTTATGATAGAGGAAGGATCGCCATGGACGATAGATAGTGCTTTCAACTTCTCTTGGAAACTAATAGAGCAGCTGTGCTTCTTTTCTGGCCCTTCGTCGACTTCTTCGAGCTGCTCTTCTTTCCTCGCCCCTCATTCTCTTTGTGTTGTGGTCGCCATGGTAGTTGTTTTCTTCGCTATTTTCATCTTTTGCAGAGCCCAAGCGTTTTCTAATGATTCTTATTAGTTTGACAAGCACCACTATCGACATATTCTCATATGTGTGCAGAGGCCGGCCTGAATACTATAGAAAAACACACAGAAAGAAAGAACGAGCGGTGAAAAGCAACAAGAAAAAAAATATAGAGAAAAGCTAAAGCTATATTGTAGGCAGAGGAGAACAATGGATTACAGCAGAATAGGAGGGCGTTTTAATATGCGAAAGGTTCCGATTGTTAACCTGGGTGTGCAGTGCATTACTCTCTTATCCCCGGAATTGGAATTGTAGACCTTTTCGTATTCAGTTTGCGCGTGGTCAAACGAGGCGGCTTGTATTGAGTTTGAGTTTTAGAGAATTCAAATGATAGATGGTTTTTACTTTTCAATAGATTTTTTATAATTCAAAAATGAATTCAACCTTTTAAAAAATCTAACATAATCTCAATCTTCAAAGTATCTACATTTAAAAAGGAGAATGATTTTTATATTAGTATTTTTCTTTTAAATTATGATATTCCGTTTTTCTTTATTTTAATTTAATAAGATTAAGTTATTTTTAAAAAGGAGAATATCTTTTAAAGGGAGTTGTCTAAGGAGAATATACTTTTAGACTACGCGTCTTTAAAGTAACGTTAAACGCAATATTTTTATATTAGTATTTTCTTTTAAAATTCTGATATTTTTTCAACATGTAAAAAACCACTGCTTAATATTTATTAGGTTATGAATCGAAGACAATTTTACATGTGTTCACCTCTGTAAAACTAATGGCACACTATAAAACCTCCAAAATTCACTATTTCTTCATTGTTAAAAACAATCTTCCTCGAATATATTTACATTTGGGGATCTTCCTCGAATATATTTATATTTGGGGGTTGACTAGAGCCTATGTTTTTCCTAGATTATAGGAGGATGAAACAAGTGTACTGTCAAGATTGATAATAAACAATTATTAAAAAAAAGAATATAAAAAATAACTAGTAGTTGTGCATGGACTAGAAATATCATGGAAAATAAATTACTGGGATAACTAGAAATATCATGGAAAATAAATTACTGGGAGATGGCGCTAGGGTTTGGAGGAACTCTGAAAACTTGGAAGGGAGGCTAATGGCGATTGGCGACCAGGACTTGGATTCAAGTTGATCGGTTGGATCAGCTCAGTACCAACCAGAGAAAAAAATGGGAACTTGGGTTTTTCCCTGGCATTGGTTTTTATTAGTTTTCTTACTTTTTTGGTTTTTGCTCTTGGGTTTAGTGTGATCCCATTTTTAGATCTGGTTCTATTTTGGAGAGTTGCATCCTTTTATCTGCTTTTCCAGGTTTTTCTACTATTTTTAGCTTTTTTTATTGGGGCCCATCTCCATATCTACTCCAAGATTGATTTGACGTTTAAGTCATTTTGGTTTACTGGCGAGCCTAGGGTTTTCTTGTATCTGCAGTAGGGGGTTCCAGCTGTCACATCTGCAGTAAGGGTTTCTAGCTGGCGTTTGTTTTTGGAAGGTTGTGGTTGGTATTGTACTAGTGGCGTTTAGCTAGCATTGGATTTTTTGGGTTTTTAATTATGGCGTAGGGTTTAAACCCTACTTTTTCGGAGTCCGCTTTTCATGGTAAAGACTCGAATCTTGCTCATGGCCACGATATTCTCCCTAGTTCGGGGGCCTACTCTCATAGGAAGAAAAAACCCTATTCTGGTGCGACGGCTAGGGCCAGACGGGGTTTAAAAACTCTGAAACCAACACATGAAGCTGTTGTCTACACTATTGATGGATCTCAGAACTTGGATAGAGTTAGTATGTTGACGAAGAGGGCGGTGGTTGGTAAGATAGAGGGTATAAAGGTTTCACATTTGGAGCTAGTGGACTGGGTGAATCACAACTGGAATCCCATCTGTGGTTTAGCCCCGATGGTATTGGGTATCCTGTGCTATTTTACCATGGTAATCGCTCTTTAAAAAGAAGGACATTGTAATACAGTTGTGTATCCTAGCATTGTAAAGATCTCTATGATTGTGTAAGAGAGACTGTGAGAGAGTGAAGAGGAAATTGTAGCGGATGTGTTGCGGGTTGTATCCTTTTATTTGTTTGATAGTATAATAAAAGGACTGGCAATTTCTCTGTGGATGTAGCCCATATTGGATGAACCACGTATATTGGTGTCTCTCTTGTATTGTGTTTATGTGATTTGCATCTTGTTTATTGATATTGTTCCGCGATCCTGTTTTTCTAACATAGGAGCACCATTGATGAGAACTTATTTGCAGACGTCACAGATTCCATAATCGAATCCGTCAAATCCAAAGCCCGCCCATCTGAAGTAAAATCAATCTTAAGAATGTCCAATTTACCTTGTCATAAGATTTTACCATGTCCATCTTCAAAATAAGGGCAGACAACTTCTTCACTTTGATGGAATGTAGTGTCTCCCGTGCTACTTCAATAGCATAAAAAATCGATATGTTATATAAAAAAACAAACTATTCACAAGACAAGGATGTAACCAAAAAGGGATTTAATATGTTATCAATCACCTTTCCAATAATCTTGTAGACCAAATTGCACAAAGATATATGATAGTACTCACTAAATGAATCTAGTACATTCAACTTAGGTATTAACGCAATATATGTCGAATTTAACCGAATAGATACCTTCCGAGTATTTATGGATTCTTCAACCGCCTTGAGCACATCCATACCTACTAAGTCAAAGAACTATAGAAAAAAATCTACTAACCAGCCATCAAGCCCCGGGCTTTTAGCCTAGGAAAACTTCTTAATAATAGTTTCAATTTCCTTCAACGTAACAGGTGCCCTAATAGAAGTTGAGTCCTCCTCACTGAAGAATCTAGGAAATGATCTAAGTATCTTCATATGCGCACCAATAGGATTATGCCTCAGATCCCTGAAATATGAGTTGAAATGGTTGGTTGCTTCCTTCTCCAAATCTTGTTGACCCAAAATATATTCACCACGACTATCATCCAACCCCGAGACAAAATTATTAGCTCTGCAATGATCAGTGAACCTGTGAAAAAACTGAGTGTTCCTATCTCCCTGGGCCATCCAAATGGACCGAATCTTTTAAACTCCACTGTTCATCCTCCAACCAAAAGAGACAAGTCTTCCTACTCTCCAATTTTGTCAAAAGGTCACGATCGCGAATGAAAATGTCCCAGAAATGTTTCTTTCAAAACAAATATGAATTTGTTTTTCGACCTCAAGCAACTCTTATTTCATGGTGACTATCTTCTTCTTCTCCTAGTTGATAATATCCCATCAAATCTCTTTCAGTTTGTATGTTAACCTTTGCATGGCTGGTGTACCTTAAACTGGATAAGGAAGATCTATTTATCCTTCATCATTTGCTTAAAATCATCGAATTCATCCCATGTGTGTTTTTACTTGAACATATATCTCACCTTACGAACCGAGCCTTCAAGTTTCAAACAAATAGGTAAGTCACTCGATATGTTAAAATTCAGCAGATACGACTTCTAACGTCCCACCCTGAGAATAAGAATATCTGCCATCAAAAACCAATCAAGCCTTTTTTCCACCCTCTCTCTGCTAGACCTCCCATTCCACCAAGACAGAGTTAAGGAGGATGATAAAATATCAACTAAGTTCTCCTCCGCAAAAATCTACCTAAACCACCCCACCAGAGGATCAAGCCGAGGATATTGTCCCCAAACTTCTCTAACAACAAGCACAATATTGAGATCTCCCTGTAGGATTAGTGAGGGAGATTCCAATATCCCACTGTCCATAACATCCTACCAAAATAGATTCATATCTGCATAAGGACCATACACATTAAGAACTTGGAGGTCGTGATCAAAATATTTGTAAGAGCCTTCCAACAAAATACTCGAATAGGTAAGGAAGGGAATAAATCTAGCAACTCGAGGCTTCCATGATGACAGAAGACCCCCCAATAATCCCCAGGCATCAATAGTAGCACACTCCCACCTCGACAAAAGCTTCAAGAAGATCTCCCTCGCCTTTGACCACATAACCATAGTATCTTGGATCAAATGATATCTAGATTTTCAAAGTCAAAATTCCTCTTGAGGGAAAGAAATTTTTATTAGCACCCAACACCCGAGATGTTAAAGGATAAAATATTCATTAGGAACCAGGTGTCGAGGGAAATGGTGCTCTAAGGGACCTAGAAACAAAGAGTATCTGATCACACAAACCAATAAAATCCTCAGGATCACCGTCCGAAGCTAATGACAAGTGTTGGGAAAGGGACAATCCATTTTCTATTAACCCTCCCTAATGGCACCTTTCTTCAACTTGTTATTTTTTTTTTAATGGTCACATTCGAAAATCGATCTAGAGAGGCCTTACCATGTTATTTCCCTTCTAACGTCTCAGAGGAAAATACTCTTAGGGAATCCTTTTTCAAAACATCCTTATAGCTGGGAACCAACATTTTGAAAAACTGAGGGTAAATACCACCACCCTTAGAACATACCCCAACTACCACATCACCTCCCATCTCCACTGCCTCTAGCACCAATAAGGTTGAGTTATCCCCCCCCCTCAAACCGAGAGAATCCCCAAGATCTAGGATGTCACATATTGAAGCCTTGACCCCCCCCACCTCTCTCAAGTTCTTGACCGAGCCAAGCACAATTGACGACACAACTGCCTCAACCATGGGTACTGCTTTACAAGTCTCGTAATCTTGAGGGAGCTCAGACTCCATTTACAACCCCAATGGAGCCCCATCTAAGACCACAACTTTTAGTGGATTCACCCCATACCCAAACTGGAGGAAATTGTATGCAAACCCTCGATTCTCTACGCCTTCTAAAAAGGAAATCTCCTTAGCCTTCAAAGAATTGTAGAAAGAGGGGAAAAGGGTTTTTAACATACCTAAGAAAGTATCAGGCTCTTGAGGAGGGGAAAGAACTAGGTCAATGGAATTCAGCAGTAAATCCCCAACTTCCCGAGCTTGCTCGGTACCAAACTCCGCCTCCACCTCCGATCCCAAATGAGAGCATTTTAAAATAGAGTCTTCCTTCTTATTCTGTTCCATAATGGGAAGGAGTCCTAGGCAATGTTTGCGTAAATGTCCAGTTTCTCATCAACTAAAAAATTTGAAGGGTAAGTTACTTACAAAATTCCAGCATCTAATTGATAACCCTGTACCCCCACTAGATAACCACCTCAGTTGGTAAATTCTATGAAAGGTTTAATTCCACCAAGACCCAGGAAACCCTCTTATCAACCTGTCGGGAGCGAAGAATCATATCAAAATAAATGAATTTTACAACCACAATGGTGAGGTAAACAATCACTTTCCTCGAACAGATCTCAATAGGAAATCCAGGAAGTAGCATCTAAACATTTCTCCCAATAAATATTTCTTTATAAGGATTGAAAGTCAGAGTCCAATGTTTAAACATTAAGGATCCCTTACCCTTTACCCAGGAGAGACCCAAGATTTTCATAAGGTCATCTTCCATCAGAAATTGAAAGCAAAACCAATTATTCATCAGAATTTCTAACCAGGGATAGTACAAAAGTAATGACTTCCACAAGAGAGTGATCCGGTTGAGCATCACCAGCCTGTTCATAGAAATGTACACTAAATGCTCCACCGAGGTCCTCTCAACTTGGTCAAGATTCACATCTTTACCCAACACTATCGAGATATTCTTAGAGCTTGCACAAATAGTTTTAGACGACCTCTTAGCTTTTGCAATAGCTCCAAAAACCCTAGGCCTTCTACTCCATGAACTTCCAGGGTTTATATTTAGTGAACCAAGAGAGTCTCCCGTAACAAAGCCAACATCACGTGACTCTAGAGTTAGATAATGCCATTACACTTTTGTCAGGACCAACTAACCCCTTTCCCGTAAGAACCACAGGTTGGATGTTAACATGTTTGTCCTTAACCGCCACCTTGACGGGAGGAGAGTTTGTCCTATTATGAGATAATCCTACCCTACACATCGACTTGTATTCTTCATTATATTTAAGAAGCCCAAGCCTTTCCCAATCCTGGATTTACTTCCCATTTTCCCACTCCAATTCAAGTATCAATATGAATATAATAGTCTAACTGTATAGAGTGTAGTTTATAAATGTGTGTTTGAATTTTAAAAAGGAATTGGATGTTCTTAATTGTTATTTAATCGGGTCTTTTAATTAATATTTTTTCTTTAGAAAAAAATCCGTAATTTTATTAGCTCTAAAAAAGAGTTTCAAAATTAAATTTCTTTGATATATGTTGTTGCATATATTCCAAAAAATATGATGCCAAAAATCCTACTAAACTTACTCATCAATAGAGTATCCTTCATAAAAGAAAGAGATAGTCTATACATTCTTTCTTCAAAAAATTTCAGCTTATTTGTCACAATAAAAATATGTGTGTTTATGCATGATAACAAAAAATATATGGAGATCGTGACATTAAAAAACAACATGAAGATGCAAAAATTTCTGAAAATTATGGCTGTGTCTGAGTCCCCGTTCCTTCTTGATAGGGCATGTGATGTAGGGATTTATGTGGATTGAAAAATTTTTAAAAAGAAAAAAAAATAATGCAGGGATTTCCAAGGGTCATAACTTTTGACTCGTTTGTCTGTTTGAGCTCAAATTTAACAAGAAATTGTCTTTCGAAGAGTTCACTGCAGTGGCCGATTAGATCCTTCTGATCAGAAGGATCTAATCCCAGGATCATCTTTTCCTAATCAGGCAACCTATAAGATGAGTCCTACACAACATGCAAAGCTCAACCTGAAAGTAACAGAGCTTATAAAGACAAGTCTGGTAAGAGAAAACATGAGTCCCTGTGTTGTACCAGCATTGTTGACTCCAAAAAAATATAATACATCAAGGATGTGCATAGATAGCAGAGCAATCAATAAAATTACCATCAAATATTAGTTTCATATACCGCGCTTGGAATATATGATGGATGTGCTAGCCGGAGCGAAGTATTTTAGTAAAATTGATTTGCGAAGTGGATACCACTAGATATGGATTCTCGAAGGGGATGAATGGAAAACAACCTTCAAGACCAGAGATGGACTATATGAATGGATGGTGATGCCATTCAAGTTGTGCAATGCACCTAGTACCTTCATGAGGACGATGAATATTGTGTTTCGACCTTATATTGATAAGTTTGTTGTTGTTTATTTCAACGACATTATAATTTTTAGTAACAACAAAGAAGATCACTTGCAGCAATTAAATATTATAGTGGATACATTGAGAAAACATCAACTTTAAGAAAACTTGAAGAAATGTAGGTTCTTGCAAGAAAGTTTGGTATTTATGGGTTTTGTCATCTTAGCAGAAGGAGTCAAGATGGATTCAGAGAAGGTCGAAGCAATTTTGGAGTGGCCTAGTCCTAGGAGCATAACAGAGATAAGAAGTTTCCATGGGATGGCCACCTTTTACGGAAAATTTAATCAAAATTTTAGTAGTATTGAATCACCCATAACAGATTGCACCAAAGGCACGACATTCAAGTAGACCAATGAAGTTGAGGAAAGTTTTAAGTTTCTAAGGAAGAAGGTAATTGAGGCACCTATATTAGTTGTACCAAATTTGGATAAAGTGTTTGAGGTAGATTGTGATGCCTCACATGTAGGCATTGGAGTTGTACTTAGCCAAGCGGGTAGACCAATTGCATTTTTTGGCGAAAAGTTGAATGAGGTAAGAAAGAACTACTCCACATATGATGTAGAATTTTATGCAATTGTGCAAGCATTGTGACATTGGAGGCGTTAATTAGTGCCAAAAGAGTTTGTGTTATTTACCGATCACATTGCATTAAAATATGTAAACACCCAAAATAAATTGAACAATAGACATGCAAAATGGGTCTCTTTCTTACAAGGCTACACCTTTGTCCTGAAGCACAATCAGGAAAGCAGAACTAGGTTGCAGATGCCTTGAGTCGGCGCACTGTTCTTTTGACAACCATGGAAAATCGAATAAATGGGTTTGTTGCATTGAAGGATCTCTATGCATTTGATAATGATATTTGGGAGATTGTAGAACAATTTAAGAATTCAGTCGCTATTTGCCGAGAACATGGATCTTATTAAAGGTGAATATTTTATGCAAGATGGCTACCTCTTCGAAGGAAAACAACTATGCATTCCAATTGGTTTTATCAGAGAAAATATTATCAGAGAACTTCATGGTAGTGGCTTGGAGGGACATATTGGAAAGGATAAGACATTATCCTTAATCAAAGATAAGTATTACCAGCCAATGATGAAAAATGATATAACCAGGTATGTGGCACGATGTAGGATTTGTCAAATGACTAAAGGACATTCGCATAATACAAGGTTGTGCATGCCACTACCAGTGCCCACAGACCCATGGACAGATCTGAGCATGGACTTTGTGTTGGGGATCCCAAACACACAGTGAGGTAATGATTCTATTTTTGTGGTTGTTGATAGGTCCTCTAAAATGACTCATTTCATTGCTTGCAAGAAAACTAGTGATGCATCAAAGGTGGCAGAATTGTTTTTTTTCAAAAATTGTTAGATTGCACGGTGTTCCAAAAGCTATTACCTCTAATAGAGATACTCGGTTCTTGGGTCATTTTTGAAGGACTTTATGGAAGAAAATGGGGACTAAATTATAGTTCAGCAGTACCTATCACCCCCAAATAGATAGGCAAACCAAGGTAGTAAATCAGATTTTGGGAAACTTGTTATGGGGCATTGTTGGAGAGAAGCCCAAACAATGGTATTTGGCTTTACCTCAAGCATAATTTGCCTACAATAGCTCAGTGAATAGATCTTCAAGTAAATCTCTATTTAGGCTGTTTACGGTAGAAATCATATGGGTGTCCTAGATTTGGTGTAGCTACCGCTTGGGGATAGAATCAATGATGATGGGGAAGCATTTGCAGAACACATTCAACAGTTGCAACAATAAGTTGGAGACAAAAGCTACAAGCCAATAACCAACAGAACAAAATTATAAAAGATGCTCACCGATGACATCAGGTATTCAATGAAGGTGACTTGGTGATGATGTATTTACAAAAAGAGTGGTTTCCTAGAGGAACCGACCACAAATTGAAGTATAAGAAAATTGGTCCTTGCAAGATTCTCAAGAAAAATAACGACAATGCTGATAAGGTTGATTTACCTTTGATCTTTATATTTCCCTTGTGTTTAACATTTTTGATTTATATATCTTCAATGGGGACGACCTGGGTGATGATAGTGAGGCAGAGGTGGATTGGCAACTTGCCATTCCGAGCAAGAAAAAGGAAAATATTACACATATTTTAGATAAGAAGACCCTTCATACTCAACAAGGCCACCACAACTGATATCTGGTCCAGTGGGAAGGATCAGCACTAGCAGAGAGTACATGGATTATAGAGGGGGCCTTTTTGAATCTAGATCTTGTTAAGTGGAAGTAGTTTGAAGACAGTAACTTGCAGGAACTGTGTTCTTGTAAACCAGAGGATAATGATGCAGGGATTTCTGTGGGCTGAAATTTTTAAAAAAATCATGCAAGGATTTCCGAGGGTTATGAATTTTGACTTGTTTATCCATTTGGGTTCAAATTTAATAGGAATTTGCATTTCAAAGAGTTCACTGTAGTGACCGATTATATCCTTTTAATTTGAAGGATCTAATCCTAGGATCATCTTTTCCTAATCAGGCATCCTATAGGATGAGTACTACACAACATGCATAGCTCAATCGACAAGTAACATAGCTTATAAAGAAAGGCCTGGTTAGAGAAAGCATGAGTCCATATGCTGTACAAGCATTGTTGACTCCAAAAAAAGATAATACATGGAGGATGCGCAAAGATAGTAGAGCAATCAATAAAATTACCATCAAATATCTGTTTCCTATACTGCACTTGGTCGACATGATGGATGTGCTAGCTAGAGATAAGTATTATGATTTATATATCTTTAATGGGGACGACCTGGGTGATGACAGTGAGGGGGAGGTGGATTGGCGTCAGGCCATTCCGAGCAAGAAAAAGGAAAATATTGTGCATATTTTAGATAAGAAGACCCTTCATACTTGACAAGGCCAACATAACTGATATCTAGTTCAATGGGAAGGCTTAGCACCAGCGAAGAGTACATGGATTACAAAGAGGGACTTGCTCAATCTAGATCCCGTTAAGTGGAAGTGTTAGGAACCCCTGTCAACCTTTCTCTTTACTTTGTTAGTATATTGTTGTTGGACGCATATGCTTTGTAAGTCATCCCATAGTATTTGTTGATCCATAGTTTGTATTATCTCATGGTATTGACCAATAGTATTGGACACATATGCTTTGTAAATCATCCCGTAGTATTATATGTCCCATGGTATTGACCCATAGTATTGGGCATAGACTTAGTATATAAGTGTGTGTTGAGGCCAATGAAGGTACCGTGAAGTTATTTGTATTGAGCTTGCTCAAAGGAGGTTGCCCCCTCGAAGTGGCCTGCGATCAATAAAGCGATTCTGAGTTCTATTATTTCTGCTATCTCATGTATTTTCATTAATTAATTGTTGCAGGTTCTTCACATCTGGTATCAGAGCACTTTCTTAGGCTCGTTGGGTGAAATTTCTACCAATTTTTTTTTTCTCGCATTTGTTGCAAGTTCGGATCTGGGAATAATCTCTATCCGCTTAACTGTGGGAAGTACTTGGGCATAAGCCCTAAAACTCATTGTGAGGAGTACCACAGGAACCCCAAAGTAGCTGGCCCATTGAGAGGACCTACCAGTGAAAAGGGCAACGACCCCTACCTGATTGACTAGTTTCCACTCGTGAGGTAAACCAAGAGTTGTCATTTGTGGCAAAGCGGTTATCAGTTTTACCTGAGCCATGGAGTGAAGGGTACTGCCCCAATACGCAAGCCGTCAGACAACATTGGTGGCCGAGTGAATCCCCTGAACCGTTAGGAAGCCGAGCATATGGGGTCCATATCTATTTTCAGCTGATAAATCGCAGATTTCCTCTGTCCAGAACTGTTGCCGATCACTTCCGTGCCGTTTCAGATCTATCTGTTGCCGATCCCTTCCGCGTTGTTTTAGATCCATCTGTTGCCGATCCCTTCCGCGCTGTTGCAGCCGATCCCTTCCATGTCGTTGCAAATCCATTTCTGAAAAAAAAAAACCATTTTTTCGTCAGATCTCCCTTGTTTTAACTCCGTTTCCCTTGAAACTTTCGTGACACCCCTGCAATCCCATTCTGCATATTTCATTCTTGAGGACCATATCCCAAATTCCACTTCCCAAAGCCAAAAATCTCACATTTGTCTATTTTTAGGGTTTACCATAACTTCTTCAATTTTCACCCACTCGCCTTCAAATTTTACCACAGTGTTCATTTCCTATTTCTGCTTCTTTGTCCCTCTCTACCAAATTTTCTCATTCTTTCACCCCGCTTCTGAAATCCCCATTTTTTGCTTCCCTGTCCATTAGAAAGTGTCCAAAACCTAGTTAAACCCAAATTACCCATCCGAGTTTTTTCCAAATCCAAATTTTCCTTTACTAAAACAGTTTATGTTTTTGTTTATCTACCCACTCAAAAATAAATAAAAAATCTCTTGGTTATGGTTGTCACCTGTGCAGGAGCACAAATCATGGAGGAAGAACTTACAGCCCTCAAAACCAAACTCCAAGATCTGGATGAAAAATTTCTCAACCTCCATCTTCAGCATTCAGCCATGAACAATAACCGACAACCAAAATCTTTTGCAGCCACTGGGTTCTCTTCTTCCAACAATTTTCGTGGGTCAAAGCTTGAATTTCCTCGCTTCAATGGTACTGATCCGACTGGATGGATATACCGGGCAGACCAATATTTCAGTCTGCATAATACTTTTGATGTCCACAAACTTCCACTTGAATCCTTTCATTTGGAACAGGAAGCCCTTCAATGGTACCGTTGGTACATCATAGCTCATCACGAGCCAAACTGGATAGATCTTTGCCAACTCCTTTTGCAATGATTTGGTCCTAGTGCTTTTGATGACTTCACAGGGGCACTCACTAAACTTCGCCAAATTGGCACTGTGAGAGAGTATTAGACAAAATTTGAGAAACTGGCCAATCACACAGAAGGATTGTCTGATGAATTCTACAAGAGTTGTTTTATTAGTGGTCTCAAGGATGAAATCCACTCAGAGGTTAAAATGTTCTGTCCCAACACAATGATGGAAGTCCTAAGGTTGGTTAAGTTGACAAAGGACAAGATTGCAACCCAACAACGCTCCAAACCCACCTTTGTTCCCTTCCGAAATATGGGTTCCCAACGACCTCCCATCACGCCAGCTCCTCGACCAACTCCTATCAAGCATTTTTTTGAAGCAGAGATGCGGGCACATCGGAAAAAAGGGCTTTGTTATAATTGTGATGAGAAATTCACTCGGGGGCATAGATGTGTTAAGAAAAATCTCTATCTCTTGGATGTGGATTCTCCGCCTGCCTCTGAACTTTGTGAAGTCGCTCCAAATACAATAGATGATCAGGTCGACATCCAGCAGCTGCCTGTTGAACCCCCATATTACGACGAACAACAAGAGATATCTCTCCATGCTTTATCCGATGTCACCACCCCCCAAACAATGTGGGTCAGGGGTTACTTCAAGAAGATCCCTCTTACAATACTCATTGATTCTGGTAGCACTCATAATTTTATTGACCATCGGATCACCAAATAGGCTAATTGTTTTGTCCATCCTTGCTCCAACCGTTTGAAGTCATGATTGCCAATGGGGGCACCTTACGTTGCAAGGGGAATTGTCACAATGTGCGTATCTCTTTGGAAGATTATAACCTGCGCTCTGACATGTTTGCCTTGTCCTTAGGCGGATGTGATATGGTTTTGGGCATTCAATGGTTACACATTCTTGGCCCCATCTTATGGGATTTTGCTAAACTTTGGAGGCAGTTTTCAGTGAATGGGAAACAACACAAATTTACGGGCTTACAACCAAGGTCTCTCCGGATCATCAGTTCACATCGCCTGGAAAAGATCCTTAAGAAGAATTCACATGGTGTCATCGCTTAGCTCCATTCCATTCAGATGCACCCATCAATGGTATCCACTACTTCCTTAGATAGATATGCAGGTGTCTTTGTTGAACCAGTGGACTTGCCGCCTTCAAGAGGCCTTTCCGATAAGAATTTAGCCGCATCTACATCTCAGCAGGAAATGGTGGCTATTTTGCATGCAGTGCAGAAGTGGCAGCCATACCTATTAGGGAATTATTTCTGCATCAAGACTGATCTCCAGAGTCTGGAAAATTTCCTAGAACAATGGGTCTCCTTCCCAACACACCTGAAATGGGTTATCCAACTCATGGGTTATGCCTATGCAATCACTTACAAGAAGGGTAAGGACAATATGGTGGCATATGCTCCTTCTCGCACATTTGATGACCTAGTTTCTCTTACAGATATTTCTCTGCTTGTTCCAAATTGGTTGCAATCTGTTCAACAGGGATATCTCTTCTATGAACTCCATGCTTCTCCATCGGCAGGGCACTCTGGGTTCCTCAAAACGTATGATCGGGAACAATGTAACTTCTTTTGGAAGGGGCTAAAAATGACAATTCAACAGATGGTGGTTAACTGTGATACTTTCCAGGTCAACAAGGGTGATACGACACTCCTTTCGGGGATGCTCGAACCCTTACCCATCCCTACATAGATTTGGACAACTATTTCTATGGATTTCCTATAATCACTCCAATGGCACAATATCACATCTAAAAGGACACCATCTGAAATAGTCTATGGATAGGCACTGCCAGTTCTTCTTCCATACACCCTCAGGAGCTCCCCAGTTCAAGCCATTGACTCGATTCTTCGAAACTGTGATCAGATTCTTCTCATTCTACTGGACAATCTTCACATGGCAAGAATTCGACTGAAACAACAAGCTGATCAACACCGTTCTGAGAGCACTTTTCACATAGCTGATATGGTTCTTCTTCGTCTCCATCCTTCCAAGCAATCCTCCATGAAACTCAAAAGGCGTCAGTGGCCCAGAATGCAACCCGAGGATGCTACAGGGGAACCACTCCTTCAGATTCTGCATTAATTTCCACATCTAAAGCTTTAAGGACAAAGCTTTTTCTAAGGGAGAAGGGATGTTAGGAACCCATGTCAACCCTTCTCTTTACTTTGTTAGTATGTTGTTGTTGGATGCATATGCTTGGTAAGTCGTCCCGTAGTATTTGTTGATCCATAGTTTGTATTAGCCCATGGTATTGACCCATAGTATTGGACACATATGCTTTGTAAGTCGTCCCGTAGTATTATATGTCCCATGGTATTGACCCATAGTATTGGGCATAGACTTAGTATATAAGTGTGTGTTGAGGCCAATGAAGGTACCATGAAGTTATTTGTATTGAGCTTGCTCAAAGGAGGTTTCCCCCTCGAAGTGGTGTGCGATCAATAAAGCGATTCTCAGTTCTGTTATTTCTGCTATCTCGTGTATTTTCATTAATTAATTGTTGCAGGTTCTTCACAGGAAGCAGTTTGAAGATAGTAACTTGTAAGAGCTGCGTTCTTTTCAACTGGAGGAAAACGATGCAGATATTTCTGTGGGTTGGAATTTTTAAAAAATTGAAAGAAAGAAAAAAGAAAAAAAAATAAATAATGCAAGGATTTTTTAGGGTCATAACTTTTGACCCATTTATCCGTTTGGGATCAAATTTAACAAGAAGTTGCGTGAAGTATTGATAATGTTGATCATTTACATATTATGTGACATTGAATGCTTTTGATAGTGTGTCGGCCTCTTGGATCTGTTCCTTTTAAATATGAAGACAAGAGAATGTATTGAAATTGGATATACTATGATTTAATTCTTCCAACAATGGTGCAATGTGTGTGTTGTGACATCTTTGAGCTCCTTTTATCCAATTTATCATAAGCATTGAATCACCAAATATTTGTAAGCTCTGACAACCTTTTTCCTTAACAAATAGAAGGAGAATTTTGAGTGAAAGCAATTTTGCATAATCGTTGGTTCCTTCATCGAAGCTTGTCAAGATTTTGAAACAATGAGAATCAGACAAGAAAAGGATAGCCCCTCCCCAACAAAGAGACTTATGTCCTTATGAGGCTCCATCAAAATAAGCCCATGGCAAAGAATTGTTGATAAGTTCAGTTTGAATAATCGACAAAGAGGAAGCCTCTTTTTCCCGAGGAAAATGGGAATGGATTCCAATGCTATTAGCCGCGAACACCTCAGGGTATGTGTGCTTTTGTTGGAAGATCGATTTGTTTCTAGCAATCCATAGACCGCAGGATATGATGAGGGGAAATGATTTGTAACAATTATTTTAAGGATTTGCAAGACAACTTTTTAAATCGAAATCCACCAACTCCCCCTCCTAAAGACATTCATATCCCAAGGATCTCGATGCCTCCTTCCATACCAACTTAGAGAAGGAGCATTGTAAAAACAAATGAACTCCAGATTCACCATCATCTTTGCATAGCGAGCACCATCTAGGACCTTCAATTTTTTCACTTTTGAATGATGTCCCATGTTGATGCTTTGTTTTCCAGGATACACCACATAAAGTGACGCGATTTGGCTGGACATTTCAACTTCCATAACTGCTTCCACCACCAGGAGAGATCTCTGTTGTGAGCTTCTACATTGAACTGAATATATCCCAGCTTCGGTGTAAATACACCAGCAGGCGTAAGATCCTAGATCAGTTCATCTATCTTATCTATGAGTCGAATATGGGATTCCTTTAGAGCATTTGTATAGGAAGTCCAAAAAATACCTTCTTAATTCTCAAGACCCAACGACCGAGTCGATAACCAACCTTGACTCCACAAGGTAGTTAATACAGGGTTTGCTACCTGATTTAAATGGTAGATGTCCCTTTCTTGTAGCAAATTCAACAAGATGGGAGGAAGAATGTGTTTTTGGCCATTGTCGATGCGCTAGGCAGTCCCCTTTCCTATAAGATCAAAGGCTTGTGTGATTGTTGTCCATATTATTGAAACATTGATCTTATGCTTAGAAGGAGAATGAATCCAATCCATTAAGGATACCGATGCAATGTACTTTTTCTCAAAAACAAAGGACCGAAGGATTTTGGTGGTCAATAGCCTCCAAACACCTTTTGCAGCCAAATCCTTCAAGAAGAGAAAGATATTTTGCAACCCCTATCCTCCAAGGGGATTTGGGATAGCTATTCTTTCCCATCCCACCCGAGGCGTAACAAAATGATCTTTGTGGCCACTCCAAAGAAACTTGAAGCATAACCTTCATGATTTTCTCGATATGCATTCAAGAGTCCAAGATAAAGACATCCAGTATACATGGATTGCCTCCAAAACTGATTTGATTAAAACCAGCCACCCTGCCCGAGAAATCCATTTATGACTCCAAACTTGAAGACGTTTCTCAATATTTGCAATCAACCACTACCAATCTAATTTTTTATAGTTGTTTGGATTCAAGTGGAATCCTATATATTTAAAGTCCAAATCAAAATCGACCATAGAGTAGGGGAAGCATAGTTTGTAATACCTTTGTTCATTCTCTTACAACAAAACATAGGAAAGGGTAGATTTGTTTACATTGATTACCATACCCGAAGCATGACAAAAGAAACTAAGGATCTTAACCAATCTATCAACTGGTAAATTTTGAGCATTAATTTACAATACTCTAGGATATTTACTGAGAGAATAACATGTACAGTATATCAATGCATAACAATCATAATAAGCATGACAAGCATCACAAGAATCAAAAGCATGAAAGACAAGAGACACAGAGTTTCCGTGGGGAAAAACCTAAGGTGAAAAATCCCACAACTTCCTCAGAGATAGAGAGAGTAATGGCTCAACCAAAGTACAACCAAAATACACTGAGATAGTCTCCTAGTAGCAGATGATCCTCCTCCTCACTAGTGTGCCACTTTCTGAGTGAGAGAGGTGTGAGTTTTCAAGTGATCAAATAGAGATCTCCCGATTCCTATTTATACTTAACCTGTTTGTCCAGTTACACTATGGGGCTGACTTGTCTAGATAGGTACATCCACAATATAATATATATTTCAGGGCCGACCCCACACATGGTGGTCTAATAACCCATCGGCAAGTACACACACTTGCGACACTTGTCAATACACATGACGACACTTCCTTATAGAGGAATAACACATCTCTTATAAGGGTACAATAAATATATATGAAATACATGGATGAAATACATTCCGAAGTTACATATACATCAACACTCCCTCTTAACTAGGAAGGTATTTCTCGACATAGATCTGCTAGACAAGTCTTCTTCTCGGGATCATCGTCATCGATGCATCGTCATCATCATTGTCATTGCTACTGTTATCTCAACCAATCTCTGACTCTACTTGTCATAGGAAGTTCTACAGATCCAGTCCTTTTTCATACTGGATATAGGCCCACCACCTGCAGGTCTTCATCATCACTGGCCATACTGTGGATTCCTTAGGACTTATTATGTGCGTCAACAAAACCTCGAAAGAGCATCCTAGGACTGATTACGAGCACACAACTCAACCTATCGGATCTCCCAGGATCTTTTACATGCTACTGCACAACCTATCCACGGCCACAGAGTATCACAAAGCACAACCCAGATGCACACACACAGCACTTACACTCACCAGAATGGGAGGACCAACCTACCACCATCCGTGAAAGGCTCACAGCACTTACATCAATGACCATGGGAGAACACATCTGCCACCGTGTCGGAAAGGCTCTGCACTTACATCAACGCACATGGGAGAACACATCTACCACCATGTCGGAAAGGCTCTGCACTTACATCAACTCACATGGGAGAACACATCTACCACCATGTCGAAAAGGCTCTGCACTTACATCAACGCACATGGGAGAACACATCTACCACCATGTCGGAAAGGCTCTGCACTTACATCAACGCACATGGGAGAACACATCTACCACCATGTCGGAAAGGCTCTGCACTTACATCAACGCACATGGGAGAACACATCTACCACCATGTCGAAAAGGCACTGTGCATCTGTGTCTTCGGAACTCATCATACATAATACAACTGATTATGTAATGTATCCACCTGATACATATGATCATCCTGATCATCATCACTGTACCATCCTGGTACATATCATCTGGAGCAACATCTTGAAGCTCGACATCATGATCATCCTAATCATACAATGCATCTACCTGATGCATACCAAGTATTTACCTGATACATATCATCATACACGATCCACCTAATCATATAATGTATCCTCCTGATACATACACGGATACATGATCCACACAATGTATCCACCTGATATACATATCAACACACACGATCTACCTGATCATACACAGTATCTACCTAATACATATACAGATACATGGTCCAAGCATCCAACATGATGCATATACAAAATACATACAAATGATCCAATTGATCAGATCCAGTATCCAACATGATGCATACATATACATATAAATGATCCAACTGATCATATCCAGCATCCAACATGATGCATACATATACATATAAATGATCCAACTGATCATACAAAGCAGAAACTAGAACATCATCCTGATGCTCATCATCCAGCGCTTACATCCATAGCCATGTGAAGGATCCTCCTTCCAACATGCTTGGAATGGATTCAGCAAATGTCTCCATCACTTCTTCCTCGAAGTGTCATCGATATGAAGAACACCAAGCCTCTCTCTGAAGTACTCGAACTTCACTCTGGCTAACGACTTCGTCAATACATCTGCAATCTACTCGTCTGTCGCAACATACATGAGCTTCACTGCTCCTCTCTGCACCATATCCCTGATATAGTGATATTTGATCTCTATGTGTTTCGACCTATCGTGAAACAATGGGTTCTCAGACAACTTCACACAACTCTGGTTATCACAGAAGATACCAGTAGCATCCAATGGGAGATCAAATAACTCAGACAGTAGCTTCTGAAGCCATACTGCCTCACAGCTAGCTGAACAGGCTGCAACATACTCTGCCTCAGCTGTACTCAATGCTACACAGAACTGCTTCCTGCTAAACCAAGAGATCACACCTGATCCCATACTGAAGCAGCACCCAGATGTGCTCTTCCTATCTGCAGCACTGCCTGCCCAATCTGAATCAACATAACCCCGTAGGTTAAACTTTTGATTCGCTTCATACTTGAACCCATAATCCACTGTACCCTTCAGGTACCTCGGAACATGCTTTACAGCAATCAGATGAACACTCCTCGATCTGTCAGGAACTGACTCAATGTGTTCACAGCAAAGCAAATATCAGGTCTCGTGTTCGTCAGGTACATCAAGGATCCAATCATCTGATGATACATAGAGATATCAACTGGCTCAGATGAAGCATCACATAGAAGCTTCAGACTCGATTCCATAGGTGTGGCCATGGCCTTGTAATCCATCATACCGAATCTCTTCAGGATATCTACTGTGTACTTCCCTTGACCAAGGAAGATCCCACCTGCATTCTGCCACACCTCCATACCTAGGAAATAATGCATCATTCCCAAATCTTTCATATCGAACTCAGCAGCAAGCTTCCTCTTAGTATCTGCAATCAATCTGTCATCTCCTGTTACAAATAAGTCATCCACGTACAGAAGTAGAATCACAGGATTCCCTTCCTCAACCTTGTAGTAAAGGTTGGAATCCACTTTACTCTTGGTAAAGCCCAAACTAGATAGGAAACGGTCCATCCTACCATACCAAGTTCTGGGAGCTTGCTTCAAGCCATACAACGCTTTCTTCAATCTGCACACATATGACTCCCTGTCGTGTATTTCAAAACCAAGTGGCTGCTCCACATATACTTCCTCTTCAACTACAGCATTCAAGAAGGCAGTCTTGACATCCATCTGGTGTATTTTCCATTTCATTGCTGCAGCCAAGGAAAGTACTATTCTGATGGAAGTATACCTGGCTACAGGTGCAAAAGTTTCTTCATAATCTATTCCCTCTTTCTGAGAGAAGCCACAAGCTACGAATCTTGCCTTGTATTTCTCTATACTTCCATCTGCAGCATGCTTGATTTTGTAGATCCATTTGGAAGTCACAATAGACTTCTCTTTAGGTATTGGGACAACATCCCAAACATCATTCTTCATTATTGATTGGTATTCCTCAACCATGGCATCCTTCCATTCTTTCTTTTCCGCTGCTTCTTCATAGCTGGAAGGTTCTTTGTTCATAATGTCACAAAGTAAAGCAACATAGCTGGTATGTGATCTGGTTCTCTTCTTTGCTCTGTGTTCTTCTTCTGGAATGCCAAATATTTCTGCATCTTCAATGAGCTCTCTAGCCCATGCAGGTTTCCTCTTGTGAGAGTTATCCTCACGGGGTGGATCTACAGGTTCTTGCGGATCTTCAAACTCACGAACAACTTCTGGAATTGCTTCAGTCATGGTAGTGTCATGAAATCTAGTTTCTTTAGGTTCTTCATAAAATTTGATAGGTGCCTTTCTTGATTTGATGAATGCTGAGTTTTCATCAAATGTTACATCCCTGTTGACATCAATCTTCTTGAACCCTGGAAAGTATATTGTGTAAGCCTTCGAGCTTTCATTGTAACCCACAAAGATACCCTTCTTTCCTGAAGGATCTAGCTTGGTCCTCTTTTCCTTTGGGACATGTGTGTATACTAGACAACCAAATATTCTGAGATGGCTGACTTCAGGTTTCTTACCAGAAAAGACCTCTTCTTGTGTCTTGTTGTCCAATATCTTGTGGGGTGTTCTGTTCTATACATATACAGTTGTTCTAGCTGCTTCTGCCCATAGATGCATAGGTAGATCCTGGTCATGCAACATTGCCCTTGCTGCTTCCATGATTGTTCTGTTCTTTCTTTCTGCAACTCCATTTTGTTGTGGATTGTAAGAAGCAGTCAACTCCCTCTTAATCCCTGAATCACTGCAAAGCTTCTTGAAATCACCTGAGGTGAATTCTCCACCATTGTTGGATCTGAATGTTTGATCTTCTTGTCAGTTTGAATCTCCATCAAGGTTTTGAATTCCTTGAACTTGTCAAACACCTCATCTTTGTTCTTCAAGAAGTAGACCCAAGTCTTCCTAGAGAAGTCATCTATGAAAGAGACATAGTAAACATACCCACTTAGAGAACTGGATGACATGGGACCACAAACATATGAGTGGATGATTTCCAAGATGCTTTTTGCCTTGCTTTCACTACTTGGGAATGCCTTCTTGATGTTCTTCGCTTTTGCACATCCTTTGCAAACACCTTCATGCTTGGTCTTGATTTCAGGAAGACCCTCTACTGCCTTGCTTGCAATTGGAAGTGCCCTATAATGCATATGAGCAAGTCTTATATGCCAAAGTTCACTTGGCTCCATGGAGTCATGTACCATGGCATGTTCAGGTTGACATTTCAATTTATACAAACCTCCCTCTTGCTCTCCAATCACTACTGCATCATCTATGGTCTTTCCCTTTGGCCACAT
Organism: Larix kaempferi; assembly: GCA_027924585.1. NCBI lineage: Eukaryota > Viridiplantae > Streptophyta > Pinopsida > Pinales > Pinaceae > Larix > Larix kaempferi. The sequence continues at coordinate 22,911,715 of BSBM01000017.1, read as the reverse complement.
TAGGACTTGGCCATCCACAAATGCAACCCTCATACCTTTTGCATCCAATGCAAAGATGGAGAGTAAGTTCTTCTTGAGCCTAGGTACATAAATGACTTCTTTCATATTCAAAGATTTTCCAAAATCTAGGTTGTAGGAGGCTTCACCACTTCCTTTGATTGGGTATTGATAATCATCCCCAAGTTTCACCTTATGGGGTGATTCATGTTCAGATAGGTTTACAAAAGATTCCTTAAACCCAGTCATGTGTTTGGAAGCCCCACTGTCAATTAACCAATCATTACAACCATGGGAGATAGTACCTGTGAGAGCAGAGATTAGAACATACTCTTCTTCACTTGATGAGTCATCATCACTATCATCACTTTCTGCCCTAGCCTTCTTCTTGGGCGGTTCATCATCTTCAGCAGCATGAGCATGATATCTTTTCCTACTGCCCTTCTTCTTCTTGATGTTGTTGTTCCTTTTGTTCTTGGGACATTCTGAAGCAAAATGACCTTTCTCATTACATGTGAAGCATCTGAGATCTTTCTTAGCTTTATGTTGATGATAGTGTGAAGATTTCTTGGCATGAGAGTGCTCTCTCTTTGACCTTCCTTTCTTGGTGTGTACTGTGGGAGCTTGATCTTCACTTCCCATCTTTTCTTCTCGGGCCACAAGCCTTGATTCTTCTTGAGAACCTTCTTCCCGCAATCTGTTGAAGGAGATCAACTTCTTCCTTGCACAAATTCCTTGAATAAAGGAATCCCATGACCTGGGTAGGCCATTTAGAGTGGTCATGACAACTTCACCATTCTCCACCATTTCATCTACCGCTTCCAGTTGTTCATTAATCTGGGAGACCCTAGAAAAATAAGATTGAATGGTTTCTCCATTCTAAAACTTTACTCCTTTCAATTGGTTCCACAGGGTCATCTTCCGATTTATGTTCTTCCCTTCAAACAGCTTGGTCAGAGAATCAAACATTTCTTTGGGTGTCTTTAGAGATGACACATGTGGGATAAGATGATCCTTGATAGAATCAGCAATGATTCTCTTTGCCTTGACCAAGTTCTTCTTATGCAATATCTTAGCCTCGTCATCCTCTAGGATAGGGATGTCTTCTTTTATGTATGAGTCCAACTCATTCTCTTCCAGGATTAACCCAATCCTATACTTCCAAGCTCGGAAGTTATCAGCACCTTCAAGCTTATCCTCAAGCTTGGTGTGATGAGACATCTTAAAGAGTACTTCAAATGGAAATAGAAAGGATTAAGGTCTTACCACTTGAAATGCTGAAAACTAGATCTGGACCCGGATTAGGGTTTGTCGAAAAAACCCTAAAAATTCAAAATGTGAATTTCAACTTTCTGAAAGGATAGAAAGATGCGCCTTGATGAGCTTATCAACCTGGTGTATTCATAATTTGAGATCAGCAAAGCTTTGCCCTTCATATTTGCCTTTTTGTCCTCCCGGGTTCACTGGGGAGAGCCCTGAATTAGGGTTTGAGTTTCCCAAAGATTTACCCTGCCAAAAATCTCGATCCAAAGCTCTAAACTTTGATTTTTGCAAGGAGCTTCCAACTATGTCTTCAGATTTCAGAAATTCCTATTTTTGTGGAAACCCTAATTTTTAGGGCCAAATCTGAAAATGCTCAGAATTGAATTCTGATTGGACAGATAGATTCTCCTTGATGTGTAGAGTCAATCTACTATACTGCTTTTCCAAAATCTGTGGAGAGAAACCCAATAAACAAGAAACCCTTGGTTTCCGTCACTGCACAATGTCTTCTTCTCAGGTTAGCTCTGATACCATGTTAAATTTTGAGCATTAATTCACAATACTCTAGGATCTTTACTGAGAGAATAACATGTACAGTATATCAATGCATAACAATCATAATAAGCATGACAAGCATCACAAGAATCACAAGCATGAGAGACAAGAGACACAGAGTTTCCGTGGGGAAAACCCTAAGGTGAAAAACCCCACAACTTCCTCAGAGATAGAGAGAGCAATTACTCAACCAAAGTACAACCAAAATACACTGAGATAGTCTCCTAGTAGCAGATGATCCTCCTCCTCACTAGTGCGCCACTTTCTGAGTGAGAGAAGTGTGAGTTTCCGAGTGATCAAATAGAGATCTCCCGATCTCTATTTATACTTAACCTGTTTGCCTAGTTACACTATGGGGCCGACTTGTCTAGATAGGTACATCCACAATATAATATATATTTCAGGGTCGACCCCACACATGGTGGTCTAATAACCCATCGGCAAGTACACACACTTGCGACACTTGTCAATACACGTGACGACACTTCCTTATAGAGGAATAACACATCTCTTATAAGGGTACAATAAATATATATGAAATACATGGATGAAATACATTCCGAAGTTACATATACATCAACATCAACATCTCTTTGAGATCCATCGCAAAAAAAATAAATGTCATCTACGAAGAGCAGATGTGTGATAGAAAGGGCTCGCGAAATTTGAATTCCTTTGGAAACACCCGATCACATAGCATTTGCCAAGGATCAGCTTAGACCTTTATCCACCGAAAGGGAAAGTAGAGGAGAGATGGGACATTCTTGTCGCATGCCTCTTTCTTCTTAGAAGAAAGGGGAAGCCGATCCATTGATCAATACCGCGAAATAGACTGACGTGATGCAGCTCATCACCCAATTAATGAACAACACTTCGAACCCCAAGTGTGTTAATAACAAACAAATATATATAACCAGTTTACCCGATCACATGCCTTTGAAAGATCAATTTTGAGAACAACCCCCTTTAATTTCTTTAATTTTATGTTGTAAAACCCTTCCTGGGCCACCCCGATCACCTCGTGGATCTGTCTCCCCTCCAAAAAGCCAAATTGTTCACAAGAGATAGATTTGGAGAGAATCACCTTAATTCTTGTTGCAAGAACATGTATAAGCAAGTAAGAGAGATCTTTACCAATCAAATCCAATCTAAGACTCAACTACCATACAAGATCCTAAATCATAGGGATTTATGGATTGATTGAGGATTTGATTGGGATGGCACAAGACCTGGGCAAAACTATATATAATAGTACAATGAGATAGCAAGGGACCCCGTGTTGTGCATGGAGAAACTGTGGTTAAGTGTTTTTCCCTTTCGTAAGTCCATCATTGCTTGTTACGGACTCTAAGAGAGAGTGCCGCATGGAAGTGTTGCTTGGTGTTCTAGTGCATGGTGGTGATCCAACTTGGGGGTGGAGTTGGGCTAACAGTCGTGTTGCTCTCTCCTATGGTTGGGAGGAGCTGATTCTCCAAGTTGCCATTACTTGATCGACTTAATGATTGTTCAAAACTATAGTAGTTTAATTTGCTTATAAAATATTTTTGGGTATGTTACAAATAGGTTAGTATATCTCTGGGGTGGCAAGGAATAATAATTATATTATGTATTTAAATATTATATTTATAATTTAAATATTATAAAAAACATAGTAATTAATAATTATAAAAACTTATATTAGTAATTTTATAATTAAAATATAAAGAAGAGATTCTAAGTTTTTCATATTTATAATTATTTTAAAATCAAATCAAATAATTATAAAATATAACGAAGAGATTATAAGTTTTTCATATTTATAATTATTTTAAAATCAAATCAGATAATTTTTTTCCTTTAATTGGTGTATTGTAGAATCAATTAATAAATGGAATTAAATATATTAAAAGAAATATAAAGATGATATAATTTAAATAAATCTAACCATTAAAAAAATATAAATATGTTTATAACTGTTTAATAATTTGTAAATAATCTTATTTTAAAATTTGAAAATAAAATATATATATATATATATATATATATTTTATATTCGGTTGAAAAATATATATATTTTAAATAAATCTTGTTTGCACATCAAATCTTTAGAATAAGTTTTCATAAAATAATAATAAAATACACATTTTAAAGATGTCTAAAGCACTTTAGAATAAGTATTTAGAATAAGTATGAACTTTTGACTTGAGTTCCACGTTAAATTGTATGATATCTCTCCCTACAGTAAGAAGTAACTTTATTGCGAAATCCAGTAAAACTTATTAAAAAAAAAAATAATTCAATTTTTAAATTTGATTTACTTAATATTTTTATTTAAATATTATTTAATGTGTATGAAAACAGTGATAAAATGAATAAAAGTGTTATTTTAATGTTTTGTAAAATAAATAAGAATTTTCAAATATTTAAAGATTTTAATTTATTATTATTAATGAAATATAATGACTAGTCAATTATAACTTTTCATTATTTAAAATTTATTTTTTATTATAAAAAAGTATTCAACTCTTAAGAAAAATTAAATACAATTTTAGAAAAAATGAAAAAACATAGAATACTTAATATATATTTAAATAGTAAAAATATTGAAAATATAGAAGAGATAATTATTTAATTTTTCATTCTTCAGAATCCAATTTTAATTGCAAAAATTGATTTAGCTTAAAAAAACATCCATAACACCGTGAGTATACAATTTTAACAAATTCAAAAATAAATTTGAAAAGAATGACATGAAAATACACCGTGAGTATACAATTTTAACAAATTCAAAAATAAATTTGAAAAGAATGACATGAAAAAGTGAAATCATATATAATATTTAATATTTAGACTATTGCATAAAAGAGTAAGTTTATATGAAATGAAAAGCATCCATAACCAGTGAAAAGCACAGGTGGTTTTGTACGAAAGCATTTGCTTCTATATTTTTATTCATGGCTGCTACAGGACTACTCAATGACTAGACTGTACATTAGACGACCACCGTCTCAGCGGATTGGTAAAACTGCGAGGAATTAAATAGTAGTTCACATTATAGAGCACCACCGATTATCAGTAGCATTTGCATCACTGTTTCCCGGATGGTGAGACATTCTTTCCACTGCGGCCTTGCAATCTGGGCATTCAGATGTTTGCATTGCTCCTTCACATTCTCCCACCACATAGAAATGGCCATTTGGACATTTATACCAACACCCTTTTCCTCCCACCTCCTTTGTCGTAACTTCGATAACCTGTCGCTTAACTCGATCCGCAGTCATCAACTCCCCTCTAATTTCCGCAGTCTTTGCATGACCAGGGTTTCTCCGCAGAATAATGTCACAAATGGCCAACCCAGACAAGTTATCTGTAACAGAACAAACCAATGCGTATTGGAGAAGTGCATCAATGGCCAAGTCATTATCTGCTATGTTAGAATTAACGTTTTGGGTGGTTAAACCATATTTCAGGCTTAGTGTTGGAAACTTTTCCCGCATGACTGTCTTGTAGGTGCTGTGTTCTATGATAAAAAATAGACGTTCTACTGCTTGAGTGAGGGCACCCAACCCACAGAGAGCACAGGCCTTGCCCAGATGGGCTTCCAGAAGCCCGGGATTGATGTTGAGAACTTCCATGAATTCTCGGATCGCTTCCATATAATTCTTCACCTTTAGCATATCGTTTCCTCTCTTCAATTTCAGTAGCTTCTTCACTTCTTCAATCTGCTGCAACTTCGGCTTCACAATGTTTGAATATCGCAGCGTTCTTCTGATAGGCCATCTACATTCAGGACTGCGTAGCAAAGAAATTCATAAGGTTGATATATTAATCAAAATTGAGAGAAATTCCAGAACAATAATAACTTGTGATGTGTGGTATTTGTATTAACAATGACAGAACTTACCATTGCTTTAGCTTCACTGCAGGAGTACCTGCGATGTCCATGTCCATATAAGTATCGAGGCGACTTACTTCAAATACATGTCCACAGTCTATGAGCGCCACAAACCTGGCAGACGGATCGCACTCGTCTAAAGCCATCTGCGTAATGCCATTCGATTTCTTGGCAGGGCAAATCCTGCAAACACTGGGGCAGGGCTCCCCGCATAGACCTAGGCAAGGATGCCCACACTTTAGAGTTTGTTTGCACGGTTGGTTGCAACGAGGCTTGGTGCAGGTTTCATGGCAGAGGAGATCACAAGCATGATGCTCGCACTTCCATTCACATTTTGCTGTGCAAGGCGTGCATAAGCTTCCACAAATATGACTGCAGCTATTATGAGGGCAACGTTTCTCGCAAAGAGTTTTGCAAGGAGGACAGATCTCAGAGCAAGAGGCCATGCATTTGTGACCACATGGAAGATCCCTGAAGCACTGTTCCTTGCAGGGAATGTGTGAAGTGCCTTGCTTGCATGACCTGCACGTTCCTCTGCATATATGCTCACATCCTGGTCTCAGGACCTTACGGCAGGGCTGATCACAAACAAATTTACGTGGCTCTTCATTGCATGGCAACGTTACCCGATGTCCACAGTGCAAGACTTTGATAACGTTTACTTTACAGGGTCCGCAAGGTCTTCCACATTTCTGTTGACATGGATGACCGCAATGAAGTCGAATTGAACATAATTCGTTGCAGATGGCACCCTCGACAGCAGTGGAGCAAGGAAGAGTTATGCTGTGGCTACATCTAGGTCGAAGACTCTTGGAGACGGGCATCTGGCAAGGAGGACAATTTGCGGGGAAATGGCATATCTCCGTGCAAGCATGGCCGCAATTTAATTGATTTTCACAAGGTCTTCTGCACCCTCCGTCCATCTGTTTGAAATCTTCGGCTACAGAGACTTTTATTTCTGTTTGTGGATGGTTCTGGCAGGTCAGTGTTAATGCAGGTCCAATGGAATTGGAATTCTCTAATTTCTGAACTATTGACTCCCACAGAGTACTTTTAGATGCTAGAAGCTCTGCATTGCCAAACATATAGAGCCCAGTCTTGGCTCTCGAAAGAGCCACGCAGACCCTATTCAATATCTTGAGAAAACCAATGTTTCCTCTCGACCCTCCCATGCCCAGCATTTGATTGCTCCTCACTAGAGATAATATGATAATATTGGATTCTTCTCCCTGATAATTATCCACAGTACAAACTCGAGGAGTAGCTGAAGCGGCAGCATCTATCTTTTTGTTTTTGCTATTCCTGGGACAAAGACGGTCACTCAGGTATGTTTGAATTTCAGTCATCTGGCCTTTATACATTGTCAGAATTGTAATGTTGCTGTTCTTATATCCTTGTCTCAAAAGATAAACACAAAGTTCCACGACAAGCCGAGCTTCGCTTACGTTAATCTTGCTTTTGGTATCTCCAATCTCGGATTCCATGGCTTGATGATCTAAGAAAAACACATCACTTTTAATTCCTTTGATGTGTTTATACTTGGTCACGCTACAGTGGTCCTGCAATGAAGGATAGATATCAGAAATTAATCTTGAAATTGCTGGCCTCATTCTTCTTTGGCATCTTAGGGTCACGTGCTCCAGCCCTCCGCTTATCAATCTCTCAAAGAGGGAGACGTCCAATTTGTATTTGGTACCTAATTCATATTCTTCAATAGAAGGACGCGACTGCAAGTGATCGCCAAGAAGAATAAGATGTTGGGTGAAGGAGCTAATGCACGGCAGAACATGGGCCTCCAAAACCTCGGCAGCTTCTTCTATCACTACAATTTCTGCTCGCAGTTCCTGGAGAACATCATAATTTTTAGCAGCCCCAGTGGTTGTCATTCCCACAACTTTTGCTTCTCTTAAAATTTTGAGGGTGGTCTTATGATCATGTTGAAGTAGCCCATCACATACTTTTCTGTATCTCTTAGATAAACGATGCAGCTCCTCCTCAGCCTTCTCTTTGGCTTTCTGCAACCAATGATTCATAAGTTTGATCCTTGATTTTTGGGGTAACAGCCATAAATCCTGGGAACTAAGGATTTTGTCCAGAGGTATATCTGCTGAAGTAGAAACATTCAACACTTTCTGCTTCCCTTTACTTTTCCCACCGTCTTTATCAGCCACTGGTTCATCTCCCGTCCCTTTCAACCATACCTCCTCTATTGTCTGATCATTAATAGAATATTTGCTGTAGAGGGATTCAATATGTTGTTCTGAAGCTATACCGGATAGCATCCCCCTGGAGATTTGCGTTGCTCTCATGCAAGATGTACACCTTTTGATCTGCGCTTCCAGATTCCTTTTATTACTCATTAGTTCTCCGTATCTAACACGAAGTGCGTCAGAAGTACTGGAGCCACGTTTGAGGACATTCAAGTTTCGCTTCAACATAATTTCATTTCTTGATCCACCACCGATTCGAACAATATTATTTTCTACGGAGTAAATGGATTCCAGGAACTGATCCAGTGCATGGTTGGTATAGCAGATGACCAAAATAGGACCGCACTGGAGATTAGTGAGGAGGATCCTAGCAATGGTTAAGCCGACGTAGGTTTTGCCAGTTCCAGGAGGGCCCTGAATGAGTGCGAGCCTCTTTGTCAGGCCCTGCTTCACGGCCTCCATCTGACTTTCATCTAAGGTTGAATTCCACTGAGGCCATTTTTGCAAGATGTGGAGTGTGCTTCTGCCCAAACAATTTTGGATCCCCGGAAATGCACATTCCAAATTATATGCATCCTTCAGTTGCCTATTTTTCAGATAACCCGGCTCTACAACTTGAGGTTGTAAAGATAGAAAGTGCTCGCAAAAAGGAAGCTCTTTCATTTCTGGTCGTTGAAGGCATTTCAAAACATGGACATAGGTTTCATAGTATGAAGTTGACCGGATCATTTCATAGGTTTTGTTCTTTTCTAAACTCTCAGACTTACCTTCATTGCTGGGAATCAGCTTCAAAGCAACGCTTCCCTTCTCAAAGCTTGTGTTGTCCCCGTCCTTGACAATTCCCCAAACATAGTTCCAAAATCCATCCGAGGAAATGCACAGCAGTGAGCCAGACATCATTTGCTTCGATGAGCTTGAATTTGTTGCCTCCTTCTTTGTTGTTTCCAAAAGGATGCAGTGCTCCAGACCTTCATTACCACATTGGATTCCGACAAATTTTACTTTCTTGTATATGCTGATATTATCTGGAACAATATTCTTGCGAAAACATTGAATAGCATGCCTCAGTGAGGCGAAGCAATCCTCACGGACCAAACGAAAGTGCGTGACCAAGTATTCCTCAATACTGTTATAAGTCTGGCATACTCTGTTCATAGGCAATGGTTCCTGACGCTCGGAAGATATTTCATCTTCGGTTGGTAAAATTGGCAAACTCCCCACGTCTGTCGATCCCTGTGCCAATGGCCATAACCAACCAGTGATGAAAATTTAACTCATAATTAGCTTCTAATACAATGTAAAAGAAAAAGATTTATATTCCATGTGAAGATTGGATCGAAAGATTACCCTTTTTCTGTTTTCGGGGTCGAATTATCTTCTAATACAATGTAAAACAAAAGGATTTATAGTCCATGTGAAGTAAAGAGATTTATGGTCTATGTGAAGCTTGGATCGAAAGATCTTCCTTTTTCTGTTTTCGGGGTTATGAATAAATTTGGGGGTAAGATGATCCATTTTCATTGGATTTGAATCTAGTAGCCATGATTTCAAGTTCAGAATTTTGAAAATATAAAACAATTTAAAAGGCTTCATCCTACTAAATTTTTATTTTTTCAAAAAAATAATTCATACATCCCTGAATTCTTAAAAGTTAATAGTAAATTGAGAGCTCCATTACTTTATGTACTCAAGTTTTCAATTTAATAAGGGAGCACTATACAGTGCCAACCATATGTGTTGAACAAATAACCTCCTTGAATCCAAAGACGAAAGGAGGCCAATGATACAGGTTGATCCACAGCTACAGAGTATTAATAACAGTGTAGATACAGCAGATGGTGTTTATAGAGATAGAGTACCATTAATACTCTGTTACTTCTGTTTGTTTAAATTATTTTTCTTTTCATTTTAAAAACATAGTTTAATTATGTAGAAAAAACATATTAGTATACTTATATAGCAAATTTTTTTTCATATCTGGATTTTAGATATAGAGTTTTTTTAATTGATTTTAAAATTTGATTTATTTTTTAAACCTTTATTTTAATTTAAAATGGAACCAAGATTAAGCAAAATAATTTCATATACAAAATATAAAATGAACAAATTGGAGGATTACAAATATGAAAATTGTTATTTCACACAGGAAATAGGATAATCATTCCTTTAAATTGGAGGGTTACAAATAAAAAGTCCATATTTCACAAATTACAGGAAATAGGATAACCATTTCTTTGGTATTTTAATTGAAAGATTTTTAATTATTTATAAAGTTTACAGGAGGTGTAATACTATACACCTTCAGGGTTTAAAACTATGTAACCTTGAAGGGTTACAAATATGAAAATTAACATTTCACAAACTTTAAAAAAAAATATCTTAATTTATAAATCAATATAATCTTTTAAGATTTGAATTTATAACTTCTTAAAAAACACATTCTTAACTAATAAACCATTTACATTTTACAAACTTCAAAAAAAATATCTTAATTTATAAATCAATATAATCTTTCAAGATATGAACTTATAACTTCTTAAAAAACACATTCTTAACTAATAAATCATGGCAGTGTATTGATATTCAAAAATTAAATTTCTCACCATGTCACTATTGATTTTAAGAAAGTAAATTTATTACTATATTGTCTTTCTTAACTAATAAACCATGGCAGTGTATTGATATTTAAAAATTAAATTTCTCACCATGCCATTATATTGATTTTAGAAAAGTAAATTTTTGTAGATATATATTAAAAAGATACTATCTAAGGCTGAAAAAGGCCATTATATTGATTTTAGAAAAGTAAATTTTTGTAGATATATATTAAAAAGATACTATCTAAGGCTGAAAAAGGTGCAAGGTGAAGATAGATCTGTGCCATTGTATTATGTTATCATTAAAGCGAACCCTTACCTGGTATTGCTCCTTTGAAAGTTGTTGAAGCCTTTTCATTTTATTTTGATGTTCTACGAGCTTGCAAATTTGTTGATAGAGTTCAAACTTTTCAGCGCCTTCCGGAATCCCATCAATCGCTTCTCTAAGAGTCTCAGCTGGAAGGAACGTCCATCCATCGGACGTCCGGTTCTGAATCTCTTCCAAAAGATGAACGAAGGGCCATATATCTCTACAGAGCAGAAACCTATAAGCGTCTCTCGATCCCTCAATTCAATTCACAATCTCGAATAATCTGATCACGATCACGAGGAGAAACATCGCGGTTCCTTCGGTTCAAAGTAAGAGAGACTGACAGTGAGAATCTGTATTCCTTCTTACGAAAGCAATGGGTATTCCTTCTCACGAAAGCAATCGGTATTCCTTCTTACTAAAGCTAAGTACACAGTTCTCATTCTCGCTTGCCCGTTTACAGCTGCACGTAGAAAGAACTAAAATGCACAAACAAGAAGCATAATTCCTTGGAATATAAGATAAGAACAATGGTCAATGTCAAGAAAAAAACTGAAGCACCATGAAAAGTGAAGGTTCCAATTGACCTATACTGTCGCTTCATGGCTCGGCGCACAATTTCTGACCTAAACATTAATAATATAACGCCTTTCATCTTTCGTACGTTTCGATTGCTTAACCTATGTAATCGAATCAGGGAAAGATGTGAACACTTTCACATTAGCGCGCAGTCACTCCAATAATATCCAAATTTAAAAATAATAAAATAATTATATAAATAAAAATTAATTAAAACAAATACATATATACTATGCGTTTTCTTAATGAGAAATTGTATCTTCCCGCTTCCTCTAGATCCATCTTCTCGCACAGGCGCGGCTTGCTTCACAAGCAACTCTCTTGTCTCCTATCAGGGCCTTTCAAAGCACCATCCTTCTGCCCTCTCTTGTCTCCTATCAGGGCCCTTCAATGCACCACCCTTCTGTTCTTCCTTGGTAGGGTTTAAATTTTCCCACAAATACTCATTTGAATCTTAAAACAGAAGAAGCTTCAAAGGTTCAAAGATCGAATCTGGTACCTGCTCGGGCCAGAGGTAGATGCGATCACCGACTCTAAGAATCTGCTCGGACTCGTCAAGCGAGTTGACAACTTCCTTTGGCATCCTCCTCACCCGAGGAGCCTACACAAATATGTAATAATTATTTGCAAGAAATGTTGGCATGGGGGATTTGGCACAATATATTCACGAGCCTTAGCAGCCTCCTCCCTTCCACTGTATATTTTTTTCCTTTCTTGGGGACTGACTATGCAAATTGGTGCCAGCACCTTTCCTAAAGCCTCATGCTTTCGGTGTGGTATACTTGCGATCGCTCGCGACTATCATAACTATGACCCGTAAGCACACCGACATTGATGATTTCCGAGGACACATGGGATGGAAGGTGAACCTCCCAAAGATTGCTAGCTATGTTTACACATTATTGGTGCTCATTAACTTAACTTCTTTCTCCTTTTCTAGCTATAAATAAAGTGCAAGGCCAAGGAGAAAAGGAGAAAGAAGTTAAGTTAATGGTGCCCAAACTTTGCCAAAATCATGAGCAAATTATCATATACTAAATTTTAGACCCCCATGAGCATATCAAAGCAGGCTCTTTCTTGTAGAATCTTGTAACCTATCATTGATGTTGGTTTCACTGCTCCATTGAGGGAGATCATATTTGTGTGAGGGATCAACAATCTAGGATTAAGGATTGGGTGGCTAGATCTTGGTGAAAGAGGTGTTGCTTCACTTGACTCAGGTACATCATTATATTTGTTCTCTTCTTCATTTATCACTTAGCTTCTAGACATCTAAACGTGTGAATACTTAGCTTCCATACTTCTAAACACGTTAAATGTTTACAAAAGATGATACACCTACCCAGATGCTTTCAAAAGAGGTGGCTGATTTTAGCCATGACCAAGAGCTCCATTTATAACACACAACAAGCACCTGGTAAGGAGAAAATGTCGAAGCCATTCACATTAGGGTGGGTTTAGAAATTGGTTGCAGAATTGTCAGCTTTGGCTACTTGGTATTAATTCAAAGGCATGTTTCGATATTGCTTTAATGCGTATGTTGAGAACTGGGTCGACCCAGTTGGCAGAGCACAATCCACACAGTCAATCTAGAGAACAAACGGATTACTTAAACTTTCTTTTTAAGGTCGTTTGTTGTTGTGGCCATCATCGTTGACTCTTGTTTACATTATGGAGAGTCGGTTGAAATTCTCAAGCATGGGTTGTTATTGGGAATTGGTGTTTATCCTTTTTTGCCTCTCCTGTAATTTTCCTTGAGATGAGTTATGTTGACCTATTTGGGCTAAAACCTCTTGAAAACTCTATGTGAATATACCCATTAATGCTTGACTTCACCATTCTCATAATTTATTCTTATAATGGATGTTAGAAGTAGGGAATGCAAGTTTAGTGGCCCGTTTAGGAAATTCAATTGGTGGGTTGAGATGGGTTTTCCTTGGATTCAATTTGTGGGTGAGAATCCAGTTGTCATACTTACAATATATTGACTAATGGTTTGTTATATGTTGATTCCTTTTTGAAACTACATGTTTAGGATGTTGGAGGTAGCAACCTACACCTTGAAATTAAATGGGTAAGGGCACTCTACGAAAGGGGCATGTAGCTCAATGGAAAAGCATCCCAATGGGAGTTTCGCGGGCAGGTCATGGGGCATAAATTGCCTTGTCCACTGTGAACTGGGCTTTATAGATGGACAAGTGAGGCTCGACTTATCCGTGACTTATGAATGTCAGAATTTGGTTTTTCCTTGTTGGGGTGTGCAAGGACTTCACATGAATTATACTTGTATGTTCTCACTAAATTCATCATAGTGGATTTATCTTTTGTTTAGGGCCATCTTTATTTTGATTATGAGTTGCTCAAGCTCAAGGCCTGAATTGCTTGATTTCGATGGTCTTGGCTGGATTAATGTGCTTGCATCCAATTTGCTTTTGCTTACTAGATTCCATTCAAAATATGGATTTCTTTCTTGAGGTTTACAGTAGAGTGGTAAAATACAAGACATTTGTAAACTCTTTACTATGTTCTATTTCTAAGTATAGGTATAGGTAACTTCAATTTCCACATTTGCACATGAGATTTGCAGTTTTCATTGAACAATGTATCCATTTGACACGGAGATGTGTTTAAACATGTACACAAAGTTGAGGATTAATATTTGAGTAGATTGAAATTACCCTTACATAATAGTGTTAAGATCCTAATGGGCGGCCTTCACTAACATCTCGAGGTTTTGGTGTAACGGTTCGTATCATTTGGTATCAGAGCCTCCACCCAGGTTCAAGTCATAGAGCGGGTGGCAACGTCGGCATTGCAGTGTTCGCCCGAGGCTCGTACTGCTCAAAGGGGACACCACCATACAAGCGCACATCCAGCGCAGAGTCTAGACTGTGGAGCGTGGTGGGATGTTAAGATCCTAGTGGGCGGCCTTCACTAACATCTCGAGGTTTTGGTGTAACGGTTCATATCAAATAGGTGTTTAAGTTATTGTTGTAATCGCTCATCACCATGTATTTTAGTTAGAATAAACATAGCCTGTCCTTTATCTTAATGACGATCTTAGATTGTTTTTCATTCTCTAACAAGCAAAACATTGCATGTGCCAAGTAAACTTAAGGTTGTTGCATGTCTTCCACATCCTATTTGTACCTAGTCATTACTATCTCTGTAAGGCATTGCCAAAATATATAGTGGAAGGGGTAAAGAATTGATAGAGAGATTTTGAGATTGAATTTATGATGATTGTAAATGCCACTAACTTAGAGACATCATGATTATGTGTAATGGGAGTGGTAAGAAACTGATAGTAATCTATTAAGAAAGATTTGCGATAGTATGATGATAAATCATTTTTATGACATTGCTTTTCTAGAGTGGTATTTCTCACCTCAGTTCCATGATGACAAGCAAGAAACTATCCCAGATGTGTTGAAGGCCTTCATCTACTTTATTAATCATGTTTTTTGTGTGCATATTGAATACACGATAGTGTATTCTCTACCTAATTAAAGTGTCAAAATGCATAAAGGGGTATTGCTAGCAGTCTGAATGTTTAGTATTACACCTATTGCTTTTTAACTTCACGGTATGAACTAAAAACAAAATAATATCTCTATAAATGTTTGATTTTGAATTGCACTCTTCTAAATATGCCTTCGTTTTTTCTATAAACAAAGTCACATACCACATTCTATCCATTGTGGTGAGTTCTTGTACTTGTGACTTTTAGTTGTGTCTTGAAATTTTATGAATCCTAAGTCAGTTCATTGGATAACTGATAGAAGGCATGATAAACCATTGCGAAAAATACTTTAAAGGAAAGAAAGAAATAATAAATTGTATTAATGTCCATAAATGACCAAAGTAGGTCATCCGAAGTTGACATTGCATCCAACAAAAATTATAGAAAAATAACAAGGGTAGAAAGAACCCTAGGGACTGAAAACGTAGCTAAATACTAAGATGCCAAAACAATGTAAACAAAGTAAACATTCTAGAATACCGATAGTGGGTAAACAATATAACATCCTCTCTGCTACCATGTTTTTCTGTAATGAAAATACAAATGCAAATGTAAGTGTATACAGTTCTTGACGATGAGCTCAAGGCCAAGGCCCCGTTAGTAAACTCTGTAAATAATTTCCTAAGTTGTTTTTTATTTTGATTTGTAGGCTTAGGAGACTGAAAGGCTTGACGCAACTAAACGACAGGGGAAGGAATCCACTAGGGGAGAAGCTGGATGGCTAGGAAGCCATCAGGAATAAGTTACTAATGACAGGTGTCATCTTGGTGCTACAAATACTTGAAGAAAATTCAATCAATGGTGTTTACTTAATCATCTAAAGTTTTAGGTGCCATCGTAAGCTCAGGATAGTGGTTATTCGCCAAAAAAACATGTAGCAAGCTTATATAACATATGGGCATCTGCAAGCTAATGAGGGTCACTTTTGGCGCGTTAGATGCATTAGAAAATTGAAAAATTAGGCATCCCTCAACTTACTTGGTTTTTTTGAGATACTTACACAAGATATCTTGCATCGAGTAAAAAAGATGAAATGTAGGAAATTGAGTCACGTTTCCAAATATATAAGTTTTAAGTATTGAAAATTTGCATAACTATGTCAAATTTAATTTTTTCTAACAATCACTTTTTATCTTTTGTGGGTGCAGCCTTAGTGCCTAAATGATGGTTTCGGGATACACAAATTGGTAGGCATGTATAGAACTCGTAGCACTAGTGCAGCAATATTTTTCCAAGATTAAATGTTTAATTTTTTATTTTATTTTTAATTATGTATGTGATCAAACCTGGAGAATGGTACGTCAAATGTGGGTGCAACCTTTGAAGGTCTTAATGCAACTATTTCGAGTTGGATTTTTTATAGCATATAGAGGCCGGTGTCTACTAGTGCAACATACAATTTTTTTTTTAAATGACTGTGTAATGAAAAAGTTACGGAATAAACACTAACAACATGTTTTTTGACTCAAGGAGTGATGACAAAAGAAAATTAGGAAACAAATAGAAAATCTCAATATTTAAAAAACAAAAATTACATATTTGGAATATGCATAAAAAATTCTATCTATGCCTAAAATTTCGTCAATAATGGTCATGTATGTCATGTTGTAGAGAGCGGTGAAAAACAAGCATATTGAGAAAAATGGTGGGAATGCCTAATTAGCTATGGTTTAGTAAATTCCATAGCACAGGTTTAAGTCTGAACCAACCACATAGGACTGTGGCCGACACGCGTGCACAGGAGGGGGGGTGATTAGGTACTCCGGAACTCGCGCGCGTTATATTTAAATTCAAATATTTAGATTGGCACGCGTTTTTGTATATACAAAACGCGCATGCGCTCTGTATATTCACAACGCATGCGCATTATGTGGCGAGCGTTTTGTATGCACAGAACGTGCATGCATTCTTAACTTCACAAATTTATGTTTTTAAATGTTGAATAAATTTATATACCCACCACTCCCTAACCCCTCCTCTCCCTCTCCCTAATCCCCACAACTCTTAAACCCATGTGAAAATCCTCATAGTAGATCCAAGAGCTAATGTGTACCTCACAAGAAAGAATTTTAGAAAATAGAAGAAGAATAACAGCAGAACATAGATGCAATAGAACTCAGATAGGAGCAGAATAATCACACATGTTTCATTAATCTGAATAATAAACAATACTGATACAATGCACAGGATTCGAATACCAAGGGTGTAATTCGAACTAGCCTACATGGATAGATCAAAAGATCAGTGGAGTGTCATCAAAGCACAACTAGGAGTCCTGATCATCATCAGTGGAGTCATCAATGCACAAGTAACGGTCAACCAGGTGTCAAATTGAGTCTAACTGAGTGTGATAGGTGTAACTAGCACATGGGAGCACTAATGTAGTGAAGGAGGCTCAGTGGAGGGTGCATGGGGAGCTGACTGGAGTCAAAATAGGCAATCTAGTCTCACTGGGGGTCCAACGGAGTGTTTCAGTTAGTTAACAAGTCAATCAATCCTCAAATCAAGGAGAGATCCACAAATAACTCAACTAACTGAAGTGTAACTGAGTGGTGGGTGAAGAAGGGCGCCTTTCACAAGTGGTAGGTGAAAGGTGGGCGCATCACTAACTAGAAGGGATAAAAATGAGTGGAAAGAAGCTCCCGGGGCTAGCTAAATGAGGACTAGGTGTTGGGACTGATGACTCGGATGCATGCATGACTGAAAATGCAAAAATGGAAAATGTTGTTAGGACTAGGATGGAGTATAGGAATGTCCCACCAAGCCCCCTCCCTCTATCTCTCTCATAATCTTCTCACTGCTAAACCTTGCTCACTCTCTCCCTTCCTACACCTAACCCTTACTAACCCCCTCTCTCTATCTCACCCGGAAAATACTCCAAGGTTAACTCTAAATACATCGAAGACTAACTGAAGTGAAATAAGAGTTCTTCTTTCACACTTAAAAAACATTATTACTCTTACCTGCGATCTGTGAAAAAGAGGTACAATGCTTTAGCAAAATAGCTAAGTAAGCCTCAGGGTACCCATATTAGGACCCCTTCACCATCAAAGAGAAGAACAAAGAGTTAGCATAGTTAAACAATAGAAAGTAATTATATAAATCATCGATATCAACTCATAAGTAAACTAGGTTGCACAACTGAGGTAAGAAACATCCAATAGAATCATAATGTAGACGTAATTATATTCCTTACGCATCGTAAAACAAAAATGCATGCATGATCATGATAACATTTTATTCCAGCATGTCTTTAATTGAATAAACTAGCATTTTATATATTTCCGCACAGCTAGTAAAATAATAAATGTCACGTAGAACTTTTTTAAAATTTTGTGAATTTTCGGGATGTTACATGGGCCATGGGACGACGGAGAGGGGCACCCCTAGAACTACCCCAATGTCCTGAATCCAACGGAGTCGACGGTTTGTCGACCCGAGCCACGGTCGTCATTCTATCACTCGTTCCATCTCGCATCCAAAAGGCCTTCACGGACACTAATTGGATACCTACCAGGGCCATAGAATTCCAACCGTGCAACAAAACTGGGTACCGGGGAGTCCTGCAAGTGTGTCTAGGAAGGTTCAGCTGGGAACGCTAGTGATAAGTCCTCGGTTGACGATTTTGCAAAGTTGACCCCCATGTGCAAAAATTGACACTCTCTTACCAAGCAAAACCCTAGTTTCCAAAATGGACTTACAAGATGACACCTGGGCCATGGGACCGACAGAGAGGGGCACCCCTATCAGTATCATGATGTCCCGAATCCAACGGAATCGACGGTTTGTCGATTCGAGCCACGACCGTCATTCTATGGCTCATTCCATCTCGTATCCAAAAGGCCTTCAAGGACACCTGTTGGATACCGACCGAGGCCATAAAATTCCAACCGTGCAACAAAAATGGTTTCCGGGGAGTCCTGCAAGTGTATATAGGAAGGTTCCAGCTGGGAACGCTAGCCATAAGTCCCCGATTGATGATTTTGAAAAGTTGACCCCCGTGTGCAAAACTGCACTCCCTTACTAAGCAAAACCCTAGTTTCCAAAATTGACCTAAAATTTGACACTTGGGCCATGGGACCGGAGGAGAGGGGCACCCCTAACACTATCTCGATGTCCTGAATCCAACGG
Organism: Larix kaempferi; assembly: GCA_027924585.1. Taxonomy (NCBI): domain Eukaryota; kingdom Viridiplantae; phylum Streptophyta; class Pinopsida; order Pinales; family Pinaceae; genus Larix; species Larix kaempferi. The sequence continues at coordinate 22,892,676 of BSBM01000017.1, read as the reverse complement.
AGTCCATGGTTTGTCGATCTGAGCCATGGTCGTCATTCTATGGCTCATTCTATCTCCCATCCAAAAGGCCTTCAGAGACACTAGTTGGATACCTACCGAGGCCATAGAATTCCAACCGTGCAACAAAACCGGGTTCTGGTGAGTCCTGCAAGTGTCTAGGAAGGTCCCAACTGGGAATGCTAGCCATAAGTCCTCGGTCGATGATTTTGCAAATTTGACCCCCATGTGCAAAACTACAAACTCTCTTCTTGAGCAAAACCCTAGTTTCCAAAATGGACCTACAAGTTGACATCTCAGCCATGGGACCGAAGGAGAGGAGCACTCCTAGCACTCTCTCAATATCCCGAATCCAACGGAGTCAACGGTTTTTCGATCCAAGCCATGATCGTCACTCTATGGCTCGTTCCATCTCGCATTCAAAAAGCCTTCTATAAATGGTATATTATAAAATCAATTAATAAATGATTTTAAATATATTAAAAGAAATATAAAGATATAATTTATATTTAATTACAATTTAAATAAATCTAAGAATTAAAAATATATAAAATATTTATAATTGTTTGATAATTTGCAAATAATTTTATTTTGAAATTTGAAAATAGAAATATTTTTTTTAAATAAATATTGTTTGGAAATCAAATCTTGCTTAAAATAAGAATAAAAAACACATTTTAAAGATGTCTAAAGCACTTTAGAAAAAAGTACGAATTTTTTACTTAGATTTTCACATTAAAATGTATATACTAACAATCTAGATAGTAAGAGGAAACTTTATTGAGATATCAAATAAAACTTATAAGAGGAAACTTTATTGAGATATTAGATAAAACTTATTAAAATAAAATTTTAATTTTTCAAACTTGATTTATCTAATATTTTTATTTAATGTGTATGGAAAATCATCCAAATATAAATAAAGGTGTTAATTTAATGTTTTTATAAAAATAAATAAGAATTTTCTAAAAATTTAAGAATTTTAATGTTTTTGTTAAAGCCTCAAAATTAAAAGCAATATGTCTTATCCTCTTCTCTCCATAGAAGTGTGGGTCTTTTCCCATAAAGAACATGGCTATGACTAGGTACCTAATGCACACTCACAAAATAAATAATATGGGAAACGAGAAGCTTCCTAAAATTACTTTAAACTCAAGTCAAAACCAACTATTCCTCACAATGGGTTGGTGTAAAGATACCATGGCTTGGTTAACCATTGGGGGATATTGATGAAAATGACATTTTGCAAAAAATCGATAATGTCAATAATATTATTACTTCTAAGTATAAAGAGAACCTGTGGTGATAGGAATATTTAGCAATTAAGAGAAAATTAAAATACTATAAGGAAGTAATTAACCCTAATTTAGGCTAGTAATAACTAGTTCAAAGAAAAAAATTAATATAGCTAAGATTAAAAAACTCTCATAAACTACATAACCAAAATATTACTCTACTTAAGATTCTACCCTTCTTAATGTTCTATGGAGTAAAATTAATCTTAATAAATGTTAATAATCATCATCATAATGTTTTGGTGCAATTATAACTTTTCACTATTTAAAATCTATTTTTCAAAATGGATTGAACTCTAAAAAAAATCTATATTTCACATACAATAAATTTTAAATAAAAATGAAAAAAAAATCTTTAAAATATCCAATATATATTCCAGTGGTCTTATTTTTGAATACTCAAAATAAATATGTCTAAAAAATACCGAGGATATAAGAGAGAGAGTTGTCTAATTTTCTATGGTTCAGAATCTAGTATTTTAAATACAATTTTAGATAAAAATGAAAACACAAATCTTTAAAAAATGCAATATAAATTTTAGTGGTCTTAATTTTTAATACTCAAAATATATATGTATAGAAAATACTGAAGAAGATATTGAGAGAGTTGTCTAATTTTTCATTGTTCAGAATCTAGTTTTAATTGCGGAAATAAATTCGGCTCCAGAAATAATCTAGTTTTAATTGCAGAAATAGATATAGATTGAGCTGAAAGAAACCTATACAATTTTAACGAATTCAAAAATAAATTTGAAAAAGATGGACATGAAAAAGTGAAATCGTATATAATCTTTTGACAATTGCATAAAAGAGTAAGTTTATATGAAATAAAAAGCTTACATAACCAGTGAAAAGCCCAGATGGTTTTGTACGAAAACATTTGCTTCTATATTTTTACTCATGGCGGCTACAGGACTCCTCAATGAGTAGACTGTACATTAGACCACCAGCGTCTCAGCAGATTGGTAAAACTGCGAGGAATTAAACAGTAGTAGTTCACATTATAGAGCACCACCGATTATCAGTAGCATTTGCATCACTGTTTCCCGGATGGTGAGACATTCTTTCCACTGCGGCCTTGCAATCTGGGCATTCAGATGTTTCCATTGCTCCTTCACAGTCTCCCACCACATAGAAATGGCCATTTGGACATTTATACCAACACCCTTTTCCTCCCACCTCCTTTGTCGTAACTTCGATAACCTGTGGCTTAACTCGATTCGCAGTCATCAACTCCCCTCTAATTTCCGCAGTCTTTGCATGACCAGGGTTTCTCCGCAGAATAATGTCACAAATGGCCAACCCAGACAAGTTATCTGTAACAGAACAGACCAATGCGAATTGGAGAAGGGCATCAATGGCCAACTCATTATCTGCTAGATTAGAATTAACGTTTTCGGTGGTTAAACCATATTTCAGGCTTAGTGTTGGAAACTTTGCCCGTATGAATGTCTTGTAGGTGCTGTGCTCTATGATAAAAAAAAGACGGTACACTGCTTGAGTGCGGGCACCCAACCCACAGAGGGCACAGGCCGTGCCAAGATGGGCTTCCAGAAGCCCTGGATTGCTGATGAGAACTTCCATGAATTCTTGGTTCGCTTCCATATAATTTTTCACCTTTAGCATATCGTTCCCTTTCTTCAATTTCAGTCGCTTCTTCACTTCTTCAATCTGTTGCAACTTCGGCTTCACAATGTTTGAATATCGCAGCGTTCTTCTGATAGGCGATCTACATTCTGGACTGCGTAGCAAAGAAATTCAAAAGGTTCATATATTAATCAAAATTGAAAGAAATTCGAGAACAACAATAACTTGTGATGTGTAGTATTTATGTTACTAATGACAGAACTTACCACTGCTTTAGCTTCACTGCAGTAGTAACTGCGTTGTCCATGTCCATATAAGTATCGAGCAGACTTACTTCAAATACATGTCCACAGTCTATGAGTGCCACAAACCTGGCAGACCGATTACACTCGTCTAGAGCCATCTGCGTAATTCCATCCGATTTCTTGGCAGGGCAAATCCTGCAAACCCTGGGGCAGGGCTCCCCGCATAGACCTAAGCAAGGATGGCCACACTTTAGAGTTTGTTTGCACGGTCGGTCGCAACGAGGCCTGGTGCATGTTTCATGGCAGAGGAGATCACAAGCATGATGCTCGCATTTCCATTCACATTTTGCTGTGCAAGGCGTGCATAAGCTTCCACAGATATGACTGCACCGATTATGTAGGCAACGTTTCTCGCAAAGATTTTTGCAGGGAGGACAGATCTCAGAGCAAGCGGCCATGCATTTGTGACCACATGGAAGATCCCTGAAACACTGTTCCTTGCAGGGAATGTGTGAAGTGCCTTGCTTGCATGACCTGCATGTTCCTCTGCAAATATGCTCACATCCTGGTCTCAGGACCTTACCGCAGGGCTGATCACAAACAAATTTACGTGGCTCTTCATTGCATGGCAACGTTACCCGATGTCCACAGTGCAAGACTTTGATAACGTCTACTTTACAGGGTCCGCAAGGTCTTCCACATTTCTGTTGACATGGATGACCGCAACGAAGTCGAATTGAGCATAATTCGTTGCAGATAGCACCCTGGACAGGAGTGGAGCAAGGAAGAGTTATGAGGTGGCCACATCTAGGTCGAAGACTCTTCGAGACGGGCACCTGGCAAGGAGGACAATTTGTGGGGAAATGGCATATCTCCGTGCACTGATGACCACATGCTTCGAATTTCTTCGGACAAGGCTTGGGGCATATGATTGAGTCATGGTCAGATGGATGACATTGCCTGGAACAAGCATGGCCGCATTTTAACTGATATTCACAAGGTCTTCTGCACCCTCCGTCCTCAATTTGTTTGAAATCTTCGGCTACAGAGACTTTTATTTCTGTTTGTGGATGGTTTTGGCAGGTCAGTGTTAATGCCGGTCCAATGGAATTGGAATTCTCTAATTTCTGAATTATTGACTCCCACAGAGTACTTTTAGATGCTAGAAGCTCTGCATTGCCAAACATGTAAAGCCCAGCCTTGGCTCTTGACAGAGCCACGCAGACCCTATTCAATATCTTGAGAAACCCAATGTTTCCTCTTGACCCTCCAATGCCCAGCATTTTATTGCTCCTCACCAGAGATAATATGATAATATTGGATTCTTCTCCCTGGTAATTATCCACAGAACAAACTCGAGGAGTAGCTGAAGCGGCAGCATTTATCTTCTCGTTTTGGCTATTCCTGGGACAAAGACGGTCACTCAGGTCCGTTTGAATTTCAGTCATCTGGCCTTTGTACATTGTAAGAATTGTAATGTCGCTGTTCTTATATCCTTGTCGCAGAAGATAAACACAAAGCTCCACGGCAAGCCGGGCTTCGCTTACGTTAATCTTGCTTTTGGTATCTCCGATCTGGGATTCCATGGCTTGATGATCTAAGAAAAACACATCACGTTTAATTCCTTTGATGTGTTCATACTTGGTCACGCTACAGTGGTCCTGCAATGAAGGATAGATATCAGAAATTAATCTTGAAATTGCGGGCCTCATTCTTCTTTGGCATCTTAGGGTCACGTGCTCCAGCCCTCCGCTTATCAATCTCTCAAAGAGGGAGACGTCCAATTTGTATTTGGTACCTAATTCATATTCTGTAATAGAAGGACGCAACTGCAAGTGATCGCCAAGGAGAATAAGATGTTGGGTGAAGGAGCTAATGCACGGCAGAACATGGGCCTCCAAAACCTCGGCAGCTTCTTCTATCACTATAATTTCTGCTCGCAGTGCCTGGAGAACATCATAATTTTTAGCAGCCCCAGTGGTTGTCATTCCCACAACTTTTGCTTCTCTTAAAATTTTGAGGGTGGTCTTATGATCATGTTGAAGTAGCCCATCACATACTTCTATGTATCTCTTAGATAAACGATGCAGCTCCTCCTCAGCCTTCTCTTTGGCTTTTTGCAACCAATGATTCATAAGCTCGATCCTTGATTTTTGGGGGTAACAGCCATAAATCCTGGGAACTAAGGATTTCGTCCAGAGGTATATCTGCTGAAGTAGAAACATTCAACACTTTCTGCTTCCCTTTACTTTTCCCACTGTCTGTATCAGCCACTGGTTCATCTCCCGTCCCTTTCAACCATACCTCCTCTATTGTCTGATCATTAATTGAATTCTTGCTATAGAGGGATTCAATATGCTGTTCTGAAGCTATACCCGATAGCATCCCCCTGGAGATTTGCGTTGCTCTCATACAAGATGTACACCTTTTGATCTGCGCTTCCAGATTCCTTTTATTACGCATTAGTTCTCCGTGTCTAAAACGAAGTGCGCCAGAAGTACTAGGGCCATGTTTGAGGACATTCAAGTTTCGCTTCAACATAATTTCATTTCTTGATCCACCACCGATTCGAACAATATTATTTTCTACGGAGTAAATGGATTCCAGGAACTGATCCAGTGCATGGTTGGTATAGCAGATGACCAAAATAGGACCGCACTGGATATTAGAAAGGAGGATCCTAGCAATGGTTAAGCCGACGTAGGTTTTGCCAGTTCCAGGAGGGCCCTGAATGAGTGCGAGCCTCTTTGTCAGGCCCTGCTTCACGGCCTCCATCTGACTTTCATCTAAGGTGGAATTCCACTGAGGCCATTTTTGCAAGATGTGGAGTGTGCTTCTGCCCAAACAATTTTGGATCCCCGGAAATGCACATTCCAAATGATATGCATCCTTCAGTTGCCTATTTTTCAGATAACCCGGCTCCACAGCTTGAGGTTGTAAAGATAGAAAGTGCTCGCAAAAAGGAAGCTCTTTCATTTCTGGTCGTTGAAGGCATTTCAAAACATGGACATAGGCTTCATAGTATGAAGTTGACCGGATCATTTCATAGGTTTTGTTCTTTTCTAAACTCTCAGACTTACCTTGATTGCTGGGAATCAACTTCAAAGCAACGCTTCCCTTCTCAAAGCTTGTGTTGTCCCCGTCCTTGACAATTCCCCAAACATAGTTCCAAAATCCATCCGAGGAAATGCACAGCAGTGAGCCAGACATCATTTGCTTCGATGAGCTTGAATTTGCTGCCTCCTTCTTTGTTGTTTCGAAAAGGATGCAATGCTCCAGACCTTGATTCCCACATTGGATTCCGGTAAATTTTACTTTCTTGTATATGCTGATATTATCTGGAACAATGTTCTTGCGATAACATCGAATAGCACGCCTCAGTGAGGCGAAGCAGTCCTCACGGACCAAACGAAAGTGCGTGACCAAGTATTCCTCAATACTGTTATAAGTCTGGCATACTCTGTTCATAGGCAATGTTTCTGGACGCTCGGAAGATATTTCATCTTCAGTTGGTAAAATTGGCAAACCCCCCACGTCTGTCGATCCCTGTGCATAACCATCCAGTGATGAAAATTTAACTCGTAATTATCTTCTAATACAATGTAAAACAACAAAAAGATTTATAGTCGTGTGAACCTTGGATCGGAAGATATCCCTTTTTCTGTTTTCGGGGTCGTAATTACCTTCTAATACAATGTAAAACAAAAGTATTTGTAATCCATGTGAAGCAAACAGACTTATAGCTTATGTGAATAATACAATGTCAAACAAAAGGATTTGTAGTCCATGTAAAGCAAACAGAATTATAGCTTCTGTGAAGCTTGGATCGAAAGATTTTCCTTTTCTGTTTTCGGGTTAAGAATAAATTTGGGGTAAGATCATCCATTTTCGTTGGATTTGAATCCAGTAGCCATGATTTCAAGTTCAGAATTTTGAAAATATAAAACTAATTAAGAGGTTTCATGGTAATAAATTTTTAATTTTTCGAAAAATAATTCTACATCCCTGAATTCTTAAAAGTTAATAGTTAATTGAGAGCTCCATTACTCTCTGTACTCACGCTTTCAATTTAGGAAGGGAGCACTGTACAGTGCCACCAATCTGTGTTGAAACAGTAATCTCCTTGAATCCAAGGACCAAAGGAGGCCAATGATACAGGTTGATCCACAGATACAGAATATTGATAACACTGTAGATACAGCAGAAGGTGTTTATAGAGATGTAGCACCATTCTGTTACTTATTGTTTGTTTAAATTAATTTCAATTCATTTAAAAAATAGTTTAATTATGTAGAAAAACAGAATAGTCTAATTATATAGCAATTTTTCTTCCTTTTCTGGATTTTAAATGTAGAGTTTTAATTGATTTTAAACTTTGGTTTATTTTTCAAACATTTTAGTTAATTTAAAATGTAATCAAATTTATAAAACAAAAAAGTATTACATACAAGCACATTGGAAGGTTACAAATATGAAAATTGGTATTTCACAAATTACAGGAAATAGGATAATTTTTTAGGTATTTTAATTAAAAGATTTTTAATTACTTTTAAAGTGGAAAAAAGTTTTATATAACCATATATATCACCCAACTACCTTTTGGATTTAAGTATATGAAACGGTATTTTAATTGAAAGATTTTTAAGTACTTTTACAGTCGATTTACAAAAACATACTACTTTTAAAGTCTACAGGAGATTTACATACACATAATACTTTTAAAGTTTAAAAGAGATTATACACATACATATCAGCCAACCATTCTCCCTTTGGATTTAAGTATACATGAAATCCATCTGTTTGCCCTATGTTCATTTACACAGCAATTATGTTTGCCCTATGTTCATTTACACAGCAATTATGGGAGGAGGTTTCCTTGTATTTTGCTCAACAGGGACAGTGAAGCGGAAACACGCTTTCAGATTGTTTGTATGGCTGGTACAGTAGGTATAATTCAGCTATGTTTTTTCCTATTAGTTTCGTCTGGGGAGTCTGGAGACTTCGAAATTCTATTCTCTTTAATCACAAGTCATTTTCCTTTTTAAATTCAGTGGCTTATATAAAAGGCTTTATGTCCGGTAAATCATAAGTCATTTTCCTTTTTAAATTCAGTGACTTATATAAAAGGCTTTATGTCTGGTATGGTATGGAGGACTAAACCTTTGAAGGATGGATTAAGAAGGGCTCCGGTGATTGATTCGACTAATCCTGTTGGATTTTTTGATGGGGTTGCTCAGCTGGGTCAATGTGGTGCTGGTTGTTATATAAAGGTGGATAAGAATCATTATATCTTAGTTGCGGTATGGAGAACAATATTAGAGTTGAACTTGTTGCTTTTTGGGGCATTCTATTTCTGGCACATCATCTGGAAATCAATAGATTGGCCATGTTTGGGGATTCAAGTGCAATTATTGATTGGATATTATCGAAGCATACGTTACAAGTTCCTTTACTCTCTGCTTGGAAAACAAAGATTAAGTCTCTTTTAACTTATTTTACAGTTATTACTTTTAGCCAGGTGAGCAGGGATTTTAATCATTTGGCAGATCGCCTTTCAAAAAAAGGACTTATATTAGAAAAGGGTGTTGCTGTCATTCAGTATTTTTCATGTGACCAGCTTGTGGAGGAGAAGCTGGTTACTATATACTGACTTTTGCCTCTTTTTGTTTTTAGTTATTTGTTTATGTTTCTGTTACAGTATCTTTTTTGAGAAAGCTGTATATGTTTTGGGATCATGTATATGGGTTCATATCCTTGTAATCGGAGTATAGGTCATTATCAGTCTTGTCTATTATTGATGATAGTTTATTTTGAGATAATTTTTTGGGTTCACATCTGATATGGTTGTGACTAGTGGATGGTTTTTTATTTGAGGTCCCTGTTTTAAAATGTAAATGTCTATATGACATGAGATAAATGTGTAGTTTCTTTGATTCATGAATGAATAGCAAAAAACTCTTTTTTCTTTTGGAAAAAAAAATACATATAAAATAATATTTCAACTGAAATTTTTTTAATTACTTTTAAAATTTACAAGAGATTTACATACACATACTACTTTTAAAGTCTATAGAAAATTATACACATACATATCACCCAAACCTCCTTTGGATTTAAATATATGGAACCAAAATCTATAAAGTAAAAAGGTTTCACATTAAACAAAATGTAAAGTGAGTAAATTTGAGGATTAAAAATATAAAAATTAGTACTTCACAAACTTCAGGATAACTATTGGTTTGGTATTTTAATCTATTGTAAATCTATATACCTTACTCTTTTAGGATTTGAACCCATAACCTTATTCTACCTTTTCAGGATTTTAAACTTATAACTTTCTGTTAGAAAATACAAGTTAACCTTATTCTACCTTTTCAGGATTTTAAACTTGTAACTTTCTATTAGAAAATACAAGTTCTTGATATAGTAGACCTTTCAGAATTTGAACTTATAACAGTTTACTAGAAAATACACTTCCTGTAACTTTTTAAGAAAAAAATATAAATTCATGATATAATCAATTTTTCAAATTTTTTAATACAGTCGAATTGATATTGACCATAGACCATGCCAATGTATTGATATTTAATACGTAAGATAGATATTGAAATGATACTATCTATCTATAAAAATCTATCTATCCGTGCCATTGGGCATGTATTATGTTGTCATTAAAGTGAACCCTAACCTGGTATTGCTCTTCAAACTTTGAAAGTTGTTGAAGCCTTTTCATTTTATTTCGATATTCGACAAGCTTGCAAAATTGTTGATACAGTTCAAACTTTTCAGCGCCCTCCGGAATCCCATCAATTGCTTCTCTAAGAGTCTCAGCTGGAAGGAACCTCCATCCAGCGCACGTCCGATTCTGAATCTCTTCCAACAGATGAACGAAGGGCCATAAATCCTCAGGCTTTGGCTCGATCATGGCTCCGACATGTGCTTGAATCTGCGTGAGAAAAGCCGACCCCAGAAATACTCCATATATTTTATTGGTATCAAACTTTTCTACGCTAGATCTTATACCATCTTGGGTTACAAGTTTGGCTACTTTGATGACAATTTGAGATGACAGAGAACGGTTATCTACTATCTGTCTCAGTATATCAAGCCCTTCAGACGAGCTGAGATAAGAAATGAGAGGATTCGTAGAAATCGTAACCTGATTATCCAGCCATCTTTCGATTTCTGATAAAGATGTTCGAAATCCAAACCTGGAGAAACGATGTTCATCCGAAGGTCCAGAATTGCTCCCGAATGACATTTCACTAGTACCGGGAGTGTTGCTGCTGCTCTCTGATTGGGAAATGGCTGAGGAATTCCTAACTGGAGATATGGGGGATTACAGCTGCTTGCTGTGGCATCTCGGGTGATGAGGCATTAAGTTTCCACACAAATGCACTCACAATATTTTTGCTGAGCAGAAACCTATAAGCATCTCTCGATCCCTCAATTCAATTCACAATCTCGAATAAACTTGATCACGAGGAGAAACATCGCGATTCGCGGTTCCTTCGATTCAATCGACAAGCTGCAATAAAGTAAGAGAGACGACAGTGATAATCTGTATTCCTTCTTATGAAAGCAATCGGTATTTCTTATTACGAAAGCTAAGTACACATTTCAAAGAATTGAAGTCCATAAACAAGAAGCATAATTCCATGGAATAAGAACAATGGTCAATGCCAAGAAAAAAACTGAACCACTATGAAAAGTGAAAGTTCCAATTTACACATACTGTCACTTCATGAGTCGGCGCACAATTTCTGACCTAAAGATTAATAATATAATAAAATATAACGCCTTTAATATTTCGTACGTTTCAATTACATAACCTATGTAATCGAATCATGGAAAGATCTGCACACTTACACATCACCGCACGGTCACTGCAATAATATCCAAATTTAAAAATTAAAAATTAAAAATTAATTAAAACAAAATACATATTTATGTTGTAGGCATTTTCTTAATGAGAAATTGTCTCTTGCAAATGTAAGTGGATTCCTTGTCTTTGTTGCTAATAAGTTTGGAAGGCGTCTAAAAGTGCAATGATTTTGCTTATTTGGCCAAAATTTGGTTGGAATTTGGCGATATGAAATCTAAAAATCTGGCGATTTGTGTTGATTAAATCGTTTTTCTAAGCATCTATATGAATTCACCACCCTGGAAAATCCCTAGGGCATCCAAATTATACAGGATTAACACTGTTATTTGAGGTTCTAAAAATTCTATCCCGGATTCCGACTGAAAAAACGATTTTCTCTGAGCGAAATCGTAGCAATTTTAGACAACTCGATAAGGTTGTGGCACACGAGCTTGGAATCACATGCTGCTCTCACTCTGTGCGGGTTTCTTTGTTACACGAGCTCACTGTCACTTCGCACATAGGGTCATTGCCATCTCTTAGGCTCTGCACATGGAGTGAGGAGGGGCACCGATGGAGCACGGTTTTGATTATATCATGGAGGCTTGTATAAGGTGTAGCCCTTTCACTGAAATACTGTTAAGTTAAATCAATTTTGAAATTAATATTATTTCTCGTGATTTTATTGGATATTAATACTGATCTCTTGACTTTAGTTGGCTTAGAGTTGCACCGTATTTTGAAGTGAAGCGCTCATCATTACACTTCGAGCCAGCACTGAGCGCACTTCTGGGTGTGCGCTTTTTACATCATGTGCAAAGGCCTTCTATTTCGATTATGAGCTGCTCAAGCTCAAGGCCTAAATTGATTTATTTCAATGGTCTTGGGTGGCTTAATGTGCGTGCATCCAATTTACTTTTGCTTAATAGATTCCATTCAAAATATGGATTTATTTTTTTTGCTTAATAGATTCCATTCAAAATATGGATTTATTTCTTGAGATTTACAATAGAATGGTAAAATACACTTGACATTTGTAAACTCTTTATTATGTTATATTTCTAGGTATAGGTAACTTCAATTTCCACATTTGTAAAGGAGATTTGCAGCTTTCCTTGAACAATGTATCCATTTGATGTAGAGTTGTGTTCAAACATGTACAAGGAGTTTAACTTAGTGTTGTAATCGCTCATCACTATGTATTTTAGTTGGAATAAGCATAACTTGGCCTTTATCTTAATGATAGTCTTAGATTGTTTTTCATTTTTTGACGTGAAAAACATTGCCTATGCTAAGTAAACTTAAGGTTATTGCATGTCTTCTACATCGTATATGTACCTAGCCATTGCTATATTCATGCTCATGGTTTTATTGAAGGTGTTCTCAAATGAAGCAACAAATTCAATATAATATTTTCCCATTGTCACAATAACCTCCAAAAATTATTACAACACCAATGATCTACTACATACTATGCCATTTATCCATGGAGCTTTAATGATTGACTGGAGAGTATGAAGAGTTAGGTCTCAACAATGAATATGAGATGCAAATTAAATTATGTGAGATAGGAATTTGGAAGAAAGGAGATGCGAGTTTTGAAATGTTGGGATTGGTGGGAACAAATGGGCATCTCTGATTGAATCATGTACAAACTAAAATGCACTAAAATTTTCCAAGAAGAAGATGTTATGTTTGCAAATGGTGCAAAACTCATACATTACACATTCATATTTTTAATGCCAAAGATAACAGTAAGGAAAAACTAAACACTATAGGTATTCAATGTCTAGGGCAGTTAATAGAATTGTCAAAAAGCACCAAACAATTACATTTATTATATGTCATGGGAATCTAAGTGGAGCTTCCAGAGATTGCATGGATTCCCAGCCTTTCATTGTTGTCTATAAAGTCACTCAATGGTTAACCCACCATGACCATTGTGCACATGGAAATTATAGAATGATTAGTGACCATCGTAAGGCATTACCACAATATATAAGGCATTACCACAATATATAGTGGAAAGAGTAAAGAATTGACAGAGAGCTTTTGAGATTGAATTTATGACGGTTGTAAATGCCACTAACTTAGAGACATCATGATTATGTGTAATGGGAGTGGTAAATAAACTAGCATTAACCTTTTAAGAAAGATTTGCGACAGTTTGATGATTAATAATTGTTACAACCTTGTTTTTTGTAGTGGTATTTCTCACCTCAGATCCATGATGATGAGCAAGAAACTATCCCAAATATGCCGAAGGCCTTCATCTATGTTATTAATCATGTTTTTTGTGCACAGATTGAATTCACGATAGTGCAAATTACCTTCCTAATTAAAGTGTCAAAATGCACAAGGGGTAATGCTAGCAGTCTGAATGTTTAGTATTACACATATTGCATACTAAGTTCACAGCATGGTCTAAAAACAAATTAATATCTCTATAAATGTTTGATTTTGAATTGCACTCTTCTAAATGTGCCTTTGTTTTTTGTGTGAACAAAGACTCATATCACATTCTATACATTGTCATCAGTACTTGTACATGTGACTTATGTCTGGAAATTTTATGAATCCTAAGACAATTCACTGGATAATTGATAGCAGGCATGAGAAAGCATTGCGCTAAATCCTTGAGAGGAAAGAAATAAATAATAAATTGTATTAATGTCCACAGATGACCAAAGTAGGTCATTGGGACTTGACATTACATCCAATAGAATAGAAAAAACTAGGGTAGAAAGAACCATGGGGACTGAAAATGTAGATAAATACTAAGATGCCAAAATGATCTAAACAAAGTAAACATTGTAGAATAGAGATAATGGGTAAACCCAAACTATAATACCCATGTACATGTACAAATTGCCTTCTAGGAAAGGTGAAGAACAATGCTGGAAATCAAGAGAAGAGATCAGTGTTGTCACATATGACCAATACAAGATCTGATAATATCCATTGGAGATTGCCCAACACTAAGGTATAGGTCGAGCAATCCTTGGAGGGTGCTTTGATACTAGCAATTTAGAAGGTGCAAAGGAATCTGCTTGAACTTGGCCACGATGACTGGGGTGTTTCGACACATTCTGGGGTTGCAAGTAAGCACTTCAGTGCAATGCCTTTCTTTCTTGAACGTAATTTGGAAAAATCCTCTATTGAGGTTGTGCAGGTTTGTATGTATCCAACCAACGGGTTTCTTAGGCCTCTTTTTCTCATTACTTGATCATATAATCTTGTTCAAAATTTCATATATATAACTAAATATTTATTAACTCCAAGACATTTTGTTGTTTATTGTTCACATTGTTGGCCTTCATATCATTGACCTTTTGACCTTTTGTCGATAACTTTGACCTTTTGGCCTTCATATCATTGCAAAAGCTTATTATCTCTTTGATAATCAATTTCTTGTTTATCCAAATTCCACATTACATAGGCTCATCTTTTTCCTATCTACAATGCTCCCTGTCTCACCACACGAATGTTTCTCACTTGAAATTGATTTCCGGATAACTTTTTCCAACATGTTTTATTTATTTATTTCAAGTTGGTATTAATACCTTGAACAATTTTGACCATATGTTCCAAGTATATCCATTGATTTACACACACTTTTTGGATGACGTTAGATCTATAGCAATCGCTTTCACTCTTCACTACTCAGTATGACAAAGGCCTATCCATTGGCTATTGGCAATGCTCTTCTATTGATTCACACATGGTTTTCATGTTCTTCCCTTGACTATAAAAAATAATCTTGACTTCAAATCTATAATTCCACTTCCTTTCATTCACAAAGGCCACCTAATCTCCCCATCATATCGTCTAATACTTAGGGCTAAGTAACATTTTGAATATGGGACAAAGTCATGCAATTTTTTATTGCTTAAAATTGGGAGTTGTTTATGTGCTTGTTATATGCCTTTGCCTTGACAAGAAGGTGCAACCATAGAATTACCAGTCCATACATTTACATACTTTCATATTTTGACCTAATGGTTTTAGGTCCCTTTGTTTCTCTTTCACTTCATGTCCACGTCCTAATTTCATTAGAAGCATCTACTTCTAACATTTCCTCCCCCTACTTTACTTTTCATATTTCCCCTCTTTGGCGTCCCTTTGCATCTCCTGAGACAATTGCTTGCTTGTGTGTGTGAAATAGATAAATCCAATTATTAGATTATAACTTAATATAAATCTACAACCATATTTAAAATGTTTCCAATA
The DNA here is from genome assembly GCA_027924585.1 of Larix kaempferi. Lineage (NCBI taxonomy): Eukaryota > Viridiplantae > Streptophyta > Pinopsida > Pinales > Pinaceae > Larix > Larix kaempferi. The sequence goes on along the minus strand of BSBM01000017.1, from coordinate 22,877,458 downwards.
TAGATAAAATATTATTTTATATTAACAATTTTTTTTCTTTAAAATTATTTAACTTTAATAGATAAAGTTTTTCATAAAATATTGTATTATATTAATAAATTATTTATTTACTTTTAATTATTTAGCTTTCTTAAATAAAGACATCAGCTTTAGTGTTTTGCAAGTCTTAAAGTAAAGTTATTGAAGGGAGCCTTTGGAATATGTATTATTGTATGGTTAACTTTAATGTTTTAAAAATTTATAGTTTTGTTACATAAATAAAATTACAATTTATGAAAAAAAATTGGGTCATTTTCAAAAAAAAAATAAAGATTTATGAGATATCTATGAAAACTTTATTTATTTTTTATTTTAAAAAAGAGACATCAATAATAAAATGTCCACTTTCAAGCACTAACAAACTTCCTTTCTCAAATGAAAACACTAACATAAAAGAAACCATGTTAATGTTTAGCCTCATTGACTACCGAGGTCCCTAGATCTACATTGACTACCCAGGTCCCTAGATCTACATAACATATTAAAAATAAACAAAACCTATAATATAAAAGATGCCAATGTCGGGGGAGCGGTTTTCTATTTTAGTTTCTCTTCTTGTTTACGTCTTTAGGCTAATGTAGAGCTGCAATGTGTATACGAACACACTATGAAATTTCAGATGTAACTTTGATTTTATTACTTAAAATATTAAGTTATGTTTTATTTATTTTGAAAAAAAAAAAAATACCAAAACCTATAATCAAAAACATCTTTAATCATATCTAGAACATGCATTGCCCAAATAAATTTGATTATAAAAAATAAAACTATGAAAAATGACCACCAATTGTTTTTTTAACATCAAATCAACTTTACTCTTTATTTATTTTTCCTATAAATAAAAAGTTTGTATTTAAAAAAAAACCACATTGTTGCTTTGTATTAAAAACACCACATTTTTCAAACACATGTGAAACCTTATACATAGTTTATCAATACATATGTTCTCTCCAGCCATAAAAATAGCCTTGATACCGCCCTGATACCACAATCAACATATTTTCTAAGACAACATATTCCTTCATCCTTCATGGAATAATCCATCTCTTAATTGGTTACGCTCCCTTAAGACATGGTGCATATACATTTTCAAAACCTAGGAAAATGAATGAATCTCACTTAGCAAAAGTTGTAATTGGAAGTTCCTCAAGGATGCTTTCTTCTCCATCCACTTGATTACAATCAACTAACCACCAAAAAAATTGTGATCTATGTATCCTGTTAAACACTTGTAAAAGTTATTTAATAATTATTTATATTAAAATTCTTTTCACAGTTTTTTTATTATTTAAAATAATAATGGTATGCCATACTACTTTACTTTTAAATTAAAATATTTTTAACTTAAATTACAATCATGACTAATCAATCTAGATAATTATATATAATACTTTTATTTTAAAAAATTATAACCTAAATTTCCATTACATCCCTATGGGTCCTCAGTAATCTATCTCTCAAATCTATCATATCCCTATATGCCCCTTTATGCCAGCGTCAAAGCCTTTGTCCAAATACAACCCCTTTTATGCCAGCGTCAAAGCCTTTGTCCAAATACAACCAATAGATATATAAGAATCTATCTATTATGGATCCACTTACATATAATATAAATTATTATGTATCCAATTGTTTTAAGTTGTTATTTAAATTGTGGTTATAAGTCGAGAGCGATCTACCTGGCTTACATTGCGTCTGTGCATGTATGGATTAAGCCGAGAATATAAAGGAATTGGTTTTGTTTTGAAAGCATAAGTGATAATGTTAAACCCTAGTGGTCGATGTGAATGAAGTCTGCTTGTCTATAATGATGTTTTAAAGGAACAAGAATAATAACTCCTGATTCTATAGTTAGATTGTCTATGGTAATGAAACCTTAGATTTGGCAGCTGTTAAATGTTATGTAGTGAGAACAGGTTGGCCCCAGTTGGGTGTGGAGATACTGTAATTAAATCTGTCAATTCAATAATTCTATGTTTGTCCTTGCTTTTAATAACTTGGTATTATGTGATGTAAATTCTATCACATGCAATTGATAATTTAGAAAAAAGAGAAAATGACAGTGCATTCGTCAGTTAATTTGATTGCTTATGAATATAACAGTTTTTCTATTCTAATTATATATTCCTGTATTCGTCCAATTTGGACCTCTCATAAAAGGATAAAATAACATAGTAGCTTTCTTTCTTTCTGTACAAGATAATTCAATGAAGACAATATTTGCTATAAGATCAATCATATTCTAAAAACAATAAGAAAATAGAAAAGTGGGAATATGGTTAAACAGAATGCATAGTATTATTTTTTTTGAAGAAATTATTAAAGACTAGTAACCCTAGTTGTTAACACAATGTTCACCTTCAGAAATAAGAAAAGAACCTATTACTATGACTAGTTTTTGGTAGGTTGTTCAGCATACAGATTTGAACAGTAAAAACATTGCATGCAAGGATCTAATCTACAGCTACTGAAATATAAGATGCATGATAAACATAGGTATGTGCATGGGTGGTCTTTGGTTTAGATATTTAGATGCATGCTAGGTTCACTTTTAACTGGGCAGATTTAATGCTACCTCTCTGTACTGAGTGTAATGGGAGGAACAAATCACTCAAGAAGCCTGTTCCACCCAACTTGCTCCTAGGCAGCCAAGCTGTTTGCCTTAGGACCCCCGAGCCTATCCATTGATCCACCAGGAGGAAGAAGGTTCTACAGCTTAGGACTTCTACTTGCAGCAGTAAGAAAATATATATATCCAGCCTTACAAGCTTAGTAATCAATGGGACCAACACCAACACCTTTGGTCTGTCCTTCTCATAACATTTGCAGACTTATACTTGCACTCTCCACAGCCTCCCCGATTCGAATCTCTCAGTCATCACCTGATGAGCATGAGGAATGTTTCTGCAAAAAACATTGTAAGAGCTCCCTACTCAATTCGAATCGCCCTTTATAGGCTGCCTAGGTCTTTTTGTAATTAACTGGTCAATAGTGAGCTACCTGCTCACCTCCCTCCACCTGGAGGGGGAAATGTCACAAAATTAGGGGGAGTTGTCCCATACCAACAGCTAATGGTAGAGTGCAAATGCTGCCATCTGTCCCAATCCTTCCAGCAGCTTCCATTCCTCCTAGTAGGTTAGTGGACACTCTTGTAACAGCTTTCTTGAGTGTTTGTCTCCCATTTTTATTTATTAAATAATAATAATGAGTCATTGCATTCATTTTTGACCTACTTGGTCATAATTACAAACTTGTAATTATAATTTAACACAAAGTATTTTTGCAAAAAAAAATAGTAGAAAATAATTATTCTAAAAAATTGGGTAGGTGACAAAACCTCGAGATGTGCAGCAGAGTAGAAGACCTGTGCGTAGGCGCAGAAGGGAGGAGTTCCATTTTGGAGTTCGATCAGCAGAGGGGAGACTTCCATTTTGGAGTTCGATCAGCAAAGGGGAGAGTTCCATTTTGGATTTCAATCAATAGAGGATCAACAGAGCAGAGTTCGGGAGAAGATTTGTAGATTGGATAGGACAGTCACACATCTACGGAATGAGGAAGATCGAGCCATAGCTCAGAGTTCCGCAGTGAACCAGGAGGGGGTGAAGATCGACACACTGAGAGAGCACACAGTTATGTCTATATTGTAAAGGCTGAGGTCGACATAGTTAGTTGATTTACATTCCTTGCATTTAGCATTGTAACCGATTGATTTGAAGTAATAGAAGCCAACTTTCGGCATCATGTTTACATCTTGTTTATGTGAACGTGTGTGTTGTGTGTAATTGTTAAGCAAGAACCCTTGCCGAGATGACCTTGCATTACTAAATGTGGCAGACACATAGCTTATATTATATAGGGCAAGTTATAAACATCGATCAACATTGTGTTTATTGTTGTTGTTACTAAGATATAAGAGTTTGTTTATTGTTGTGAATGGAATTTGACAGCTGAATTGCTAGTCACGGGCCAATTTAGTTCTCAAATATTGCTAACATTCCAGTCAAATGTAGAAAATGTTTTAGATTTTGGTTAAAACCTGCAATTTTAGCTAGTCATTGGTCAATTTAATCATCAAATATTACCAACACTCTAGCTAAATGTAGAAAATGTTTTAGATTTTGGTTAAAACCTGCAATTTTGATGGATGAGCGATTTGAAAATGTTAGATATGATTTAATTATCCATCTATCTAAAAATGGCCAAAAATGGCCAAATGTAGAAAATGTTTTAGATTTTGGTTAAACATGCAATTTTGATGGATGTCGGCGATTTGCGATTTGAAAATGTTAGATATGATTTAATTATCCATCTATCTAAAAATGGATATCCCTGCAGCAACAATTACGCCGAAGGCGTTCATTCTATGAGAAGTTGTTCCTTGACACTGTTATGAGATTCCTCGTCTACCCGTTCAATGAGAAAACGCCGCATGTAATAAAGTTATTCGTGGCGTGAGAGAAGTTTCTTCACCGTCGTTGTCTCCTGAGTCCTCCCTGCAAGACCGCCGCTTGAACCTTGTTAGCCTCTCTTGATGATCATTTAAACGTCAAACATGTCCGACCTTGCAGTTATGGTTACCTACAGTTCGACAGCGCCCAGTTCGACATACATCTTCTCGGTTCTGCATACATCTTCACCGCATTTACATTGTGTGGAGGTTCATAGCACCGCTGTCTAATTAAGCGGTTTTTCATTTCTTTAAAGCTCAAGTCAACAGGATTGATATTTCCTCACATTCGGAGGAATTCTCCCTATAATGGACGTTTTGACATGATCTGAGCATAGGAAGTACTGTGAGTTTGTTGATGGTCGGCATAGATTTCCTGTTCAGCTCTGCGTCTTCCTCTATTGCGACTTCCAACTAGGCAATAAAACTCTCCACCCGTACATCGATATCCTTCTCTGGGACCTCGTAACGACCAGTAGCAGTATTGACACTTGCCAGAGGTGGAAGGCCATACCCATTCAGTTGATCATCATCCTTCTCTCTATCTTGTCTTTCAACAGTAGATTTAGAGCGCCCTATTTTCTTGCTGCCTGCATGTTTCAATTCTGATGGAAGGTTATACTCATCATTCTCCTTATCATGTCCAGCAACATACTTCCACATTTCTTCCATTTCAGCAGTAGATTTAGAGGGCTTTCTTTTCTTGCTACCAACATGTTTCAATTCTGATATTTTGGGTGATTGTTGCACTTGATCATCATGAGAAGACTTTTTACGGGAACTAACTTTCTTGAGTCTCTTTGGAACGAGGTGGGACTGTTGCAGTTGATCATCATCAGAAGAGCCATGTTCAGCTTGTGCTTGCCATTCTTCATCTTCGTGTTCATCTGGCACCTTTGGATTGAAACTGATTTCTCCTTCTTCATTGTGGTAACTATCATCATCGTAGTGACCCATGGGACCGGTAGCAAAATATGATCCCAAATCTTCAGAAAGAAATCGCCATAGACAAATCCTCATCATTATTGGCATACACAGATGCACGACCACAGTTCATCTATGTCAGTTTGAAGAAATTTCCCTAAAACCTTGCATTGGTGACAGTCTTTTACCCTGACTCCTCGCATGACTTTAGGGTGTGAATTTATGCAAATGCAAGTTTTTACAGGGTCACAGTGGAGGTCGAGCGGCTTGAAAAGCAACCAGATTGCCCTATCTAATCATGCCTTCCTTCCAATAGCAAAGGCAACGGCTTCGACTTCGACCCCTTAATCATTTATTCCTTTTTTCTAGCTTTCCATCTGAGCAGAGGAAATCCAAGCCCAACCCTTCATTGTAAAGGCAAAGTTTCATCACATCTATTCGTGAGATCGATCTCTACAAGTGTGAGCCTTGGGATTTACCTAGTAATTATCTTAATCACTCGCGGATGGTAAATTCGATTTGATTTTTGTGGGTATGAATATATATTTTCATGTTAGAAACCCTGTAAAGAGTTAATTAGATTATGGGTTATGTTTTCCATGACGAGAGATGCTTGATTTGGATTCTTAAAAATCCAGAATTTAAAAAATTGGGGAGTATTGATCTTTTCTCATGTAAGCATCAGTATTGGAATAAGTCTCACGAGTACTATTCAAACTCTCATGAATGGGTCAGATGATACTGATTTTGAATATTTATTTAATCTCTAGAAATGATATTTAAGAAGTCCTTTCAGTAGACATATTTGATCCATCTCTCATGAATATTCAGTTAATCTCCAAAAATGATATTTAAGAAGTCCATTCGGTAGACATCTTTGAGCCATCTCTCATGAATGTTATTTATAATGACCAATCTTTCATGACATTGAATTTGAACAGTCCTCTATGACTGATTTTGAGTGTTCAAAATTAGCCTCTATATGTCAACTGAAGCATGGAATTCCGATTTTTTTTGTTCTGGGGATTGATTGAATATTCAAAATCAGCCTCCGGATGTCTATTGAAGCATGAACTTATGATATAATCATTTTTTGGGGGATTAATTGAGCATTCAAAAGCTGTATATTTCTGAACTTATGATATAATCTTTTTTTGGATTAATTGAGAATTCAAAAGCAGTCTATCTCTGCTTAAGTTTGGACTTCTGAAATATCATTTTTCAGAATTAATTGACTATTCAAAATCAGCCTTCTTTGAAATAAAAAAACATAAAATCTCTTCAAAACTTTAGTTGCTTTAAACCTTTAGAAAAAGGTATATATATATATATATATATATATATATATATCAGATGAAAAATATCTCTGGAGGATGCTAGCAAAGGTTTTGTGGTCAAATTCTAGTGTGATGCTCTCTTTTTAACTTGCAGGTGTGTGTATGTGTTTTTTCTGGGGTTTTGAATCTTGATGTTGTCGTTTCTTCAACTTTGCCCTAGTCTTTAGATATTTTGAGAGGGAAGCAGGGTATGCGGCTGCACAGGTACACCCTTCTCAAGTATTAGATAATTCCAAGCAAATAGGCACAATGCAAATGGAGAATATAGATGTCTAGACTCTAAATTAAAATACCTGGTAGATTTTTTAGTTCATTCACTAGGCACAAACTGAGAGCATATGCGTCAAGGATTACGATGTTTCGTTCACTAGTTTGAACTTCGTAGTTAACTGTTAATGTTAATGTTACTGTTCATTGGTTTGAACTTTGAAGTTCTTTTGATAGTCTTACTGTTCACTGGTTTGGACTTTGAAGTTCATTGTTAGTGTTACTATTTACTCGTTCAGCCCACTACTGAATTGCCTATTCTGAATTTTGCTGTGCAGTCATTGGTTCACTCTCTAGACAGAGAGATATATAGTGTTCAGTGACTCAGTCCTCCTTATACCAGCACCTTATCTTTTACTATCTCTTAGCTAGACATTTAGCACCTAGTTTCTAGTTTGTTCTTAGAACTTAATATCTCATTACTTTAAGAATTTTTTTAGGAGATGCTTTCGCGCACACACTTTATATCGACATTCAATGTACTATCATAGTCCTATGGACCTACAAAATACTTTTGCGGTTAATTGTTAGACCTTATTAAAATTATCTTATTTTACTGGGATCCTGTTAGTGTTCACATGTTCAGAATTTCAGAAATATTGACAAATGCATGTGCAAATAGGGTGGGCAGGTTGAATCAATGTGTTTTTTGTTTTAGTTTTTGAATGATTTGTTAGGATGTCTTTTAGAAATTGAATTTTTTTACATTATTTTTTGGTAAAATTCAAATGCAGTTCAGTTTAGTTTGGGTACCAATTCAGTGATTGTATCAAATATGAATTGAACTGAATAATTTGGCCGAACCATTTATTTTTCCGAGTTTTCAGACAGTTAACTCCAATATGGAGGAACTGACCCTAACTACAAAATAAAATAAAAGATACGCTTTAACCTACATTGGTAAGATATCAATGAACGTAATGATAACAGAGTGCAACCTCTATAAGAGCTTTGTACAACTCAAATTTGTTGGTACACTTTATTGTGGAGGTAAATTATATTAGGAAGTTAAAATCCCTAAAAAAAAAGCGGATGTTCTTAACTAATAAAAGGCGTACAAAATAGAGTTGAATGTGAAGGAAGTTCTCAAGTTATTAGCCCCCATGTGCAATCTTTTCAATGAGTAGTAAGAAAAAGGTTAATATTCACCCCATTTGCACCAATTTAAACATGGTAAAAAACTACCCCTTGCCCCTCGAGGTGTATTAATTGGGTTATCCAAAGTTCCAAACTAACATAAACATAAGTTAGCATCCTTAAAGGGGTAAGGAGATAGTTTTTTATTTTATTTGGGGTGATTTGAACTTGTAACCCCTGATACACCATGACCTTCATTTTACTTCAATTGCCAGCTAAGCTACACTCCTGCCGACAGGTTAAGGAGATAATAGAAAAGAGCCCAGGTTGTTAATAGAAACATTTTTTACAATTTGCACAGAAGGTTTCCAATATTTTTAAAAACATGTCTTATATTTATTTGAAATTTTAGACCCTGCCAAATTTTATTTGGATCTCCATCTAGTATGGATTAAAGGTTTTGGTTGAAAGGAGACCTAACACACTGACTTTATAGATATTGTCATACTTTATCTTAGACTTTCGGTGTCTCCGCCATCCCCATCATTATGCCCACAAAAATAATCGCCAAGGAGTTGGTACAATGGGCATGGAAAGTTTTCGTTTGCCATAATTATCTTTTATATCAATACAATACGAAACGATATCTATTATCCACAAAAATTCAATTACATTACATTGTGCAGCCAAGTAATTAATTGAATATGTTATTATTATTAATTTCTTTGAAGCTATCATCAAAACATCCAGCAATATAGTAAACAATGTTTATAAATAGTTTATTAATACTTTAAATTAACCATGTTTATAAATAGTTTATTAATACTTTAAATTCAGATGTTTTATTTAATATTTGTATAGTTTAAATTCAAATGTTATACTTTTTCTTTATCGAATAGCTTTATAAACGTTTACTACTTCACACTCAAATGCGATTTAAAAAACATTGTTACACTGTATTAATGGTTGGTTACGTAGGGTATATACATGGCATATACCACAATCAATGCACACAAAAGGGATATCTATATCTCATCACCAGTCATTGTTAAAACTCGTTACTGAGTATTTACATTGCATATACAACAGTTAATGCACACGAAAGTGATATTTATATTTCTTCACCGGTCATTGTTATTAAACCTTGTTATATGGTATATGCAACCATAAATACACACTAAAGAGATATTTATCTATCCTCCATCAATGATTGTTATGTTTTGATAATGTTACAACTTTCTATTGCTTCAATGAAAAGAATCTCTTACTTTTGACTTTCATGAGTGGTGATTTGATCAACATGCACATCTCAAATTCATAGGTTTAGATGTAGATGTGTAGATTTACATCTCCTTTAATGTATTCATTAATTTATCTAACTTCACTTGCTTAATTTTAAGTGACAAAACATATATTTAATTATTTTAAGTATAAATTTATTAATATTTTGAATATTTTAAGTTTAATTTTACATATACATAATATTCTGTCACTATAATAATTATATATTATATTTTATATATACATATAATTTAATATTGTGAATATAATAATGTCATGTTTTATTAACTATAATTAAGTTTGAAAAATCAAATTAATGTTTTAGAATGTATTTTAATATTGTGAATATAATAATTACATGTTTTATTAATTATAATTAAGTTTGGAAAACACAATTAGTTTTTTAGAATGTATTTTAATATTGTAAATATATTATTATATTTTATATTGATTATAATTTAGTTTATAAAATATTAGTGTTTTAGAAAATATTGAATTCAATCATAATAGGAATCATGATTAATATTTATTTATATTAACTTTGTTTTATCAAATTTGATTTATTCAAGAGTTTTTATAATGAAATAATTTGGGAATGAAAATTTTTGAGTCTTTTTTTATTGACTTGGGTTCTTTTGGAATTCTCAATGTACTTTCTCCTTCTAATGACCTTATGTTAGCTCATTCAAACTAATTCATACACATCTTCCTTCTAATGACCTTATGTTATCTCATTCAAACTAATTCATACAAATCTTTTTATTGACTATTGTTTGAAAAACTCGTCAAGCTTGATCCAATGATTCACTTCGGTCCATCCTTTGAAGGCTAGAAAACTTGGATGAGGAGGAGAATGAAGACTTTGATATAAATATGAGACTTGAGATTGGAAGGGGTGGGTTCTTTTTCTTGTTCTTGAAGGATATTTTAGGGAAGAGTTTTGAAGGGATGAAGAATTTTGGATATTTTGGGGAGAAGAAGCTTGGAAGAGTTTGAGAAATCTTGGAAGAATTGATACATAGCTGACTAGTGCATCACTATTTTTTTTCTCTAGGGGTCTTAGGCACGGAGGGCTAGAAGGTCATTTGGATGGTGGATGGCTTCTTGGGGCTAGGGAGCTGGCTAGGCCCCTAGTTGGTTGGGAGGTAAAACCATGGTTATATTTTCAACAATGAACATGGAAGCAAGTCGAGGAGAAGATGGAGGCTTGTTTCAGTTTGGACATCCTCGCCATTCTTATATCGAGGTATTTTTCTTGTACTTTTAAATTACTTATATAATGTTGTAAACTTCTTATATGTTGTTGTAAAATGCTTATTTGTTGCTTATATGCTGCTATAGTTACATGGTTTATTGTAATATTTCATGCTATTTAAATTGCTACTATAGTAATAGTATTTCCGAAATATTCGATAAAGAAATAACCACCACCTTTAGCCGTCTTTAACCTATGTTCATATCAAAAGTGCATAGGTACTTATGGATTGAACTTAACGAACTCAAGGAACTCAATGACATCAATGAAAAAATCAAATCATAGTTAATGAAAACATAAGTAGCTTTTTTTCTTTTTCATATTTAGCATAGGCTGAATTTTCACTAAACTTATTTATTTTTTTTCTTTTTCTTATTGATATAAAGCTTAAATTCAATTTTATTTCACATATAAATTATGGGGTTAATGCAATTTATGTTGTCAAGAGGTCAGAGAGAAGGACTATGCTGACTTAATTCTAGACTTTGATTTCACATTTTCCATTACTGACATCATATAATTTTTTTTCATGCAATATATGAATTAACCTATGTAATTTTATCGGACTTGTTTTTAATATATATATATAACATTAATTTTTATTTTTAGTTACTAATAAAATGAAAGATAAAAAATCTTTCAAAAATAATTATTAACATTATTTTAGAGTGAGAAGTGATGTTGGATCCTATTCAAATTTATGCTTACAAGAAATATATACACTATATTAATTGTTATTTAAATTTATGCTTACAAGAAAATATATATATATATATATATATATATATATATATATATATATATAAACATATTACATATTCAGAGATTTGCATTTTAGTCTTTTCGATATATTTTTCTATACTTAATAAATAAAAAGTTAAGATAGATCTAAATTAGTATAAACATTATCTCAATTTTATCATCCACATATTATTTTGTTTAAAGTGATATATAAACATTGTTTTCAATTTATTATCCACATATTATTTGTTTAAAGTGATATAAATATTGAAAATAAAATGAACCTATTATGAAAATGGATATTCCAAACTGATTTGGAATGATATTCTCTAGTGTTTTTTCCAATACCTAATTCATCAAAAATTAGTTCTAGATTGAGGGGAACTTTGACTTACTAGAATGAAGTTTGATACACAATTAGACTAATTTAGTGATGAACTATGACTTAGCATTTATAACATAAGAGGGGAGTATATATATTAAACAACTAAGAACACATATTTCCTCTTTGTAGATCAAAGGTTTAAATCCAAAGGGGGATAGAGTATTTACATCTATATAGACCTATATATACACCTATATGGACCAAGGATGGGTCCAAAAACATGACTAAGGGAGGAGACTCAAGCATTAGGACCTAAAATAATCTTATGGATCCCACTCCAAGAACAATGCCTTGAAATATCACATCTAACCTCCCATGAATATCATTTACCTCTAAGTTGGGATATCAACACCATTAAAAAAAATAGCAATAGGTATAGGTCTTGATTCTCTAGCCATGATTAAGGGAGGAACTTAGGACTTAGGAATTAAAGGTAGATTCCAAGGAAAAATGGCCATGAACAAGCGCTCAATTTACCACAAATTATATTCTCTATGAGATATATATCATATGAGAGAGGATGTGAGCTCCATTAGAAATATTTCAGTATTAAATGCAGGTCATGGGGTCCTAAGCATGTCTAAGGTAGGAAACCCAAGCCTTGGGCCCTAATGAAATATTTTATGCATTCACGACCAATAACGTCAGCTTAAACAATCACACATGATTTCTTAAGGGTGTGAATAGCCTCAAAGTGGGGATATGTGGACCATTAGGAGTTTTTGAATATTAAGTATGGGTGTTAGGGTGTTAACCATTACCAACAAAGGAATCTCAAGTGTTTTTCTCTAAAGGCACCTTCTAGGTCTCAACACCCATGGATGACACCTTTAACCACCATAGATCACCTCTTGGAGGGATCTTTCGCCATTGAGTTGGGATGTGAGTACCATTAGGATATTTTGAGCACTCAGTATGGGTCTTGGGGCCTTCAACATAGTTGGGAAAGGAAACTTAATCCTTACCCCTAAATGAACCTTGAATATGGTCGTAAACTTAATGAACATCGAAATTCCCCGAAGGAACTATAAGTAAATGAGTCAAAATATAATTGTAAAGAATTTAGTCTAAATATAATTATTTCCGAAAGTATGGAACAAAAGTGCAAGAACGCTTTGAGACTTTATAATGAAGGGGAAAGCTTGTGTAATGATCTATGTGCTCACCCACAATTTTTTTGTAGCTCGAGTAAGAATTGCCCCATTTCTCTTATATCAGATTTGGTAGATATGAAAGGCTCATTGGTAGTAGTGGCTTAAAGTAGTTTTCAACACGGAAATGAGTCTTAGCCTTTGAGATTGTATATAAGTCCCTTGATATATTGCTTTTATTCTTTTAGCACACCCTAATGAATATGAATTCCAAGGACAAATGAATGTGATGCAAGTATAGAGCTTGATATCTATTAGATATTAATGGAGCATTGAAAGTTCTCCAATGATCATTTCCCATTATTGTGCAAAAAAGACTTTCCAAGAAGATTTTCAACATGCTTGGTCTCATAAACAAATAATTTCTTCCATAAATTATAAACAATTCATAAACAAATTTTATTATTATTTTTGTGAACTAATTTCTTTCATATTGAAGTTAAGAACTTGAAAATAGAGAAATAACATATATTCTATTTCTTAAATCCTATAAAATAAAATAATTAAATTTTATTTATTGTGTTTTTCTTTTTGTTACAATATTTTTTCATTTCAATTTACATTCACATGTGTGTTAATTAGTATATCATTTATCCTTTACTATAAAATGAAAATTAGTATTTACTTATTTTATATGGATTATTTTTTAATTTAAAATACTCATTTGACATATCTTTTATTTCTTAAATCATAAAATAAAATAAAACTATTAAAATTTAATTTATTAATATTATATACATACAACAATTATATATTAATATGCTAAATTTATATTATCATTAGATATAATTAACAACAACAATTTCTAAGGAGCAAGTGTCACAAAGCAAGATGTGAACCCGGGTGGGGAGGATAACAACATTCCTCCCAACCACCCGATCTACACTCAATTGGCATACAATAACAACATTAATAATATTAATATGTCAACTATCATTTTTATTACATTTTCTTATGGGTTTTAAATGTTTCATTTAACATTTCCATTTCCATAATGCTTCTTATAGAATTATTTTACATGGATGGAAATTATATGAAGGACAAGTAGAAACTCTCTATGCTCCAACAATTCTAGAAAACAATTTGTCTTCTTGGTTTTGGTTGCTACATCATTCCATCAGGTAACATCCTAGATCCCTCAAACCACTTTGCCCTCAATGATTACTATATATCTAAGAAAGCTTGGTTGGTTAGTAGTTGTGCAGATTTCTTTTTCGTTTACCTATGTTTACATGGTATTGATATATAGCCCATTAAAACCATTTTTAATATCTTCAATCCTTGAAATCCACATGAATCAAGGATAATCATTTCGCAGCTTTATGTAGCAATGCAATGATTTAATTATATACTATGCATTTCAATCCTTCCATAACTACATTTGTAAAATTGTTTCTTTTTTACCACTATTTTCTCCACTTCATCACATCTAGTTTTTTCTTCCTCCTTTTTCCCTTCGGGCGTTCCTTTGCACCTTCTAGAACAATTGCTAATAAATACAATATTGTTTGTTTGATCTTTTACAAATTGGGAGAATAAACTGATTTGACTTTGCATGCCAAATTCATGGGACTGTTATAAGCCAAACATTGCTTTTTGGCATGTAACATAGATTTAGAATGTTTTTGGTTACTATATTAGGTATCCAGCTATATTTAAATTATGTTATTGTATTTATGTTTTGTAAGAAGATAGAACGAACTATATGTTTGAATGTTGTATCTAGACAGAGGATAAAAGGATAAGTAGTATGACAAAAGAGGGAGATGTTATATCTAGACAGAGGATAAAAGGATAACTAGTATGACAAAAAAGGGAGATTGTAACATTGTAAAAAGGTTAATATTATTCATGAGACATGAAATATTGTAGTTATTTTTATTATTCAATCTATGAATTGTAAAGAGAGATTTTTTTTTCATTTGAAAAAAAAAATTCAGATTGCTTAGTAAAAGCTGTTATCTATTGGGTAGGATAAAAACAAACTAAAATGCCCTTTTTTCTGTGGGTTTTTTTATCAATTCCGGTTTAAGATTTCAGCAATTATGATGATCTATCCTAAATTAAATATCTGATTTTAAAACAAATCAATTCGTTAAAATCACTATTTGAACAACAAAAATTGGGATTTGGACAATTGTTCATTTGCCGGATTCCGTTACTAGGGCTTTTTGGTTGTTACTTATACTGCTCCGTTATCTATCTCCTCTAAGTTCCAGCCTGAAGGGGCCGTTGTTATGGTCGGGTGGCTGGGGCGGTCGGCTGTGGCTGTCCCCAACCAGGATCGACCCCATGACCCAGGCAGATTCGGTGCTCTCGTATATTGAGCTTCCGGTTTACCGGTTTAACTACCATGTGAAAAAAAAAGTTCCAGCCTGACATGCATGGCCCAAAAACGACTTTAACTGCCGACAGCAATTATGATGATCTATCCTAAACTAAATATCTGATTTTAGACAATTGTTCATTTGCCGGATTCCTTACTAGGGCGTTTTGGTTGTTACTTATACTGCTCCGTTATCTACCTCCTCTAAGTTCCAGCCTGACATGCATGGCCCAAAAACAACTTTAACTGCCGACAGCCATCACCCCGGTCCCCACGTTCAAAAGCGAAGCAGAAACAAGAAACCTCTTACACACCGAGCACAATTTCGTACAACAAAATGACAGCAGAAACAAAACTCTACGGCCGTATTTTACACTCAACGGATTCGAACATCACGCGAGATTCGAACCCAGTACCTCTCTTTTCGAAGCTGAAACCTTGTTCGAACTTGGGAGTCGCTGGACCAAAACTCGAGCGAAACTCTTGTGAGTTCCGGCCTCCGGGTCAAAATGATTCGAAAATCGAGTCCACGGCTGTACAGAATATGACGAATCAAATAACTCTGTTACTAAAAGCTGCCATGAAAAAGATATGGAATATCAGAAAACCCTGAAAATGTGTACCGGAAGAATCCTCGGCCTCGGCGAAACTCATTGAGCTAAGCCATCCCAAAAGGCTTAGAGCGTCGTGTAACAATATCAATGGCCAATGTATAAAAATTGTCCCATTGATTCTTTAATGTCACATCATTGTGTAAAATGAAAATTTAAAAGTTAATTAAAAACTGGTGGAAGGTGAGCTGTTGATTGTCCTCGTCCCAGGACAGACCCTCAAATACCTAGAAATTCGCGAGAAGTAACCTTATCTATTGCAATTCCGAATCACAAAGAATGAAAGGGTCATATGTCCAATCCACAAGCAAATATTAATCATAATGGAAGTCCCTGTTCATCGAATCTCTTCGGAGTGAAGAAACGAATAAATTTCATCCAGTACAGGGATTTTGTCCACTCACAGCTGCAAGCTGGCACGCTTACCTGAGCGCTGCTTTCTTAAGCTCTTCAAGCAGAAACATAGATTAATCGAAGGAGAAACTGTTTCTCCACATTACA
Source organism: Larix kaempferi (assembly GCA_027924585.1). Taxonomy (NCBI): domain Eukaryota; kingdom Viridiplantae; phylum Streptophyta; class Pinopsida; order Pinales; family Pinaceae; genus Larix; species Larix kaempferi. Next base: position 22,861,116 of record BSBM01000017.1, on the reverse strand, counting down.
CCTTATTAGAAATCGTCAATTGAATTGAGGGAGAAAGATGCTAGTTACAAATTGTCAATTGAATTGAGGGAGAAAGATGTTAGTTACTAATTGTCAATTGAATTGAGGGAGAGATGCTAGGTTTCTGCTCTGCAAAAACATATTGAGTGGATTCGAGGGGAATCTCCATGTCTCAGAGAGGGCATCCACGCAATCGCCATCCGAGAGGCCGCGGCAATTACAGAAATCCCCCGGCACCTTCAGGCAGGAATTCCTCAGGCATTTCCCGATCGCAGAGAAGTGACAACAGTCCCCGTCGTGAATCGCAGTTCGGGAACAATCCTGGACCTTCACATGAACATCGTTTCTCCAGGTTTGGATTCCTATCTCCAGCAGAAATCGAGAGATGGTTGGAAGGTCAGGCTACGATTCCCACAAGCCATCTCATTGCTCATCTCAGTTCCCCTGAAGGACTTCATATACTGAAGCAGATAGCGGATAGCCGTTCTCTGTCGCCTGAAAGTATCGTCAAATTGGCCGAACTTGTAACCCAGGAGGGTATAAGATCTAGCGGAGAAAGGTATGATACCAATAAAATATACGGAGTATTTCACGGGTCTGCTTTTCTCACGCAGATTCAAGCCTATATCGGGGACATGATTGAGCCAAAGCCCAAGGATATATGGCCCTTCGTTCATCTCTTTGAAGAGATGCAGAATCGAACTGCGGATGGATGGAGGTTCGTTCCAGCTGAGGCTCTTAGAGAAGCCATTGATGGGATCCCAGAAATCACTGAGAAGAATGACCTGTGCCAACAGTTCTTGAGGGTCGTAGAATATCGAAATAAAATGAAAAGACTGCAACAACTTTCAAAGACTGAAGGGCAATGCCAGGTAGGTAACATGGATTTGCTGAGATCTTGATTAAAATTATCGTTATGAAAATATTTACAGAAAATTGATTTGGGTAAATTCTGATTAGATATATCTTTTAGCTTAAAATGGTTTAATCACGGTGCTTTTTGTTTTTTAAAGATCGCAAAATGTATTGTCTTCTGTGTAACTTTCTCATATATATATATAAAATTTAAAATTAATGTATATAAAATTTAAAATTAATTTATTGAAGAAAATTAAATTAATTTAAAATAAGTGTTTTTATCATTATTTTTGGACTAATTGAAATTCATTAGTGTGCAATGTAACATGATATTCAATTCATAATGGCTATTTTAATTTTGAGTTTATTAATGACAATAAATAAAACTAAAGTAGCGAAAATAAATCATTAAAAGAGCAGCACAGAGATAGTTTTATGGACTTGTATTCTTGCTACATGAAGTCACCATCTACGTGAGTGTCACCATCTAAATCAGAGTCACTCTCTCACTCTCAGTCTTTTTTTTTAACAGTAACAGGGAAAAGATAATATTTATAAAGCTGTGCACAGCTATTCATTACAGGCTTGCAAACAGAGTTTTTAACAGAGCTGGGATGATAGGCCCAGCTAACACTACCAAAACTATCTGCATTATATTGTAGTCTCTGAGTTTAGTCTTTCTGAAAATGTCCAGCATAGAGCTGGCATACACCTTAACAAACTGATTGCAGAGAAGTTTACAAAAATACATTAACCATAACAAAATTTTTATGAAACCTGGGCTAGGCTAGCCATTCTTCCTGAGCTTGACAGACGAATCGTCCGCCCTTAACTGATTAATTTCCTGGTTCACCTTTGTATTCTCATGAATCCAGCTACCCTGCGTCGCTTTGAAGTAAACAGCCAAATCTTCCTGAATTCTATCAACTTTTCCCATTAATTCTATGATATTTCGTTCCAGGTCATCAATCCTGGAATCCTGGCAGGACAACTGAGTGCAGACGTGCTTAATGACCGACGCCATATCAGAGTTCTGGTTCACACTGGAGCAGACCGTCTCGTAAGTTCTTCTGACTGCAAATTTGATGTCTATCAGGGTTCTGCTTAAAGCAGCAATGGCCGCCCTGATAGACGGCATTGTATCCCAATTAACCACCTGCGAAAGACGAGGAGCAGAAGGGGCAAGCTCCCTGTCCCAAATTTCCACCTGCGAAAGACGAGGAGCAGAAGGGGCAAACTCCTCGAGAGACATACGGCTCAGAGAGTCGGGGAGATGGGGAGGAAGAACCATTGCGAAAGGAGGAGTAAAGAGGGCGGATGGGGGAGTTAAGGAAGCCCCGTGGGAGCTGACACCCGGGGGGAAGATCAAGGGGACAGGTGGAGGGAAGGACGGGAGGGCAGATGGGGGAGCGAGTGAAAAGGTACGTGGAGGACGAGCTCGGGTATGAAAACGAGGAGAGGGGAAGGCCAAAGTTTGGCAAAGGGTGTGGATGGACCCTTGTGGCCATATCCCTAACCAAAGTCCACAACACAAATTCAAGGGACCAAGACATTGATAAGTTAGGGGATATAATGAAATCCTAAATCTCCTTTATGGTCCTTAGTTTGCCCAATTGTGAGCGCGATTCCTTGATTTGCAGCTAAGTCCGCCACCCTGTTGTTCTCTCGGAGGATATGGAAGAAGGTGGCCTTTGTAGATAAAGAAATGGTCTTAATTCTTTGCAAATATCTATCTGCTTTTGAGCCTGGCGAGGCATATCCTCTTCGCATGATTTGGATGACGTGCCTTGAATCTCCATAGATTTTGAGATTGGCTATGCTGTAGTTGGAGGCCATTTCTAAGGAGAAGAAAAGAGCTAACCATTCAGCCTCATTATTAGTTTTCCTGCCTAGTCCCCAAGCAAAGTCTGCGATTTTATTTCCGCCGGGATCAAAAAGAATCCCACCCGCACCTGCCACCCCAGACTCTCTCACTCTCAGTCTTAGCCTCAAGAGTGTGATTTATTTTTAGTTTTTTTTTGCTTTTACATAAAAAAATTAAAAATTAAGGGGGGAGGGGTGTTGGGTGTCCCTGATTCTGATTTTTAGGAGGGGGTGTTTACAAGTTCCTAGTGTGTTTCCCCATGTTTATCAGAAAAAGGGTGCAGAGAAACGTGCCCACGGAGTGGGAAACGAGGGAAGCACACCCCCAACCTTGGGGGGTGTGTCTCTGTGGATATATAAATGTCTTTATATTTTAATTTTGTGTTGTTATATATATATATATATATATATTTAAAAATAATAAAATTAAATTTAAAAAGATTTTTTAGAAGAAAATTAAATTTAAATTTAAAACCATGGTTCAAACCCTGTGGATGCATCTCTAGTTGCTGATTCCCTAGTAAAAATATATATATATATATTTAAATTATATTTTAAGACAGTTTAAAATTATTTTATTAATTTTTCATAATAATTGTTTTTATTATTTTTAGGCACATAATTTATAGTTTCAAGCGTGTTGGTATTCTTAATTTTTTTATATAGAGAGAGAAGGATTTAATATTTTCTATAATATTTTGTGTGTTTTCAAGTGAATGTGGATATTTCACATTGTTTTTTCTTAATTATATTTGTCAATTGTAGTTGTTTTAAGTTTAATAATATGTTTTAAAATCATTAATTACTTAAGGGGGATATTTTTGTTGTCTAAGTAGAAAAAACTTAGTTCATAAGATTTTGGTTATCTTTTTGTAAAGTTTTGAGGAAACATGTTTGTTAAGATATTGGATTATTAGATGATTGAAAAAGTTTGATTAAATTTAGTTGATAAGTTAATTTTCTATAAAATGATTTGTCAATTTCTATTCCATTAAAAAAAATGATTTATCCAAATTTTAAATAATAAAAAACATTTAATTTGAAAATAATTAAAATTTTCTAAATATTACATAAAATCTTTACAAATTGAATATAAGAAATATAATCAAACATAACAGTATTTTAAAAAATAGTAAGATTCTCCCACCTTTATAATATATCAGATAATAGGAAGAAAGAACATTCAGCAACAAATCCTTAATTTTTTTATCAAATTCTTTTTATAAAAAATGGATCTTTGACAACCAGTAAGTTGCCAAAGATTAGAAACATAGTTGCCAAAGATTAGACTAGACAACTGAACCAATAAATAAAATAGAGAAAAAATTATAATAAAGAAATAAATGCCTAGCAGTATGTTTGTAACTTAGTAAGCAAATTAAAACCAGTTATCACACAAAAAGAAAGCATAAATATAATAATAAAAAAAAATCTTTTAAATTTTTTAGATGATTTCAACCTTAAATACCATGAAGATGCATAAGAAAACACGTGCTCAAAATTTTTATTTCATTAAAGTTTGAAATCATAAAATACAAAATGTTATGCTTCATCAAATAAAATAAAGTTTGAAAATTGAAATAATAAAATACAAAATGTTATAAAGCGTGATAGAAAAATATTACTTAAATCTTAAATAAAAATTGCTCATCATAAAAAATTAAGTTGCCAATGGCAATACATAACTCCTACATTAACCAATAAACTAATAGGACAACTAACATAGAAGTGTCTTCCTTCTCTATGTTGGCATGGGATTCCGTGGGTAAATGAAAATATAGATGAAACAACGATGATTCTTAAAACTCAGACTTATCTTATGGAACATAAAGGCTAGATGAGAAACTAATTGGGAAGTAACAAAAGAGAATGGGAGAATCCGGTAGTCTATAATCACAAAGTAAATATAAATATCAGGTTCTCAACTTTTTCTTCTTTGCAAAAAATTATTAAATAATTTTTTTTAGTATTTAAAAACATAACTGTTATAATTTTCTTCAGAAATTGCATGTATATTGCTTCATAAATTCAACATAACAACGATTATCAACTCCATTTCTTTATACCCATAACTCAATATATTCTCACAAGAAGCCCATGATGATTTCCTCTTTTAACTTGAGTGAAAATAAAGTATTTTCAATTTCTTTTAATTTCAATCATTATTGGTGACCAACATCCACATGCTCTACATTGTCAACAACAAACTCCACCACACCAGCCATTTTCTTATCTTAGCATCAACAAAACTCATGAGACTATCAACTCCTGAATCGAGGGTTGACTTAGCTCTCCTCAACTTGATTTCTACTTGTTCCTTTGAAATCAATTTCTAATTTTTCATGAGGGAAGTGCCCTCCAAATATTTAACACCATCAATTACCTTTAAAAATAATGAAGTTTTCCTTTCCCAAGTATATCATAAGTAGCAATCAGTTGTTGCAATATGTCAATCCTATTGTCCCAATCTGTTGGAACACACACTTATACTGAGAAGGATCCTATATATCACATATGAATCACACACACACACACACACACATATATATATTGATGGTTGTGTTAGATATCCCTTTAGAAGGTTCATGCCACCACCTTAAAATTCCAAAAACACATCAACTTCAAGAATCTTAAGGACTTTGTGTGGCTTTAGGAGATGCAATAGTCTCCTAAAACATGGTGGGAGTAAGAGGCTTTAATGTTCTTCCTTATTCCTTCATTTGTATCATTATGTGTTTGGCATCAAACCTCTTAGCACACCACCACACCAATTCTCTAAAACCACAAGCCTTTGACATGCAACCCACTTTAGCAATCCTTGTAGTCCAAGATTTACTTCTCCTTCTTGTTAAGCAACAAATTTCAAAAAAGAGCATGAAAATAGCAAAATTAGACCAAAAAGAGTACTCCATGCCTTTAATGAAGAAAATAGATGAATAATAAGTCTCTTCGAGGGGGAAACCTCTTTATACAACATACTAAGTACACAAGACAAGACAAGATAAGATGATTCAAATGAAAAATGTATTCTTCCTATTTATAGGAGACAAAGGTACAATTACAACTAATAGGCCTAAGCCGACAAAGAAATATAATAATACTAATAACAATTACCACTAATAGACACGATCTGACATCAATAATATGTCATGAGCCACAATATAGGGGGTATTGTGCCAACATTTAGGGATTAACATGCCCCTCCCCTTTAGACAAGTGTTGTCCTCAAGGCTTGATTAGTTGTGGATGCTTCTGTATAAAGCACTCATCTTCCCATGTCGAATCTTCAACTATTAAATTCTTCCACTTGATGAGGTGCTCAGTAATAGCACGATTTCATAGTTGTTTGGTCCTTGTTTCAGTGATTTTTTCACGTTCCAATATGACTTTTCCTTCTTCATCAAGCTTCGGCAATATAGTTTGAATTGGGATCTTGTCTCCTATTACCTTCTTTAAGCAAGAAACATGGAAAACTGGGTGTACCTTTGAAGATGAAGGGAGCTCCAATTTGTAAGACATACTGCCAATCTTTTGCAACACTTTACAAGGACCATAGTATTTGGGTGCTAATTTATTGTATTTATTTAGTTGCTTGAGAGACATCTGTTTGGAAGGTTGTAGCCTTAGAAATACCCAATCCCCTTCTTCAAAACTTTGTTCACTACGATGTTGATCTGCTTGTTGTTTCATCCTGTTTTTTGACATAGCAAGGTTGTCCTTTAGTAACGGGAGAACTTCCTTTTGGTGGGTTAGGTGATCTTCCATAGCGTCAACTTTAGATTTTCCTCTTAAGGGAGATGTGATAGATGGGGGATGGTACCAATAAAGTGCCATAAATGGAAAAAAATTTTGATGACGTATGGAAGGAAGTATAGTACCACCATTCTACCAAAGATAACCATTTCACCCATAGTGTTTGTTTATCAGATGCAAAGTAGCAAAGGTAGCCTTCTAAACATTTGTTCACTATCTCAGTTTGCCCATCAATTTGAGGATGAGAAGAACTATGAGTCAACTAGGTGTAAGTTTTAAACCTGTGTAGAGAAGCAAATCATACAGATTCTTTTAAGCAAAACAGAGATTTCACCACAACATTCACACATAATACATAGAGATTTACTCTGGAAACCCTTAATCGAAAAAACCACCAAAACTTAAAGTTGTACGTCTTATTTTCTAATTCTCATTATGAATCACTCACAATACAATATAGGTATTCCGCAGCATCCAATATCCTAATCCATTAACCTGGATTAGAAAATAGACCCCAATCCCTTAACCAGAATTAAATTACATATTTTTATAAAATTCCCCAAATATAGCCAAAAACAACCCAAAAAATTTGGTGCTCGCTATGCTCGTGGACAAAAACGGCCTACCAACCGTTTTCATATCGGAAACGACCTATTGGCCATTTCCGTGAAGGTGCTGGAGGGATCATTAAACATGTTGTTGACAGGTGCAGCCCCCCTATACATATGCAAAGAATATAACACATACCCAACACTGTGTACCCAAACAAGAAAATAATTCAGTCCAAAATTTTCCAGTAAAGATTGGATCTCTATCACTTACAATAATCTTTGGGTTCCCAATTAAGTTTTGAACTGATTCCATGAAGGTTGCAACAACTGTATTTGTATTAAAAGGGTGAGAGAGTGCAAAAAACTTAAAAAGTGTGCATACTTTGTGAGCCTATCAACAACCACCATAATAACATTCTTCCCTTCTGGCTTGGATAGACCTGTGATAAAATCCATTGAGACTTCCTCCCAGCATTGGCAAGGTATTTCTAATGGTTGTAAAAGACCCGGTGTCTTAAATGTTTCAACCTTATTTTGTTGGCAAACCAAACATTTTGCCACAAACTTTTGAACATCAGATTTAAGACCTTCCCAAAAGAATTCCTTCTTGACCATGTGGCACGTTTTTAGGAATCCTGAGTGCCCACCTATAAGAGAGGTGTGTAATTCCAAAAGGATCTTTAGCTTGAGTTGGGAGTTTTTACATATATATAAGTGATCCTTATACCATAGCGAATCATTCTTCCTCACAAAAGTATCTGATACATTGGGATCCTTTGAAGAAGAAGAAGTTGTAGGTTAAGTAGTGCAGAGATGGGTTTTACATAAGGACTGTGAAGGTTGGAAGCTTCAACAACAAAATGCCTCGGAAGAAGAGGCATTAGAAGAATCCTATGATGGAATGGGGAAATGGTGGCTAAGTTGGATGTTTTGAAGGCAAACCAAAAGAAGCAATTAAGAGATCTAGTCAACGAAGAAACCCTAAGTCATGGTGAATTTTTGAAGGCTTTGATGGAGAAGAATGGACCTTTGAGTAAAGATGAGCTACTAGTAGCATGGGGTCAAATAGTGAAAACATTGGAAGCTTTGTGGTAGGTTTGGACACCTTGCCTAGTTAAAAAAGTAGAATTACACAATGGAATGGAAGTGAGAGGAAATAAGGGTCTCACAATAGATGAAGAAGATAATGAGGATAAGGAGTAGGATTGGAATGAAGAATATGATTGTGTTAGTGAGGACGAGATTATGGAGTGTGCACCTGAGTTATTGGAGGATGCTCCTTGGGGAACAAGAGTTTTATTTAGTTATTTATTAAAGGATGAGTGTGTATGCAAAGTAGTGAACAACAAGCTCAATATTGCAAGTAAAGAAGAGGAAATTATTAAGATGGTAGCATTAAAGGTTAAAGAAGAATAAGCAAGTACAATTGTGCTAATGTTTCTAGGAGAAGAAAATCTAGAATAATTGATTATGTGGATATTAAAAATGAAGGAATGAAGGAATGCTTCATACAAGAGAGGATTAAAAACCCATTGAGGGTTAAGCTTGCTTATTCAAAATTGAAAGGAAAGGTAGTAGTGTGTTGGAGGGGTCTCCTGGAAAGGAGATGGGAAAAGGGGAAAAAATAGAGAGATGGGAATCTATGCATACAAAGTTGTTGGATTAGATAATAGACCCTTGAATGAGATTAGAATGTTGAGAGAGATTCCAGCTTCAAGATAATAGAGTGAATAAAGAGAAGTTTAAAAGGTCAAAGAGAAGCTATGGATGAAGAGTCATCATGGAAAACACTATGTCCCTTGATCTATTTTGATGATATCAAGGAGTCTTATGCAAAATTGGAAGAAGACGATGATGATGATGTGGAAACAATCAATTGTGAACATGAAGAAAGAGGTTATTGGGAGAACTTACCCATGAGGGCACTACATTTGATTAACAAGTTGGATGTTTGTGCATGTGTAGGTATATTCATAGAAAGAAGTAGCCATGATGATGATGCAAGTGAAGAAAAAGATATCAGTGTTGTTGCAAAAATTGAGGCTAAATTTGAAGAAGACTATGAAGAAAGGGACAACACATTTGTTGTTGTAGTTAAAGTAGAAAAACATGAATTTGAAGGAGACCTTGGGAAAGAAATGGCAAACCTATGAGGAGGTTGTAGAAAACGAAATGGAAAAAAAAAATCAAGGAATAAGATGAGCAACTGGAAGAAGTCTAAATGGAATTAAAAAATGACAACGAAGATATTTTAGAACAAGAGATGGTTGAAATCAACAAAGCCTAGATTAAGTTCATAGAAGAATTGATGAATGGAAAATACAACCAACCTATGGTAGCAAGAAAAGAGGATGATGGACTTATTATTGCTACAATTGAAGATGAAGTCTATAGTAGGATTGAAAGTCGTAGATAAGGTTGAAAAGGATGAAAAGGAAATATTCTTGAAGGTTATAGAAGTTGAAGGAAAACAAGAAGAGGTTATCATAGTAAGTGTTTATAAAAATGAATTCTCCTATATCTTGGAGAAGTATACGCATGAATTTGAGAAGGGAATCGATAAAGATGATGAACACGAAGATATGGAAAATTCCTTAGTATCAATGGAATAGGATGGCGAGGCTGCCATAGTTGCAATAGAAGGAAAATATGAAGAGAAGGCAACTTTGAGAGTTGTAAGTGTAGTAGTCCAAGCTACAAGAGAAGAGAGAGGAGAACATGAAGGAAACTTTTGTTTTATTTGATCACTTAATTGTTAAATATGATTGTGTAGGGATTGGCAATAGTATTGAAGCTATAGGAGTTGAGAAAGAAGAGCACTTTGATGAAGTGCCAAAACTGTTGAGCCACAAAAGAAAAAAGGAAAGAATTGAAGATGAAGGTAAATTAAATTTGAAGCAACAAAAGTGTAGAAAATCGAGGAAGAATTGTGTTGATGTAGATCTCGTTGAAAAGGGTAAGGGTGTGATGTTAAATGCATACCACAAGATAAGGTTAACGATGTGGAAGTTGACTATGATAACAATGAAAGTGATAATGAGGGTGATGGAGGAGATGAAAATAGCAATGACGTTGAAGGTGTTGATAACAACATTGAAGCAACAAGAGATGAAGATGTTGATGAAAGGAATCATGAAGAAATTCCAAGGCTTACAAAGTATCAACAACATAAGAAAAATAAAAGGAGATGATAATGATAATAATGAGGAGAATGAACATAAATAAGACTTTGTTATTGCCTTTGAGCAAGGAAGCTTTGGAGGAGAACCTATTGCAGATATTTTTGCACCTTGGAGTGTTGAAGGAAGAAGATAATATGAGAAATTGATGAGGTTGTAGAAAACCATTGGTCATATCAATGCGAGTGAGGAGGATGACAAGGAAAAAAATCGGGAATTTTTTGTGCCCACACAGTGACAACATGAAACAATGCATGCTGAGTTAGTGGTTCGTGAAGAAAAGGGAATTGCATTATTAAAAGACATTGTGTTTATAAGTATGAGTTGAAATAACAAAGCCAATAAATCATTGGACACTACATGGGTAAGCATAACATCCCCAAGAAAAGAATGAGGATGATTGCAAGGGTAAAGATGAAGTAACAAAATTATCTTATTGATCAAATTGAGGGTCACGACATATATCTATTGTTAGAAAATGCACATAATGATGACATTTTGTTATCATAGCATGTTTCTTGGATTTTGTAAACCCATACAAGGAATTGTTCCCTTCTCTTGTAGGATTTTGTAGCCTACACGAGGTTCCACTCCCTATCTTTGTTTGGAAATCAAGGATAAATTCCCTCATCTAGAACACATTTTGCAACAAGATTCAAGCTACATCGACCTAGTTCCCACCTTGAAATTTCAAGTATCATTGTTGTTCTTATTATATAGCAAATGACCCTGCCATCTCTACATTCTTAGCTTCACTTTTTTATATTTGTCTTCCACTCCAAGGCCAACACAATGCTTCCATGTCGTGAACTATCTCTTGAGGATTCAAAAACTCCTTGTTCCAATTTTGCACAAGATCTTGTAAGTGCTCTAGACAATTGTCATATCACATCTTATATCATTCTCTTCCATCCTTACTCTAGATGCTTACATCACTCTTCCAAAGTATGGTGCACAAATGGATGGAGAGATCTCGAATTCTTAGATACAAAGTCATTTTTCATACTTCAAAACCAAACATGACATAACAAAGACCACCAAACTCCAATTTGTTGAGTATCAGCCTGAACATGTAGTTCGGGTGTGGTGGCAAAGCCAAAATAGAATTTGTTGATCTTTATGTTGAGAATTATGATCATGGATTAGGCACTTCCACAACAAACTAGATCAATACATGTGAGTCATTTTGTCAAGCACTGAAAGAATGCTTCTATCCATCAAGGTAGCTACAGAACCTTATGCATTGTTGGTTGCTTTTCCATCAACTTCCTAGTTATCTAGTTCAATAATACATTGATCCATTCACCAAGATTTGCATCCATCTATGTACTCATGAGTCTAAAGATGTACTAATATTAAATTTTAATTCTAGTTTACTTCTTATTCTTAACAAAGTTGATTTTCTTAAGAACCCAACCCTAGATCACACTTTCTTAAGAGCCCTCACTATTGAACACAAATTTGAGCAAAGGCCTCACCACTCTATTCCTCATTCTTATGTTCCATGCCCTAACCCCCCCCTCCTTCCTAAAGCTAGGATGCATGCCCCTATTTCTCATTCTTCCCCGTGTTTAGGATGATGGTGCACATTTTGCAACACTGCTTCCCATGCTATTTTTGAGTGTTTCTTTCTCCAACACCAAAATCTTACAAAAACCTTAGGTACCAAAAATCCCCCCATGGAATCCTAATACAACCACCCCCACTACCGTGACATTGAGTGTTGAAGTTATTCCTTATTTTGATCCCATGATTCCAGATCTCAATCTCCTTATCATGACAAATGATTCAACCACCCACCACGTTGACCTCTTATTTACCCACAACTGTTTAAATCAAAGATCATATTGCTTCCATGATCATAGATAATGGTAGCTAGAAAAATACAGTCTCATGGGACTTTGTTACTCGTCTTCAACTACCCACCATTGAGCATCCCTCACCTTATCAACTGGGTTAGGTACAAGAAGATGAGCCCCATCTCTACATAACTAAATGATGTACCATCACATTTTCCATTGGTTCCTTCCATGGCATGGTATATTGGGATGTTTCCCCCCTTTTGATTGCTCAAATAATCTCTTGAATATTCCCTATTAAAATCATTTTTGTGCCAGTTATGATACGTCTTGCAATACTTATAGTTAGTCAATGATGAAAAAAATTACGAACTCAAATCTTTCACCATAACCCCATTTGTTGTGCATCAAGTCATCCTCCACAAGTGTCTTTAATATATAAATCCCATTTCCTGCTTCTCTCAACTAGTGCAACCATTGCATCAGCTATCTATTCATGTCATTTTTCACTAGGACAAAGACACTGAGGTAAGCTTTAAACTTTTTAAATCTGCTTTATGTTTTGACCCAATGTTGTGTATTCCAAATTTGTAGCAACTTTTTCAAATAGAAACATATGCCTCCCATATGCCATTAGAGAAATTCTTAAACAAGGAGGCCACCTTGTGGCTTACCATTCTAAGATATTGAATGAAGCCAAATTGTGGTACAATACAACAAAGAATTTTATGCCTGGGTGTAGACATTAAAGTCGTGGCATCATTATATTATAGCAAAGAAACCTTCTTGCACATAAATCATCATCCCTTATTTTTTCTCAACTTTGAGCCCAACAACATCTCAAATGGTCGGTGTCTTATATATGGCAGTTTCATATCGTGATCAAGTATAAAAAGGGAGTTCAAATAGAGTTGCTAATTGATCCACTCAGCAGTTGGCATTATTGTCGGATGCTAACATCAACTACGACAAGTCTTTGACTTCGACACGACTTCAACAACATCAACAACTTCGACAACATCAGCAACTTTGACAAGTTCGACAACCTCAACAGTTCCGCGACGTCGACTTGCGGCTTGTGACTATCGCATTACGACAGATTGTCTCTTCGTCTTCCAATCGTTGTAATGGTTGAACTTCCGAAACTGTTTCTAACTTCTCTTGTAACTGAACGTAACGTGCAGGCACCCAAGCATCTCAACATTCTATATAAGCATGTATAATATTGTAACATAGATCAATGAATCGATCAGGGAATCAACCGTCGAGTAATAGAGAATATCAGTTCGCATTATTGCATATTGTCTGTGTGTATTTGTGTTTATCTGTGTAGTGTATTCCTGCTTTGCTCCTTTTATTCCTAAATCTTCTGCCATAACAAAGCTGACTCATTCAGTCGAACTGTTTTCCCCCTCGTGCACCTGGGCGCGTGCGGATCATTGGTATCAGAGCATTCAAGAACTAAGGAAGGATATCATTCAGATTCCAATCGAGTCCGCAGATGTGTGGAAAACTGCTTTCAAGACCAAGGAAGGATTGTTTGAATGGTTGGTCATGCCTTTCGGCTTAACCAATACACTTGTGACCTTCATGCGATACATGGATAACACTCTTCGACCTTTCATCGGCAAGTGTGTCATTGTCTATCTCGACGACATATTGATTTTCAGTCGATCATGGGAAGAACATGTCGGACATCTTCAACAAGTTCTTGACACTCTCCAACACCATCGACTCCAGTTGAACATGGACAAGTGCACTTTTGCGATGACCAGCATTAAATATTTGGGGTATGTAATTGATTCTGCAGGCATTCACGTCGATCCAGAAAAGATACAAATCCTCAAAGATTGGCCCATTACTCAAAGCATTCAAGAAATAAGAAGTTTTCTTGGTTTGGCGAATTTCTATCGATGATTCATACTCGGCTTTAGCCACATAGGCTGGCCCTTGAATCAGTTGACTAAGGGAGATGGGAAAACTGTCTTCAAATGGACATCGACACAGCAAGAAGCTTTTGAACAACTCAAGCACAAGCTCTGCACTGCACCAGTACTTGTGTTACCTGATTTGCATCATCCCTTTGAGATTGAGATGGACGCATCAAACTATGCCTTAGGCGCAGTGATCACTTAGTCTGGTCACCCAGTCGCTTTTCTTTCCGAAACTTTTAATGACACAGCTAAAAGATATTCGACGTATGAAAAAGAACTGTATGCCATTGTGCAAGCTCTCAAGCAATGGAGGCATTACATCCTTGGCAAGGAAACGGTCATCCTCATTGACCATAAGTCTCTATAGTTCGCTCTAACCTAGTCGAAACTACAAACAACCAGACAACTCAAGTGGATTAATTACCTACAACAATTCTAGTTGGTGATCAAGTATCGGAAAGGTAAAGCTAATGCTGTCGCCGATTGTCTAAGTCGACCACCCATTACTCTCATTTTCACAGTGATGAGTATGCAGGGATACGACACGACCACTTGGCCTCAAATGTATCGGGATGACAACGACTTCTCAACAGTCTATCGACAACTACAGACTGATAAGTCATCGACCTCCGACTATTTCCTGAAAGACACCTTGCTATACAAGCTTGGACAACTTTGTGTACCGATCGGTGAGCATCGACAGCAGCTCATTTGGGACGCGCACTACAACAATGCTATTGGTAAGAGGATTATACAACCTATAAGACTTACTTTGCTCACTATATCTAACAAAAATGTATGATTCACTTTTTGGATCTAACTTTTGTCTCTTTTGATTGGTGACATGAACATATGCTAAACAACCAAAAACTTTGAAATGATTAACATCAAGCTTTTTCTCATACCAGGCTTCATAAGGAGTCATCATGTCAAGGGCACTATTGAGACTTTGATTGAGAATGTACACTGTTGTAACAACTGCATTACCCCAAAAAGAATTGCTTAGTTCCTTGGTCTGTAACATACTCCTTGCCATTTCCACCACTATACGGTTCTTGCTTTCAGTGTAACGTACCCTCGTTACTCACATAGACAAATCTACAATGTATAAAACTATAAAAATTAAATTTAACATTATGCAGCCAATTGACAGCTTCATATATACATTAGTTGGTCCATACACATAAACAATACACCGGCAACCAGAAGCTTTCCTTCTGTGCTTGGAAATAAACATATCAGAGTTTAATTCTATCTTTTCCTAATCCTTGGTGAAAACTAACAATTCCATGGTAGGGTAAATGATAATTTATAAGACAATTATTTCAACACAGAAATACCATTCCAGGCATTCAACATGAAATACAACTCTAATGCAAATAATATATCATATTGTAATTTTTCAGGAATATGAATCCAGGCATTCCACAGGAAAATACGATTTCAGTCATCCAACAGGAAATATTCCATTGCAATAACATAACGAATTAATACAGCAGATAGCTTATGCATTTAAAAGAAAACTAATTCATGAATACAACCTTCTAATAGGCTTAATACAGCATATTCATGGCTTACACTAAATTATACATTCATTCCACAGATTGAACACATCAAGCATAATTAAACACATAATTCATACATGGATATTTATTTGAAAGTCACATGAATGTGGCAACTGACTGCATGTGAGCCATGCTCCACCCAACCTTAGAGCTTGTCCAGCCTGTACTATTTCAGCTCCCAAGCTCACCCTCGAGCCGAGATCCAGAAATTAACCAAAGGTTTCTCACCAATTTCTCCCCAACTCACTCTCAGAGTCTCACGTGGAAAATAACAAGGCTAAAGATATTTTTAGGGTTCAACAAACAACAATTGGTTAACTAATTCCTTGTCAATTCCATAGTTGACCCACCTGAGTTCCTTCCAAAACGTACAGCGACACATTTCACTGCAAACATTGGGAATCCCTCTGAGTCCCATGCTTCATTGCCAATTCACTGGTTAATTCAACCAAGGAATTCATGGATAGAATAGGTTAACTCGGTAATTCAGGTTCAGTCTCTGCATTTCAGGTTCGGGTTCCTCCCAGGAAATCTCTTTCTAGTTTTTTCTTCACTCGCAAACACTTCTCTTGCACTCAACAGACACCTCCCCGTGCTCTGTGTGCATTCTCCAGGCCCATTGCACAGGCTCTTTGCATGCATTTCCCCATCGTGGACTCTGTTGGACTCCAGTCCCAGGCTGTGGGTAGCATCAGGCTGCCCCACGTCCGCCCGGACGATCGAGGCATCCTCGCGTCCCCTCTGGGTTCCCATGTGACTGTCCCAGAGGCACACGTTGCCACCCCATCCTTAAGCACAATTAGTCAATTAATCAATAGATTAATTAATAATTAATGATGCTTAATTAATAATTAATCCCCCCCCACTAAGGATAAGGCTAGGGACATGGGTTTTGGGTTTATCATAAGGTTTTAGAACAAAGGTTTAGGGAACAAGATACCTAAGTCACCTTATCCCCTCACAACCCCTTGGTTAATATCTAGATCCCCTCTTCAGCGTATCACTCCATATGCAGCCAGCTGGTATTTTATTAAAATATGATATCTCGCTATGTACATATTTCATAGCAAATTGTTCAAAATACAATATTAGCTCTAACCTGGGCCAAGGGGTGTTACATTCAGCTATCCCATTTTTTTGAGGTGTGTAAGAAATGGTAAGTTGTCTTTTAATGCCATTCATATCACAAAAATTCTGAAAATATCTTGAAGAAAATTCTCCTCCATGATCAGTCGTTAAACACTATTTTGTAACCACTTTCATTTTTCCCAAGTGCTTTAAACCTCTTGAATGTATTAGAGGATTCACCCTTGGTATTCAAAAAATAAGCCCAACACTTTCATGAGTTATAATCAATAAAAGTAATGAAATATGATGGCTTACCCAAACTCTTTGTCTGCATATGACCACAAATATTTGAATGAATTAGCTAAAGTGGGTAATGAGCCTTCCATGATTTCTTGTGGAAAATTTTCTCTCTTGGGTAATGAGCTTTCCATGATTTCCTGTGGAAAATTTTCTCTCTTGCATGTTTGCCTTTAGCACATACTTCACAAACCTCCTTGTCCTCTTCAATCTTAGTCAAACCATAAACTAATTCTTTTGATGTTAGAAGCTTCAACCTATGAAAATTCAAATGTCCATACCTGAGATGACACAACCAACTTCTGTCCTCATATGCCATATTAGCAAGATTGATGCCATGTTCTCCAAATTTCAATGGGAACATCCGATCTTTGACATATGCACAACTATAACAACCCTATTGCCTTGATTCTTATCATAAATTGTGCATTGTTGATTTTCAAACACTACTTTGCTTAATTCCTTTCACACTGCTCAGTTTGCCATAAGATAAAAATAAATTATTTGGAGAAGATTCATCACCCTCTTGAGCATAATTAACACTCTTGTTGTTATTACTTGTTTTTAATCTGCAATCCCTTTCAAAATGACCATACTTGTTCAAATGATAACACTGGATATTTCTCTTATCAAATCTGCCTCTTCCTTTTCTTTTGAAACCACTTCTTCTACCTCTATTTCCTCTTGAAAAATTCTGATTTTGACCTCTACCTTGGGCTTGGTTTCTGTTGGAGCTAGAATTGGCATCTTCATTCTTTGTAATTTTTTATTTTGAGGAAAACAATTTTTCATCACTTTCTGCAAATGAATCTCTTAATCTGTCTTCATGAAACATAAGAGAGCCAACTAGGTGATCAAAGTGAAGGGTAGTCAAATCTTTGCTTTCTTCAATAATTATAGCAACATGGTTCGATCTTGGTGTTAGAAACCTCAACACCTTTTTAATGACAGCTTCTTTATTCATAGTTTCGCCTAGAACAACCATTTTATTGACCACTTCATTTACTCTTAAAGTCTTACACAGTACTCACTCACTTTCTTAGCTTCTTGCATCTACAAATTCTCAAATTCTATCTTCAATGTCTGTAACTTGATCACTACATCGGTAAGCTTCTTGTAGAGTCTTCCAGGCATCCTCGGCTATCTTTGCTCCTGCAATTCTTGAAAATAGGCTCTTATCTAGAGCTATTTGAATATGAAATAAAGATTGAGCATTGTTCTTTTTAGCTTCTCTCTTAGTTGTTCTATCATTGACTGTAAGGGTGTTCCAATCAGTTGGCTCTTCATCACCTGTTTCTACAATCTCCCACAAATCTTTTCCTGTCCAAAAGGTCACCATCTTGATGCACCAATTCTGAAATGGGGAGGGAGTTAAAACTAGACATGATGAATTTAACCTCAAACAAAAACCCCTACTTTGATACCAAATGAAGATTCTGAGAGCCAAACTTACTTACAGCAGAAACAAATCGACATAATTTTTTTTGAAGTTCAACACAGTAAAAATATTTTTATTATTTTGAAGACAAACAGGTTACAGAACAACATACTAATTACTTTATTACATAACATAGAGAGAGCTAATAAAAGTATTATTATTTACATGCTAATAATAACGATAGCTGAAGATTCATGATATTTTTTACATTCTTAACATGCAATAAAGATCGCTCGGAACACATGCAAAATGAACGTTAAAGAAAATAGAAACTATCCAGGGTAATGAAGACATGCAGAACTGCACAGCATCAATTACCAATGATGGTAACTGTCAACCGGTCCGTCGGTTGTCTGTGGACTCCCACTTTGGGATCAGTGATTGCTCTTTTAAGTCGACTCGGGGCCAGACAACCGGTGCCTGCGTTCAAGGTATCGTGCACTTCGCTTCTTCTGCTGCCATTACCAAGTCCATCTTATTTCATATCAGGAAGTCCATCCGTCACAGGGGGTGGCGAGCTTTCATCGGTTACTATTGCCATTTGTATAAGGAAGGTCTTATCCTGTGACGGTTATCGCTTTGGACTCTGAATCCAACAATTTATACTTGCTCCCACCCAGTGTAAAGTTCTTATGCCTCTTCGATTCCCTCTCTAAAATTTCTACGTATATATTTTACTTGATCCGTCGCTCAATCTGACAACCAAAAAAATGGAACCTATTAAATATTACAGATTGAAACAAATACATTCGATAACGTGTGAAATATCAGGTGTAGGTGTAAAAGCACCGCTCGTTACCTCAGCCTTGGGCAAAGATTGACCGTTTGAATCTTTTGCATGTGTTTTTTTCAATATCTCATAGCATTGAGGAGATTTAGGCACAGTGGAAGTGAGCTTCAACTCATACCCCTTACCCCCTACAGCCTTACACCTCTCCTTTGCTCTAATACTGCTATAGAAAGACAGGGGAATGTTGCACACAGTAGCAGCAACATTTACCAGTCACTGAAATGCTAAATTGTCACCTACAGGATGAGTAACAGCAAACAACATCCTGCAGGAAATGAGTGACAGCGGTCACTTGATCACAAAATTTTGACTCCCCTGCATTCAGTAATTCAGATTGATACTCTGTCACAACAGTTAGATTGATTTAGCATCTTCAGACTTAAAATACACACTCAGAAATTTAATATGCTACAACAAAAAATCATAAACTTAAACATTCAACGATGAGTTTACAAACTCATAAAAATAGAGAGTAACAGAGTAGCAAAACTTTGTTTCATATTCAACTCAGAATTCATATTCCTCACCATGCTACCAAATCAGAATTACATAAGTATATATGCACTATGAGATCAGTCGGTCTCATTAATTAGATTGACCTTTCACTATGTCTAAACCAAAAATTGACTCTTCAAAATATAATAGATACTTTGCCCTTTAAATACTTTGATGAGATTCAACAGGAACGATGAACACCCCTGTATCAATCTGATGAAATGTGCTGCCCCTTTTAACATTTGATGAGCTGGAACAGGTCAGTGGATGCCTCTTCAAGCAATAATGTAATACTATGCCCCTATAATCATTCGATGAGCTGAGACAAAGCCCATAAATGTCTCTTTGGAATTTGATGACCGATTCGGTGTGGCGGTGGTTAATTCTTCAAGATTCTGGCGACCACTCAACAGGGTGGTGGAATAATTATCTAACATTCTCTCTCTTAATTATTTCACCCAAAAACACATCAAACACCAACAGCTACAGTTTTATAAACATAACAAAACAACATTCCAACTATAATGCTTTTACTTCTGCAACAAGGTAATCAACTTTCTCCATTTCTGTTTCTGCAACAAGATTAACATCTTTTTCATCATATCTTGGCTTTTCAAGCCATTGTTCCAAGAATTTTAACTCTTCATCAAACATCATTCTCTACTTCAGCTGCTCTGTCTGCAACAAAACATACAATATCTTGAGTGCTGTCATCATGCAACTCTTTTTCTGTCATTGCTTCTGCAATCATCAAATCATCAACCTTTTTATTTTTAACATCATTATAGATTCCTTCTGCCTGTAGTTTATGTTTATCTATTTCAATCGCTGCAACTTCTGTGCATTTTTTAACAATCTTATCAAATTCTTCAACAAAATTGAAATCATCAATTTTTTCAAAAAACTCACAAACCCATATGTTACACACGGGTTCAAGCACTTCAACACAGTGCACTTTATCTTTCTCAGCTTCTGATGTTGGTTCAAATATTGTTGCTATGGCATCTTTCACTCAATCATCATGCTCATCATTAACCCTTACTTCTCCATGGGCAGTATCACCAATATTGACTGCTTCATTGGCAACTTCTTCATAATTGTCATCAACAATAGACATTACAGGAGTATTCAAAGAACAAACTGCTATACTGGCAGTTACATCACCTTCTATATTTGGCTTACAAGCCAAGACTTCATCATTTTCTTCCTTGTACCTGCACAATCACTGACAAATAAATTATTAGAAAAAAATCTTATTCTCTTTTTTGTCCTTATCTGCACTATTCAATATCGTTGCAGATTCTTCTTCAAAAATATCACTAGCACTTTTTCCATCATCAAATACACCATTTTCATTAATGTATTTTTTACAAGCAGCTTTGTCATCACTACTTTCTTCCTCATGTGCAGCAAGTAGATGAGTGCAACATTCTTTATTTTCTGCAACATGACTATTGTAGTTTATTTCAAGCCCATCTTGGTCTTCGACTTCTTCAACACCTTTAGGGTAGTCTTCTAGCTTCATTGTACCTACATGTCCACAAACATCAAATTCAATGCATGATTTAAATGCCTTCATGGGCATGTCCTTGGAGGACTCTTCTTGCACAAATTCTTCTTTGTTGTCCTCGCTCTTGAGGAATTTATCATCTTTATCAGCATTTTGTATGTTAACCATTCCATTATATTCACAATTCACTTCAGTGGCATTTAATTCAAAGCTACATTTACAACTTTATCAATAGCAATTTCAACTTCTTCAAATTCTGCTACTATACGAGATACAACAGCCTCATCTTCTTCTTTAGCTTCAGCATCATTTTCATCCACTGGTATATCAACACAACAGTGCGATTCATCAATAATTTGACTATTTTCTGCTGCTTCTGCAAGTTTGTATGTTAAAATGTAAACAGGCTGTGACTCAGCCATATATCTCTCCCTTAGATCAAACTTTCTCTTCAAACTTTTCCAGGCTTCTCTAGCTATATTTGCTTTAGCAATTACATGAAAAATATTATCATCCACAGCTTGCTGGATGTAGTACAAAGTAAATGGATCTTTTGCCCCCATCCTAGGGTTTCTTAACTCCATCCTTAACAAAATCCCATAAACCTCTAGAATGCAAGAAATTTTTCATTTTAACTGTCCAAAATTCATAATTCACAAGTTATAGCTGAGAAATATGATGGTTGATAATAGAGGCTGTTCCATGCACTCTCTACCTTCTCTTGAACTTCATCTGCTTAAGTAGTTTCCTTGGTGGCTTCACCTAATATCTTTGCTACTGCAAAACCAACTCCTTTTGCATTTACAACATTCTTATTCTTCCATTTGAGCCTTCTACTTTTCCCCATGTCTCTGTCTTAATTTACCAAACTGTGTCTTTAAATAAATACTTGCAGAAATAGAGCAGGCTTTAAACACTTAAGCTAGGCTATGGCTCTTTCACATCGCTGCTTTACTCTAGCGGCTCTTCGTAACAACACAAGAAATTCTCTAACATAGATTGCTTCTAACTACGGCTATAGGCACTTATAACCAAAGTCAACAATAGGATCCCAACGACAATTGTTTTCTCAGTCTGCATCACAAATTATACCAAAAGTCTCTTAAAAAAAATGGATGACAAAACACACCTGATTTATGCTTCGGCCACTAAATGGTGACTCAACTTTTATTTGAGGGAGTACAGGAGCTTTCACCAACACGTAGTTCAAATTGCAAACTGAACTTACTGTTGCTCTTTCTTCATAGCAAAGGAACGCTGGAGTAAAACTCAACAGCGAGATCTCCAAACAAAATGCAAAGGGCTCAACATACAATCACACGACTCAGTCATATGATGAAAAGAGCACAGAACCAACGGACAGGAAAATCAGAAACACTCAAGCTTGCTTGGATACCAATTGAGGAGATTTAGGCACAGCGGAAGTGAGCTTCAGCTCATACACAAACACACATATAAACAGAGCTACAACTCTAACGCACTTCACAAGCAAGCTGATACTTCAGAAGACATATCCCCTACAGCCTTACGTCTCCCCTTTGCTCTAATACTGCTATAGAAAGACGGGAATGTTGTACACAGTAGCAGCAACATTTACCAGTGACTGAAATACTAAATTGTCACCTACAGGATGAGTAACAACAAACAACATCTTACAGGAAATGAGTAATAGCAGTCCACTTAATCACAAATTATTTGACTCTCCTGCATTCAGTAATTCAGATTGATACTCTGTTACAATAGTTAATTGATTTAACATCTTCGGAGTTAAAATACGCACTCAGAAATTTAATATGCTACAGCAACAAATCATAAACTTAAACACTCAACAAAGCAACAAAATTAAACAGCTAAAACTCTGTTTCATATTCAATTCAGAATTCGTATTCCTCACCATGCTACCAAATCAGAATTACATAGGTAATATACACACCATGAGATCAGTCGGTCTAATTAATTAGATTAGATTGACCTTTTACTATGTCTAAACCAGAGATTGACTCTTCAAAATATAATAGATACTCTTCCCTTTCAATACTTTGATGAGCTGCAACATCAACGATGAACACCCCTTTATCAATCTGATGAAATGCGCTGCCCCTTTTAACATTTGATGAGCTGGAACAGGTCCGTGATGCCTCTTCAAAAAACAATGTAATACTATACCCCTGTAATCATTCGATGAGCTGACCTGAGACAGAGCCCATAAATGTCTCTTCGGAATTTGATGCCCAAGTCGGTGTGGCAGTGGTTAACTCTTCAAGATTCTGGTGGTGGCGGTCACTCAACAGGGCAGTGAAATAATTATCCAACAAGCATCAGTTTCTGCCTCTACCACAGTTTTCTTCCCGGCAAAGGACACGAGGAAAGCCCAAAACAAATTGAGGTTGCTTTGATCTCTTACACTGCTTGAAATATAGCAGAGTAAAACATTATCTGTTCTGCGTCTTTCAACCCATTCGATAACGCATAATGTATATTTATCCATAAAATGGTCATCAAAATAATTGAACCAAATGGATTTTCAATTTCATCATAGGAGAATTACTATATGACCCATCCATTTCATTTCATTAGAGGAGAATATTAACAGCAAACTGAAGTCACAGTCAACACGGTCAAGTCACCTCAAAAGTGGTTGTCAATTTGACTTTAACAATAGACCTGCAAGCATTCCTTGCATAACAATCTTTTTCCCAATCAAACTACTATTTAGCTGCAAGTATTCCCAATAATCTTTTTTCCAATCAAACTATTCTTAATAAAAAAAATTCAATTAAACTAATCTTAATATTATATATATCTATATTATTTTCTTCACTTTTAATACAAAATTTTAGATTCTTTATTTTTTTCCAGTTAAAATGGTTGTTTATCATTATTCATTATCCATATATAAGTTACCAATTATGGATGCATTAGCTAGTTTTTAATGCATCAGCTACTTATCAGTGCATAATTACAGTTATTTTTTATATATTTTTTTTAATTGTTTATTTTGAATTTGAAATAATTATAATAAAATCAATTTACAGACTTGTCTCATCCTTATACAATCTAAGAAAAGCATTATGGTTAATCCATCCTATTCTAAGATATAAACACCTATCAATATAATTAAATAATTATTATAACTAAAAATAATAATATTCTAAAATATAATATCAACAATTATTTTATATATTATTTCTTTTGTAATTGTTAATTTTGAATTTGGAACAACTACCATAAAACCAATTTAGATAGACTTGTCTCATCCTTATGCAATTTAGGAAAAGCATAATCACTAATCCATCATATTCTAAGATTAAACACCTATCAATATAATTAAATAATGGCTTAACATTAATAATTATTATAACTAAAAATAATAATTTAAATTTTTTTCTATTTATTATTTTAAATTTATATTATTTATAAATAAATTTTTTATTATAAATTTAAAAACATTAATCCAATACCATATCATTAATTTGATTTTTTATTAACCTACATTCATTTTAATATTACAATTGTTAACATATTTATCAAATACATTTTAGTGTTACAATTGTTTACATATTTATCAAATACATTTTAGTGTGTTGATTGTAAATAAACCAGCATAGATCCATCTTAAATCTATATGGGATCCAATTTCTTGAGGTGTAATTCTTTTTTTAAATTTAAACTCAAGAAATTTGATCTCTTAATTGATAGATCCTGTTTAAGATTTAAGTTTTTATTTTATGGAATTTTTTTAAATACTTTCCATAATTTTTTTTATGAGTTGACATGATTTTTTTTAATTATTTTATTAGTAACAAACATTACATCACAAACGTTACAACATATTCCCCATACTTACTTTACTTTAAGTTACTTCTTTTTACTTTACTTTAGGTTACTTACTTCTTTTTAATTTACTTTACTTTACTTACTTTTTTTTACATGTAATCACCTTTTAGGTTTTATTAGATGTAACGCCACATTTTTATGTTTTATTAGATGTAATGGTACATGACTTTAGAAGATCTCCCCATATTGGACTGTAATCGGTGCAATGAAATTCAAGCTTAGCAAATCTCTAATTTTTAGTTAAATTAATGATTAATAGTGTGATTTATTGTTTTGAATATATATATGAGAAGACAGCTTTATTTTCTAAATCTAATATTTTAATTTACAATATATTTGAGTATAATTTTAAATCCAAACTTAATCGCAAGTTGATATGTTCAGGAATCAAATTTTGGGAGTTTGCCCATTATCCCAACTGCAGATGAAATATCTTCCTCTTCATCGGAACACTTGCATGTCAACAGAATAGACAAGACTTATAACAATGTTGACGAATACTTATCCACGCACTTTCATTTGATCCGAGAGGATTGCTTTGCCTCACTAAGGCGCGGTATTCAAGACTTTCGCAAGAATCTTGTCCCAGATAATATCAGAAGATACAAGGAAGTAAAGCTTATGTGGATGCAATGTGGGGATCAAGGTCTTGAGCACTGCATCCGTTTCAAAACAGAAAAAAAGAATCCAGTCAATTGGAGCTCATCTAAACAAATGATGTCTGGCGCACTGCTGTGCATTTCCTCAGATGGATTTCGTAACTATATATGGGGAATTGTCAAGGAGAGAGACATCAAAAGCCTAGGAAAAGGAATCGTTGTTTTGCAGCTAATTCCTAGCAATGAAGGTAAGTTTGAGAGCTTAGAGAAACAAAAAACTTATGAAATGATCGAGTCAACTGCAGCCTACTTTGAAGCTTATGTCCATGTTTTGAAATGCCTTCAACGACCAGAAATGAAAAAGCTTCCTTTCTTGGAGCACTTTTTATCATTGCAGCCCCAAGTTATGGAACCGGGTTATCTGAAACAGAGGCAAATGAAAGATGCATATAATTTAGAATGTGCATTTTCGGAGATCCAAAATTGTTTGGGCAATACCACAATCAATATCTTGCAAAACTGGCCTAAGTGGAATTCTTCCTTAGATGAAAGTCAGATGGAAGCCGTGAAGCAGGGCCTGACAAAGAGGCTGGCGATTATTCAGGGCCCTCCTGGAACTGGGAAAACCTACGTCGGCTTAACCATTGCCAGGATCCTTCTTTCTAATATCCAGTGCGGTCCTATTTTAGTCATCTGTTATACCAACCATGCGTTGGATCAGTTCTTGGAATCCATTTATGCAGTAGAAAATAATATTGTTAGACTGGGTGGCAGATCTACAAATGAAATTATGTTGAAGCGAAGCTTGAAAGAGCTGAAACGTGGTGCTACTATTTCTGGGCCACTTCGTTCCAGACATGGAGAACTAATGGGTACAAAAATGCATTTGGAAGAGCAGATCAAAAGCTGCGTATTGCGTTTGAGAGCACGGCGAATCTCCAGGAGGATGCTATCGGGTATAGCTTCACAACAACAAATTGAATCCCTCTATAGCAAGTATTCAATTAATGATCAACCAATAGAAGAAGTATGGCTGGAAGGGCTGGAAGATGAACTAGTGGCTGATAAAGACGGTTGGAAACGTAAAGGGAAGCAAAAAATGTTGTCAAAAATGCCTGTAACAACATATAATACATTCTCTTCACTAGACAAGGCTGATGATCATGGTCAACCTGACGTTATTCCTGCTACTGCTGATAATCATTGTGAACCTATTGTTATTCCCACTACTGATGATGATCATGGTGAACTTAATGTTATTCCCGCTACTGCTGATGATCATGGTGAATCTAATGGTATTCCTCCTCCTGATAATGATGATCATTGTGAATCTAACGGTATTCCTGTTGCCGATGATGAAGTTGTACTAGCAACTCCAGCTAATAATTCTTCTTCAGCAAATATATATCTAGACGAAATCCTCGGTGCCGAGGATTTATGGCTGTTACCCAAAAAATCAAGGCTCAGACTTCATAATTATTGGTTGCAGAAAGCCATAGAAAATGCTGAAGACGAACTGCATCACTTGTCTGAGATATACAAAGATGTCTGTGATGGGTTACTTCAGCTTGATCGTAAGCTCTGCCTCCGAATTTTAGGAGAAGCAAAAGTTGTGGGAATGACAACCACTGGGGCGGCTAAAAATTATGACGTTCTCCAGGCATTGAGGGCAAAAATAGTGGTGATAGAAGAGGCTGCCGAGGTTTTGGAGGCCCATGTATTGCCATGCATTGGTTCCTTCACACAACATCTCATTCTCCTTGGCGATCACATTCAGCTGCGTCCTTCTGTTGCAGAATATGAATTAGCAACCAAATACAAATTGGAGATCTCACTGTTTGAGAGATTGATAAACGGAGGGATCGAGCATGTCACCTTAAGATGCCAAAGAAGAATGAAGCCTTCGATTTCGAGATTAATATCTGATCTCTATCCTTCCTTGCAGGACCATTTTAGCGTCACCAAGTATGAAAACATCAAAGGAATCAAAGATGATGTGTATTTCTTAGATCATAGAGCCACGGAATCCCAGACTAGTGATGCAAACAGCAAAGTTAATGTAAGGGAAGCGCAGTTTGTTGTGGAACTCTGTGTTTATCTTCTCAGACAAGGATACAACAACAGTGACATTACAATTCTGACAATGTATAAGGGCCAGATGAGTGAAATTCAAAGAGACCTGAACGATCGTCTTCGTTACAGGAATAGCCAAATCGAGAACGAGGAGGTAGATTATCCCGCTCCAGCTACTCCCCGAGTTTGTTCTGTGGATAACTATCAAGGAGAAGAATGCAACATTATCATATTATCTCTGGTGAGGAGCAATAAAAAGTTGGGAATTGGAAGGTCAAAAGGAAATATTGGGTTTCTCAAGGTAGCAAACAGGGTCTGTGTGGCACTGTCGAGAGCCAAGACTGGGCTGTACATACTTGGCAATGCGGAGCTTCTAGGCTCTAAAAGTCATCTATGGGAGTCAATAATTCAGAAATTAGATAGTTCGAATTCCATTGGACCGGCATTAACACTGGCCTGCCAAAATCATCCACAAACAGAAACAAAAGTCTCTGTAGCCGAACATTTCAGACAAGTCGAGGATGGAGGGTGCAGCAGACCTTGCGAATATCAGTTAAAATGTGGCCATGCTTGTCCAAGGAGGTGCCATCCATCGGACCATGACTCAATCGTCTGCCCCAAGCCTTGTCCACATAAATTCGAGGCTACATGCGGTCATCAATGCACCAAGATATGCCATTTTCCTACTGATTGTCCTCCTTGCCAGGTGCCCTTGTCGAAGATTCTTCCTGGATGTGGGCACATCCTAACACTTCCTTGCTCCACTGGTGTGGAGGAAGCCATCTGCAATGAACCGTGTCCTGTTCAACTTGATTGTGGTCATCCATGTAAACTAAAATGTGGAAGACCTTGCGGAAAGTGTAAAGTAAACGTTTTCAAAATTTTGAAATGCGGACATCGGGCAAGGTTGCCATGCTTTGAAGACCCTGATAAATTTCCTTGTGATAAGCCCTGTGGTCAACTTCTCAGACCCGGATGTGAGCATGTTTGCAAAGGAACATGCGGGTCATGCAAGCAAGGCACTGCACACATTCCCTGCAAGGAACGATGCTCCAGGGATCTCCCATGTGGTCACCAATGCATGGCCGGTTGCTCCGAGATCTGTCCTCCCTGCAAGTATCCTTGCGAGAAACGTTGCCTGCATAGTCGCTGCGTTCTTATCTGCGGAAGCTTATGCACGCCTTGTATGGAGAAATGTGAATGGAAATGCGAGCATCATACTTGTGCTCTCCTCTGCCATGAAACTTGCACCAGGCCTCGTTGTGAGGAACCCTGCCCAGAAACTCTAAGGTGTGGGCATTTGTGTATAGGTCTATGCGGGGAGCCCTGCCCCAGAGTTTGCAGGATTTGCCATCCGAAGCAATTGGATGTCATTACGCAGATGACTTTAGAAGAGTCTGATCCATCTGACAGGTTTGTGGAGCTTGTAGACTGTGGACATGTATTTGAAGTAAGCGGGCTCGATACTTGGATGGCCATGGATGACTCAGTAGCTGAGCCCGGTGCTACTGCCGTCAAGCTGAAGCAGTGGTAAGTATAACTATGACAAGTTCTCATTGTGCTGCAATCTCTTAATTTTGAATAAATATTGTTAAATTATTATCAACCTTCGGAAATGTTTTGCTATGCAGTCCTGGATGTAGATCGCCCATCAGAAGAACGCTGCGATATTCAAACATTGTCAAGATGAAGTTGCAACAGATTGAAGAAGTAAAGAAGAGGGTGATTGGATTCGAAAAACTGAAAAGAGGGAACGACATGCTAGATGTGAAGAATTATGAGGAAGCAATGTTAGAACTCAGAGCAGCTCTCAACAGCAATCCAGGGCTTCTGGAAGCCCATCTGAGCCAGGCCCGTGCTCTCTGTGGATTGCATAAACATACGCAAGCAATACAACATCTCTCTTTTATCATAGAGCACAGCTCCTACAAGGTGGCCATGCTTGAAAAGCTTCCAATATTAAGTCTGAAATCTAGTTTAAGCACCAATAATGTTGATTCTAAATTAGCAGATAATGAGTTGGCCATTGATTCACTTCTCCAATGGGTATTGGTTTGTTCCGATCGAAATGACTTCGCTACTGGATTGGGAATTTGTGACATAATTCTGCAGAGAAACCCTCATCATGCAAAGACTGCAGAAATCCGAGGGGGGCTGATGACGGGGAAACGAGTTAGGCAAGAGGTTATTGAAGTTATAACTAAGGAAGTGGGAGGAAGAGGGCACTGGTATCAATGTCCGAATGGCCATTACTACGTGGTGGGAGAATGCGGAGGACCCATGCAGACATCTCAATGCCCAGATTGCAAGGCCACAGTGGGAGGAACGTCTCACACTCCAGCAGAAGGAAATAGACATGCACAGATTGATGGCAGTTCTCATCCTGCCTGGAGCAACGCCACAGGTTTGGGAGGTCTGGGTGCTCTTTAATGTTTTACATATTTACTACTTTTCAGAGTGTGAGAAGCTTTCATGTTAACTATATATCGACAGAGATATCGAAGAGGAGTTTGTACAGTGCAATCCTTCAGTGGTGGGAGGTATTTTTGTGAGACTATACTGAATATAGTCACACATTGGTGTGATGTTTTTTTGTGCAAACGCCATGTCTATTTCAAATCCCAACTGTGTCGAAGTCAGGGCATCCACAAATCCCAAATCGAATGTATGTTTGGGATATGTTTTGTTCTTTGACCACAATATATTAAGATAAAATACCTTCATCTTCCTAAGCAAAGGTTTGAAATTGTAAATGTATTTATTCAGATCTTATTAATGAAGTCAGGGCATCCACAAATCCCAAATCGAATGTATGTTTGGGATATGTTTTGTTCTTTGACCACAATATATTAAGATAAAATACCTTCATCTTCCTAAGCAAAGGTTTGAAATTGTAAATGTATTTATTCAGATCTTATTAATGAAGTGTCGCAAAATGAGTGTTTTTCTTATTCTCGTTAACGCAAAGTTTTGATTATCATTTAGTCCTATGCAATATGTTTTTCTAGATTACAAAAATTTATGCTATATACAAAGAAATTTGAGAAAGTTTATGTTTTGGTTTGTTTACTTTTTTTTATAAGTATTATTAATTTATATAATAAATTTATCTATATAAGTATTTAATTATTATAATTATAATAAAAAGGTTTTATGTATTTAATTTATTTATTTATTATAATATGCTTTTCTAAATTACAAAAATATATGTTCTATATAAGGATATTATGTTTTTCTAGATTACAAAAATTTATGCTATATACAAAGAAATTTGAGAAAGTTTATGTTTTGGTTTGTTTACTTTTTTTTATAAGTATTATTAATTTATATAATAAATTTATCTATATAAGTATTTAATTATTATAATTATAATAAAAAGGTTTTATGTATTTAATTTATTTATTTATTATAATATGCTTTTCTAAATTACAAAAATATATGTTCTATATAAGGATATTTGTAATTTGAGAAAGTTTATGTTTTGGTTAGTTTATGTATTTTTTTATAAATATTATTAATTTGTAAAAATTTATATAAAAAAAAAATCATTTATCAAAATATATGAGTATTTAATTATTATAATTCTTATAAGAAGGTATTATGTACTTAATTTATTTAATATCTTTATGAACACTCCTTAAATGTGTAACCAATTTCAATAAAAGTTCAAAGAGTTAATCCACTTTCTATTACCATGTCTTTCTCGTCTTACCTCACTCTAACACACAAAATGTTACAACTTATATATAGGTTTATAGT
The DNA here is from genome assembly GCA_027924585.1 of Larix kaempferi. Classification (NCBI taxonomy): domain Eukaryota; kingdom Viridiplantae; phylum Streptophyta; class Pinopsida; order Pinales; family Pinaceae; genus Larix; species Larix kaempferi. The sequence continues at coordinate 22,829,748 of BSBM01000017.1, read as the reverse complement.
CCCTTACCATCACCCATAGTAGACAACCAATATATGGTCCACTCAACACACAAGTGTTAACAACTATGGGATAACAACGTCCCCTCATGGGGAAACTCAACAATAGCATCACCATTGGCCATCAAACCTCACAGTGGGACATATCTAACTAGTCTTTAGGTGATGCATACATTAAATCAAGGCTAAGACTCAATTAATTGCTTGCATGGCGGGAGTAATTATCGTTCTCACCGTCCCCCTTAATTACGACTGCTAAACACACGATCAAACTGCTGCTAAAACATACAGCCTCTAAGGGCATACATCAAAAAACAAAAATGTGAATGCTTGCTTACAAAAACATCTTCATATTCACCTTCTTTGTTGCTATGTGATGATGCAGCTTCTTTCTATACTTTATGCTGCAACCTTTGAAGCTTTCAATGTTTTTCTTCTTCTCCGTGCTCCAGAATTTAAACTCTGGATATCTCTTCTTCTTGTTACTGCTTGGCTTTTGTCATTTCTTATTCTTGCATCTAGGATGTGCAAAATTGCATTGCTCTTTTTCAATTCCATAATTCTAGTTGTAAAACCATTGATCTACAACATCTTCAATGTTGCCTTTAACACCTGCAAAATATTTGTTGCAGATTTCTTCCTCCAGCTCTTCAACTCAATGCATTACTTCTTCTACTACTTCAAAAAATTTTGGTACAAATGTACCATCCTTCAATCCCACACAATAAAAAAACTTGTCAAGATTACAAAGAATATCATAATTAGAACCATGTTGGTTCTATTCATTTTTCTCTTCTTGGAAAGTTTCCTCATCTTTACTCAAGTCTGATTCATCCTCTGCTTTAGAATGTAGGCTGTCATCTTCAGCTTCTTTGGGCTTTGCAAGCCAATCCTCAATAAGTGTCAAATCTTCATCAAAATTTGTTTCTTCATTTTTAGCTTCAAGTTCATTTTCCTCGGCTACTGTTGTTGTATAGTCATCTTTATGTGCATCTTCTTTATGTATTTTCATTGTAATCAATACATCTACTTCGGCTTCATTGTCAAGCAGGGTTATCATTCCAAACAACAACTCAGCAATGAGCTTCTTCTCTACTATTATTTGTAAGTATTCATCATAAGATAAGTGATCACAATTAAATTCAACTTCAAGTAACCTCTATTTCAAAGAGGCCATTTACCTTGTAATCTTCATGAACAATCTTCTTTGTTGGATCATATAATGCTATATCGATAGTTTTATTATCACAAGTTGCTACATTCGTGGTTTTTTCATTGTCATCATTTGACCGTCATTTGCTTTTGTTCATTCACAGTGGGATTCACCAACAACTATATGCTCTTGCTTTGCTACACATACAGAGTCTTCAACTAAATCTGCTACTACAGATTCATGCTCATTTTCATGAACTTCTTCGTGCTTTGCTTCACTCGTAGATGTCGGATCTGTTGCTACATATTCATGTTCAATTTCTTGAACTTCTCTGTGCTTTGCTTCACTCATAGATGCCAAATCTGCTGCTACATATTGTTTAATTTCTTGAACTTCTTCATGATCTACTCCACTCACAGATGCCAAATTTGTTGCTACAAATTCATGTTCAATTTATTGAACTTCTCCATTCTTTGCTTCACTCATAGATGCATGCAGATACAATGTGGCAACTTTCTGCAAGATGTTGCTCCCCCTTTCATCAAAGTCTAAAGGTTTGGCGAGATCTTCAAATGCTTTAGCTTCAACTTGAATGGATCCAAGATATGATGCCTCTGCTCTTTTGATTTTTCGCCTGATGTCTCTGAGTCGTCTTTTCTGACGCATGACTATTTTACTTCGTTGTTCATTCACCTTTTGTTGTGGCTGACTTTGGACTTCAACTTTCTTCTCTTTAGTCCTTCATCATTTCTTCCTTATCACCCTCTAAAAAAATATAGATTTGCTTGGTACCCCCTTAATGCAAGATCTCAAAGATATATACTCTTTCTTTCAACTCAGACAAGGGTTTCTTATAAACTTCAAATTACTAAAATACTTCACAAAAAACAAACTTCTTGCCATACATTAGTTTCAAAATCCACTAACCACTTTTTAAGATGACATGGGCATAAAGACACTTCCTCTTTTTTTGAAAAAAATTATAATTCTACTAACTTCTTAAAAGTAACTTTTATTAAAATACCCTTTTGAACTCTCTTAAAACGTAATCCCCTTTAAAAACAATAATTTTTTTATTCTTTTGAAATACTTTTTTATTACATCGATAGGTGTTTATATCTTAGAATTTGGGGTGGACTACCATCTATGCTTTCGCTAGATTGAAGGAGGATGGGACAAGTGTATCGTCCAGATTTATTTTATGGTCATCGTTCAACATTCAAAATAAACAATTATTAAAAAAAATATTAAAAATAACTGATAGTTGATGCATGGATAACATGTAGTGACACACAACCCATTTAACTAAAAAATGTAACAAGTACCTGAGGCATAGGCAACAAGTGATTACAACTAAGCATGTAGAACAACAAAGAACGTGTTCATGACACTTAACTTGTGATCTATCGATGTTCACCGACCACAAGTTAAATGGCTGTGCAGGTTTACCACGGATTGACTTAATTTTCTTCCCTTTGCATGAATATATCTTTTTCTTTTTCTTTTCACCATGGATCTTACTTTGCTCTTCTTTTTTATATAAAGAAATATTATATGCTCCAAAATGCAAACCTTCGGTTCGGCCTGTGAACAAGACCTATATTTGCTTGGATTAATTTTTCTTTAACTTCAAAACCTCCATGCAAAATTTCAATGGATTATTCATGAGATTTCATGCATGCAATGTTTCTTTTGCCACAACACACTTCTTCAATAATGATTGGATCTTCTCTTCAATGGCACTCTTCACGTACGGTCTCCCCCACGGTTGATTCTCTTTCTCTAACGAATTGTTCAACCGGCGGCCAGCTTTTCCCTACACGTATGTCTTGTCTTCGGCACTTTGCATTCTCCTTCATGCCTTCTTCTCACGCCTGTGGTCGCAACTTGAGAAGGGTCTACCTGCAACCAAGCTAAGAAAAAATTATTTCGCAAGTTTTCTCGGAACTGGTAGTGATTGCTTCGAATCTGCAGATTTGAAAGCTATTTCAGATCTCGTGTCTATTTTGTGCTTCAAACTCAAACTTGGATATTTGTCCAACTTCTTGGATCGATTTTATTTCAGGATCAGGACCTTGTTCACTATGTAAGAATAGTAACTTCACAACACGACATATCTTGTCTACCATAGTCTTCTTTGTAGATTGCAGGTTGTGATTGGACAATCAATGATAGGGTATCTGATCTCCTTCAATGAATCTGCTCTTGAATCAATGTGCTTTCCAAGAGACTTAAGACTGCTCTAATACCATGATGAATTTCATGGAACAAAGACATTAAAATAATTGGAGATTTTAGAAGTTACGTGACAACATCTCCCCCATACCCAAATTTTTTTTTAATTGAATATTTTAGAAGTTCGGTCAAGCTAGCAGCTCGATCGAGCTTTTGTTTAACCACACATAAACCCTTGATCGAGGTATTTATAATGCACACACAAACCCTTGATCAAGGTATTTAAAATGCATGTAAAATCTCGATCAATGGCTTTAAAAACATGCTTTTATCCTCATTTTTTGAGATGCACCTTAGGCCGTGGACTTGATACCGATGGATTCGTCAATGAATTGTCTATCCATTGGCATATAATTTATGGGTTTTTGAGTTCATATGATGATTCATTTTTATTTTATTTTCAAACTTATATTTCAAAACCATGTCTACAACTTCAAATCAATGGAAAGAAAAATCAACAACATAAAAAGTACACAACCAAAAATATTCAAAAACTATATATGCCCCACATCAACTCGTCATCTTCAAAAGATAATTTTTTGTTTTTCGATTTTTGTAACCAGTGAAAAAAAGTTTACGTGCACATACATGCATACAAAATGCAATTAAAATTTTTAATGGTCAATTTCACAAATTAAAAAATATATATAATTTTTCAAAATAAATTAAAAATAATATGTGTGCCCCAGTGTATTTTGTGTTGATTATGTGTTGGCCCGGTTTTGCAACCAGGCTTAGTGCTATGGACACCTGCTAACTAGTCGCAGCAGTTTCAAATAGAATTAAACAAGAAACTAATCTAAACAAAACTAATCATGGATCTATGCAAGAATATAAGCAAATACTGTAAACATTTAAAAAACAAGAACAAGAAAATATTAAAGAATGAATTTGTATTGAAAAATGGGGGGCAAGCAAGTGCTTGCGATAATACCTTCAATGGTGAATGTTGATGTTGAGCAACTCCCAAGATGAGTAGCTCCAAGCTCCAAGAGGTCTCCTTCTCCAAGGTTGCTTACAATGGCCAAAATGCTCAAGGAAGATTTCGGCAGCATGAGGATGAGATAATGGATGGATGTGAAATGAGGAGCCCCTACCACCTTTTTATAGGTTTTGGTGGTGGGGAATACCATTTGTGGTTTTGTGGAAACCAAATGGTATTGAGCAACATGGTTTAGGTACTTTTCCCTCCTTTTTCCTTTTTTGAATAAAATTAATATTTTAATTCCCTTTTTTAATATTTTTGGGAATTTGGACCATTTTTTAGGGTTTTTTATGCTTTTCAGGAAAAAATAATCTTTTTTAATGGAAAAAGAGGTGTACTCAGGTCTTTTGGTGACCTTTTGTTGGTTTCAGAGGCTCAGATGGTAAAAAAGTGGACAAATGGGTCATGTGAATAGGGAAATGAGCTATTGAGCACTTTTTGGGTGTTAACATTATGTTCACATTTTTTTCTTCTTCTAGAAATTATGCATTTATCACTAGATTATTTTACATGCACACAAGCCACTTGTTAACTTTTCCTGAAATTTACATGAACAAACATATCATTAAATGCAATTTTGGCTTATTAAATATTTTTTAAAATATAGGTAGAGAGCCAACATAATTCCCTACAATTTGTTTTTTTGTTGCATGTCGTAATTCACAAAGCATAAATTAGTTTTGAGAGCTTTGATTTAATAAACGAGTAAAAAGTCGAATTTTCATTATTATTTTTGGCAAAAAAGCATTACCCATTTTCATAGATTCACCTTTACGTTATATATTTTTTAATATCAAAATTGTAAACCATTATACTTCATAACTCAATTCTTAAAACAAGGTTTATAAAAAAAAAAAATATAAAGAACTAAATGTCCACAATGGTATGGTAATGCCTCAAGTGATATTTAAATAATGTATAAATGTTTTTTTTAAATAGTTTAAAGTGATAAAAATAAGGCAAAATATTATTTCATAAATTTTTTTGAAATTTAAAAATGTGAAACCTACTTAAATAATAAATATTTAATATTTATTTTAACAAATAAAATACATTTAAAAAAAAATGATATTAGCTAAGAAAATATGGGAAAGATGGGAATGTATAGAAAATAGTTTTTTGGCTAAATGTTTGATTTATGCACTGGTCTTTGAATTAATATTGATTTTTTTTATGCATTCATCTTTGAATTAATTTTGTTCATCTTTTTTTTGTTTATGTATTGTTGAAATCTCTAACTCAATATGTAACCCAATCCACTAAAGGTTATTAAGGTTATTATAGTAAGCATAAATTAAGTAAAATCTATTTTATTTATCTAAGTGAACCATAGTTAACTAATTATAGTTAATCATGGTAAAACATGTTCATGTTGCAATTTGACATAAGCTTTTATGAATATCACAATGCAACATAACTCTTTATGAACGTCGCAATGAGAGACAACCATTAAAGAGCATAGTAATTCAACATGACTCAACAAAGATGAACATCACAATGCAACATAACCATTAAGAAATTTCACAGGCCAACATAACCCTTCATAAATATTGTAATGTGACTTAACCCTTAATGAGCATCATAATGTGACATCACCAATCAAAGCTGTAACTATTTGACATAGGTCAACAAACATGAATATAGAAATGCAACATATCCATTGAAGAATGTTGCGATCCAACACAACCATTATTGAACATAGTAATTCGACATATCTCAACCAAAATGTACATTGCAATGCCACATAATCATAGTTACACAAAATTAACCATAGTCAACCGAGGACAACCATGGTCAAACATACTCAACCAAAGTCAACCGTTGTCAACAATGGCCAAACAAAGTCAATCACAGTCACCTTTGGTCAACTGAAGTCTCCCATGTTCAACCAAATTCAATGATGCTCTACCATGTTCAACTATAGTCAGTAAAATATATAAACACTACATTGTAGTATTTAATAAATATATTTCACACACAAGAATGTATATATTTCAAAGTTCACACAAAAATAAACTTTCAACCCACTTAATGTCACAGTACAACGTTCACATAACAATTAATGAATGTTGTGATGTGACATAAATATTGATAAACATATAAATTTGACCTAAGTTAAGAAACATAGACTTCAGCATGCACCATAACCATTAAGGAACATCACAATCCAACATGACTCTTCAGTTGCATCACAATGCATCATAACCCTTGATGAATGTTGTGATGCCACAAAATCATTTACGAACCTGGTTATTTAACATAAGTTAAGGAAGATGAACATCAGAAAGTAATATACCCATTGAGGAAGGTCCCAATCCAACATACCCTAAGGAACATTGCAATGCCATATGCCCATTTATTATTATCAACCTCTTAATGTTGCATGTGACATAATGTTGAATGCAATCATTTATTGTTAACCATAGTCAACCCTTATAGTCCAACATAACCCTTAATGAACATCGCAATGCTACATAACCCTTAATGAACACAACAATGTAACATAACCATTAAGGGATATATCAATTTGAAGTAAGTCAACAAAGAGTAATGTTGCCATGCGACATCCCAAAGGAGGATTGTCACAATCCAACATAACCATTGTGGAACATAGCAATTTGAAATAACTCAAATAAGTATTATGTTGCAATGTGACATAACCATAGTCAACATGGTCAACCATATTCAACTATGCTTAAGTAACGACAACCAAATTCAACAATAGTGAACCAAAATCAAATAGGGTTGACCAAATTCAAACATAATTAACCATAGTCAACCTTGGCCAACCAAAGTCAACCATGTTCAATCACAATCAACCAAATGTATTAACACTACATTGTAGTATTTAATATAAGATATATCTCAATGATAACAAAAATTTATAGATTATGTTATTAAAATTTTAGATATAATTCTATAGTTAATAAGGAATTTCAAACACAAGAATGTAATACACTAAAGTTCACATAAAAATACACTTGATTACCTAAATTAATTATTCTTATTATCATCAACCTCATTATGTCAAAATGTGACATAATGTTGAAGTCAACCTGTGTTGTCATGCATGTTCAACCCTTTTAACGTCACAACGTGACATAACCCTTGATGAATGTAGCAATGTGGCATAACCATAGTAACCATGGTCATCCATTTTCAACCATAGTTGATCATGGCTAACCATGTTCAACTAAATTCTACCATAGTTAATCACGTTCAACCATGGCAAGATAAATTCATCCATGATCGACCACGTTCAATAAAAAACAATCATAGTAAAACATGGTAAAAACATAGTTATCCATAGTGATACGTGGGCAACAGGGTTCAATCATAATGAACCATGGTAAACCAAAGTTCACCATGGTTGACCAAATACAACTATAGAAAAACATAGTCTACCATAGTCATCTATAATTAAACATATCCAAACATGGGCAACACGGTTAACCATAGTCAACTACAACCAAGATGGACATCCATAGTTAATCACAATCAACGATAGTCAACCATCACTAACTAAAATCAAGCATGGTTAACCAAAGTTAACCATAATCAAACATGGTCTATGATAGTAACATATAGTCAACCATAGTATAACCTAAGTAACCATGGTTAATCATAAACATGAACATACATAGTCAAACATGGTCAAGCATAATCAACCAAAGTCCAACGATAATCAACCATAGCCAAACACAATAAGAATTTTCAAACATAGTCACACATGGTCAACAATCATTGTAATATCCCTCTTTGGAAAATTACTCCATTTTGGCCAATTTTCGAACCTTGGACTAGTGAAACCCAAATGTTCCCAAATGCTTTCGAATTTTGTATGCAGGGACTTGTGAGGTCTTAATACATTCTAATGCAGCTCTAAGACACTTAGACATTCATTAGAAACATTCAGGGTTTGAAATTCTCAAGGAGGAAGGAAGGGGGAAATTATTAGGTGAATTAGATGGTTGAAAACCCCACTAGTCTAGTAACTTTTTGGCTTCCCAAACAATGTACGGCCTTCCCTATTTTCTAAACTGGGACTTGGGTCTGATAGAGGACCTCAAGGGAAACCAAAATCAAGCATTAACTCAGGTTTTAGGGTCTTCTATAACTCCCATAAAACAACAGGTTGTGAGACATAAATTGTGAGAAAATGGTTAACAATGGACATAATATTTGTTGCACAATCTTTAAGAAAAACTCAAAGGGTCTACACATAACATTGTTAAATATACAACATTGGGAGACATTCTCCAAACCAATCTTGTGTATCCAAGATTGATCCTCCCGTATAGAGGTGAGCACTTTGATTTCCTTCAGTGTAAAGGTCATTCCTCCCGTATAGAGGTAATTGATCAAAGTAATGATGTTGTAAAGTCTTGTTGGACAAGACTCTGGATTTGTGTTTCAAGTTATGATTATCATGTGAACCTTCTATATAAAGGTATCTATGAGATGGACCTCCCATATAGAGGTGTACCTTCCGTATAAAGGTCATGTTTTACTTGTTAAAAGCATTTAATGTTGTGTGATGTATTATTAACCATGATCACCAGTTGCTATTAAGTCTCCTTTAGAGATTGATCATCTCTAAACTTGAATTACTTTAGCATATGATCATTTGGTCTAGAATAATATAATATGATCACAACGTCTTCTTAGTATACTGAAATGTGATGGATAATTAAAGTTAGCACATATTGACCATGCAATAAGAGATCAAGAAATAAAAGATAAAGCATAGAGATCAAGAGAATTCGAAATTTCCCATGCAAACATTTCAGCTAATTAAAGAGAACTCGAATTGTTAAAGCTTTAGTTATAAAGATTCAGTTAAGTATCAATGCTTCAGTTAAAGCATCAGTTAAAGATATGCCTCAGTTAACTAAAGAACTCACAGTGGTCACTTCAATTAAATCAATCAACATGATTTCAGTTAACTAAGTGTTAAATAAAAAGGACTAGTTAACTAAATTGTTTTCGCTTTAGTTAAACTAAAAGACGACACTTGAGTTAAAGAGAGTTAACTAAGTGACAACAAAGAAGATCTAGTTAACTAAGTGTTATTGCATGACGACACTTATGTTAAACTAAAATATGACATGTGAGTTGTGACACTTGCATGTTGACACTTAAGTTAGTCACCTAACTAAGTGGGCAAGCTTTCAGTTAAGTGGCGAGTTCATCCTAAGTGACAGCTCAGTGAGATAAAGCATTGCATGAGAAGTGGGGTGCACCTCTGCATGCAAGATTAATACATCCAGTGTGCATCCAGTTTGAGGGTGAGTTCATCCTGAAGTTAGAAGTTAAAAATAGAAGAGAATAATGTATAAATATGTTATATGGAATTGATGAATCCAATGTGAAGCGAATTCTCTTCTCCATTGAAGGCAAGACACTTCTCTTTGTGCAGGGTATTGTTCGTGCTTGTTATTGTTGTGTTGGGCACACATCTGATTAATCTATCTTCTCTATTGCTTCCATATCTTCATCAAGAGTGTTTGGTGATCTCTTATCTTCCGAAAGCACTCTTCTATGTTGTAAAAGAAAGCATTCTCTGCTATCAATCATATTATACTAAGAATAATTGTTGGGATTTTTTAATTGTTTGGGAGGTAAGTTTTACATGTTTCGATGATTTACTGATGTGCATTTGTTGTTTTAATTTTCTATAGCTTCTATATATTTTGCTTAGGAGGAGGATGAGGAATAATACAATGTTGTGGATTAACTCACTAGATTTAGGCATCTATTATTATAGGATGATAGTTTAATTGATTTACAAATCATGTATTAGGATATTATTGTCCTTTCACTCTCTTATTTTTGCACACTTTGGGAGAAGTCTGTTCAATCTTGGGCACATTAATTATGTTCTTTATAAGCTTAATTTCCATGAGTTATGTTATGAAACATTTAATTGTATTTTAGATCTAAGGACACATTTTGTAGGTAATTTGTTATGTTAGTAGAAAATAATTAGACCTATAATTTCCATACATATATATTTATTTTAGAAAGTCCCCTTTATTGAACGTCACAAACTTTTGCAAAATGACGCAATTTGTCTTTTTCTCCTAATATGCCAGTTATCTTATAATATTGTAGGAGGGAATTTCATTGTTGAAACTAAATGATTGTTTTAACTAGAAATGTTTCAATTATTTATTGTTTCTTGCTTATATAAATTGTTTAAGCCACATGCTACTAAATTTGCCACGTCAATCAAAATTTTTGGAGGTGGCATTTGTTTTATATGGATGAAGCAATCACATCTTCATATCTTTTTTCTGAAAGAAAATGAATCCTAAAATGATGGATAACTTTGAAGCTCTAAAGCTACGTTATTGAGCTTTTGAATTCAATTTTTTTTGTTTGCATGAATCTTCCTCACTTGCGGGAGTGGCTTATGGTCTAAGAAACTGCAACCCATGGCCATCTAAGCTGTCAAAATCACCCTGGGATTGCACTCAGCCTAGGCCACACCAACCCATAGCATGGCTAGATTTTTTTGTGACTCCTCCCACTACCATTGTGTTTCAAACCCTAAGTCCCCTAAGAAATGGAACCTTTAAAAGACCAACCACGCTAGTGGGACTTGAATTTTTAAAGTTGAAGTACATGGGGGTGGGCTTTGATCCACTTATGTGTGCATGAGTCATGAGATCATTTAATACAATCTCTCTGGGTGAAATCACACATTCAACCACTTCTTCAAGGAGATGCCATGGCTTCAGGCTCGACCCTCATGGGAATTGAACCTTACACATTGGTGAAAAAATCCTCGCCCTTCACCAATGGATCCAACCCCTTTGGGCAGATTTTGTGTTCAATTATTAAAATCCAAGAAATGTACTTGATGGTTCAAATAGAGAAACAAATTTAATTCAAATGCAAGAAAACAATACGATTTTATTACAAATATAGTTATGGAACGAGGTTGGAAAGATAGAATGTGAATGACAGGGACAATCATGGTGTGGCGAATGTCTATTCCGAGAGATGCTTGATCCCCCATGAGTACAAGACCATTCATTGCTGACGATATCTACGGGGATGCCATCAACATTCTCCATGTCGCTCATGCGAGGCAGAGGTATATAGATGGCCAGGACTGGACGAAGCAAATTAGTTGGAAGGTGGTGGAAATTGGGAAGGGTGACAGGTGCTGCAAGCTGACACCGCATTTTAGTGAGGATCTCGTTAATATGGAACCCCAAGATCCAGTGCAGGAGGCTATGTCAGAGCACCCTAAGCAGGCCAACAGGTAGTAGCTCAGGGTGACTCATGCAGCCTGGAAAATTCACCATGATGAAACCTGCCTGATGCATAAGAAAATAGATGTTATCGCCAGCCACCTAGGCATTCCCTTCCTGCCGCAGTTCAGTGGTGAAGTAGGGTCATTGGCCTTAGCCCAGCCAGTGGAAAGGGGTGACTTTGCGTCCGACTGAGTTTCTTAATTGCTTTTTCAGTCAGTTGATAGTTGCGGTTCGAATATTGTGGTCATGTTGATATGAAAAATGAATTTAAGTTGTGTCTATATACTAGAATTAGCAGTCAACTTTTTGTTTTATACTCAATAGGTGGTGGTTATGGTTTGGTTCAAGTCTGTTTATGCCATGTTTTCTCCTTCGAGGGAGGGGTTCTTTTGGTTTCTTGTAAATGGTAAGAAGGTATGCTCGATCTGGCCGGGAGGGTGACGCTGAAAATTTAGATATCAAGTGGGATAGCAGACAATGCAAATTTTGATGGATTTTTAATACATAGTTACTTATTTAAAAAAAAATAGGACATGGACAAATATAGTTTATATGGGAATGAGCGGGAGGGATGCTTTAGGGTGAGGAAGGTGTTTAAGTCTATGGTGACTCATGTTTTTAAAGATTTTGTATCGGTGATGGCTTCTAGATGTGGGGAGTGGGTGTATTTAGGCTAGGATGGGAAAATTTTCTATGGAATTTCCCTTGGATTGGATCTTGGAAGACACAAAGCTAATGAGAGTGTGCTCTCTATTGTATTTATGTGGGCGTAGTTCAACACTCCATAAGAGGAATTTTTGGCCTGATGAGGTTTTGGGGAGTCTTCTTTCCAAGAAAGTAGAGATCTCTCTACTCAAAAGGGTTTTCTACTTTATTATTTTTCTTTCCCTCAGGATCATATGGTTGTTTTGTTGGGTTTCCCTTGGTGTTATGGTGAAGTGGGTCTGGTTATTATGGCTTGGTTTGAGATCTTTGACTCCTCATATGCCTTTAGAGATATACAACTTGTATGGGTTTGACTACTAGATTTTCCTCCCCACCTCTGTTTTCCAAAAAAATTTGGGGCCATTGGAGATTCTTTGGGTGAATTTCAATAGACTTCCAAGGAAACCCTAGGCAAGGAAGGTGTGCCTTGTATTTTGGTTCTTATGAAAATGAACAATTGGCTACCAGACAAAATTTATTTGGTGTGTGGAGATCAAAAGTGGGTACAGGATCTGGATTATGAGGAATAAACTTTATGTTGTAGGTTTTTCCATCAAGATGGTCATTTAATTTTGAATTGTATAAGGAATATTTTTGCTTACAAAAAGAGGAGGTTTGGTGGTATGATTTCATTCTCTGTGGAGGCAAAGAAGGGGGGGAATATTCCATGGACATTTCATTTGACCATCTCTAATGCAAATTAGAAGGACAATTTTAGGTTTGAGGGAGGTGTTGTTACTCTCGAAAAGAGGTCATTGCAATTTCTACTAGTGTGGTGGAGTTACTCATTCTTGGTGTGAGCATTCTTGTTGTTGAGGGTCTAAGGAATCTTTCACATAGTATATATATACTCTATCCTTTTCTTATCTAGGATAGATCCTTTTTGGTTCCAACTAGGGTTGTGGATCATCAGTCGCATATGCTTGAGGTCAACACATAAGTGAATGTGGATCTGGCTTATTTGGGGGTGTCATTGTCACTTTCATCAAGTCTTGGTGCTAGTGTTTCCACGGTTGGTTGATTGGATCCTTGCCACCAACTAGGGTTTCTTTTCTTGTTGATGAGGGTAGGGTTTCAATGATTCAATCTGTGGACAATACTCATATGCCAATGTTTGATATCCCTACTCGATTTTATTAGAAATTGGTGCCAAGGGAGTAGGGATTTACATCTTTTAGGATCTATCAATCACTCATCCTTTTCAAGGCTACAATGCAGGTGTAGTTGATTTACTTCTTACCTCCGTCGAGGATAATGATCATTTTTTCATTGAGGGAAATTCTATTTCACCCCTTAATGATCCAATTTATTTTCCTTCTCTAATTCTTGATTTGGATTTGAAGAATGGAGTTGATTTTATTCATTGGATGATCCACTTAGCAATATGTCTCCAGGTTGTGTTGTGGATTCTGATTCTTATTTGGATCGTGCATTCAATATTCCTAAAATAATTTTTCCAATATTCCCTTTATTGGTGACATGATTTTTACTCGTCGAGGTAAATGTAAGAAATTTGTTCCTTTGGATTTATCCCCTCTAGGTGTTGGAATATTCACCACTACTAAGAGGGGGGGTGAATCAATATTGTACACTTTTTACCAGTTTTAAACTTAATGACATCATGTAACATTAACCATTAACAATTTCATTCATCATCATATAAATCATACACGCAACACAAGATATTTTTACGTGGAAACCCAAATGGGAGAAAACCACAAAATGTTTTTCTTATATAATAACAAGATTACATTCAATTGTTTTATTGAACACCAATTGGAAGGAAGCACCCACTCCCTGATTTCTCTAGCACCCACTAGAAGGAGGCTACAACCCCCTATCTTTACCAGCACCAACCCTCTGATTTTTCTAGCACCAACCAAAAGGAGGCACCAACCCCCTTTGTGAGCACCAACTCACACTTTCTAGGCACCAACCCAAAGGAGACTTCGATCTCCTATCCTTTCCCCGTCCTACCAACTTGGTTCTCTAGTACCAACTGGAACGAAGCACCAACTCCCTAAGATCGCAGGCACCAACCTGCCCTAGCACCACCTGATATGGATAAGAGTACCAATTTGTCACTGTCACTATCATTATCACCGTCACCGTCACTTTCACTATCTCTGTCACTATCTTCACACTGTCACTATCATTGTATTGTCACTGTCACTGTCATTGTCACTGTACTTCCATTATCACTGTCACTGTCACTGTCACTGTCACTATCATTACCACTATCACTGTCACTGTCACTGTCACTGTCACTATCACTACCACTATCACTGTCACTGTCCACATGTCAACCTGTACATGCCTCAAATCTGCCCTCCAAATCTACAAGCAAATTTTTCCAAGATAGTCTTCAAATCTCCAACAAAACCCTATTGTGCAAGACCAAAAGATGTCTTCCATGTCTTCATAAACAAGGCTAAAATGTGTGATTCAAATATGCAATTAAATCATTCATAAAGAGAACCAAAACATGTCTTCCAAATCTGCAATAAAACCTTCATAAAGAGAACCAAAACATGTCTTCCAAATATGCAATAAAACCTTCATGAAGAGGACCAAAACATGTCTTCGAAATCTGCAATAAAACCTTCATGAAGAGGACCAAAACATATCTTCTAAATCCGCAATATAACCTTCATGAAGCAATCATCCATAGACTTTATTTGTTTGCTTCTTCAAACCCTTGCCATCATCACCGAGTCATCTTTAAACCCTAGGTCATTCGAAGAGAGGAACCCTAGATCATGACAATAACATCACCATAGTCCATAACAATAACATCACAATAATCTATAGTATTAACATCACCATAATTTATGTCAATATCACCATGATATATTCCAAGATTATCACCATAATCTATGCAAATATCACCATGATGGGCCAAGATTATAACCATAGTCTATGCCAAGCAAATATCACCATGATTTATGTCAATATCATCATCATAATCTATGCCAATATCACCATAATCTATGGCAATAACATCATCATAATCTATGCAAGATCTTCACCATGATTCACCAAGAGAGAAACCCTAATAAATATGCAAGATCCACACCTTTGCCAAGATCACAAGATGAAGAAACAAAAGATAAACCCTGGTCATGGACAATTTCCTTCACTAAAAGAAACCTTATATAATGTCATCACATAGCCCTTACAACAAGCTTTCCAACGAGCTAACAAGTTCGTGATTCTGATATCGTATGAGAAAGTTATGCAAGTTTATGTCAAGATAAAGAATTAAGAGAAAAACCCTATATCATCCTTCAAACTCTTCATAAGATCCTCCTCTATATTTCGCTCTACTCCTTAAAAGTGCGCATGAGAGAAGAAGAACTTGGATCATAAAAATTAAACGATCTAACTTGTATTTATACCTTTCCAAGTTACTTTTTAAATCATTTTAGGGTAGGTCGGCCCTAACTTATTATTATTTTTGTCTTCCACATTTTAAGGGCTTCTTCAATGGGTCAATCACCACTTCGTGGCTTCATCAAGGGGTTATTGACCACTTCATGATTATGTGTACATATCATCATTACTTTAGGGGATTCTTTACTTTACATGGTCACGTTGACACATCGTCATCACTTTAGGGGCTTCTTCACACTTCTCATCATGTGGGTCTTGTGGACACATCATCATCATCTCTTTAGGGGCTTCTTTACACTTCACATGGTCATGTGGGAACATCATCATCACTTTAGGGGATTCTTCACACTTCTCATCACCATGGTCTTGTGGACACATCATCATTTCTTTGGGGCCATCTTCAATGTCTTTAGGGGCTTGCTCCATTTGTGTACCACTCAAAGTGGGCATGTGGAAGCATCCACATGTTATCTCATCACGTGAGGGGCATGCTTAATAGCTACGCCATAAGGGAACCACTTTGGAGTTATATACACTTATGTTAAGGCTCCTTCAATGCTCTTCAGGGCTTCTTCTAAAGGACACATCATTATTGCACTAGGGGCTTCTTCAAACAATCTTCCTCTATTATTGTCATATCATCATCATTACCACTGCCATCTTCCTCTATTACTACCATATGGAATCATCATCATCATCATTGCCACATCATCATTACCAATGCCACATCATCATCATCACTACCACTTTGACATCAATGACAACATCACTCAACAATCTCATAAGCTCGTGATGTAAATGACACAGATCTCTTCACCCTATTGACATCGATGAAAACTTCTTCCAGCACCAAGTTCTTGGAGTCAAGTAGTACTATTGAGGAATGCTTAGTTTTTGTATTAATGCCTCCACTTTATTGGAGGGCTTGGTGTTGGTCCCTAGACTAGTATTTCTAGTGATATTTGGGTAGGATTTATGCAATGGATTTTGACCTTAGTTTTGTTGTTTGAAATAGACAACACTTTAATATCAGTTTTAAGTTTTCTCCGAAGGGAGATAGTAATTCCAAGTAGTGATGAAATCTCTCTTTGTTAGAAAGATGTGTAAGCACTATTAGTACAGTTTTTTTTCTCTTATGAATAGAACAAACATGATTTTTTGTCCATGGAAAAAAACTTTATATGGGTAAATTATATTTGTAATTATAATTACGAATTTGATAATACATTATCTTATTTATGTACATGGATAAATTGTATAGTTTATATGGGTAATTATATTTGCATTTATAATTATCACATGGATCAATATAATTCATATGGGTTTGAACCTATAGATAATTTATGAAAGAGGTTTGGTGATTGTGCCTAGCATGCCAATATGGTACATCTGTGTATGGGCACTATAATGTTAGCATGACAATGTAGTTCTATATTTATATGCACATTATAATGTATAGATGTATCTTTATATGGACATTATAATGTAATTGTAGTAGTATGGTTGGAATTAGTGTGTTTTAGTGTTATATCTTAGTTTGTGTGTGAGATGGTATATTATGCAAAAGTATGCTAGAGGAGTAATGTTATGCAGATGTATCGTATATTAGTGTTGCTATTTGTCTTCTTGTTTCAGAACTAAAAAAACATATCTATTTTGTACCTTATAAATATATAGGATTGTTGACTCAAATGCAAATCATATATTCCCTATAATTATGTATTGATAGTTAAAATCTGATCTCATCTGTTTTGGAAGGAGGTTCGAACTATTGGGTCCGGTCAGGGTCAACCCTTGGGGTAATTTCCTCATGTGGTCGTCTGATCTTCATCGCGTTGAGGGCTTAACGAAATTCAAACTCTTTCCATGGGATCATGACGAGTTTAACTTTGGCCTTCGATGTGTGCTTCTTCTTTCAGAGCTTTGTGCAGTGTGCCCCGCTTATCAGCTCGAAAAGCTAGGTATTACTTTTGACCATTTCTTCCTTGTTACATTCTCTTGATTTATTTGTTGTTGAAATATTGTTAACTATCTTATGGAAAAGATGAGTTAAAGTTATAACCATGAATCCTTTCTAGGCACTTCAACCTGAACAATATTCGAAACTTGATTTATTTTATACTCCATTCTGAATGGCAAGCATCCAATTACTGATTCAAGATTTTATTGCTTCTTGCCACAGGTCGTGGGGGTTTAATGGGAGCAATGTCTTCAAAAGGTAAAAGCTTGATCACACTCTATTGCTCATGCTACAAGCCAATAACTTATTGTTGTAGAGAGCTCTTACAATTTAGTATTTGTGTTTGTTGTACAAAGTTGAACCAAGAATGCTAACCCTCCTCTTGGGCAACTGTAACCTAATTTTTCAACTACGACATGTAAGTTTGTTTAAACCTTCCACAATTGGGTGCTTGATATCAATTCAACTTCTACTTTTGCAAAATTGAAGGTATTTGAAAACATGCATATTTTTAAGGGCTTAAATGGTTCCTCGACCTATAGGTCACGTCAATTTGAAAAGATTTCATACATTTATGTTTTTGTATAGATTAGTGTAAAGCTTGGTTCTAATTCCTAGCATAACTTACATGTATTGTATTGTTTATAACAATATTCAAATTCAATCCCCTATACTTATGAACAATGTTGAGGCTCTTAATGAGCTTGTCCTATAGAATAATGTATATACTTGATAATTTCAAAGGAGGTTTATTTGTGATTTCGTTAGTTCAGTGCATAACTGAATTTCTCTATTTATATTAAAGAAATGTCTTAAGCTAATTGGTTATTAAACTGCATCACAAATTTAATTTTTCTACTCTATATATCCATCCTCCATGCATCCAAACCCATTTATAAAGTAATAAAATGTATATTATTAACATATAAAAAATTCACGGTTTTCTTGTTTACTTACACTTTACCTATAAACTGAACATTGTTTAATAAGATTTTATGTGTGTTCAAGTATAAGCTTTATTGTTTATTGCCTTCATATTTCATTTCTATTTAGTTTTACCCTTAATAAGTTAATGGATAATTATTACTTTATTATTAAATCAACACCGAAATTATCCAAATCAAATTAAATTAACATAATGACTCATTATAAACAATAAACAATATAACTGGTTTGTTTGTTATATGATACAAACAAGTTAAAAAAACTAGATTTTTACCGAAATTATCCAAATCAAATTAAATTAACATAATGACTCGTTATAAATAATAAACAATATCACTGGTTTGTTTGTTATATGATACAAACAAGTTAAAAAAAACTAGATATTATGTATTTTTTTAACAATTTCATATAAATTATTAGTTTATTATTAATATGGTGGGTTTGTTATATGATACAAACAAGTTAGAAAAATTAGATATTATGTATTTTTTTAATAATTTCATATAAATTATTAGTTTATTATTAATATGATAATAATAATTTTTTAATTTTTTTTTTAAAATAATATTTTTGAAATAAATAAAAAAATTAAGATTTAAATACTTAGAATAAATTTATTAATAATAAAATAAAATAATTTAAGTAAAAATTATAATTATATAATCAACTTAATTTAATTAACAATTATATTTAGACAATCATATTTTATTTTATTTTATTTAAATCAAATTATTAATCAAAATTATGAATAAATGTCCTTATTATAAACCACACATTTTAATCACATAATTTTAATGTCTAACAGGTTTAGAACTCTTATGTGATACTATTTAATAATTAATAATATGTGATAATAGCTTAGTGGATATCATCCATATGATGGTAATATTATCAGTTACTAGGTTTAAATGTTATAAATAGGACAAAAGGAGTTAAAACTATGGAGGTATCTAAATTTTTGCTTGCAAAGATTCATGAGGTTAGAAAGAATGTCAAGATGAATCGAAGATGTTAATTTGACTTTTTGTACAAATATTTTGAATCATCTAAAAATGATATTAATATAGATTCAAATTTCATAATTTTAATTATATAAATAATTTCAAATTTTCAAAATGACATATTAAATTATATTAAATTTCAAATTAACATCTTAAATTATGTCAATAATTTCTAAGTTTCTAAATAACTTCGACATGACATTGCAATTCATTAATATTTTTATATATATTTATTTAATTTTAAAATTTTCATTAATATATTCTTATTTATTTAAATTTTATTTAACTTATATATATATATATAATTTGATTTAACTTGACATCTCTATAAATATGAGTAATAATCGCATGTTAGTCCTCCTCCCTAGTTTCGTTCTTAATCGCCTTGACCATTCTCGAAGAGAGTGTGTGCATAATAATTTTATTCACTTCATTGGCCTGCCACACATTCACTAAACTTAAACCTAAAAACATCAAACAAATGTTCTGAGAGGTAATGGCTTCCTATATTTTGAGGCCATTTACTACTTGTTTAATTAAGACAGAGGCACATTACTATTTGTTTAAATAAGATATATACTGCATAAGTAGTTAACATCTATCTAGCAGCCCGGAATGCTTATTTGGTTATATGGAGTTTTATCAAATAGTTATACATTGTTGTATGGAGTAACAATGTGACTTCTGCGAATTATTGAAGATAAGTATCTTCATGGGCACCAAATTGTGATTGTGATACATAAAAACAATCAATTAATGAGTTTAAAAAATCTTTACACAACAAAATTTGATAAATAGAGTGAAAAAGTTATTGGGCACCAAATTGTGATTGTGATACATGACAACAATCAATCTAAGTGAATTAATGAGTTTAAAAAATCTTCACACAACAAAATTTGATAAATAGAGTGAAAAAGTTATTGGAAAGAGCGCCTTGAATGTTCTTGAATGTTAATATATAAGCCTAGTGCATGTAATGAATGTTAACATATGTGTTGTTGTAAATGTTTTAAATAGCTATTTTTATTTTTAAAAGGCATTTGTCAACTCCAGAATAGGAAGGAGTTACACATCTTCTCCTACTGGGATGTAGAATGCGCCTCTTCGACACAATGACTAGTAAAACTAGTGGCCAATGGATACCATTAAAACCCATTATAAATCAATTTTAGTTTTGCAATTACTAATTAATTTTAGATTGCAATTAGTGAAAGTAATGAGTTGATTTGCAATTAGTATTTTAGTTTTGCTATTAATAATTAATTTTAAATTGTAATTAGTGAGAGCATTAATTTACTAAACTAGTAATTAATTTTAAATTACAATTAGTGAAAGCAATGAGTTGATTTGCGATTAGTAAGACTAATGAACCTTTCCAAGCTTTGGTTATATTATAGAATCAAATTGGATTATCAAGCAAAAATAAACCTGTTCGTTGTCAGATAGATCACATTGCCCACCAACATTGACTGACCTATCTATAGTCAGATGCGAACAATAACGTTAGCCCCAACCTCCATGGATGTATATGTTTCCCTGCAATAAGCCATCCTGAATTTATTCTACAAAATTTCGCGTGCTTTAATCTTACAATGGTCTCAATGTTCACCTTTAAATTCGTGGCTGGTTTGATTAAAATGAATACAATGCTATACTCGGTAGCAAGTAGCAAGTAGCAGTCAATTTTAATTTGTAATCATTAATACATTTATGTATTTTTAATGAGATAAATTTTGGGTTTTTTTTAATGTTTAATAGTAATGTGGCATTTCACTTTTCTTATAATTTTTTTTTCAGATTGCAATTCGTAAGAACAATGAGTTGAGTAAAATGGATGCTATTACTCATTAGTTAATTTTAGCTTGTAATCATTAATACATTTATTTTGGATTTTATTTTAAATGAGATAAATTTTGGATTTTTTTTAAATTGATAAATTTTGCATTTATTAATTTTTATGGGTTGGGAGTCCATTTTGGTTAGTTCACTTGGTTAAGGTGTGGGGCTCGTCAACAAGGCGACCCAAGTTCAATTTCTCTTAGGGGTGACTTAGTTGGGAGGAAACACCCAAAAAATCCAATCAAGTTGAGGCTACTGCAGTCCAGATAGGATGCGATCCCCGAGTGCTTTTGATGGCTTAGATGCCCTTGGGTCGTGGTTTCTCAGACCATAGGAAGATTCGAGCAAACCAAAAAAAAATCTTATAGACCAGGAGGCTGGATTTTCGGCTCTTTGTGGCAAAAGAATGTGGCGTGTATTGTTTAAACAGGGACTATGGCATAAAGTTATCAAATCACATTTTGTTTCTCTCTGGAACGGCGAACATCCTAAGCACTATAAGAACGCTTCCTTGATTTGGAGGAGTTTCCTTAAAGTTTTTCCCATTTTAAGTAACTTTGTATGCTGGCAAATTGGAAGTGGAAAACAAGTTTTTATTGGAATTGACCCAATCATAGGTTTCACATTTAATTGCTCTTTGTCTCCAACCCTCAAGAAAGAACTCATAATATCTTTGTTCTTGCTCATATTAAAAAGGAAACTCCTGTGAATTCTGACTATTGGTTAAAGGCCCAAGATCTGAACTTGCCTTCGATTGTTGTCGTTGAATGGGACAACTTCATTTCTGAATTGTTAAATTCAGGGATTTATCTTCAGGATCGTGATGACTCTATCATATGGGAAAAGAATAAAAAGTTTGGTCAATGTTCATTCATAAATGTGATCCATTTATTTGGTCAATGTTCATTCATAAATGCTATCTGGACAGACTTAGAATATATCCATATGTTTCGATTTGATTGGCATTCAAATAACCTGGAGGATATCCTTTCAAATTGGGTTAAAAGTCATTTTCTGTTAAAAGAGCTCCCATTATTTGTCTTTTGGAAAACTTGGAAAACTTGTAATCGACAGATCTTTAAGGAGCAAGTCCCTTCCTTACAAGCTACCGTTTTGAAGATTTTAGTATATGTTCGGGAATTTTGTGTAGCTGGCCATTTAAAGAAGGCAAGAGTTCCTAAAATTCCTTCTCTTATTCCTGATATGTCTATTGGGTTCTTTGATGGAGCGAGTATTAATGGGCTTTGTGGAGCAGGTATGTTTCTAAAAGTTAAAGAATCTCATATCAGGTTATGGATGAAAGCTGGACTAGGCACACTATACTCGAGCTAAACTAATTGCTTTGTGGGGATTACTTTGGTTCGCAAAAACTAAAGGTATTTTGGATATGCAGATTTTATAGGACTCCAAACTAATAGTGGATTGGATAAATGGATATTCATCTATTAAGAATCTTGTTTTGGAGCAGTGGATGTTCAAAGTTCATCCAAGCATTCTGTTAACATCTCTTTTGGTCATATTAACCGTTCTTTAAATCAGGAAGCAGACAGTATATCAAAGAAGGAGATTGGGATCATGGATGGTCAGATTTTCTATGAGGAATCTTATGGGGATTGCTTCATAGATTCTGACACTTATTATGTTTTTTGAATCACCAATAGACTTAGCAGAGTTTGTTGGTAGCTATTTTGTATGGATTGTCAATTTCTACCATATGTTGGTAGGTCTTTTTTGTTATATTCTGAGTAGTGTTGTAAGATGAGATTTGGAGAGTAAAAGCACTGGGTGTAACCAGTGGTTAATCCAGTCTCTTTTTTAATGAATTTGCAGATGTTGATATAACTCTGATTTCAATAAAATAACAAGTTACATTTTTTCCGAATGAAAAAAAAATTACAAATATACAAATATTACAACTCATTAAATTAATATTTATTGACCTAATATAATTCAAAATAACTTACAAACTTGAATGTTATGACTCATCTAATAACCAAACCACTGTTAATTATATATTTAAATTAAATGGTTAAAAATTAGATATAATTAAAATTCAATCCTCAAAGTTATGTAAGTTATATAACCAACACCTGGTTTTGAATGGATGCAAACTCTTATAAATACTAAGTAAGAATCATTATTTCCAGATTAATTAGGTAATTATAATATATTATGTCATTAGTTATTTTGGAGTTTGAATCATTATTTTTGGATTAATTAGGTAATTATAATATATTATATGTCATTAGTTTTTTCTGGGCGGTAGCTTAGATTAAGTGTGTTTCCACAAAAAAGTGAATTTTGTTCATTATTTATTTAAGTTTTTTTAATAATATTTCTTTTTTAAAATAAAGTGTTATGATGTTCATTATTAGCCCCTGCCGAGGCAGGGATATACTTTCAGTTGGAAAGTCAAAGGCCTTTGACTTTCATTAGTTTGTAAATTTTTTGCAATTCATAATGTTATTTTCATAATGTTTCAATAAAAAAGTATTAATTTGATTTTTTATAAAATAAAAATTATTTATTTTAATTTCTGAAAAATGAAATTCTGATTTTTTGATTGGTGAAGGACATGTCTGAAAAGACATAAATCCCTGGAGGAGATGGCTTTATTTTCAGAATTTAAAATGAAATTAAAATAATTTAAAATTAAAAAATTACAAAATTTTACACCTGTCCTAGAATTTAAATAGAAATTTTAATAATAATAATTTAAATGCCACATGTTATGTCCTGTACTGAAAACACTGCATGTCCTGTCCTATCGAAAATCCAAATCCCCACCTGTCATGTTCTGCTATCATAAGGAAAAGCGGAAGTTAATGGCGGTCTTGGTCTTTGAATCTGTGATACTCCTTGGCTCTCCACTTGTACACTAAGGTACTGTGAACCATAAAGGCCTCGACCTTGGCGTTTGAGTTGTAACGTAAAAAAAAAACGCTTACTCCCAGATTTGCTTGAAAGCTACGTGTTACAGGATCGAATGCTTATAGCAATAGTAAATAATTTATCATTAAAATCAAGTATTTAAATATTCTAAGCAATATCTAAAATGATAAACATTCTAAATATTTTAGTTATATTTATAAAATGTATTCTATTTGTGATGTATTAGTTTTTAAAGGATTAAAGAAATAAAAAGAAGCATGATAGAGAAATAATATGTAATTAAACAGAAAAGAATAATAATAATGATAAAGAAATATTATGTTAAATAACAAGTTTCTTCACCTTCAAAAGGGTTTGAGGCCTTGAAATTGTTGAAGCCCTCTTTTGCCGATTGAGGTCAGAGTAGTGTTCTGAGTTTTTGTTATCTGCATTGCTCAGTATTTGACAGGAGAAAAATGGGACCAAATTTGGTTGAGCATACTAGTAGCTTGTGCTTAGTTTTCGAGCAAAAGGTTTTTTGAACTGCATTCCAACATGTCTGAGATTTCGCCATAAATTTATTCAATGAAATTGCCTGCCTGTATTCGTATCGGTGATTTGCCACTGAGAGCCAACACCCTTTTCATGAATCCCTTGCCATGTTCATATTATTCTTTTCTTGTCAAGTAAAGATTTGGGTAGAGGGTGTGGGTATCAATTGGGAGGCTAAGCAAATCGTGCTTCGGCTGAAAAAAGTTGGCTATGAAGATTTCAGTAGCAGCATGGTTGGTCTTCCCTCCGCAATTGATACTCGTGAATCCTGACGAGGAGCACTAGCAGAGCACCGCTTGGATGCAAAGTATCATGCTTCTTCCATTTTCATTTAATACATATTAAATTTCTCTGTTTTTCCCCCTTTTTCTTAAGTAATATAGATTGGGTTTTACCTTGTAGCTCGCGCAGAGATGAAAACCGTATCAAGGTAGCTATTATGACAGATCGTGAAGGGGGACAACTCTGTTATTGTGAAGCTGAGCAGCAACAGCAGCGCACTAATTCAAATTTTCAGGTGTGGCTTCTGCTATTTGCATAGTATGGTGCTCTCTTTACAAAGACACCATAAACATCAACATACATGAAAATGTAGATTACAGAATTCGGTGGAGCTATTGTGTGCATCGGACCTTGATTTACACTTGCAGTCATTCAGATTTTTAGGTATGGCTTCTCCTTTCTGTTTCTGTTTAAGTTTGTGGGTGTATTGCGAACTGTATATTTGCTTAGAATGGTGCTTTCTATTTTGAAGTCTCAACAACCGGACTTTGAGTTCCATAGAGTGAAGACCTATAAACTGCCTTAAGGTCTTGCTTACTTACTAAAATTAGCCTTAGTCTTAAGCTTCCATTTTAATGGGTCTCAGCAGCCTGCCCCTCAAATCCTGCTTATAGATTTATCAAATCTTGACGTGCTTGGCCACCTCCGTGACAAAACACTTCAAGAATTGGCAAGTGCGTCCCAGGAATGGGGAATCTTTCAGGTTTTCAATCATGGGATTTTGGAAGAACTGATACAACGCCTACAGGGCGTGGGGAAAGAGTTCTTCAGTCTTCCACAAGAAGAAAAGGAGACCTACTCCAACAACCCTGCAGTTGGGAATCTGGAAGGCTAGCACCAAGTTAGTTACTAACTTGGATGGCAAGCTCGAATGGGTAGATTACTATTTCCACATGCTCTGGCCTGCTTCTCGCAGGGATTTTAACGCATGGCCCAATTTTTCTTCAATCTAATCACTTGGAGAATCATGTATTTAGAACAGTTTGGATTAATAATTTTTTGAAGTATATTGTAATTCTAACGTGTGGGATGTGCAGAGAGGTGAATGATGAATATGCTCGAAAGCTCTTGGAAGTTGTGAATAAGCTATTGGTTGTGCTTTCCATCAATCTTGGAGTGCAATAATCCGCCATGAAAGAAATACTGGGTGGCGATAATCTGGAAATGGAGATGAAAATCAATTCCTATCCACCGTGCCCACAGTCGGAACTTGCTTTAGGAGTTGAGGCCCACACTGACATGTCCGCTCTCACTCTTCTTGTACCCAATGAAGTGCCGGGACTCCAGGTTTTCAAAGATGATCACTGGGTCTCTGCAACTTACGTCCCAAACGCCATTATTGTCCATATCGGGGACCAGCTTGAGGTTACTGAATTTCTTTATAACATTGGGTACTTTTCTTTATTTTTCTCTACCCCTCCCTGATCTCGTTATAATATAAATTTTGTCTGGTGTTTGTGCTTCCCAGATCTTGAGCAATGGCAGATACAAGAGCGTTTTGCATCGGAGCTTGGTGAGCAAGGACAGAATCAGAATGTCGTGGCCAGTATTCTGCACTCCGCCTCTGGACACCGTTATCGGCCCCATGAAGGAGACGATCGATGAGAACAACTCGCCATTGTTTAACCCTAAAACATACGGAGAGTTCAAGCATCGCAAGATCAACAAGTTGCCCCAGTAGAAGGCGATTTCTCTGTTAGAGAAGATTGTTTGGTTGCTTAATAATTCGAGCCCAATGTAGAATGTCTCAATTTAGTATGTTTCATAGGTACTTGCTGGATAGTTTCACTTTGAACAGTGTAGGTTGCAAACTATTTGTTATCAATTTTGTATTTCAAGAGCGCTCAACCGATTATAGTTGTTTGACACTATTACATTTGGTTTCTCAAATTTCTTATGAAATTATGACATTTCTGTGCAACTGTTCATCAAGATTTAACTCTCAAACTTCTCGCATTTTTTCTAAATACCTGTGTAAATTAGTTAAATGCCATTATTTCCAGTTCTCAAATTATGAATCTATGATTTTTCTGTATCATTGTTCATTAAGATTGCTTCCAACTCTCAAATTCCTCACATTTTTTAATTGATTTGGCTCGATGCATCCTCGCTTTGTGTATATTGACGAGGGAATCTCTGATATTTTTATATCCGCAGAGATTGCTTTCAACTCTCAAACTCCTCACATTTTTTAATTAATTTTGGCTTGATCTTCCTTGTTTTGCTTATATTGGCAACATAATATATGATATTTTTTATTGTGTATATTGGTGAGGTATTATATGATTGATATTTTTACATGTGCAGAGATTCAAATAAGGATATATATACACGTTTTCTTTTTAGTTTGTTTAACTATAAAATCAATTATGTAATCTAGGCAATGTATTTGAAAAGGATTAATGTTAATCTTTATTGTTCTTTGTTAAATGTGATGTTACAGAGATATATTCAAATAAGGAAATATATATACATTTTCTTTTTAGTTTGTTTAACTATAAAATCAATTATGTAATCTAGGCAATGTATTTGGAAAGGCTTAATGTTAATCTTTATTATTTAAATTATTGAACTTAGGGATTGAAAGTTCCTGCAAACATGCTGGATTTTGCTTCTGTCATGTCTCAGGCAAAATGATTTTCCAAGAGTAAATGAAAATTGTTATCTTGGAATGTGGAAAAGAATGTAATTTTAGTTTAATTAAAATCGATTTCATAAAATTTCAAAAATCACATGAAGCAAGAGCCATGCAGAAGATTTCTAATTTGTCTATGTAAAATTGGATGCGTATAAAATTGAGACTGGAATAATCCTGAAACACATTGAATTTCGATATTCACTGTTTAAAATTATATAATCCTAACCCAAGGGATGTCTATAACAGCATGTATTCACTGTTTAAAATTCTATAATCCTAAACCAAGGGATGTCTATAACAGCAAGTAAGTATGATGTTCATTTGAGTATCTAAGTATGATGTTCATTTGAGTATCTAGGTACAAAGTTTCAAATCTTCCATTCAATGGAGTTGACCTGTCACTCATTCGAGTATCTAGGTACAAAGTTTCAAATCTTGTATATAGGTCCAACATAACATCTAGACATTAAAAGGCTGGTTTAAAACCATTTATTAGGGAAAAAACTGATTTCATTGTAGATTTATAAAATAAAAAAATCAAAACCAATATTAAATTATTTTCAACTTAGGGAAAAAACTAATTTTATTGTAGATTTATAAAATAAAAAAATCAAAACCAATATTAAATTATTTTCAACTTAGGGAAAAAACTAATTTTATTGTAGATTTATAAAATCAAAAAATCAAAACCAATATTAAATTATTTTCAACTTAGATTTATTAAAAACTGAAATTACACTTTATAAAATTGAATCCCTAGAAGTCTGATGAATTCTTGAATCCCCAGAAGTGTGATAAATTCAGATTTAAAATATCTTATGAAAGACTTTTGAGACGGTAAATATAAATCTTTGTCAACTTTTTTACGATTGGAATTACATAAAATCCAATTACATATTTTAAGAATTACAATATCTGTTGTTTGTCTTGTATTGAAAAGTTTTCACCTCTATAATCTTGAAAGAAGAGACCTGATTTCAATGGAATTTGGATCTTTTTCTTAAAAATGACATTGCTGGCGTTGTAAAAGATCTCAAGTCATTGAATGACCATATTCTAATTAAGGTTAATAATGATATAAAAAATGTACATTGTTTTATATCGAGAAGAATTCAGAAGGAAACGTGCCAATGAGAATCAAGAAATAACTTTAAATTTAACTCAAATGTTATAATATGTAAATTTAACGGGAGTATGTTATGAAACTATTTGAAACTGTACTTCTATGTAAAATTATGTAAATTTACATAGAATGCGACTGCTCAAACATAGATCATAGATAAGCCTTAAACCATTTTGAAAGGCTTGAGAGTTATGGAATCTCTCATTTCGGGCTTCGTGCATTTGTCCTTCCGTAAATTCTCTCTCGTCCGAAGAATTTAGAAAACCTCCAGAAGAAACATCAAGTGAAATGAGGCTACTAAACCTGAGATAGTGAAAATACAGGACTCTTGGATTGCTTAATTTCACAATGCTTTTCATTAATGTGTGTTGTAAACATTAACATGAACCTCAAAGACTCATATGATAATATTTTTGGAGAACTCTACATACCGGTCAGTTCGTTGCCTAATAAATTTTCTTGCACTCTTTCTAATTTTATTTTATTTTTCTTACGGTCTGAGATGTGGATTCTTGAACATTAGAAACTTAACAAAAGTTCAAATATAGTTGTGTGCATAAGGCCACACATAACATCTAAAAAAACATCATTACATAATTACGATCCTTCAAAAAGTAAAAAATAAAATGATTGTGCTGTGAAAGAAATAGTCTAGCAGTCCTTTATAATTACATAAACATATAAGTTGTAATGAAACTGCAAACTATACAGAATTAAATATCATCACCATAAAATCTTTATAAGAATAGTCATCCCTTTTACAGATAAAGAAGGAGAAAACTATCTTTCAGCAAAAGAAAGAAAACCATTGCATGTCGAACATGAACAACAATACCAAAAGACCTGTATAAAAGAGGTTGATGTGACCTCATCATAAATAGAAGGGGACTTGGATCAAAATACATCAAATATTTTGCAGACTGAATCCACCTATGCAAGAGACCTAGAGCTGCAAGTAAACTTTACCCTCCTTTGAAAGAAGATATGTTGTATTCCTTTTTATGTAAATACGATGGAAATATATATTCTAACAAGTATTCCTCCTAGTTGTTAGATCAACAATGTGTAATCTTGTTTCTTGCTTGGTTTTTTGGTCAAAAATTTATGTAGCAAACAATTCAGTTCTATAAACATAGAGCTTCAACACTTATTTTGAAAACTTTAAATAGGATTACTACCATATATTAGTTTAAACAACTAACGCAACAAAGAGCTTTAATGAGCTGTAGTAGGTCCAAAGTTCTAAAATTTATGGATTATGCAGCCCAGACTGCTTTCTTTTGATTTTTTAGCCAAATAATCTTGTCATCTTTTTTTGAACGGGTGATAAAGGATGTTCAAGCTATGAACCTTGTGAGCTTCCATGCCAAGGACTCTTCTAACCTTAGCATCAATATTCTCGTCTTGTTTCTAATTCAGCTCCCATATGCTACCAACACCACTCACCATAGCTGCAGCAACTTCTCTCGTCAAGCAAGCTGTATCTTCTTCCGCAATCGCTTTTTTCATGTGTCTTTCTCTTCGTTTTTTATCATTTTCAGGTAATTTTTGCTTTCTAGACAAGATTATTGTGTTGAATATGTTTCCTGTATAATTCACATGATTTAATGGGTGAACATTTCTTTCGACATCTGCCCTTTTGCGGAAGAGTTGATGGGAAATGTCTATCGTTGTAGTAAAAATATGCGAGTTCCTCCACTGTTTCGGAAAAAGAACCTTAACTCTTCCGTCGGGCCAAACCTATTCGTCAAAAAGGCCCTTGCGGTAGACTTACGCGAGTTTCTCCGCCGTTTCGGAAAAAGAACCTTAACTCTTCCGTCGTGCCAGACCTGTTCGTCAAAAAGGCCATTGCGGTAGACTTACAAGAGTTTCTCCGCCGTTGCGGAGGAATTTAATTAAAACCTTCCGCGATTGCGGAGGAATTTAATTAAAACCTTCTGTATCTTCGTCATGCTTCCACCTTAACCTTAACTCTTGCAGAAGAGTTGATCGGAAATGTCCGCCGTTGCGGTAAAAATAGGCGAGTTCCTCCGCCGTTTCGGAAAAAAAACCTTAACTCTTCCATCGGGCCAAACTTGTTCGTCAAAAAAGTAAATCAATCACTGTGGTAGTTTTATACTCTGTGCAATTTAGAAAAATATGAATCTACTTGAATGCGTGTATGGTAATATTCAACTTATTAGTATCTATTCATAACATATGAAATGTCATTTACATACGTTACCAACAAATTCCGGATTTTTTTTTCATTGTTTAATATTGTATGAGTGGCAATATTAAACTTATATAAGTCATTGGTTTTGGCAACAATAACATTAGAATTATATTAAATACATATTAATATAATTAATATAGTGTAGTGCTTGAAATGTGATGCTATGCAAATAATCTGGTTTCTGTTCAGTTTGTTTGTACTAATTGCAATAATAAGGCTGCCTATTAAATATTCCGAATATCTATATATAGTGATTACTCTTACTTAGGCTTATACCGTATTGATATGCATACGTTATTAAATAATATGCAAACAAGGGTAATTACTTTCTCTATCTAATACTACAATATTGAACTGGTTGTAGTTACAGATAGCTCGTTAACCACAGACATGTATATGGCAATGAGAATAAGAGATAGCGTGTTGAATGCTAACCTGGAATGGTAGGATGTAATATGATCCTATATGGTCAGCTCTACTATGAACTATCATTCAAATTTTAATTGACATAAAATCTTTGGATATTTTCAGTTTGTTTTATATTCAAATTTTAATGGATATAAAATTTGTGTCTAGTGTTTTATGTTGCTTGATTCTCTGAAATAGTAGGTATTAACATTTCTTCTATATTATATTTATTTTATTTTTTATAATTCAAAATTTAACAGATATAACCAAATAAATTTAAAATAATTTACCATTTCTAACATTTTTTAATAAAAAAAATAAAATAAAGTGACATGTGATTTACAACATTAATTTTATTTTGTTTATTTATTAATTACAAAATCAATAGCGTGATGTTTGTTCAAAGTATCACCGACCACAGTGACACCATTATTCTACTTGCAGCCGCAACTTTT
The DNA here is from genome assembly GCA_027924585.1 of Larix kaempferi. Classification (NCBI taxonomy): domain Eukaryota; kingdom Viridiplantae; phylum Streptophyta; class Pinopsida; order Pinales; family Pinaceae; genus Larix; species Larix kaempferi. Next base: position 22,797,726 of record BSBM01000017.1, on the reverse strand, counting down.
CACAGTTTCACATTTTAGAAGATCAAGCAAGCAATCTCTGTGAATTGGAAAGATGTTCTCTGTAGCCAATTTGCTACTATTTCACAATAAAATTACATAAAAACTGATAAGTTTCCTCTCCATTGCTGCTCAGCACTATAATAACAATGGAACAGTTGGATTACTTAAGATACCCAAGGTGAGTTGACAATTCTTTATACAAATGGCAGTGGCCTCTCCATAAGTCTTTGACCATGGTAATGCAACAACGAGCTTCTTCAAACTTTAAATGAGCAAATGGACACACATTTTTCTTTCTGTGACTATTTTTATTAGCAATTCTTTCAAACTTCAAAGCAATGGTCACAACAGTCTTCACAGATATAGAAATATGCATTCACCATCTTTCTTCATGCACTTCATGCATATAATTCAAATACTTCTACGAGATACCCATGTAGCACACCTTAAATAAAAATGCATAATTTGGTTAGAATGAATCACATATTTTTAAATCATGAAGTTGGTCTATTAAAATGGATTTTGTTGTGTACCTTTTTATTATATTTTGGCAATGTTTCGTATGTTATAATGAACTGAAATAGCGTCAGGGGACAATGTCTGTTATTGCTAATGTAATTTGTCTTTGGATGTATCCAGTTAGGTATGGGCAATGCTTTGGAAACCCTTTGCGGGCAAGCTTATGGAGCTTGGCAATATCACATGCTGGGAAGCTTCACTCGCCTTGATCAAATCGTCGAATTCCTCCTGAACATTGGGCATCCCTAGAATCTTTTACAGCATAGCCTTGGCCTTCTCCTGATGGCCTCTCTCGATCAGGATGTTGGGTGTGTTTGCAAGGAACAACGATCCTATCGTTATGATGAGTGCAGGAATGGCTGCCAGAGGCAACGATACGCGCCATCGGCGAGATTAACCTAACTCCGTTGAAAAGGTCGGCAAGATTAACATAACTCCGCCGAAAAGGTCGGCAAGCTTAACATAACTCCATCGAAACGGTCGACGAAGGAACTCACCTATTTTTTCTGCAACGGCGGACATTTCTGATCAACTCTTCCGCAAAAGGGCAGATGTCGAAAGAAATTTTCACCCATTAAATCATGTGAATTATACAGGAAACAGATTCATCTTGTCTAGGAAGCAAGAATTACCCGAAAATGATAAAAAATGAAGAGAAAGACACGTGAAAAAAGCGATTGCGGAAGAAGATACAACTTGCTTGACGAGAGAAGTTGCTGCAGCTATGGTGAGTGGTATTGGTAGCATATGGGAGCTGAATCAACAACCTCATTTGACTGCCCAAGCAGCTTCAAAATTGGGGTGGCATATATATAAATTGGTAAGAGGAGGACTGCAACAGCAAAGAGAACTATCCAAGATCGCTATATATATAAGAGGACCAGGTCAACCCAATTTAGGGTTTGTTCTCTTTGCAAGGCTATACTAAGATAGATATATACAAGAGGACCAAGTCAACCCATTGCAAGGCTATGAGAAAATTGAGTTGGCAGTTTTGGTAAATGTTTTATTATTATTATTATTATTAATAACCATTGTGGCACTTTGGTCTAAATGTTTTTTCTAGCTCATTGTTTCTCTCTATTGTGTGCTCGGTGCCACCTATCTATCTCGATGCATAAATCAACCTCTGCTTGGTTTTTGGTTCTAGCTGCATGCCATTGTTTGTAGTTGCATGCCATTGAGTCTTATTTAGGGTTGTCGTGAGTCGATGACATTCATGCAAGAAATGAACTCTTGTAGAGGAGGACTCATCAAAGAGGCAATATGAGTTTCATTTTGATGAAAAATGAGTGGACATTGGTAGCTAGGTTCACATAGGAGGCTTAATACAGATTTATAAGCATCTCAGAGAGGAGGCTGGCACTTAGATAGTCTCCAGAGTAATTTTTGTATACGTAGTGAGCATCGTATTACATTAATTGCCAAAATCCCACATAGTTTTGTATGTATTTATCCATCAAATTAATATTACGAAGATGAAGTCCATATAATGTAAGATATTTACCATATGGAACTTGTAAACAGTGTCAACTGTGGAATGCTTTATTCCAGCAATAAGTTTCAACATTCAAATCTAATGACGAGAACTCTTTGGATTTACGTTTATATGTCAGGTCAACTCAAAAGAGTCAGGCTTTGGAGTGGGTTCTCTCCTCGTACTGGTGGTTCTTGGCATGGCAGGATCCGGCAAGAGGCTAATATTGGTCACCATTCACGACCCTAGGTTGCTTTGCTCTCACATGCCTAGTTCGAACATGACTTTTCATAACAAATAGAGTTTGCATATTGATAGAAACACCTACGTGTCCATATGCACCACAAATATAAAGTTTCTACTTAATAGGTTTACATAGGTAACAACCAATATCATGAACAACTTGGCTATCAATAATTTCTTCAATATTTTCCCCTGCAGTTTTGAATCTTTTGTAGACTAGAGTTAATAGTTCAATTACAATTGAATAAAGTCGTCTTGAAACAATTTCATTGTGTCATCCACTACCATCCTTAGTTCATCAACATTACCTAAAATACCATTTGGCAGGGGCTTAGCTGCACCGCAGCTATTTCCTTTGTTTATTTAAGTTTTTTTAATAATATTTCTTTTCAAAATAAAGTGTTATTCAAAATTATTAGTAATTAATAAATTTAGATTTATTTTGTAGTTATTTATAGGTGTTATTCTCTCTATTTTTATTTTTAGTTTCGAGTGAAAATGGAAATTCTCAAAAATGTTAATGGAATGCCACCACTTACATCTCCTTTCCAAAAAATTGATTAGTTTTCCAAAATATACACATTTTAACTAAGGTCGAGGAAATATTGGGTTTCTCAAGGTGTCAAAGAAGCTCTGTGTAGGTAGTCTTGATACCATGAAACATGGACCAAGCCTCGGTGTGATGAACCGTGCCAAGAAACTCTAAGGTGTGAGCATCCTTCCTACCCCAAGGTTTGCAGGATTTGCAATCCCAAGTATTTGAATGTAATTTCACATATGACTTTACACCAGTTCGATCCATCTAAAAGGTTTGTGCAACCCCTAGACTCCAACGTTTATGTCAAGTGAGGGGCTTTGTGGTTAAGAATATAATTTTTTTAGTTTAAACAATAAAATAAAATAATTTTAAATGGATGAATTATCTTCTTATATTTATAATATTTGATGTATGATCCATTTAACTTCGTTAAAATAAATTATTATTATTATTATATTTTAAGCCGCATGTTTATAGCATAATCGTTTCCTTGATGGCCCCGCGTGCAACGTGGTTAACTTAAAGAGCTTGTTTAAAGCCGTTGCAGTTAGCGATTTAAGTAAACTATTCATTAAACATTAAACGATCAATCATTACCCTTAACTAAAATACAACAACCATCAATTTGATCTAGATCACACACTTGGCATTTGTTACCTTAAATTTAGCAAAATCTCCTCTTCCCGGTCCATATCCAAAATGTAAGATATAAATGCCTATCGACGTAACTAGCAACAACCACATTAATATTATCAATGTGCTAAATTTATGCCTATCAGTGGATTTGGACACATTAATAATATTAATGTGGTTGCGCATGTTTACAGCATAACCGTTTTCTTAAAGGCCTCGTGTGCAGCCTAGTTAACTTAAAGAGCTTGCTTAAAGCCGTTGCAGTTAGCCACTTAAGTAAACTATTCATTAAACATTAAATGATAAGTCATTACCCTTAACTAAAATATGACGACCATCAATTTGATCTAGATCACACACTTGGCATTTGTTACCTTAAATTTAGTGAAATCTCCTCTTCCTGATCCATACCCAAAATGTAAGATATAAACGCATATAGACGTAACTAGCAATTCAACCACATTAATATTATTAATGTGTTTGAATACGGTGATAAGTGTAAATTTGGCACATACTATAGGGAAAAGAATTATCAATGTGCAAAATTTATGCCTATCGGTGTATTTGGACACATTAATAATGTTAATGTGGTTGTTACTAGTAACCGGTGGGCGTGTAGACATATGTCCAAAATATTAATATAAAATTAATATTGTTTAATTAATTCTAATATAATAATTAATTATTTAAATGATATCATTTAAAAATAGTATTAATAAATTAATATTATTTAATTAATTATAATATAATAATGAATTAAAATAATATTATTCATCGTATTTTATTATACTTTAGTAAATAAAATTAATATAATGGTATATAAAGATATTAAAACAAAATGGAAAGGTGATGGAGTTTCTTGGAGCGTTTTCTTGGAGCGACGAAGGTTTTTTACTGGGCATGGCGGAACCATAGGAACTGGGGCTGAGCGCAGGTCGGCCTGCGGCTGTCAGTGACGCGGTTTTATTCACTTGCTTTGCACGGTTTGTGGCGTATATCAAGGAACCCCGTCCGGTTTGTTTACAAAACCCTGTTTCCTTTTTACCCTGGTCTGTTTTGTAGTGCATTTTTACCAGGGTTACGGTGGGGTGGTGGTAAGCTAGTAACCATGGCTACCTATGATGACCGTTTAGATTATTCCTATGACCCATCTAATGATGCGGCCATATGGACTCAACCTCCGGGCGCCGGGTGGCAGGTAGGGGTATATCCTGGGGAAGGAGTGGCGGAGGTTTCATCTGCTGCGGACAGTGCTGCTCTTGGCTTCTCACCATCTGGTTTTCTTGATATTTCTCCTGGCTTGGGACTGTTAATTGCGCCCTCACCCGATATCCCACCTATAGCGCCTTTAAAGGATGCGGGGTCTCTTTGGACTTCAGAACAGGTCTTAACTGTTTTGGAGGGCTTGGCGGACAGGCATAAGGGTTCTGATTTTGCATCTGACGGTCATCGTGGAACTGTTGGCGGGGTTTATTCTACTGTGGCTCCTCTTCCTATTTTATGTGTTGCGGAGGGTGGGGAATGCACGTGGTCGAGACAATTAGAACCTCACGAACACCAGGGTTTTGCCAGCCGTTGTTTGGGCTCCGGCACTAGCTTGGATGAATGGGGAGGACCTTCTTCCGGGGATAATGCACAGCAGGGGAAACGGGGTAAAAAGCATTGGCTGAAGCTTAGCAGGACAAAATACAACTACGCCCTGGGGGAAGATATCGAGTGGAATCGATTGGTCAAGATGACCAGTATCACCTTGGTTGGCAAAGCATTAGGCAGATCCTTTTCTCTCCACACCATTGAAGCTTGGGTGGGGGAGCATTGGGCTGGTACCTTGGGCTATACTCCGGAAGTTGTGGAGCTTACACGCAACTGGTTTGCTTTCAATTTCCATGAGGAGGAACATACCAGATGGGTTCTGAATTCAAACTGGAGTTGGGACCACTGCCCGGTGATGATCAAACCTTGGCATCCGATGTTTGATGCTAGTCGGGAACGACTGGATATTGTTCCGCTGTGGGTTCGGCTCCCTGGTTTACCCCTTCATTACTGGTCGGAGCGCCATTTCAAGGGGATTGGAAACATGATTGGTACATATTTAGATGGGGATTATAGTTTTCTTCATACCCGCCAGAGGAAGGTTGCCCGTATCCTGGTCAATCTGAATATCAGAGATGGACTCGTACCGGATGTTACCCTCAGCTGGGGACCCTATGTGTATATGCAGAAATTGGATTATGAAAATGTTCCTTTCAGATGTCGGCATTGTCATGCTTATGGTCATCCGGTCGCCGAATGTAAGCTTCCTTTTCGTCGGAAAAATGTTGGTTCGCAAAAAGCCCCAATTGTTGAGGATGTTACTCCTCCCTTGGAGGACCCTGTGGCTGAAAACCCTCCTAATGTGGTTTTGGCCGTGGTCGAGGGTCATGGTTCTCCTCGGGACTTGGCGGACGCTCGTCCTACTTGCACTACTACACCGGTTTCGGGTGCTTTGGTGGCTGGTGCTGATGTCTTCCCACAGGAGATGGGAGTGGAGGTGCCACACACTGGGGAAGCGTTTACTGGTACTACTGCTTTGGAGCCCTCTCGTCAAACAGCTATCACGGAACCTGGGTCATCGTCCGCAGGTATACCTCATTCCATTACACCTCTGTCCTTACATTTTGTTTTAAAGAATTTGTCTTTTGATAAACCTGACTAGATAGAGGCTTTGAAAAATTTGAATATCTCTTCGGCAATGGAGTTGGAAATACCCACCTGTTTAGACCCTACTCTCCCTTCCTGCTCATCTTCTTTGTCAAACCCTGGGGTGATGCTGCTTGACCACCCCTTTGAGGTAGATCCTGGGCCTACTGAAGCCCCCTCCCCCTCCTCCCCCACCACATCATCCGACTCAGGATATTTCCTACGTTCCCTTTCGAAGATCACCCCGGGTGGGTTGGGTACTGGGGTCAACATTACTGTCAAATAGGGTAAGGGCAGAGGAAGAAAATCCCATCTATCAAAGGTACAATCCAAGGCCAAGATGGACCTCATGGACGGCAAACAAGTGACTATTGATCGGGCGCTTAGAGCGATGCGAGCCCAAAAGTGAGGTCGTTGATGAAGGTGATGTCTTTTAACTGCAGGGGTCTAGCTGGTCCCCATAAAAGATCAGCACTGCGTAGAGTGGTATCTCTTGAACACCCGGATATCATTCTGCTTCAGGAAAATATGGGTGTTGGTGAGACTATTAAATCTTTACTTGAAGTATGGTTTGGTGGCTGGTCTTTTGCCACCTTGGATGCTCGGGGCCAGTCTGGTGGACAGGCTATAGGCTGGAATACCCGCACTGTTCAGTGTCATAATCTTTGGGGAATGGAAGGGGCTTTGGGGATGAACTGCACATCTCTGGACTTCAGTGATACTTTCACGGTGGTTAATATATACTGACCATATTTGAACCGGGTTCCCTTCTGGGAATCCCTTTTCTCTCACCCCTTGTTACAAGAAGGGAACCTTTTAATCGGAGGGGATTTGAATTTCTCACTTGGGCTGGCAGAAGTATGGGGCAGCAAAGCTCGGCCTGACCCGTTGACTGATTTCTTCACTCAACAGTTGGTCACTCGAAATCTGCTTGATATCGAGCCGACACTCCTTAAACCTACTTGGAGAAATAACAGAACTGGAGATTATAGAGTTGAAAAACGTTTAGATCGTTTTCTGGTGTCTGATCTTTTTGTAGATAGGAACTATCTACTGAGGCAGTGGGTTGGCTCGGGGGGCTCTTCAGATCACTTTCCTATTTTCCTGGAGATGCGGGATGGTCCGTTGAAACCCGCTGGGCCAGTAAAGTTTAATAAGATCTGGCTTAATGATGAGACCTTTACTGAACTTATTGGATCCATTTGGGTACCCTACAACCCTAGGGTGGGCTTCTCTGCCTCACAACAGTTCTCAGACAATATCAAAAGGATTAAAGGGTCGGTGAAGACTTGGGCTTATGATAAGAATCATAGAGATGATAGAGAACTAAAGACTATTGAACTGGAGCTGCAGTCCATTTATGAGTCTGGATCTGGGGGTCTTGGAACACCGGATGAGAAAGTCCTTTTGGTCACACTGGAGGGTAGAAGAAATAAGCTATTATTGGAAAAAGAGGAAACTTGGCGTTTAAAGAGCAGGGCTCTATGGCTATCGGCTGGGGATGAGAACACAAAATTTTTTCATGCCTATGCAAAGGGAAGGAAGGCGGCTAATACCATTTGGAGTTTGGAAGACAATTTGGGGAATACCCAGAAGTCCTTTGATAGTATGGCTGGGGTTGGGGTAAATCATTTCAAAACTCTCTTCAAAGCCCCTGCACAGGCTAACATTTTGGAGGTGGTCAGGATGGCTCAAATGTTTCCTCGGTTTGTGGAAGAGGCAGACAATCTCTCCCTGATGGCTGCTGTCACTGAAGCTGAATTGAAAGGGGTTTTACAGAGTTTCCAAAAAGACAAAATCCCGGGACCGGATGGATGGACGGTGGAATTTATTCTTGCACTCTTTGATCGTATCGAAAACGATCTTTTGCAGATGGTTGATGACACTCGTAGATCGGGGAGAATTCCTGTTGCCATGAACTCCACCTTTATTGCCCTTATTCCAAAAACTGATAACTCTTCCTCTTTATGTGACTTCAGACCCATCTCTTTGTGCAACTGTGTATATAAAGTGGTGTCAAAGATCATTGCCGGGTGGCTAAAGGGTATTCTGTCCACACATATTTCGGAGGATTAATTTGGGTTTCTGGAAGGACGACAAATTCATGAGGCCATTGGTGTAGCACAGGAGGGCATCCATAGTATGAAAGCTCAGAAAATCAAAGGAGCCATTATCAAGATTGATTTGTCAAAAGCATATGATAAGGTGAGTTGGTTGTATATTCATTTACTCCTCACTCATCTGGGTTTTGCTGTGGACTTTATCAGGTGGATTATGAGTTGTATAACTACTGTATCCTTTGCGGTGCTCATCAATGGTGCTACCTCTCCCTTTTTCCGGTCTGAGAGAGGCTTACGACAGGGATTCCCACTATCCCCTTTACTTTTCCTGCTGGTTGCTGAGGGGCTTAGTAGAGCACTGAAAAAAGCTTGCAGGGATGGCACTCTACATGGTATCCAAGTGGCTCCTGATTTTTTTATCTCACATCTGTTGTTCGTGGATGATATCCTCATCTTCTGCACTGGTTCGGCTAGGGACATGGAAACCCTACAGGACATTTTTCAACTTTTCTCTACTGCTACGGGAATGGAGATCAATGAGCGGAAGTCCACCCTATCGACTCACCTGCTCAGGGATTCTGAGATTGTGGCTATACGTAGGATTTTCCCATATACCTTCCTACCTCTTGATGATGGCTTCTGTTATCTTGGGTTTCATTTAAAACCAAATGCCTATACAAAACAGGATTGGCAATGGCTTATTGAAAAAATTCACAAGAGGTTGAAGGTTTGGAGTCATAGGTGGTTATCGCGGGCAGGTAGGCTGGTTCTGGTGAAATCGGTATTGGAGGCCATTCCGGTCTATTGGATGTCCCTCTCGTGGATTCCAAAAGGAACACTGGAGAAAGCCCGCAAATTATGCTTTCGTTTCTTATGGAGCGGTAAAGGTGACTATGTATCCCCATGGGTTCGCTGGCAGAAGATCGCCATCCCAAAAGCATTAGGGGGATGGGGTCTTAAAAATATACATCTTTTCGCAAAGGCATTGGCAGCTAAAGGGGTGTGGAGACTGTTAAAATCGGAGAGCCTTTGGACTAAAGTTGTTTTTCGAAAATATATTGCCCCTGTATCAATTTTGGAATGGGTGCGGACGGTGGATAAGTCACATATTGGTTGCTCCATTATTTGGAAAGCTGTCATCAATTCTTTCCCGGTGGTAGGAGATCTGCTCGCTTGGAATGTTGGAAATGGGCAGGCACTTTGTGAAGGGGAGGATCCGTGGTTTGGAAGCGCTGGTCATCACATTTTATCTGGTAATCTGATCACATCTCTGCGGGATTTGGGTATAACACATTTATCTCATTTGGCTTCTCAGGATAGGATACACCCGTGGACACAGTCATGGGTTGATGTAGAAACATTGGCACTATCTGTGGCTGATCGGGTGGAATTGCGGTCTTATTTGGGTGCTTTATCTTGATCTCAAATACATATACGGGACAGGGACGAATGCTTGGTATGGGAAGGTGCCCCAACTGGCTTGTACACACCCAAGGAGGGATACATCAGCCTGAGTCATTTCCTGAATCCTCGTGAGCTGGTAGGGCGGTGGCAAAAAATCTGGAAGATATACTGTCCTTTGAAACATCATCTTTTTATGTGGAATATCCTCGAAAACACTGTACCCACCTGGGACTTTTTACAGAGGAAGAATAGGGTTGGGTCGGGCTGGTGCATTTTATGCAAAGCCAGTGAGGAAACCTGTTGTCACTTATTCCTCCAGTGTCCTTTTACGGTGCAAGTTTGGGCGGAATGCTCCAGAATTTTTAATGCTTTTCTTGATTGGGCAGGGATTTCTGTGCTGGAGGCCTGGACTCGGTGGGTTTCGGATCCTATTGGGAAAATATTCTTAAACCTTCCGTTATTGGTGGCGTGGGGCATTTGGATGGCTCGGAATGTGATGATATTCAATGATAAACAATGTACTCTGGTGGTTACTGCTGTTCAGATATGTGGTTTCCGAGAGGCTTTCCCTCATCACATCATAGTGGCAAAACAGAGAGAGGTCCTTACACTGGACATTGATGAGACTATGCCTTGGGGCTTTTATGATGGATTTGCTTTGGGTTTAAACTGCGGGGGTGGGGCAACACTACATCTCTCTATAAACCACACTTTCCACCTTTCTTGGGGACTGGGGGAGGGTGGGAATAATTATGCTGAAATTATGAGTTTAAAACTTCTTCTCATCTTTGCACAGGAAAAGGGATGTCAACGGATAAACGTGTATGGTGATTCTATGAATGTCACAAATTGGACTAATGGCACACAACAATGCAGGGATATTAGACTCGATAATATTCTTCAGGACATTCTGCAACTGAAACTTTCCTTTTTACATTTTTCTTGCAGACATGTTTATAGGGAGAACAACAAGGAGGCGGACGAGGCTTCTAAGGTTGGCAGGGACATGGCAGTGGGGTTGTGGAAAGTGAAGGAATACAACAATGGAACTCTCTATGAGTACTATCATAGACCCTTCATGGACGGAATGCTTTTACATGGTTTAGGAACGGTACAGGCACATGCATAGGACAGGTTTTGGAATATGAACTGTTATGGATACTTGTTGGCAGTGAGGTTTTTTGCTATAAAAAATGTTACTGTTATTACGGTGGACACTTGCAAGAGGCTCGGGGAGTCATTTTGGGTTTTTTTATGCTTTCTAGGTTTTATTTTGGTATCTTTCTACTGTGGGTAGTTTTTTTTTAATGGACTATGAACAGACCGGATGGTTGTACATGAACAGTTTTTTATTGTGACTTGTTCTATTGATCCTTAAGTGGACAACTGGATGTTTCTACACATCTCTGTGAACATATTATTTTTGCTCCTTAAGTGGACAACTGTATGCTTTCTATGCATATTCAGAATGTAATTTCTTCACCAGCTAAAATGAAATTACGCTTTTTTCCAAGGAAAAAAAAAATTAAAACAAAATGTAAATAAAATGATATTAATTAATTAATTATAATATAATATAATAATTAATTAAAAATAATATCATTAAATATTTCAAATTAATTATATTATATTATTATACGAATATAATATTTAATTAAAATTTTATTATAATATAATAAAATATAACATTCCTTAATGATTAGACTATATTGAATTGATACATTCCTCAAACGTTACAATGTCACAATGTGACAAACCATGAAGGAATGTCACAATCCAACATAATACTTGATGAATGTTGCAATGCAACAACACCCTTGCAAAACCTTAAAGGAACATTGTAAAGATTAATACCATAATGCGACATAACCATGGAGGAATGTCACAATCCAACATGACAATTAATGAACCTCACATGTGATAAAACCCTTGCAAAACATTACAACTCCATATACCCCTTGTTGAATATCATAACATAATAAATTCATGAGGAACTTAGCCAAAATGCGACATAACCATTGATTTATGTACCAAGATGACATAAGTCAAACATGATTATAATGAACATGACTGCAACATAAAACACTTGCAAAATGTCACAATATAGTAACCATGGAGGAATGTCACAATCCAACATAGCACTTGATGAGCGTCGCAATGTGTCAAAACCTTCACGGAACTTTGAACAGTTGAATTTCATATTGTGACAAAAATATGAAGGAAAGTCGCGACATAGCCCTTCATGAATGACGACATTTAAAAACAATGAATTCATGTTGCATTGCATTGTTGACATAAACATAATATGCGACATAACCCTTGATGAATGTCACAATGCGACATAACCGTTGATTAATGTCACAATGTGACATAACCCTTAGTGAATGACAAAATTTTATATTACAATCCAATAAAACATTCGAGGAACATTGCAAATATGAATGTCACAGTGTGACATAACTATGGAGGAATGTCGCAATCCAACATAATAATTAATGAACCTTGCATGCGAGAAAACCCTTGCAAAACATTACAATTGCATATACCCCTTATTGAACATCATAACATAACAAATTCATGAGGAACTTAACTAGAATGTGACATAACTATTAATTTATGTACCAAGATAAAATAAGTCAAACGTGATTATAATGAACATGATTGCAACATAAAACACTTGCAAAATGTCACAATATAATAACCATGGAGGAATGTCACAATCCAACATTGCACTTGATGAATGTCGCAATGTGTCAAAACCTTCGCGAAACTTTGAAAAGCTGAATTTCATATTGTGGCATAAAGATGAAGGAAAGTGATGTAGGAGCATCCATGGTGATGAAGGTTATCTTGCACATTTCCATTGCTTTCAGTAGTTAGTTTAATATATATGTTGCTTCATAATGTATTCAGGATACAAAAGCTGTTGCAAGTTGTTCCAGATCACAATGTTGCATATCCATGACAGGTTGCTACAGATCTTGTTATTGCAGATCCATGACAGGTTACTGCATACCTTATTAATGCAGATCCATGATGGGTTGCTACATATCCATGATAGGTTGTTGCAAATCCATGACAGGTTGCTACAGATCTTATCGTTGCACATCCATGACAGAACCATTTCTTCAAGATGGCCACGATATGAAGAAGGTGGCATGTGCAGCAACAGCCAAAGCATGGTCATTGATGCCTAACTGGTGTGCATAAAAATAACACTATATCCATTAATCTAGGGTGGTTACCATTTCCACTTGCAATACGTCCTATTTGATTCAACATTGAGAGATATTTTAGTGTTGTGTGCCCTAATCAAAGGAGGAGTGTTTCGTTATCCCTAATATACACTCTCCAACAAATAAATTCGTTGACAAACAAAGAATATGAAATGAAAAATACGGTGGCACTTGAACAGTCTTGATGCTTGGAATTCCTCGAGCACATTATATGAGTGATTTTCTTACAACAAAGAGGCGGAGAAGAGGGGAAATCCAGGGTAGAGAGAGAAGCAACTGAATTGGGATATCAATTTGGGCCTATAGATGCTGCAGAAAGAGTGGTGAGCCACAGTGAGAATTGTGGAATTGTAATATGGAGCATTCCCTCCATATTAAATAAATATGTAGATTCTATGTTTAATTTCTCACCACCACCCTTCCCGGAAGATAGGTGTCCTCAATACTTTAGCTATTAGGGTTGTTAGAATTTCTGATGGGGAACATGTTGAGGAAGAAAAAGACCATCTCTCAAACGTTTTCCAAGACATTGGTTATAAGAAAAAATATATTCACAAGGGTTTGGTTAAAGCTGAGCATGACTCCATTCCTCATAAGAATTCACAAACTTTAAAGTAATACATGCCTTATATCAAAGGAGTCATAGACAAAATTTCCAGAGTCTTAAACAAGAAAGACATATCTACTTCATTTAAGCCAATTGAGACCATTAGACATAAAATTAGATCAATAAAGGATCCCATTAATCAACAACAATGCCAAGGGGTCTACAAAGTGAATTGTTCTTGTAGTAAATGTTATATTGGTGAGATAGGGCGCTCCTTCCTGGTTAGAATCAAAGAACATGGAGCATATATTCATATTGAGAGAACACATACCTCAACCTTATTTGAGCACTCCCTCAACACCAAGCACCATATCTTCCTTGAGAACACTCAAATTCTTGCTAAAGAAAACCATTACTTCAAATGCAAGGTTAGAGAAGCCTTAGAAATAGCTAAGCATCCCAATAACCTTAATAGAGATAATGGGCTTGAGATTAGCAATACATGGCTCCCGATTATCAAAAAGAATATGTTCCTCGGACTTGATCTCTTATACTTCTTTCATTTAGGTAAGGTCTTGGTTTTTCAAGGGTGTAACTTTTAGATTAGCCCTCATCATCATTTAAGTTAGTTTGTTTAGTTTAGGGTTCGGTTTTAGTTTAGTTTAATAGAGTTAAAAAACTTCTATTTAATAAAGAGTTTAGGTTTTGCTTGAAGGTTAGTTCAAGCTGGGTATTTGGTTTTAGGTTAGTAATAATAAAATGATGTTTAGGTTTGTAGCCTTTAGTTCAAAATTTTAACTTTAATAAAAAGTTTTAGGTTGGACATAAAAGGTTAGTAATAAGTTTTTATTTAAATAGTGGAATATTTATGGTTTGTATTAAAGGTTATAGGTTAGTAAGTTTTTAGGTAAACTATTCTAAATTAGCTCTCATGAGTCCTAGGTAATTTGCATTGTATTCATTATTAACAATAGTCCACTTTCTCAGCCTAGTTTTAAATTACTAATAATTACTAATTACTAATATTAAATTATTAGTAATTTATAATATCAAATTATTAGTAATCTAATGAGTCTTTAGGCTTTAGAATTAGTTTTAGTTTCAAAATAGATTTGCTTAGTAATTATTAATTTTATAAGCTTTTAATGAATTACTTAGGAAGGTAATTTTTAGAATATTTTCATATATAAATTTAGGGTTAGGGTTTTTCTTCATCGAGTCGACCTGTGGGTTTGGATTTTTCTCTTGAGTGTGAATATTAATTGAATAAGATCCTCTACTCCTCAATTTGACACATTCGTCCTAATGATGAACCATGATATAGGTTCGAAACGTCGACCCTTTAAAATGGAGACTGTGATTACCTCGAACACCACTCCTCATGTAGTGGGATTTTTGAACATGTATATGTCAAAACCAAGGAAGGAACATTAGAAAATAGTAAAGAGGGTCTTCAAATATTTGTGTGGCACTTCAAATTATGCAATATCCTACCAAGGAAGACTTGGACCTCATAAGGAGATAGATATATAGGTCTTTTTTGATGTAGACTGGGCTAGAGATCTTGACCTAGAAGATCTACAAGTGGTTATGTTTTAAACTTATTTAGTGGATCAATCAATTGGATTAGTAAGAGGCTGGGTGTATTTGAATTGTCAATGGAAAAAATTGAATACATGGTGGCCACTCATGGAAGTAAGGAAGCCATATGGTTGCAAAAATTGTGTTTAAGTATTGGTTTTGTTTAGAAAGCAGTGAGAATAGGTTGTGACAACTCAAGCACAAATTTTATAGCAAAGAACCATGCTTACATTGAAAGATAAAGCATGTTGATGCATAATACAGTTTTCTTAAATACATTGTTGAACATAACAATGTAATGAAAATCTCTATTGGTGTAGAGAATCAATGGGCATTGTTTCCCTTAACAATCGATTACATGAAAGCTTTCCCTACACCCCCTTATTTCAAAGAATACAGCAAGTGAGAGAATGTTGGATATGTGTTGTATTCTTTGTATGTTCCCAGAGCAAAGGGATTCTGAGGGGGTGATCACGCCACCGGCTAGGGGGCATGGGGGGATGAGCCCCCAAATTAATTTTTTTGGTTCATTTTTAGTCCATTTCAACTTTTTTTAACAATGGTTTTTCAACCCATTGTAAACTAATTTTGGTTAAGAAATCAGGGTTGTAATCTAATCTGGGTCAATGCATTGGGGTTTTGGATACTAAAACATTGTATTGTAAACATTAAAGAAAATGAAATGAAATAAAGGGTGGAGAAACTCTTAGGTAGGATGGTTTTCCTAGTTTTGGTTTCTAGGGTAAATCTCTGCATACTCTATGTGTGAGCCGTTATTAATTCTTATGTTTTAGATTATGTTTGTTATTGTTTTTCTTACACAAGTTTATCAAACTCTTCATGCAACTTCTTTGGCTTGCACAACAAAAAATAATTAATATGACACAACACCCTCCTTTGAAAAATAATACAAAGATATAGATGCACACTAATGCTTTTGAACAATGCCTATTTTTATTAATGTTACACATGCAACTGTTATTGTAAGTGTTAGTACTAATAATTTACTTGTGGTAGTTTCATATGAACTTATCACATAAGATAATAGCATAATCATATAATCATCAAACTCACAACATAAAGAGTGTAAGAAACCCAACTCCTTCAATTAAAAAGCTACAAAATACAATAGAGTTACATATGGTTAAAAATCGCCATTCAATGATTGAGATATCAAACTATATGACATCATTGTCTTCACTAAAAAAATGCTTGACAAATCTATAGCACACAAATCACACACAATGTATGTTTCACAAGATACGATATCTACTCAAATCAATCTTTATACAATAATACAATATGATCAAGTACCTCATACATCCAATCATCCTATTCAAATTGTCATCATATTCAACAATTGAGGGTCATGCATAGTATATAAGTAGGTACTTCAATGATTAAGGATTACTAGGGCATAATTCATCCTCTATAACTACTTCTTAACATTTACCTTCAACGTTGGAGGGTAGTTATATTACTTCCTTGAAATCGGCTAGTCAACTTTGACTTGGATCATAAACATCGAGTTTAATGTAGTCGTAGGTCCAATGGTTTGATTCATATCAATGTTCTCATTTTGGTTCCTAAGGTTACAATGCCATGTCAACATCCAAGCCTTAGTGCTCCAATATTCTTCTTTTTCTTGATTTATTTGAGCTAAACTAACCAACCCCTGTCTTACACAACATTAAGTTCCTCCACCTAAATTCTCATGTATAAGCCCACACGTCTCATTAACATTTCTAACATATTTTGTGAGTGCACAAGGAATCAATAAAAAAGAAAACCTTGGGTGGTAGTATCAACCAACATCTCGTTAGAATTATCTTGAAATACGGTGACTCAAAGCTCATAGAGAACCATAGACTAATAACTATATTAAATGTCTCTTACACGATTTTAGCCAAAGCCTCAATGTTATGCATACATAATATTCTACTCAACATTTGTTTGAATTAAGAGTATTCGTGGTAGATTAGAATTCATTACATTTTGGAGAATGTCATAGTTGTTTAGGAAGGCATGGAATGGAGACACACCCTTAGGCTAGGTGTTTTCTTCATAAAAAATGATTTTGAGAAAATTGGAGACTATGTTGAATGGCATTTATTATAGAAATGTTAAAAGGCTCGAGCTTTGACATTTTCTCCTTCATTTTATTGATCTGAAACGGATTTGGTGAATGAATTCAGTTTTCACCTCTAATGTTGGGTTGAGTTAAAACACAGAAAAGTCACAAAAAATACATGGGATGATGCTCCAAATGTTGGAATTGATTTAATACTGAGAGGGGGGTGAATCACTATTAGCACAATTATCAACAGTTTTTAACTTCTTTAATAGATTAGCCTTTATTTAATCTTTATCTTCAGTTATGCATCAGTAAATAAACATCCACACATATATGCACCAACATAAACAAGACATAACACACAGGATTTTTACATGGAAACCAAAACAGGATAAAACCACGAAGTGCTTCTTTATAATGAGAAAGAATACATTCAAAGAAGCACCAACTTCCTGTGTTTACTAGCACCGATTGGAAGGAGACTCCAACTCCCTGGTTTTATAGGCTCCAACCTGAAGGAAGCTACAAATCCCTGTTTTTCTCCAGCACCAACTAGAAGGAGGCACTGACCCCTTGTCTCCTTGTTGTTTTACAGGTACCAACCCGAAGGAAGCTCCAACTCCTTGTCTCCTTGCCCTGTCCGACCACGATTATGTCCAATGTATGATTCTATCTAACTTCAACCTCGCGCACCCTTTTGATCTTTTGATTATACGTCTATTGTGCGCTACCTTTGTATGCAGTTGATACTTTGTTACTGAGTTGCATACATCACTTGACTTGTCATTCCTCTCAAATCACACTTATGTTGATGACTTACTTCATATTATGTGTGCTCGTTAATACTGCAGTCTGCGTCACTGATTATCTCATCGTTGTTACACCTAAATCTCGTCATCATTAGTCCCATGTTAACTCCATGCCTTGATCCCTGAAGTTTCCCTGATCAAGAAGTCATGTAGAGCAAGTTGATGCCCTTTGTCCACAATGTCTAGTTGGGCCGGCGGATGTTGTCTTTGAGCAAGAAGAGCCCAACTAGGTCAAGTGCATGATGCATTTTGCCAAATTACGTCGATGGCTCAAGTTGCCTTTGTGCAGCCTGCGCTTCCCCTCTTAGGCATAGGTTTCCCTCATGCAGCTTACGTCGGGGTTGGTTAATTTGGATAAAGGAGGCTTTCGAGCGATTTATAGAGCTTGGATGAGGTGGATCCCTATCCCTAACTCCTAGGTGAGTTGTCCTACAGTTCTCTAACCTCAAGGGAGGATCCCTTAGTCCTCTCCCCATGATCCTCAACCTACTCTATCCACTTGTTCCTATAAATACAAAGCTCCTCTCCATTCCAAAGGGAGGAAGTCTATAGCACTTACATGCTGGTGGAATTAGCTTAGGTGATCCCTATACATCTTTTGGGAGGCATACATTTCCTTTAGAGGCTTTAGCTTGGCTTGTTGGAGGAGGATTGCAGCGTTAAGGCTTGGGTTGTAATCATCTCTCTACTTTGTATTTCTCACTCTTTATACAGTAATATAAACTCTTTCCTTAAATGTCGTTGTGTTGATGATGTTTATAGTTTACTTCCTTAACTGTTTACTTATATCAGTTGGTGTTTAGATATGTTTTACTGCTTGTTTTGTCTCCACATGTTTTCACAGGTCTTGTAGCTACGGATCTGACAACCGCGGAGCTTGGAGCAATAACGAGGAGAAAGATCTACAAATCTGAAGGTAAGACATCTAATTACTCGATCTCTAATATGAACTAGGAAATTAGCTTATGTTTTGTTCCTATTTGTTCTAGATTCACAATCACATTGAACTAGCGGGATCTAGCTCACGTCTGCTCGAGTAGATTGTCCAATAAAAAATATGGCGACCATACTGGGGAATATATTGTTTTGATTTAAAGTTTGAATGTGTTATTCTTTGATTTCTTAATGAGCCATTGCTTTGCCTCCTGAGCCTATTTTCACCACCAAATTCTTTTCTTTGAGAGTTTGCTGACTTTTTTTCAGTCTATTTGAACCATTTTCAATCCATTTACTTAGTCATTGTTTGGAGTTTTTTCGTTATTTGCATTGAGTTATTCACTCGACGCACCTAGGTAGTGCATCCAGTGCGCCTGTCTACCCAGAGCACATTTTTCCTTTGATCACACTGCGCCATCGGTGCTTTAGCCGATCTAATAGTCTGCACCATCGGTGCTTAACCCCTGCATACAGTTTGCACCGGGCGCTCTGCGCCTAACCACAAACTGTGCCGAGTTTTCAAGCTTGATGCTTGGGCTACTTTTGTCCAAATTTTGGATTTTGGGTTGATCAACAAACATCTTTGCACTATACTTTCTAGGTAGAGGCCTTTTTGTTCAACTTTGTTTGCGTTTGGCTTACTTGTGTTGGTTTTTGGGTCTTTTCGGTCAAGTGAGAGTTCGATTGAAGTGGTGGGAAATTTTAATCCCCCATAGTCATCCACTCCCTCTTGTATTCCCTGACCACCTCACTGGATCTATCCAACATACTAGATCCGCTTCCAAACCATCTTTGAGCTTAGTAATTAAGCATTTGCTTGCATTTGATTGTTTTTGAGCGATTTTGTGTGTCTTTAGGTCATTGGAGTGCTTGTCATGTTTCTTTGAGAATTTCTTAGTGATTAGAGTGCTGCAAGTAGTCTCTTCTTTTCTGCTATTTACATTTGAAAAGCATCATTATTATCAAGTTTTGTCTTGGTATATACATTGAAAAGTTAAAAGTGCTTCATTTTTATCATTTTCAAGTTCATTTGAGAATTGTTGTAAAAATTGTTTCATGCATTGGAATTCATCATCCATTGATCTTTGGGAAGTTTGGAGAGAAATTAATTACTTGTTTTTTTCTTGAATTATGAGTCACTCAGCTTCTTGAAAAATCCAAGTGAAGTCAAATTTTTGCAAAGTGATTCCAAGCTCAAAGTGTTATATGCATTTTTGGTTTTTCATGTGCTTTTAGGCTATCATTGTGAAATTTGAAGAGTTAGTGTGCTCTAAGTAGAGATTCTCCTTTTTCATCATTTAGTTCCATTCTAATTGAAAAACAAAAAAGAAAGTACTTTGATTTGGATTTGATGTGTTGTTGATTTTTATGTTTTGCTTAAAAAACAGAAAAGAGTGCTTTCATCATTTTTGGTAGATTTGGGATTTGTTGGAATTTATTGTTTCGTGAGCCCATTGAAAAAATATTTCTCCTTCCCTTACATAGATTTCATCAAAAGAAAATGCATTTTCATGTAGTTAGGGTGCATTATGT
Organism: Larix kaempferi; assembly: GCA_027924585.1. Classification (NCBI taxonomy): domain Eukaryota; kingdom Viridiplantae; phylum Streptophyta; class Pinopsida; order Pinales; family Pinaceae; genus Larix; species Larix kaempferi. The sequence goes on along the minus strand of BSBM01000017.1, from coordinate 22,777,457 downwards.
TTACATTTATGTACTCACCTCATGCATTCACCTAATTGCTAGATAAAATTTATCGGTAGAACTAGGTTAAAATTTACTAGTAACTTGTGTGTTAAGTTAGAGACGTGTTCCGACGTCGTAAAACGTGGCAGCTGTCGTTATTTGCCTGCACTACATCCTGGGGGCACTGTAGTTCTTCCACGTACCAACCGGTATATCGAAGGCTCTTTCACGTACCTTAGGGTATATTGAAAGGCACTTCACGTACTCGGTAGTCTATCGGAAGGCTCTTGTCGTACAGTTGTGCATTAGACAACACCACTATGGATTTGAGCTCCCATGTGCCTTGCGTACATTAGGAGACACTCCTAGGATTCCTGAGACCAACTGAGCTAACCATTTGGTCGTCTTGGCAAAGCAATACACCAAGAACAGCGCTTGGGGAGCTACTACGCACGTACTATCAAGTAGTCGGGTTATATGGTCAGGGGTACGGTCCTAATCGTCCCTTGTTAGTGCTCTGAAATATTGGGCCAAGTAGAACTGTTGGAACCTGGAGTATATCGCGAGTTGCGAAGCCTTGACAATATTGTGAGATTCCAGACTTTTGAATCCACATCTATCACATAAGTTTGCTTGCGGCCTTGGTTTGAGTAGATTTTTCTGGATTGATTTTCTTTTGTTTAGAATACACTTAGGAGAAATTTTGGTTCGGTCATTCTGTCTTAACAACCTTTGAGAAGGTCCTGCAGAATTTTGAACTTACCTCCCGAATATCTCCTTAATCAGGAGGTAATTTCGAGGGTAAGCATGGATCCACAAGTCACGACCGTGTCACCTGAAGCAGAAAACTCCATTATGGAGTCCGGAGCGAATTTATTTCTTCCTAGTTCACCAACCTCTAACCCCTCAAGCACTAAGGAGGCAAAACCATCTACTTCACCAAACACATCCTTCCACCGCGTGATTCCAGGAGAGCCCGGATCTATAGAATGGTTAAATCCATCCCAGGACGACCTTGTATCCGCAACATTCGGTCCATCTGCATCCTTTTGGAACACCTCTCTAGGGAAACAATGGGCCCACCAAGCTTTACATCCGGAAGCCGAAACCACCCCTTTTCGTTGGGCTCCCCATGCTTAGCGGTTGTCTCCAGTCTATGAAATCATGGACCAACTACACCAACGTGGTGACGAACTTCGCCGCCAGAGTCTCACGGAGAAGAGACACCTCGAAAACAACCATGTTTCAATACACCCCAATTCGTTCCTTATCTCTTGTTTCATCGGAAACACCCACACACAATTTGACCACTTACGAACCTGGTCAACCCTCGTTTCCTACGAGTAAACCTCTTAATCAAGAGACCAGTTCCATACCTCAAATGACTCATCATGTTGAAGGACAACAGTCCAACACCCCTCCCACTACTACTGGAACATTACCCACCCCTCCCCCACCCCAAAACTCACGGGGAGGGTACTCTTTACCCCCTAATTTTATTACGAGTAGTGTTCCTCCAATAGTAAGTAGTCAACAACCCATTATGAGTCAACCTTCCACTAGTGGTCAACACGTTGTTACTGGGGGGCAACCCCTATTTTCTAGCCATAGTACAAGTGGAGGACTGCCAGTTGGTCATTCCCTTAGAAGCTCCTTACTCATTGTGGGATCCACCATGGGATTACATCATGGAGGGGGGACCATCCAACCCAACTCAACCACCATGGAGTCAAACGTATCCAGGTTATTTTAACCCTGTGTCGGGACAATTCAATCCCGGAAACGTACTCCATGGGATACCTTATCCCGGAAACCCATACACTCCATGGGGACATTTTAATGTTGCACCAGTTGGACCCCCACCAACTTTTCCTCATGTCCCACCACGCCCACCACCATTTGGTCCACCTCCTTTCGGACTCCTTTCGGAGGGGGTGAGCCTCCACCCTTTGGTGGAGGTGGAGGCCCACCCCATTCCGCAGGTGGAGGACCACCGCCTTCTGGTAGTGGCGGACCCCCACCGTATGGCGGAGGACCACCACCTTTTGGTAGCGACGGACCCCCACCTTATGGAGGAGGCCCATATCATTCTGGAGGCAGTGGCCCACCCTATTCCAACGGTGGAGGCGGTGGCCCACCCTATTCTGGCGGTGGAGGAGGAGGCCCACCTCATTCTGGAGGTGGTGGCCCACCCTATTCCGGTGGTGGAGGTAGTGCCCCACCCTATTCTAGCAGTGGAGGCGGTGGCCCACCCTATTCCGACGATGGAGGAGGAGGCCCACCTCATTCTGGAGGCGGTGTTCCACCCTATTCCGGCGATGGAGGCGGTGGCCCACCCTATTCTGGTGGCGGAGGCGGTGGCCCACCCTATTCCGGCGGTGGAGGTGGTGGCCCACCCTATTCCGGTAGTGGAGGCGGTGGCCCACCCTATTCTAGCGGCAACAGAGGACCCCCCCCTTCTAGTGGAGGGCCACCTTATTCTGATGGTGGAGGGCTCCCACCTTCCGATGGCGGACTGCCTTATTATGGTGGCATACCTACATACGGTCCACCACCCAATCCTGGAGGCCCACCCCCTTATGGCCAATTCTCGATGGGAACACCTTACAAGTAGTCAATTCAAGGTCCTACTGGTCCATATATGCCATATCGATACTATCAGTATCCGCAACTGAACCAACAGCTGCCATTTTTGGCCACTTTGGACCTACCTGACCTGTCTCGTCTAACCAACGATCCCATCCTACACGGTTATAATTGGACACCAATTCCGGTCAAGATACCCTCTGATATTCCCAAATTCGAATGCAAACCCGGTGAAGACCTGAAAAACCATGTGACGACATACCACCTATGGTGTTCATCGAATTCCTTGATGGACGAATCGATCCATCTAAGGTTGTTTCAACGAACCCTCACCAGCCCAGCTGCCAAGTGGTATATTAAATTACCACCACACTCATTTTCTGATTTCCGCTCTCTTGCTATGTCCTTCCTGACTCATTTCCAGTTACCCATACGCTACGAAATTGCTACGGACCTACTGACTTCGCTCCGCCAAACCACCGCAACTAATATCTCTGATCATATCCATGAGTGGCAGAGGAGACGACCTCTCATTAAGGATCCCATTCCAGACCAACTCTTCGCTGACTGGTTCACGAAGTCCCTTTTACCCACTTTATCTCGAGATGTGGCCATGGGAGGGACCGTCACCGAGGAACAGACTATCACTCGTTCCCATTACTTAGACCTTGTCTATGCTCAATCTGTCACATTGTATGACATCGTTGCTTACGCACCCTGCCCCACATACGATCCTTCAAAACCACCCAAGGGACCTCAGGCCGATGACATTATCGGTTCCCTTAACTCCCAGCCTTCTACTCAATCTGGTGGATCGTTGAATCTCCATGGTTCTTCTCCACCCCCAACATAGGCTGGAAGTAGCACCACCAAGTCACCCACTCCTGCTTCCACCGAGGAGGTGAATTATGTTCAATCAGCTTCACCTCAGAAGTCCGATGGCAAGAAGAAAAACAAAGGTAAACCCAAGAAGTATTCCAACCCGCAGGAGCACAAGAAACCCCTTGAAGACATGAAACAGAAACAAAAGTTAAAGTATCCTTGTTTACTGTGTGGTAGTGACCATTTCTCCAAGGAATGTCCCCACCAAGACGAAGTACATAATTTTCTTAAAGGAAACTCCACACCCGCAGTTCTCAACGATCCCTTCCCCACCTAGAATCAACAAATGATTGTTCAACCCTCTCCTTCTCAAGGAGATACATCTTCCAACGCGCATGTTCTCATGATGCTTAGTGAGACGGTTAACCTAAACACACGATCATGTTCATACAACTTAGTCCCTCCGAAGGAACCCGCCGAAAGTAATACTGAAAAAGCTTCCACTTCTATTCTCGATGTTACCGTACCACAGGCTCCTCTTACCATTGAAAATCCTTCTTTAGAGTTAGTGTTGCATCCGCCTAAGAGCACGATTCGAAAAATCTGTTTTCAATCCTAATGCTCGGGTAGCTTAGAACTACAACATTGTAGAGGACTTGGTGCAAGCTCCTTGTGCCATGTCGACGCTAGAGGTCTTGCAGAATTGTCCCAACCAACGCAAGAATCTTCTCGCTACCATTGGCACGGTAGATCAAGATTCCTTGAATACTATCATGTTTCGACTTGAGTACTTTAAATCGAGGCTTTCCCACCAGCTGGCATTCCAAGTTGCTACGAAGGTTGCTGGGAAGACAGTCCATCGTAATGTACTAGATGAAGGCACTTCTACCTCGGTCATGTCATTGTCTTGTTGGAGAGCCATTGGTTCTCCCGAGTTAAACCATTCTCCCACTACCTTGAAAGCATTCGACGCCATGGCTTTCAACCCCATGGGCTACTACAAGCCTTAGCCGTATGGTTGGGGGGTAAGACTGCAACCATTAACGTGGAAGTAGTCGCATCCCCTTTGGATTATAATCTCTTACTTGGTCGTAATTGGTTTTATGCCACGATTGCGGTCGCGTCATCTGTCTTCCGCATTGTGCAATTCCCCCACCAAGGTTGAATTGTCATTGTCGACCAACTAAACTTCTGTACACGAGACACCACTTCTCAGTTCTCACCCTGGCGATAATGTCCCATTACTCGGGGAATATTCGCATCCATATGAGAGCGTGGGGGTCGACCTCATAAAAGATTCATCTATTATGGGTGTCTTTCCAACCCTGGATCCCCCTAACCATGTTTCCACGGTGAACATGATATCCTCCATAATTCCATCTTTTTCCAACTCTACTGATCAATGGCTCGTACCCGACGAAGCCACCATGCATTTGATTGGAGATACCATGCCTCTTTTACTCGCTGAAATCACTTATGAGGCTATCCAGTGAGCACCCGAGGACCACTTGGTTGTGGCCTCTACATCTCGTTCTCTACAGCGGACGTCATCCTTACCAGGTCCTCTACTCTGGACTTTTCATTCTAACGAGTCCATCATGGAGATTATGAGTGCAGATGACCCTCCGTGGGAAGACCTCCACCATCGATCGTCTTTTCTACCCCCTTTGGATTTAGTGGAGAACAACATCACCACCATTTTTACACCGGATGTCTATCCTTTCCCCTAGTCATCGATCCTCACTTGTCATACGGTCACTGAGGGAAACTTGGAGAATATTGAACCCACCATTCCGGTTGACATCTCGGTTACCCCTGGTGTTGTGGAACATATTCGTTTAGGCCAGAATTGTTCTCCTGAAGATATCACTATGTACACAGCCTTATTTAAGCAATTTCGCGACGTGTTTGCTTGGACCTAAGAGGAGATGCCTGGGATAGATCCTGCCATCGTTTTGCATGAGATTAAAACATATCCCGACACTAAACCAGTCCGTCAAAAGTTACGACCAATGCACCCTCGAAAGAATGTGGCAATTAAGGCAGATATTGAAAAGCTCTTGAAGGCCGACTTTATCTACCTTGTTCCTTTAACATAATGGGTCTCCAATGTTGTCCCTGTGGCCAAGAAGCAGGGAACCATCTGAGTCTGTGTCGATTATAGGGATCTGAACAAGGCTTGTCCTAAGGATAGGTACCCTACTCCCTTCATCGATCAGATCATTGACAATTGTGCCAGAAGCGTCATCTTTTCCTTTATGGATGGCTTTTCCGGTTACAACCAGATCGATATCCACCCGACCGACAAACACAAGACTGCTTTCATCTTCCCTTGGGGAACATTTGCATACCGTAAACTCCCTTTTGGCCTAAAAAATGCCGGTGCTACATTCCAGCGGGCCATGTCGTACGCTTTTCTTGATGTGAAGGACTTTGTGGAGCCCTATCTTAACGATCTCCCTGCTCATTCATGGAAGCGTGAGTTCCACATCGATCATCTGACGACTGTACTCCTCATATGCAGGCGGTATAACATCCGTCTGAATCCTCACAAGTGCATTTTCTGTGTCGAGTCTGGACGCCTCCTAGGTTTTATCATTTCGAAAGACGGGATCCACATTGATCCCCTGAAGGTGGAAACCATTGTCACTCTCCTGCCTCCTACTGACATTACAGAACTACAAAGTTTTCAAGGGAAGGTAACTTACCTACGACGTTTTGTCTATAATTTCGCTTAGAAGACACAAGGCTATATGCGATTAGTGAAGAAGGACATTCCTTTCATATGGGATGACCAAGCACAACAATCCTTCGACAGTTTGAAACATGCCATTACTCATGCCCCTGTGCTCCAACCGCCCAATTACTACCAGGATTACATCCTTTATCTTGTCGCTTCTGCTACCACAATCGCCATGGTCTTGGTTCAGGAAGACAGCCCAATAATATGTGATCTATTACCTCAGTAAGGGTCTTATTGACTCTGAAACTCATTACTCACATGTTGAGAAGCTCGCTCTCGCGGCAACCATTGCCCTCCAAAAAATCTGTCATTATATAGTGCTCCACTCCACTACCATTATTGTTGACTCGAACCCCATGTACCACGTCCTTACACATCAGGTGCTCGGGGGCAAGTATTCATGCTGGATCGTGATACTTCAGGAATTCAATCTCCTCTTCGAGAAGGCCAAGTCAAAGAAGTCTTTGGTGTTTGCTGAGCTCATTTGTGATCTTCCCCGTGTTGATTCAGGATCTGAGCCCAATGATTCTCTTCCAGATGATTCGTTGTTCCTCATCAGCACATCTGACCCATGGTATGGAGATATCACCATATATCTTCAAACCCAATGGTTCAACCCCCAACTGTCTCAGGACGATCGTCTCCGTATACGCCACCATGCCAAGTATTACTTGATCATCAGTGATACCTTGTATCGTCGTGGTGTGGATTTTTTTCTTCGACATTGCTTGACACACGAAGAGGCTAAACACGTTCTGAATGACTGTCACGCTGAGACTTGTGGCGGTTATCTCTCTGGGATGGCTACGACCCAAAAAGATACTACGCACGGGATATTACTGGCCATCCATCTTCAAAGATTGCATTGAGGCCGTTAAGAAATGTTCCCCATGCCAGCACTTTCAAATGAAAAAGTGCTCCCACCCAACCCCTTTACACCTGGTTATTGCCGTGGGCCCCTTTGCAAAATGGGGCATAGATTTCATGCACTGTAATCCTACCTCAATCGGGGGGCATGGTTACCTCATAGTAGTCGTGGATTATTTTACTAAATGGGTCGAGGCTATGCCTATGCACAACGAAGACGACAAAACCTTCGCACTCTTCATGTTCAACCATGTTATTGCATGGTTCGAAGTTCCACAAGCCATAGTAATCGATCATGGATCTCACTTCCATAACCATATGGTAGACGAATTGAGCTTCAGATTGGGTTTTCGTCATGAAAACTCGACCCCTTACTACCCACAGTCCAACGGACAAGTAGATTCCATCAATAAGGTTTTGAAAACCATGATCCAACGCATGGTGGGTACACATAAATCAAACTGGCATAACATGCTCTTTTGCGCACTATGGGCATACTAGACCTCCGTCAAGACTGCCGCCGGATTCACATCGTTCCAATTAGTCTACGGATTGGAGGCAGTCCTACCAATAGAGTGCGAGATTCCGTCTCTCCAACTCATAGTCGAACTTCTCCCGAACACCGCTGCCGAGGAAGAACGCTTCATTTACCTAGCAAAACTCAATGAGACTCGCCATGATGCTGCTCTTTCCAACAAGGCACATAAGAAACGCATCAAAGCTCAGCATGATAAGTCAGTTAAACCTCGTGTCTTCAACGAGGGTGACTTGGTCCTTACATACGACCAAACGCATGATAAGCTGGGGGCAGGTATGTTTGAGTCCATGTGGCATGGACCATACATCATAAAACATGTTCTAGAGAAGGGAGCATACGAGCTAGAGGATTACGATGGAATATCTCTGGGAGAGCCTCGAAATGGGATCTACCTGAAGAGGTACTATGCCTTAGTTTTTCACGCATAAGTATCTTGTATATACTGTACATGGCGTGTGTTTTGTGTGGTGTGACGCTTTGTTTTCGTGTGTCAAGATCTTGTTTTGCTACTTATACCATGTTTTGTCTGCTTGTGCAGATGGCAACCTGCTCTGGATTCATAGACGGCGCCAGCTAGCATACCCGTAACCTTGCTTCGGCAGCCTGGGTACTTTATTCCCTTACCGACGAGCTTATCAGCTCAGGAGGAAATTGTCTAGGATACACGACTAACAACGCCGCGGTATATCGGGCGGTGATTGGGACCCTAACCAACGCTCTTTCCTTGGGTATGAACCACATTGTTATCCATCTGGATTCACAACTAGTGGTTTCTCATCTTAATTGGATCTATGTTATCCATGATCCTGCTCTACTCTGTCTTTTCTGATGAGTTCGTCTTCTGGAAAGGTCTTTTAATCTGTTCAATACCTGCACATTCCACAAGACATGAACACGGTTGCTGACTCGATGCCCAATTTCATTCTAGATTGTTACATTGCACACACATAAGATATTCATAAAATATAAAAACAGACATAACATGTAAATTATCCATTGTATAAGCAAAACATGTAAACAAGATCCCATTAATCACCCATAGAACACAATATGTATAAAAATCGCCAATAGTGTCTATATATATAAATCGGTACAAAATACAAAAATGGTAGTGTTGATACAAAATTCTGAAGCATACAGCTTTCAGTAAATGTCATCTCTACAAAATCTGAAGCTCACAGGATTTCAGTATATACATAATACATGAGCCTAATCCCTAACATGCTCATGATAGCAGACTATGGCCCTTGCCACTTTCCGAAGCAGTGTGCCGAAACATAATGATACTCCGACCGTCAGCTTCTAGTAGCGACGGGGTAGGTCATGGACACTCGGCTCCAGAATATCCAAAGTCATCCTGTGGAGGTTCTCCTCGACCTCCTCTACCTCCTTGATGGCGTCTCTGGCCGCGGGGCCTAGCTCCGGTACTGCCTCTCTCCGTGAAAGAGGAGAGACTCCAAGCGGTCGCGTTAGACCCACATCTGCAAGAAACATGTAAAAGTCATCAGCACTACCCAAAAAAAAATCATAAATGCATAAAATGAAAAAACACAAGCAGTAGTTGTTCTCACCGATATTGCCCCACTATGCTCCCTCGGGAAGCACCAAGTCTGGGTCCCCTCTGAATTCTGTCCCATCATATGGGTAGTCCTCCACCATGAGGAGTTGTCCCCTCAGCCACATGAAGAAACTTGTGCTGAAGCCAATGATAGGACCCCCACCACCATGGTGGGCCATCACCTCATACCACCTAGTCATGTGAGGATCTTGAGCATCCCGATCCTCAAGGTCTACCTGCAGGCGTAAGTGCAGCACCCGCTACAACATGAAAGATACCACCACTGAACCATAACCAAACTGCTTCAAAGCCCCGCGCTGGAATTTGGTCAACTGATCCCGTAGACTGGTGAGGAGCCCCTCACACCAGTTGAACATGGTAGGAGCCATGCACTCCTCAGCATACATCATCTTTGACTTGCTTTCTAGATGATCAGATCGGCTACCAACCACCCTCACGATGGTGAAGAGTACAGTACGGAGGGCTCGGTCTCGGACGTCCTTGATGGGAATCTTCCCACCAGTCATCTGGGTACCTGGAGTACACCATTTATCGATCATGTCATCCACGGTGCGATCACCCCCTCGTGATCCAGTCAGGGAGACAGGGTTTCCCCGTCAGGATAACCCTGTCAAAAAATAGATTTCCTCAACATCTATGCTCAACGTGTGCTCACCAATATGAAAATGTTGTTGTACCGGGTCCCAACATTCGACCAGATATGTCAACAAGGTTACTTGGGACCTCATGCCCGACACTCGGAAGTACTTGAGAAAACCACAGTTCCTCAATGCAACAATACTTTGCGGATCATTTTCCTCTTCCTCTTGAGCATCATCGAGCTCATGTTCGCGTTCTTGCCACTCGAGAACCATTGTGGTCACTGCAAGCCTGTTAAAAAGGCCATTAAACATAACTAGAACCTTCCTCAAACATCAAAAGAGTTTTTCTTTGGTTGGGTTTTAAGTTTGGTATGAGGGTTTGCATCAGCGCAGATCGTCCCTTTGGACAAGGCACCGCCAGCGTAGAACACCCTTTCAGGTTCTATGTCGGCACATTTCCCGAAAGGGTGGATTGCGCCGACCCGTGAGCGTAAACCCCCCCACATAACAAGCTCAAAACTAAATAAAATGAAGGAAAAACAAAATTGTAATCCACTGGAAAGTAAAAAGGCTAAGTTTAGGGTTACCGGTCACTGACGGCACTCGAAACAGTCGATCACAGCTCCCGGAATCAACAAAAGAAAAATGGCTCCAAATGGCACTTTTCACCTCTCCAACTTGGTAAAAAACAATGGTAATTGATTTTCACTATTTACCCATTTTTATATAAAAAAAGAGCATATTCCTTTTTTAATTTATTCCATTGTGGGTTATTTTGCTATAGTTGGAATTATTTATACTCGGTTAATCATTTTGACCTAGTTTCGAAGCTTGCAGGTGAAGTTAAGTACTTCATTAATACTGTTTTTCGCGATCGTGGTCATTTTGCACATATTTTCAGGTATGAACAACTAGTTGAGCATCTTTTCATCGTTATTTCGCTCATTAAATTCAATTATTAATGACACTGACCTAATTATTTGTTCTTTCTCGTGCTCGTAAAACGATGAGAACAAGGCACCGAGTTATAGTTTATCACTTTTTCGGGCTCGTTAAACTCCCACAAAAAAGGAACCCCTCAGATTCTTTCTTTAATCTCTTTTCAGGCTCTCAAAATACTAAAAGATCACCAAGCAAACTTGATGCGTTCACGCTTGTAAAAGTATTTGAATGATCGTCTTTCTGGTGATAGTTTACCCCTTCTCGTCTAACCAACGATCCCATCCTACCGTGTTGACTATGTATTAGTTACGGTTGACTGAACCAACAACATAAATTTTAACCAAAGTTTCAAACATTTTATTTATTTATTAATATATTAAAATCAAATTTTTGTAAACGTTGATTGGCTTATAATTTGAAGTGTTATTGCCGCAGTGGCGGTGTATGTATTGGGAACTAAACTATGTATAAATGCCAAGGCGGTGACGTTTGGCCTCTGCATTAATTTCGGTATTGATTTTTGTTCTATCATCTCACCGCGTTACCTTGGGCTTCTACATTTTAGCAAAAGTTTGGGCCTATGTATGTCTCTATCCTTGGGGCTACTCATTAAATCACCATTGGTTTGGGCATTGATTTTTGTTCTATCTGGCCTCTGGCATCTCACTGCCTTACCTCATCACTTGGCACCGACAGCCTGCACCCTTACTGCACAATCCTTCACAGCCATAGCCACCGCCACAACCTCCTAAATTTCTTTATGCGACCGAGAAGGCGGTCTTTTCTTTATGCAATTGTGAAGGCGGTATTTTCTTTATGCGAATATTGCTTGATTCCTTCATACTTCGAGCTGAGAGTCTTCAAGCTGAGATTCTATGGAGCAACATCTTCTTCTAGCGGCAACATCTTGCATTTTATGAGCTTTTTGGAGCAATTTCACTAGGTAAGTCGAACCTTTATATTAGTCCATCACTTTATTTCGGCTCTGCGCATACATTCAAAAACTTTGAGTTAAATCACAATTATAAATAAAATGAAATCACAGTGTTTAGTAGATATATGCAGGCATGTACAGTTAAATTTGCGTGAAGTACCAACTCTTTTTTAAAGAGGGCGAACAACAGATAAAATAGTACTCCGAGGAAACAAAAAAACACTATTTTTCTCGATTCACCACCTTCTCAACCCAAACATGCAAGGCCTTGCAGCTCGAGAATTTTCAACCGACTCCCTGTCATCCCTACTGATAAAGCGGAAGTGAATGACTGTCTTAACTGGACAGTGGAGGATTATAATTACCCAGACAAGCCTAATGACTTTCTTCAATTCCTCAAACGTTTTCTTTCTACTAATATAGCTGCAACTAATATTGAAAAATTTAGCTAGGATATAAAACAGTTGCACAAGTTAAAGATGGACAAATAAATGAAAGACAACAAGCAAACAAAAAAGCACACGGCCAATTTTTGGCAGCATCGCATACAACTGCACTGTTAATCGAACCTAGGATAGTGTTCAGAAACTCGCACCAGGATAACGCTAGACCACAGGCCAAATTTAAGGTTTATGTTTCAAAAATTGAAAGTGATTAGTTTTACTTTAATAGCGGGGTGAAGGAAGCCTGGTTTTTGAAGAAATAGTGTATGCATTTAAACCTAATAAAGTTTCACCCATTTCAACATTAAAAAAATTGAGGTTTCATAAGCATCCTATCTAACTCCGCCAACTTATAATCCAGAGTTCTATGACAATTGAAACTTTAACATGGTTATTAACATGATGACAAAGTGTCTTGACTCTAAAATACTAAAAAATTGAAGCAAAAGGGTGCCTACCTCCTTGCAAGCCTCCCCATGTGCTACTCGCATTTTCCGCTTTAAGCACGATTGTACAAGATTATAGCTAAGCTTCCTTTGTAGTACTTGAAATTAAGCTGATTTATTTGTAGAAATACATATTAAGAAATTAAGCTGATTTATTTGCAGACATACATATTAAGAAATTAAGCTGATTTATTTGCAAACATACATTTTTCCTACTTCAAATGGTTGTACAGATCGATTAGAGATTCCAAGAACACATAAACTGAGGCACCAAATATAGTATGGGAAGCTAATAATACCATGGTATTTTCCTATAATTAAAGTTGAGACATCGTCCTCAGTCATCATACCTGGTGCCCTGGAGAGTTCATCTTCCAACTGTAATAAAAATTCACCTAACCACAACACTGGTCGCGGACTTGGAGGACTTGGCATATGGTTGGAATTCCACCAAATGGCATACATGCTTATTGCATGGTAATGCCATGATCCACCTGTCTTTTGGTCTTATTTTTAAATGAAACTCGTCGAACTAATCCCAATGACTAGTAAATGGATTGCGACTTCACGTTAAAATTGTCCAATATTTATTATGCATGCACCTGCGTGCGATCCTGTATGGCATTAATTTATCTTTACCTTTGTGTTCAATATTTAATAGCTTCATATGTAATTATGGACACTAGACATAAAATAAGACATCTATTGTCTAGCTAAATGCATTGGTGTCATTGAGTGCATTTATGTTTCCATAATTCCGCGAAATTTGGAAAACTTTTTTTTTTTCACATGATAAAATATTATACTTTAATATTAAGTATATGATGAAAATACAACCGAAAGGTGCCAACCATGACAAAGAACGAGGGATACATACGCCAACCAAAGGCGAATAGTGAACAACCACCACGACAAATGTGGAAAATGCACCAGCAGAGACAAGACTACAACCAATAGACCGAATCTCCAAAATTACAGCCTACCACCACAAAGACAAATGCACCAACATATAGCTAACAAAGAGAGCAACAAAAAACCAGTAAAAACAACCGCAACAACCAGACATCAAACAAAAAAAGGCTGCTCGACTCCCGGAGGACTTCATCCGCCCAAAATTCGAAAAAAATACGACCTTCCAATGCAGAAAGAGCACGCTTCAACAGGGCATCGACTTGCATGTTCTCCTCCCCGAGAATTTGGATGAATTGAATGTCATTTAAAATCTCACGGAGAGATTGAATCTTCTCCAACCAGGGCCTAAGAGAGATGACATTTATCGGGCCCATACCATTAATCCAGATCACCACCACAATTGCGTCCCCCACAATCCGGGATAGCTTCAACTGCCGAACATTTGCAAAATGTAAGAGACACCACAGGGCACATACCTCACTATGGGTATTTGTACCAAAGCCCACATTCAGCCAAATGTTAAAATAAGCTTGATCATTAAGTTTAATAAATGCTCCAGCTCCACAAGTAGAGCCCGAGTGCTGAGAAGCATCATCAAACATCCCATAAGTGCCTGATAATGTAACAAAAGGATCCCTGCAGATCTGAGAAGAAGTAGTATCCAAAGAAGAATCCCATAGCTCCAAATGTGCCGCCATCGCCCTCCCAACCACCCAGGAAGATGTAAGATGTAAGATGTTTGTCTTCAAATATGTCCAAGTTCCTGGCCTTCCACAACTCCCACATGACAACCACCACAATAGCCACCAACCTTTGATTAGCCCTGTAACATACCAGAAGTCCATCCACCACCGATAGATCAGACCACACAGGGATGTCGTGAAAAGAGCCACAAATAATATATAATGAGTATCACTTAGACAAAACATTAAAAGTTTCCAAAATTCGAGAGTATTGTTTTGTATCAATATATAGAATGAATAAATTAACATGTAGTTAGTGAATTTGATTAAAAGTTATTCAAATTTTACTTAATCAAGTTTCAATTCTTAAAAATTTATCCATATTGTAATGCATTAGTATAGCTTATTAGAATTGTATTTATACTACATTACAAGATATAAAATTTAAATAATGAACTATATAATTCATAATTTAATGTGGTTCGATTCCAAGTGACGTTTGTCCAAAAGTTTCCAAGCTATGGGCTAAGGATATAATTCATAATTTAATGTGGTTCGATTCGAAGTGACGTTTGCCAAAAGTTTCCAAGCTATAGTCTAAGGCGAGCTCTATGGCTAGTTTTATCAGAGATTAAATGTTTATATATATAAGTTATGCGGTAGCGAAGGTCTTTAACCATGCCATATATCTGTCCAGTAAACAATCCTTAAACCAAACTTTATACATATCGGCAGGGACATAGCCACGCCGTGGCAGTTGTTAATGTTTGTACGCGACCTGCTGCTAACAACATGTTGTCTTGAGTACATTATGAATATGATTCAGAAAAATCCCTATCTTTTGATTCTTCTTCTTTAGAACTGGACTGCGTTCTTCATCTTCTGGTTCTTATGCGACGGGACTTTTCTTCTCTTCATCAACTTATTCAATGTCAGTTATAGAAGCAAAGGCAGCAATGAGCGATTGCTCCAGCTTCCCATCGAGCTCGGGCTCCGCAGGGCACTTAAAAGGTGATTGATCATCATTGGCCAGCCTTGACACCTGATACTACGTGGGCTCATCGAACAGCGCGAATTAGCCTGCTATATTAGTTATTATTTACACGTTGATCAGGACCTTACTGGGAGGACCTGCTGACAAACATAAAACAATTCCACAAAAGGAATTTCAGAAAAGGATTGATTGATAACAGAGAGGAGGGCCGATTAAACCCTAAGAAGATCTGAAACAGATACATCGTTAGACCACTAGAAGGATCAGAAACCCTCGAAGAATCAGAAGCATATACTTCCTTAAACCCTAAAACACTTTTGGCAGAAAATTTCTGATTTAGAGGCTTTCTAATGGCCAGTAGCGGACTGATGACAGAGATGGAGGGGGGGCTAATCCCTAGAAAGATCAGAAACATTTGCATCCTTGCTCATGTGGATCATGGGAAGACAACCCTAGCAGACCATTTGATAGCCGGGGCAGGAAGCGGATTGATTCATCCCAAACAGGCAGGGAAGCTTCGATTCATGGACTACCTCGATGACGAGCAGCAGAGGGCCATCACTATGAAGAGCTCCTCTGTGGCCTTGCAGTTTAGGGGTCATTTGATCAATTTGATTGATTCTCCTGGTCATATTGATTTCTGTGGTGAGGTGTCGACGGCGGCCAGGTTGAGCGATGGGGCCTTCATTCTTGTCGATGCCGTTGAGGGAGTTCATATCCAAACCCATGCTGTGCTCAGGCAGGCTTGGATAGAGAAGGTTTCACCCTGCTTGGTGTTGAACAAGATAGACCGTCTTATCACTGAACTCAAGCTTACCCCCATGGAGGCGTACACTCGATTACAGGTACGGAACATTTCTTATTTCTTTGTGATGCCTTTTATATTTTAATTAATGCTGCATATGAAGACCTGGCAAATGAGGTTTAGAAATGCCAAGATATCTTAAAGAGTTGTGGAAATCTATCTTTGTTGCTATTTGTGTCTCTGATAATCAGGCACATGTGATAATAGTCTTAGCTGTTGTGATCTATTGATTATGGCTGTTGATTTGCTCAACCATTATGCGCAGAATATCGTCTACGAGGTCAACAACATTATGAGTGCCTACCAATCAGAGAAGTATCTATCTGATGTCGACTCTATTATTGCAGGAGCGGGTGAAAGCCCTGACATCAATGAAGGGCTCGATACTGAAGAGGGGGGTGATGAAGATGCATTTCAGCCACAGAAAGGTAATGTTGCATTTGCTTGTGCACTGGATGGATGGGGATTTTGTATAGATCAGTTTGCTGATCTGTATGCTGCTAAGCTTGGGGCAAGCTCCACAGTGTTGAAGAAGGCCTTATGGGGAAACCACTATTTTATCCCAAAGACCAAGATGATTGTGGGAAAAAAGGCTGCAGGGAGCAAGGCAAAGCCTATGTTTGTGCAATTTGTTCTTGAACCTTTGTGGCAAGTGTATGAATCTGCTCTTGAAGGCAATCAGGGGCGTGTTATGCTGGAGAAAGTCATCAAATCCATGAATTTGACAATCCCTCCTCGCGATCTGCAGCATAAGGACCCCAAGGTGGTTCTTCAGGCTGTCATGAGCAGATGGCTGCCACTTTCGAGTACAATTCTGTCAATGTCAATAGAGTGTTTGCCAGATCCTGTTTCTGCTCAATCAGGTCGTATTTCACGCCTTCTACCCAGGAAAGAGGTATTAACCGGTGCTGATGATGACGTACTTCTAGAACTGGATCATGTAAGAAGAGCCGTGGAGACATGCGATTCTAGTACCAGTGCACCCTGTATTGCTTTTGTGTCCAAAATGTTTGCCATTCCAGTAAATATGCTTCCCCACAAAGGCCCTGGTGGGGAGTATCTAAATAATTTGGTGGAAGAAATGGGAGTGGGTGAGATAGATGCAGGGCAACAGGAGTGCTTCCTTGCATTTGCCAGAGTTTTCAGTGGTGTAATCTCTACTGGTCAGAAATTGCTTGTACTTTCTTCACTCTACAACCCTTTGAAAATGGAACCTCAGCAGAAACATGTGCAAGAAGCAAAGGTGCAAGCCTTGTATCTGATGATGGGAAGAGGTTTAGAGCCGGTTGCTACTGCTTCAGCTGGTAATATTGTTGCAATTAGAGGCCTTGGACAACATATTTTGAAAAGTGCAACTCTGTCATCAACACCGTACTGCTGGCCCTTTGCAAGTATGACCTACCAAGCTGGCCCGATCCTGAGAGTAGCTATTGAACCTTCAAAACCAGCTGATATGGCAGTTCTCAGGAAAGGCTTACAGCTTTTGAACAGAGCAGATCCTTTTGTTGAAGTCAGTGTATCTAGCAGAGGCGAACAGGTTCTTGCAGCCGCTGGGGAGGTTCATTTAGAGAGATGTATCAAGGATTTAAGAGAGAGGTTTGCTTGTGTTGATCTGGAAGTGTCCCCCCCAATTGTTTCTTATAGGGAAACTATAGAAGCAGAAGGTGTAACTTCTGTGGACAGCTCTAAGAATGGATCAATAACTGCTGATTTTATTGAGAAGACCACACCCAATGGGAGATGCACAGTACGGGTACAAGTTATAAAATTACCATCTGCATTAACTAAGGTTCTCGACGAGAATGGAGAACTGTTTCAAGATATTTTAGAAGGAAAGTTGGGCCATGGAAAGACTGCTGGTATGAGTTTGAAGAAAAAAATTGAGGGTGATCAGACTACAGGTGAAGCAGGTGAAGCTGCAGAGGATCCAGTCTTGATGCTACAGAAACGGATGATTGATGCAGCAGACACTGAAATGTATGATGGAAACCTAGGGCTTGACAAAAAAAGGGGCAAGGAAGATAGGAAGTCATGGCTTACTTCACTCCAAAGGATATGGGCCCTTGGCCCAGGGCATGTTGGACCAAATATTCTTCTAGTCCCAACTTCAAATACTTTGGGAGGAAGTGCAAAAGTTTCAGGTGGCATTTTAAATGACGACACTGTTGCCATGGAGCCTGTTTTGGTTCGTGCCTTTCCCCGGATCTCAGAAAAGTTAGGCCTCGTGGATGTCTCCAATGAAAAGTCAAACGAAGTGACTTCAAATGTCAATGGCAATGAACATGAATTGGATTCACTTTATGCCGAAGCAGAAGGTTTGGAGAGTAGCATTGTATCAGGATACCAGTTAGCGACAGCAGCTGGTCCATTGTGTGATGAACCATTGTGGGGTCTAGCATTCATTGTTGAGGCTTATATATTTCCAGTAAGGAGCAAATCTTCTGATGTTAGTGATTCTGTTGGGGAAAATGGCAACAAGAATAGTACTCAACTCCCTGAGCAGTATGGACCATTTTCAGGCCAGGTTATGACTGCTGTTAAAGATGCATGTAGGTCTGCTGTCCTTTCAAAAAGTCCTCGCCTTGTAGAAGCAATGTATTTCTGTGAGGTCAGTGCTCCAACTGAATATTTAGGTTCAATGTATGCGGTTCTTGCACGAAGACGTGCACGGATCTTGAAAGAAGAGATGCGGGAAGGTTCAGCATTGTTCACTGTGCATGCTTATGTGCCAGTTGCTGAAAGTTTTGGATTTGCAGATGAGCTTAGGAGATGGACATCAGGAGCTGCAAGCCCTCAACTTCTCCTCAGCCATTGGGAAGAACTTCCTCAAGATCCATTTTTTGTCCCCAAAACAGAGGAGGAATTGGAGGAGTTTGGGGATGGTTCAAGTGTTCCAACAAATATTGCCAGGAAAATGATTGACACTGTTAGACGGCGTAAGGGCCTTCCTGTAGAGGATAAGGTAGTGCAGCACGCAACAAAGCAACGGACATTGGCAAGGAAGGTCTGATGTCATGCTGTAATAAGGATTTTTTGGTCCTGACAGGCTATACTGATCTGCTCTTCTTGACAATTCCAAGATTAACTGCCATTTGTTCATTAGTTTATTGTCACTTAGTCTTTAGTGTTCAAAATAATTTGTGTTATATTTTAATGTGATGGTTATTGCATCACTTGTAGGAATGAGAAATCAAGTTTTGAAAGGACTTTCGTAAGTTGGGCCATGTAAACTAGATAAATGACCAGGTTATTCCTATTGGTCCACTCATGCTTTTACAATGCTGACTAATTGTTGAGGTTCCATAACCACTGTTTTTCTTGAATTTTGCATTAATAAATGCCAAAATGCATGTTGTCAATGTTTTCCTATGATAGACAAGCTGTTTTTCTCAAACAAGTCTTGCAACTTAATACATTATGAAATGATGCAGGAGCATCTGCTCTCATCAACAATCTTCAAGTTTCTCAGATCTAGAGTCTTGACATTTGCCCATGAAAGGGGTTTGATTGTAAATACTTCATAGTTTATAAAGGATAAGATTAGAAGGTTCTAATAGTTGATAAAGTGTTATTAAAGCAATGAGTAAGTTAGTTGAGTGATGAGTCATTGTAACCTATCTGCAAATGTTAGCAGAATTCGAGGAAGGTTCAAAATATCTAGGTGTGAGTCATTCAGTTGGATAGAGTCGAAGTTCTATTTTTAGAATTAGTTACAACAGTTAGGAAGTTTGTTAGGAACTGAAAGTAATTGTATTCTTCCATATATTGACAGCCTACAAGCTTTTCGTGGGGAGATAGTCAGTCTGTGGGTGGCCAAACAGAGTGCAGATCAGGCCAAGAAAATAATGAGATTGCTGAAGGCGATGTGCACAGAAGTTCAGTTAAATGAATTAATGATTCTGCTTCTATTTCTTATGTAAACTATTATCTGTGTCTTTATGAATGCATTGATGTCTAAATGGATTGTGAATTGGTTGAGGAGTTGCTTATTTAATAAAAATTAGAATCTGAGACTTTTGTGTCAAGTTTAATTTAGTGGCAGAACTCAGCGCTGTGGAGGATTGTGTTTGAAGATGAATCGCTGTGTCTATGAGAAAACAAAGTATCCTCATTGTTGTGATATTGATACGAGGTTAAATGCAATCGGAGGTTTGTGTGTGCCAAGCAATTGATGACATTCTGTTCTTATTATTATTATTGCTGGAAGTAATTCTTTAGAACTGAGTAATTACTCTTTGTTGGGATTTTTGGGTTGGTATTGATTTGCTTAAGATAGGTATCTGCGACTGGACAGCTATCCATTTGAAATTTTGAATGAAGGAATCTTGTTGTTGTGATCTTAGTTGATTGCAGGGCGTGAGAGAAAGAGAGGGGCGTCTTTGAGTGTTTTGTCTTTTTGCAAGTTAAGCTCACTCTAGTGCACTCTGTGAACCATACCTGGAACTCGAGATTGATATTCGATAATATGTTGACCGTGTTCTATTCTAGGACAGAGCACACATTGTTTGGTCTTGGCATACAACCAATTTGAAGATTAGTTGTGGATCATTTTTGGAAATATTATGGATCTATTAATTAACAAGTGGCTTGGTGAGAGAACGCAGGTGGTGCCTGCATCATTTGGTATCAGAGCGCGTATGCTCTTAGGGAAAAGAAGTCAGAACAGGATTTGTTTTCTTTTTGGAATGGTGATGTTCAGAACTTACAGCAGCTCAGGTTTGGAAATCTGATTGAGGCAAATGCGTTTATCTTCAATTTATACTGAAATAGAGGATTAACAATTGCATGGATTGAAATCTGTAAGCAAAGAAGACTACTTTGTGAGGAAAGTAGAATGGACTTGGTTTTAAAAGAAAAACAGAGGAAATGTGTTCTTGGGATGAGGAAGAATAGTGGGGGACTGCAATAGTAGAGCCAGACCAACATTTTATTTGGAGATGATTAGTAGTGAAGAATTTCAAGTTTCATCTTGAGAAGTAAATGAAGTTTGTAGAGAAAAGGATAGTGACAAAATTAAGTGGATTCTGTATGATGCGAGCAAAACATCAATAGCCTTTAAAAGAGCAGATTAGGGTTTAATTTCTGAAAAGTGGAAGAACCTGTCTGTGAGGAGCTCTGCAGTAAGAAATTTACAAGCAAAAGGAGGACAACTCAATCAAAGTCTAAAGATACAGAGTTGAAGAATCAATTGAAGAAGTGGTAAGTTTATTAGTCCTTCTATTGATGTTATTCAATATGCAGGTAACAATTTGAAGAAGATTGCAACTTGTTAGTTGTGATATAGAAAGTAAGGAGACTCTCTATTGGAGAAGTTGTGGTGGTAGAACCCTGCACAGCAAAAGTGTTGGAACAGAAAAAGAACAATGAAGTTCTCAAAAGAAGGTGATTGCAAGAGGCAAGCCTGGAAAGAGCAAATAAAATGCTCAGAAGGTTCTAAGTGAAGAGAACCAGTGGTGCCAAAAGATTGAACTTAGTAGAAGTTTGATTAGGCATTTGTAGCAGGGTGGAAAGGACTTGCTATGGCAGAGGCTTTAGTGCAGCTCATAAAGAGTATGGAGAAACTCATGAAGAAGGAGAAGAAGATGACTGTTGAGAAGAAGATGATTGTTGGTAGTCATGCAAAGGGTTCAAAGGGAAGCCACAAGGGAGTGAAAGAAGCTGCCAGGGTGAATGGTGTAAAGAAGAGGATGAGTGATGAGGAATTTGATAGAGAATTTAATGAGATTAAAATACAACTGAATGTACTAATGGAGCTGCTACAGAAAAGTGAAGAAGACCAAAGGTGTGAATGGATTCTGTGGAGGAAAGTGAAGTGGCATAGGTTGCAAGTGAATTTTCAAGCATAGGTTGAATGCTCAATTGAAGAATCAAGAGCCCAGAGCAATAGAGATAAATGTTTGCATATGTGAACCAGAACAAGGATCTCTCCTCGGTGAAGATGAGGATGAAAGAGCTGATGAGATCTAAGTATCTCGTGATTCTGAAACTAATGAATTTTTGGTGAATGCAGGTATTGAAGATGAAGAGTTGCCTCATGAAGGAAATGCCAAGAAAATTCCAATCAATGGAATTGTGGAAGAAAGTCTTATGACAGGAGAAAGGAATGTACTCTTTGAGGAAAATAAGGAACCTAAGGAGTGTCTCATGGATAATGATGATTGGAGATGCTGCCAACAAAGGAGTATTATGTTTTTGAGGCTAACAATTGGTGTATGCATGCATATTATGAAGAAGATGAAGATGGACAACTTTCTACAGCTGTCACGAAGATTGATGAAAATTGTAAGGTTAGATATGATGATGAATGCCTGTCAGATGAAGATAGTTTTGAACTATTGCAGCAGAAGAAGAACATAGATGCATTACTCAATGGAGGAAAATTTCAGTATGAAGATCAAATGGATGAAGCTGAATATAAAGATTGTGATACGGAAAAACATGGGCATAATAATATTGGTCTTCTTGTTTTAGCAAGAGGAGACAGAGAAAAAGGAGGAGAATTTAATTGTACATTTGAAGACTGTTGGAGAGGACATGAAAGTACATACACAGTTTTGTAATTTTGAAGGACAGTCATTAGCAATTGTCATGAAGATTATCAAGAATAATGATATGCTTTTTGAAAGCATGAACGAAGGGCAGAACCAGTATTCTGTCACAAGGGAAGATGAGGTATTATTATCTCATAGATACTGTCACAAGGGAAGATGAGGTATTATTATCTCATAGATGCAGCCAGAATGAAAAATCAGTTATAGAGGAAGAGAAGGAAATTTTTGTCTCATATAGAGAATCAATATGAGGATTGTATCCAAACGAAATACATAGTTGTTAAGGGACAACTAGGAAAACCTGTTATAAAGGTTAACAGGACAAATTTGGTTTCTAAAGGTGGTCAATGGAAAGTTGTAAAACAGTTATTGAAGACTGATGAAGTTAAAGACAGAAGTACAGGAATAACTTCTGAAAATAACTATTTGGAAGATAGTGATCAGCATTCAGATGTAATGTTCATTAATTTAAATGAAGAATTAAATTCCTCAGAGGATGGGATAACAGAAAGTTAAAGATTGGATGGAGTTTACAAGTTTAATTTAAGGTGACTTCACTGACTTGGGAAGAATTGAATCTTCTAAAAAGCAGATTAATAAATCAAAAGATGCATATTCGATGTGTAAAGATGAAATTGGAAGAAAAAGAGATGATCTTAAAGGAAAATAATGAGAAAGAGATTGAGCGAGTTGAATTACCTCATAAAGATGAAATTTTATTTCATTTGTTGAGGGAGAATGCTGAACAAGGAATTGTCTCAGTAGACAATATTGTAGCAATAATTGAAGTGAGAAATTTTGAAGATGGCAATAGTGGAATTGTTGTAGAGCAGCATGTCTTCAATATCTTTGAAAGAATACATAATGGAATAGAAAAGAATAAGCGTTTGATGACTCTTGTACAAGAAAGTGTATATCTGCAAATGAGTAATAACAGTAGTGAGTTTCAGCAGCAAACAAAGCTGGAAAAGCCACTTTTGTGTACCATAGTTGGATTATCTGAAGAGCCGCCATTTGACAAACATGATGAGTGTTTGTATTCCAGTGTATCAGATGATTCATCCTTTGTGCCTAGCCAGTTTTGTTTTTCAGTCAACATGACCATGGCCCCACGGGGTTTGTAATAAAGTGTACTAGTAGGATTTTGAGTGGCTCGGTTCCCCATGACTTGGTTAAGCAACTAAGGTATTCCAGGGAGTTTTTTCCTTTGTCAATTATACTTTGCCTATAGCTGAGCTATAATTGATGTGGTTTTCTTCCGCTTCCTCCAAAGCTGGAATGCCCGATTTTGAAAAATTTAGCCTTGGGGGGTTGTTAGAGTCCAACTGATGTATATAAGCCTACTAGACACTATTAGAATAGGTTTTGGTCATGTCCTAAGTCACTATGACCCTCAGAAAAAATTTCGAAATTTTTTTACCGGGTCCTCCGGTTTTGGGTTTTTAATTATTTTTAATTTTTAATAAATTTTTCCATAGTTTAAATGGAAAAATTTCAATTTGTAATATGTCAGTCATCCGGGATCCAAATTCAGTGATTGAAGGCCCCAACCTTAAGCCAAAAATCAATCATGATCCCCAGACCAGTTTATCCTAAGTTTTGGATGTCAATTCAGCCTCATAATTAATAATTTATCAAAAAAGTCATTTACAGAGAAATTATTAATTAAAATATAAAAAATGAATATTTTGGAGATAATCCAAATCTCTCCAGAATAATCCAAAAAGAATAAAATAAAAGGCTAATTGACATGGCACTGGGCATTAATGAAGATTCCAATCATCTCAGTCATCATTCAGTCAACTATCCAGTCACTACAAGAGATCTCCTTTAAGCTAATTCGCCCTCCTTGCATGCAGAAGTCGATTTGGTGTTTTGGCACATGATTAATGGTTTGTTGAGTTGAATTCAATGCTAAGGTAGGCGCCTTCCTCAAATTGAGGGCACACTCCAACACACTCCACCACAAATTCGAGTTAGCATTCATCACAAGGCTCCAAGCTTGTGTTATGTGGCATTCACGCCCTCCTTGATATCCTCATGTCAACCCTCAATGGAGCTCGAGTTTTACACATGGCAAATGATGTATGGATGGTGATACTTCCAAGGAAAGGGATGGGGGGCGCCTTGCCTAGGTGGAGGCCACCTCCCCAACCTAACTTAATGCAGTTCGAGTTATGAAGGAGTTAAGCACTCCAAGCTTGGCTTGACATGGTGGTGATTGAGATTTGATGGCAATTCGAATTTGTGTTTAGTGCTATTGGCTCCATTCATAGCCAATTCGAATTAGGGTAGACTAGGCCTTTGTATTTGTATAAGTAGAGGCTCTTTGAGCTCTCTTCACATGGATTCTTTGTTGTAGAGTTACTCTAAGAAAATTGTATCAAGCTTTTGCTTTGGATTTGTGAATAAAGTTTTTCGACTTTGGAGGTCTATGAGCTCTTGTTTATTGTGGTGAATTCTTCATGGTTGAGGTGATCTTTTTCCAAGCATTTCTCTTTCAATACTCGTATATGTTGTGATCAAATGCTAGCTTCAGAAGTCTAATATCTTAGAACGTAAGATCTGTCATTTGCGGTTGTCAACTTGACTTATTGTGCAAATGCTTATCAAAGTTATATGAATATGACATATTTGGTTGTACTAATATTGATAAAGCTTTGATCTACTTGGCATACTAGTTGATTTGATCTCACTATTGTATTGAGTGTGTTGTGCTTCGTCAAGTTTCACCAATTGAAAAAGGGTGTGAGCTCGGTTGCTTCTATCCCAAGTTTCAACAATCATTCATTGATTTTAACACTTTGTGATTGCAGGACTTAAAGTTGTCATCTTTTATCACAAAAGGAAAGCCAAGAGTAACTCTTGCTGGTGTTCCATCATACAAAACATTTTTTTTCTTCAAACTGGTTACTGGATCTAAAGGCTTCTCTTCTTCAAGCCCTCCATTTTCTCCTTGAGTTTTTTGCCTTTGACTTGCTAGCCATTTCTCCTCTATCCTAGTTTTGTCCTACTCTCTGCAAGTCTTCCTCTTTGCTCTCGTTTTCCCTTTGTTCCCTTACCTTTTTTCCTCTCCATCTTGCTCTCGTCCTACTCTCCCTAGTTCTCCTTGTTCTCTTTTCTCCCTTCAAACTCCCTCTCTTCATCCCCTTTCGTTTTCTCCTTTACATCCTCCCTCCAACCTTGTCTTTTTCCCTTTGCTCCTCTCGTCCACCTCCACTTAGGGCTCCTTTTCCCTTTAGTTTGAGATCCCCTTTACCTTTCGTTTTTCATCCCTTTGAGCTCCATTTTCTAGCTTTCGTTCCCCTTGGGTTTGCCCCAAGCCTCCTCTCATCCACCTCCTTTAGAGCCCTAAAAAACAACAACAAAAACAAACTAAAAGCTTGTTAATAGTTAGATCTTGCATCTAGTTTCATTCTAGTTGCATTTTTATTTCACTTTTATTAGTAGTTTGCATTTCATTTGGTAAGAAGATCTTGCATTTTTCATTTTAGGCTTTGCATTTTAGATCTATCATTTAAAAGATAAAAATTGTATAACAAAAATACTTCATTTTTAGATCTCTTTCCTAGCATTTTAGGCATTTGTTGTTTGCTGGTCCGTTTTCAATTTTTTAATAATTTGAAGTTGAATCTCATACCATTTTGCACTTTAGATCTCTTTTTGCAAGCTTAGACTTAGCTAGTTTCAAAATTTGTTTTGTTTTTTTAATTCTAAAGGGTGCCTTGTTGAGTTGATTTGAACTTGTTTAGGTGTTTTAAAGAAAAGAAACAGTTGAAGAACTTTGAAAAACAATGAGATCTTTACCCAAAGAAAGCATCAAACAAGACCATAAGGATGATCCAAAACAAGAAACTTACACTCTCCTTTTGTAAAAGCTCTTAAGAGCTCTATATTGTTTTTTCATAGTTGTTTCATCTTTCCTAAAAGACCTTACAAGGGTTAAATTCCCAAGCCACTTGTAATCGATTAATAAAAAGGCTAGGTGGGATAAGGCCTCCCACACTTTGTTTTCTTCTTCCCCATTTGGGGAAGAGTGTTTTGATGCATTCTTTAGCTTAGATTGGTTTCAATTTTCTAGATCTATTTTTCAATTTTGTACTTAGAATAAATTTATTTCAAGTCTTGACCTAAGAATCCTCTTGGGATTTTATCCCAAGTGCCGCATTAACACTACATGCTGCTTCTCTTTCCCCACCGTGTACTGCGTAGGACCGGCTAAGCTGGAAGTTTCATGAGCGGTGTGCAGAAGTCACTTTGATTTCACTCTTAGATTAGTTCCTGTAGAACACTAATTTTCTTTCTTTCAAGTAGTTTGTTTCTTTTAGCATATTATTGTTCATCTTTTATCTTATTGAGCTATCACATGCGTTCTTGTTCACAAATTGCCTCTATTTTGACAAAGAACAAAGCCCCTTGAACTTGCAATAACCCGAGTCAAGAGCACTCTCTGTCGGAGAGTATAATAGTATTGCACTTTCTTTGCATTAGGCATATAGACTAGCTAGGTCTCTTGAACCTTGTCATAAGACAAAGTCAAGAGCACTCTCTATCGGAGAGTTGAATATTGTGCTCTACTAATAATAAAACTTCCAACTCACATCTCCTTAATAATTTATCTTGGTTGCTATCCAACACCTGTATGCTTTGTCAACCTGAAAAGGTTGGGCTAGTACTCAGAAAGGTGTTGGATTTGATAATTTTTCGATAACATAATAAAATTTTCACTCCCACAACCAACGAACCGGCGTTGCTTATTCGAGACATACTCAGGTAGTGTGCAAAGTTCTTAAACCTGGTGGGGCCGGAAGTTACCGTTGTCTTAGACATCGGAGTGGTTAATTCTTAAGACACCTACTCCTTGACATCTGGGCGGTCCGACACACCATGAGAGGGGAAGCCACTGAAAGTATACCTTTCCGGTCTTTTGCTTACCTTGTTGTTCTTAGCCTAATAATCAAGACCATTAAAACTTTTAATTTACCAAGATAATTTGCAAAACGATCTCAGAAACAGTTACTAAGACTTGTATCTTCCACATCCCCCAACACTACACACTTGTTTGACTCCATAAGGCACTGGTTTATTTATACTTCCATTATTATTTGGGGCCATTTGCCCTTTGTTTAAGTGATTGATTAGTGGATGCTTTTATTTCTCACAAGTCTTTATTTATACTATTAAATTCATATACTGTTTCGCAACGTGGATTGCACTTTATCTTGTGTTTATTATAGGTTGCGATCTCTCATTCAAAACTCCTAAAAAACACCCATCCGCATCACCATACACCAAAAACATTAAAACACATTGAGCCATAGTAAACTCTTTGTAGGGACTACCCCTCTTGTCTTCGTTAGGAGTTAGCCTGAACGGAGGAGCTGGGATTTAGGTGACAGTACCTGGTTCATTGCTTGCCCCCAAGGCCACACTTTCCCCACTTGTAATGAGGGAACAGCTTTCGAAAGATTTCTGCTGCTGGTGTGCATCTCGGCGGACAACAAGTCTGATGCAGGAGCATCTGCTCTCATCAACAATCTTCAAGTTTCTTAGATCTAGAGTCTTGACATTTACCCATGAAAGGGGTTTGATTGTAAATACTTCTTAGTTTATAAAGGATAAGTTTAGAAGGTTCTAATAGTTGATAAAGTGTTAATTAAAGCAATGAGTAAGTTAGTTGAGTGATGAGTCATTGTAACCAATCTGCAAATGTTAGCAGAATTCGAGGAAGGTTCAAAATGTCTAGGTGTGAGTCATTCAATTGGATAGAGTCGAAGTTCTATTTTTAGAATTGGTTACAACAGTTAGGAAGTTTGTAAGGAACTGAAAGTAATTGTATTCTTCCATATATTGTCAGCCTACGAGCATTTCGTGTGGAGATAGTCAGTCTGTGGGTGGCCAAACAGAGTGCAGATCAGGCCAAGAAAATAATGAGATTGCTGAAGGCGATGTGTACAGAAGTTCAGTTAAACGAATTAATGATTCTGCTTCTATTTCTTATGTAAACTATTATCTGTGTCTTTATGAATGCATTGATGTCTAAATGGATTGTGAATTGGTTGAGGAGTTGCTTATTTAATAAAAAATAGAATCTGAGACTTTTGTGTCAAGTTTGTTTTAGTGACAGAACTCAGCGCTGTGGAGGATTGTGTTTGAGGATGAATCGCTGTGTCACTGAGAAAACAAAGTATCCTCATTGTTGTGATATTGATATGAGGTTAAATGCAATCGGAGGTTTGTGTGTGCCAAGCAATTGATGGCATTTGGTTCTTATTATTATTATTGCTGGAAGTAATTCTTTAGAACTGAGTAATTACTCTTTGTTGGGATTTTTGGGTTGGTATTGATTGCATAAGATAGGTATCTGCGACTGGACAGCTATGCATTTGAAATTTTGAATGAAGGAATCTTGTTGTTGTGATCTTAGTTGATTGCAGGGCGTGAGAGAAAGAGAGGGGCGTCTTTGAGTGTTTTGTCTTCTTGCAAGTTAAGTTCACTCTAGTGCACTCTGTGAACCATACCTGGAACTCGAGATTGATATTCGATAATATGTTGACCGTGTTCTATTCTAGGACAGAGCACGCATTGTTTGGTCTTGGCATACAACCAATTTGAAGATTCGTTGTGGATCATTTTTGGAAATATTACGGATCTATTAATTAACAAGTGGCTTGGTGAGAAAACGCAGGTGGTGCCTGCATCATGAAAAATAATTGTTCTTGGAACCAAGAACTTGTTTATAGATCTGAAAGGCAGAATTTGACAAAATTAAAATTCAGTTGTTTCATTAGCATCATATTTCAATATATTATGAAATTTCCCACCACAAGTAAAGAGACTGTGAAGTTTTAAACAGCCATCATCTTTGCTTTTAAGTTCCATCACATTTGATAACCTTCTACGCCTGTAATATGATTTAGCTCTTTTCACAAACAACGCCTATTGGTTTACATACAGATAACAAAATATTGTAATTTTAATAATATTTTGTTGGATATTGATTCCACTGACCCACTGTTTGATTGGGGGCATGTAAAGGCTTGGTAGGCGAAGTTATGGAGATTGATAAGATAACCCACCCTGCATAGAATAGATATTGACGTCCTTGGGATGCACGGGGTTTGGCTTTGAGCTTGGTCGTTCATTTCTACCTAATGATTCACATTTGTTTGGCTGGTTTGATGGAAGTTTCACTGGTTCAATCTGTGGCTCATTTACATTCCATCGAGTTGAAATTGTAGCTCTCGAACTGCATTTTGTGTCCATAGTCTGTTGAAAGCGAGTTATTGTTGCTTTGATTATGGAGGAGTTGAGGGCTATTATTGGTGAGAAGTTGGATAAGAACAATCTCTCTTTTGGAGGGATGAAGCTATTTCTGTTGCTGAGGAGCTGCCTTGGACTCTGGAGTACCCGGCATTTGGAACAATTTTAAGCTTTTGAACAAAATGTTCAAACAATCCCCCATCTATGCCTGTGTGTGCAATCTTCTGTATATATGCCATTGGACCTTATATTCTTTTGTGTTTATTGATTAACAATTCAGAGATGTCATATGCAATTTCTGCAGGTTGGCATTGCATATAGTCCTGTCGAAACATTTTACATTGTATCTATGCCCTTGGACCTTATATTCTTTTGTGTTTATTGATTAACAATTCAGAGATGTTATATACAATTTCTGCAGGTTGGCATTGCATATAGTCCTTCTGTTGAAACATTTTAGATTGTTTTTTCACCATCAAGGAATTATGATATTTCACAGTTTTCCCTATTTCACTCTGTTG
Source organism: Larix kaempferi (assembly GCA_027924585.1). NCBI lineage: Eukaryota > Viridiplantae > Streptophyta > Pinopsida > Pinales > Pinaceae > Larix > Larix kaempferi. The sequence continues at coordinate 22,747,265 of BSBM01000017.1, read as the reverse complement.
TGCAGAGATGAATGGTCTTTGCTCCTACAATTAGTTTTGTGTTTACTGTGATTAAAGTGTCTAATGCCATTTTTGCTTGAATACAGAAATTGTACAAGGTTGATGTATATTGTAACCAGCATAGATCCATCTTAAATCCGGATCTATCAAGCACCGAGAGGGATCTGATTTCTTGAGATGTATTTTTTATTAATCTTAAATTTTTTACACGTCCAAAAATATTTACAGCTCAAGAAATTGGATCCCTCTCAGTGCTTTAGATCTGAATTTAAGATGGATCTGTGCTGGTTTCTATTTTTTAAATTTCTTAGACAACATGGATTTTTTTAATAATTTTTTATTTGGTTTTAAATTTTTATTTTATCAGTGGACGGATTTTTTTAATTACTTTTTATTCGTTTTTTTTTCAGTTTTTGAGATGACATGAATTTTTTAATTATTTTTTATTTTTGCTACACATAACGCTACGTTACGTGACGTCTCCCCCATACTGGGCTATAAAGCACCTCACTACAATGCAAAAACAAAAGCTCACCCTGAAAAAATGGTTGAGGTATACAAGACTACTGGTATCTCCCTCTAACTAATGTCATTTGGAATAAAGTTGATTTACAAAGAATCTTTCCTTGCAATGCATTTTTTTTTAATATAAGCAAGCACCAAAAATGGTTGAGGTATACAAGACTACTTTTATCTCCCTGTAGCTGATGTCATTTGGAATAAAGTTGATTCACAAAGAATCTTTCCTTGCATTGCATTTTTCTTTTTTTACATATAATCACCGCATCTTCTAGCAATGTCATAAGCGGGATTTGAACTTGGGTGAGAATAACATTAATCCTTGTTAACCACCCAAGCTAAACCTAAGTAACCATGAAGATTTCCTTTGTATTCCTTTGTATTACATTGCCGTTAATATCATTAATTTTTTTATTAAAATATGGAAATCAAATGTTTTGCTTACATTTTTTTTGGGTTTCTGTCTAAAAGGGCAGGGACTAATCCAGGAGAATGCATCGAGTTTACGAGTTCTATGTTTCTTTGCCAATCCTCATATTCTTCATTGAGATGGAACTTGTAGCCTAAGGAAGCATAACTATTCTCATTACCTTCTGCTTCTGCCCACATCAGGGAATCTTTCCCGAACCTCTTTGTCAAAAGGATGAGGCCACCTTATTCATAAGTTTGTTCAGATTAGCACCAAACTCAGGTGGAAGGTTCCTAAGTTCCTCTTGGCATTTCTGGCGAGTAGATTGGTGTATGCAAATTCTGAAAATAGGAAACATGTGTGGACCTTTGGCTTTGGCCCAAGTAATTAGAGGTAAGAGGTCTTGGTTTAGTGAGAAACATACTATTTTTCAAAATCGGGTCATCACAAATATTGATCTTGTTATTATCTATAGTCACTACAAACATATATTTCTGTCATTGTTGGTTTTAGGTATTCACAGTTTTGGGTTTTGAGGTGGTTATGTTGCTATCTTTTAAGATGGTATCATATTCCAAACATACTTGGACTCTCTCATTAGTGATATGACAATTGGAACCATCGAGAGAGGGTGTGGAATTCATACTTGGACTCTCTCGTTAGTGATATGACAATTGGAACCATCGAGAGAGGGTGTGGAATTCATTAGATTAAAATCTGATGTAGAGGGAAGGGCTTCGTGGAAAGTATGATAATTACTAAGAAGGCTGGAATGGCAGATGAAAAAAGCAACAAATTTGCAGTGGTTTTTGTTTCCGGGTCCATTTTATGATTGTAAATATATTTTTCGATGGAGAAGTTCCCACAGTGGTTACAAGATTCCAAGGGTTGAAGCAAGCATCAGAGGAAGCACACAGAGGCCAACTGGTGGAATAACATGGAAACCATGATTCGGGTATTAATCTATGTAATGTCAGGAGTAGAGGCTATTGTAATAATTCTGGAGTTCCATATAAAGCTCAAGGGATATAGGTTAATGGCAGATGAAAAAGGCAACAAATTTGCAATGGTTTTTGTTTCCGGGTCCATTTTATGATTGTAAATATATTTTTCGATGGAGAAGTTCCCACAGTGATTACAAGATTCCAAGGGTTGAAGCAAGCATTACAAGGAGCACACAGAGGCCAACTGGTGTAATAACATGGAAACCTTGATTCGGGTATTAATCTATGTAATGTCAGGAGTAGAGGCTATTGTAATAATTCTGGAGTTCCATATAAAGCTCAAGGAATATAGGTTAATGGCAAATGAAAAAGGCAACAAATTTGCAATGGTTTTTGTTTCCGGGTCCATTTTATGATTGTAAATATATTTTTCGATGGAGAAGTTCCCATAGTGGTTACAAGATTCCAAGGGTTGAAACAAGCATTACAGGAAGCACACAGAGGCCAACTGGTGTAATAACATGGAAACCTTGATTCGGGTATTAATCTATGTAATGTCAGGAGTAGAGGCTATTGTAATAATTCTGGAGTTCCATATAAAGCTCAAGGGATATAGGTTAATGGCAGATGAAAAAGGCAACAAATTTGCAATGGTTTTTGTTTCCGGGTCCATTTTATGATTGTAAATATATTTTTCGATGGAGAAGTTCCCACAGTGGTTACAAGATTCCAAGGGTTGAAGCAAGCATTACAAGGAGCACACAGAGGCCAATTGGTGTAATAACATGGAAACCTTGATTCGGGTATTAATCTATGTAATGTCAGGAGTAGAGGCTATTGTAATAATTCTGGAGTTCCATATAAAGCTCAAGGAATATAGGTTAATGGCAGATGAAAAAGGCAACAAATTTGCAATGGTTTTTGTTTCCGGGTCCATTTTATGATTGTAAATATATTTTTCGATGGAGAAGTTCCCACAGTGGTTACAAGATTCCAAGGGTTGAAACAAGCATTACAGGAAGCACACAGAGGCCAACTGGTGTAATAACATGGAAACCTTGATTCGGGTATTAATCTATGTAATGTCAGGAGTAGAGGCTATTGTAATAATTCTGGAGTTCCATATAAAGCTCAAGGGATATAAGTTATTTATCTCGAGTCAAAATTTAAAGGTTGGATATTTTAGTTAATCTCGACTTGGTCAAGGGTGGGTTTACAATAAGTGGTTTGTTGTGGCATGTGGTTTTAGTTGGTTTTGGCCTGGTTTTCATGGTTTCCATGGCAAATTTCATCTTCTTTGTTATGTGATGCTTATTACTATGTTACTTCTGCTCTCTAATCATTATTTTTTTTTATAACTGAAATGGGTAAATTTATTGATAATAAAGTGAAAAGAATAAGCTGTGGCTGAGGCCAATTCAGCTAGATACATTAAGCTTGTTTAACAGGATTCATGCTGAGAGCCAATCGAAAAAATAATGGTGAATCAAAAGAATTCTTCCAATGATTGCTGAGCACTGAAGCAGTGACTGTGATTTTAATGTAACAACGACTCCTGTGCCTTCATTAATAGCACTATGTGCGTTGACAGCAAGGGTCATGTCCTTATGCTGATAGTGCTCGGTTTATGTTCTTCCATGCTCAGTATTCAAGCTACGTGTAAGCATTGCCTAATGCCCTGTGGTGTTTTGTGCTGCGCAGAGTGCTGCGTTGAGCCATAAGTGCCTTTGAATCTTGTGCTATGTTAAACCATAAGTGTTGCGTTGAACCATAAGTGCTTTGTGCTATTCTCTTAAGAGTGTCAATCGGGTTGCAAGACATTATGGAATGTGATGATGACAGGCTTCTTCATTGGAGAAATGGGTTCTCCTCGATTCAAGGCTTGTGCCAGCGTTGGCCTCTGCATCTGCTTCATGATTCAGGTCTCGCGGGATGTGAAAAGCTCTGAATTGAGTAAAAGTGTTTGTAATGTCTTGGATTCGATTCACAATTCTTTTAAGAGCTAAATTGCTGTTAAGAGCTTTGATGATAATGAGGGAGTCCCCGAACACTTGAAGTCTGTCAATTTTTCTTTCCTTGGAAATTTGACACCCTTTTAGTAGAGCAAGGGCCTCAGCAGAGTTGTTTGTGCAGACGCCAAGGCCCCATCTGAATCAGATTCTCGGTGTTCCTTCGGGGGTTAGCAAAACACCCCCTGCTCTTGTTGCACCAGGGTTTCTCCTGGATGCACCATCAAAATGAAGACTGTCCATTGCTTGCTTGTTTCTCCACTCCTGAAAGTTGGAGTCAGAGACTCTGATTTGCCAAGGTGGTTGTTGACGAGGTCGATAGTTCAAATTCCTGGAGCTTGGGATAATGATTCCGATCCAAGTTAATTCTTTATCACTGAGGTTTGAGTCCATCTTGAATCTGGAAATGTTTAAGCATTCGATAAGTAATCCTTTAGCTTGTCCAGCAACTTGTGTGGGGGAGTATTTGATATTCTGGAAAATGGCTTGGTTCCGTGCATTCTAGATTTTCCAGCATGTGATTTTGGGGATGATGATCCAAATTTGGAGCCAGATCTTCTTTTTGGTGAGGGGGGAGGGATAAATGGAATTCCAATTCTTGAAGAGGCAGGTTGTGGTGTTGAAAATTGGCAGGATTATATCAAGCTCATGAAGCATGAGGTTTCAAACTGATTTTGAGAAGTTGCAGTCCATGAAGAGGTGGTCTAGTGTTTCTGAATTTCTGCAGCAAAGAGGGCACCAATGTGGTCCGTTGAAGCCTCTTTTGACAAGATTTTCTGTTGTGAGCGTCTTTCAATGGACGAGAGTCCAAATGAAAAAATTAATTTTGGGGAGTCTAAAGGGATTCCAAACTAGATTCCAAAGACTTTTATTTTGGGGTACTTTGGTTTGGAGAGCAATGAAGCCCAATTTTGTGGAATAAGCTCCTTTTGGACCTGTTATCACATATATAGTAGCCGGGCTACCATACATTATTTTTCTCATTCCAGTACACTATTCAGCCAGTTCCCTTGCATTGGAGATGCCGAGATGAGCATCTATATTGGATCACTATCAGATTGTGGACAGCAGTTGTATTCCCCATGCCATGACCTAGTCTTAGGACACTTAGAGAGATGACCGATATAGCCATTATACCATTGGTACAGAGCAGTCAGTAGTGCCCAGAGTTGCAGTAGCAGTTTCAGAGGACGGAGGATGGTACAGGTTGATGTGCTTTCAGGTATATGACTCAGCAGGTATATCATGGTGTCATGGTTAGATTGTTTTTATACTTATTCTTATAGCATGTCTTAGCACTTAGTGTCATGATCTGGCGATCATATAGATATATGGACCTGGTTGATCTATTATATATATTATATTGTCCCTACTCAGACTTAGAAGTTCACTATTCATACTCATTGGTACATACCCTCCTTAGGGAGAATAGAGGTGATCATTACACCATACTTTGGCTTGCTAGTGTTGGCTCCATCATTTCATTGTCTTCATCCATCCATGGCCTACCTTTTTAGATTATCACCCTGACTTACTACTTGACTAGTGGCATGGAGGACTTTTCCCCACTGTAGCCTCTGTATTGGATGAGCTTCCCTGTTTATTGTGTCTCGGCTCTGAGTTGGTGACAAAAATTACCTATGGTGAGTTGGAGTTCCTTGTGAATTCCCCCTAGTCACTAAAGTTGTGTTGGCTAAACCTGAAACTTTTAGTGCTGCCATGAATACAAAATCTGGAAAAATGAAATGTTATATCTTGTATGAAAAGCCCGTTCATGCAATGTGTTTCTAAACACACATGAATGAGAAGCATGCCAAATGAAAATGGCCATAAAAATAAAATGTTATATCTTGTGGAAAATAAATACCTAGGTAAACAAGTTGTCCATGACACACCTAGAAGTGCTCAGGTAAACAAGTGCCTTAAAAACACACCTGCAACAGAAACCCTAAAAGAAAAAATGTAAATCTATGCAATGTGTTTATAAACACACATAGATCAAGGCTATGGAAACTTCAGGCCCAAAAAGCAATGGAACTTAAATGCTATATCTAAACAATTGCTGGCCTTATTTGTATTATGGATTGTGCGCATCTGTGAAGGTGAATAAACCCTCTTTAAAACAACTCATCCATTTGTGAGACACCGCCATTCCCTGTGTTATTGCTCATTCAGTATATACTATGGTGTATTCCCTTTCCCTTGCCAAAGTGTCACAAAGTCAAGACAGCTAAGTCATCCCTTAGCCTAGCCAGTTAATTCAGCCTTCAGCCTTCACTAGCAAATTGATCACAACTATGAAGTGAGTATGGTCCTGAAAGTCTAGTCTGAGTAATAATAATAATTAACAACACTATATATTTGGATTTAGATCGCCAGTTATGATTACTCTATGTTATAATTGCTATTTGAATAAGTTGTAGAGCATGTATTAACCTTGACACTTTACAGCAGCCTTGGATGATGGTCTGAGTTATATTTGGTCTTGGTTAGACCTAGTTTGACCATGGAGGACCATGGGACATGAGATGTTAGACCTTATGATGATATGGATAGATGATATATGGTTTATGTACACATACATGATGGTTCTATGCAGCAGCTACAGGCTTATGATGATGATTCTTGGGTTACAGCAGTGTTTGGTCATTTACAGATCATTATTATTAGCCTTGTTCCGGTATATTGGGTATTTATTTTGATCATGCAGAGACTCATATGGTGTATGAGTACACATCTTGGATGGATTTGGACCTTCTGAGTCCAATGGGACAGTTTGTTTTCAGTTTCGGGCACTTACAGTGATGATTGAGCCTCAGTAGGCTGTCCCAGTGCAGTTTTGGATCTGTTGGAGGCCCTGTCGGAGCAGAGATGACTTTTATCCGGTTGACCTAGGGCGCTGATGATGGAGGGGGTGGTCCAACCACTTGTTTTTACCATATTACCCCCCCTCCCGGACACATTGGTGCCCTCACCTTGACAGCGCTAGCACTCCAGGAGGCTGTTTGGGGCAGTTTCACGCTTCCCGAGGCATTTCAGGATCGGTAGAAATGGCTATTGAGGAAATCGATTTGGGCTACTGAGGCAAAGTTATGGCATGGGATGATCAGTGATGATAGATCGGGGTCTTCCACACCTTCTCCAGCAGTTTCAGCTTCATCGGGGCCCGCATCCATCACTTATGGCACTTTCTGTGGATTTTTTGAGGTCTTTTGAGGACCACGACTTCACTATGGAGGCACGATTTGGTACATTCATGATTATTTATTGGTTACTGTGCTATGGGGATTGACCAAGGAGGGATAAAATTACCCCTTGGACCCACCATAAGCCTCTTATGATATTTCATCATCATGATTTGGTGGGATTCCCCTCTTCTAGGGCGATTTTGTCCACTTATGTTATATTTTATGTGTGATCCATGTATTATGTTGTTGAGCTCATCTCAACCATTGATTAGACATTTGTATCTTTTAATCTTAGCCACTCATTCAAAAAGTGGTTAGGGTTTTGGTGCCTCTCCTTCCTATTTAAAGGAGAGAGCCTCTCATTGTAAGGGGTCTTTGGCTCTTGGATTATTGGTATAGAAAAATATTCTTGTGGAAATTCTTGTGGTCTCCTTTGCATCTGGTGTTCTTAGATGGTGATTGGAAAGTCTATTGCAACCTAGCATTTGGAAATTGTGGTAAGATCTATCCTTTTTGGAAATCATTGTTTGTCTACAGGAGGGCGACTTCAACAAGGGCGATTTTGCAAGGCTTCTTCAAATCGATTTTCTTGGCATTCGCTTGTATCAGGGGGTTATCATTAGCTTCATTGAGAGAGGGCGCATTGGCTTCTTGGATCAAATCGACTTGCATAGAAAACTACCTCAAAGCTTCTCAAATTGATCGGGTTTGCATAGATCATCATCATCAAGGCATCTACAAGGTTATCCAGGTAAGATCCACAGGTTTGTTTTTCTTTCCTTTATCCAATCCATTGACATAGCTCATAAATTGTTAAAACCCTAAATATCTTAAAACCCCCATTTTACATTTTCTCAGATCTACTTAGATCTAGTGGGTTGTTGGGCATAATACTGAAAACCCACCTCTATAGCATCCAAGGCATCCCGGATCTATAGTTTGGTGAGGATTGACTTCCATTTGATCCCCTTCCCAGGCCAACTTAGCCTCTCCCAAGCAAGGCGCACTTCACTAGTTGAGCAAGTTGACCTAGATCTAGGTGGTGGGTGTTTGAGATTACACTTGATTTGATATCTACACATCAAATAACATACACCCAGGTTGTCACTTTTTCTGAAATTCACCTTGTGGGCCCTATTCCACATTTCAAGGGATTTAAACCCCACTTTGGACCACTTGGAACACTTAAACTCAGATCTAGTAAGATCTAGCCATCGGATTACCGTGAAACTATAGATCCATACCCCTACTTGACTGATCTACCCGGATCTAAAATTTGGGTGCCATCCGACTTGTCTTGACCCACCTTAACCCCAATTTAAGCCTCCTTGGGCAAAGTCGCACCACCTTGGAGAAGTGAGTTGACTCACTTCCAGGAACTGGGTACTTGAGATTTTTGGAGATTTGAAACCGGAATAATTCAAAACCTAGGTCTAGACTGTCATTTCATAAAATCTTGCCTTGGGGACAACATTCCTTGTTTTAAGGGATTGTGGTCCACTTGGTTCAAACCTAGATCTAGACACATTTACACATCAAAACTTAAATTGCCCACTCATCCCAAGTACTAGGAGTCCTAAACCACAAGTCAAACCTACTTTGACTCCACTTCCCAATTCCCAAGGCACTGGTTTCTCTCCAAGTTAGTTCAACCTTCCTAGATTGTTGGATTGACTTGTGGATTGACCTATGCATGCTGGACTAAACCCTTGATGCTATCATGTATCATGGTCAAGCTTGTCATCCGTACTAGTTAGCCCCAATACAAACCTTAACTTCCCTGTATTGGACACAGTTCCCAAGGCAGTGGACTTTCCAACATTGAACTAGTACACTAGCCCTAGATCTCACTTCAAACATTATAAGTCATTATTACATCAACTATGAACCAAAGCTATACCTATTGAACCCCTCATTTGGCTTGTGACTTTACCCTTAGGTCTAGGATAAACCATACACCTAACTTCACTTAGAAATACCTTGATTTGGTGTCTTGGTTTTGATCTCTCCTGTCGGGAGTAGATCGGGTCTCCCCCTTTGTTGTCTGGGCTAGATAACATAAAGCGAAGGTTGCCTCGACTGGCGTGACAACCATATATATATTGGAGGTCGAGGTGATCGTGGTTGCACCTTTTGAGTTGCCCTTCCCTATTGCCATCCATGACTGGATCCATCCATAGGGGTAACTACAGTTTAGGTGATAACAGGACCCCATCCTCAATCATCGCTATCTTGGAGGTTTGTGGGGGCACAACCGTTCAACTTTTCAAATAGTATGGTTTTGGATGATTCAAGGTTGGCTGGTAATGAGAGATTCTTCTAGCTCTGCCAAGAGCCTGAGGTGTTCCAGGAGCTGAGGTCGTTCAGTGTGATGATGCCTTGCTATCCAAGCCAATGAGCAAGGTTGTGCAGCTCTTCAGAGATTTTGAAGTGGTTCGTTCCCCATTATTTTATCAGAGAAGATATTGATTTTTGTTCCATTGCTAGGTATCCAGTACAACTCTTTTATGAAGAAGTCCCAGGTTGCTTTGCCCAGTGTCCAGGTCGAGGATCCTTTGGACATGGGTTTGTTGTCCAGACATCTTAAACTATTTTCGTTTATATATTTCTTTCTGAGCGTTTGACTAACGCGATTATGCTTCTTGTGCAGAATTTGCCACAAGATTTTACCTCCTAACGCCAAATTTGCGTGAAGGGGATCTCTGATTTGAAGATTGCCTGATGATTTTGGGAGCTTTGTGGTGCTCCAATTCACTAAGTGAATTTTGTTGTTGTTATTTTTTCCTCATGTCCAAAGGAAATCTCTTAGTATCTTATTGATCTGTTCGGACACACCTTTAGGTGCCAGCAAGATGGAGGATGGAAAATAGGAAGAGCTGATAACACAACCTTAACTAAAATCGTTTTCCCTGCTTTGTTGAGCCATTGTCCTCCCCACTTTCTAATTTTAGACTTGATTTTGGCGATGGTCTTGTTCCAAATTCCAGAATTGTTTATGTCCTTGAGTGATTGGGAGACCCAAGTAAATGAATTTATCCCATTGCTTATGGACTTTTATTCCAAGGATGTTGCCGATATTTGCTGCGGAAGCATTGCTCAAGTTCCAGTTGTAGACTGCGCTTTTGAGGAGGTTGATTTTTCCTCCGGAGGCATTGCAATACCAGGTCAAGTTTCGTTTGAACTTTCGGGCAATGATGGAAGAGCCTCCTCCCAGTAAGAGAGAGTGATCAACAAAGAGGGTGTGGTTGAGAGGTAGGGAATTAGTGGCGAGATTGAGGCCAGGAAGGGAGCCAAAGTTGAGATCAGAGTTCAGTTTTCGGCTAAGGGAGTCAGCCAGAAGGATGTAAAGAAAGGGGGACAAGGGACACCCTTGTCCGATTCCACGAGAGGCTTGGAAGAAGTTGGTGGGGCGGCATTGACCTGGGGGGTGATCCAAGGCCCATTTATACATGCAGAGATCCAACTAATGAAGGTTTTTCCGAATTCGAAATTGTTCATGACTTTAAATAGGAAAGAGTGCTTGACGCGATCGAATGCATTGGCCATGTTGAGTTTGATTAGCATACCTTTCTCTTTGCGGATCATGTTGGAATGAATGGCTTCTTGTACGAGGATGATGTTGTCGAGGATTTGTCTCCCTTCCAAGAATCCTCCTTGGTTGTTGGAAATGATTTTGTTGAGGAGTGTCTTCATTCTGTTAGCTAGCATTTTGGCAATTATCTTGTATGAAGCGTTGCAGAGGGAGATAGTTCGAAATCTGCTGAAAGAGTTTGGATTCATCTCTTTTGGAATTAATGCAAGGAAAGTGGAGTTGGTGCATTCGCTAATTTTTGCTTTTGAGGGGAAGCTCTTGATCATTCTCATAAAATCGATTTTGATGTAATTCTGTATGTTGATATAATCGGGTTCATTAGAGAAATTTTGAGGTCTAAAATGGGCCTCCTAAGAAAAATTATAAAATAATATTAGCCTACCTCATCAAATTTTGGAGGAAAAAAAACTATTTTTTCAAATCGTATTTTCAACTTATCTCCATGTATTTTCACTCAAATTTCGAGCAAGAGCATTGGACGGGGAATTAAATTCCACATCCAACGAGTACCCACATTGGATACTTCTGATGGACTCCACTTCTTGAAAAATAAGAAATTAATGAAAAACGTGATGATGATGTCATCATCATGTTTTTTCATGGATTTTTTGTTTTTCAAAAAGCGAGGCCCATTAAAAGTATGCCATGTGGGTAGCCGTTGGATGCATAATTTAATTCCCCATCCAACAAGTGCTTCATACTCGAAATTTGAGCGAATATACAAGGAGATAAGTTGAAAATACGAGTTGAAAAAATAGTTTTTTCACTTTTTTTACTTTTTTTACTTTCTACCCAAAAAATGGCGATTAATCCCCCATGGTTGACATCATCATCTTGAATCCTATTGGTTATTTTTGTTGTACAATATTATTGTTTTGAGGCCCATTTTTTACTTCAAGATGTGCATATGCACAATTCTTGAATTGATCATAGTTTGGTATCAAAATTCATGAGAATCCAATGCTATGGTATATAAATTGTGGTATTAGAGCCTTGTGCATTGGGGATTGATATCCTTAATATTTATCTTAGTTTGATATCAAAGTTGTGCATATCTTGTACTGGTATCAATGCGGTTATTTTTCGCTATCGTAGCTTTATGTACCCAAAATATTAATACCTATGTAATATCATTCATTTGATATTATTGTGTACACCAAGTGTTTGATATTTTGTAATATTGAACAAAAAGCAAGTGGAAACGAGTTCACGAGAAATATTGAATCCATCGTTACATATAAGCTTTAAGCTTTAGTCTTATGGTGCACAATATCTTCAACTATCATTTTTTTTTACCTCCATGTTGGATTTAATGTACATGAGTGAAAGATATTATACAAGGTATGGGACAATTTTTATTGTTCAAAGGTATCGTGTGATTTTGTGATGGAACAAATGGGCATTTCAGTGTGTAGCTTGCTCTTGTTAATGGATACATGGATCATTTTGTCAATTTTGTTAGTGTTGCGTTGTGCATAAACATATCCTTATTCATGATTTGCTAAGTCGTTTTATGAGTATTTTTGGCACTCATTTATGAAGTTTTATGTTTGTGAAATAATGTTTTAATGTTTTGTTTATAGTGAATCTAATGCATTATTTTAGTGAAGGGCCCTCATTCATTATCTTCTATATTGAACCAAATTCCACTTATGTTTCATTGCTTTAGAGAAAGAAAAACCATTATTAAATAATATAATAAAATCGTAAATACATGAACACATCCATTTTATACCTACTCCCTTTTTCCTACTGTGGCATGCATTGATGCATGCTGCATGTAAAAGTTCTTTTCAAAAAAGAAATAAATGTTGAAATATTGTAACTTCTAAGAATATTATATTTGTACTTTATTATTCCGGAGATGTTTCATTCCTCCGTGAAGACCTTATTGTATATCTGGAGATGTTTTATTCCTCCGTGGAGAATGTGGTAACTTGGGTTATTAGACTTCCCTAGTGGGGGTCGGCCCTGTATGAGTCATGTGGGTTAAAGGGTTATTAGACCACCCTAGTGGGGTTGGCCTTGTCACATTATGTTAAGTAATTAAGTTGGGGCCGATCGAGTTAGTGTAAATTCAAGTCGTAGTTGTGTATAAATAGAGGAGGTGTGTTCCTCATTTAACACACATTACACTCACTTGTGATTGGCGCATAGGTGAGGGAAAGATGTGCTATGGAGGAGAATGAGCTCATGTCTAGGGTTTACATCTTTGTATTTGCTGGTCATCTATATTGAGGAAACTTTGCTGGGTTTTCTACCCCATGAGGGTTTCCCAGGATAAATCCACGTCTCTTGTGTTTATGCTGTGCTTGTTGTTCTTTCAGTGATCTTGTATATGTTATTGTTGTGAAATGGAATGTAATGCTGATATTTTCTGTCTTAACATATTGAATCTTAACATGGTATCATAGCTATCCTAAAGGAAGGCAATATATGGCACTTACGACACTTGCTTCACTTGCGACAATTTGAAAGTTAGAGTTTTATATAGAAAACACCAGTCATCGTGGAACTTTCTCTATAAATCCATTTTGGTGAAGGTTCAGGATCTGAAACCTTTACAGGTCGTAGATAACATCCCCCTGTACCTTGTGTCCAAAGGACAACCTCTAATTCTTTGTACTTTGTGATTTATGATTAGTACAAGTTAGGGTTTCTGCCTCTTCTAGATCTCAGTCATAAATAGGTGACCTAGGAAAAAAGGTCACAACTTGGGCTTGAAAGCTCCAAATGAAATTTCGTAAAAAGTGACAGGTAGAGCACAGACTGTAGTTTCTCAGGTAAGGTTTTCAGATACCGAAGTTGAACCAGTGACACGTGGCACGCCGTACAAGTTCTCTCTCCTATTTTATCCCATAAACAGGTCACGTTGCGACACTTGGCATAACTCTCTCTCAGAGAATCCAATTGAGGTCAGACCTGTGGGGTTGGAAAGAAGACATGTCAGGCTACCACAGGCCGAACTTTCAGACCCCGTGGATTCGTAATTTCAGAGATGTACCAGAAACAATCAGGTGCATATTTCTATCAAAACAAAATTGTTTTCTGAGCACCTTCATTCTTGGCTTATCACTGCTGCAGGAATTTACGGCTTCGAAGAAAGTTGGAATTATTGGAATTGGATTCCATGGCTGAATGCTCCTCATCAAAATCGAAATTTAAAGACCAAGATCGAATTTTTTGGTTGGGCAGAAGGTCGGGCTTGATCAAACCCTAGTTCGGGATTTTGATTGGAAAGATGAAAAATTAGGGCTTCTCCAAAAGTTGGAATTTTCGAAGTCTGTGACCACGGCTGGAAGCTCCTAAAAAAAATATCGAAGTTTAGAGCTTTGGATCGAACCTTTTGATTGGGCAGAAGGGTGGGCTTCACCAAACCATAGTTCGAGATCCTGTCCAAAAGATCCAGAAGATTCAAAGGCAATTTTGAGGGGTCAAATTTTGAAGACTTCAAAATTGAAGTATGCTAGCTTGATCAGCTCAGCAAGGCACATCTTTCCATCATAAGTTTGAAATTCAAAGCTTGAATTTTTAGGGTTTCTCTAACAAACCCTAATCCAGCTCCAGATCTAGTTTCAGCAAATCAAAGTGGATTGGGTTAAAAACAATCCTAATAAGTATGACTTGAGGAGATACAGGTATGTGTTGAAATCTGTTCATGATTAAGTTTATGATATGTTTGTTTTCATATTATTGAGGTTAGTACAATCTTGATTAATCTTAGAATTGTCTTATCACCCTAGTAAAAGTATGAATGCATGTGAATGATAGAAGACATTCATTGATTAGGGTTATATGATTGTACTAATGCACATGTGGTGTTGTATGAGGATGATGTTGTCTGCTAACAAGTTATATATACATCAAGAAAGACAAATCAAGTTCTATGACCATGATGATATAAAGACAAAGACTCATCCATAATCTTTGATCACATAGAAGCTCTACTTACGAGGTATGTATGACTTTGTTCTACTATGCTTAACCTATGAGATATGCAAGTTCTAGCACAAGGTCTCTAAATCATTGAAGAGAACAAAGAAGATATTGTTTGGGTATGTTAAGACATAACCAAGCATGATAATCCAAGTATGTTTTCCTATATCAAGTTAGAATCCTACCTTGTGATAGGATCTTAGGGAAGTATACCCGTGTATGAAATGATTATGACCATACAAAATGTTTTGATAGTATTGAGATTATACTAATGAATGTATGTTTATGTATGAGATCATGAGGATGACACTAGTGCACACTTAAGCATGCATAGTGGTACAGAATGAATAGAAGTTCAAAGACATATAGAGATCAAGCGGGAGGCAACCACTCAGCATAAAAGATAAGTATTTGAGTTGTTATTTGAATCTTTGAAATAGTAAATGATATTGCTTGTATGCATATTTGTATTCCTAGAATATATCATGCATAGTGTGAGCATTCATATAGCATTGAACAATATGCTACTAATATGCATATGATGGGTAAGTTGGACAAACATTCCATTGTTTTTTATCTAGAATGAAACCTCTTTGCTGACATGCTGAGAGCTGTGCACGCTCTTGATAGTATGTTCTGGTAGAGATGGAAGACATCTAGATAGCCACTGTATGCATACAGGATATGGAAAGGTGTTGTGCCAAAGTATTGGTCAAGATAGTTGCATAACTATGTGAATCATATCTATATGCATAATAGGTTATCATGTCAACATGATTTGATGATTATGAAGTATTACTAATCATGTAATTAACTTTGATTTGTAGGAAAGATCTTGAAGAATGATGAACACCGAACAAGTGATGGATGTTCAACAAGAAGACTTACAAATCAAACATACTATAGAAGGCTCGTGGCTAGAAGATTCTCTTAGAAAGAGGAAGAGGATCATGACGAGATGTTTGCTCCAAGTGGCTAGATAAGACCATTCTCTTAATGGTGTAATTGAAGAAGTGTGAATCAGGCTCTGTACGGGTACTCAGGATCGATAGTCATTTGATGAGCTTAATGATCACCATGGGTGATGCGGATTTCAACCTTTTCTACAAGGTTGAAGATGGTGTCTATATACAGATGACATTCTTCTCTTAGATGGATGCAAGAAGGAACTCACCACAGAATTCGAATGATCTTGAGGCCCATATCAGTAGACCCATCTAACGAGAGATGGCACAGATAGATATACAGAAGATCACTCAATGCAGAGTGTGAATGATGTTCAATCACAGAGAGAGAATTGATAGCTTCTTGACAAGCTTGGGCTTTACCAGAAGTAAAGTTGATCCTAACCTTTACCTTGAGGTTATGGATGATACTATTATTGTATGTGGATGATCTCTTTCTGACAGGGAATGATAAACAAGATCATGGAAAGCAAGAAGAAACTAGCTACAGAATTTGAGATGAAAGATCTCAGATTGATACATTGCTTCCTAGGTTTGGAAGTATGGAAAGGCTCAAAAGGAATCTTTCTTAACCAGGGAAAGTATGATGTGGAAATCTTGAGAAGATTTGATATGTTGGAATGTACAACCATGGCCACTCTCATGGGTTCCAACTTGAATCCGTTATTTAATGACTCCTCAAACTTAGTGGACGTGACTTTGTACAGAAAGATTATTGGGTCATTAATGTATCTGACGAATACCAGGCCAGATATATGCTTTGCAGTGAACACCTTGAGTCAGTATCTAGTGGAACCTAGACGAGTTCACCTGATAGCTACAAAGCACGTGATGAGGTACCTAAAGGATACGATAGATTTGGTCTATGTTATCTCAGAGATCATGACTTCAGACTGCATGGCTACATAGATGTTGATTGGGCAGGAATCAGACGGGAAGAGCACATCGGGAGGATGTTATTGTCTAGGACCTGCCATGATCTCGTGGTTTAGCAGGAAGCAGTCTAGTGTGGCTCTCAGCACAACAGAAGCGGAATATATAGTTGCTTGCTCTGCTAGTTGTGAAGCGATATGGCTTCGGAAACTGTTATCAGGATTGTTTGACTTGAATATGGACCCCACTGTGATCTTGTGTGACAACCAGAGTTGTATCAAGATGAATAAGAATCCAGTGTTCCATGATAAGTCAAAGAACATAGAGATCCGATATTTCTATATACGGGATATGGTGCAGAAAGGAGCTATCAAGCTCGAGTATGTAAGCATTGACGAACAAGTTGCTGATATATTGACCAAACCTCTGTCTTGAGTAAAGTTTGAGTATTTCCAAGACAAGCTTGGTTTTGTTCAGAAGGACCCTCCTCGAAAGGGGGAGTGATGTGGTCACTAATGATGAGATTACCTGCATTGACAATGAGGTCGATGATGTGGATACCTGTATTGGTAATACCGTCAGTGAGGTCGGTGAATGGTCCTTAGACTGGGTCTAAGTTGACAAGAGGGATTGCATCATCCCTGGACTTTGGTCCCCTGAATTGATCCGTAGACATGTCTCCGAGAAAGAAGTCCCTAGTGGACGAGAGGGATTGCATCATCCCTGGACTTCGGTCCCCTGAATTGATCCGTAGACATATGTCTCCGAGCAAGAAGTCCCTAGTGGACGAGAGGGATTGCATCATCCCCAGACTTTGGTCCCAGAATTGATCCGTAGAAAGATGTCTCCGAGAATGTGGTCCTAGTGGACGAGAGGGGATTGCATCATCCATAGACTTCGATCCCAGAATTGATCCGTAGACAGATGTCTCCAAGAATGTGGTCCCCAGTGGATGAGAGGGGATTGTATCATCCCCGGACTTCAGTCCCAGAATTGATCCGTAGATAAATGTCTCCGAGAATGTGGTCCCTAGTGGACAAGAGGGGATTGTATCATCCCCAGACTTCGGTCCCATAATTGATCCGTAGACAGATGTCTCCGAGAATGTGGTCCCTAGTGGACGAGAGGGGATTGTATCATCCCCAGACTTCGGTCCCAGAATTGATCCGTAGACATCTGTCTTCGAGAATTGATGATAGGACTACATCGTCCCTGAACATTTAGTTCAAAATGTATGTGTCTGGATTGCATCGTCCATAGACATGAGACTTGTCTTAAATTGATAAGGATTGATCATCCTGGAAGTAGATCTGGATTGCATCGTCCATAGACATGAGACTTGTCTTAAATTGATAAGGATTGATCATCCTGGAAGTAGATCTGGATTGCATCATCCACAGACATAAGACTTGTCTTAAATTGATAAGGATTGATCATCCTGGAAGTAGATCTGGATTGCATCGTCCATAGACATGAGACTTGTCTTAAATTGATAAGGATTGATCATCCTGGAAGTAGATCTGGATTGCATCGTCCATAGACATGAGACTTGTCTTAAATTGATAAGGATTGATCATCCTGGAAGTAGATCTGGATTGCATCGTCCATAGACATGAGACTTGTCTAAAATTGATAAGGATTGATCATCCTGGAAGTCGATCTAGATTGCATCGTCCATAGACATGAGACTTGTCTAAAATTGATAAGGATTGATCATCCTAGAATTGGATCATGTGTATTGCAGATTGTGCTGCTAAGATTGAGATGATCCAAATGCTGTAGATCGAGATGATCCAAATGTTGTCGATCGAGATGATCCAGATGCTGCCGATCGAGATGATCCAGATGCTATTGATCGAGAAGATCCAGATGTTGATGATGTTGTTGTAGTTATTCGAGTGCTGCAGAAGATGAAGACTCAGTACTAAAGATGTTGATTTTCCAGTATTAAAAATCTTGAAGATGTTCCAGTAAAATGTTTGAGTTACTGATGATGTATGAAGAAAGCTTCCAATGAATTATAGATGTATCATGTATCATGTAGTTGATGACTCCTTGCTCCTGCAGACGTTGTTATAATATCCTTCTCGTTAAGGGGGAGTTGAAATATTGTAACTTCTAAGAATATTATAGTTGTACTTTATTATTCCGGAGATGTTTCATTCCTCCGTGAAGACCTTATTGTATATCCAGAGATGTTTTATTCCTCCGTGAAGAATGTGGTAACTTGGGTTATTAGACTTCCCTAGTGGGGGTCGACCCTGTATGAGTCATGTGGGTTAAAGGGTTATTAGACCACCCTAGTGGGGTCAGCCCTATCACATTATGTTAAGTAGTTAAGTTGGGGCCGACCTAGTTAGTGTAAAATTCAAGTCGTAGTTGTGTATAAATAAAGGAGGTGTGTTCCTCATTTAACACACATTACACTCACTTGTGATTGGCGCATAGGTGAGGGAAAGATCTGCTATGGAGAAGGAGCTCATGTCTAAGGTTTACATCTTTGTATTTGCTGGTCATCTATATTGAGGAAGCTTTGCTGGGTTTTCTACCCCATGAGGGTTTCCCAGGATAAATCTGTGTCTCTTGTGTTTATGATGTGCTTGTTGTTCTTTCAGTGATCTTGTATATACTATTGTTGTGAAATGGAATGTAATGCTGATATTTTTTGTCTTAGCATATTGAATCTTAACAATAAAAACAACACATTAATTAGTAAATTTGTTCTTGAGCAAAACTTATAATTCCTTTAATGCTGCATGTAAAAGTTATTAAAAAATAAAAAATAAAAACAACACATTAATTAGTAAATTTAGTAAATTTGTTCTTGAGCAAAACTTATAATTCCTATTAAGGTCATGGGTCATTAAAAAAACCATATATTTGTTAATATTGTATTTGTTAACATTGAATATGTACATAATGCATTATTTATCTCCGCAACCATTCCTTGATCCTTGAAATAACCTTCCATGCATAATGACAAATTATGAATGGCGGAACAAAGAAAACCAACAATAATTGTTCCAATCTTTAGTGTGGAGAGAGCATTTGAAGGCAATAAATCGTTTTTTCAATTGGCTTGTTTTCTTTCCGACAAGAACTAACACACATGGACATTATTGAAGTTTTAAAGATCCCTTTTCTTTTAGAATGGACATTCTAGGACTTTGCACTTTGGACTTTGCAGCTCCAACCACACATTAACATTATTGAAGTTTTAAAGATCCCTTTTCTTTTAGAATGGGCACTCTAGGACTTTGCACTGTGCAGCTCCAACACCTTAACTTGTTTCTAGATCAAAAGATGACCTAACAAATTATTCACAACAACATTACATAATTGTGTTTTAGTATAATAAAAATTATTTTAATCAAATTATTACAAAATAATTGAGAACACTTTTTTTAAAGATGCATTTAAAGTTACATAAATAATTAATCTATTATCATCCAAAATCCCTAAAACTACAATAAAAACAAGTAATCAAGTTATTTGAGTTTACCTCATAGACTTATGACCTAATTAACTTGTACATGCTCAAAATGTAGCTAGTAAAAACTAGAAAATCCACAAATGTATAGTTTCACAAGTTTCATTATCTTAAATTGATTGTACAATATACATCCAATAAACAATTGTAAAACATGGCTTTTGTATGTTATTTACCTTTATTAGGATTTGTAATAATTTGAATGTATAGGTTTACAAGTTTTATTATTTAAATTTGATTGTGTCATATATATTTAATTAGCACAACCACAAATAAAGTGGTTGGTGAATGTCGATAGGTGTAGCTAACCACTTAGTTTTGCGGAGATGGTTGGTTGTTAAACAAAGACTAAATATTAAACTAATTAATATAAACATCAACCTAACATAAACATTAAGTTAATTAATATAAATATAAAACAAATACTATTTAATAAAGATGCCCCTTTTTTAACAACCGCTTAACTGAAACTTATTTAAATCTTTATCAAGATGTATTTAAGCATAACAAGATACTACGACCATGAAATGAATTCCAAATGTACACTTGTTACACTCTGGTTAATCTTGTTGATCCACTCAAATATACGCCTATTGACATAATAAACAATTACATAACATATCTTTTATATGTTATTTATTTTTATAAGAAATTGTTATAATTTGAAGTTGAAATATGTTGAAAACAACTAGTAAATCAAAATGTAATTAACATTTGCTCATAAAATGTAGTTCAAGATTTGAATAATAATCAAAATTTAGCACCAATCCCTTCTATAATAGTAAATCAAAATGTAATTAGCATTTGCTCATAATACAATTCATAAGGGCTTTGAAGAATAATCAAAATTTAGCACCAATCCCTTATAGAGTTGCAATATTGGTAATTGCTTTCTCTTCAAATTGATTGTCAAATATGATCCAATAAACAATTGGAAAACATGGCCTTACATGTTATTTACTTTTATAAAGAGTTGTGATAACTTCAGTATTTGCTGGTGCATTTGCAATATTGGTAGTTGCAAGAAGTATCATTGTATATGAGATTTTCGATTCTTTTGATTCTTGGTGACTTTCACAGGTGCACTTATATATGGTTTTGCCGCTCAACTTGCTGCAATCAATTTATCATTCATCAAGCCCATTCGACTTTGACATTTTTTACTTTACTTTAATTTTATTTATTTATTTATTTTAAGCTATAGGCCTCCTGCCTAGTTTGTTTCACCTGCATACACTTTGAAGTATATGTCTTTGTTTGTTTGAGCCATGTATAAGGTTTTGAAAAATTATGTTCAACCTCTTTGAACATGTGTATTTTTTCTTTAGTTAAGTCCCAAGCTTTGGATATATATGCGTGTGGGTTTTGAAAAATTGATATAATATATATATATATATAATATGAGTATGTGTTTTTTTCTTTGGTACTTGCATGGTACTTACATACAAGAAGTTCTAAGTTTTGGATATGTGTGTGTGCATGTGTGGTGGACTTCATTTTTAATTGGCTTCTTGACATGACTATTACAATGAGCCTAGACAATATTTGATTTAACATATATTGGTTATAATGTATAAATTACTAATGATTCCTATGCACTTATTTCTATTCTGTTTTTGAAATGTGAGATGGCCTTGTGTTTGACATGGATGATAAGACTTGTATACAATGTTGCTTGTTCTCTTCCTTCTGTGATTTTTTTTGTTTCCTTTCCTTATATACCAGCGAGCCTACTTTTCCCACCTAGCCAACCATATTTGATTAGGATAGAAACTTAAATGAAGTGTTTTGCTTGGCACTATCTCTATGCATCTTAATTATGGTTGTTGATGTTAAGTTATATGCTGAGTGGATTGCAATTTATATATTGTGATTTATGATAGATGAGCTTCTAAAGCCATAGCTCATGTGGCCTCGGAGGAAGACAAGGAAACAAGGCTTGCAATATCTGGAGGGGTGATATTGGATTTTCCATCCAATTTGATTCATATTCAAATGAGTTTATGAAACTTGCACATAAACCAAACATTTATTTTTAGGGGACCGAAACATCCAACCACCCTCGTTTCCATTTCCTGCTAACTTGCAACCACATCCTAGTATTGTAGAGTTCTCTTTTGTGTATCCGCCTAACAATGATGGTTGGAATCCCAATCCAAACCCACCTTTTTTTAGTACCACAAGTTGGTAGGTCTTTAATGT
Organism: Larix kaempferi; assembly: GCA_027924585.1. Lineage (NCBI taxonomy): Eukaryota > Viridiplantae > Streptophyta > Pinopsida > Pinales > Pinaceae > Larix > Larix kaempferi. The sequence continues at coordinate 22,725,138 of BSBM01000017.1, read as the reverse complement.
TGGAAATAATGTAACTTCAAAAGTTATTCTTAATGTACTTTATTATATTATTGTTGTACCTCTTTCGGGAGAAGATATTGATGTAATTGATCATGTAAAGACCTTGAAAATCAATGTAAACCTTCGGTTGGAATCACCAAAAGAAAACATTTATTAAATGTAATTTTTGTATTCCCCCAAGACAAGTCGGCCCAATGGGTAAACTACCCCAAACAGTGGGCAGTCTACCCCAAACAATGGGCAGAACTACCCAATCAGGTCGTCCCAATTAAAGAAAAGTTGGGTCGGCCCATTTGAGGGAAAGTCATTTTTTTACTAGTATAAATAGAGAGGCCGCCCCTCTCATTTGCTCACTCACTCAACTCAAGCAAGTTCGCTCAAGGAGAGAGAAAGGTTCGCTACTGTAGATGGATAAGAATTTTTGGGGTTGCTACACTTGGAGAAGTTTCTCTTTCTCTCTCTTTTATTGATATCTGGATGTACTATGATCTCTGAACTATTTATCTCTATACGAAGGTTGCTGGGTTTTCTCCCTGTTGGGTTCCCAGGATAAAACATTGTTTCTATTGTTTATGTGCTTGGTTATTCTTTTAGTGATCCTATTTTATTATTTGCAAATAATTATACTGTTAGAATTGTACAAAATCTAACATGGTATCAAAACAGTGCTAAAAGAAGCCATTGCTGGAAACTAGGGTTTCATATTTCGAAGCCTTCCCACCTCAGTTTGGCTTGAGAAGAACATTGGGAATTTCAACCTAGGGAAGGCGCATCTTTCTGTGGAGGCCAAATCCAAATTGGGAAAATTTCATTTTTGACCTAATTCTGCAGCAACTACAACATCTGCAGAAATTATGGTTTCGAGTTTTGAGCCGTTTTGTCCACAGATTTGGCTTGATCTTACCTCTTCTCAACTCGCCTTGATAGGGCGCATCTATCTGTGGAGTCAGTTTTGCAAAAGTCTAAACTTCATTTTTGACCTAGCTCCTGCTAGGGTTTTTGGTTCAGCACTACAGTCAAGATGATTGGAATGAAGATTGAAGATCGACTGGATGGGGCTTCCAAATTCAACTCTTGGAAGCCTAGGGTTCTTCTTATCTTAGAAGAAAATGATCTTTTGAAGTTCTTCAATGAGAAGGTTCCAGAACCAAAAGCAGAAGATGACAAGACTCATTAGAGAAAGAATGATGCCAAAGCAAGAAGAATCTTGGTAGATTCAATAAAATATCATTTGGTTCCTCAGATCTATCAGAAGAATAAAATCAGAAAGATGTTCAAAACATTGAAGAAACTATTTGAACATAGTGGCATCAATCATACTCTTGCATTGATGAATCAACTATAAAATCTCAAGATGTCAGAGTCCAAATCAATTGCTTCTTATTTCATGAGGGTCTCTGAACTGAGAGATAAGCTAAGCACTAGTGGAGAACCTCTTGAAGATAGAGAAATTGTTATAACAACTCTTAATGGCCTCCCTCCCTCGTGGGAACCATTCATTCAAAGTCTAAGTGGACGAACCAAGTTGCTCAAATTTGATAGATTATGGGTAGATTGCATCCAAGAGGAAACAAGAATTGCAGCACGGAATAAACTACATGGTACTCAATCCGAAGAGAATCAAGTGTTATGCCTAAATCTTGCCACTATAAGACTCAGTGTAAACATCCCTGAAGTTTCCATGACTAGAAAGTCAAACATGAGAAGTTACTGACCCCTTTTTATAGGGTCTAGTTGGGTCATCGCAGGTTGCTTCCTAGGAACTTGCGCCCAACTAGGTTCGTCGCAGGAGGTTGCATGACCACTTGCGCCGATGGCTCATGTCACGCTTGTTCAACATGCGCCGACCCTATCTGTCGCTGGTTGTCCTATTGCAACTTGCGCCGATGTCAGTTAATATGGATAAAGGGCTTCTTCGAGCCATTTCTCGAAGGTGTGTGACTTGGATCTCTATCCCTAACCTATAGGCGAACTGGCATTCGGTTCCCTAACCCTTTGGGAGGATCCCTTAGTCCTCTCCCACTATTTCTCAACCTATCCTATCCTCCTAGTCCTATATATATGAAGCTCTTCTCCATTCCAAAGGGAGGAAGGCTATAGCATCCATATGCTGGTGAAATAAGCTTAGGAAGATTCTCATCCATTGGAGGCACCCATTTCCTCGTAGGTCCAAGCAAACACGTCTCAGAATTGCTTGAATAAGGCTGTGAAAGTTGTAATCTCTTCAGGGAACATTTCTTGTAGTTGCTCCTACAAATGGATCCAAGGTGGATGGTAGAGAGGACAGGAAACTAAAGTGGTGAACCAAGAGAGCCCTAGTTCCCAAAAGGATGGTTGTCACGCCAACCAAGGCACTCTTTCCTTTAGCTATCAAAGCCAAGATAGAAAGGGGGAGACCCAGATCTACTCCTGATAGGAGAGATCAACGCAATCACTAGATCAAATCAATCAGATGAAGTACGTAGGGTGACAAGTATGGAACCCTAGAATTGAGGAGTTAGGATCACTGTGGAGGCTTAGGAAAAGTGTGATATGATAAGGAAAGATAACACACAGTGATTATATGATTATGTATGATTCCAGGATTCAAAGCTAGTTCAAAATGGTCAAAATCAACCACTTTGGGAAACGTGACCCTTAAAATAGGGAAAATGTCCCAAAACGTAGATTTGACAGTTAGGGATTTCTAGCTATAGGTATGCTTGATGAAGGGATATGACAGTATCTAAGTGTGCAAGCAACTAGACAGAGATAAACCCACAGAGAAATCTGACAACCTGGGAAAGTCGCGAGGGCTTGGAGAGATCAATGTCTTGGAATTTGGGCGATATGGAGTTGAATGTCCACCAAAATGTAGATCAGGGTTGTTAAGGTGCAAAGCAAGGTGGGTTTTGAAGATCAAGGGCATCCAATGGCTAGATCTCAGTAGATCTAAGATTGAAAGTACATCACCCAATGACCCAAGTGGGGCACAACCCTCAAAATGAGGAATGGGGCCCACAAGGCAAAAATCAAAGAAGTGAGGTACTAGGGGTAGGTTATCAAGTGAGAGGAGTGCAAATCAAGCGGGATCTCACCTACCCACGTCTTGGAACCTAGCAAATGCCCTCTCTCAAAGAATGCGACTTCCCTTGGAGAGGCTAATGTGCCTTGGGAAAAGGGTCAACTGGAAGCCAATCCACACCAAACTGTAGATTTGAATTGCCGTGGATGCTATAAAGGTGGGTTTTCAATATTTTACCCAAAAGCTTGCTAGATCTAAGTAGATCTAAAAAAAGGAAAAATGAGGGTTTTAATGACTTAAACAAATGGATGGATCAATGGAATGAGAAACTTACCTTGAGATCATACTTGAGTGATGGATGAGGTTGCCATGTTGTTGAGGAATGTTCCCGTGGAGATCAAATGGGAGATCTTTGATTTTTCTTGCCTTGAAATGATACCCTGGCCCACACGTGCGCCCTCCTCTTCTTGTCAAACCAAGGAAAATCGATTCAATCAGTGAGATCAAGAATGGAGGAAATACAAGCAAATGACAATAGAAACATGAAGTAGAAGGTACTAAGACAATAATACTCCCCGTTACCGACGAAGAGACCCCAAAGAAGAGGTAGGGAGAGTCTCCCCTACCAATGCGTCCTCCTTGAACCAATTCAGCCTTCACCTATAGAAGAGAAAACATGGAACAAAATAGATAGCAAGATAATCTCCAATAACTTAGTGCAAATGAAGAACAAACAGTCGAAATCCAAAAGCATTCACCACAACACAACAAGTAGATGCAATAGTAATTTTCTATTCCAATAATCGAGAGCCAAAAGTCCCTTTACAATGAGGAGCTCTCTCATTTAAATAGGATAGAGAGACACCAAAACCCTAACCACCTTTTGAATGGATGGTTAAGATTAAAAGATCAAAGTGATCTAATCAATGGTTGAGATGAGCTCAACAATAAAGTACATGGATTAATAATAAAATAATACATCAATGGACCAAATCGCCCTAGGAGAGGGGGTCCCACCAAATGTCAATGATAAAATATAAGATCTAGCTCATGGTGGGTCCAAGGGGTAATTTCTAACACCCTTGGTCAATCCCCATGGCACAATATCATCCAAATATAAATCTAAGCACCAAATCGTGCCTCTCTGGAAAAGTTGTGAGCCTTAGGAGGCTCCAGAAATCCATAAAAAATGCCGGAGAGATGAGTGTAGGCCCCACTGAAAGCTGAAACTGCTGGAGAAGGTGTGGAAGACATCCCACTCACCATCAAACATCATCCCATGCCAATACCTTGCCTCAGCAGCCCAAATCGAATCCCTCAATAGCCATTTTCACCATTTTTAATCTGCCTTGGGAAGTGTGAAACTACCCAAACTGCCTCCTGGAGTGTTTGTGCTGTCAAGGTGAGCCCACAAGGCTCTCTGGGAGGGGGGTAATATGGTAATAACAAGTGGTTGGACCACCCCCTCCATGCACAGTTCCCTAGGTGAACCAATCAAAACTCATCCCTGCTCTGACAGGCCAAAACTGCACTAGGACAACCAACTAAGGCTAATAATCACTGTAACTGCCCAGAACTGAAAATAAACTGTCTCATTGGACTCAGAGAGCCCAAATCCATATAAGATGTGTATTCACACACCATATAGATCTCTGCATGATCATATAAAATAAAATATCCAACATATCCGACAGATCAAATAATAATAATCTGTAAAAGTGCTGAAAAGCACAAATCATCATCATAAGCCTGAAACCACTGCATATAACCACTTCATGACCTGTATTAGACCATATATCATATCTCTGCATCATCTTAGGTCTGCCACCTCATGTCCTGTGCTTGACTTTGGTCAAACTAGGTTTGACCAAGTCAAAATGACCAATAATATAACTCAGACTATCATCAAAATTGCTGCAAGGTGCCAAAGGTCAAAACATGCTCTACCATTCATTCAAGTAACAATTATAACAAGAAGTAATCATTTACTGGCGATTTAAAACCAAATATATAAGGTTATTAGTTATTATTATTACTCAGACCAGACTTTCAAGACCATACTCACTTCACAGTTGTGATCAATTTGCTAGTGAAGGGTGAGGGCTAAAATTTAAAAGGCTGAGCTAAGGGTTGACTACTGACTTGACCTTGTGACACTTTGGAAATGGAAAGGGAATACACACTCTAACATATGTTGGACAAGCAGTAACATGGGGGATGGCAGTGCCTCACAGATGGGTAAGTTGTTCAAAGAGTGCTTATTCAACTTAGGCACCATGTCTACTTTTATAAAAGATGATCCAAGTTCATTAGGATCCATTGATTTCACTTTATGGCCTTTTTGGCCTACATAACCCTTCGGCTCTCAGGCGTGCTAATAAGCACAACTAATTGCAACTTGCATCCAGGGCATGTTCAATTCATATACATAAGGTCAGCAATCTTTTAGATATAGAATTTAAGAACCATTGCTTTTTAGACCTTTCTTATACTCTTCAAGGAGTATTTATAACGTTTCATTGTTCTTGCCCTTTACTCACATGTGTTGAGAAACACATTCTAGAGTTTACAATTTCCATGGGCGAATTTACATAAGTTTCCATAAGTAGTACATGAGCTTTCAGTTTTAGCCAACACATCTTAAGTGATTAGGGGGACTTCGTACCAGTGCCAAACATCGAGACAACCAACCAGAATGATTTAGGACTACAATCCAACTTGCCAAAGGCAAGTTTTGTCACCAACTTAAAGCCGAGACACAATAAACAAGGAAGCTCATCCAACACAGAGGCTAAAGTGGGGGAAGGTCCTCCATGCCACTAGTCAAGTAGAAAGTCAAGGTAATAAACAAACTGGTAGGTAATGGATGGGTGAAGACAGTGAATAATGAGACCAACACTAGCAAGCCACAGTATGGTGGGAATGATCACCTCTATTCTCCCTAGGGAGGGTAAAACCAATGAGTATGGGTAGTGAACTTCTAAGTATGAGTGGGGACAATATAATATATATAAAGATACAACCAGGTCCACATATCTATATGATCACCAGATCATGATACTAAATGCTAAGACATGCTACAAGAATGAATATAAAAGCAATATAACCATAACACCAGAATATACCTATTGAGTCATATACCTGAATGCATATAATCTGAACCAACATCTGTCCTCTGAAACTGCTGCTGTAACTCTGGGCAAACTGACTGCTCTGTGTAAATGGCTAAATGGCTACATCGGTCATCTCTCTGAGTGTCCTGAAACTCAATCATGGCATGGGAAACAAAACTGTTGTCCATAATATAATCATGATCCATAAGAGATGCTCATCTCAGCATCTCAATGTAAGGGAACGGGCTGAAAAGTGTATTGGAATAAGAAAAATAATTTATGGTAGCCCGACTACTATATATGTGATAACACCATCTTCACCCATCTCTAGCAAAATGGTCACGTCCATGAAATGAGTATACACTTGAGGGTCTTCCTCTTAGTAACCAATTGCTTTTATCTAGACTTATATTTGATGTATTGTTGCTTAATTGCCAGTGAAATGCTACTTTATACTTTAGTCTTGCTATTGAAATAATTAAAGGAGCATATCTTATCCATTTGCACTTACAACATCAGTCAGTTTGAGCCTAGGTCATTATTTTGATTAGTTTTGACCTGGTTAACCCAGTTTGACCAAGTCAACCGCAGGATCCAAGATGAGTTGGACCAATGATGTTCGAGATTGATTATTTGTGGTCCTATGGTGCCCATTTGATGGTTGCATGCATCAGACACAGGTTTCATGTGATGGTTTGATGGAGTTTTATTATTAATATTATTTACAAACCATTATTTTTATTGTTCGGGCATGGTTGAGCTTACATATGATTATCCAGGTGGTCACATGATGTATGAGTACTTATCTCTACTACATTTGGGCCTTTCGAGTCCATTGGTACACTCAGATATCAGTTTCAGGCACTTTCAGATGAGTTTATGGTCAGATTATCACTTTATTGCATATTTGCCATATAAAATGGCCCGTCAGCACATTTTGAGACCTTTTTGGTTCTCCTAGGGCGCTACAGAGGGAGTATGGGGTCCAGCCACTCATTATTACCATATTACTATGCTCCCAGACATTTTGGTGCAGTCGTATTTGTGCTCGGGGCACCAGGAAGAGAGATACAAGCATTTTATTATTTTACAGGTGATATTCCGGGGATAAAAAAATGGAAGAAATGGCTACTGAGGAAACCGATTTGGGCAATTGAGGCAAAGAATTGGCATGAGGTTTGTTCAGAGGATTTTTGTGATGCATCCCACACCTTCCGGCACAGCCTTGCAACATTCAGTGGGATCCACATACACTCTGGGCTATTATTTTGGGCATTTTATTATGTCATTAAGGGGCCACGATTTGGTCATATGGTCACAATATGATATTATCTTGAGTTATTATATGTTATTGTGCCATGGGGTCATGCTAAAGAAGGACATGTTACACCTCCTAGCCCCACCATGTGCTTATGGCATGTGTCTTGCTAATTTGTCATGTGGTGCGTCCCCCTTGGATGTCTTAGTGAGTGCGCCCCCTCTATTTTTGAGTTGATCCATGTATTGTATTTCCTGCTCATCTTAGCCGTTGATTGTCATTGTTATTTCTTTTAATCTCAATCACTCATTCAAAAGGTGGTTAGGGTTTTGGTCTCTCATTCCTATTTAAGGAAGATACCCCCCTCATTGTAAAAGGACTTTTGGCTCTTGGCTATTGGAATAAAATATGATTCTTGTGAGAAAGTCTTGTTTCTTGGTTTGGATGTATGGCTATGGTGATTGAAACTACTTTTCCATTGCACTGAAGATCTTGGTGAATATCTTGCACATTTTCTATCCATATGTTTACTTGCAGGTGAAGAGGACGATTTAGTAGAGGGGCACACTGGCTGGGGAGACTCACCTTGTCTCCCTCTCTCAAACCCAGTTTATTCAAGGAGTAGTTTTGTCTTTGTACCAGTTATTCTCTGCATATTATTCTTTATTTGCATTTACCCTCATTCTTGTTTATTAATTGGGTTGATCTCCTTGGTTTTGCAAAAAGAGAGGGGCACACTTGTGGACTTGGGAAAACCGTGGGGGCAAGAAAACAAGTTGAATCTTCATTTGATATTTGCGGGAGTAGTCCTGGTAATTCTAGCATCCATTCTCATCATCCGGGTACACTCATAAGGTGGGTATTTTATTTCTCTAACTTACCCATCTGTCATTTATAATTCAAAACCCTAAGCTAAAACTTCTAAAAATTCTCTGGGTTTAACTACTTAGAATTTCGACGAACCATTTCTGGGTTTTTACCTTTAGTCCTAGCCCAGGTGGGTTCTTAAGGGAATCACTCTCTGAGGATTCCATTTTCCCCTTTTCCTAGGCACTGATCCTTTAACCCTTGCTCCCTCCTTGGTTTGCTTATCTTCTGGGTTGTTAAAACCTTGTTTTTTCAAGCTTGTGTGCTTTGATATTGTCAGATCTACCTTCAAGATGTGCTAGAAAGCCTTAACTCTCCAGATCTGCTACTTGGGACCATTTTCCCATCTTTTTATTCACGTTTCCCAAGGCAGTCAGATTTGATCGTTTACCCTAGCACTTAAATCCTGGATCCATTCCTAATCTTCAAGTCATTGTGTCTAATACATCTACGGTTGAATCTCATCTATCTTAAGCCTCCACAGTGACCTTATTCCTTAGATATAGGGTTCTTCATCCCTCACCTTACGTACCCTATTGAATAGCTTGATCTAGCAATTGGGTTAGATCTCTCCTATCAGGAGTACATCAGGGTCTCCCCCTTTGGTATCTGAGTCTTGGATAGCAAGAAGTGAAGATTGCCTCGATTGGCGTGACAACCAATCCATCTTGGGGATCGAGGCCCTCTTAGGTCACCTCTTTAGTTGCCTAGCTCCTATACCATCCTGAATAGGATCATCTTTAAGGGGAAACTACAAGATGTGTGATAACAGTACCCTTGGGCCCCCAGCAGTCTCCTGGGGTTCTTGGTCGGGAACCAAGCAGGTTGATGCCATGGCAAAGTCCCTAGCATGTGATTAGGGCCCCTATCTGTCTCTAGGATATTTTGGTCTGGGACCAGACAGTTTCTTGGTCACAAGGACCAAGTAGATCCTGCAGGTTGAGACAGAGACATCCTGGTCTAGGGCTGGGTAGATTCTTGGTATAGGACCAAGTAGTTCTTGCAGGTACATTCCTGGTCAATTAACCGAGTGGATCTTGGTCAGTTTACCAAGATGATGATGTGTGATGACCTCCTCTCCTATGTCTTCAAGATGGTTGAGCTAGGTTGTCTTCTCAAAGGACTGGCCACCCCTTGATGGAGTCAACAGCACTTGACCTCAGGACCAGTCAAGAGGACCATAAGATAACATCATCCAGTGTGGACCTTCCTTATAAAGTGATGATGAACTTTCAGTTAGTGTATGGAACACTTGTATATTTGAGAGAGAGATGAATGGTTGTAACCCCACCTTACTTGTCTACCGTTGATCTTCCACCTTTATTGTTCTTGATCTTGTGGTTAAAAGGGTTGTTATTGATCTTGTGGGTAAAAGGGTTGTTTACCCACCTTTGGTCATATGGTTAAAGAGTCATGTACCTGTTATCACATATATAGTAGCTGGGCCACCATATGTTTTATTTTAGATTCTAGTACATTTTTCAGTGGACAGATGATGGTTCAGATTCTGTATGTACAGGTATATGACCCAGTAGGTATTATCTTGTGTTATGGTTATTATTGTTTTTATACTCATTCTTGTGGCATGTCTTAGCATTTAGTATCATGATCTAGCGATCATATAGATATGTGGACCTAGTTGTATTGATTATGTATATATATGTCCCCACTCAAACTTAGAAGTTCTTGACATATACTCATTGGTTTTACCCTCCTTAGAGAGAATAGAGGTGATCATTCCCACCATCTTTTGGCTTGCTAATGTTGGTCTCATTATTCACTTTCTCCACCCATCCATTACATTACTGTTGTTGTTACTATCCTAACTTACTACTTGACTAGTGGCATGGAGGACCTGTTTTCACCTAAACTGTAGTTACCCCTATGGATGTATCCAGTCATGGATGGCAATAGGGAAGGGCAACTCAAAAGGTGCAACCACGATCACCTCGACCTCCAGTATATGGTTGTCACGCCAGTCGAGGCAACCTTCGCTTTATGTTATCTAGCCCAGACAACAAAGGGGGAGACCTGATCTACTCCCGACAGGAGAGATCAAAACCAAGACACCAAATCAAGGTATTTCTAAGGGAAGTTAGGTGTATGGTTTATCTTAGACCTTATAGGTTGAAGTCACAATCCAAGTAAGGGTTTCAATAGGTATAGCTTTGGTTCATAGTTGATGTAAGAGTGACTTATAATGTTTGTAGTGAGATCTAGGGCTAGTGTACTAGTTCAATGTCAGTAGATCCACTGCCTTGGGAACCGTGTCCAATGCAGGGTAGTTTTAAGGGTTATATTGGGGCTAACTATTACAGATGACAAGCTTGACCATGATACATGATAGCTTCAAGGGTTTAGTTCACCATGCATAGGTCAATCCACAAGTCAATCCAACAATCTAAGAAAATCGAATTAACTTGGAGAGAAACCAGTGCCTTGGGAATTGGGAAATGGAGTCAAAGTAGGGTTGACTTGTGGTTAAGGACTCCTAGTACATGGGACAAGTGGGCAATAGAGGTCTTGATGGATGAATGTGTCTAGATCTAGGTTTGACCCAAGTGGACCACAATCCCTTAAAACAAGGAATGCAATCCCCAAGGCAAGATTTGACAAAGTGATAGTCTAGACCTAGGTTTTGAATTATCCCGGTTCCAAATCTCCAACAATCTCAAGTACCCACGTCCTAGAAGTGAGTCAACTCACTTCTCCAAGGTGGTGCGACTTTGCCCAAGGAGGCTTAAAAAGAGGGTTAGGTAGGTCAATACAAGTTGGATGGCATCCAAACTTTAGATCCGGGTAGGTTAGTCAAGTAGGAGTATGGATCTATAATTTCGTGGCAATCCAACGGCTAGATCTTAGTAGATCTGAGTTTAAGTGTTCCAAGTGGTCCAAAATGGGGATTAAATCCCTTAAAATGTGGAATAGGGCCCACAAGGTGAATTTCAGAAAAGTAACAACCTGGGTGTATGTTATTGGATGTGTAGATGACAAATCAAGTGGAATCTCAAACACCCACCACCTAGATCTAGGTCAACTTTCTCAAATTAGGAAGTGCGCCTTGCTTGGGAGAAGCTAAGTTGGCTTGGGATGGGGTCAAACGGAAGCCAATCCTCACCAAACTATAGATCCGGGATGCCGTGGATGCTATAGAGGTGGGTTTTCAATATTATGCCCAACAACCCACTAGATCTAAGTAGATCTGAGAAAATGTAAAATGGGGTTTTGAAATATTTAGGGTTTTGAAATATTTTAGACAATTGGATAGATCATGGAGATAGAACTTACCTTGAGATCATACCTGAGTGATGTGAATGAGATGCCTTGATGTTGAGGAAGATTCCCGCAGAGATCAAATGAGAAATTGTTGATTTTGCTTGCCGAAGTGATGCCCTAGTCCACACGTGCGACCTCCTCTACCTGTCAAACCAAGGAATAGCGATTCAATCAGTAAGATCAAGCATGGAGGAAATACAAGAGAAATGCAACAGTAACATGAAATAGAAGGTCCTGGGACAGTAATACTCCCTGTTACCAACGAAGAGATCCAAAGAAGAAGTAGGGAGAGTCTTCCCCTGCCAATACTTCCTCCTCAAAACAAATCGGCCTCAACCTGTAGATGCAAAACGTGGTACAAAAGATATGGCAAACAAGATCTCCAATAACTCAGTGCAAAGGAAGAACCAACGAACGAACACCAAAAACATTCACCACAACACTGGAGATAGATGCAATAATAATTTTCTATTCCAATAATCCAGAGCCAAAAGTCCCTTTACAATGAGAGGCTCTCTCCTTTAAATAGGAAGGAGAGGCACCAAAACCCTAACCACTTTTTGAATGAGTGGCTAAGATTAAAAGATACAAATGTCTAATCAATGGTTGAGATGAGCTCAACAATAAAATACATGGATCACTAATAAAATATAATGTAAGTGGACAAAATCGCCCTAGAAGAGGGGAATCCCACCAAATCATGATGACAAAATATCATAAGAGGCTTATGGTGGGTCCAAGGGGTAATTTTATCCCTCCTTGGTCAATCCCCATAGCACAATAACCATAAAATAATCATGAATGTACCAAATCGTGCCTCCATAGTCAAGTCGTGGTCCTCAAAAGACCTCAGAAATCCACAGAAAGTGCCATAAGTGATGGATGCGGGCCCCGATGAAGCTGAAACTGCTGGAGAAGGTGTGGAAGACCCCGATCTATCATCACTGATCATCCCATGCCATAACTTTGTCTCAGTAGCCCAAATCGATTTCCTCAATAGCCTTTTCTACCAATCTTGAAATGCCTCGGGAAGCGTGAAACTGCCCCAAACAGCCTCCTGGAGTGCCTGCGCTGTCAAGGTGAGGGCACCAGTGTGTCCGGGAGGGGGGTATAATGGTAAAAACAAGTGGCTGGACCACCCCCTCCATCATCAGCGCCCTAGGTCAATCGGATAAAAATCTCATCTGCTCTGACAGGGCCTCCGACAAACCAAAACTGCACTAGGACAGCCTACTGAGGCTCAATCATCACTGTAAGTGCCCGGAACTGAAAACAAACTGTCCCATTGGACTCAGAAGGTCCAAATCCATCCAAGATGTGTACTCATACACCATATGAGTCTCTGCATGATCAAAATAAATATCCAATATACCGGAACAAGGCCAATAATAATGATATGTAAATGACCAAATACTGCTGTAACCCAAGAATCATCATCATAACCCTGTAGCTGCTGCATAGAACCATCATGTATGTATACATAGACCATATATCATCTATCCATATCATCATAAGGTCTAACATCTCATGTCCCATGGTCCTCCATGGTCAAACTAGGTCTAACCAAGACCAAATATAACTCAGACCATCATCCAAGGCTGCTGCAAAGTGTCAAGGTTAATACATGCTCTACAACTTATTCAAATAACAATTATAACACAGAGTAATCATAACTGGCGATCTAAATCCAAATATATAGTGTCGTTAATTATTATTATTACTCAGACTAGACTTTCAAGATCATACTCACTTCATAGCTGTGATCAATTTGCTAATGATGGGTGAAGGCTGAAATAATTGGCTAGGCTAAGGGATGACTTGACTGACTTGACTTTGTGACACTTTGGCAAGGGAAAGGGAGTACACCATAGTATATACTGAATGAGCAATAACACAGGGAATGGCGGTGTCTCACAAATGGATGAGTTGTTTAAAGAGGGTTTATTCACCTTCACAGATGCGCACAATCCATAATACAAATAAGGCCAGCAATTGTTTAGATATAGCATTTAAGTTCTATTGCTTTTGGGCCTGAAGTTTCCATAGCCTTGATCTATGTGTGTTTATAAACACATTGCATAGATTTACATTTTTTCTTTAGGCTTTCTGCTGCAGGTGTGTTTTTAAGGCACTTGTTTACCTGAGCACTTCTAGGTGTGTCATGGATAGCTTGTTTACCTAGGTATTTATTTTCCAAAAGATATAACAATTTATTTTCATTGCCATGTTCATTTGGCATGCCTCTCATTCATGTGTGTTTAGAAACACATTGCATGAATGGGCTTTTCATACAAGATATAGCATTTCATTTTTCAGATTTTGTATTCATGGCAGCACCAAAAGTTTTAGGTTTAGCCAACACAACTTTAGTGACTAGGGGGAATTCACAAGGAACTCCAACTCACCATAGGTAAGTTTTGTCACCAACTCAGAGCCGAGACACAATAAACAGGGAAGCTCATCCAATACAGAGGCTACAGTGGGGAAAAGTCCTCCATGCCACTAGTCAAGTAGTAAGTCAGGGTGATAATCTAAAAGGTAGGCCATGGATGGATGAAGACAATGAATAATGGAGCCAACACTAGCAAGCCAAGGTATGGTTGAATGATCACCTCTATTCTCCCTAAGGAGGGTAAAACCAATGAGTATGAATAGTGAACTTCTAAGTCTGAGTAGGGACAATGTAATATGTATAGTAGATCGACCAGGTCCAAATATCTGTATGATCGCCAGATCATGACACTGAGTGCTAAGACATGCTATAAGAATAAGTATAAAAGCAATCTAACCGTAACACCATGATATACCTGCTGAGTCATATACCTGAAAGCTCATCAACCTGTACCATCACCTGTCCTCTGGAACTGCTACTGCAACTCTGAACACTACTGACTGCTCTGTACCAATGGTATAATGGCCATATCGGTCATCTCTCTGAGTGTCCTGAGACTCAGTCATGGCATGGGGAATACAACTGCTGTCCACAATCTGATAGTGATCCAATCTAGATGCTCATCTCAGCATCTCAAATGTAAGGGAACTGGCTGAATAGTGTACTGGAATGAGAAAAATAATGTATGGTAGCCCGGCTACTATATATGTGATAACAGGACCTTCCCCCGCTTTAGCCTCTATGTTGGATGAGCTTCCCTTGTTGTATTTTGTCTCGGCTCTAAGTTGCCTAAGTTGTGTTGGCTAGACCTGAAACAGATAGTGCTACCATCAGTACAGTGTTTATGGAAATAAAATGTATATCTTATGTGAAAGCCCGTTCATAGAATCATGTTTCTGAACACACATGAATGAAAGGCAAGCCTAATGAAATTGGCTTTGAAAGTTAAATGTGAAATGTAAATCGATGGAATCGTGTTTCTAAACACACATAGATCATAAAGCCTAATAAATGTAAATCCATGGAATTGTCTTTCTGAACACACATGGAACAAGGCTATGGAAACTCAAAAGCCCAAAAAGCAATGGTTCAAATAATGTTATATCTAAATGATTGCTGGCCTCACTTGTATTGATTTATCCCTCACTAGCTTGCGAGTTATCATGTGAGATGGAGTAAGGGACAACTCGCACTATGTCCCCTAGAGTCTCAAGTTACGGTTTGTCGGGCACCTAGTCATGGCGGCTCTAGAAAAGATCCTCACAGCGTTGTATCAGCTTGGATGTGAGTTGTAGGCATCTGTCAAGGTTGAATAAGCATTGTTGAAACAACTTACCCATTTGTGAGACACTGCCATCCCCTGTGTTATTGCTTGTCCAACATATTCTATAGTGTGTATCCCCTTTCCATTTCCAAAGTGTCACAGTGTCAAGTCAGTGGTCATCCTTTAGCCTAGCCTTACAAGTTTTAGCCTTCACCCATCACTAGCAAATTGATCACAACTATGAAGTGAGTATGGTCTTGAAAGTCTAGTCTGAGTCTTAATAAATATTAAAAACTCTTTATATTTGGTTATTAGATCGCCATAGAATTGATTACTCTATGTTACAATTGCTACTTGAATGATTTGTAGAGCATGTTTTAACCTCTAACACTCGCAGCAGCTAATTTTCAGTTTGGGTCATATTATTGGTCATGTTGACTTGGTCAAACCTAGTTTGACCAAAGTCAACTACAGGACATGAGGTGGATAGACATCGGATGATGTAGATGGATGATATATGGTCTATTACAGGTCACCAGATGGTTCCATGCATTGACTACAGGTTTATGATGATGATTTGTGATTTTCAGCATATTTGATCATTTACAGATTATTATTATTTTATTTGTCTGGATATATTGGAGATATTATATGATCATACAAAAATCCATAGGGTGTATGAGTACACACCTCTAGTAGATTTAGGCTCTTTGAGTCCAATGAGGTAGTTGGTTTTCAGTTCCGGGCAGTTGCAGTGAATATTTTCCTCAGTTTATCATTCTGGTGCATATTTACCATGTTAAATGGCATGTCAGAGCAAAGTGATGGTATGATTGGTTTTCCTATGGCGCTACAGAGGGGACATGCAGTATAGCCACTTGTTTTTACTATATTGTTTTACTTCCGGACACATTGGTGCAGTCAGATTTGGTCCCAGGTGACCAGGCAGAGAGTTACAGGCATTTTGATTATTTCCAGAGGATTTACAAAGGATAAAAAATGGTTAGATTGGCTACTGAAGAACTCGATTTGGGCTACTAAGGCAAGGAAATGGCATGGGATGAGTTTAGATAATGAGTGTGATGTCTTCCACCCCTTCCACAGCAGTTTCAACATTCAGTGGGGCCCACACCCATCTCTCTGACACATTTTATGATTTTCTGGAGCCTTTGAAGGCTCACGACTTTCCCAGAGGAGCACGATTTGTGCTTGGTTGAGTTATTTGATGTTATTGTGCCATGGGGACACACTAGGGGTGTTAGATATTACCCCCTAGACCCACCATGTGCTTTTATTCATGTTTATTTGATCGCATTGAGTGGGACGCCCTCTCCTAGGGCAATTTTGTCCATGTATGTTATATTTTTGAGTTGATCCATGTACTTTATTGTTGAGCTCATCTCAATCGTAGATTAGAACATTTTGATCTTTTAATCATAGCCATCCATTCAAAAGGTGGTTAGGGTTTTGGTATCTCTCCATCCTATTTAAAGGAGAGAGCTTCTCATTGTAAAAGGACTTTTGGCTCTGGAATTTTGGAATAAAATATTTTCTCCCAGATACTTGTCTTATGGTTGTGGATGCGATTGATGTTGATTGAAACTGTTCTTCCTTTGCACTGAGAGTATTGTAGAAGATCCTTTGCATATATTTCTCCACGTTTTTATCTACAGGTGAAGAAGTCGATTTGGTGAGGAAGGCGCATTGGGTGGGGAGACCCTCCTTGCTATCTTCTCTTCTCTTCGTCGGTTACAAGGAGTATTATTGTCACAGTACCTATTACTCTTTGTTTCCATGTTCATTACTTGTATTTCTTCCATTCTTGCATTAGACTAATTGATCTTGTTGTCCTTGGTTTATCAGGAAGAGGAAGGCGCATTGGTGGAGTTGGGCAATTCGCACAAGCAAGGAAACTCTCCAATCTTTCATTTGATCTCTACGGGAACAATCCTCACCATCATAGCAAACATTTCCATGACTTAGGTACGCTTGTGAGGTAAGATTTCTATTTCTCAAAACTACCCATCTGTCATTTTCATTAAAACCCCTCACTATTTTTATTTGGAAAATTCTCTAGATCAAACCGCTTGATCAATTGGCAAATCATTTCTGGTTATTTTAGCTTGGACCAAACCCAAAGTGGGTTCTCCCAGACGTTAAGGTTGGAGGACTCCACAGGGCCCAAATCCCAAGGAACTAATCTCCAAACCATAGCACACTTCCCCAACTGGCCAATTTATCTGTGTTTTGATCCTGTCTCTAAGGCTTGTGTGCTTTGATACTATCATACCTTCCTTCAAGTCTATCCAAAGGTACTAGATAGCCCCAATCCTATTTTTAACCTCCTTGCATTGGACACAGTTCCCAAGGCAGTGGATTTTTATATCATTTGCTGGTACCTTGATTCTAGATCTGTTAATTGAACTCATAAGTCACTTGTATAACTATGTTGGATCAAATCCATATCTCTTAAGCCTCTTAATTCAACCCATAAATCACCTTGTGACTTCATCCATAGATCTAGGATTTACTACACCTAACACCTTACATACTTCATCCCACATTGATTTGATATGGTGTCTTGGTTTGATCTCTCCTGTCGGGAGTAGATTTGGGTCTCCCCCATTGTTTTCTTGGGTTAAGATAACATCAAGTGAAGAGTGCCTCGATTGGCGTGACAACCATCCATTTGGGAGTCGAGGCTCTCTTGGTTCACCTCTTTGGTTGCCCATCCCCTCTACCATCCTTACCGATCCACCATTAGGGGCAACTACAAGATTGGTGATAACATCTTGGCGCCGTTGCCGGGGAGGTAGAGGCTTACCTTCGGTGTCTGCGAGTGTCCGTGCGTTATCCATATCTTATCGCATCCGGTATTTTTGTATTGGTGATTGTATTTGTCAATTCATAATTATTTCAATCACCATCTTAATTCACTCATCTCACCTCTCCTACGACATTTACATTTTCGGTGAATTACTTGTGTGGTTCACCTGGCGACTCCACTCTGCGACTCTACTGAGCAACGAACCCAACATATAAATCTTAAAATCTTAAATCGTGACTATGCTGGGAAGCAAACCCATGTATAGACTCCACTAGGAAATCTTAATTCATAATGGACCCAGATTTTCTTTGAGATCTTAAACAGGATTTAAAATATTTAAAAGAGTATAATGAAAGAAATTCGAGATTTAGGTATGAGGATAATTATCAAAATAATTATTGGTATGAACTTTCATATCAAGACTTTTATGATACCCGTTATTTGCCTCATCCATCTAATAATTTTTCCCCAAATATCCCAAGTGAACCAATTAGAAAATATCTAACTCAACCAAGGCTTTTGGTAAATGATTCTCACCCAACTCAAGCAACTAGAACCTTTAGGAAACCCAAGCCATCCCCTTTTTATTTTTCATAAATATATGGGGTACCTCATCTTATGCCAAATGGATACATCAGGGGGTTGCCTCATTTTGATGGAAGTAATGGAACATTTGTTGAAAGTCATTTGGATGCCCTCTGGGACCATATGGAATTTCTGGGTGCTGATGGTGAGGATGTCTATATGCGAGCCCTTGGTGCTTCCCCAGAAGGGGATGCTTGACTATGGTTTGATCATTTAGCCCCAAGATCCATCACTGGATATGACATTATCATGGATTTGTTAATAAATGAGTGGGGAGAAAACATTAATGAGCCTGTTATCACACAATCTCTAGCTGTTTGTGGTGGATATCCCAATAGGGACGGTAGAGGATACAACTAGGAGGGTGTAACCGGCAATATCCAGGTCCTCCACTCAAATGAACGGAAGTCACGTCGGACAAGGCTACTGTCACTTTAGACGAGGCACTTGGCCAAGTCAAGGGGGAGACCCTGCTCAACCAGTGATGGTTGAGAGACAACAAATACACCCAAACACAGAAAGATGAGAGATGAAAGCAAGGGATGAGTGTAGATGAGCTCCTATGATTGATTTCAGCCAATAAGTGGACACAAGCAGTAAAATAAGCGTGATGGGATAAGTGACTAGCAATCAGAAATAGTTAAATACTATGATTATAACAAGAGATTATATGGCTGAAATGATGAGGGAGCTGAAATGAAATAGAAGTGATGCTATGATGAGCTACCCAGGAAAATGGTTGAGTAATGAGTCAAATGGACCTAGGGCAGCAAGAAAATGACGTGTATGATCACTTCTAGATGACGGCACTTGATTTCCTTAGGTAAAATGACAATAGAAATCCAAATCAGAAGTACCCAAAACCCCAAATCAACCCAATTAAGCAGTAAGAGAAAAACGCCCCAAGGGAGGCGTTTTTGCCAGGTGGACCAGTGCTAAAATTACGGGAAAATGGAGTCTAAATGATTTGAAACTTGATTCCCGATGGTAAAATGACGTTCTAAGCTGGAATCAAGACTACCCACAACCCAAAAATTTACCCAATAGTGAGATTGGCTTAAATGCCCAAGGAGGGCGAATTCAGCAGGTGACCAGCTCCTAGTTCTAAGGGTAAACGGGGTCGGATTCGAATGAAACTTGAGATATGTCACTTTAAGCATATATCATTACTGGGTTTTTAGTTATAACAAGTTCCTATGGTGAAATCCTAAGTTATCAATTTTTTAGGTTTTTTTTTAAATGGTTGCAGCTTAGCATTTAAACAGTGAAAGAAAGATTATAAGAGAGGAAGCAAGATCAGTACCCGGATAATGGAGAAGGTATTCCCGTGCTGAAGACACTCCCCAAAGATCAAATGCAGAGCCAAAATGTGCTTTCCCTCCAGCGTTTTTTTGGGGCAGCCAGTGAGCAGGGGCGTTTTTCTTGTACCTACCAAGGAGAAGACAAAGTCAGTTTCTATGGCAATATGACAATAATAAACAGCAAATGAAATGACAAATAATGAGGAAAATGAATGACAATGATAGTAAATTCACTTCCCTGTTGGAGAACCCAAAGAAAAACACCAGCAAGGAGACCCTATCTCAAGAGCTGCGTTTTCCCCTAGTGGCCAGCTTCACCTGCAAGTCGAAAATGCTCAAGGAGATATGGGAACATGACAAATAGCTCAACAATGCATCAAAGATGTGATCTCAATCAACACAAGAAGAATCCAACTCCAAAACCACAAGTGACTCAAGAAGAATGTCTCTCTATAAGCTCAAAGTCAAGTCTCTACAATGCCAAGAAGAAGTACAATGGAGGTGAGTCCATTCTCTTATAGAGATGGCTCACTCTCTAGCTAGGTTTCCCCCCAAAATGGAGGGTTGAGATCATCTCCCCATCCACAAAATCGAATGGTGGAGATGAATCCCAAGTGGGGGGTGCGAATTGCCCCAAGAGAGCGCACTAGTGGGTGAGAGGGGCCCTTGTGGGCCATACAACAATGCAAGGTGAGTTGGGGGGCGTCTATGGGATGTTTTATCCCCCCAACTAATACAACATGGGTCCCACACACCAACATAACCATGAAACAATGCCAAGTCGAATTCCCCTAGTGGAGAAAACGCCCCCTCTGTGGATGAACTTGCCCTCTAGTGAGCTGGGCAAGTGAGGGCCCCACAAACATGAAATGTAATGTGAAAAAATACCAAAAATACCTTATGAATTACCTTTACCCATGCCAACCATTGATTTTACCATTTCACTATAGTTGCCTTAGTCAAAATTCTGATTTCCATGTAATTTACGCTGGTTTATATGGCTGAAGATGAAAATTGGGCTTTTGACCCACTTTTATTGCCCGGATTGCCGAACCGACTGCTGCAATGTGATCGTGGACCCCAAAAGTAGTAGGGATGACCACTCAAACGATCCCAATCCATCACTTTGGCAATATTTGCCCCAAATCCATGATTTTTAATTAAAACAGGTCAAAGTTGACCAATAATAATTAAAAATCTCTCAAATGGCTCAATGTTTTGCAATTCCGTCAGTTGTATGCTTATATGGAACCCCTGTAGATAACAAATGATCGAAATCAAAATTCCGATCGCAACATTTTTTCGAGCCCATTTTGGCCTAGTCAATCCAGTTTGACTAAGTCAAATCTAGTCAACTATAGTGCTAGCTGAAACCTGTATGCAAGCATGAAGTGATAAGGCATAATTAAACAAGTTAGTACATTACTAAGCAATAAATGATATCATGGTGATCAAAAAATACATTAAATCCCGAAATAGTACAAGGCCCTGGTGAAGTGGGCCCACCACCTCCAAAAAACTAGGATGCTATACACCTCCATAGAATTGACCACCTTGCTGACTCTAGGTGATGTGGACAACATGGTAAAATATATGGGAAGACAAGGATAAGGATCATGTGACCATTAAAACAACTCGGGAAAGCGGGGTCCACTAAGGTAAGTATGCCATGACAAAACACGGGGAAGGGCGGTGCCTCACAAATAGATATAGTGTAGGGAAACCACCACTAGTCATCTAACAAGTATCCCACAACTCACATCCATATCCGAAGACTCCGTGAGGTTCTTTTCTAGAGCCGCCAAACTGGGTGTCCGACAAACTATAACTTGAGACTCTAGGGGGCAATCTTAAGCTTGTCCCTTGCTCCTTCTCACCTCCTTGTCCCGCAGAACTAGGTGAGGAATAACCACTACAAATGTTGACATGTATAGCTGACCAGAATCCATGTGTGTTGATAAACACATTGCATGGATTTTACAATGAGTTTCATACTTAGCCCTTTTTTGGCTAGATTTTGCATTTACAACATAGAGGCCTTTTTAGCCTGATTTACATTTCATTTCTTCATTTCTTCATGGCCCTCTTGGGATACATACATATCTCAAAAGATATAAACATGGCGCTCATACTGCAAAAGTAATGGGGGTGGGTAATACAAGCTTCGACGACAAGTGGGGAGCACCCAGTGAGGCTACACAATCCTAACTGCATTGCAACATCAAGGGCAACCGACAGGAGCAAATCCCAGGTCTAACCGTGTATCTCACACACTAAAGATCCGAGGCACAATAAACAGGGAGTCATGGCAAACTCAGAGATCAGTGGGGAAAGGGGGTCCTCGTGATCACAAATTAGAATCCAAGTCGGGGAAGAAGTGTCATGGATGAGTCGGATGAGTGGAGGAAGTGAAGGTGGTGCTAAAGTCAGCTACCGAGGGGCTAAGTGATCAAGTCTAAGCCAAGTATACAGGACATGACTCAACGTGCATTTACATAAGTCTAACTAGGGGGGTGGACTGACATCACCAATAGGCCCAAAAATATCATATCAAAAGCAGATCACCAAATATACCATCTCATGCAAAGTTAGTGTACTAACAAGTGTAAAAGAGTCTACTCTACAACATGAACAATAATCAATATATGCAATACCTGCTGCACCATATACCTGCTGCTACTGGACCTGTATCTGAGCTGGATCTTTGCTGAATCCGGGCATACAATAAACCAACACTGTACTGTGACAATCTCTATCAGAATATGACTAGGCACTATCTCAAATGGGCTTGTGTCAAAGCCTGGCAAGGAAAGGTAACCCTGTGGTAGATGGTAAGTCCAACTGCCTGTCCCCTCTGATGTATCTGCTAACGGGGAATCTGAACAAAAATGCCTCCTCTGAAGGCAGCTGATCTCCTGATCTGGAAAAAAGTACTGTGCGGTCCTCGGCCGCACAGTCTACAGTGTGGAAGCTGCTCCCGACATAAAATGTGATAACAAAGCCTATGGAAGAACAGTCAGACAATGAGTGTCTTGATGAAAATCAATTTGATGAAGATAATCAAGATACCGATAATGAATTAATTAATGATTGTTCTTATCAAATTGATTTCTCTTCTCCTGGGCCAATTGAGTCTCGCGAGAAGGTAATGTATGATAGTGAGCAAATTTCAATCCCTCAAGATTATTGCCTTAATATTGATATAAGAGGAGAACTTATGAGAATCTTGTCATCATTACCTGAAGAAGTCTCAGATGAAGAGGATGATTCCAATGATTTCCATCAGGAAGCATCTATGGTTGAATCTTCCATTAGTGAATCCTTTGAAAATACTCTTGAGATTCCTTTTCACAATCCTTATGTAATTAATGACATTTCTAATCATGATATTGAAGAAGAAGAAAATAGGGACAATAACCAAATTTCTTCTGAAACGAATTCATCTGATCATTGCGTTTTTAGAGATCAAATTTATGAAAATGATCAAGTGGTTGTTGATACAATCCCTGATAAATTATCATCAAATGAATTTAGTGATAAATCAATTAAAGAGAATTTTCATGATTAGGATGGTTTAGTGAGTCAAAATAATCAAGAGTTTTCCTTAATAGAATCCTCAAACCAATATCTAACTGATTATGGAAAGCTCGAAAATAATCCTTCACTTAACGCATCCAATGTTTATATTTTTTCCAATTCAATTTTTGATCATGATTGCTTTTTTCAATTTTTGGGGTTGGGTGCTCGCAATAAGTTCTTTCCTTTTTGGCAAAATTCAAGGTCAATTAATTTTCAATCCACCCTCCCATCCCAACTTTTCGAGTCTTCTTTGGGTTTTTGGTCTGATCAATCTTTGATTTTTGAGATTTTCATGAGTGGAGGTAAAGCACTTCATTTTCTTTCCCAATCACCTTTGATGAATAACATTTTTCATTTGTTCAATCATTTTCATTGGTGGCTGGAAAAGTTATATAAAAATCAATTTCATCGTTTCTCCATTTTTGAGCAACAAGTGGGGCTAATCTCGATCTTAATTTTATTTCACAATTTATCCCTACTTGGTTTGTACTTCATTCCTGGAGTAGTCAGAATTGAGTGTCCTAGTCAGGTAGATGAGGAAAGTAGTTTGAAACAAGGGGAGTTGAATTTGCTATCGCATCTTTTCCCTCCACACATGTTGAACAATAACTTACATAATTTTTATGATCCGATTAATATTCTGATGGAGGATGTTTATATCAATCAAACTCTCCTTGGCATGTTTTCAGTGTGCACCATTCCAATGCTCTCTCAAATTTTGAACAAGTCAGGAATGTATTGATTTTAAATTCGTTAAGCTTTAATCTAATCCTGATTTATTCTGTTAAAAGACATCAAGGAAGAATCATTAGTCAAATTGATGAATGGTTGCACTGGATTTATGCTTTTACTTAGTATTTTGCTTGCGTGGTAGATTAGAGTAGATAGGAACTGAATAAGCCCACTTGGGCAGTAATTTTTTTTTTCAGCCATTGAGTCTGGCGCTTTTGTCTTTTTCTAAGCTCGTTTTTGAAGCTCTCAGTTTAGTCTTGAGTACTTGCCTTTTTCTTTTTCCTGCATAATAAAAACACTTTTCAAGTTATGTTAGTAGATTAATTTTTAATTCCCGCATTTTATTTTCAATACTGTTTTATTTTTGAGATTTATGTATATACATGCATTGTTCTGACGACCGGTCTGTGAGTTTGGTATAGCTCTGGACATTTTGCAGATAGCAGGTGTCATTTTGGTAGTTGTTGCAGAGCTAGAGTGTTGGATCAAGGATACTAGTAGCAGAGTGGTGAGGACCAGAGATTCCGAGGTTCTCAAGCGCTCTTTTCAATAGAGCACTTGTCCCAGCTGGAGCCAGATGTTATCAAATATATAGAAGCTGGGCCACCATATGTTTTATTTCAGATTCCAGTACATTTTTCAGTGGACAGATGATGGTTCAAATTCTGTATGTACAAGTATATGACCCAGTAGGTATTATCTTGTGTTATGGTTATTATTGCTTTTATACTCATTATTGTGGCATGTCTTGGCATTTAGTATCATGATCTGGCGATCATATAGATATGTGGACTTGGTTATATTGATTATGTATATATATGACCCCACTCAAACTTAGAAGTTCTTGACATATACTCATTGGTTTTACCCTTTGTTATCACATATATAGTAGCCGGGCTACCATACATTTTTTGTCAGATTCCAGTACACTATTCAGTCAGTTCCCTTGCATTGAAATGCTGAGATGAGCATCTACTATGGATCACTATCAGATTTTGGACAACAGTTTTATTCCCCATGCCATGATTGAGTCTCAGGTCACTCAGAGAGATGACTGATGTAGCTATTTAGCCATTTACACAGAGCAGTTAGTATTGCCCAGAGTTACAGCAGCAGTTTCAGAGGTCGGATGATGGTTCAGATGACGAGCATTCAGTATATGACTCAGCAGGTATATTATGGTGTTGTGGTTATATTGCTTTTATTTCCATTCTCTTAGCATGTCTTAGCATTTAGTATCATGATCTGGCGATCATATAGATATGTGGACCTGGTTGTACTATATATATATCATATTTGTCCTTACTTAGACTTAGAAGTTTTTGGCCTATACTCATTGGTTTTACCCTCCCTAGAGAGAATAGAGGTGATCATTCCCGCCATACTTTGGCTTGCTAGTGTTGGTTTCATTATTCACTGTCTTCATCCATCCATGACTTACCCAGTTTGTTCATTACCCTGACTTACTACTTGACTAGTGGCATGGAGGACCTTTCCCCACTGTAGCCTCTATATTGGATAAGCTTCCCTATTTATTGTGTCTCGGCTCTAAGTTGGTGACAAAACTTGCCTATGGTGAGCTGGTTTTCCTTGTGAATTCCCCCTATTCACTAAAGTTGTTGTTGGCTAAACCTGAAACTTTTAGTGCTGCCATGAATACAAAGTATGGAAATCAAATGTTGTATCTTGTATGAATGAAATAAAGCCAAATGAAAATGGCTATGAAATATCAAATGCTATATCTGTTGTGAAATGTAAATACCTAGGTAAACAAGCTGTCTATGACACACCTAGAAGTGCTCAAGTAAACAAGTGCCTTAAAAACACACCTACAGCAAGAAGCTTAAATAAAATGTAAATCTATGCAATGTGTTTATAAACACACATAGATCAAAGGCTATGGAAACTCTATGCCCAAAAAGCAATGGAACTTAAACTCTATATCAAAAAGATTGCTGGCCTTATTTGTATTATGGATTGTGCGCATCTGTGCAAGGTGAATAAACACTCTTTGAACAACTTATCCATTTGTGAGACACTGCCATTCCCTGTGTTGTTGCTTGTCCACTATATGCTATGGTGTGTATTCCCTTTTCCATTTCCAAAGTGTCACAGTGTTAAGTCAGTAAGTTATCCTTTAACCCAACCACTTATTTCTTAGCCTTCACCCTTCACTAGCAAATTGATCACAACTATGAAGGGAGTATGACCTTGAAAGTCTTGTCTGAGTAATGAATAATAATTAATGACATTTTATATTTGGATTTAGATCGCCAGTAATGATTGCTATTTGTTATAATTGCTATGTGAATGGATTGTAAAGCATGTTTTAACCTTTGACACCTTGCAGCAGCTTGATGACAGTTTGAGTCATATTTTAGTCATATTGACTTGGTCAAACCTCAGTTTGACCAAAAGTCAACCACAGGACATGAGGTGGCAGACCTTAGATGTTACAGATAAATGATATATGGTCTGGTACAGGTCACCATGGTGGGATTATGCAGTGGTTTCAGGCTTTTGATGATGATTAGTGCTTTTCAACACTTTTACAAATTATTATTATTTGGTCTGCCGGATATGATGAGTATTTATTTTGGACCATGTAGAGGTTTATATGGTGTATGAGTACACATCTTAGATGGATTTGGACCTTTTGAGTCCAATGAGACAGTCTGTTTTCAGTTCCGGGCAGTTACAGTGATGAATGATTGAGCCTCAATTGGCTATCTTAGTGCAGTTTTGGCTGTCGAAGGCCCTATCAGAGCAGTGATGATATTTATTTGGTTCACCTAGGGTGTTGTGCATGGAGGGGGTGGTCCAACCACTTGTTATTACCATATTACCCCCTCCCAAACTCATTGGTGAGCTCAGGAGGCAGTTTCGGCAGTTTCACATTTCCTGAGGCAATCCAGAAATGGTAAAAATGGCTACAGAGGAATTCGATTTGGGATACTGAGGCAATGTTATGGCATGGGATGATCAGTGATGATGAGTGGGATGTCTTCCACACCTTCTCCAGCAGTTTCAGCTTCATCGGGACCCACATCCATCACTTATGGCACTTTTTGATGATTTTTGGAGCCTCCTATGGCTCACGACTTTCCCAGAGAGGCACGATTTGGTGTCTAGATCTTTTAATTTTTGAATATTGTGCCATGGGGATTGACCAAGGGTGTTAGAAATTACCCCTTGGATCCACCATGAGCGATATTTTATGTTTTATCATCATGATTTGGTGCGATCCCCTCTCCTAGGGCGATTTTGTCCACTTATTGTTATATTTTATTAGTGATCCATGTATTGTATTGTTGAGCTCATCTCAACCATTGATTAGATCTTTTGATCTTTTAATCTTAGCCACTCATTCAAAAAGTGGTTAGGATTTTGGTGCCTCTTCTTCCTATTTAAAGGAGAGAGCCTCTCATTGTAAAGGGGTCTTTGGCTCTTGGAATCTTGATATAGAAAAACTTTTCTATGGAAATTCTTGTGGTCTCCTTTGAATCTAGTGTTCTTCGATGGTGATTGTAAAGTCTATTGCATCCTAGCATTTGGGTATTTGTGGTAAGATCTATCTTTTTTGGAAACTTTTGTCTTGTCTACAGGAGGGCGACTTCACTTGGGCGTTTTGGCAAGGCTTCTTCAACTCGCTCCACTTGGCATTCGCTTGTATCAGGGGGTTATCATTAGTATCATTGTGATCTATGTTATCTTTCTGTTATTTCTCTTGTGGCATTAGTCTTATCTCTTGTTCGCAGTAAATATGATATTGTTGACATTTATTGTGCAGGAGAGAGGGCGCATTGGCTTCCTTGGGCAAATCGACTTCATAGAAAACTACCTCAAATCGCTCCAAATTGATCGGGTTTGCATAGATCATCATCATCAAGGCATCTACAAGGTTATCCAGGTAAGATCCACAGGTTTGTTCTTCTTGTCTTGGTTCCAATCCATTGGCACAACTATTTCATTGATAAAACCCTTATATTTCAAACCCTCGTTTTACAATTTTTCAGATCTAGCAAAATCTACTTGGGTTTTGGGTATAAAATTTAAAACCCACCTCTATAGCATCCACGACGATTCGAATCTATAGTTTGGTGTGTGTTACCAACTTTTTGTACCATAGTTGGATTTTCTGGAGAGCCGCCATTTGACAAACATGATGAATGTTTGATTCCAGTGTATCAGTTGATCCAGCATTTTGTAGCTAGCCAGTTGTGGTTAGCTTGTTTTGTTTTTTGAGTCGACATGACCATGGCCCCATGGGGGTTTGTAATAAAAGTGTGCTAGTAGGATCTGAGTGCCTCGGTTTCTCATCACTGGATTAAGCAACTAAGGTGTTCCAAGGAGTTTTTTCCCTTGTCAATTATGCTTTCCTTAAGGCGAGGTATAATCGATAAGGTTTTCTCCCGCTCCTCCAAAGCTGGAATGCCCGATTTTGAAAATTTGGACATGGGAGGTTATTAGAGGCCAACTAATGTATATAAGCCTACTAGACACTGTTAAAATAGGTGTCGGTCATGTCCTAGGTCCATAAAACCCTTAGAAAAAATTTCGAAAAAATTTTACCGGGTCCGTCGAAATTTGGGTTTTAATTATTTTTTAAATTTAATAAATTTCTCTATAGTTTAAATAGAGAAATAATAATTTGTAATATGTCAGTCATCCGGGGTCCGAACTTAGTGTTTGATGGCTCGTTTCATAAGCCAAAAATCACACATGACCCATGGAGCAGCTAAACCCAACTTTCGGATGTCAATTCAGCCCCATAATTAATATTTACTCTGAAAAGCCATTTACAGAGAAATTATTAATTAAAATAATAAAATTGATTATTTTGGAGATAATCCAAATCTCTCCAAAATTAATCAATTTGATTAAAATAAAGGGCTAAATGACATGGCAATGAGCATTTAGGAGGATTCCAATCAACTCCAAGCCCATCCAGTCAACTATCTAGTAACTAGAGTGTCATCCTCTTAAGCAAATTCGCCCTCCTTCATAGGAAAATCGATTTAGTGACATGGCATTTGGTTATTGGTTGATTAGCATGCATTTATGATAGGGTGGGCGCCCTCATAACTCCCTACACCTACCAAGGCTTGGCTCCCTTCATTGACTCGAATCTTCCACCTACCATCCACCACGTGTTATCCTCACAACCCACTCGCTCTAGCTTATTCCTCACGTCAATCTCATCTAAAGCTCGAGTTTGAACCTTGTTGGAATGTGGTAAGTGGTTGGGATGTTTCCCATGCTACACATATGCGAGTTTGTACCTACCAAATGCCACATGCCATCCCCTTGTTGATTCGCCCCTCCACACATCTCCAACTCGCACCTTCCTTCATCCTCACGTCTACCTACCATGCCTCACGTGGATCCTTGTTGGAGGGTCTTTATTGGTTGTTGATATGTCTAAACTTACCACCCAAGTCGAGTTTGCCACATATCCAATCATACCTACCACACAAACTCGACTTTAGCATTGTCTATTACTCCAAGCCTTTGTTGATTGGAATTCGACCTCCATGCCATTGCCAAATTCGACCTAGGGTTTAGCTTATTGGTTTTAGTATAAAGAGAGGCCCATTAGGGGCTATTATCTCAAGGATTTTTGTGCAAAGAAACTCTGGTGAAAATTGTAAGCTCTTGTTTAATAAAATATTTTGAGACTTTGGAGGTCACTTGATTGGGCTCTTGGCATTGTGTCTTCATCTTATTGAAGTAATATCTCTTTCATCCTATTCTTATTATGCAAATTTGATTATGATGCTTATTGAAGACTAACAATCTAGTACTTAGGCTTCTAATCTATTGCTTTGAGTTTTTGTGTCTTTAGGGAATTCAATCATTGAGAGCTATTGGCATCTAATACCTTCACCGATCAAGTGTTCCATTTATCTTAATAATTTGTTTGCAGGGTTGTGAGCTTCTCCAAGTATCTTTTGCCTTTCTCCAACAAAAACTTCATTCAACTATTGGTAACTGTGGTTCATGAGCTTTCATCTTCTAGCTCTCTTTTTCTCTTTGAAAGATTTCTCTTTGATTTTGCTAGTCCACTTTCTCCTAGCCATCATCTCCTTAGTTTCTCATTGCTTCTCCTTTTTGCCCATCACCCCTTCTCTTCTTGTTTCCTTTAAAGTCCTCCCCTCGTCACCTTCCCTTAGCTCCTTCTTCCTTTCGTCCCACTCCACCTCCTCTCAACCTCCTACCTTCCTTCATCCCCTTCGTTTTGCTCTCTCCTTTGCCTTCTTTCTACCTTAGTAGTCTCCAAAGCCTCCCTTTCGTCCACCTTTTAAAAAGATACAAAGTCATACAAAAGCACAAAAACGAATTGACTGTTTGAGTTTTGGTTAATGTGTAGTAGTTTCATGTTTATAGTAGGTTAATTTTTAGGCATATCTAGATCTTATATTTTATATTTTATTTAGATTTAGTTCAAGGTTATAGTTTGCACTTCTAATCTCATCATATTGAAAAGGTTTGTATTCTCAAAAATATAATATAAGAACTTCAAAAAATTGTCAAACATTAGCATTAGTCTTTTGCTTAAGCTTGTTAAGGGTTAGGGTTAGTCTTTAGGCACTTTTAGTATTTAGATCTTCATATTTGCATTTGCATAGCTAGGATCTGTTATTATTTGCATCTTATTGTTAGTTACATTGTAGATCTCAGTTCATTAGTATAGCTTGCATAGTTTACATTTCCAAGTTTCTTGTTAAAGATAGAAAAAATTTCATAAAAATTTCTTAAAATTTTTACATCTTAGATCTCATTTCTAGCATATTTAGGACACTTTTTGTTCGCTGGTCCGTTTTCCCATCTTAAAATTTCAGAACCATTTTTCATGTCATTTTATGCTTTTGGTTTCATTTTGCAAATCTAAACTTAGTTTCAAAGTTGATTTTACTTATCTAATGCTAAAGGGTATCCTGAGTTGAATGTTATTATAGGTGCTTTTGAAGAGAGAAGGTGCTTCAGAAATTCTTGAAGAGAAGAGGTCCAAACAAAGCAAAACTGAAACGAATCATGAGGATGAATTGAAACGTGATATCATCTTGTATTATCCTTTGTAATAGCTCATAGAAGTAGCTTTGTTTTTTCCAAGTCTTATCATCTCAAAAGACCTTTCAAGGATTTTCCCTTGAGGCATTTGTAATTGCTTAATAAGAATTTGAAGTGGAGGAGGCCTCCACTTTTTGGTCTTCTTCCCCATTTGGGGAAGGGTGTTGGGTCCTGTGGTTGGTTTTAGCTTAGATTTACAGTTTCATGCTCATAGTTTAAAATTTGCTTCAAACAAATCATTTTGTTAATATTCCATATTTACTTACCCCCATGCTCTCCTGAGTAGGGTCTTCGACCTCAAAGAGATTCTTGGGTAGTTTAGTTTTATATTTTTGCATTTTATCTTGCTTCTCTTCCAAAGCCCTCAGCCGGAAGTTGTATCCTTGAGATTTCGTCTCAAGGGCAGGACCACATAATTTGTGGTTACTCTTCCATCCCCGTCGGTTTCCTTGGTAGAGATTTCAGCTAGCTGGAAGTTCTCAAGTGCAGGCGGTTCTAGCGGTTGATCTTGTTCGGAGATCAATCCCACCTAGTAGATTAAAATTTGTGTGGTAGAACACTAGATTTATTTATCTTGCAAACATTATTGTTAGTAGTAATCTTTATCTTGTCGATCAACACTATGGTTTAAAATCTGTTTCAAGTTAAATATACTGCTATTACAATTTCTGCTTCTTTAAAAATAAACCAAAGTCTCTTGAACTTGGCCATAATCCAAGTCAAGAGCACCCTCTGTCGGAGGGCATCTTAGTTTTTTTGCATCATCCCTGCATTAGGCATTTTAAGTTTAGCAAGTCTCTTGAACTGTGGTCATAAGACCGAGTCAAGAGCGCTCTCTGTCGGAGAGTTGAACAGGGTTTCTTAATAATAAAAAAATTTCCACTCACACACCCCTTAATTAATTTATCTTGGTTTCGTCCTACACCCGTATGCTCTGCCAACCTGAAAAGGTTGGGCTAGTACTCAGAAAGGTGGAAGACGTGATAATTTATGATCGATAACTTAATTAAAATTTTTACCCAAAACCTCAACCAAGGCAAATTACTGTTCTTCCCCTCGAGAGGTGTTGCCGGGAATCCACTGTCAGACTCAAGGGCGGTTCAAACATTGGACACCTATCCTTTATGAATCTGGGTGCTTCTGACAGATCACTTAGGGTTGCCAGTACTTTCCTTGGAGAAGGTTCCACCATCTTTTGATACCTTTGGTCTTAGCCTAATAATCAAGACAACTAAAACTTTGAATTTACCAAGATAAGCTGCATAACATTCTCACAAACTTTCAATTCAAGCACTTGTATCAAGTTTTCACAATTCATACTTAATTCTTGACTCCACAAGGCACTGGTCCTTTATCTCATATTTTGATTGCTTAAATATCTACATTGGAGTTATCTGTTATATTTCGTGAAAAAGTGATTGCCCAAGTGTATCTTTTATCTTGTATTTGCAACGTGGATTGCCTTTTCTTGTCTTATTGTAAAAGTTTTATAATTGTCTTTCATCTCAAAAAAACTCCTAAAAAACACCCATCCGCATCACTACATCAAAGACACATAAATACACAAAGAGCCTTAGACAACTCTTTTTTAGGGACTACCCCCCTTGGCTTCGTTAGGAGTTTTGCCTAAACGGAGGAGCTGGGATTCAGGTGACAGCACCTGGCTCATTGCTTGCCCCCAAGGCCACACCTCTCCCCACTTTCCAGTAAGGGAGACAGCTTTCAAAAGGTTTCTGCTGCTGGTGTGCAGTTTGGCGGACAACATCTTTGGCGCCGCTGCCGGGGACAAAACTTTTTGTTCCTGGACGACCTTAGTTTTTTCTAGTTTTTACCTTTTTGATAGATTCTCAATCTATCTGGCGACTCCACTGTCCTTTTTTCCTTTTTGGTAGTTTTTTAGTTTGATCACTCTCAGAAATTAGACTTGAGACCACCTGGCGACTCCACTGTCAATTAACACCTCAAGGTATTCGACTAGAAGAAACTCTGAAGGCTTGCTTAGTTTTATCCCAGAACCTGAAAAGGTTTATAGGAGAAGACTGAACAAGCTAGCTTCTCGTAAAATCCTTGAAGAACTTAGGTCTCAGTCTATTTCTGACATCCATAGTCTTTTTCAAGAAAATAACTTAGAAAATTCTGAAAATTTTGAAAACAGTGATAATTGTTTTTCCGATACAATGGGTGATTTTTTCGCTCCCCTCAACATTGCTCAGATAGCAGGTCAACCACATGATCTTCCAGATAAGGCCATCGACAAACTTCCCACCTTTACCGGCACTGATGCCGTTACTGCTGCACAGCACCTCACTGCTTTCTCAAGAATAAAAAGTGGATATGTTAGGGATGCTGCTCACAGACACGAGGATGTATACATGAAGTTGTTTGCCTTATCCTTAGAAGGAGATGCTGGTGACTGGTTCATCAGCTTGCCAGCCAACTCCTTTGCCACCTTGGCTGAGTTTTCAACTGCTTTCACCAACAAGTATGGTGAGAGAAAAGAGCCCCTTCATCAACTTGTTGCTCTAACAAACATCAAAAGAAGTGAAATGGAAACCATGGAAGATTTCAACAAGAAGTTCACATATTTATACAATGCAATCCCTACAGATTACAAGCCAACTCCACATACTATACTGGTTTACTACATTGAAGCCTTAAGTGGAGAGATGCAGTATCAACTTAGGGATAAAGAACCTGCTACTTTGTTAGAAGCACAAACAATGGCAACTAAGATCGACAAAAACATGCAGTCCTCTGGAAAGTCAAACTTACCTGGTTACTCAAGACCTCAAACTCCTTTAAAAACAGTTGAGCCTAAAGATAAAGATCCTCTAGCTGCATTAAAAGAATCCTATGAGAAAAAGATGATGGATATGTGTGAGAGGATGGAAAGAGCTGAACAAAAACATGTAGTCCAAATGAAAGAAGTTCAAAACAAGATAATAAACATGGAAAGGGCACATGTACAACGAGTCCAGCAAATTCAACAAACTCAACCAATTCAGAGAAATTACCCTCCCAAAAATAACTGGCATAAGAAAGCTCCCGAAAATGAAAAGAGGCCTCCAACTCAGATAGAGGCTGCTAGCACAAATGAGGTGTACATCCCATTTTGTAGAGCTTGCAAGGATTTCCATGAGGAATTCGCTTGTTACTTTGCAAACTATGTACAAGAGCATAGTTATCCTGAAGGGAAGGGTACCAGTAATCCAACATCAAGCGAGCCTGAATACATAAATGCTGTGGGAGATATCCGCAGTGTTCCTAGAGAAAACTGGAAACCTGTTGACAATGAACCAGACAACATGACAAAAAACTTTGGAGGAAGACCATCCAATGAACAACTCCAAAATATGCAGAGATTTAAAGGGGTCGGATACCAAAGAAGATCAAATCCTACACCTGCTACACAACCTCCCAAGGTAATTATTCCAAGTGATTCAGCTGATTCTAGTAAATTAAATTTTGATTGGAGTAACTGGTTCAATACTACTAAGGTGCCTATACCCATAAATGAACTTTACAAGATTCCTGGTCAAAAGGAGAAGTTGTTGAAAACATTAGAAGCACCTAGTCCTACATGCATTACAAATCCTAGTCCACCTACTCCTGCATGTACTACCAAGCCTACTCCTCCCACTCCTCTCACTCCTCAGATTCCTAAGAAAGTTACTTTTTCGGATAATGTGGAACAACCTTCAACCAGCTGTGAATCAACTTATGAGGACCCTCCTATAATCCTGCATACTAGGGATACAAGAAGAGAAGCTCACCCTCCTTTCTATATATCATTGATGATAGGTGACCTTCTTCTACACAATTGTATGCTGGATTCAGGATCCGGTGCAAGCTTAATGACCAAAAGGGTTATGCAACAGCTCAACCTAAGAACCACCAGGCCCTACCAGAATGTGTGTGCCATGGATTCCAGACCCGTTAAGGTTGAAGGGATGATAGAGAAAGTTCCTGTTAGATTGGCCAAGTACCCGGACATTCAACTCACCATGGATATCCTTGTCATAGACGTATCGGATAGGTGGGGCAGGCTACTCTCTAGAAAGTGGGGTGCAACTTTAGGTGGTTCTATACAGTTGGATTGGTCTTATGCAACAGTTCCTGCTTCCGAAGACTCACTTGTAAAACTACACACTGAAAAGGAAAGGAGATACCATGTGGAAAATCCGGATAGGCCATCAAATGAGTTTGTCTGCCATGTCGGTGAGATCGGAGATATTCAAATCAACTCCACCTTTTTAGATCCAATCCAGGAAGGAGTTAAAAATGTAGAAACAAGTAAGTTATGGAGAATGAATTTTGATGGAGCATGTTCTAGAGCAAGAAAGGGTGCTGGGGTTGTCATCACTTCTCCATATGGTAAGATTTTCAATTTCGCTTTTAGACTAGAGTTTGAAACAACGAATAATGTGGCAGAGTATGAGGCACTTCTACTAGGCATAGAGATTGCCAAGGACATGGGAATCAAACTGCTAACTATAAAAGGGGACTCGGATCTAATTGTCCAACAAATTAAGGGTCAATTCGCATGTAAATGCCAGACTTAAGAAATACCGAAATGCAATATGGGACACAATGGAATTCTTTGATGCCCTTAATATAAAAGCAATCCCTCAAGACTAGAATAGTGCCGCGGATAAACTTGCAGTTTCAACCTCAACACTCCAACCTTTGGACGAAATGTTAGAAGGACATTGGAAATCAACTTTAGACCTTCCATTCCTGATAATATAGAACATTGGCAAGTTTTCAGAGATGATGAACAGATACTCAAGTTCATAAACAACATTGATGAGTTCTTGAATTATAAACCAAATGATCAGGAGGAAGGTAAAGTTTATCAGGATGAAGGTAACTGCTCAAACCCTGTTCCACGAGGTTTTGTGGCCTTGGAACATGTTTTTGACAGACAGGATAGGAAAAAGAGTAATGTGGACCAGATGAAACCAGGTGAGTACATTGAAATAAACATTGGAACGGAAAAGGAACCAAAAATCCTTAAGATTGGAAAAGGTATCCCTGATAAAGAAAGAAATGCCCTTATTAACTTATTAAGAGAATTTAGGGACATATTTGCTTTCACAT
This sequence comes from Larix kaempferi, assembly GCA_027924585.1. NCBI lineage: Eukaryota > Viridiplantae > Streptophyta > Pinopsida > Pinales > Pinaceae > Larix > Larix kaempferi. The sequence goes on along the minus strand of BSBM01000017.1, from coordinate 22,688,769 downwards.
ATGATGAGCTTAAGGCATATAGGGAGGATGTTTTCCAACACACCATTCCCTTAAAACCGGAGTGTCAAAAGGGTAAACCTTTCCGACAAAAGCTGAGACAGATAAATCCTAAACTAGCTCCTATTGTAAAACAGGAATTAGAAAAAATGTTAGCAGCAGGCATCATAGCACCCACTCGACATACTTCATGGTGTTCCAATTTGGTAGTGGTTAGAAAAAAGAATGGCAGCTTAAGAATATGTATAGACTTTAGAAATCTGAACATGGCTTGCCAGAAAGACAACTACCCCCTTCCTAATATGGAGACCCTCCTCCAACGGGTCACTGGGTCTGGCATGATGTCAATGTTGGATGGATTTTCAGGTTACAATCAGGTAGTCATCAAGGAAGAAGATAGACACAAAACTGCTTTCACAACCCCTTGGGGAACTTTCGAATATTTAAGAATGCCTTTTGGCCTTACCAATGCTGGGGCCACTTTTCAAAGGGCCATGGACTATGCCTTCAAAGAATTAGTGGGGAAAATCATTGAAATTTACCAGGATGATTTGACCGTATTTTCCAAAGAAAGAACTAGTCATGTTGGCCACCTTAGGAAGGTATTTGAAAGATGTAGAGAGTATGGGATTTCTTTAAATCCAGTGAAATCAGTCTTTGGCATTGAAGAAGGCAAACTTTTGGGTCACATTGTTAACAAAGACGGGGTCAAGGTTGATCCTGAAAGAGTAGAAGCTATCCAGAAAATTCCCCTTCCTAGAAATGTCAAAGGTCTCCAATCCTTTAATGGCCATATCAATTTCATAAGAAGATTCATACCAAATTTAGCTGAGATAATAAAACCCATGCAACGGTTGTTAAAAAAGGATGCTAAATTTGTCTGGGATGATGAAGGGAAGGAAGCCTTTGCAACCATCAAAGATGCTATTTCTAAATCACCTGTGTTAGTCAGCCCTGATTACACCAAAGAGTTCATGATATTCTCTTTTGCCTCAGAGGACACGATAGCTGGGGTATTGCTCCAGAAGAATTCCGAAGGGTTTGAACAACCTATTGCCTTCATGAGTAGAGCCCTCCAAAACTCTGAGTTAAAATATACTACCATGGAAAAGCAGGCCTATGCCTTGGTGAAGTCTCTAAAACACTTTAGGACATACATTGGTTATTCAAGAGTCATAGGATATGTCCCCCATGCCGCTGTTAAAGACATCCTATCCCAACAGGATTGCTTAGGAACAAGAGGCACATGGGTGTCCAAAATCCAGGAGTATGATCTTGAAATTCGTCCCACTAAACTGATAAAGGGGCAGGGCCTAGCTAAGATGTTAACTCAAAAAAATGAAGAGGCCATTGACATGTGTTGTGCAATCCTTTCATCTCATCCTCGTATGACACCAACTTTACAGGACCTAGATAATCATTGGTACTCTGACATTATATACTTTCTGCTACACCTGGATGTCCCAGATCATCTCAAGGGACATAAAAGAAGAGCTCTTAGGTTAAAAACTGCCAGGTATTGCCTCACTCAAGAGGGTTTGGGTTGGAGGAACCCTGATGGTGTGATACTTAGATGTGTGCACGAGCAGGATTCCAAAAAGATCTTGACTGAATTCCACTCAGGTTTTTGTGGGGGCCATTATGCAGCAAACACAACTGCTCATAAAATTCTAAGAGCAGGTTACTATTGGCCAACTATTTTTGCTGATACTTACAAGTATGTCAAGTATTGCCAGGAGTGTCAACTTTTCACTGGAAAGCCAAAATTGGCTGCCTTACCTCTCGCTCCGGTAGTTGTCATTGCTCCCTTTCAACAATGGGGTCTCGACTTTATTGGCAAGTTCCAGGATAACTCTAGCAATGGATTTTGCTGGATCCTCACTGCAACTGATTACTTCACTAAATGGGTGGAAGTTATTCCCACCAAAACAGCCACTGAAAAGGTAATCATGGATTTCATTGAGGATAGGATCATCACCCGGTTTGGCACTCCCCTAAAGATAGCAACAGACAATGCTAAGGCCTTCAGTTCGGCAGAGATGACTGATTTTTGCTTCAAGTATGGTATTATTTTATCACACTCTTCTGATTATTACCCCCAGGGCAATGGACTTGCAGAGTCCTCAAACAAAAATTTGATGACCATCCTTAAGAAAACTGTGGGGGATAACAAGAGATCTTGGGATAGCAAAATCAAGTATGCATTATGGGCAGATAGGATCACTAAGAAGCATTCCACTGGAAAGACTCCTTTTGAACTTGTTTATGGCATCACAACTGCTTTGCCTTTCAACATGCAAATACCCATCTACAAAATGTTGACTGATTATGGTACTGAGAAACTGGAGTTAGATGATAGGGCAAATCAAATCATTGAACTTGATGAAAGCAGAAGGACATCATTGGACAAAATGTTAAGACATCAGGAAAGCATGAAAACTACTTTTGATAAGTCAGCCAAGCCTAGAGATTTCCAAGTAGGTGACACTGTTCTTTTGTGGGACAAGAGAGGAGAAAAGCCAGGGAAGAATGGAAAATTTGACAGCCTTTGGAAAGGTCCTTTTATCATACGTTGCCAGGCCGGAACACATTCCTTCTTGCTGAACACCATGGATGGAGAGATGATACCATTGCCCAGAAACGGGCAACACCTGAAACCATTTTATCGGAACAACATTCAAGATGACCAGGGGGTCATCTCAGGAGATTCCTAAACCTTATCTTTTTCAAATTATGCAAATTTTTGTACCATATTGATGTATCATAGTTTCATATGTTAGTTTTTGTATCATATTTCATATATATGCTGGAAAAGAAAACGATTTTATTTTCATATGCTTTTGAAAAAATGAAAAGAAAAATGTTTAAGTTGGTATTTCATTTTGGCATTATTTATCATGGAGATGTGTTACTAAGACACTTCCGTTTCTGTGCAGGAAACTGATATTCTGGGGTTCTCGAATACTCTTTTTGAACCATAGATCAAACGAGCATCCGTCCCACAGTTGGAGCCAGATGTTACCAACTTTTTGTACCATAGTTGGATTTTCTGGAGAGCCGCCATTTGACAAACATGATGAATGTTTGATTCCAGTGTATCAGTTGATCCAACATTTTGTAGCTAGCTAGTTGTGGTTAGCTTGTTTTGTTTTTTGAGTCGACATGACCATGGCCCCATGGGGGTTTGTAATAAAAGTGTGCTAGTAGGATCTAAGTGCCTCGGTTTCTCATGATTGGATTAAGCAACTAAGGTGTTTCAAGTAGTTTTTTCCCTTGTCAATTATGCTTTGCTTAAGGCGAGGTATAATCGATGAGGTTTTCTCCCGCTCCTCCAAAGCTGGAATGCCCGATTTTGAAAATTTGGCCATGGGAGGTTATTAGAGGCCAACTAATGTATATAAGCCTACTAGACACTGTTAAAATAGGTGTCGGTCATGTCCTAGGTCCATAAAACCCTCAGAAAAAATTTCGAAAAAAATTTACCGGGTCCGTCGAAATTTGGGTTTTAATTATTTTTTAAATTTAATAAATTTCTCTATAGTTTAAATAGAGAAATAATAATTTGTAATATGTCAGTCATCCGGGGTCCAAACTTAGTGTTTGATGGCTCGTTTCATCAGCCAAAAATCACACATGACCCATGGAGCAGCTAAACCCAACTTTCGGATATCAATTCAGCCCCGTAATTAATATTTTCTCTGAAAAGCCATTTACAGAGAAATTATTAATTAAAATAATAAAATTGATTATTTTGGAGATAATCCAAATCTCTCCAAAATTAATCAATTTGATTAAAATAAAGGGCTAAATGACATGGCAATGAGCATTTAGGAGGATTCCAATCAACTCCAAGCCCATCCAGTGAACTATCCAATCACTAGAGTGTCATCCTCTTAAGCAAATTCGCCCTCCTTCATAGGAAAATCGATTTAGTGACATGGCATTTGGTTATTGGTTGATTAGCATGCATTTATGATAGGGTGGGCGCCCTCATAACTCCCTACACCTACCAAGGCTTGGCTCCCTTCATTGACTCGAATCTTCACCTACCATCCACCACGTGTTATCCTCACAACCCACTCGCTCTAGCTTATTCCTCACGTCAATCTCATCTAAAGCTCAAGTTTGAACCTTGTTGGAATGTGGTAAGTGGTTGGTATGTTTCCCATGCTACACATATGCAAGTTTGTACCTACCAAATGCCACATGCCATCCCCTTGTTGATTCGCCCCTCCACACATCTCCAACTCGCACCTTCCTTCATCCTCACGTCTACCTACCACGCCTCACGTGGATCCTTGTTGGAGGGTCTTTATTGGTTGTTGATATGTCTAAACTTACCACCCAAGTCGAGTTTGCCACATATCCAATCATACCTACCACACAAACTCGACTTTAGCATTGTCTATTACTCCAAGCCTTTGTTGATTGGAATTCGACCTCCATGCCATTGCCAAATTCGACCTAGGGTTTAGCTTATTGGTTTTAGTATAAAGAGAGGCCCATTAGGGGCTATTATCTCAAGGATTTTTGTGCAAAGAAACTCTGGTGAAAATTGTAAGCTCTTGTTTAATAAAATATTTTGAGACTTTGGAGGTCACTTGATTGGGCTCTTGGCATTGTGTCTTCATCTTATTGAAGTAATATCTCTTTCAACCTATTCTTATTATGCAAATTTGATTATGATGCTTATTGAAAACTAACAATCTAGTACTTAGGCTTCTAATCTATTGCTTTGAGTTTTTGTGTCTTTAGGGAATTCAATCATTGAGAGCTATTGGCATCTAATACCTTCACCGATCAAGTGTTCCATTTATCTTAATAATTTGTTTGCAGGGTTGTGAGCTTCACCAAGTATCTTTTGCCTTTCTCCAACAAAAACTTCATTCAACTATTGGTAACTGTGGTTCATGAGCTCTCATCTTCTAGCTCTCTTTTTCTCTTTGAAAGATTTCTCTTTGATTTTGCTAGTCCACTTTCTCCTAGCCATCATCTCCTTAGTTTCTCATTGCTTCTCCTTTTTGCCCATCACCCCTTCTCTTCTTGTTTCCTTTAAAGTCCTCCCCTCGTCACCTTCCCTTAGCTCCTTCTTCCTTTCGTTCCACTCCACCTCCTCTCAACCTCCTACCTTCCTTCATCCCCTTCGTTTTGCTCTCTCCTTTGCCTTCTTTCTACCTTAGTAGTCTCCAAAGCCTCCCTTTCGTCCACCTTTTAAAAAGATACAAAGTCATACAAAAGCACAAAAACGAATTGACTGTTTGAGTTTTGGTTAATGTGTAGTAGTTTCATGTTTATAGTAGGTTAATTTTTAGGCATATTTAGATCTTATATTTTATATTTTATTTAGATTTAGTTCAAGGTTATAGTTTGCACTTCTAATCTCATCATAGTGAAAAGGTTTGTATTCTCAAAAATATAATATAAGAACTTCAAAAAATTGTCAAACATTAGCATTAGTCTTTTGCTTAAGCTTGTTAAGGGTTAGGGTTAGTCTTTAGGCACTTTTAGTATTTAGATCTTCATATTTGCATTTGCATAGCTAGGATCTGTTATTATTTGCATCTTATTGTTAGTTACATTGTAGATCTCAGTTCATTAGTATAGCTTGCATAGTTTACATTTCCAAGTTTCTTGTTAAAGATAGAAAAAATTTCATAAAAATTTCTTAAAATTTTTACATCTTAGATCTCATTTCTAGCATATTTAGGACACTTTTTGTTCGCTGGTCCGTTTTCCCATCTTAAAATTTCAGAACCATTTTTCATGTCATTTTATGCTTTTGGTTTCATTTTGCAAATCTAAACTTAGTTTCAAAGTTGATTTTACTTATCTAATGCTAAAGGGTATCCTGAGTTGAATGTTATTATAGGTGCTTTTGAAGAGAGAAGGTGCTTCAGAAATTCTTGAAGAGAAGAGGTCCAAACAAAGCAAAACTGAAACGAATCATGAGGATGAATTGAAACGTGATATCATCTTGTATTATCCTTTGTAATAGCTCATAGAAGTAGCTTTGTTTTTTCCAAGTCTTATCATCTCAAAAGACCTTTCAAGGATTTTCCCTTGAGGCATTTGTAATTGCTTAATAAGAATTTGAAGTGGAGGAGGCCTCCACTTTTTGGTCTTCTTCCCCATTTGGGGAAGGGTGTTGGGTCCTGTGGTTGGTTTTAGCTTAGATTTACAGTTTCATGCTCATAGTTTAAAATTTGCTTCAAACAAATCATTTTGTTAATATTCCATATTTACTTACCCCCATGCTCTCTCGAGTAGGGTCTTCGACCTGAAAGAGATTCTTGGGTAGTTTAGTTTTATATTTTTGCATTTTAACTTGCTTCTCTTCCAAAGCCCTCAGCCAGAAGTTGTATCCTTGAGATTTCGTCTCAAGGGCAGGACCACATAATTTGTGGTTACTCTTCCATCCCCGTCGGTTTCCTTGGCAGAGCTTTCAGCTAGCTGGAAGTTCTCAAGTGCAGGCGGTTCTAGCGGTTGATCTTGTTCGAAGATCAATCCCACCTAGTAGATTAAAATTTGTGTGGTAGAACACTAAATTTATTTATCTTGCAAGCATTATTGTTAGTAGTAATCTTTATCTTGTCGATCAACACTATGGTTTAAAATCTGTTTCAAGTTAAATATACTGCTATTACAATTTCTGCTTCTTTAAAAATAAACCAAAGTCTCTTGAACTTGGCCATAATCCAAGTCAAGAGCACCCTCTGTCGGAGGGAATCTTAGTTTTTTTGCATCATCCCTGCATTAGGCATTTTAAGTTTAGCAAGTCTCTTGAACTGTGGTCATAAGACCGAGTCAAGAGCGCTCTCTGTCGGAGAGTTGAACAGGGTTTCTTAATAATAACAAATTTTCCACTCACACACCCCTTAATTTATCTTGGTTTCGTCCTACACCCGTATGCTCTGCCAACCTGAAAAGGTTGGGCTAGTACTCAGAAAGGTGGAAGACGTGATAATTTATGATCGATAACTTAATTAAAATTTTTACCCAAAACCTCAACCAAGGCAAATTACTGTTCTTCCCCTCGAGAGGTGGTGCCGGGAATCCACTGTCAGACTCAAGGGCGGTTCAAACATTGGACACCTATCCTTTATGAATCTGGGTGCTTCCGACAGATCACTTAGGGTTGCCAGTACTTTCCTTGGAGAAGGTTCCACCATCTTTTGATACCTTTGGTCTTAGCCTAATAATCAAGACAACTAAAACTTTGAATTTACCAAGATAAGCTGCATAACGTTCTCACAAACTTTCAATTCAAGCACTTGTATCAAGTTTTCACAATTCATACTTAATTCTTGACTCCACAAGGCACTGGTCCTTTATCTCATATTTTGATTGCTTAAATATCTACATTGGAGTTATCTGTTATATTTCGTGAAAAAGTGATTGCCCAAGTGTATCTTTTATCTTGTATTTGCAACGTGGATTGCCTTTTCTTGTCTTATTGTAAAAGTTTTATAATTGTCTTTCATCTCAAAAAAACTCCTAAAAAACACCCATCCGCATCACTACATCAAAGACACATAAATACACAAAGAGCCTTAGACAACTCTTTTTTAGGGACTACCCCCCTTGGCTTCGTTAGGAGTTTTGCCTAAACGGAGGAGCTGGGATTCAGGTGACAACACCTGGCTCATTGCTTGCCCCCAAGGCCAGACCTCTCCCCACTTTCCAATAAGGGAGACAGCTTTCAAAAGGTTTCTGCTGCTGGTGTGCAGTTTGGTGGACAACAGTGTGGATTGGCCTTCATCCGACCGATTTTCCAAGGCAAATTAGCTTTCCCAAGGGAGGTCGCACTTCCTAGGAGGGTGAGTTTGCTAAGATCTAGCACCTGGGTAGGTGAGATCCCACTTGATCCATAAGCTACGCATTCAATAACCTACCCCTAGTGTGTCACTTCAGTGATTTTGACCTTGTGGGCCTCATTCCTCATTTTGAGGGTTGAGCCCCACTTTGGTCACTTTGCGGCCCATTTCAATCTCAAATCTACCGAGATCTAGCCATTGGATGATCTTAATCTTTTAGATCCACCTACCTCAACACCTCAACATTCCAGATCTACAATTTGGTGGACATCCGACTCCATTTGTCCCATTTCCCAAGGCATTAATCTTCCCCAAGTCAATTCGACTTTCCTAGATTGTTGAGTTATCTTGTGGCTTGATCTTTGTCTTGTTGCTTGAAACACCTTGAAACTGTCATATCCTTTCATCAAGCATAGCTAGAAAGCCCTAATTGTCAGATCTCTAATTTGGGACACTTTCCCTGTTTTAAGTGTCACGTTTCCCAAGGCAGTTGATTTTGACCATTTGAAACTAGCTTTGAATCCTGGAATCATACCTAATCATAAAATCACTGTGTGTTATCTTTCATTGTCATATTACACCTTTCCCAAGCCTCCATAGTGGTCTTAATTCCTTATTTCTAGGGTTCCATACTTGTCACCTTATGTACCTCATTAGATTGATTTGATCTGGTGATTTGGTTGATCTCTCCTATTGGGAGTAGGTTTGGGTCTCCCCCTTGCTATCTTGGCTTTGATAATTAAAGCAAAGAGTGCCTTGGTTGGCGTGACAACCATCCATTTGGGAACTAAGGCCCTCTTGGTTCACCAGTTTAGTTGCCTATCCCCTCTACCATCCACCTTGGATCCACCTGTAGGGGCAACTACAAGATTGGTGATAACATTTTGGCGGCGTTGCCGGGGAGGTAGAGGCTTACCTTAGGTGTCTATGATTATCCATGCATAACTTATATCTTATCGCATCCAGATTAATCTAGATGGGTATTATTTCAATTCTTAATTAAACCATATCCATCTGTGTTTCACTCATTCTCTCCCTGCATTTCAAACGACATATATCTTGGTAGAAGAGTTTTAAAGTCTACCTCGCGACTCCGAATCGTGACTCTGCTGAGGAGCGAGCTCATTTGCATCCTTGCAATACTTTTCATTTCGGTGAATTACTTGTGTGGTTCACCTGGCAACTCCACTTAGAAGCGTACCCATGAATATAATCCACTAAGAATCTTAATAATTCATAATGGAACAAGATCTTCTTCAAGATCTTAAAGAACAATTAAAAATTATAACAGAGATTAATGATAGAAACTTGAAATTTGTGTATGAGGATGATTATCAAAATAATTATGGGCATGAACCTGCATATCAAGATTCTTATGATACCCATCCTTCACCTCATCCATCTAATAATTTTTCCCCAAATATCCCAAGTGAACCAATTATAAAATATCAAACTCAGTCAAGGCTTTTGGTAAATGATCCTCACCCAGCCCAAGCAACTAGAACTTTTAGGAAACCCAAGCCATCTCCTTTTGATTTTTCAGAAATATATGGGGCACCTCATCTTATGCCAGATGGATATATTAGGAGGTTGCCTCGTTTTGATGGAAATAATAGAACATCTATCGAAAGTCATTTGGATATCCTATGGGACTGTATGGAATCTCTAGGTGTTGATGCTGAGGATGTCTATATGCGGGCCCTTGGTGCATCCCTCGAAGGGAATGCCCGTTTATGGTTTGATCATTTGGCCCCAGGATCTATCACTGGGTATGACATGTTCATGGATTTGTTAATAAGTAAGTGGGGAGAAAATATTAATGAAGCTATGGAAGAACAGTTAGAAAATGAGTCTCTTGATGAAAATCAACTTGATAATGATGATCAAGGTACTTGTTATCACACAACTTGTAGTTTTCCCTAGTGGTATCCCATCCGGGATGGTAGAGGAGATGGACAACTGAAGAGGTGACCCAAGAGATGCCACGGTTCCCAATGCAAGGTGGGAGTCACGTCAACTGAGGCACTCTTCACTTTAGATCTAGATAAATCAAGACCTAGGGGGAGACCCTACTACCAATCAGAGATGATTGGACCCAAACAAAGGTTCCTAACTTCCTAGTGATGAGTAAATGGTAAGTTATGGAAACCAATGCAAGGTAAAGTGGACCTAGAAATTAAAGTATGGTTGAAGGTGGTTTGAGAAATGATTAGTGTTTCAACAAATCTATGATTTAGGCCACATGATGAGCTAAAAAGACAAGATCTAGTACCATGTGTTACACAAGTGGGACCCACTTCCTTGGGATATGTGAATGGCTCAAATGGGACCCACAAGGTGGAATTTAAGGGATGAAATTGGTACTAAGGGGTATGTAGTGAGTAGATCTATGGATCTAAGTTAAAATTAGGAATACCCACATATGGGATCTAAGGTTTGACACAATTCCCAAGGAGTGCGAATTGCCTAAGGAGGACTAGTGCCTTGTTGGATGTGTTAATGGAGTCAAAAGATATGTCAAAGTATAGATCGATACACCTAATAGGAAAATCAAGTGGGCTAATTGGGATGTGATGGTTGGATTTTGCTAGATCTAGGGTTTCTTGATATGACCCAAGTGGACCACAATCCCTTAAAATAAGGAATGCTACCCCTAAGGCAGATCCTCACAAAATGATACTCTAGACGTAGGTTTCAAGGTATGCTCGTTCCAAATCCACGGAAATCTCAACTACCCAAGTCCTTAAAGTAGGCAAACTCAATCACCCAAGGAAGTGCGACTTTAACCAAGGAGGGCTAAAACAAGGAAAGGTGTGTCAAAATAAGTCCAATGGCCACCAAATTGTAGATCCAAGTAGGTTAGGAAATGATCTATATGGATCTTGAAAATCAAGGGGATCCAGTGCCTAGATCTCCATAGATCTGAGATTAAAAGTGGGTCACCAAATTGATCTAAGTAGGCATAACCCCCAAAAGGAGGAATGATACCCCCAAGGCAGGAATCAAAGAAGTGACACACTAGGGGTAGGTTATCAAGTGTATAGATTACAAATCAAGTGGGATCTCACCTACCCATATGCTAGATCTAACCAAACAAACTTCTCCCAAGGGGTGAGACTTGACTCAAGAGGGCTACTTTGCCTTGAAAAGTGTGTCAATTTTAACCCAATCATAACCAAACTATAGATCCGAATTGGCGTGGATGCTATAGAGGTGGGTTTTTAATGTCTTTTCAAAAGCAAGGCTAGATCTAAGTAGATCTAAGAAAAACCAAAATGAAGGTTTTAATTAATTAGGGTTTGTGACCAATGAAGAAGAATGGATGGAAATAAGCACATACCTTGTAGATCTTACCTCAATTGCTTATGGCCACCTTGCAAATTGATAGCATTCTCCTATGTGTATATTCAAGAGTGAGATCCAAGAGCTCCAACCAAAACATCCTCCAAAATTGCCAAATCGTCCTCCTCCTACAAGACAAGATCAAGTAAAACAAGCCAAGTAAGATGATTATGAAAAATGATGGAAAGATGTAATAGAAAGCATCAACTATGTCACAAAGATACAATAATGATACTCCCTTTCACCAAGATCAACCCAAGAAAGAATATGTGGATCCCTCCAACAATAACCCTCAAGAAATCGCCCTCCTCTCCACCAATTCGGCCTCCCTGCAAGAAAACTAGTTGCAGCACCAAAATCCACAATGATACATAGAAGAGATACTGTATACTCAAGATGCAAGAGAATCCACAAGACAAGAGAAATATGCTCCACAAAAAATGTTCTATTCCAATATTCCAGAGCTCCAAAGGTGAGCTATACAATAGGGGGTCTCCTCCTTATATAGGATAATAAAGACCAAAACCCTATACCACTTTACAATACAATATCAAATGAATGGTTGAGATTAAAAAATCTCAACATACAATCAATGGCTGAGATCAACCATAATAACAAAACACATGGATCACTCAAAAAGTGATGATGTCATAGTCTAAAAATACTCATGGAGGGTGATGTCATCCACTAGAGGGGGTAAAAGTACCAAAGCCCACCTCATAATGACTAGGACATGACATATGGAGCACATGGTGCGGCTAGGAGGCATCAATCCTTACTAGCTCATCCCCAAGGCACAATAAAATAATAAAATATGTCCAAGATAATATAAATGACCCAATCTGTCCTCAAAATCTGTGACAGACAAGCAGTAAAAGACCTCCTGTGATCTCTGTGGGCGTACCCACATGGTGAAAACTGGCTGGAAGATAGTGGGATCACCCTGGAAGACCTCTGTGAAAACCAAGTGCCAAAACCTTGCCTCAATTTCCCAAATCGAATTCCTCAATGACCACTTTATCCCATTTTATAACTGCCTCGGTAACTGTGAAAGTGCCAAAACTGCCTCCTAGGTCATCTGCGCTGTCCAACTGAGCCCACTGGGCTCTCCAGAAGGGGGGGTAAATGGTAATAACAAGTGGCTGGACCACCCCCTCCTCATTCAGCTCCCTAGGTGAACTGGCCTCTCATGGCCCCTGCTGCTCAGGCTGGGAAATCAGCCCCAAATCTGGTCAACAAGTGTAAAAATGCATCTATCACTGTCAGAAGTGCCCAGAACTGAAAGATAAGTGTCTCATTGGATCCAGAAGATCCAAATCCACTAGGAATGTGTACTCATACACCATGGGTTGCCCTAATGGACCAGCTATAGGGTCCACCATATATGAACAGTGCATGATCTGATGATCTGAAGTAATGATAAAACCTGTTGAAATGCATCAATCATCATCTGAACCATATGTCTATCATATGGAATCATCATAAAGAGTATGTGGGACCATCAACCAACATCTATAAGCATATGTGGCCCACATCATCACGGATCCCAAGAAATTACCATAGTCAAACTAGGTTTGACTAGGTCCATATATAACCAAGGAAAAATCATATCAGTAGACTAAGACATGTTCCTCTAATCATTATCACAGCTTAGCTCAAAGTATAACATCCATTCAGTGGCATTAATCAAATTAGTATATCCTTTATTATATCAAATTACTTGCACTGTAGTTTAAATGACAAACTCACCCATTGGACATGGTCAAACTGCTAGTGAAGGATGAAGGCTAGAAACAAAGTTGGGCCAAGGGGTTGACTTGTCTAACTCAACTCAAAAATACTTTGGATTGGGAGAAAGGGAAAACTACAAACTCTGTGTTGGACAAAATAACACGGGGAATGGCTGTGCCTCACAAATGGATAAGTTGTTTAGAGAGTGCTTATTCACCTTAGGCATCATGTCTACATCAAGTTGATCCAGGTTCATAAGGATCATTCAATTTCATTTCATGGCCTTTTTGGCCTACATAACCCTTCGAATCTCAGGTGTGTTGATAAGCACAACTAGTTGCAGCTTGAATCCAGGGCATGTTTTCATATACAGATAAGGTCAACAATTGTTTAGATATAGCTTTTAAGAACCATTGTTTTTATTAGATCTTTTTTATACTCTTCGAGGAGTATTTTTAGTAGTTCATCGCTCTTGCCCTTTTTAGTTTCCATGGGCGAGTTTACATAAGTTTCCATAAGTAGTACATGAGCTTTCAGTTTTAGCCAACAACATCTCAAGTGACTAGGGGGAGTTTGAGCTAATGCCAAACATCGGGACAACCGACCAGATTGACTTCGGCCTACAATCCAACTCACCAAGGGTAACGTTATCACACAACTTGTAGTTGCCCCTAGTGGTATCCCATTCGGGACGGTAGAGGAGGCAGGCAACTAAAGAGGTGACCCAAGAGATGCCACGGTTCCCAATGCAAGGTGGGAGTCACGTCAACCAAGGCACTCTTCGCTTTAGGTCAGGGTGTAACAAGACCTAGGGGGAGACCCTATAACCAATCACGGTTGATTGGACCCAAACAAAGGTTTCTAAGGGTAAGTAAATGAAGAGTTACGGAAACCAATGCAAGGCTGAGTGGACCTAGAAGTTGAGGTATGGTTGAAGGTGGTGTGAGAGATTGTTAGTGTTTCAACCTACGTATGGTTTAGGCCACATGATTGGGGATGATGACAAGATGTAGTACATATGTTTACACAAGTGGGTCCTATTTTCTTGGGATGTGTGAAATGGCTTTAAGTGGGCCCACAAGGTGAAGCTAGGGATGAAATTGGTACTAGATGTTATGTTATTAGTGGATCTATGGATCTAAGTTGATTTTAGGTGTACCCATGTACCGGATCTAGGGTTTGACACAAATCCCAAGGAGTGCGACTTGCTTTGAGGAGGACTAGTGCCTTGTTAAATGGGCTAATGGGGTCAAAAAGTATGTCAAAGTGTAGATCGGGACACCTAGAAGCCAAGTCAAGTGGGCTAAATGAGATCTAATGGTTGGATCTTACTAGATCTAGGTTTTTTTAAGTAATGACCTTAAGTGGACCACAATCCCTTGAAACAAGGAATGCTACCCCCAAGGCGGATCGTGACAAAAAGATACTCTAGACCTAGGTTTCAAGGTATGGCCGTTTCAAATCCACAAGAATCTCAACTACCCACTTCCTCAAAGTGGACAAACTCACCTTCCCAAGGGAGTGCGACTTGCTCAAGGAGGGCTAAAACAAGGGTTAAGTGGACCAAATCAAGTCCAATGACCACCAAACTATAGATCCAAGTGGCTAGTGCCCCGATCTATGTAGATCCCAAAAATCAAGTCAATCCAAGGGTTAGATCTTAGTAGATCTGAGTTTTAAGGTGCCAAGAAATTCAAAAGGGGTTTTGACCCCTTAAAACATGGAATGATGTCCACGTGGTAGAATTCACCAAAGTAAGGATCTAGGGGTAGGTTATCAAGTGTCTAGATTTCAAATCAAGTGGGATTTCACGTACCCATGTGCTACATCTAACCAAACAAGCCTCTCACTAGGAAGTGCGATTTAGGTTCAAGAGGGCTTTTTGCCTTGAAAAGACTGTTAATTTTAAGCCAATCACCACCAAACTATAGATCCAACTAGGGGTGGATGCTATAGTGGTGGGTTTTCAAAATCTTCTCAAAAGCAAGGCTAGATCTAAGTAGATCTAAGAAATACCAAAATTGGGGTTTTTAATTAATTAGGGTTTATGACCAATGAAGATAGAATGGATGAAAGAGGCACATACCTTGTAGATCTTACCTCAATTGCTTGTGGCCACCTTGCAAATTGATAGCATTCTCCTATGTGTATATTCAAGAGTGAGATCCAAGAGCTCCAACCAAAAAGTCCTCCTCCAAGATAGCCAAATCGTCCTACTCCTACAAGACAAGATCAAAGAAACAAGTCAAGCAAAATGATTATGAAAATGGTAGAAAGATGTAATAGAAAGCATCAACTATGTCACAAAGATACAATAATGATACTCCCTGTCACAAGATCAACCCAAGAGAGAATATGTGGATCCCTCCAACAATAACCCTCAAGAAGTCGCCCTCCTCTCCACCAATTCGACTTTCCTGTAAAAAGATTAGTAGAAGCACCAAAATCCACAATGATACATAGAAGAGATACTGTATATTCAATATGCAAGAGAATCCAAAATACAAGAGAGATGTGCTCCACAAAGAATTTTTCTATTCCAATATTCCAGAGCTCCAAAGGTGAGCTATACAATGGGGGGTCTCCTCCTTATATAGGATAATAAAGACCAAAACCCTAACCACTCTACAATACTACATCAAATGAGTGGTTGAGATTAAAAGATCTCATCATACAATCAATGGCTAAAATGAACCATAACAATATATCACATGGATCACCCAATATAATAATAGCGCCCCCAGTAAATGGCACAAAAAAAGGGGTGACGTCATCCACTAGAGGGGTAAAAGTACAATGATCCACCTCATGATGACTAGGACATGACAAAATAAGCACATGGTGGGGCTAGGAGGCATCAATCCTTACTAGCTCATCCCCAAGGCACAATAAAATAATAAAATATGTCCAAGATAATATAAATGACCAAAACTGTCCTCCAAATCCATGACAGTCAAGCAGTAAATGACCTCCTGTGATCAATGTGGGCATACCCACATGGTGAAAACTGACTGGAAGATAGTGAGATCACCCTGGAAGACCTCTGTGAAGACCAAATGCCAAAACCTTGCCCCAATTGCCCAAATCGATTTCCTCAGTGACCACTTTATCCCATTTTTTAACTGCCTCGGTAACTGTGAAAGTGACAAAACTGCCTCCTAGGGCACCTGCGCTGTCCATCTGAGCCCACCAGGCTCTTCAGAAGGGGGGGTAAATGGTAAAAAAAGTGGCTGGACCACCCCCTTCATCATCAGCGCCCTAGGTGAACTGACCTCTCGGGGCCCCTGCTGCTCAGGCTGGGAAATCAGCCCCAAATCTGGTCAACAAGTGTAAAACTGCATCAATCACTGTCAGAAGTGCCCGAAACTGAAAGATAAGTGTTTCATTGGATCCAGAAGACCCAAATCCACTAGGAATGTGTACTCATACACCATGGGTTACCCTAATGGGCCAGCTGTAGGGTACACCATATATGGACAATGCATAATCTGCTGATCTGAAGTAGTAATAAAACCTGCTGCACTGGATCAATCATCATCAAGCATGTGGGACCATCAATCATCATAAATAGGCATCTATACATGGCCCACATCATCACAGATCCCAATAATATACAACCAAGGATAAATCACATCAGTAGATTAAGACATGCTTCTCTAACCATTCTCACAGCCAAGCTCAAAGTATAACATCCATTCAGTGGCATTCATCAAGTTAGCATATTCCGTTGTTATATAAAATTACTTGCACAATAGTTCAAATGACAAACTCACCCATTGGATATGGTCAAACTGCTAGTGAAGGATGAAGGCTAGGAACAAGGTTGGGCCAAGGGGTTGACTTGTCTAACTTAACTGAGAAATACTTTGGACTGGGAGAAAGGGGAAAGCTACAAACTCTGTGCTGGACAAAATAACACGGGGAATGGCTGTGCCTCACAAATGGTTAAGTTGTTCAGAGAGTGCTTATTCAACTTAGGCATCATGTCTACATCAAGTTGATCCAGGTTCATTAGGATCATTCAATTTCATTTCATGGCCCTTTTGGCCTACATAACCCTTCGGATTTCAGATGTGCTGATAAGCACAACTAGTTGCAGCTTGCATCCAGGGCATGTTTTCAAATATATATAAGGTCAGCAATTGTTTAGATATAGCTTTTAAGAACCATTGCTTTTTTGGACCTTTCTTATACTCTTCGAGGAGTATTTTTAGCTGTTCATCGCTCTTGCCCTTTTTTTTTGTTTCCATGGGCGAATTTATAAGTTTCCATAGGTAGAACATGAGCTTTCAGTTTTAGCCAACAACATCTCAAGTGACTAGGGGGAGTTCGAGCCAATGCCAAACATCGGGACAACCGACCAGAATGATTTAGGCCACAATCCAACTCACCAAAGGCAAGTTTTGTCACCAACTTAGAGCCGAGACACTGAATATACAGGGATGCGGTCCCAACACAGAGGTAGAAAAATGGGGAAGTCCTCGGTATCAAAAAATCAAATGAGACAAGTCAAGGTTTAAAGTCAAATAGGAAGGTCATGTATGGATGGAGTCAAGTGAATATGAAGCCTACACTAGCAAACAACTGGTGTTAGGAAAGACCATATCTATGTAAGGTGGAAAACCAGTGGGTTTTGTTAAATGACCTAAATGTGCAAGCAATTGTCCATTTTATGATTTATAGTTCATTTTAAACAGTTTGCCACATCAGGAATAATATACCAAGCACATGCTGTGATCATGACTAAATCAACAAGATAATAATCCACAGTCAATAATAACATATCCATAGATCATACAACATCATCATAATAATAATCATCATGTACCATCTGAGACACTGCTGCAATACATCTCTAAGCACTGAATTGAAACTATATGGGATAAAAGGTCACATCGGTCATCAAATCTGAACTCTCAAGGCTCAGCCTTGACACAAGGTCTAACATAAGTCTGAATAATATACTGCTCTGATCATGAGTGATCCAAAATATATAGCCATGCTCTGGAATAATGGAAGCTCTGGAATGTGCAGATATCTGTTGAACAAGGATAGTAGCCCTGCTACTATAGTGTGATAACATCTGGCTCCAGCTGGGACAAGTGCTCTAAGGGAGAGAGCGCTTGAGAACCTCAGAATCTCTGGTCTCGATCTGCTCTGCATCAATCTTCAATCCAGCACTGCACCATCCTTGCTTTCAACTTTATTTTGCACCTGTTCCTGCTCTCACAAACACTAGAATACCATCATGGAGCATGTATGGGACAAATATATAAAATAAAACTGAAAATGACTTCTACTCTAAAACAAAAACTGAAATGCGCCAAAATATAAACTAACATGGCGTATATTATTTATTCATCATTCATTATTTTTATTACTGTGCAGGAGGAAAAGAGAACTTCTTTTAAACAGGCAATCTCAACTTGCACAGGCAGCCACACATAAATGACAACCAAAATTTCTTAAGTGTATGCAGGAGAAGAGACAAGCTTAAGAAGGAGCAAGGCTCAACTCAATAAAGAAGCAAAACAAGCAGACACTTCAGGCAGAAAAAGGAAAAGGGACAATACTCATCACACAGAAAAAGAAAAATCACACAAATCCTACTGCTCAAGTGAGCTTATTCAGAAGCTACCTACTCTAAACAGGCACGGCAAGGCATAGTAAGGAGGGTCAGGGATGATAATCCCTTAACTCCCTCTGGTTGATAGGGAGTAAAATACGTTAGCCAGTCCCAGTGGTGAGAAAACACATCTCACCCATGCAGCGCTCAACAGTGAGTGGTCCAACCCAAAAGTCACCTAATCCCCTGGATCGTATATAAAATAAATCATTAGGTATTACAACCTTATCACCAATTTCGAACCTTTGGTGATTTACAGATTGAGGGATGGCTTCAATAACATGTTCAGGAAAAGGTTGGATATCGGAATTGCATTGAGGTTGAGGTGTAACGATGCTTGAATTCCTATTAGGGGGAATTGCATCAAATCTGGGAGGTCCACCGTCTAAAGGTACAGCTACCCTACCAATCAAGACTTCTCTCACTATTCTCCTCGGAGGACTTTCTACTTGTGGGTGAATGATGTACTTTGGAGTTTCCCCCATAGTCCAAAAGTCTCTATCAACATCCTCATCCATTTCAGCATGGGCTATGGGTGGCGGGTTTTGATTTTCAATACTTCTGCTACTACCCTCTCCAGATGGGATAGGAATGGTCATATTTTCTAAAACCGTCATACGGTCAGTAGGAAGGGACATATGATTAGGAACTGTGCTAGGTGCACTTTGAGCCCTCATACCAAAAGATGCCGGTGAAGAAACATGAGAGTGAAATGAGTTTGTGGAGTCCATATTCTCCTCACCAGTAGGCAATTCTCTAGGCAGAAGGAAACTAGGGTAAGGTGGAACTTGGTTTGGCTCAGCGGGTTCTTCCTGAAGAATGGCTAGATTATTCAAAGAAAAGTCTTCCCCATGGTCATCATGGGTTGAGACGTGTTCTTGCCAACTCATAGAGTTGTCATTCACCTGCCTCAAAACCCCATCCTCCAAGGACAAATGGGACAAATGATAAGGCACATCAGAAAAGTGATAATCAATCAGTTCTTCATCACTCCCCCCAGGTGAGGGAAGGTGTGTTTCTTCATTGTTATTTGTCCAGGGAGTAATGTGAGGTAAGCCTTGTCTTCCTCTTTCTGTGTTAAGGTCAACTAGGAAAAACCACTCATGCACTATCCTAGGTATATACTCACCCCTTCTAATTCGATCAAAGTTATCCTCAGAAGTGCTTAGTTGAGTAGGAGGCACAGGTTGTTCAATGTTTGGCCCTACACTACTAGGTTGGTTCGAAGTCCTAAGCTCTTCCGACACTTCACCCCAAATGGACTCAAGGTCAACAGTAATAGTTCTTTCCCCTTCTGAACTAGGATCATCATCATGGCCACCCATGACCATAAAGATACCTTCAGGTAATAACTCACCCTCACCAAAAGTGTTCCTCACACCATCCTCATAATTCTCAAGATGCCCATCATAAAATGGCTCTCGGTACACCCTAACCAAAAACCCATCAGAGTTGGGGATAGTAGCATATGATAAATCCATCTGAAGATGTCCCCCTAACCCAGCAGACCACTTCCTACAAAGGAGCATACCATAGGCTGGAGGGAGATCTATAACTACTATATCCATTAGCATGGATATGTCAGGGCATGAAAACAAGTCAGCTCTTAGGTTTTTGATCAAGCCAAAGACTTTAACTGGTTTAGAGTCAATCCCACAAACGTTCCCATAAGGTCTAGTTATTTTTAATCCCATGGCTTCCATGACTTGCAAAGGCATCACATTCATGGAGGCCCCAGAATCCAACATACAATTATGAAGAAGGATATCACCAATGCGAAGTGTAAGATAAAATGGTTGGTGACCCCCATTCTTCCTTTCATATAGGGCAGTTTGGATGTTAATGGGAGGGTCATCCTCTTCATCAACCATATCACAAGGTGCTGGGTTTTGAGAAGATGAACCCTCACCACTACTTGTGGCAGTCTCAGGGATACTCTCGAAAAACTCTACCACTTGGTCCTTTATTGATGGGATTTTCATTAACTCAGTGAGTGGAATGTTATGCATGACTTTGTCCAATTCTCTCTCGATGTTGATATCAAAGTCATACTCAGGCAAAGGGAATGGCTCACTTATTGGACTAGGCAACTCATTGTTTCTCTTTTCACTAAAAGGTATAGGCTTTTGGCCATCCTTTCTTCGTTGATAGGTTTTATGGGGAACTTGGCCACTACTAACTCGCTCAGTAGCATAGATGGGACCACTAGGGTTGGTTTCTTCTATGGTGTCTTCTTCATGATCAATCAAAATCCTTCCGAAGTCTTTGTCAAATTTTAAGTCATCAACCCAATTAATGTTCTTTGGAGAATCTGGAGTATCATCACCATGGGTGGTATACTCAGGATCTTCCAACTTTTGCTCTTCAAACCAGTTTATGATAGGAGGTTCTTGGTTCATAGGGTTTCTTCTATCACCTTCATTAGGCTTCTTTTGTTGATTCCAATAAGGTTTAGGGCCATAGGGCTGCCTATATCTATCCCCCTCTCTGTTCTTGGCTAGGTCCCTAGTTAAGAGGGTTAAGTTTTTCATCATTTCATGCATGCTCTCCATCATTTCATTGGGATCTTTGCTAGCTTCCTTACTCTTCTTAAACTTAGGCTCAGATCTGGAGGAGGAAGGTCCACTGATCAGGTCAAAGAAATTTTGTTTTCCCATGGAGGCAGCGTTTGCCTCAGCTTTCTTAGCATTATCTTGGGCTATCTTCAAACTACTAGGGTCTTTGTCTTTTAGATGGTAACTGTTATCACATTTATAGTAGCCGGGCTACCATACATTATTTTTCTGATGCCAGTACACTATTCAGCCAGTTCCCCTACATTTGAGATGACGAGATGAGCATCTATATTGGATCACTATCAGATTGTGGACAGCAGTTATATTCCCCATGCCATGATTGAGTTTCAGGACACTCAGAGAGATGACCGATGTAGCCATTATACCATTGGTACAGAGCAGACAGTAGTGCCTAGAGTCACAGCAGCAGTTCCAGAGGACAGATGATGGTACAGGTTGATGTGCATTCAGGTATATGACTCAGCAGGTATATCATGGTGTTATGGTTAGATTGCTTTTATACTTATTCTTATAGCATGTCTTAGCACTTAGTGTCATGATCTGGCGATCATATAGATATATGGACCTGGTTGATCTATTATATATATTATACTGTCCCTACTCAGACTTAGAAGTTCACTATTCATACTCATTGGTACACACCCTCCTTAGGGAGAATAGAGGTGATCATTACACCATACTCTGGCTTGCTAGTGTTGGCTCCATCATTTCATTGTCTTCATCCATCCATGGCCTACCTTTTAGATTATCACCCTGACTTACTACTTGACTAGTGGCATGGAGGACCTTTCCCCACTGTAGCCTCTGTATTGGATGAGCTTCCTTGTTTATTGTGTCTCGGCTTTGAGTTGGTGACAAAACTTACCTATGGTGAGTTGGAGTTCCTTGGAATTCCCCCTAGTCACTAAAGTTGTGTTGGCTAAACCTGAAACTTTTGGTGCTGCCATGAATACAAAATCTGGAAAAAATGAAATGTTATATCTTGTATGAAAAGCCCATTCTTGCAATGTGTTTCTAAACACACATGAATGAAAGGCGTGCCAAATGAAAGTGGCCATAAAAAATGAAATGTTATATCTTGTGGAAAATAAATACCTAGGTAAACAAGCTGTCCATGACACACCTAGAAGTGCTCAGGTAAACAAGTGCCTTAAAAACACACCTGCAGCAGAAAGCCTAAAAGAAAAAATGTAAATCTATGCAATGTGTTTATAAACACACATAGATCAAGGCTATGGAAACTTCAGGCCCAAAAAGCAATGGAACTTAAATGCTATATCTAAATAATTGCTGGCCTTATTTGTATTATGGATTGTGCGCATCTGTGAAGGTGAATAAACCCTCTTTAAACAACTCATCCATTTGTGAGACACCGCCATTCCCTGTGTCATTGCTCATTCAGTATATACTATGGTGTATTCCCTTTCCCTTGCCAAAGTGTCACAAAGTCAAGACAGTTAAGTCATCCCTTAAGCCTAGCCAGTTAATTCAGCCTTCACCCTTCACTAGCAAATTGATCACAACTATGAAGTGAGTATGATCCTGAAAGTCTAGTCTGAGTAATAATAATAATTAACGACAATATATATTTGGATGTAGATCGCCAGTTATGATCATTATGTGTTATAATTGCTATTTGAATAAGTTGTAGAGCATGTATTAACCTTGACGCTTTACAGCAGCCTTGGATGATGGACTGAGTTATATTTGGTCTTGGTTGGACCTAGTTTGACCATGGAGGACCATGGGACATGAGATGATAGACCTTATGATGATATGGATAGATGATATATGGTCTATGTACACATACAGGATGATTCTATGCAGCAGCTACAGGGTTATGATGATGATTCTTGGGATACATCAGTGTTTGATCATTTACAGAGCATTATTATTGGCCTTGTTCCGGTATATTGGATATTTATTTTGATCATGCAGAGACTCATATGGTGTATGAGTACACATCTTGGATAGATTTGGACCTTCTGAGTCCAATGGGACAGTTTGTTTTCAGTTCCGGGCACTTACATTGATGATTGAGCCTCAGTAGGCTGTCCCAGTGCAGTTTTGGTCTGTTGGAGGCCCTGTCAGAGCAGATGTGATTTTTATCCGGTTGACCTAGGGCGCTGATGATGGAGGGGGTGGTCCAGCCACTTGTTTTTACCATATTACCCCCCTTCCGGACACATTGGTGCCCTCACCTTGACAGCGCCAGCACTCCAGGAGGCTGTTTGGGGCAATTTCACGCTTCCCGAGGCATTTCAGGATTGGTAGAAATGGCTATTGAGGAAATCGATTTGGGCTACTGAGGCAAAGTTATGGCATGGGATGATCAGTGATGATAGATCGGGACCTTCCACACCTTCTCCAGCAGTTTCAGCTTCATCGGGGCCCGCATCCATCATTTATGGCACTTTCTGTGGATTTTTTGAGGTCTTTTGAGGACCACGACTTCACTATGGAGGCACGATTTGGTACATTCATGATTATTTATTGGTTATTGTGCTATGGGGATTGACCAAGGAGGGATAAAATTACCCCTTGGACCCACCATAAGCCTCTTATGATATTTCATCATCATGATTTGGTGGGAGTCCCCTCTTCTAGGGCGATTTTGTCCACTTATGTTATATTTTATGTGTGATCCATGTATTATGTTGTTGAGCTCATCTCAACCATTGATTAGACATTTGTATCTTCTAATCTTAGCCACTCATTCAAAAAGTGGTTAGGGTTTTGGTGCCTCTCCTTCCTATTTAAAGGAGAGAGCCTCTCATTGTAAAGGGTCTTTGGCTCTTGGATTATTGGTATAGAAAAATATTCTTGTGGAAATTCTTGTGGTCTCCTTTGCATCTGGTGTTCTTAGATGGTGATTGGAAAGTCTATTGCAACCTAGCATTTGGAAATTGTGGTAAGATCTATCTTTTTTGGAAATCATTGTTTGTCTACAGGAGGGCGATTTTGCAAGGCTTCTTCAGATCGACTTTCTTGGCATTCGCTTGTATCAGGGGGTTATCATTAGCATCATTGTGATCTATGCTATCTTTCTGTTACTTCTTTTGTGGCATTAGTCTTATCTCTTGATGCATCAAATCTGATATTGTTGACGTTTGTTGTGCAGGAGAGAGGGCGCATTGGCTTCTTGGATCAAATCGACTTGCATAGAAAACTACCTCAAAGCTTCTCAAATTGATCGGGTTTGCATAGATCATCATCATCAAGGCATCTACAAGGTTACCCAGGTAAGATCCACAGGTTTGTTTCTCTTTCCTTTATCCAATCCATTGACATAGTTCATAAATTGTTAAAACCCTAAATATCTTAAAACCCCCATTTTACATTTTCTCAGATCTACTTAGATCTAGTGGGTTGTTGGGCATAATACTGAAAACCCACCTCTATAGCATCCAAGGCATCCCGGATCTATAGTTTGGTGAGGATTGGCTTCCATTTGATCCCCTTCCCAGGCCAACTTAGCCTCTCCCAAGCAAGGCACACTTCACCATTTGAGCAGGTTGACCTAGATCTAGGTGGTGGGTGTTTGAGATTCCACTTGATTTGACATCTACACATCAAATAACATACACCCAGGTTGTCACTTTTCTGAAATTCACCTTGTGGGTCCCATTCCACATTTTAAGGGATTTAATCCCCTTTTTGGACCACTTGGAACCCTTAAACTCAGATCTACTAAGATCTAACCGTTGGATTACCACGAAATTATAGATCCATACTCCTACCTGACCGATCTACCCGGATCTAAAGTTTGGATGCCATCCGACTTGATTTGACCCACTTAATCCCACTTTTTAGCCTCCTTGGGCAAAGTCGCACCACCTTGGAGAAGTGAGTTGACTCACTTCCAGGAACTGGGTACTTGAGATTTTTGGAGATCTGAAACCGTAATAATTCAAAACCTAGATCTAGACTGTCACTTTGTCAAATCTTGCCTTGGGGATTGCATTCCTTGTTTTAAGGGATTGTGGTCCACTTGAGTCAAACCTAGATCTAGATACATTCATCCATCAAGACCTCCATTGCCCACTTGTCCCAAGTACTAGGAGTCCTAAACCACAAGTCTAACCTACTTTGACTCCACTTCCCAATTCCCAAGGCACTGGTTTCTCTCCAAGTTAGTTCAACCTTCCTAGATTGTTGGATTGACTTGTGGATTGACCTATGCATGCTGGACTAAACCCTTGATGCTATCATGTATCATGGTCAAGCTTGTCATCCGTACTAGTTAGCCCCAATACAAACCTTAACTTCCCTGTATTGGACACAGTTCCCAAGGCAGTGGACTTTCCAACATTGAACTAGTACACTAGCCCTAGATCTCACTTCAAACATTATAAGTCACTATTTCATCAACTATGAACCAAAGCTATACCTATTGAACCCCTCACTTGGCTTGTGACTTTACCCTTAGGTCTAGGATAAACCATACACCTAACTTCACTTAGAAATACCTTGATTTGGTGTCTTGGTTTTGATCTCTCCTGTCGGGAGTAGATCGGGTCTCCCCCTTTGTTGTCTGGGCTAGATAACATAAAGCGAAGGTTGCCTCGACTGGCGTGACAACCATATATATATTGGAGGTCGAGGTGATCGTGGTTGCACCTTTTGAGTTGCCCTTCCCTATTGCCATCCATGACTGGATCCATCCATAGGGGTAACTACAGTTTAGGTGATAACAGTAACCCAAGTATGCTTCATATGCATTGAGGTAATGGATCAAGATAGCTTGATCAAGGGGCCTTATGTTACTTGGGATGTTGGCAACAGTTTTATCAAAGCGTTGGTTAAACTCATGGACAGACTCATTCTCCTTCTTTTTGATGTCAAAAAGTTGGTGTAAAAGGAAACGCCCATCTAACTTGACTGACCACTCTTGCTTGAGTTTATCGGTGAATACATCATATCCATTGATTGATGATGCAGGCAAGCGGTCAAACCATTTGCGAGCATCACCCTCCAAGGATGCAAAGAGACCCCTTATAAACACATCTTCTTCCTCAGCCCCATAAGCTTCCATATGAGCCCAGACATTGTCTATGTGGTCCTCAATGGAGGTGGCACAGTTCCCATTGAATTTTGGGATCTTTTCAAAGTACTTGTCTGGCATGCTATGGGGAGCACCCAAGATCTGAGAGAAATCTAAGGGAGAGGCCCTAGCCTTGTGTCCAAAAGCACGAGCAACAGGAGGATTGTTTTGGTTGTTGTTACCAGAGTTAGATTGACTTTGTCCAGCCATTGGATTGACTGGGATTGAACTAGAATTATGATTAGGAGATGAAGGAGGAACCGAATTGAACAAAGGGGATCCCAAGACACGGTTTGGAGAGTCTGAGTTAACAAGTTTCCAAAAGAAGTTAGATGATTGGGCTTTAGGATCTCTTTTGTGATAGGTGAGTGGGGTTCCTTCTAATTGATTTGAATTTGATTTACTTCGAGTGTTGTAAGGATGATTATGAGCTCGTTCCTCAGCAGAGTCACGATTAGGAGTCGCCAGGTAGATTTTTTAAGCTCTACTACCAAAAGGAATGTCGATTAAAGTGCAGGGAGAGAAAGAGACACAAAGGTGTGTTGAACCAAGGTAGGCCTCTACCTCCCCGGCAACGGCGCCAAAAATGTTATCACACAACTTGTAGTTGCCCCTAGTGGTATCCCATCCGGGACGGTAGAGGAGGCAGGCAACTAAAGAGGTGACCCAAGAGATGCCACGGTTCCCAATGCAAGGTGGGAGTCACGTCAACCGAGGCACTCTTCGCTTTAGGTCAGGGTGTAACAAGACCTAGGGGGAGACCCTATAACCAATCACGGTTGATTGGACCCAAACAAAGGTTTCTAAGGGTAAGTAAATGAAGAGTTACGGAAACCAATGCAAGGCTGAGTGGACCTAGAAGTTGAGGTATGGTTGAAGGTGGTGTGAGAGATTGTTAGTGTTTCAACCTACGTATGGTTTAGGCCACATGATTGGGGATGATGACAAGATGTAGTACCATATGTTTACACAAGTGGGTCCTATTTTCTTGGGATGTGTGAAATGGCTTTAAGTGGGCCCACAAGGTGAAGCTAGGGATGAAATTGGTACTAGATGTTATGTTATTAGTGGATCTATGGATCTAAGTTGATTTTAGGTGTACCCATGTACCGGATCTAGGGTTTGACACAAATCCCAAGGAGTGCGACTTGCTTTGAGGAGGACTAGTGCCTTGTTAAATGGGCTAATGGGGTCAAAAAGTATGTCAAAGTGTAGATCAGGACACCTAGAAGCCAAGTCAAGTGGGCTAAATGAGATCTAATGGTTGGATCTTACTAGATCTAGGTTTTTTTAAGTAATGACCTTAAGTGGACCACAATCCCTTGAAACAAGGAATGCTACCCCCAAGGCGGATCGTGACAAAAAGATACTCTAGACCTAGGTTTCAAGGTATGGCCGTTTCAAATCCACAAGAATCTCAACTACCCACTTCCTCAAAGTGGACAAACTCACCTTCCCAAGGGAGTGCGACTTGCTCAAGGAGGGCTAAAACAAGGGTTAAGTGGACCAAATCAAGTCCAATGACCACCAAACTATAGATCCAAGTGGCTAGTGCCCCGATCTATGTAGATCCCAAAAATCAAGTCAATCCAAGGGTTAGATCTTAGTAGATCTGAGTTTTAAGGTGCCAAGAAATTCAAAAGGGGTTTTGACCCCTTAAAACATGGAATGATGTCCACGTGGTAGAATTCACCAAAGTAAGGATCTGGGGGTAGGTTATCAAGTGTCTAGATTTCAAATCAAGTGGGATCTCACCTACCCATGTGCTACATCTAACCAAACAAGCCTCTCACTAGGAAGTGCGATTTAGGTTCAAGAGGGCTTTTTGCCTTGAAAAGACTGTTAATTTTAAGCCAATCAACACCAAACTATAGATCCAACTAGGGGTGGATGCTATAGAGGTGGGTTTTCAAAATCTTCTCAAAAGCAAGGCTAGATATAAGTAGATCTAAGAAATACCAAAATTGGGGTTTTTAATTAATTAGGGTTTATGACCAATGAAGATAGAATGGATGAAAGAGGCACATACCTTGTAGATCTTACCTCAATTGCTTGTGGCCACCTTGCAAATTGATAGCATTCTCCTATGTGTATATTCAAGAGTGAGATCCAAGAGCTCCAACCAAAAAGTCCTCCTCCAAGATAGCCAAATCGTCCTCCTCCTACAAGACAAGATCAAAGAAACAAGTCAAGCAAGATGATTATGAAAATGGTAAAAAGATGTAATAGAAAGCATCAACTATGTCACAAAGATACAATAATGATACTCCCTGTCACAAGATCAACCCAAGAGAGAATATGTGGATCCCTCCAACAATAACCCTCAAGAAGTCGCCCTCCTCTCCACCAATTCGACTTTCCTGTAAAAAGATTAGTAGAAGCACCAAAATCCACAATGATACATAGAAGAGATACTGTATATTCAATATGCAAGAGAATCCAAAATACAAGAGAGATGTGCTCCACAAAGAATTTTTCTATTCCAATATTCCAGAGCTCCAAAGGTGAGCTATACAATGGGGGGTCTCCTCCTTATATAGGATAATAAAGACCAAACCCTATACCACTCTACAATACTACATCAAATGAGTGGTTGAGATTAAAAGATCTCATCATACAATCAATGGCTGAAATGAACCATAACAATATATCACATGGATCACCCAATATAATAATAGCGCCCCCACTAAATGGCACAAAAAAAGGGGTGACGTCATCCACTAGAGGGGTAAAAGTACAATGATCCACCTCATGATGACTAGGACATGACAAAATAAGCACATGGTGGGGCTAGGAGGCATCAATCCTTACTAGCTCATCCCCAAGGCACAATAAAATAATAAAATATGTCCAAGATAATATAAATGACCAAAACTGTCCTCCAAATCCATGACAGTCAAGCAGTAAATGACCTCCTGTGATCAATGTGGGCATACCCACATGGTGAAAACTGACTGGAAGATAGTGAGATCACCCTGGAAGACCTCTGTGAAGACCAAATGCCAAAAACTTGCCCCAATTGCCCAAATCGATTTCCTCAGTGACCACTTTATCCCATTTTTTAACTGCCTCGGTAACTGTGAAAGTGACAAAACTGCCTCCTAGGGCACCTGCGCTGTCCATCTGAGCCCACCAGGCTCTCCAGAAGGGGGGGTAAATGGTAAAAAAAAGTGGCTGGACCACCCCCTTCATCATCAGCGCCCTAGGTGAACTGGCCTCTCGGGGCCCCTGCTGCTCAGGCTGGGAAATCAGCCCCAAATCTGGTCAACAAGTGTAAAACTGCATCAATCACTGTCAGAAGTGCCCGGAACTGAAAGATAAGTGTCTCATTGGATCCAGAAGACCCAAATCCACTAGGAATGTGTACTCATACACCATGGGTTACCCTAATGGGCCAGCTGTAGGGTCCACCATATATGGACAATGCATAATCTGCTGATCTGAAGTAGTAATAAAACCTGCTGCACTGGATCAATCATCATCAAGCATGTGGGACCATCAATCATCATAAATAGGCATCTATACATGGCCCACATCATCACAGATCCCAATAATATACAACCAAGGATAAATCACATCAGTAGACTAAGACATGCTTCTCTAACCATTCTCACAGCCAAGCTCAAAGTATAACATCCATTCAGTGGCATTCATCAAGTTAGCATATTCCGTTGTTATATAAAATTACTTGCACAATAGTTCAAATGACAAACTCACCCATTGGATATGGTCAAACTGCTAGTGAAGGATGAAGGCTAGGAACAAGGTTGGGCCAAGGGGTTGACTTGTCTAACTTAACTGAGAAATACTTTGGACTGAGAGAAAGGGGAAAGCTACAAACTCTGTGCTGGACAAAATAACACGGGGAATGGCTGTGCCTCACAAATGGTTAAGTTGTTCAGAGAGTGCTTATTCAACTTAGGCATCATGTCTACATCAAGTTGATCCAGGTTCATTAGGATCATTCAATTTCATTTCATGGCCTTTTTGGCCTACATAACCCTTCTGATTTCAGATGTGCTGATAAGCACAACTAGTTGCAGCTTGCATCCAGGGCATGTTTTCAAATATATATAAGGTCAGCAATTGTTTAGATATAGCTTTTAAGAACCATTGCTTTTTTGGACCTTTCTTATACTCTTCGAGGAGTATTTTTAGCTGTTCATCGCTCTTGCCCTTTTTTTTGTTTCCATGGGCGAATTTATAAGTTTCCATAAGTAGAACATGAGCTTTCAGTTTTAGCCAACAACATCTCATGTGACTAGGGGGAGTTCGAGCCAATGCCAAACATCAGGACAACCGACCAGAATGATTTAGGCCTACAATCCAACTCACCAAAGGCAAGTTTTGTCACCAACTTAGAGCCGAGACACTGAATATACAGGGATGCGGTCCCAACACAGAGGTAGAAAAATGGGGAAGTCCTCGGTATTAGAAAGTCAAATGAGACAAGTCAAGGTTTAAAGTCAAATAGGAAGGTCATGTATGGATGGAGTCAAGTGAATATGAAGCCTACACTAGCAGACAACTGGTGTCAGGAAAGACCATATCTATGTAAGGTGGAAAACCAGTGGGCTTTGTTAAATGAACTAAATGTGCAAGCAATTGTCCATTTTATGATTTATAGTTCATTTTAAACAGTTTGCCACATCAGGAATAATATACCAAGCACATGCTGTGATCATGACTAAATCAACAAGATAATAATCCACAGTCAATAATAACATATCCATAGATCATACAACATCATCTTAATAATAATCATCATGTACCATCTGAGACACTGCTACAATACGTCTCTAAGCACTGAACTGAAACTGTATGGGATAAAAGGTCACATCGGTCATCAAATCTGAACTCTCAAGGCTCAGCCTTGACACAAGGTCTAACATAAGTCTGAATAATATACTGCTCTGATCATGAGTGATCCAAAATATATAGCCATGCTCTGGAATAATGGAAGCTCTGGAATGTGCAGATATCTGCTGAACAAGGATAGTAGCCCTGCTACTATAGTGTGATAACAGGTAAGTTTTGTCACCAACTCAGAGCCGAGACACTAAACATACAGGGATGTGGTCCAAACACGGAGGTAGAAAATGGGGAAGTCCTCAATACCAGAAAGTCAAATAAGACAGGTCAAATAAGGAAGGTCATGTATGGATGGAGTCAAGTGAATTTGGAGCCTAAACTAGCAGACAACTGGTGTCAAGAAAGACCATATCTATGTAAGGTGGTAAACCAGTGAGTTTTGTCAAACAACCTAAATGTGCAAGTAAATGTCCATTTTAAAATTTATAGTTCATTTTAAACAGTTTGCCACATCAGGGATAATATACCAAGCAGATGCTGTGAACATGACTAAATCAACAAGATAATAATCCACAGTCAATGATAAAACATCCATAGGTCATACAACAGCATCACAAGAGTAATTATCATATATCATCTGAAACACTGCTGCAATACATCTCAAGGCACCGAACTGAAACTGTATGGGATAAAAGGTCACATCAGTCATCAAATTTGAACTCTCAAGGCTCAGCCTTGACACAAGGTCTAACATAAGTCTTAATAATACACTGCTCTGATCATGAGTGATCTCAAAATATACAATCATCATAGCCAAGCTCAGAATAATGGAAGCTCTGGAATGTGCAAATATCTGCTAAACAAGAATAGTAGCCCTGCTACTATGGTGTGATAACAGTACCGATAATAAATTAACTAATGATTATCCTTATCAAATTGATTCCTCTTTTCCTGAGCCAATTGAGTCTCGTGAAAATGTAATGAGTGACAGTGAGCAAATTTCAATCCCTCGGGATTATTGCCTTAATATTGATATAAGAGGGGAACTTATGAGAGTCATGTCATCATTACCTGAAGAAGTCTCAGATGAAGAGGATGATACAAATGATTTCCATCAAGAAGCATCTATGGTTGAGTCTTCCATTAATGAATCTTTTGCAAAAAAATTTGAGACCCCTTTTCATAATCCTTGTGTAATTAATGATTTTTCTGACCATGACATAGAAGAAGAAGAAAGTAGGGACAACAACCAAGTTTCTTTAAAAACCAACGATCATCCTATTTTTAGAGATAAATTTATTGAAAATGATCAAATGGTTGTTAATCAGTTTGTCGATGCGGTTCCTGATAAATTATCATCATATGAATTTAGTGATAAATCAATTGAAGAGAAATCTCACGATGAGGATGGGTTGGTGAATCAAACTAATCAAGAGTTTTCCTTAATCAAGTCCTCAAACAAATATCTTAATGTTTATGGGAAGCTCGGAAATAATCCTTCACTTAACTCATCCAATTTTTATCATTTTTCCGATTCAATTTTTTATCAGGATTGCTTATTTCAATTTTTGGGGTTGGGTGCTCGCAATAAGTTCTTTCCTTTTGGGCAAGGTTCAAAGTCAACCAAGTTTCAATCCACCCTACCATCCTAGCTTTTTGAATCTTCTGTGAATTTGTGGTCTAGTCAATCTTTTACTTTTGAGATTTTCAATCAAGAGTCTATATACTGTCGCATGAATGGAGATAAAGTGCTTCATTTTCCCTTTCAGTCATCTTTGATAAATAACATTCTTAAATCTTCTTGGTGGTTGGAAGGGGTATATAAAGATCAATTTCATCGTTTCTCCATCCTTAAACAACAAGTGGGGCTAATCTCAATCTTAATTTTATTCCACAATTTATCCCTACTTGGTTTGTGCATCATTCCTGGAGTAGTCAGAATTGAGTGTCCTTGTCAGGTAGATGAGGAAAGTTATTTGAAACAAGGGGAGTTGAATTTGTTATCACATCTTTTCCCTCCATACATGTTGAATAATAACTTGCATAAATTTTATGATCCGATTAATATTCTGATGGAGGATGTTTACATTAATCAAGCTCCCCCTTTGCATGTTTTCATTTTGCACCATTCCAATGCTTTCTCAAATTTTAAAGAAGTCAGGAACATGTTGATTTTAAAATCGTTAAGCTTTAATCTAATCCTGATTTATTCTGTTAAAAAGCATCAAGGAAGAATCATTAGTCAAATTGATGAATGGTTGCACTGGATTTATGATTTTACCTAGCATTTGTGCTGACTGATTAGAATAGGGTAGGTAGGACTTGAATAAGCCTGCTTGGGCAGTAGTTAATCTTTTTCAGCCATTGAGTCTGACACCTTTTTGTTTGTCTTTTCTTAAGCTCTTTATGAAGCTCTTAGTTTAACTGAGTACCTGTCAGTTTTCTTTTCCTGCACAATAAAATTTCAAACTTTGCAAGTAATGTTAGTAGATTAGTTTTCTTTCACGCATTTTAAATTTTTGATATAGAATATATTTTATTTCAGTTTGATTTTATATTTTTCCCATACATGCTGCATGAGGTATTTTGATGTTTGTGAGTGTAGATACAGGTGCAAAATAAATAAATAAAACAGAAAAGAAAGCTAAAAGCAGGAGGTAGAGTGCTGGATCGAGGATTCGAGTAGCAGAGTTCGAGGACCAGAGATTCTAAGGTTTGCTCTTTTCAACAAAGCACTTGTCCCATCCGGAGCCAGATGTTATCACATATATCGTAGCCGGGCTACCATACATTTTTTGTCAGATTCCAGTACATTATTCAGCCAGTTCCCTTGCATTGAGATGCTGAGATGAGCATCTACTATGGATCACTATCAAATTTTGGACAACAGTTTTATTCCCCATGCCATGATTGAGTCTCAGGTCACTCAGAGAGATGACCGATGTAGCTATGTAGCCATTTACACAGAGCAGTTAGTATTGCCCAGAGTTATAGCAGCAGTTTCAGAGGTCAGATGATGGTTCAGATGACGAGCATTCAGGTATATGACTCAGCAGGTATATTATGGTGTTGTGGTTATATTGCTTTTAGTTCCATTCTCTTAGCATGTCTTAGCATCTAGTATCATGATCTGGCGATCATATAGATATGTGGACCTGGTTGTACTATATATATATCATATTTGTCCTTACTTAGACTTAGAAGTTCTTGGCCTATACTCATTGGTTTTACCCTCCCTAGGGAGAATAGAGGTGATCATCCCGCCATACTTTGGCTTGCTAGTGTTGGTTTCATTATTCACTATCTTCATCCATCCATGACTTACCCAGTTTGTTCATTACCTTGACTTACTACTTGACTAGTGGCATGGAGGACCTTTCCCCACTGTAGCCTCTATATTGGATAAGCTTCCCTGTTTATTGTGTCTTGGCTCTAAGTTGGTGACAAAACTTGCCTATGGTGAGTTGGTTTTCCTTGTGAATTCCCCCTAGTCACTAAAGTTGTTGTTGGCTAAACTTGAAACTTTTAGTGTTGCCATGAATACAAAGTGTGGAAATCAAATGTTGTATCTTGTATGAATGAAATAAAGCCAAATGAAAATGGCTATGAAATATCAAATGCTATATCTGTTGTGAAATGTAATAACCTAGGTAAACAAGCTGTCTATGACACACCTAGAAGTGCTCAGGTAAACAAGTGCCTTAAAAACACACCTGCAGCAAGAAGCCTAAATAAAATGTAAATCTATGCAATGTGTTTATAAACACACATAGATCAAAGGCTATGGAAACTCTAGGCCCAAAAAGCAATGGAACTTAAACTCTATATCAAAAATATTGTTGGCCTTATTTGTATTATGGATTGTGCGCATCTGTGCAAGGTCAATAAACACTCTTTGAACCACTTATCCATTTCTGAGACACCACCATTCCCTGTGTTGTTGCTTGTCCACTATATGCTATGGTGTGTATTCCCTTTTCCATTTCCAAAGTGTCACAGTGTTAAGTCAGTAAGTTATCCTTTAACCTAGCCACTTATTTCTTAGCCTTCACCCTTCACTAGCAAATTGATCACAACTATGAAGCGAGTATGACCTTGAAAGTCTTGTCTGAGTAATAAATAATAATTAATGACATATTATATTTGGATTTAGATTGCCAGTAATGATTGCTATTTGTTATAATTGCTATGTGAATGGATTGTAAAGCATGTTTTAACCTTTAACACCTTGCAACAACTTGATGACAGTTTGAGTCATATTTTGGCCATATTGACTTGGTCAAACCTCAGTTTGACCAAAAGTCAACCACAGGACATGAAGTGGCAGACCTCAGATGTTACAGGTAGATGATATATGGTCTGGTATAGGTCACCATGGTGGGCTTATGCAGTGGTTTCAGGCTTATGATGATGATTTGTGCTTTTCAGCACTTTTACAGATTATTATTATTTGGTCTGCCGGATATGATGAGTATTTATTTTGGACTATGCAGAGGTTTATATGGTGTGTGAGTACACATCTTAGATGGATTTGGACCTTCTGAGTCCAATGAGATAGTCTGTTTTCAGTTCCGGGCAGTTACAGTGATGATTGAGCCTCAATTGGCTATCCTAATGCAGTTTTGGTCTGTCGGAGGCCCTGTCAGAGCAGTGATGATATTTATTCGGTTCACCTAGGGCACTGTGCATGGAGGGGGTGGTCCATCCACTTGTTATTACCATAATACCCCCCTCCCAAACTCATTGGTGAGCTCACCTTGACAGCGCAGGCACTCCAGGAGGCAGTTTGGGCAGTTTCACATTTCCCGAGGCAGTCCAGAAATGGTAAAAATGGCTACAGAGGAATTCGATTTGGGCTACTGAGGCAATGTTATGTCATGGGATGATCAGTGATGATGAGTGGGATGTCTTCCACACCTTCTCCAGCAGTTTCCGCTTCATCGAGACCGACATCCATCACTTATGGCACTTTTTGATTATTTCCTGAGCCTCTTAAGGCTCACGACTTTCCCAGAGAGGCACGATTTGGTGTATAGATCTTTTATTTTTGGATATTGTGCCATGGGGATTGACCAAGGGTGTTAGAAATTACCCCTTGGACCCACCATGAGTTATATTTTATGTTTTATCATCATGATTTAGTGGGATCCCCTCTCCTAGGGCGATTTTGTCCACTTATTGTTATATTTTATTAGTGATCCATGTATTGTATTGTTGAGCTCATCTCAACCATTGGTGCCTCTCCTTCCTATTTAAAGGAGAGAGCCTCTCATTGTAAAGGGGTCTTTGGCTCTTGGAATCTTGATATAGAAAAACTTTTTTATGGAAATTCTTGTGGTCTCCTTTGAATCTGGTGTTCTTCGATGGTGATTGTAAAGTCTATTGCATCCTAGCATTTGGGTATTTGTGGTAAGATCTATCTGTTTTGGAAACTTTTGTCTTGTCTACAGGAGGGCGATTTCACTTGGGCGTTTTTGCAAGGCTTCTTCAACTCGCTCCACTTGGCATTCGCTTGTATCAAGGGGTTATCATTAGTATCATTGTGATCTATGCTATCATTCTGCTATTTCTCTTGTGGCATTAGTCTTATCTCTTGTTCGCAGTAAATCTGATATTGTTGACGTTTATTGTGCAAGAGAGAGAGCACATTGGCTTCCTTGGGCAAATCAACTTCATAGAAAACTACCTCAAATCACTCCAAATTGATCGGGTTTGCATAGATCATCATCATCAAGGCAGCTACAAGGTTATCCAGGTAAGATCCACAGGTTTGTTCTTCTTGTCTTGGTTCCAATCCATTGGCACAACTACTTCATTGATAAAAACCTTATATTTCAAACCCTCGTTTTACAATTTTTCAGATCTAGCAAGATCTACTTGGCTTTTGGGTATAAAATTTAAAACCCACCTCTATAGCATGCACGACGATTCGGATCTAAAGTTTGGTGTGGAGTGGCCTTCATCCGACCCATTTTCCAAGGCAAATTAGCTTTCCCAAGGGAGGTTGCACTTCCTAGGAGGGTGAGTTTGCTAAGATCTAACACCTGGGTAGGTGAGATCCCACTTGATCCATAATCTACACATTCAATAACCTACCCCTAGTGTGTCACTTCAGTGATTTTGACCTTGTGGGCCTCATTCCTCATTTTGAGGGTTGAGCCCCACTTGGGTCACTTTATGGCACATTTCAATCTCAGATCTACCGAGATCTAGCCATTGGATGATCCTAATCTTTTAGATCCACCTACCTCAACACCTCAACATTCCAGATCTACAATTTGGTGGACATCCGACTCCATTTGGCCCATTTCCCAAGGCACTAATCTGTTAGGATATTCCTATACTCCATCCTAGTCCTAGCAGCATTTCCATTGTTTGCATTTTCAGTCATGCATGCAAATATTAGGGTTTGCATGCAATTAGGGTTTGCATGCATTCCAGTCATCAACACCAGCACCTAGCCCTCAGTGAGCTAGCCCCGAGAGCTTCTTTCCTTGCAGTTTCAGCCCTCCCAGTGACTAATGCGCCCTCCTTTGTTCCACTGCATGACAAAGGCACCTTCTTCACCTACTAGTCCAGTTATATTCAGTTATATTCAGTTATCTTCAGTTACTTCCTTGATTTAAGGATTAACTGACTCTTTACTGACCTTATCACTCCGATGGACCTCCAGTGAGACTAAACTGCCTGTTCTGACTCTAGTAAGCTCCTACTGCATCCTCCACTGGGCCTCCTTCATCCAATTAGTGTCTTCATGTGCTAGTTACATTCAGTTACACCTACTACACTCAGTTAGACTCAGTTTGACTGACAGTTGACAGTTACTTGTGCATTGATGACTCCACTGATGATCATGAGGACACCTAGTTGTGCTCTGATGACACTCCAGTGATCCTTTGATCACTCCATGAAGGCTAATTCAAATTGCCACCTTAGGCATTCGAATCCTCATGCTTGTACTATTTATTTGTCCATACTGTGATTAATTAATTAGTGTGTGTGAAGTATTATTGCTTCTATCTGAGTTCTACTGTACAATATTATTCTGTTACTCATTATACTGTATTGTTCACTCTTCTTCTATTTTCCTGCTTAATCATAATTACTCTTGTGAGGTATACATCATCTCTTAGATCTACTGTGAGTATTTTCACATGGTATCAGAGCATGTTGAGAGTATTGTTTATTTCAATTCCTGAGAGTGTTTTGCAGGTTATTATCAAGATTTCGAGTGCAGCAATTGCAACAGTTTTTGCATTTTTGCAGCAGTAGCAGTTGCAGTTATTCTATATTGTTTTTGCAGGTCTTCTACAACTTCAATAGATTCATATTTAGAAGGAATCCCTCTTCTTTCTCCATTCAACTATGATGAATGGAAACCAAAAATGATTCCATATTTGAAGAGCCATGATCTCTTTGATTGTTATTTTGAAAGAGAGTTCGAATCCTCTGAAGAGAATATTGATTGGTTGAATAAAGGTGACATGGCCTTTGGAACAATGATGCTTGCCTTGTGTGCATACCAAATATTCAAATTCAAATACCGTGATGGTGTTGAAACTCCAAGAGAGTTATGGACTCCAAAAGAGTAATGGACCCATTTGAATGAAAGATTCGGCAAACAGAATGAAGGTTTTGGTCCAAACCTTTCAAAAGCAAGCAAAGTGATGCATTCGCTCCCCTTGATGGTCTCTCAGATCATGAACCAGTATCATCTCATATTGAAGTTGTTGACAAAGAACTTGCAGATTCTCCACTCATGCTCAAACGTTCTTCTCTTTCTGTGCCAGCTCACACTCTAGATATTGCAGAAGGTCCTAAATCCCAATGTTCCACCAAGTTTCCGGGACGTGGGGACGCGGAAGCGGGGAAACGCGGAAACGGCATATGTAGAAGTACCCCCCAAATTTTAGGAAACGCGGAAGGGTACGTCGAGGTCTTCAACATAGGAAAATTTTTAAATTATAGGGGACCCCACCCAGAATACTACAAAATTAAAAAAATTTAAAATTATAAACAAAACAATAACATTATGATTATAACGTTAACATCATGTATTCATAAATCAGTAAATCCACTAACATGAAACATTAACATGAACATCATGTATTACTATTCATAAATCAGTAAATCAGAATCCACTAACATGAAACATGAAACATCATATTCATAAATCTGAATCAGTAAATTAGTAATTACTAAATAGTGAATACATCAGTAAATCACACTTCAATGATGCATTCCAAGAAACATCAGTAAAACTAAATCACATCATATTAGGACTTAAAAAGTTAAAAACTTTAAAACTCAAACTCATACATCAAGATTCAACATTCATATTGGGAATTAAAAAGTTTAAACTTTAAAGTTTAAAGTTAAAGAGTCAAGTGTAATGTTAACCACTTAACAGTAACACCAAATGAAAACACAAACTAAAGTCTAAAATAGAAAGTAGAACATCAAATGAGCATCATTGCTCAAGGCAATGCCCCACTAGTCTCTGCATCAAGTTGCTGCACGAATGAATCAGGATCAACCATGGGAATGTCACCATCTGAATCAGAATCATTTGCATTCTCAAACATGCTAAGTGGCACACCAACCAAACCAAGTTGTGTCTCATTAGGTCCCTCCTCCACATCAACTTGTGCATCCTCCTCTGGATCAACATCCCATCGTGTCGCTGGTCCCTTCAAATACTCAGGTGTCTTTCTATGATCAAGTCGTAGAGAACTATGCACAGCAACTAACTTCTCCGCTCTTCTAGAGGTAAGTCTGTTCCTCTTGATAGAGTGGATGAAGCTATATGTAGACCAATTCCTCTCCGCTGCAGAGGAACTAGCAATCTGAGACAACAAACGCATAGCAAGATGTTTGAGCTCTGGTGCATCATCCCCATATATCCTCCACCAACCAATCGGGTCATCCTGGGCTAAATCTATACGATCTATCCGAGCACCACGCTTGTTGAAGGGGCCAGTAAGACTTGCAAACTGAACAAATTGTCTTCGAAGTTTTGCCCCCTCCTCCTCACTGTACATCTTTTCAATTGCATCTAGAAAACCATTCTTTACCTCGGGATCATCAATGGGAGGCACTCTCCCAGGCCTTTCCACATACCATTTTGGGTTTAGTGCATATGCTGCCATGTGCAAAGGTGTGTTCATGCGGTCCCATCTACGCTGGATGACGGGTCGAACCTGGGTTGTATAGAAATCTAATGAGGGCTCCCTTATTTGAATGGCGACCTTCACACGACCCAACATACTATCAAAGGTCTCATAGATTTCTCCAAGACTAGGAGAATCAGAATCGGCATAGCGAATCACCTCCACAATAGGGCGCAAGAATGATACCAAATAAGAACAATCTTCCCACCAAACATTGTCCAACACCTGAGTTCTAACCTTCTTCCCCAAGTCTGTCTTGGATTCCGACCACCTTCCCCAATCTGGACTCACAACTAAGGCTTGCAATGGTGCTTGTACCTCTAGCATCCTCTCCAATAAGAGAAAATAACTAGCATATCTAGTATCAACTGGCTTGAGGAATTCCTTCCTCGTGTGAGCCCTATACATGGCTAAAGAGGTGTGATGGTTGCAGATAAACATCTGCACATCTCTAGCAGCTGTTACCAAGTCCGATATCCATTGGATTTTGCCAATGTCCTTCAATGCATTGTTGAGTGCATGCACACAACAAGGAGTCCAATAAATATGCTGATATCTACTCTGAATCAATAACCCGGCTGATTTACAAACTGCTGCTGAATCTGTCACAACCTGCACCACATTATCAACCCCAATTTCCTCTATAGCATCCCGAAGAAGCTCGTATTGGAAAGATGCATCCTTGCGCTTTCCAGAACAATCAATGGCTCTAAGAAAGAATGGACCTGTTGTAGATGTCACTATGATGTTGATTAGTGGGTGCTTGCTTATGTCTGTCCACCCATCCATAACCATAGAGCACCCAAACCTCACCCATGTTTGTCTCATTTCCTCCTTTTGCACATTAATTTTTGATACCTGCCTTTCTAGAATTGTTGTTCTTATCTTATGTTCACCGGGTGGTAGATATGAAGGTCCCATTTCTGCAATTGCTTTAACCATTTCCCTATAGTAAGGAGAACGAACAACATGGAAAGGAATTCCATTAGCAAACAGAAATTTGCCAATTGCATCATCTGTATCATCTCGTTTTTGCAAACTATACATGCCAGTTAATGTGGTACCTATTGCACAAGAACGAGATGTAGAACTAGAACCCTCCGACCTTTTTCTCTTTGATGTAGCACTCCCAACCCCTGATGGTGGAGACATAGCTTTGGAAGGGTCATCGTGGGAGGTGACATTTCTGCTAGAAAACATTCCTTTTCCATCTACAGCCAATTGCAGCCTCAAAAGTTCAGATTTTTGTTCTGCTGTCAGCTTGGCACAAACATGCACTCCTTTACCTGGAATCCCCAAAAGATGTTGCCTAACTCTGCTATAGCTGCCAACCCAAGCATGGTCACAAATATTGCATTTCCAATCACGTGAACCACCACCAGCATTTGAAGCTCTTTTTGGTTGTTTGGATGCATATAATAGAAGGGGTTTTAAAGGATCAAATGTCCCCTTCGCATATTCTGACAAACTTCTAGGTGGCCCATTAGAATCTGCCCCATGCACAGGCCTATTCATGCTTGCTGCCATTCTATCACTGTTTTGAATTTCTGGGTTATCGGTATCACTGTCGCTGTCACTGTTATTGCTGTTGTGACTCATTGTTGCAACTTGCTATTGCTGTTTGTGTTTGACCTGTTGGCTGTTAAGCAATGAAATTTCAAATTTTTTAATTTTGTAACAGTTTCAATTTTTTTAGTTTTTAATTTTTTAAACTGTTGTAAAATTAAAATTAAAATTTAAATTGAAACTTAAAAATTAAAATCAAACTGTAATGTAATTTTTAAAAAAATTAAAAATTATGGTGGCCGGGACAGACCCCGAGCCACCCGCGAAAGGGCCAAAGGCCCGCGGTCTGTCCCGCGCTGCTATATAACGGCGGCCGGGACAGACCCCGAGCCACCCGCGAAAGGGCCAAAGGCCCACGGGACAGACCGCGGGCCTTTGGCCCTTTCGCGGGTGGCTCGGGGTCTGTCCCGGCCGCCGTTATATAGCAGCGCGGGACAGACCGCGGGCCTTTGGCCCTTTCGCGGGTGGCTCGGGGTCTGTCCCGGCCGCCGTTATATATGTAACAGCAGCGGGACAGACCGCGGGCCTTTGGCCCTTTCGCGGGTGGCTCGGGGTCTGTCCCGGCCGCCGTTATATATTTATAACGGCGGCCGGGACAGACCCCGAGCCACCCGCGAAAGGGCCAAAGGCCCGCGGTCTGTCCCGCTGCTGTTACATATATAACGGCGGCCGGGACAGACCCCGAGCCACCCGCGAAAGGGCCAAACGGCCGACCACCAGAACGATAAAACCTTGACGAAATTGAAACTTAAACTAACCTGGACTCTGCGACGACCTGGAAAATAGCTTCGCGCGGACACTGCGACGTCCTCTACAATCTGCAAACCCAAAACGCGGCCTCTGCAGTGCAAACCCGACCCGAAAATGAACGTGACGGGTGAAAACATGGAAATCCGAGCTATTTTTGGGCCACAAACTCGCCGACGTTTCCGCCTTTTGAGGAAACGTACCCTATGTGCGTTTCCCGCCGTTTCCGGATTTGGGTACGCGGTGGAAACGTACCCAAACTCGTTTCCTAGTTTCCGAAACGCGTGGGAGCGAGGAAACTCGTTTTCGGGGTCCGGAAACGCGTACCCGTGTAACACTGCTAAATCCTCTCTTGCACCAGAGTCTGTTGGTTTGCATCATGATCACATGATTATTTTGGAGGTAAAATCAGATATTGGAGGTAATGCATTCGCTCCTCTCAAGCAATCATCTCTTTTATACTACTATATGATCATTAATTCATGCTTTCAGAAAGTTATTGAAGATTATGGCCATTGCCATTCGCTTGGGATAAATTATCATGCAATTACCGGTTTTGATCTCACCTCTCATGGTTCAAAGGAGATCTCAAGAAACCATGATTCAAGTCTTGGATCTAATTTGGATTCTAAGCAATTAATGCTTGGGATAATTTCTCATGCATATGATAGTTTTGATCTCACCCCTGCTGGTTCAAAGGAGATCTCAAGAAACTGTTTTTTAAGTCTTAAATCTGATTTTGATTTCAAGCAAACATGTAATAGTTATTTTTGACATAATCTCACCCATGGTGGTTCAAAGGAGAAGACAAAAGACTATATACACTTTCACAGATTTGACCCTACCTCAACTGATTCGAATCACAGGTTCAAGGATCATTCTCATACTGTTGGATTTGTTCTCATCACATTCGATCTGAAGAGCAAGTACAAGCACATGCTTTTTGAGCATGATCCACTTCTTCCCAAGAAGAAAATACCTCCAGACATATGACCAAGCATCACACCTACTTGAGTTTGGAGCATTTATTTTTTGTGTGTGCCTTACAGTCTGTTTTTGAGGAGGGGGTATGTTTCCCATGAAATTTTTCCACTTCCTTGGTTTATTGATTGTTTTTATTCATTGTATTGGGTGACCTTTGGTCTTAGTTACTAGGGCCCAGGATGGATTAAGGGGGGGTGTTAGGATATTCCTATACTCCATCCTAGTCCTAGCAGCATTTCCATTGTTTGCATTTTCAGTCATGCATGCAAATATTAGGGTTTGCATGCATTCCAATCATCAGCACCAGCACCTAGCCCTCAGTGAGCTAGCCCCGAGAGCTTCTTTCCTTGCAGTTTAAGCCCTCCCAGTGACTAATGCGCCCTCCTTTGCTCCACTGCATGACAAAGGCACCTTCTTCACCTACCAGTCTAGCTATATTCAGTTATCTTCAGTTACTTCCTTGATTTAAGAATTAATTGACTCTTTACTGACCTTATCACTCCGATGGACCTCCAGTGAGACTAAACTGCCTGTTCTGACTCTAGTAAGCTCCTACTGCATCCTCCACTGAGCCTCCTTCATCCAGTTAGTGTCTTCATGTGCTAGTTACATTCAGTTACACCTAC
Source organism: Larix kaempferi (assembly GCA_027924585.1). Taxonomy (NCBI): domain Eukaryota; kingdom Viridiplantae; phylum Streptophyta; class Pinopsida; order Pinales; family Pinaceae; genus Larix; species Larix kaempferi. The sequence goes on along the minus strand of BSBM01000017.1, from coordinate 22,644,734 downwards.
TACACTCAGTTAGACTAAGTTTGACTTACAGTTGACAGTTACTTGTGCATTGATGACTCCACCGATGATCATGAGGACACCTAGTTGTGCTCTGATGACACTCCAGTGATCCTTTGATCACTCCATGAAGGCTAATTCGAATTGCCACCTTAGGCATTCGAATCCTCATGCTTGTACTATTTATTTGTCCATACTGTGATTAATTAATTAGTATGTGTGAAGTATTATTGCTTCTATCTGAGTTCTACTGTACCATATTATTCTGTTACTCATTATACTATATTTTTCACTCTTCTTCTATTTTCCTGCTTAATCATAATTACTCTTGTGAGGTATACATCATCTCTTAGATCTGCAGTGAGGATTTTCACATAATCTTCCCCAAGTCAATTCGACTTTCCTAGATTGTTGAGTTATCTTGTGGCTTGATCTTTGTCTTGTTGCTTGAAACACCTTGAAACTGTCATATCCTTTCATCAAGCATAGCTAGAAAGCCCTAACTGTCAGATCTCTGATTTGGGACACTTTCCCTGTTTTAAGGGTCACGTTTCCCAAGGCAGTTGATTTTGACCATTTGAAACTAGCTTTGAATCCTGGAATCATACCTAATCATAAAATCACTGTGTGTTATCTTTCATTGTCATATTACACCTTTCCCAAGCCTCCACAATGGTCTTAATTCCTTATTTCTAGGGTTCCATACCTGTCACCTTACGTACCTCATTAGATTGATTTGATCTAGTGATTTGGTTGATCTCTCCTATCGAGAGTAGGTCCGGGTCTCCCCTTTGCTATCTTGGCTTTGGTAGTTAAAGCGAAGAGTGGCTTGGTTGGCGTGACAACCATCCATTTGGGAACTAAGGCCCTCTTGGTTCACCACTTTAGTTCCCTATCCCCTCTACCATCCACCTTGGATCCACTTGTAGGGGCAACTACAAAATTGGTGATAACACCCTCCTTAGGGAGAATAGAGGTGATCATTCCCACCATCTTTTGGCTTGCTAGTGTTGGTCTCATTATTCACTTTCTCCACCCATCCATTACATTCCTGTTGTTGTTACTACCCTGACTTACTACTTGACTAGAGGCGTGGAGGACCTTCCCGCGCTTTAGCCTCTTTGTTGGATGAGCTTCCCTTGTTGTATTATGTCTCGGATCTGAGTTGCCTAAGTTGTGTTGGCTAGACCTGAAACAGATAGTGCTACCATCAGTACAGTGTTTATGGAAATAAAATGTATATCTTATGTGAAAGCCCGTTCATGGAATCGTGTTTTTGAACACACATGAATGAAAGGCAAGCCTAATGAAATTGGCTTTGAAAGTTAAATGTGAAATGTAAATCTATGGAATCGTGTTTCTGAACACACATAGATCATAAAGCCTAATAAATGTAAATCCATGGAATCGTGTTTCTGAACACACATGGATCAAGGCTATGGAAACACAAAGGCCCAAAAAGAAATGGTTCAAATAATGTTATATCTAAATGATTGCTGGCCTCACTTGTATTGATTTATCCCTCATTAGCTTGTGAGTTATCATGTGAGATGGAGTAAGGGACAACTCGCACTATGTCCCCTAGAGTCTCAAGTTATGGTTTGTCGGGCACCTAGTCATGGCGGCTCTACAAAAGATCCTCACGGAGCTGTATCATCTTGGATGTGAGTTGTAGGCATCTGTCAAGGTTGAATAAGCACTGTTGAAACAACTTACCCATTTGTGAGACACAGCCATCTCCTGTGTTATTGCTTGTCCAACATATGCTAGAGTGTGTATCCCCTTTCCATTTCCAAAGTGTCACAGTGTCAAGTCAATGGTCATCCTTTAGCCTAGCCTTACAAGTTTTAGCCTTCACCCATCACTAGCAAATTGATCACAACTATGAAGTGAGTATGGTCTTGAAAGTCTAGTCTGAGTCTTAATAAATATTGAAAACTCTTTATATTTGGTTATTAGATCGCCAGAGAATTGATTACTCTATGTTACAATTGATACTTGAATTACTTGTAGAGCATGTTTTAACCTCTAACACTTGCAGCAGCTTATTTTCAGTTTGGGTCATATTATTGGTCATGTTGACTTGGTCAAACCTAGTTTGACCAAAGTCAACTACAGGACATGAGGTGGATAGACCTCAGATGATGCAGATGGATGATATATGGTCTATTACAGGCCACCATATGGTTCCATGCATTGATTACAGGTTTATGATGATGATTTGTGATTTTCAGCATATTTGATCATTTGCAGATTATTATTATTTTATCTGTCTGGATATATTGGAGATATTATATGATCATGCAGAGATCCATAGGGTGTATGAGTACACACCTCTAGTGGATTTGGGCTCTTTGAGTCCAATGAGGCAGTTGGTTTTCAGTTCTGGGCAGTTATAGTGAGTATTTTCCTCAAGTTATCATTCTGGTGCATATTTGCCATGTTAAATGGCCTGTCAGAGCAGAGTGATGGTATGATTGGTTTGCCTATGGCGCTAGAGAGGGGAGATGCAGTATAGCCACTTGTTTTTACTATATTGTTTTGATCCCGGACACATTGGTGCAGTCAGATTTGGCCCCAGGTGACCAGGCAGAGAGTTACAGGCATTTTGATTATTTCTAGAGGATTTACAGAGGATAAAAAATGGTTAAATTGGCTACTGAATAATTCGATTTGGGCTACTGATGCAAGGAAATGGCATGGGATGATTTTTGATGATGAGTTTGATGTCTTCCACCCCTTCCACAGCGGTTTCAGCATTCGGTGTGGGCCCATCTCTCCGGCACATTTTATGATTTTTTGGAGCCTTTGGAGGCTCACGACTTTCCTAGAGGAGCACGATTTGGTTCTTGGTTGACTTATTTGATGTTATTGTGCCATGGGGACACACTAGGGGTGTTAGATATTACCCCCTAGACCCACCATGTGCTTTTATTCATGTTTATGTTATCACATTGAGTGGGACCCCATCTCCTACGGCGATTTTGTCCATGTATGTTATATTTTTGAGTTGATCCATGTACTTTATTGTTGAGCTCATCTCAACCGTAGATTAGAACATTTTGATCTTTTAATCTTAGCCATCCATTCAAAAGGTGGTTAGGGTTTTGGTATCTCTCCATCCTATTTAAAGGAGAGAGCTTCTCATTGTAAAAGGATTTTTGGCTCTGGAATTTTGGAATAAAATATTTTCTCACAGATACTTGTCTTATGGTTGTGGATGCGATTGATCTTGATTGAAATTGTTCTTCCTTTGCACTGAGAGTATTGTAAAAGATCCTTTGCATATATTTCTCCACATTTTTATCTACAGGTGAAGAAGTCGATTTGGTGAGGAAGGCACATTGGGTGGGGAGACCCTCCCTGCTATCTTCTCTTCTCTTCGTCGGTTACAAGGAGTATTATTGTCACAGTACCTCTTACTCTTTGTTTCCATGTTCATTACTTGTATTTCTTCCATTCTTGCATTAGACTGATTGATCTTGTTGTCCTTGCTTTATCAGGAAGAGGAAGGCGCATTGGTGGAGTTGGGCAATTCACACAAGCAAGGAAACTCTCCAATCTTTCATTTTATCTTTGCGGGAACAATCCTCGCCATCATAGCAAACATTTCCATGACTCAATACGCTTGTGAGGTAAGATTTCTATTTCTCAAAACTACCCATCTGTCATTTTCATTAAAAACCCTCACTATTTTTATTCGAAAAATTCTCTGGACCAAACCGCTTGATCAATTCGCAAATCATTTTTGGGTATTTTAGCTTGGACCAAACCCAAAGTGGATTCTCCTAGACGTCAAGGTTGGAGGACTCCACAGGGCCCAATTCCCAAGGCACTAATCTCCAAACCCTAGCCCACTTCCCCAATTGGCCAATTTATCTGTGTATTGATCATGTCTCTAAGGCTTGTGTGCTTTGATATTGTCATACCTTCCTTCAAGTCTATCCAAAGGTACTAGATAGCCCCAATCCTGTTTTTAACCTCCCCGCATTGGACACAGTTCCCAAGGCAGTGGATTTTTATATCATTTGTTGGTACCTTGATTCTGGATCTGTTAATTGAACTCATAAGTCACTTGTATAACTACGTTGGATCAAATCCATATCTCTTAAGCCTCTTGATTCAACCCATAAATCACCTTGTGACTTCATCCATAGATCTAGGGTTTACTACACCTAACACCTTACGTACTTCATCCCATATTGATTTGATATGGTGTCCTGATTTGATCTCTCTTGTCAGGAGTAGATCTGGGTCTCCCCCATTGTTGTCTTGGGCTAAGATAACATCAATTAAAGAGTGCCTCGATTGGCGTGACAACCATCCATTTGGGAGTCGAGGCCCTCTTGGTTCACCTCTTTGGTTGCCCATCCCCTCTACCATCCTTACAGATCCACCATTAGGGGCAACTACAAGATTGGTGATAACAATACAATTCCTTGATTCATGGTTTGACATGTACCACTTGGTTGGTCCTTGTACTAACACCCTTCTTTTATTGTGGTTCCTGTTATCACCTAAGCTGTAGTTACCCCTATGGATAGATCCAGTCATGGATGGCAATAGGGAAGGGCAACTCAAAAGGTGCAACCACGATCACCTCTACCTCCAATATGTATGGTTGTCACGCCAGTCGAGGCAACCTTCGCTTTATGTTATCTAGCCCAGACAACAAAGGGGGAGACCCGATCTACTCCCGACAGGAGAGATCAAAACCAAGACACCAAATCAAGGTATTTCTAAGTGAAGTTAGGTGTATGGTTTATCCTAGACCTAAGGGTAAAGTCACAAGCCAAGTGAGGGGTTCAATAGGTATAGCTTTGGTTCATAGTTGATGTAATAGTGACTTATAATGTTTGAAGTGAGATCTAGGGCTAGTGTACTAGTTCAATGTTGGAAAGTCCACTGCCTTGGGAACTGTGTCCAATGCAGGGTAATTAAGGATTGTATTGGGGCTAACTAGTACAGATGACAAGCTTGACCATGATACATGACAGCTTCAAGGGTTTAGTTCACCATGCATAGGTCAAACCACAAGTCAATCCAACAATCTAGGAAGGTTGAACTAACTTGGAGAGAAACCAGTGCCTTGGGAATTGGGAAGTGGAGTCAAAGTAGGTTTGACTTGTGGTTTAGGACTCCTAGTACTTGGGACAAGTGGGCAATGGAGGTCTTGATGGATGAATGTATATAGATCTAGGTTTGACCCAAGTGGACCACAATCCCTTAAAACAAGGAATGCAATCCCCAAGGCAAAATTTGACAGAATGACAGTCTAGACCTAGGTTTTGAATTATTCTGGTTCTGAATCTCCAAAAATCTCAAGTACCCAGTTCCTAGAAGTGAGTAAGCTCACTTCTCCAAGGTGGTGCGACTTTGCCCAAGGAGGCTTAAAAGTGGGGTTAGGTGGGTCAAAACAAGTCGGATGGCATCCAAACTTTAGATCCGGATAGATCGGTCAGGTAGGAGTATGGATCTGTATTTTCGTGGTAATCCAACGGTTAGATCTTAGTAGATCTGAGTTTAAGGGTTCCAAGTGGTCCAAAATGGGGATTAAATCCCTTAAAATGTGGAATAGGGCCCACAAGGTGAATTTCAGGAAAGGGACAACCTGGGTGTATGTTATTGGATGTGTAGATGTCAAATCAAGTGGAATCTCAAACACCCACCACTTAGATCTAGGTCAACCTGCTCAATCAGTGAAGTGCACCTTGCTTGGGAGAAGCCAAGTTGGTATGGGAGAGGGGTCAAACGGAAGCCAATCCTCACCAAACTATAGATCCGGGATGCCGTGGATGCTATAGAGGTGGGTTTTCAATATTATGCCCAACAACCCACTAGATCTAAGTAGATCTAAAAAAATGTAAAATGGGGTTTTGAAGTATTTAGGTTTTTTAAATATTTTAAACAATTGGATAGATCATGGAGATAGAACTTACCTTGAGATCATACCTGAGTGATGTGAATGAGATGCCTTGATGTTGAGGAAGATTCCCGCAGAGATCAAATGAGAGATTGTTGATTTTGCTTGCCGAAATGATGCCCTAGCCCACAAGTGCGCCTTCCTCTACCTGTCAAACCAAGGAATGAAGATTCAATCAGTAAGATCAAGTATGGAAGAAATACAAGAGAAATGCAAATAGTAACATGAAATAGAAGGTCCTGGGACAGTAATACTCCCTGTTACCAACGAAGAGCTCCAAAGAAGAAGTAGGGAGAGTCTTCCCCTACCAATACCTCCTCCTCCAAGCAAATCGGCCTTCACCTGTAGATGCAAAATCGTGGTGCAAATATATGGCAAACAATATCTTCAATAACTCAGTGCAAAGGTAGAACCAACGAACGAACACCAAAAACATTCACCACAACACTGGAGATAGATGCAATAATAATTTTCTATTCCAATAATCCAGAGCCAAAAGTCCTTTTTACAATGAGAGGCTCTCTCCTTTAAATAGGAAGGAGAGGCACCAAAACCCTAACCACTTTTTAGATGAGTGGCTAAGATTAAAAGATACAAATGTCTAATCAATGGTTGAGATGAGCTCAACAATAAAATACATGGATCACTAATAAAATATAATGTAAGTGGACAAAATCGCCCTATAAGGGGGGAATCCCACCAAATCATGATGATAAAATATCATAAGAGGCTTATGGTGGGTCCAAGGGGTAATTTTATCCCTCCTTGGTCAATCCCCATAGCACAATAACCAAAAAATAATCATGAATGTACCAAATCGTGCCTCCATAGTGAAGTCGTGGTCCTCAAAAGACCTCAGAAATCCACAGAAAGTGCCATAAGTGATGGATGCGGGCCCCGATGAAGCTGAAACTGCTGGAGAAGGTGTGGAAGGTCCCGATCTATCATCACTGATCATCCCATGCCATAAATTTCCCTCAGTAGCCCAAATCGATTTCCTCAATAGCCATTTCTACCAATCCTGAAATGCCTCGAGAAGCGTGAAACTGCCCCAAACAGCCTCCTGGAGTGCTGGCGTTGTCAAGGTGAGGGCACCAATGTGTCCGGAAGGGGGGTAATATGGTAAAAACAAGTGGCTGGACCACCCCCTCCATCATCAGCGCCCTAGGTCAACCGGATAAAAGTCATCTCTGCTCCGACAGGGCCTCCAACAGACCAAAACTGCACTGGGACAGCCTACTGAGGTTCAATCATCACTCTAAGTGCCCGGAACTGAAAACAAACTATCCCATTGGACTCAGAAGGTCCAAATCTATCCAAGATGTGTACTCATACACCATATGAGTCTCTGCATGATCAAAATAAATATCCAATATACCGGAACAAGGCTAATAATAATGCGCTGTACATATACAAACACTGCTGTAACCCCAGAATCATCATCATAACCCTGTAGCTGCTGCATAGAATCATCCTGTATGTGTACATAGACCATATATCATCTATCCATATCATCATAAGGTCTAACATCTCATGTCCCATGGTCCTCCATGGTCAAACTAGGTCCAACCAAGACCAAATATAACTCAGTCCATCATCCAAGGCTGCTGAAAAGTATCAAGGTTAATACATGCTTTACAACTTATTCAAATAGCAATTATAACACATAATGATCATAACTGGCGATCTACATCCAAATATATAGTGTCGTTAATTATTATTATTATTCAGACTAGACTTTCAGGATCATACTCACTTCATAGCTGTGATCAATTTGCTAGTGAAGGGTGAAGGCTAAATTAACTGGCTAGGCTAAGGGATGACTTAGCTGTCTTGACTTTGTGACACTTTGGCAAGGGAAAGGGAATACACCATAGTATATACTGAATGAGCAATAACACGGGGAATGGCGGTGTCTCACAAATGGATGAGTTGTTTAAAGAGGGTTTATTCACCTTCACAGATGCGCACAATCCATAATACAAATAAGGCCAGCAATTGTTTAGATATAGCATTTAAGTTCCATTGCTTTTTGGGCCTGAAGTTTCCATAGCCTTGATCTATGTGTGTTTACAAACACATTGCATAGATTTACATTTTTTCTTTTAGGCTTTCTGCTGCAGGTGTGTTTTTAAGGCACTTGTTTACCTGAGCACTTCTAGGTGTGTCATGGACAGCTTGTTTACCTAGGTATTTATTTTCCACAAGATATAACATTTTATTTTTATGGCCATTTTCATTTGGCACGCCTTTCATTCATGTGTGTTTAAAAACACATTGCATGAATGGGCTTTTCATACAAGATATAGCATTTCATTTTTTCCAGATTTTGTATTCATGGCAGCACTAAAAGTTTCAGGTTTAGCCAACACAACTTTAGTGACTGGGGGGAATTCCAAGGAACTCCAACTCACCATAGGTAAGTTTTGTCACCAACTCAGAGCCGAGACACAATAAACAGGGAAGCTCATCCAATACAGAGGCTACAGTGGGGAAAAGTCCTCCATGCCACTAGTCAAGTAGTAAGTCAGGGTGATAATCTAAAAGGTAGGCCATGGATGGATGAAGACAATGAATAATGGAGCCAACACTAGCAAGCCAAGGTATGGTGGAATGATCACCTCTATTCTCCCTAAGGAGGGTATATACCAATGAGTATGAATAGCGAACTTCTAAGTCTGAGTAGGGACAATATAATATATATAATAGATCAACCAGGTCCATATATCTATATGATCGCCAGATCATGACACTAAGTGCTAAGACATGCTATGAGAATAAGTATAAAAGCAATCTAACCATAACACTATGATATACCTGCTGAGTCATATACCTGAATGCACATCAACCTGTACCATCCTCTGTCCTCTGAGACTGCTGCTGTAACTCTGGGCACTACTGTCTGCTCTGTACCAATGGTATAATGGCTACATCGGTCATCTCTCTGAGTGTCCCGAGACTCAGTCATGGCATGGGGAATATAACTGCTGTCCACAATCTGATAGTGATCCAATATAGATGCTCATCTCAGCATCTCAAATGTAGGGGAACTGGCTGAATAGTGTACTGGCATCAGAAAAATAATGTATGGTAGCCCGGCTACTATATATGTGATAACAGTTCCTAAGACCCCTTAACTTTACCCTAGTACCCACCACTAAAAGACACCTTAATTATATTTTATATTCTTATAAGTGGTGACCCTTATTATTGTTTGGTGTCTTAAACCTTATTAGTTGGTAACCCTCCTTAATTAATGGAACCCTAAGAATTAAAGTGTGACCCTTCTAGAAGTCTTTAAGAATCTATAAATTGAAGTCTATTTCCTCATTGAAGATGATCGTACATCATCACCATCATCTCAGATCTGATCTAATTGGGACTGTCTAGGGTTGACGTCAAGGGCATTATGCTGTTGTTTGAACTCGTTGCTACTTGTGTGACTGAGCCGTGGCACTTTGAGGACTATTTTGCTAACCCGTGAGCCTATTTGAGGAGAGTCGTGACCCTGTGGAGGTCTGATCTAGCCACCAGTGACAGCTACTACCTTTGTGACCTAGTCATGAGCCTATGGAGGAATGATCTAGCATGTCGTGACCTTGTTGAGGCCTGATCTGCCTAACCGTGAGCCTGTTTGTGCCTGTCGTGAGCATTGTTGGTATGATCTAGCATGTTGTGAGCCAATTTGAGGAAGCCATGAGTTTGTTGAGGTTTGAAGTTTTGAACAGCCTGTCGTGAGCCCACTTGTGGGAGTCATGACCTTGTTGAGCCTGCTATGACCTGCTGTGAGCATGCCATGACCTATTTGCGGGTATAACACCTAATCTCTGGTATTTATTGAGTGTTGAGAGCTGGCCGCAGCCTGTTGGTGGGTTGTTTAACTAGGCCGTGGACACTTAATGAGTGCAGCAGCCTATGTGTGGTGCAATTAAGGTGGTTGCAACCCCTATGATATATATTTTGTGATCAGCTTCTTGTTTTTGTGAAGACTGCTACATGCTGAGACTTGTTTGGGTCATATCTACATGCTGAGACTTGCTTTGGGTTAGATCTATGTGCTGAGATTTGTTTTGGATCAAATCTACTGTGCTGAGCCTAGCTTGTGATTAGATCTATTGTGTTGAGCCTTGCTTGGGGTTGCCACTGTGATTTGACTGCCATTGACCATCACTGCTGCCTTTATGTCCTTATCTATTTGACTCTACTACAACCTAGTCCATCTCTTTCTCTCTTAGGTATGTACTAACCCTCTGGTAAGGGTCAGATTGTTCCTATTGTTTGAATTGCCTCTGAGAGGCACAGTCTATTCTGAAAGTTAGTTTTATGAGTACAAAGGAAGGTCTTCACTCTCCAGGTAAATTATCAGACTTGTTCTTTTTTTTATTATGAGGTAGATACTTTACTACTGTTATAACCTTGTTTAATTAGTTTACTACTGCTACTGATTACATGTTACTGAAGATTTCAACTTTAACACAGGGACCTCTTTGGGAGTGTTAAAGTTGAAAGAGATGAAATTATGTTTTAAATTATCTTGCCTTGTTACAGCTGTACTATTTGTTTCTAATGCTAGATTAGAAATTTAATTTTTGCATTGAAGTATAGAGATTTTGATTTTCTATTTCAAACCCTAACCTAACACAAAATTTAACAAAAAGTTGCCAATCTTAGCACTGCCCTCATGACCTAATCGGAAGGGCGCTAATTGTTGAAAAGTTAACTTTGAAGGTCCTCCCATATTTTTGGTGTGGGTGTGATGAGGAGGACCAGAAAAGTTGTCCTTTATGTATTTATGTAACAAAGTGACGTTTATGTAAATAAAGTCAATGTGATTTTATACTTTAGAAAAGTGGGTCACACTTAAATGATATATTTAATAATTAAGGTTTTTAATTATTAAAAAGTGAGTTATAATGTGAACCATTGATTTTGTAATTAATTCTCAACCCTAGATTAGGTAGTTGAAGAAGTTAGTTGCCAAAGACAAAGTATAAAAACAAAGTGAGAGGGACATTTGATTCACTCACCATTAAGAGAGGAAGAGGAAAAAATTGAAGAACAAGAAGAGGGCCAAGGAAGGGCACGATTTCCAGGAGAGGAACAGTAGCACAGTTCCCAATGTTGTCCGTACAACAACATTAACTTAGTCACATGTGTGGGCACAAATTCCCAGAAAGTGGCTCGAATCCCAAGGTTGTCAACAGGGTATTTAATGCAGACCGTACAACATTGAACCAACATGTCTACCAGGCACAGATTTCAAGGTTGAAAAGTACAGCCCGTACAGCAGAAAAGTACAGTCCGTATAGCAGGCGACACAGAAATCGAGATTGCCACAGATTTCTAGGTTGTTTGATTTCTGTAATAATTTATGTTTATGGATAATATGTAAGTTAGGGTGTAAAGAAATTTCAGTTTTGAATTTCTATTTTCTTCTTAAAGAATAAATTTTTCCTAGGGTTTTGCCCGGTCTTTGACCGAAAATCATTGTGTTCATGTGCTTAATGATTGTTCAGTATTTGGCATAATTTTTTAAGTCATTTTTAGAAGTGTGGTTTTACTTTGTAAAATCAAGTTAAAAAACGAGCCATTTCATTTTTTAAGTCAAACTTCTTCACTAATTTGTGCGGTAACACAATAAAAAATGCTTGGTTTTTTAGGGTTATGGGATGACTGTTGTCAGCTGTGGACAATTTACATTTTGCTGTGGTAATTCTGTGATGTATTTTGGGAGGACTGAGTTGATGTTGAGATCTTTTATGCTGAACATTCCAATTTCTGTCATGTTTTTTTATGTAAATCAAAATACTATTACAACTGGCTACTAGTGATAGAGTTAAAACTTGTGTTATTTCACTCCTTTCTATAACAGTTACAAATAAAGGATTGTTACTATCATACTCATATGATATGTATGAATGGCTGGTAAAGCCACTGAAGAATGTGCTTTTCTTGTTTTCAATAAAATTATGATTTTTTTTCGAGGACAAATATAAATAAAATTGTGATTGTTGATCTCTAATACTGTTTACCTAAAGCATACGAATTTAGCTTTAGTTAAGCCTTATTTTCCAGTTAGTTATGTAGTCTAGTAGACAGTAATTTTACCCTTTGGTCATGAGAGTAAGGCAGGCACCTCTTGCGTTACTTTTAATATAAGTGTGCATTCAAAAATAATTACCAGGTGAATGGTGTTACCAACTATTTTGTATAATAGTTGAACTTCTATTGAGCCACCAGTTATTGAACATGATTCATGTTCATTTCCAGAGTTTAGAGGTTCAGATGTTCCGGACTTGGCCTATTTTGGCCATCTTTTTAATTTTTGTTTTGAAATGACCTTGCCCCATGGCGTTTGTAATAAAGTGTGCTAGTATGGTGGTCTTGAGTGGCTTGGTTCCCTAGGACTTGACAACCAAATAAGGTATTCCAAGGAGTTTTTTCCCTTGTCGATTATGCTTTGCCTTTAGCCGAGTAATAATCGATGAGTTTTTCTCCTACACCTCCAAAGCTGGAATGCCCGAATTTGGCGGTTAGGCCTTAGGGGATTATTAGAGTCCAACTGTAAAATATAAACATACTAGACACTATTGCTGTGTTCTGTGGTCATTTCCTAGGTCCCTAGGTGTGCTAAAACATTGTCCAAAAAAAAATTAGCGGACGTGCACAACTTTTTTATTTTTTATTTTTTAATTATTAAAATTTTCAATTAATAGCCATTTTTCCTGTGGTTTAATTGAAAATTTTCAGTTTGTAATAATTAAGTGGTTTGGGGGTGGATTTTGGTAAATGGGGGCTCATTTTCTAAGCCAGAGTATCCATTTAACCCCTAAACCCACTTATCCTAAGTTTATGAGGTTATTTTGCACTTAATTGAATATTTCCTCAAAATTAATAAATGAGGAATATTTAATTAAAAATAATCAGAAAATAATAGAATGGAGAAAATCCAAAACTCTCCAAAATAATCCAAATTGAATAAAGTAAAGGGTTGAATGACATGGTAGAGAGCATCAGGGAATATTCCAATCACCACCAACTGATTTCAATCAGCAATCGGAGCACTGCAGTCATCTCTCCATTGGGAATTGCGCCCTCCTCTCTAGCTTGGGGGAATTGCTTGGATGGCATCATTTTATTGGTTGAGTGATGATCTCAATGCTTGAGGGTGGGCACCTTGCTTAGGTGGAGGCCACCTCACCCTCTCTTCACCTTCCAAGACTCAGTTAGTGAGCTAATCAAGGGATGGGACTCCCTCTTGTTTGGTAAAAGCACCTCAGTGGCTCCCTCTCTCATGCAATTCGACTTAGGTCTTTGGAGCTCTCTTCTTCTCTGTGAATTGTATAAATAATGGTCCTTGCTACACCATCTGGTGTGGAATTTTGGTGCAAGTAACCTCTAGTATTTTTTCATGTTGAATGCTTGATGTTATTTGGCATGCAAGTTGGAATAAAGTGAAGGCTTTGGAGGTCAAATGATGTGCAAATATTTCATGGCTTGTGTTTGAAATCGAGGTGAAATCTACCTAGTTCTTCAAGTTTTTATGTATTTGTTTATGATCTTAGCTTAAGAAGGTTAAAATTCTAATCCAAAGAATAGATATTTGTAGTTTCAATTTATCTATTTGTGCAAGGTTATTCAAGATTTAGGAGTTGCATTTTGTAGTTGGTTATACTTGTGCACTCTTAGTTTTGCTTAGCTAAACATACTAAGATCTAATCATTTGTTTGAAGTTTGTTTAACTTGGCAGAGCATCATAGGGCAAAGTGAGATTGGGAGTTTGGTTGCATCCCCCTCTTTGTCAATTTTTTATGCTAATGAGTTTTGTCACACAGGAAATCTCCAAGAATTCGTTTGTTCAAGCTTGGACTTGAGGTTCTCTTCTCACTCTTCACCATTAAAATCAAATTATAAACTTTTCGTTACTAGTTGGTTACAAGTAGGGAGATTCACTTTTAAAAGTTCAAATTCATTTGAAGGTCTCTCTTGCATGAAGTAGTAGGCATTTCATTCACAAAGTTAAACTTTTCTAAGTCTAATTCATTCATGCTTGCATACTAGATCTTTGTTTTTGAAGGCTCATACTTCAAGATCTAGTTTCTAGGATGCACTAAGTATCATTTTTTTAAAGTTTCATATCATTCAAAAGTGCATTTGTTTCATTTCAAAAGTAGTTAAGATTTTCAAGATCATATGCCTGTCAAACTACTCCATTAGATCTTGGTTTTCTCATTGAAGCATTCATCTTTTTCCTTGATCTAAGTTTTGTCTTTTGTTTACTTCCAAACTAGCATTAATCTTCTTAATTTTTTGGTACACTTGGCTGCCTCGTTTTGAGTGCACATCGGTGATCAAACTTTTCATACTTGGCTGCCTCGTTTTATGTGCCAAAACAGTCCTATTTTTCTATTGTTGGCTGCCTCATTTTCCATGTCATTAAAGAGCTTCCTTGGCTGCCATAAACAGGACTGTTTTACCTTTTTAATTAATTAAATTTTTGCAAGTTGTTGGCTGCCCACTTTTCAATTTTCTGACTGTCATAAAATTTTCGTACTTGGCTGCCTTGATTTTTGTGCCCAAAACAGTCCCATTTTTTGTGTGTTGGCTGCCTCATTTTGCGTGCAATTGGAAAGTATCATTGGCTGCCATAAAGAGGACTGTTTTGTCATAAAAAAAATTGTTGCATTTGAGTGTCATACTCAGGATTTAAGTGGCTGCCCCCAAAAGTTTGGCATCTAGATCAGTTCATTTTTTTTTGTCTAATTTCTAGTTCTTAGCTTCTTTCATCTTTTACTAATCAATTAACAAGTCTATGTCTTAAGCTCTTATTTTCAGGAACCAAGAAGATCAAACAAGGAAAAGGGCCAAAGGCTAAAACCAAACAAACGAAGAGCAAAAAACAAAAGACTCCTTGAAAGCACTCCCTTTCTATTTTCCCTCTTCTTTCATTCCCCATCTATTCTTTGTGCTTTCAAGTGAACAAAAAACATCAAAGCATTGTAAAAATTAAATAAAAGAGCAAGTGGGATAAAGGCTCCCACACCCCACTTCCCCCATTTGGGGGAAGCTTGTATCGTCTCTTGTCCCTTTTTTACATTAGTTTAGTCATTATTTTTGCAAGTAGCTTAGATTTATTTGGTAGAGTAGTTTCATTCTTCAATAGATAACTAGATCTTAGAAGCAATCAACTTAGATTTATTTTTCAAAGTTCTAGTTTAATTTCAAGTTCATATAAACTATATAAGACTCTTGAATCTCACTGAAAAGTGGATCAAGAGCACTCTCTATCGGAGAGGTTTTGCTTGTTTGCTTAGATTAGATTTCTTGCTTTGTTATAAATGGTTAATTAAAAAGAACATAAAATCTCTTGAATCTCACCGAAAGGTGGATCAAGAGTACTCTCTGTCGAAGAGTTTACTTGCATTTTGGTTTTTGCTAACCCCTTTGCTTTCCCGAGAATGGTCTTAGACCTAAAAGAGACTCTTGGGTAGTGTAGAGTTCATTTTCAAGCATTTTTTATCTTTCATAAATCTCTTGAATCTCTCCATAAGGCGGATCAAGAGTGCTCTCTATCGGAGGGTCGAGGGTTCTTGTTTCACATTCATAATAAAATTGGAATATAAATTTACTATACTGCATATGCTCTACCCACTTGTGGGATACTCAGAAACAGTATAGATTTATTAATTTTCCACATTTAATTCACTTCAACCATAATGAAACACTCTCCCATATAAACCAACGAAAATCCGGCATTGATCGCTAAATAGTCAAAAGTGGGCAAATTCTGCCTGGGAACACTAGAACCCCTGGACCGAGACCTTAAGGGAACCGTTAGACTACATCCCTGGTTGGTGTAGTGTTGAACACGCTCTAGAGACTCCGGCTAGCCAACATGTCCTTGTACGGAACCACTTAGACCATTATCCGGACATATCTCCTGTACCGAAAGGTATATCTTGGAGATCCTTGCCTTTTAATAATCAACCTCACCCCAAAAAATTTACAATAAAATTTACCAAGAGCACTCGCAAAATAGTTCTCAAGGACACCCAAGACATGTATCAAGCATCCCAAGCACTACACTAACTCCATTTGGCACTGGTTCTTCAATTCATTATTCATTTGCTTTCTATCTATCTGGAGTATTGTTTTATATGTTTTAATTTATAATCATGTTGTGGATTCCTTATTTATAAACTGTTATTGGTTGTGTATCTTTACTTATTTTGCAAGTACATACTTGGATTATATAAACTGTTATTGTAAATCTCACAAAAAACTCCGAAAAAACACCCATCCGCATCACACATCACAAAAAACACTTAAAATCAAGAGCCTTAGAAACCCTTTGTAGGGTCTACCCCGCTTGGCTTCATTAGGAGTTTGCCTAAACGGAGGAATCGGGATCAGGTGACAGCACTTGACTCTTTGCCTGCCCCCAAGGCCACACTTTTACCACTTGGGAAACAACTTTCGAAAGATTTATGCTGCTGGTGTGCACATTGGTGGGCAACAAATGGTAAGGACAACACAGCTTCTTTGTGAACCTTCTATTAGATTTTGTGGTATCTTGAGATGTCCTCCATGATTTAGATGCCTTGCATGGAGGTACATCAACTGTATAGGCATCAGTATGGAGTAGAGGGTGAGATACACTCTACTCAGTGGCATGAGTCCATTGGTGACTGCATGCGGACCTTTCGGGGTGTTTTGCCCCTTGCATGCATGAGATTTGCATGACCTGTCAGTGATTAAAAGATGCATGCAAAAGTGACTTTTTGCATGCACCGATATTAGGTTTTTGGTAAACCTAATTGATCAGTGAGATTATATATAGAGGCAGGGGGTCCCCAGATGAGGTTGCTCAGTTGACTTGTTAGAGAGTGATAGATCAGGAGTGAAGAGGGCGCATTAGTGCATGCAAGGCGACTTTCTGAGAGAGAGAGGAGTTCCTGCAGGAGGGAGAGTGGTCAGATCTGAGCTGGATCAAAGACCACTTGCTCTAGAGGCACTTGACACCCAGATCTATGGACTGAGATAGTTCACTTGAGTGGATTCTGCAAAGATTGTGGAGGACGACTTCTAGAGAGAGAGAGGGGTGCATTACCTTAGGAGAGAGGAGCTCATTCAAAGTCCGATCTGCCGATTAAGTGTCTGAGACTTTCAGGGTAGCCTTGCCTCAATGTTTGAGGAAGGTCGGTGACGATCAGAGCTCAAATCTGCTGATATCTGATCCAGTACGAGCATTTGACATCCAGAGGGGAGGGCGCACTTTTCCATGCAGAGGAAGGGTGCATTCACTAGTTGAGCAGTTGGCCTCCTTCTAGAGCAGAGAAAATCAGAGCAGACGGTTGAGAGAGGCAATACAGTCAGAGCTACCTGCAGACAGACTCAAATCCAGATTGACAGCTAGGGCATATTTCCTCAGTGCATGCATCAGTTGATGCATGCAGATCTAGGGTATCGACCCGTTCAGGATTGAGTGTTACATCTGAGGTAACATTGTTGTATTTCCTTCTTTCATATATTGCTCTGGGCTCGAGATAGAAGAAATCCCCATAGGATTGTTGGTTTTCCCCGTTTGGGGTTTCCAGGGTATATGCAGTGTCATTTGTGTGATTGATTGTGTTTATGTTGTAAAGAGATCTATAGTTGTTGAGTCTTATTTCTTTAGAGCATTATTGATATACAGAGACTCAAACTGCTTGAGATCTCAGGGCTATCCAGAGGGAGTAGTGATCTCTGGATTAAAATTTACATGGTATCAGAGCCCTGGTAAGGGTTAGGGAGATCATTCACACTAAGATCAGTGAAGATAGAGACCAGATCTACCAGATCTGAAGAGCGGAGCTCAGATCTGCGGTTGTAGAGGTCAGATCTATCAGATCTGTGAGTTTGGAGGATTGGTCTATGATAGATCTATCAGATCTGTGCGAGGGGAGGATAGATCTGTGATCAGGAGAGATTCTTGTATCACTATGTTTCAGTTCAAAGAGTTTGGCCACTATCTTGAGAGTGGAGGACCGGTTGGATGGGGCCTCCAACTACAGTGCATGGAGGGCACGGATTGTACTCTTGTTGAAAGAGTGCGAACTGTGGGATGTTTTGAACAGTACAATCGCAAATCCAGTCACAGTTCCATCAGATGCTACTACCAAAGTAGTATATGATAAAAAGAATATAAAGGCTCAGAGGATCCTACTTGATGCTATCAAGGATCATGTCATTCCACATGTCTCAGCCAAAGACAATGTACATGAGATGTAGGATGCATTGACCAATTTGTACCAGAGTTCTAATGCCAACAGGAAAATGGTTCTCAGAGAAAAACTGAGAAGTATAAAAATGAGCAAGGAGGAGAACAGGTCTACATATCTCACCAAGATCACTCAAGTGAGGGATGAGTTGGGAGCTGTGGGTGAAAATATTGAGGATAGTGAGTTGGTAAGACAAGCCCTGAATAGCGTGACCACGCCATGGGCAGTATTTGTCGAGTCCATCATTGCCAGAGAGAATCTTCCCAAGTGGGATCATCTGTGGGACGATTTCACCCAAGAGGAGATCCGGAAAAGTTATATTCAGGGATCAGCTTCCACCATTCCAGAGGAGGAGGATGTGGAACTTGCAGCAAAAGGGAAACAACGGTTCAAACAGAAGAAGGATCTGAGCAAGATCAAGTGCTTTGCCTGCAATGATTATGGACACTATGCGAGACAATGTCCACATAAGAAGAAAGGTAAGCATGCAAAGGATGAGCAGTTGGTAGCAGCAGAGGAGGTGGATGAGTTTACCTCTCGGTTTGAGAGGGAGTTTTCATTAGCCTCATATCAGTCAGGGCATGACAGCAGTCAGCCGGAGATTCAGGTTGATCAAAGATGGAGGGTTGATTGCATGCAGCAGTCACATGACAAGGATGCGAGAGGAATTCCTCATCCTAGAGCACACACCTATGCAAATGATTTGAGATGTGCAGGGGACTGATCACTTGGTCACAAGAGTAGGTAGAGTTCGATTTCTACTTGACCTTGGAGAGCTCCTAGAGCTATCAGGAGTGTTGTTCATTCCAGGACTGAGAGGGAGTATTCTCTCAGTGGTAGCTTTGGGAGTTGTTGGTTACTCAGTGGTATTCTAGAGGGATCTCATATTCACCTATCCTATGGGAGTTGATCCAGTCTTGATGGGTCACAAGATCAACGGTGAGTACTTGATTCGGGGACAACCCACTTATGGCACATCAGGTTGGCTGAGTGCATCCTCTTCAAATTCAGAGGGGGATAGAGAGCTAGATGCTCACAGCAAAGATGATGCTAGGAGGTGTGATTCCAGACAGCAGATGGGTGAGCGAGATGCTCACCATGATGATGAGGATCAAAGGAGTGACTTTGGTTATTAGATGGATGAGCGAGATGCTCATGATGATGATGATGAGACTCAGGGGATTGAGCCCTTGGATTCAGATCAGATGGATGAGCATGATGCTCATACAGGCATCAGTCGAAGACTGAGTTGGTACGAGATGGTAGAGATGGACTTAGCTCAGGAGAGAGCTAAGTTAGCTCAGAGACAGAGGAATCCCACTTACATACCAGTGGATCCACTTGACAGCAGTCTTCGGGACTGGTTACAGCAGAGATTCAGAGGGAGTCTGAATCAGAGTTCAATGATAGAGTTAGTGGTAGATCAGGGGGCTTCTTCTGGAGCCACCTTGATGGAGCTAAATCAGGGTACTTCAGGTCAGAGGGAAGCAATGACAGGAAGGACAGTTGGGTCAGTGTCAGCAGCAGAGGACTTGTTGGATCCAAGCATCAGTGGATGGACTTCCCTCGATAAGAGGGAGTGTTATATTTTGTGATATCTCAGGATGTCCTCCATGATTCAAATGCCTTGTGTGGAGGTACATCAACTATATAGGAATCAGTATGGAGTAGAGGGTGAGATACACTCTACTCAGTGGCATGAGTCCATTGGTGACTGCATGCGGACCTTCTGGGGTGTTTTGCCCCTTGCATGACCTGGCAGTGATTAAAAGATGCATGCAAAAGTGACTTTTTGCATGCACCAATATTAGGTTTTTGGTAAACCTAATTGATCGGTGAGATTATATATAGAGGCAGGGGGTCCCCGAATGAGGTTGCTTAGTTGACTTGTCAGAGAGTGATAGATCAGGAGTGAGGAGGGCGCATTAGTGCATGCAAGGGGACTTTTATGAGAGAGAGAGGAGCTCCTGCAGGAGGGAGAGTGGTCAAATCTGATCTGGATCAGAGACCACTTGCTCCAGAGAAATTTGGCACCCAGATCTGTGGACTGAGATAGTTCACTTGAGTGGATTCTGCAGATATTGTGGAGGACGACTTCCAGAGAGGGAGAGGGGCGCATTACCTGAGGAGAGAGGAGCTCATTCAGAATCCAATCTGTCGATTGAGTGTCTGAGACTTTCAGGGTAGCCTTGCCTCAGTGTTTGAGGAAGGTCTGTGATGATCAGAGCTCAGATCTGCTGAGATCTAATCCAGTACGAGCATTTGAAATCCAGAGGGGATGGCGCACTTTTCCATGCAGAGGAAGGGCGCATTCACCAGTTGAGCAGTTGGCCTTCTTCCAGAGCAGAGCAGATCATAGCAGAGGGTTGAGAGAGGCAGTACAGTCAGAGCTACCTGCAGACAAACTTAGATCTAGATTGACAGCTAGGGCATATTTCCTTAGTGCATGCAGATCTAGGGTATTGACCCATTCAAGATTGAGTGTTACATCTGAGGTAACATTGTTGTATTTCCTTCTTTCATATATTGCTCTGGGCTCGAAATAGAAGAAATCCCACAGGATTGTTGGTTTTCCCTATTTGGGGTTTCCAGGGTATATGCAATGTCATATGTGTGATTGATTGTGTTTATGTTGTAAAGAGATCTATAGTTGTTGAGTCTTATTTCTTTAGAGCATTATTGATATACAGAGACTCAAACCGCTTGAGATCTCAGGGCTATCCAAAGGGAGTAGTGATCTCTGGATTAAAATTTACACCTTCAATAATACATGACTAGTGGGGATAACTTTGAGGATACTGAAGTCTAAGGCTCTGAGTCTTGTATAGATAGTTATTTGAGAAAGTATTCACTTTCCCCAGTGTCATACCTAAAACACTTATAATGTTACCCAGGTATATCCGAAATAGAATAACTTGAATTCTAAATCACTTCTTATGCCCTTGAGATGTTCATTCCTGCACATTATTATTTTTTATACGTCACTGGACTTCACAAAAAAACCATGTACTTATTTCAAAGCAAATACATTACACCAAAGGATTGTGTGATATTGTATGGGTTTTGTATAAGATGGAGAGAAGGAAATGTGCCATTCGTTTCAAAATACTATTAGTTCTGAAAATAAGTTTTCAAAACATTCCCAGCAGTAAAATTTAGGAACATTCTCATACTTCAAACAAGGATGGAAAATTTTGACGTGATTCTTGACTCCACTGTTCAATGTTTTAATCCCAATCCTGATTCCTAAGTGGGCTACTATCCACTACTATGATGACAAAAGTTTGGTTCCTCACATCCTTTCTGGCTGGGAAGAGTTGTGTACAATTATGCATACTTCTGACATATACAATACAGAGAGGAGCAGATTATAAATAGAATGGTGCAGCTTTTCCTCCATATACACCATAATGTATTTATTTGTATGGAATAATAGATTACTTAAAGAAAAGCAACATCAAGGAAGCAATCTGTTTTATCATTCAAGATTATTTCATGTGAAAGAAGGTAATATGTGATGATAAAAGAGTTGGAATAGTAAAAGTACAGATAAGATAGAACTGACTTTTTCCTTTCATCTCGCTTTCTCATCACTTCAAACACTTTTTCTTCAAGGTCCTGGATCTCTCTTTGCAAAAGCCCATTGTCAATTATTTGATTTTGCATAACTTTCAAAAGTTTCTTCCTCTCTTCATCTTGAGAAATAAGAGTACTCTCCAGTTGTGCCTCTAAAAAGCTTCTCAACGAGTGGCTAGAGGACAAGCTGCTAGTAAGCTCCCTTTCTGTTGTGAAGAGTTTTGCTCTACCAACAAACTGAAAAGCACTCTCACCATCATTTCTGGAGACACATCTGTTGGTATTGTGCACTTCTCTCACTGCTGATTCGAGCTGAAAAAAGAAACGTATTGACTTATTCAAGTTCTACTCTTGATGATTTGAATGTACAAGTAAATGCCTGAGGCCCTGAACAAGCCATTTATGCCACATACCAGCTATAAATAATTTTAGAATAGAAGAATGTCAACTTAAGTTAAAATCTATGGTGACCATAAAAATATGACCAGACCAGCAAAAAAGACTGCACTTCTATTACTGCTGATTGAACTGGAGAAAAAATGCAGTGACTTGTTGAAGTTTCTAGCCTGGATGATTCAACTGTACTAGTAAATTCCTGAGCAATCCATTTATACCAAATAACATTACAAATCATTTGAAAACACATGAATATCAACTTAATTCAAAACATATGGTGACCACAGAAAATAGGGTCAGGTCATCAAAAAGAAACGTTCAGTTATATACAACAGAGCTGAATGTAAGTTGGAGAGCAGAATGCAAAATCCACATGAATGACAGATGTTAATCGGTCTAATCTTGCAACTTAATGAATGTTCTTAAGCACGTATAATGTGAAACAGTAGAGGGCATATATGAATTATTCTCAAAAAAAAATTGCAGAGAGGTTTCAGACTAGCTTGTTGCATTCCCATTGTCAATTAGGCCCACTATAAAAGCACAGGTGGAAAGAATAAAGACCAACAGAGGCAGCCAGAAAAGATCAGCGCTCGGTTACAGAAATATTTTTGGCAGGCACAGAACAAAGACAGACTAGTAGCTTCCTTTTCCAGGTTGTTAATGAAACAGCCAAACTATTCTATCAAGGCCTTTTGGCTTACCTTCAGTGCTTTATTGGTTGACAAAATCAAAAGGTACTGTTCCGGTTAAGTCAAAAGGCCTTGATAGAATTCATCCAGGTTGGATGAAACTCTAGTAAACTTCAGCTTTTTTGGAGTGATGAGTACTTTGCAGTCTATCCAATTTAAGCCATTCCCTCTAGAGTATACCTTGTCTGATCATCAGCACATTGTTATCTATTCTCAAATGGTAATCTCCAAACCATCCAAATGAATTTCCTTTCTCCTGTGAGTCTATAGCTCATGTAGGAATGAGCTGTAACCCTCTCCTAGAAGAATGAGCTTCTTGTCTCTTATATATCCTCCCTCTCAACATTTTTCGGCTTGAATGAGCTTCCTCTCTGTCATGAGTCTCCAGTTCATGTTGGAATGAGCGCTCACCATTTACACCCTCCCACGATCCCCCCCCCCCCCCCCCCGCTATCATCTTCTTCCTCCCAAAACTCCTTGCTCTCTCAAACTTCTTGGGCCCATGTTCTCTCAAACCCCACTTTCTCTCAAAAGAGATCATTGATTCTCTTTGTGTCAAACCTCAAGCTCTCATGAATCTCTTTGTGTCTTTGACTTGAATAAAAAGCTACATAAGTGAGAGGAGAGGGTTTGTGTTTTTTCATATACACAATTGTTCGAATGATTCTCTATCTTAGACCTTAGAAAAACCCTACTTGAGTGAGTCATTTTTTATTTCCTCCCGAATGCTCAGACGCATCTAAGAATTTCTTTGCCCACAACAAATGAGTTTGCTAGGTTTATGTGGGTCCGGCTCAACAGATTACCCCCTCTCCTCAAAGATATCTTCATAGCAGTCTACTACTTTCCCCCAACCTCATCACAGTTCACTAGCCATGGTGAACTTTTTAGCAACCCATATTTGGATCTATATTTTGGCATCATCCAGCGCTCCGTAGTGGGAGAGGTCATCTTTTTGGGTGACTTTAACGCATGCACCAAATCCCTCCAGGTCCCTCTGCATGACTGCTCTCAGGACGTGTTCTGTGTTCAAGAGATCGATCCAATTTCTGTGGGACTTCATCGATCATCTGATGATATTTTGGGACCTTTGACAAGGTACGGCAGGCACCTCCTACGGCTCGGAGAATCACATGAGCTACTGATCCTTAACGGCCTCCCATGCTTCCCAACTTCCCTCTCTTCCACTTGTCAACCTCATGGTGGTGGTCAAAGTGTAGTGGATTATGTCCTTTCTAATCAGGGCCTTCTTCCCTTCATTCATCATTTCTCCATAACCCTCATCCCTCTTGTTGATCATGCTCTCCTCTCCTCCCTCCAAATTGGCACTTCCCCACCCCCGACCACTCCCCCTTCTCCACCCTCGGTTCCACCTCGGACCAATATTCTTTTTGCTGAGGGAGACCCTAACACCTTTACTTCCACCTTCCACCAAATGCTCCCTTTTGTATCTCCATTCGCTTCCCTTGAATCCGCCTCCACCAAGTACACATTTCTTTCTTCTATCATCCAGGAGACTTCCCTTTAAAACTACCCCCACTCCACTCAATCCACCCCCTCTCTCAAAAGACTAGGTGCTACCCCATGAACCAGTGGTACAACGATAACTGCAAGAACCTCCACACCCAACTTCAACATGCCTTCAACCATGGTCACCCCTCCTACCCAGTCTCCTCGAAACTTCCTTCCATTGTCTCCTCCGGCACAAAAAACACCTCTTCATTTCTCGTAGACGGCAAGAGCTAAGTGATTCCCTTATTCATTCCCCTAAACATTTATAGCGTACCATCATCCCACGCCACTCCCATCTCCCACCTAATCTTGATCCAAAAGCCATGTTCTCCCACATCTCTTCCCTCTATGACATCCCAAGGCAGCCCCTTATCTAGGTTACCTCTCCCACCCCCCTCTTGTTACCTATTCACCCTCCATGATGTCTGGGAGGTTGTTTGGGCCATTAGTTCTAGGCTTCTAGCAGAGCAACGGATGAGGAGGGGTTCCAAGTTGAACTCTTGAAACATGGCCTTCGAGCACTTGATTGTCACTTGGTCGATCTATTCAACCACGTGGTTTGTACTGGCTTCCTTGAATCGTGGTCATATAATAGTATTCGCCCAATCCATAAAGTGGGCCCTAATATTGATCCTATTACCAACCATTTTGTACCATAGTTCGATTTCTTGTGAGCTGCCAGTTTCATGAACATGTCAAATGTTCATCATCAATGTTCAGAAGTTCAGAAGAATTTTTCAGGGCCAATTGTGGCCCCTTTGTAATAATTGCATGTCCAGACCCCCATGGGGGAATTGTAATAAGTTGGTCTTGTTATCGTCTATTTTGTACAATAGTTGAACCTCCATTGAGCTGCCAGTGTTGGAACACCATCAGTGTTCACTTCCAAAGTATCAGGGGTTTAGATTGCAATAATTAGCCAACTTTGGCTAGCCAATTTTATTTTTAAGTCAAAATGACCATGGCCCCACGGGGTTTGTAATAAGTGTGCTAGTAGGATTTTTGAGTGGCTCGGTCCCCCATGACTTGGTTATGCAACTAAAGCATTCCAGGGAGTTTTTTCCCTTGTCAATTATGCTTTGCCTATAGCCGAGTAATAATCGACGAGGTTTTCTCCCGCTTCTTCCAAAGCTGGAATGCCCGATTTTGAAAATTTGAGCCTTGGGGGGTTATTAGAGTCCAACTGATGTGTATAAGCCTGCTAGATACCATGTATGTCTTAGATGGTCATTTTATAGGGTCCTCGTCCAATAGAAACACTGTCCGAAAATTTTTTACCGGATGCATTGGATGAGTTTTTATTATTTTTATTTTTATTTTTAATTATTTTTCCAAATATTTAATTGGAAAAATCAAATTTGTAATATGTCAGTCATCCGGGGTCCGTTTTCAGAGTTTGAAGGCTTGATTCATAAGCCAAAAATCATACATGACCCCCGGACCAGCTTATCCTAAGTTTCGGATGTCAATTCAGCCTCATAATTAATAATTTCTCAAAAAACTCATTTACAGAGAAATTATTAATTAAAATATAAAAAATGAATATTTTGGAGATAATCCAAATCTCTCCAAAATAATCCAAATTGATTAAAATAAAAGGCTAATTGACATGGCACTGGGCATTAAAGAATATTCCAATCAACTCCAGTCACCAGAAGAGAACTCCAATTAAGAAATTCGCCCTCCTTCAAGAGATTCACGAATTGGGCACTTAGCATTCATTAAATGGATTGTTGAATGTACATTTATGAAAAGGTGGGCGCCTCCCTAAATTATGCAACCACTAAGGCTTGGCTCCTTACTAAACTCGAGCTATCATTACTTCGAGCTCCAAGTCATCTCCTACTACCATTCACGCATTCTCTTGGTGGCTCACGTGTTTGCAAGGTGGAGGCTACGTATTGGGTTGGTGATAATTCCAAAGGAGAGTGGGGGGCGCCTAGCCTAGGTGGAGGCCACCTCCCCACTCTCAACTACCACTAACTCATGTTATCTCAATTGCTATTGGATCTCAACACTCCAAGCTTGATTTGATTGGATATTTGATGGAGAATACGAATTGGTGTCAAGTGCCATTGGCTCCTTCTATTGCCATATCGAATTAGGGTAGGTTGTTGCTAGTTTTTGTATAAAAGGATGGCATTGCCTCCTTATTCTATATAGAGAATTGGGCATAGAAACTCTGGTGAAATTGTAATCATTCTTTGTTAATAAAATATTTACGACTTTGGAGGTCATTTGCATTGGCTCTTGGCATTGTGTCTTCATTCTATGATGAAGTAATATCTCTTTCACCCTACTCTTTGATTTCAATTTTGATTATTGTATGCTTATTGAAGACTAACAATCTAGTACTTAGGCTTCTAATCAAATTGTTATTGAGTGTTTGTGTCTTCAGGGGTTGCATCTAGTAGAAGATTTTGGCATCTAAAACCTTCACTATGCAGGAACTCTATTGTTGATGGTCTTTTGTTTGCAGGGGTTCAAGCAATTTCGATCTTTCTTGCCTCATCTGTCAAGCTATCAAAAAACTACATCTTAATCTTGGTTACTGGTTACTTGGAAGCCCTAAACACCGCTCTCGTTTTTGTTTTTGGCCTTCTACCTTCTCGTTTTCTCCTTAGCTTTCTAGATCTCCTCCCTCTCGTCTTGCCTCAAAGCCTCCTTCTCCCTTTCGTCTTACCTTTCCTCCTTGCATTCAAACCCTCTTCCTTTCGTTTCTCCTTCAAACCTTCCTCTCCTTCCCTTCTAGCTTCATTTTCCCATCCTTCTCTCCTTTCTTCCCTATCCCCTCATCTCTTTCACTCTCATCCTACCCTAACTCTCCTAGCCTCGTCCATCCTTTAGCCCTCGCTTTTGGCACTTCTTAGCATTCGTTTTTTTAGCCTCCCATCTCCTCTTTCCCTAGTCCTCCTTTCGTCCTACCTTGCTCCCTTCTTCCCTTGCCCTTAGCTTCGTTTTTCCCTAGCTCTCAAGCCTTCATCCTTCGTTTTTTCTCCTTCACTTGCTACCCCAAACTTCTTCCTAAAAACTTTAAAAGAAAACCAAAAAAAGGAACTTGTCTTTGTTTGGCTAGACTTTAATTACTGTTTAGTTTATTTTCAATTTGTTAGCTTGTAGCAAGTAGATCTTAGTTTCATTCTAGCTTGTACTTCTTTTTGATAGTTAGATCTTGCATCTAGTTTATTGTTAACTTGCATTTAGTTTTTAGATCTCATTCAAGAAGTTGAAAAACTTGCATTTAAAAATATTTGATTTTGCAACTCTAGATCTAAGTAATTTCACTTTGTTTGATTTTTGGACTAATGCTAAAGGGTGCATGAGTGGTTTGTATTCTTTGTTGTAGGGATTGGAGAAAATCAAGCTCAAGAGAAGAAGAAGAAGAATATCTAAAACCAAGAGAAAAGTTGAAACCAAGTACCAAAACCAAAAAATATCCAAATACTTGGAATTTGAACCAAAGAAGACAAAGTTTCAATCACTCTCCTTTTGTAAAAAGCCATTAAGGCTTGTTCCTTTTGGTCTTTCTAAGCTTATTCATTCTTTCTCTAAGGTTGAAAATCCTCAAAAGTTGTACTTGATTAATAAAATAAGTCTAAGTGGGATAAAGCCTCCCATAGTTGGTTTTTCTTCCCCATTTGGGGAAGAGTGTCTTGTGTGTTCTTAGCTTAGATTTGCTTTAAGTACTTAGAATAGCTTCATTTGTGCTTAGAACACTAATTGTTAGTTTAGTTTTGTCTTGAGAAGTATCTTGGGATTCGATCCCAAATGCCGCATTGACCTTGCGTGCCACTTCTCTTTCCCCACTGTTTTTTGCGTATTTCCAGCTAGCTGGAAATTTCATGAACAGTGTGAAAAAAGTCATTTTTGACTCCATTTTGCAGTTAGCTTAGTTCCTTTTTTGCAAGTAGATACTAATTGCTAGATTAGTTCAAATTTTCAATACTTAGCATCTTAACTTGTTAGATCTCTTTATTATTTATTGAGCTATCATTTGGTTTCTTTGCTTACAATCTGCTTATCTTTTAAAAAGAACCAAGACTCTTGAACTTGTCATAAGACAAGTCAAGAGCACTCTCTGTCGAAGACCATCAATTTTGCATTTTTACTGCATCTTAGCATATAGATTAGTTAAAGTCTCTTGAACCTCTGTTAGAAGACAAGTCAAGAGCACTCTCTGTCGGAGAGGTTCACCTATGTGCTCTAATAAAATTTGCAACTCATCATTCCCTTTGAGTAAAACAAGAATTTATCTCATTGCTTTCCACCACCAAGTATGCTCTGCCAACCCTAAAAAGTTGGATTATTACTCAGAACGGTGATTGGATTTGATTAATCTCACAAGTGATAACCATAATAAAATCTTTACCCCCATAACCAACGAACCACCGTTGTTTCGAGAAATACTCAGGTAGTGGGCAAATTCCTACTGGTGGCGCCGGAAATCACCGTTGTCTTAAAGTTCTAGCTTGCTCGTTAAGTTCCTTGGACACCTAGCCTAGAATACTAGACTGTCCGTCAGGTCACCAAGGGGAGCCACTGAAGGTATACTTTTCCGGTTGGACTCATACCTTGCTTTCTTAGCCTTAATAATCAAAAACACCTAAAATACTTCAAAATTTACCAAGAACAATTTCAAAACGATCTCACAAACATTATATTTGACTTACACTTTTCAGCATCCCAAGCACCATTTTTTACTCCATAAGGCAGTGGTCTCTAAAACTTACATGTATTACCTTAATCTGGACCATATGTCCTTGTCATTTGCTTAAGTTTATCTTGTGGATGTTTATTTAATTTCCGAGTCATCATATATTGTTCATCTTGTAATTGTGTTTTGTAATTGCAACGTGGATTGTGTATTTATTGTGTTCTCATCATTAAAAAACTCCTAAACAACACCCATCTGCATCATTTCATCACTTAAAACACTTTAAAACACAAGAGCCATAGAACACTCTTTGTTAGGGACAACCCCCCTTGGCTTCGTTAGGAGTTTGCCTAAACGGAGGAGTTGGGATTCAAGTGACAGTACCTAGCTCATTGCTTGCCACCAAGGCCACACCTCTCCCACTTGTAGTGAGGACACAGCTTTCGAAAGATTTCTGCTGCTGGTGTGCATCTCGGCGGACAACAGGTCTAGGCATGGCCAATTTTTAAAAGACTTGGCTTGCCTTAGGTTTTGCTATCAAGGGGATACTCTAGAGTGTTTCTTCCTTGGGAATTATGCGTTACTCTTTAGTGACATATAATTCCTGATTTTTTCACTCATACCTCCAAAGCTGGGATATTTTCATGGTGGTCGAACCTAGGGAGGTTATTAAATTATATATGTCTATGTATTTTTTACATGCTAGCCATCTAAATTGAGTCGTATGGACATGCACTAGGTGCCCTAGGAGTTTGGTTTCATTCCGGTAAAAAAAAAGAATACGTAAAAATCAGACCATTTTTTAATGGTTTAATTGGAAAAATTCAAAGTGTAATAAAAGACTGGTCTGGAGACGGAACTTGGCGTGGGGATGCTCGTTTTCACGCTCAGAGCGTCCTCTTTAAACTAGGACCTGTTATCACACCATAGTAGCAGGGCTACTATTCTTGTACAGCAGATATCTGCACATTCCAGAGCTTACATTATTCCAGAGCATGGCTATATATTTTGGATCACTCATGATCAGAGCAGTACATTATTCAGATTTGTATATGACCTTATGTCAAGGCTGAGCCTTGAGAGTTCAGATTTGATGACTGATGTGACTACTTATCCCATACAGTTTCAGTTCAGTGCCTAGAGATGTATTACAGCAGTGTTTCAGATGATACTGGATGATTATTATTATGATGATGTTGTATGACCTATGGATATGTTCTCACTGACTGTGGATTATTATCTTGTTGATTTAGTCATGATCATAGCATGTGCTTGGTATATTATTCATGATGTGGCAAACTATTTAAAATGAACTGTAAATCATAAAATGGACAATTGCTTGCACATTTAGGTCATTTAACAAAACTCACTGGTTTTTCACCTTACATAGATATGGTCTTTCCCGACACCTGTTGTCTGCTAGTGTAGGCTCCATATTCATTTGTCTCCATCCATACATGACCTTCCTGTTTGACTTTAAACCCTGATTTGTCTCATTTGACTTTCTGATACCGAGGATTTCCCCATTTTTCTACCTCTGTGTTTGGACCGCATCCCTGTATATTCAGTGTCTCGGCTCTAAGTTGGTGACAAAACTTGCCTTTGGTGAGTTGGATTGTAGGCCTAAATCATTCTGGTCGGTTGTCCCGATGTTTGGCATTGGCTCGAACTCCCCCTAGTCACTTGAGATGTTGTTGGCTAAAACTGAAAGCTCATGTTCTACCTATGGAAACTTGAAAAATTCGCCCATGGAAACAAAAAAGGGCAAGAGCGATGAACAGCTAAAAATACTCCTCGAAGAGTATAAGAAAGGTCCAAAAAGCAATGGTTCTTAAAGGCTATATCTAAACAATTGCTGACCTTATAAATATTTGAAAAACATGCCCTGGATGCAAGCTGCAACTAGTTGTGCTTCTCAGCACATCTGAAATCCGAAGGGTTATGTAGGCCAAAAAGGCCATGGAATAAAATGGAATGATCCTAATGAACCTGGATCAACTTGATGTAGACATGATGCCTGAGTTGAATAAGCACTCTCTAAACAACTTATCCATTTGTGAGGCACAGCCATCCCCCGTGTTCTTTTGTCCAGCACAGAGTTTGTAGATTCCCCCTTTTCCCAGTCCAAAGTATTTTTGAGTTAAGTTAGACAAGTCAACCCCTTGGCCCAACCTTGCTCCTAGCCTTCATCCTTCACTAGCAGTTTGACCATGTCCAATGGGTGAGTTTGTCATTTGAACTATTGTGCAAGTAATTTTATATAACAACGGAATATGTTAACTTGATTAATGCCACTGAATGGAATTTATACTTTGAGCTTAACTGTGAGAGTGATTAGAGAAGCATTGTCTTAGTCTACTGATGTGATTTATCCTTGATTATATATTTTTGGGATCCATGATGATGTGGACCATGTATGGATGATTATTGATGATGATTGATGGGCCCACATGTTTGATGATGATATCATATGATGGACATATGATGCAGATGATGTTTGATCCATTTCAGCAGGTTTATTATTACTTCAGATCAGCAGATTATACATTGTCCATATATGGTGGACCCTACAGCTGGCCCATTAGGGCAACCCAGGGTGTATTGGTACACATTCCTAGTGGATTTGGGTCTTCCGGATCCATTGAGACACTTATCTTTCAGTTCCGGGCACTTCTGACAGTGATTGATGCAGTTTTACACTTGTTGACCAGATTTGGGGCTGATTTCCCAGCCTGAGCAGCAGGGGCCCCGAGAGGCCAGTTCACCTAGGGCGCTGATGATGGAGAGCGTGGTCCAGCCACTTGTTTTTACCATTTACCCCCCCCTTCTGGAGAGCCTGGTGGGCTCAGATGGACAGCGCTAGCACCCTAGGAGGCAGTTTTGGCACTTTCACAGTTCCCGAGGCAGTTAAAAAATGGGATAAAGTGGTCACTGAGGAAATCAATTTGGGCAATTGAGGCAAGGTTTTGGCATTTGGTCTTCACAGAGGTCTTCCAGGGTGGCATCACTACCTTCCAGTCAGTTTTCACCATGTGGGTATGCCCAGATTGATCACAGGAGGACATTTACTGCTTGACTGTCATGGATTCTGAGGACAGTTTTGATCATTTATATTATATTGGACATATTTTATTATTTTATTGTGCCTTGGGGATGAGCTAGTAAGGATTAATACCTCCTAGCCCCACCATGAGCTTATATTGTCATGTCCTAGTCACCATGAGGTGGATTTTGGTGCTTATGTTTCTCTAGTGGATGACGTCACCCTCTTATTGTACCTTTTAGTGGGGGCGCTATCATTATGTGGGTGATCCATGTGATATATTGTTATGATTTATTGTTAGCCATTGATTAGATCTTGAGATCTTTTAATCTTAGCCACTCATGTAAAAAGTGGTTAGGATTGTACTCTCTCCCCATCCTATTTAAGGAGGGAGCCTCTCATTGTAAAAGTCATCTAGAGATTTTTGGCTCTTGCCTCTTGGAATAAAATTTCTATCTTTTGGAGTACATGCTTGGATTGGAGTGGATGTTGGTTGTTTCGATTGTAAATGCTTTTGTCCATTGCACTGGAGGATCTATTGTAGCTATCTTGCATATTTGCCATATTTTATTTACAGGTTAAGAGGGCGATTTTGGACAAGGGCGAATTGGTGGGGAGGCTTGCCCTTCAATCTTGGAAGAAGTCGCTTTGGTGTAACAGGGAGTAGTTTTGCCTTTGTGTCAACTATTCTATGTTTCTCTCTCTCTTGCTTGTATCTACCTTCAATTTGTTAAACTGATTGATGCTTTGCTCCTTGGCTTGACAGGTTAGAAGGAATCACATGTGGCTTGGAAAAATCGATTTGGCAAGAGGGCTTCAACAATTCTCCATTTGATCTTTGGCAAAGTAATCCTCGTCTCAACTAGCATTCATCTCTTCATCCAGGTATGTTCCAAGAGGTATGATCTTTTACTTCCTTGAATCTTCCATAATTTCTAGATCATAAAAACCCTAATCAATTAAAACCCTTGTTTTTTTTGTATTTCTTAGATCTACTTAGATCTAGCCTTGCTCTTGAAGAGATATTGAAAACCCACCTCTATAGCATCCACCCCTAGTTGGATCTACAGTTTGGTGGTGATTAGCTAAAAATTGACCCACTTTTCGAGGCAAAAAGCCCTCCTTGACCCAAATCGCACTTCCTAGTGAGAGGCTTGTTTGGTTAGATCTAGCACATGGGTAGGTGAGATCCCACTTGATTTGCAATCTAGACACTTGATAACCTACCCCCCGATTTTTACTTTGGTGAAATCTACCTTGTGGACATCTCTCCATGTTTTAAGGGGTTAAAACCCCCTTTTGAATCTCTTGGCACCTCAAAACTCAGATCTACTACGATCTAGCCCTTGGATTGACTTGAATTTTTGAACACTCATAGATCGGGGTACTAGCTATTCGGATCTGCAATTTGGTGGCCATTGGGCTTGATTTGGTCCACTTAACCCTTGTTTTAGCCCTCCTTGAGCAAAGTCGCACTCCCTTGAAAAATTGAGTTTGTCCACTTCCAGGAGGTGGGTGTTTGAGATTTTCGTGGATTTGGAATGCCCATACCTTGAAACCTAGGTCTAGACTGTCCTTTTGTCACGATCCGCCTTGGGGGTAGCATTCCTTGTTTTAAGGGATTGTGGTCCACTTGGGGTTATTACTTGAAAACCTAGATCTAGCAAAATCTAACCATTGGATCTCATTCAATCCACTTGACTTGGCTTCTAGGTGTCCCGATCTACACTTTGACATACTTTTTGACCCCATTAGCCCACCCAACAAGGCACTAGTCCTTCTCTAAGCAAGTCGCACTCCTTGGGAATTGTGTCAAACCCTAGATCTAGTACATGGGTACTCCTAGAATCAACCTAGAGTCATAGATCTAGCCTTTATCCAACCTATAGTACCAACTTCACACATAACTTCACCTTGTGGGCCTACCTAGAACCATTTCACACTTCCCAAGAAAACAAGACCCACTTGTGTAAACACATGGTACTATACCTAGTCATCATACCCCATCATGTGGCCTAAACCATACATAGGTTGAAACACTAACAATCTCTTATACCACCTTCAACCATTCCTTAACTCTTAGGTCCACTTAGTCTTGCATTGGTTTCCGTAACTCATCATTTACCTACCCTTAGAAACCTTTGTTTGGATCCAATCAACTGTGATTGGTTATAGGGTCTCCCCCTAGGTCTTGTTACACCTTGACCTAAAGCGAAGAGTGCCTCGGTTGACGTGACTCCCACATTGCATTGGGAACCGTGGCATCTCTTGGGTCACCTCTTTAGTTGCCTGTCTCCTCTACCGTCCCGGATGGGATACACCTATGGGCAACTACAAGTTGTGTGATAACAGGACCCACTTTTCCTGGGTTTTGGGCGACTAGGTGATCATTTGTGGCATTTTTTTCCTAAAGGTGCTACAAAATGGCATTTAAATGCTAAAATGCCACAAAGTGCACTAAGTGACAAAAAATCAAAAATATGATTAAAAAATATTTTGGAAAGGGTGGCATTGTGGTTTAATAAGGAGTGAGATCATATAAGTGATTAAAGCACATGTTATAACCAAAACTTAGGATAGCGAATGAAGGTTCCAAGGTTGAAATGCGTGGATCTCTCCTCACGTGGGCGGCATGCCATGCACAAAGTTCACGATTTGAGTGGGCGAGGGTTCCAATGCTTGGGCTAGAGTTCTAAAGGGAGAGGGGCGCCCCTCTCATGAGGTGGCAGCCACCTCATCCCTCACACCAACCAAACTACATCAACGCAATTCAATCCCCATTTTGTGGATGCACCTCCCTCTCTCGTGCGCCATCCTTCTTCGCGTGTGGGCGGATTCATTGAGCATGGCACTTTATTATTTGTTGAGGTGGAGACTAGCTCACTCATTCACGCCTACCAAGCTCCCAGTTAAGTGTTCAATCAAGCCTCGGTTCTCTCCTTCAATTATGGAATGCACCTCTCTTCTCATGCGATCCTCCCTTCTCTTGGATTGCTATTTAAGCGAGGCTTGCTCCTCACTCAAAGAGGGATGCAAGGAACCTCTGCCTGTATATTGTAAATGCTATTTTGCTTATCTTTCTTATGAATAAAGTTGCAACTTTGGAGGTCAGTCTGATGGTGCAAAAATATTTGTGGTGAATGCTTTGCTCATAAACAGAGGTGATATCTGTTTAATCATTTTTTCATTTCATGCAAGTGTTGAATATTTAGCTAAAGAAGATTATATGCTAATCCTTAGAATAGGCATTTGAAGTTCCAAGTTGATTATTTATGTGAAGTTGTCTAAGATCCAAAAGTTGTATTCTGTAGTCAGTTATACTCATGCACTTTTCATTTTATTCAACAATTCATACTAGATCTAATTGCTTGTGTGAAGGTTTTCTTAGTTTTTGCAGATCACCAATCTTGGAGTAGAGATCGGAGCTCAGTTGCATCTTATCTTTCTCCATCGTTTTATAGATCTAATACCCTCTTGTACTGCAGGCGCTCCATTTCTCAAGTTTATTCAAGCTCGGGCTTGAGCATTTCTTCCTCCTTCAATTAAAAAATTCCAATCAACTTTATTTCCCTGTTTTGTTAAGAAAAGCATTTAGATCTGATTCAAAAGTTCCATCTTTAAAGTCTTTTTGCTTCATAGATCTAGGAATCGCTTTATATAAATCATAAGATCTAGATCTAAGTTTTAGTATTTGAAATAAAAGTCAATTTTTTCCATCATTTAGCAAATACTATATTGTAAATTTCATGTACTTTTTAGCTAACCGATACTAACCTTAACAATTTCTTTGTTCGCTGATTTCTTGTTTGTTTTACAGAAAAAAGCGAAGGAAGGAAAGCTAAAGCATAAAGCATAAAAACAAAAAAATTCTTGCTTCTTCATCCCTTTGCTATCCCTTTTCCTTCTTAGGCCTAAAGTCTCTTGAATCACGCTGCATAAGCGGATCAAGAGTGCTCTCTATCTAAGGGTTAATAAATTTTTTGTAATAAGATCAATAAAAGAGCAAGTGGGATTACGGCTCCCACACCCCTCTTCCCCCATTTGGGGGAAGCATGTATCTGTCCCTTACTTGTTTTGTGATTTTTGCATAGTTAGATCAATAGCATGCTAGATTAAATTTCATTTTTTTTGCAAAGTTATCAAAAGAGTTAGCTAAAAAATTCATTTTGCAAAAGTAATTAGTTGCAAGTTTTACTATTTCTAGTCTTTGCATCTTTATTTTATTTTACTAAGTTCATATGCAAAATCTCTTGAATCTCACCATTTGCGGATCAAGAGTACTCTCTGTCGAAAAGTTTCTTTTTATTCATCTTTAGCATACTAATCCCCTTGCTCTCCCGAGTACAATCTTCGGACCTAAACGAGATTCTTGGGTAGATAATTAAAGAACTTGTTTTCAGTATTTTACTTGCAACAAACAAAGTAGTGTTCAAAATCTCTTGAATCACAGTCTTAAAGTGGATCAAGAGTGCTCTTTGTCGGAGAGTCAATCTTAAAATTTACCAACTCAATAAATCTCTTGAATCTCGTTCTAATTCAGATCAAGAGTGCTCTTTGTCGGAGAGTCAATCGTAACGAATAAATTTTTCCCACTCGGTGTATGCTCTACCCATAGTTTTGGGATATCAAAAGCGGAAGTGTTGCATTCTTAATTTTCTCACATTTAATTAAAAAACTTCAATTTTAATAAAATTAAGTCCCGCAAAACCAACGAAAATCCGGCGTTGCCACGCTGTGATCGAAGGTGGGGAAATTCTGACTAAGGATGCGAGAACCACTGGGAGGCGACCTCAGAGCACTAGTTAGACTACATCCTTGTTGGTGTAGTGTTGAACACCGCTATCGAGACTCCGTTCCAACCCATATTTCCTTGTACAAAGCCAACTAGATCACATTCCAGACACATTTCCTGTACCGCAAGGTATATCGGAAATCCCCTTATCCCACAATAATTCAACCTCTTCTTCAAAATCATATAATAAAATAAACTAAGAGGCATTCGCACAACGGTTCTCTTAGCACTCCAACAGACAGTGACTCCATTAGCATTGGTCTTTCAGCAACAACAATTATCCAATCTCTCTATTTGCTTATTATCTTTCATGAGTTATTATTGATTATGATATCATGTTGTGGATGAATTTTTTATTCAATTTGTTATCCATCTATTGTTGTCATTCATTTTATATGTTGTGGATGTGTTACAATTCATATGTGTGAGCAACTTGGTTTAAATCTCTTTATTCTTTCATAAAACTCCTAAAAAACCATCTTCCCATCACTAAACATTCAAACTTTAAGAGCCTTAGAAACTCTTTTTAGGGTCTACCCCCCTTAGCTTCGTTAGAAGTTTGCCTAAGTGGAGGAGTCGGGATCAGGTGACAGCACCTGACTCTTTGCTTGCCCCCAAGGCCACACCAAGTAGCTTAGAAATATTTCTGTTGCGCTCCCTTCCCCCAGGTGTGCATCTCGGCGGCAACATTTTTGGCGCCGTTGCTGGGGACAAAAAAAAATTGTTCCTGGACGACACACCTCAATTTCATTTTAGTCTTTTAACTTAACATTTTGATAGATTTTTAGTCCAATAAACTCTGAAATTAGACTTGATCCATCGGGCGACTCCACTGTCAAGTAATTTACCAAGGTATTCAACTAGAAGGAATCTTGTCGGCTTGTTTGATTTCATCCATGAACCTGAGAAGGTTTATCAAAGGAGATGTTATCACACCATAGTAGCAGGGCTACTATTCTTGTACAGCAGATATCTGCACATTCCAGAGCTTCCTTTATTCCAGAGCATGGCTATATATTTTGGATCACTCATGATCAGAGCAGTACATTATTCAGATTTTATGACCTTGTGTCAAGTCTGAGCCTTGAGAGTTCAGATTTGATGACTGATGTGACCACTTATCTCATTACAGTTTCAGTTCAGTGCCTAGAGATGTATTTCAGCAGTGTTTCAGATGATGCATGATGATGATTATTATGATGATGCTATGGATATGTTCTCACTGACTGTGGATTATTATCTTGTTGATTTAGTCATGATCATGGCATGTGCTTGGTATATTATTCCTGATGTGGCAAACTATTTAAAATGAACTGTAAATCATAAAATGGACAATTGCTTGCACTTTTAGGTCATTTAACAAAACTTACTGGTATTTCACCTTACATAGACATGGTCTTTCCCGACATTGGTTGTCTGCTAGTGTAGGCTCCATATTCACTTGTCTCCATCCATACATGACCTTCCTGTTTGACTTTAAACCCTGACTTGTCTCATTTGACTTTCTGATACCGAGGACTTCCCCATTTTTCTACCTCTATGTTTGGACCGCATCCCTGTTTATTCAGTGTCTCGGCTCTGAGTTGGTGACAGAACTTGCCTTTGGTGAGTTGGATTGTAGGCCTAAATCATTCTGGTCGGTTGTCCCGATGTTTGGCATTGGCTCGAACTCCCCCTAGTCACTTGAGATGTTGTTGGCTAAAACTGAAAGCTCATGTTCTACCTATGGAAACTAAAAAAATTCGCCCATGGAAACAAAAAAAAGGGCAAGAGCAATGAAAAGCTAAAAATACTCCTCGAAGAGTATAAGAAAGGTCCAAAAAGCAATGGTTCTTAAAAGTTATATCTAAACAATTGCTGACCTTATAAATATGTGAAAAACATGCCCTGGATGCAAGCTGCAACTAGTTGTGCTTCTCAGCACATCTGAAATCCGAAGGGTTATGTAGGCCAAAAAGGCCATGGAAGTAAAATTGAATGATCCTAATGAACCTGGATCAACTTGATGTAGACATGATGCCTAAGTTGAATAAGCACTCTCTATACAACTTATCCATTTGTGAGGCACAGCCTCCCCCGTGTTCTTTTGTCCAGCACAGAGTTTGTAGCTTCCCCTTTTTCCCAGTCCAAAGTATTTTTGAGTTAAGTTAGACAAGTCAAACCCTTGGCCCAACCTTGCTCCTAGCCTTCATCCTTCACTAGCAGTTTGACCATGTCCAATGGGTGAGTTTGTCATTTGAACTATTGTGCAAGTAATTTTATATAACCACGGAATATGTTAACTTGATTAATGCCACTGAATGGAATTTATACTTTGAGCTTAGCTGTGGGAATGATTAGAGAAACATTGTCTTAGTCTACTGATGTGATTTATCCTTGATTATATATTCTTGGGATCCGTGATAATGTGGGCCATGTATGGATGATTATTGATGATGATTTATGGTCCCACATGTTTGATGATGATATCATATGATGGACATATGATGCAGATGATGTTTGATCCAGTTCAGCAGGTTTATTATTATTTCAGATCAGCAGATTATACATTGTCCATATATGGTGGACCCTACAGCTGGCCCATTAGGGCAACCCATGATGTATGAGTACTCATTCCTAGTGGATTTGGGTCTTCTGGATCCATTGAGACACTTATCTTTCAGTTCCGGGCACTTCTGACAGTGATTGATGCAGTTTTACACTTGTTGACCAGATTTGGGGTTGATTTCCAAGCCTGAGCAACAGGGGCCCCGAGAGGCCAGTTCACCTAGGGCGCTGATGATGGAGGGGGTGGTCCAGCCACTTGTTATTACCATTTATCCCCCCTCCCGGAGAGCCTGGTGGGCTCAGATGGACAGCGCTAGCACCCTAGGGGGCAGTTTTGGCACTTTCACATTTCCCGAGGCAGTTAAAAAATGGGATAAAGTGGTCACTGAGGAAATCGATTTGGGCAATTGAGGCAAGGTTTTGGCATTTGGTTTTCACAGAGGTCTTCCAGGGTGGCATCACTACCTTCCAGCCAGTTTTCACCATGTGGGTATGCCCGGATTGATCACAGGAGGACATTTACTGCTTGACTGTCATGGATTCTGAGGACAGTTTTGGTCATTTTTATTATATTGGACATATTTTATTATTTTTATTGTGCCTTGGGGATGAGCTAGCAAGGATTAAAACCTCCTAGCCCCACCATGACCTTATATTGTTATGTCCTAGTCACCATGAGGTGGAGTTTGATGCTTATATTTTCTCTTGTGGATGACGTCACCCCTTATTGTACCTTTTTAGTGGGGGCGCTATCATTATATGGGTGATCCATGTGATATATTGTTATGATTTATTATTAGCCATTGATTATGTTGTGAGATCTTTTAATCTCAACCACTCATTTCAAAAAGTGGTTTTGAGATCTAGGGTTTTGGTCTTTATTATCCTATATAAGGAGGAGACCCCCTCATTGTAAAATTCATCTAGAGATTTTTGGCTCTTGGCTCTTGGAATAAAATTTCTATCTTTTGGAGTACATGCTTGAATTGGAGTGAATGTTGGTTGTTTCGATTGTAAATGCTATTGTCCATTGCACTGGAGGATCTATTGTAGCTATCTTGCATATTTGCCATATTTTATTTGCAGGTTAAGAGGGCGATTTCGGACAAGGGCGAATTGGTGGGGAGGCTTGCCCTTCAATCTTGGAAGAAGTCGTTTTGGTTTGACAGGGAGTAGTTTTGCCTTTGTGTCAACTATTCTATGTTTCTCTCTCTCTTGCTTGCATCTACCTTCGATTTGTTAAACTAATTGATGCTTTGCTCCTTGGCTTGACAAGTTAGAAGGAATCACATGTGGCTTGGAAAAATCGATTTGGCAAGAGGGCTTCATAAATTCTCCATTTGATCTTTGGCAAAGTAATCCTCGTCTCAACTAGCATTCATCTCTTCATCCAGGTATGTTCCAAGAGGTATGATCTTCTCTTCCTTGAATCTTCCATAATTTCTAGATCACAAAAACCCTAATCAAATCAAAACCCTTGTTTTTTTGGTATTTTTCAGATCTACTTAGATCTAGCATTGTTCTTGAAGAAATATTGAAAACCCACCTCTATAGCATCCACCCCTAGTTGGATCTATAGTTTGGTGGTGATTGGCTAAGAATTGACCCACTTTTCAAGACAAAAAGCCCTCCTTGACCCAAATCGCACTTCCTAGAGAGAGGCTTGTTGGGCTAGATCTAGCACATGGGTAGGTGAGATCTCACTTGATTTGCACTCTAGACACTTAATAACCTAAACCCATATCCTTACTTTGGTGAAAACTACCTTGTGGACATCTCTCCATGTTTTAAGGGGTTGAAACCCCCTTTTGATCTTCTTGGTACCTTAAAACTTAGATCTACTAAGATCTAGCCATTGGATTCACTTGAAACTTTGAAGATACATAGATCGGGGTACTAACATCCCGGATCTACATTTTGGTGGCCATTGGATTTAATTTGGTCCACCAAAACCCATTTTTGGACCCTCCTTGAGCAAATCGCACCCCCTTGATTTTTTGAGATGGTCCACTTCTAGGAAGTGGGTGTTTGAGATTTTCGTGGATTTGGAATGCCCATGCCTTGAAACCTAGGTCTATACTGTCCTTTCATCAAGATCCGCCTTGGGGATTGCATTCCTTGTTTTAAGGGATTGTGGTCCACTTTTGGTCATCTTTTAAAAACCTAGATCTAGTTCCAACCATTGGATCTCACCCAATCCACTTGACTTGGCTTCTAGGTGTCCCGATCTACACTTTGACATCCTTCTTGACTCCATTAGCCCATCCAACAAGGCACTAGTCCTTCTCCAAACAAGGCGCACTCCTTGGGATTAGTGTCAAACCCTAGATCTAGTACATGGGTAATCCTAGAACCAACTCCAACTTATAGATCTAGCCTAGATCTAACCTATAGTACCATCCTCACACCTAACTTTACCTTGTGGGTCCATCTAGAACTGTTATCACACCATAGTAGCGGGGCTACTATTCTTGTACAGCAGATATCTGCACATTCCAGAGCTTCCTTATTCCAGAGCATGGCTATATATTTTTGAGATCACTTATGATCAGAGCAGTACATTATTCAGATTTTATGACCTTATGTCAAGGCTGAGCCTTGAGAGTTCAGATTTGATGACTGATGTGACCACTTATCCCATTACAGTTTCAGTTCAGTGCCTAGAGATGTACTTCAGATGTGTTTCAGATGTTGCATGATGATGATTATTATGATGATGTTGTATGATCTATGGATATTTTCTCACTGACTGTGGATTATTATCTTGTTGATTTAGTCATGATCATAGCATGTGCTTGGTATATTATTCCTGATGTGGCAAACTATTTAAAATGAACTATAAATCTTAAAATGGACAATTG
Organism: Larix kaempferi; assembly: GCA_027924585.1. Taxonomy (NCBI): domain Eukaryota; kingdom Viridiplantae; phylum Streptophyta; class Pinopsida; order Pinales; family Pinaceae; genus Larix; species Larix kaempferi. The sequence continues at coordinate 22,602,481 of BSBM01000017.1, read as the reverse complement.
CTTGCACTTTTAGGTCATTTAACAAAACTTACTGGTATTTCACCTTTACATAGACATGGTCTTTCCACCGACACCAGTTGTCTGCTAGTGTAGGCTCCATATCCACTTGTCTCCATCCATACATGACCTTCCTGTTTGACTTTAAACCCTGACTGGTCTCATTTGACTTTCTGATACTAAGGACTTCCCTATTTTTCTACCTCTGTGTTTGGACCACATCCCTGTTTATTCAGTGTCTCGGCTCTGAGTTGGTGACAGAACTTGCCTTTGGTGAGTTGGATTGTAGGCCTTGGCTCGAACTCCCCCTAGTCACTTGAGATGTTGTTGGCTAAAACTGAAAGCTCATGTTCTACCTATGGAAACTAAAAAATTCGCCCATGGAAACAAAAAGGGCAAGAGCAGTGAAAAGCTAAAAAAAAATACTCCTCGAAGAGTATAAGAAAGGTCCAAAAAGCAATGGTTCTTAAAAGCTATATCTAAACAATTGCTGACCTTGTGAATATATAAAAAAACATGCCCTGGATGCAAGCTGCAACTAGTTGTGCTTCTCAGCACATCTGAAATCCGAAGGGTTATGTAGGCCAAAAAGGCCATGGAAATAAATTGAATGATCCTAATGAACTTGGATCAACTTGATGTAGACATGATGCCTAAGTTGAATAAGCACTCTCTAAACAACTTATCCATTTGTGAGGCACAGCCATTCCCCGTGTTCTTTTGTCCAACACAGAGTTTGTAGCTTCCCCCCCTTTTCCCAGTCCAAAGTATTTTTGAGTTAAGTTAGACAAGTCAAACCCTTGGCCCAACCTTGCTCCTAGCCTTCATCCTTCACTAGCAGTTTGACCATGTCCAATGGGTGAGTTTGTCATTTGAACTATGGTGCAAGTAATTTTATATAACCACGGAATATGTTAACTTGATTAATGCCACTGAATGGAATTTATACTTTGAGCTTAGCTGTGGGAATGATTAGAGAAACATTGTCTTAATCTACTGATGTGATTTATCCTTGATTATATATTCTTGGGATCCGTGATGATGTGGACCATGTATGGATGATTATTGATGATGATTTATGGTCCCACATGTTTGATGATGATATCATATGATACATATGATGTTTGATCCATTTCAGCAGGTTATTATTATTACAGATCAGCAGATTATACATTGTCCATATATGGTGGACCCTACAGCTGGCCCATTAGGGCAACCCAGGGTGTATGAGTACTCATTCCTAGTGGATTTGGGTCTTCTGGATCCATTGAGACACTTATCTTTCAGTTCCGGGCACTTCTGACAGTGATTGATGCAGTTTTACACTTGTTGACCAGATTTGGGGCTGATTTCCCAGCCTGAGCAGCAGGGGCCCCGAGAGGCCAGTTCACCTAGGGCGCTGATGATGGAGGGGGTGGTCCAGCCACTTGTTATTACCATTTATCCCCCCTCCCGGAGAGCCTGGTGGGCTCAGATTGACAGCGCTAGCACCCTAGGAGGCAGTTTTGGCACTTTCACAGTTCCCGAGGCAGTTAAAAAATGGGATAAAGTGGTCACTGAGGAAATCAATTTGGGCAATTGAGGCAAGGTTTTGGCATTTGGTTTTCACAGAGGTCTTCCAGGGTGATCTCACTATCTTCCAGTCAGTTTTCACCATGTGGGTATCTCCAGATTGATCACAGGAGGACATTTACTGCTCGACTATCATGGATTCTGAGGATAGTTTTGGTCATTATCATTATATTGGACATATTTTATTATTTTATTGTGCCTTGGGGTGAGCTAGCAAGGATTTATACCTCCTAGCCCCACCATGTGCTTATTTTATCATGTCCTAGTCATCATGAGGTGGATTATTGTACTTTATACCCCTCTTGTGGGATGACGTCACCCTCCATTGTACCATTTAGTGAGGGCGCTATTGTTATGTTGAGTGATCCATGTGATATATTGTTATGGATTCATCCTAGCCATTGATTGTATGATGAGATCTTATAATCTCAACCACTCATTTGATGTAGTATTGTAGAGTGGTATAGGGTTTTGGTCTTTATTATCCTATATAAGGAGGAGACCCCCCATTGTATAGCTCACCTTTGGAGCTCTGGAATATTGGAATAGAAGATTTTTTTGTGGAGCACATCTCTCTTGGCTTGTGGATTCTCTTGCATATTGAATATAAAGTATCTCTTCTATGTATCATTGTGGATCTATGTGTTTTTGCTAACCTTTTGACAGGAAAGTCGAATTGGAGAGAGGAGGGCGACTTTTGGAGGGTTATTGTTGGAGGGATCCACATATTCTCTCTTGAGTTGATCTTGTGACAGGGAGTATCATTATTGTATCTTCGTGACATAGTTGATGCTTTCTATTACATCTTTCTACCATTTTCATAATCATCTTGCTTGACTTGTTTCTTTGATCTTGTCTTGTAGGAGGAGGACGATTTGGCTATCTTGGAGAAGGGAGATTTGGTTGGAGCACTTGGATCTCACTCTTGAATATAAACATAGGAGAATGCTATCAACTTGCAAGGTGGCCATAAGCAAATTGAGGTAAGATCTACAAGGTATGTACCTCTTTCATCCATTCTATCTCCATTGGTCATAAAACCCTAATTAAATCAAAACCCCAATTTTTGGTATTTCTTAGATCTACTTAGATCTAGCCCTCATTTTGAAAAGATATTGAAAACCCACCTCTATAGCATCCACCTCTAGTTGGATCTATAGTTTGGTGGTGATTGGCTAAGAATTGATCCATTTTCTAAGATAAAAAGCTCTCCTTGACCTAAAGCGCACTTCCTTGAGAGAGGCTTGTTGGGCTAGATCTAGCACATGGGTAGGTGAGATCTCACATGATTTGGCATCTAGACATTTGATAACCTAAACCCATGTCCTTACTTTGGTGAAAACTACCTTGTGGACATCTCTCCATGTTTTGAGGGGTTGAAACCCCCTTTTGATTTCATTGGTAACTAAAAACTTAGATCTACTAAGATCTACCCATTGGATTCACTTGAAACTTTGAACATGCATAGATCGGGGTACTAGCATCCCGGATCTACACTTTGGTGGCCATTGGACTTGGTTTGGTCCACCAAAACCACTTTTTGCCTCTCCTTGAGAAAGTCGCACCCCTTGGGAATTTTGAGTTGGACCACTTCTAGGAAGTGGGTGTTGGAGATTTTTGTGGATTTGGATCGCCCATGCTTTGAAACCTAGGTCTAGACTGTCCTTTTGTCCCGATCTACCTTGGGGATTGCATTCCTTGTTTTGAGGAATTGTGGTCCACTTTTGGTCATCACCTAAAAACCTAGATCTAGCAAGATCCAACCATTGGATCTCATCCAAACCACTTGACTTGGCTTCTAGGTGTCCCGATCTACACTTTGACATTCTTCTTGACCCCATTAGCCCATCCAACAAGGCACTAGTCCTTCTCCAAGCAAGGCGCACTTCTTGGGATTAGTGTCAAACCCTAGATCTAGCACATGGGTAATCCTAGAACCAACTCTAACTTGTAGATCTAACCTAGATCTAGCCTATAGTACCATCTTCACACTTAATTTCACCTTGTGGGCCTTTCTAGAACCATTTCACACTTCCCAAGGCAACAAGACCCACTTGTGTAAACACATGGTACTATACTTAATAATCATACCCCATCAAGTGGCCTAAACCATACATAGATTGAAACATTAACTATCCATCATTACACCTTCAACCATACCTTAAACACTAGGTCCACTTAGCCTTGCATTGGTTTCCGTAACCCATCATTTATTCACCCTTTGAAACCTTTGCTTGGGTCCAATCAACTGTGATTGGGGTATAGGGTCTCCCCCTTGGTCTAGTTATACCTTGATATAAAGCGAAGAATGCCTCGGTTGACGTGACTCCCGCATTGCATTGGGAACCGTGGCATCTCTTAGGTCACCTCTTTAGTTGCCTAACTCCTCTACCGTCCCGGATGGGATACCTCTAGGGGCAACTACAAGTTGTGTGATAACATTTTTGGCGCCGTTGCCGGGGAGGTAGAGGCCTACCTTGGTTTAACACACCTTTTTGTCTCACTCTATCCCTGCACTTTAAACGACATACATCTTGGTAGAAGAGTTTAAAAATCTACCTGGCGACTCCAATTCGTGACTCCACTGAGGATCGGCCCCATTCCCATCTTTCAATTTTGTAATTTGTAAATCATAAATGAATTCAGACATTTTCTTCCAAATGACAAGGTGTATGAATGAAATATATGAGAATCTATCTCGCTATAGAGGGCAGTTGGAAGAAAGTAATGAAGGTCAGTCAACATATCAATATGGGAATGATTATGTACATAATTCTTATAACTCTCATCATTCTTTTCATTCTTCAAGTAAAAATATTAACCCAATTAATTCAAACAAAAGTCAAGTTCAACCAAGGCCTTGCAACCAAAGCATTCTGTCAAATGACTCTAGCATTCCAGTTAGACATCCAAAACTAATCCCTAGTAGAATGGCCAAAGTTATTAGAAATCCACCTAAGCCATCTCCTTTTGACTTTTCTGAAATTCATGGGGCACCTCATCTTATGCCAAATAATTACTCTGAATGGTTGCCTCGTTTCTATGGAAATTATTTTGAGTCAATTGAAAATCATTTACAAAGATTTTGGGATTATATGGAAGTTAGGGGTGCTGATGATGAAGATGTTTATATGCGGGCCCTGGGTGAGACATTAGGTGGAAATGCCGGATTATGGTTTGATAATTTAGCCCCAGGATCCATCACTGGTTATGATATGTTTGTTGGGTTATTAAAGAATAAATGGGGTAGTAATGTTGAAAAATCCTTAACAGAGACATCAAGCAATAACTGTGTTGTTGAGGATCAGTTTGATAAGGACCATGATAATAATAATGACACTTCAAATCAGTCCTTGAGTAGCCCTACTTTTGATCTTGAAGAAATTTCTGATTTTGTGTTTGATGAGGACCCTTCAGAAAAAGTTTCCCTTAATCATTCTATCATTAACAATCATTCAATTCCTTATCACCTTATTGAAGAAGAAGAAAGTGGAAACATTGACCAAGACCCTTTAGTAGTGCTTTCACATGATCATTGGGCAAATAATCAGGATGCTTTAAATGAGCTTGTTAATTTTCCCCCTGATCAATTAAATGAAAATGATCACCTATCCTCTTATAATTTTAATGATGAACCAATAGAAGGTCAATCTCAAGATGAGGATGAATTAGTGAATCACACTAGATGCTCTAATCTGTGTTCCACTTCTTATAATGTGTCTTTAATTTTTCCCATCCTTAATCAAGACAACTTAGAGTTAGGTAGCTATGGTCAATCTTGTCCTCAGATTGTAAATATTAAACTTGACCAAAAGATTAAAATCATTCCTACAGTAAAGAGTGCTTTCTTTTGCCAAAATCCAAAGTCAAACTTATTTATTCATTTGGGAGAATTTTCATATTTGCAATCCACCCTCCCTTCCCAACTTTTTCAATCATCTTTGGGTTGGTGCTCTAGTCAAATTTTTGCTTTTGATTTTTTCAACAGAAAGTATAAGCATGATTACATGTTTGGAGAAAAAACACTTCATTTCCCTTTTCAGTCACCTTTGAACCATAATGCTTATTGTCAAGTTATTAATCATTCTGGGTGGCTAGAAAAGGTGTTTAAAGATCAATTCCATTTTTTCTCCATTTTTGAGCATCAAGTGGGTTTAACTTTGATTTTTCATCTTTTAAGCTTTAATTTGTCCCCACTTGGTTTCTATTTGATCATCAGTCCCAAGGAGAATCAAATTGAATATGTGAGAGAAGCAAATGAAGAAGTTAATTTGTGTGAAAATGAACCAAATCACATGTCTTATGTCTTCCGTCCATCCATCTCTGAGTTTAACTTGCATAAATTTTATGATCCTATCAGTTCTTTGATGGAGGATGTTTGTATCAGACAATCTTCTCCTTGGCGTACTTTCACACTGCATCATTTAAACCATTCTTCTATGTTTGAACAAGTCAGGAAGATTGTACCCTCAAATTTGTTAATCTTTAGCCCGATCTTGACTTGTTCTATTATCAAAAGTCAAATAAGAATCATTAACTTGTTTGACGAATGGTTACACTGGATTTATGATTTTACCTAGCATTTGTGTTGACTGGTTAGAGTAGGGTAGGTAGGTCTTGAATAAGCTCACTTGAGCAATAGGATTTGTGTGCTTTTTCCTTTTTTTGTGTGCTGAGTATTGTCCCTTTTTCTTGTTTCTGCCTGAGTTGACTCTTGCTCCTTCCTAAGCTTGTCTCTTCTCCTGCATACACTTAAGAAATTATAGTTAGCATTTATATTGTTGGCTGCCTGTGCAAGTTGAGATTTCCTGATTAAAGAAGTACTCTTGTCCTCCTGAACAGCAAATAAAAATGATAAATAATAATAATATATGCCATGTTAGTTTAAATTTATATTTTGATGCATTTTCAGTTTATGCTTTAGATTAGTTTTCAGTTTTGTTTTATTGTTATCCCATACATGCTCCATGATGGTATTCTAGTTTTTGTGAGAGCAGGAACAGGTGCAAGATAAAAGCTGAAAGCAAGGATGGTGCAGTGCTGGATTGAAGATTGATGCAGAGCAGTTAGAGACCAGAGATTCTGAGGTTCTCAAGCGCTCTCTCCCTTAGAGCACTTGTCCCAGCTGGAGCCAGATGTTATCACACCATAGTAGCGGGGCTACTATTCTTGTACAGCAGATATCTGCACATTCCAGAGCTTCCTTATTCCAGAGCATGGCTATATATTTTTGAGATCACTTATGATCAGAGCAGTACATTATTCAGATTTTATGACCTTATGTCAAGGCTGAGCCTTGAGAGTTCAGATTTGATGACTGATGTGACCACTTATCCCATTACAGTTTCAGTTCAGTGCCTAGAGATGTACTTCAGATGTGTTTCAGATGTTGCATGATGATGATTATTATGATGATGTTGTATGATCTATGGATATGTTCTCACTGACTGTGGATTATTATCTTGTTGATTTAGTCATGATCATAGCATGTGCTTGGTATATTATTCCTGATGTGGCAAACTATTTAAAATGAACTATAAATCTTAAAATGGACAATTGCTTGCACTTTTAGGTCATTTAACAAAACTTACTGGTATTTCACCTTTACATAGACATGGTCTTTCCACCGACACCAGTTGTCTGCTAGTGTAGGCTCCATATCCACTTGTCTCCATCCATACATGACCTTCCTGTTTGACTTTAAACCCTGACTGGTCTCATTTGACTTTCTGATACTAAGGACTTCCCTATTTTTCTACCTCTGTGTTTGGACCACATCCCTGTTTATTCAGTGTCTCGGCTCTGAGTTGGTGACAGAACTTGCCTTTGGTGAGTTGGATTGTAGGCCTTGGCTCGAACTCCCCCTAGTCACTTGAGATGTTGTTGGCTAAAACTGAAAGCTCATGTTCTACCTATGGAAACTAAAAAATTCGCCCATGGAAACAAAAAGGGCAAGAGCAGTGAAAAGCTAAAAAAAAATACTCCTCGAAGAGTATAAGAAAGGTCCAAAAAGCAATGGTTCTTAAAAGCTATATCTAAACAATTGCTGACCTTGTGAATATATAAAAAAACATGCCCTGGATGCAAGCTGCAACTAGTTGTGCTTCTCAGCACATCTGAAATCCGAAGGGTTATGTAGGCCAAAAAGGCCATGGAAATAAATTGAATGATCCTAATGAACTTGGATCAACTTGATGTAGACATGATGCCTAAGTTGAATAAGCACTCTCTAAACAACTTATCCATTTGTGAGGCACAGCCATTCCCCGTGTTCTTTTGTCCAACACAGAGTTTGTAGCTTCCCCCCCTTTTCCCAGTCCAAAGTATTTTTGAGTTAAGTTAGACAAGTCAAACCCTTGGCCCAACCTTGCTCCTAGCCTTCATCCTTCACTAGCAGTTTGACCATGTCCAATGGGTGAGTTTGTCATTTGAACTATGGTGCAAGTAATTTTATATAACCACGGAATATGTTAACTTGATTAATGCCACTGAATGGAATTTATACTTTGAGCTTAGCTGTGGGAATGATTAGAGAAACATTGTCTTAATCTACTGATGTGATTTATCCTTGATTATATATTCTTGGGATCCGTGATGATGTGGACCATGTATGGATGATTATTGATGATGATTTATGGTCCCACATGTTTGATGATGATATCATATGATACATATGATGTTTGATCCATTTCAGCAGGTTATTATTATTACAGATCAGCAGATTATACATTGTCCATATATGGTGGACCCTACAGCTGGCCCATTAGGGCAACCCAGGGTGTATGAGTACTCATTCCTAGTGGATTTGGGTCTTCTGGATCCATTGAGACACTTATCTTTCAGTTCCGGGCACTTCTGACAGTGATTGATGCAGTTTTACACTTGTTGACCAGATTTGGGGCTGATTTCCCAGCCTGAGCAGCAGGGGCCCCGAGAGGCCAGTTCACCTAGGGCGCTGATGATGGAGGGGGTGGTCCAGCCACTTGTTATTACCATTTATCCCCCCTCCCGGAGAGCCTGGTGGGCTCAGATTGACAGCGCTAGCACCCTAGGAGGCAGTTTTGGCACTTTCACAGTTCCCGAGGCAGTTAAAAAATGGGATAAAGTGGTCACTGAGGAAATCAATTTGGGCAATTGAGGCAAGGTTTTGGCATTTGGTTTTCACAGAGGTCTTCCAGGGTGATCTCACTATCTTCCAGTCAGTTTTCACCATGTGGGTATCTCCAGATTGATCACAGGAGGACATTTACTGCTCGACTATCATGGATTCTGAGGATAGTTTTGGTCATTATCATTATATTGGACATATTTTATTATTTTATTGTGCCTTGGGGTGAGCTAGCAAGGATTTATACCTCCTAGCCCCACCATGTGCTTATTTTATCATGTCCTAGTCATCATGAGGTGGATTATTGTACTTTATACCCCTCTTGTGGGATGACGTCACCCTCCATTGTACCATTTAGTGAGGGCGCTATTGTTATGTTGAGTGATCCATGTGATATATTGTTATGGATTCATCCTAGCCATTGATTGTATGATGAGATCTTATAATCTCAACCACTCATTTGATGTAGTATTGTAGAGTGGTATAGGGTTTTGGTCTTTATTATCCTATATAAGGAGGAGACCCCCCATTGTATAGCTCACCTTTGGAGCTCTGGAATATTGGAATAGAAGATTTTTTTGTGGAGCACATCTCTCTTGGCTTGTGGATTCTCTTGCATATTGAATATAAAGTATCTCTTCTATGTATCATTGTGGATCTATGTGTTTTTGCTAACCTTTTGACAGGAAAGTCGAATTGGAGAGAGGAGGGCGACTTTTGGAGGGTTATTGTTGGAGGGATCCACATATTCTCTCTTGAGTTGATCTTGTGACAGGGAGTATCATTATTGTATCTTCGTGACATAGTTGATGCTTTCTATTACATCTTTCTACCATTTTCATAATCATCTTGCTTGACTTGTTTCTTTGATCTTGTCTTGTAGGAGGAGGACGATTTGGCTATCTTGGAGAAGGGAGATTTGGTTGGAGCACTTGGATCTCACTCTTGAATATAAACATAGGAGAATGCTATCAACTTGCAAGGTGGCCATAAGCAAATTGAGGTAAGATCTACAAGGTATGTACCTCTTTCATCCATTCTATCTCCATTGGTCATAAAACCCTAATTAAATCAAAACCCCAATTTTTGGTATTTCTTAGATCTACTTAGATCTAGCCCTCATTTTGAAAAGATATTGAAAACCCACCTCTATAGCATCCACCTCTAGTTGGATCTATAGTTTGGTGGTGATTGGCTAAGAATTGATCCATTTTCTAAGATAAAAAGCTCTCCTTGACCTAAAGCGCACTTCCTTGAGAGAGGCTTGTTGGGCTAGATCTAGCACATGGGTAGGTGAGATCTCACATGATTTGGCATCTAGACATTTGATAACCTAAACCCATGTCCTTACTTTGGTGAAAACTACCTTGTGGACATCTCTCCATGTTTTGAGGGGTTGAAACCCCCTTTTGATTTCATTGGTAACTAAAAACTTAGATCTACTAAGATCTACCCATTGGATTCACTTGAAACTTTGAACATGCATAGATCGGGGTACTAGCATCCCGGATCTACACTTTGGTGGCCATTGGACTTGGTTTGGTCCACCAAAACCACTTTTTGCCTCTCCTTGAGAAAGTCGCACCCCTTGGGAATTTTGAGTTGGACCACTTCTAGGAAGTGGGTGTTGGAGATTTTTGTGGATTTGGATCGCCCATGCTTTGAAACCTAGGTCTAGACTGTCCTTTTGTCCCGATCTACCTTGGGGATTGCATTCCTTGTTTTGAGGAATTGTGGTCCACTTTTGGTCATCACCTAAAAACCTAGATCTAGCAAGATCCAACCATTGGATCTCATCCAAACCACTTGACTTGGCTTCTAGGTGTCCCGATCTACACTTTGACATTCTTCTTGACCCCATTAGCCCATCCAACAAGGCACTAGTCCTTCTCCAAGCAAGGCGCACTTCTTGGGATTAGTGTCAAACCCTAGATCTAGCACATGGGTAATCCTAGAACCAACTCTAACTTGTAGATCTAACCTAGATCTAGCCTATAGTACCATCTTCACACTTAATTTCACCTTGTGGGCCTTTCTAGAACCATTTCACACTTCCCAAGGCAACAAGACCCACTTGTGTAAACACATGGTACTATACTTAATAATCATACCCCATCAAGTGGCCTAAACCATACATAGATTGAAACATTAACTATCCATCATTACACCTTCAACCATACCTTAAACACTAGGTCCACTTAGCCTTGCATTGGTTTCCGTAACCCATCATTTATTCACCCTTTGAAACCTTTGCTTGGGTCCAATCAACTGTGATTGGGGTATAGGGTCTCCCCCTTGGTCTAGTTATACCTTGATATAAAGCGAAGAATGCCTCGGTTGACGTGACTCCCGCATTGCATTGGGAACCGTGGCATCTCTTAGGTCACCTCTTTAGTTGCCTAACTCCTCTACCGTCCCGGATGGGATACCTCTAGGGGCAACTACAAGTTGTGTGATAACATTTTTGGCGCCGTTGCCGGGGAGGTAGAGGCCTACCTTGGTTTAACACACCTTTTTGTCTCACTCTATCCCTGCACTTTAAACGACATACATCTTGGTAGAAGAGTTTAAAAATCTACCTGGCGACTCCAATTCGTGACTCCACTGAGGATCGGCCCCATTCCCATCTTTCAATTTTGTAATTTGTAAATCATAAATGAATTCAGACATTTTCTTCCAAATGACAAGGTGTATGAATGAAATATATGAGAATCTATCTCGCTATAGAGGGCAGTTGGAAGAAAGTAATGAAGGTCAGTCAACATATCAATATGGGAATGATTATGTACATAATTCTTATAACTCTCATCATTCTTTTCATTCTTCAAGTAAAAATATTAACCCAATTAATTCAAACAAAAGTCAAGTTCAACCAAGGCCTTGCAACCAAAGCATTCTGTCAAATGACTCTAGCATTCCAGTTAGACATCCAAAACTAATCCCTAGTAGAATGGCCAAAGTTATTAGAAATCCACCTAAGCCATCTCCTTTTGACTTTTCTGAAATTCATGGGGCACCTCATCTTATGCCAAATAATTACTCTGAATGGTTGCCTCGTTTCTATGGAAATTATTTTGAGTCAATTGAAAATCATTTACAAAGATTTTGGGATTATATGGAAGTTAGGGGTGCTGATGATGAAGATGTTTATATGCGGGCCCTGGGTGAGACATTAGGTGGAAATGCCGGATTATGGTTTGATAATTTAGCCCCAGGATCCATCACTGGTTATGATATGTTTGTTGGGTTATTAAAGAATAAATGGGGTAGTAATGTTGAAAAATCCTTAACAGAGACATCAAGCAATAACTGTGTTGTTGAGGATCAGTTTGATAAGGACCATGATAATAATAATGACACTTCAAATCAGTCCTTGAGTAGCCCTACTTTTGATCTTGAAGAAATTTCTGATTTTGTGTTTGATGAGGACCCTTCAGAAAAAGTTTCCCTTAATCATTCTATCATTAACAATCATTCAATTCCTTATCACCTTATTGAAGAAGAAGAAAGTGGAAACATTGACCAAGACCCTTTAGTAGTGCTTTCACATGATCATTGGGCAAATAATCAGGATGCTTTAAATGAGCTTGTTAATTTTCCCCCTGATCAATTAAATGAAAATGATCACCTATCCTCTTATAATTTTAATGATGAACCAATAGAAGGTCAATCTCAAGATGAGGATGAATTAGTGAATCACACTAGATGCTCTAATCTGTGTTCCACTTCTTATAATGTGTCTTTAATTTTTCCCATCCTTAATCAAGACAACTTAGAGTTAGGTAGCTATGGTCAATCTTGTCCTCAGATTGTAAATATTAAACTTGACCAAAAGATTAAAATCATTCCTACAGTAAAGAGTGCTTTCTTTTGCCAAAATCCAAAGTCAAACTTATTTATTCATTTGGGAGAATTTTCATATTTGCAATCCACCCTCCCTTCCCAACTTTTTCAATCATCTTTGGGTTGGTGCTCTAGTCAAATTTTTGCTTTTGATTTTTTCAACAGAAAGTATAAGCATGATTACATGTTTGGAGAAAAAACACTTCATTTCCCTTTTCAGTCACCTTTGAACCATAATGCTTATTGTCAAGTTATTAATCATTCTGGGTGGCTAGAAAAGGTGTTTAAAGATCAATTCCATTTTTTCTCCATTTTTGAGCATCAAGTGGGTTTAACTTTGATTTTTCATCTTTTAAGCTTTAATTTGTCCCCACTTGGTTTCTATTTGATCATCAGTCCCAAGGAGAATCAAATTGAATATGTGAGAGAAGCAAATGAAGAAGTTAATTTGTGTGAAAATGAACCAAATCACATGTCTTATGTCTTCCGTCCATCCATCTCTGAGTTTAACTTGCATAAATTTTATGATCCTATCAGTTCTTTGATGGAGGATGTTTGTATCAGACAATCTTCTCCTTGGCGTACTTTCACACTGCATCATTTAAACCATTCTTCTATGTTTGAACAAGTCAGGAAGATTGTACCCTCAAATTTGTTAATCTTTAGCCCGATCTTGACTTGTTCTTGACTTGTTCTATTATCACCCTATCCACCTAGATCTAGACACATTTAACCATCAAGACCTATACTGTCCACTTATATCATGTTGTAGGAGTCCTAAACCATAAGTCAACCCCACTTTGACTCCACTTCCCAATTCCCATGGCACTGGTTTCTCTACAAGGTAATTCAACTTTCTTAGATTGTTGGATTGACTTGTGGTTTGACTTAGGCATGGTAGACTATACCTTTGAAGACATCATGAACCATGGTCAAGCTTGTCTCATGTACTAGTTAGCCCCAATACAAACCTTAACTATCCTGCATTGGACACGGTTCCCAAGGCAGTGGATCTTTTGACATTGACCTAGTACACTCATTCTAGATCTCACTTTAAACATTATAAGTCACTCTCACATCAACTATGAACCAAAGCTATACCTAGTAAACCCCCACTTGGCTTGTGACTTCATCTTTAGGTCTAGGATAAACCATACACCTAACTTCACTTGGAAATACCCTGATTTGGTGTCTTGGTTTTGATCTCTCCTGTCGGGAGTAAATCGGGTCTCCCCCTTTGTTGTCTGGGATAGACAACATAAAGCGAAGGTTGCCTCGACTGGCGTGACAACCATACATATTGGAGGTCGAGGTGATCGTCGTTGCACCTTTCGAGTTGCCCTTCCCTATTGCCATCCATGACTGGATCCATCCATAGGGGTAACTACAGTTTAGGTGATAACATTTTGGCGCCGTTGCCGGGGAAGGCATAGGCTTACCCTGGTTCGATATATTATTTTTGTTAAGGCTCTCCTCCCCTTTCTCTTTGCCCAACATTTTGGTGCCGCTGCCGGGGAGGCAATAGCTTGCCCTAGTCCTTCCTGCATATACAACGACACATATCTTGGTAGAAGAGTTAAATCTACCTGGCGACTCCCAATCGTGACTCCGCTGAGGAGCGAGCTCATTTACATCCTTACAATACAAGAAGTAAAGTAAACTTAGATCAAGTTGAAGGAACCCCAATTACATATCGTAAAAGAGATCCTAAAGCACAACCCTCTAACTTCCTTTGGAAATTGGTTAACGATTCTCCAAACAGGGCTTCAGGATCCCCTTTGATCAAGTCGGTTCCTCCCTCATCTCCTAGTTCAAACTTAAACACAAACTTACCAAATCCAATGGCCGGAACAAACCCGGGAAACCAGAATGTTCCTCCACCACAAGCTCCTAGGATTTTTGGAAGAAAGGCAAAACCATCTCCTTTAGACTTTTCCCAAATCCAGGGTGCACCCCATGACATGCCTGAAAAGTATTTTGAAAAGGTTCCCAGATTTGATGGAGTATCCGCTATATCAATTGAAGACCACATTGATAAAGTATGGGAACACATGGAAGCATATGGAGCATCTGAGGAAGATGTGTTCATGAGGGGTCTCCTGGCATCCTTGGAAGGAGATGTTAGGAAGTGGTTTGATAGGTTGCCTGCCTCATCCATTGATGGGTATGATAACTTTGTCAACAAGCTAAACAGTGAGTGGTCCCGAAAGTTAGATGGGAAATTTCTCTTACACCAACTTTTTGACATCAAGAAAAGAGAAAATGAAACAGTCCATGAGTTTAACATAAGATTTGACAAGACTGTAGCTGTTATCCCTGAAGAAATTAGACCAAAAGATCAAGCAGTTGTCATTCACTACTTGAATGCTTTTGAGGGATGGGTTGGTTATCAACTAAAGGATAAAAACCCAAATGACTTAAAGACCGCTCAATCAAATGCTAAAATGGCTGAGCAAAATGTAGCATCCATGGGGAAACAAAACTTTTTCGATCAATTCACCCCATCCACTTCCAGATCTGACCCTAGACTCCGAAAACCAAAGGAACCTGTGAGTGTGCCAAAGGAATCCAAGGACACTTTAGAAGTCATGCAAGAAATGATGAAACAATTAACTGTCCTAACTAAGAATGTGGCAAGTTTGAATGACCCTGAGAGACATAGGAATCCTTATGGCCCTAAACCTTACTGGAATAATAATAGAAGGCCTGATGGGGATAGGGATAGGCGACGACCTGAGTATCCAGAAAACTCTGAAAAGAAGGAAGTCAATTGGTGTGATGAAGAAGAAGAAATACCCTCTGACACCATTGACCATGATGACCAACCAGAAAACATCAACTTTATAAATAACTTATCTTATGATGAAGACTTTGAAAGAATCCTTTTAGAAGAAGAGCCATGGGAGCAAGAAGATGATATAGTTGAAGAACCTAGCTCCACTTGTTGTGCCTTAGAACTCCCAAAACCTAAAGAGCAACCAAAGTATCAAATCTATAAACGAGGAAGTACTTCCCAGCCTTCTTTCCTTGACAAACATAAAAAGATTGATGAAGATAAAAAGGAAGAAGAAGATCTTGCCATAGATGATTATGATCTTAAGATTGATATGAAGAAAGAGTTAAGCAAGATAATGTGTAATATCCCTGTCACTGAGTTAATGAAAGTGCCCTCTGTTAGATGCCAAGTAGAGGATTTTTTCAATGGTATTGGCCAAGAGAAAACTCCTGAACCGGTCTTAGAATCATGTCATATCCAAAAGCTTAGTGGAACACAACCTAGTGAAACAGAAAAGGATCCACCAATAAACATCCATTCAGCCATTTATGAAAGAAAGAGCGGTGGTCACTCTCCCTTTTACCTTACCTTACACATTCAAAACATGCTCCTTCATAACTGTATGTTGGATTCTGGAGCAGCAATGAATGTTATGCCTTTACAAGTTATGAAGGAAATGGGACTTGAAGTGACTAGGCCTTATGGAAATGTTTGTGGTATAGATTCCCGACGAGTACCGTCTTTTGGCTTGATTAAAAACCTTAGGGCTGATCTTTTCGCATGTTCAGACATTTCTACTATGATGGATGTAGTTGTCATTGACTTACCCCCAGCATATGGAATGCTTTTATCTAGAAAATGGGCAGCTGGTCTAGGTGGATACCTTATGATGGATTTATCATTTATTTGTGTTCCCAACCCTGATGGAGCTTTGATTCGGGTTAACAGAGAGCCTTGTTATAATGAGCATGTTGAATCTTTTGATGAAGGGTTGAAAAACACATATGGGGATGAATTATTAAATAATGCCAAAACTAACCTGGTTGAAGATGAGGATGAGTTATATCAAAATATGTGTATGGTCATGGAAGATTCTGATTCTTTTTGGGAAGACAAGCAAATGATTGAAATAAAAAGAACAATTGGAAATGAATTTGTTGAGGAAATAGATGAATTGAGAGGACATGAAAATCAACCCCAAGATCACGAACAAAACAATGAAAACATTCAAGAACCTTCTATAGAAGATCACACACTTGAAGGGGTTGAGAATGGCATAAGAAATATAGGAAGAGATGAGAGTTTGCTTGATGATCAAAGCATGGAACAAACTCCCCCAATAGGAAACCTTCATGAGCAAACACACAATGAGGAGAACATTGAAAACCCAATGCATGAAGATGAGTTTGATGATATTAGGAGGGGAGAAAGAATTCCTTTTACTGTTAGGGAGTGGTTTGCCTTGACTGATCACAATAGAGAAAGAGAAAGCCAAGGGCTTGCACCTATTTACCCATGGGAAAACAATCTTGCAACATCTACTAGGGTTGAAACAAATGAAGAGCCTGAAGCCACTTATTATTCCGATACAGAAGATTCTTTATCTCATTTATCTATAGAGGACGGTAATCTAATTCAAGTCCATGATAACTCTCTAAGTTGGGAAGAGGATGCCCTAATTAATGATGCACCCGAAGGAGACTATAATCTAAATAACCTTGCTATTTTTCAAACTCCTTCAGAACCTCAAAGCTATGCTTTATCTGCATATCCGCATATCCCTAGTTTCCTCTTACCATCCGAGTCACCTAGTCATCACACTTATGATCCTTCTCACATTCCTACTTCCTCTACATTTCATCCTGAGTCAGTTTCTCCCAGATTGGAAAACATGGTTGTTCCGGTTCCTTCAGGGGAAGGTTCCAGTCATAACACTGTCATATCTCATGAGCCATCTCCCTCAGAGGAACATAGAGATTGCTGGACTGTAGGTGAGGTTGTTAAAAGAGTAGTATCTCCCCATGAGGAAGATCCAAATGAGGTAGTCCAAAAAACAAGAAGGGAAGTTAGGGAAGTCCTTGTTGGCACAGTTGCCATTTCCTTAGATGGTGGTCCACCCAGAATTGATGCAGTTCCTTCTAGAAGAAACTCGAGGATTGTCACACCTCAACCGCAAAACCCTGCTGAAATCCATCCCATGCCTATTCGTAACATTGGAGTTATTCCTGAGTCAGTCAATAGAAATAATTTTCCTACAAGAAGTCAAGTCATCATTCCCAACCATTTATTGCATATAAGATCGGGGCAAGCTGAAGACTTATGGGTTGGACCTTTCACAGTAGAACGATGCATTGATGGCATGTGCTTTCTGACCACTGGTAGTGGACGACGTATTTTATATCCTGTCCATCAGAGGGACTTGAGGGATCACATCCCTGATCCCACATAGTTGGGATCTCTCCGCTTGCATTGCCTGGTAGATTAGGGTAGGTAGGAAACCAAATAAGCCTACTTAGGCAGTAGTTAGTCTTTTCAGCCATTGAGTCTGGCACCTTCTTAGTCTCTAAGCTCCTTTGTAAGCTCCTAGTTTAACTGAGTACCTGTCACTTTTTCTTTTCCTGCACAATAAATGTCAAATTTTGCAAATTATGATTAGTAGTTTAATTTACTTTTTGCATTTATACTTTATGCATTTATATTTCTGACATAGAGTAGATTTTATTTCAGTTGATTTTATATTTTTCCCACACATGCGGCATGAGGTATTTTTGTTAGATGTTTGTGAATGCAGAAAATAGGTTGCAAGAATAAAGCTGGAAATAAAATGGTAGAGTGCTGGATCGTGGATTCGAGTAGCAGAGTTCGAGGACCAGAGATTCTGAGGTTCTCAAGCGCTCATTTCAGCAGAGCACTTGTCCCAGCCGGAGCCAGATGTTATCACATATATAGTAGCCGGGCTACCATACATTAATTTTCTCATTCCAGTACATTATTGAGCCAGTTCCCTTGCATTTGAGATGCCGAGATGAGCATCTATATTGGATCACTATCAGATTGTGGACAGCAGTTGCATTCCCCATGCCATGACCGAGTTTCAGGACACTCAGAGAGATGACCGATGTAGCCATTATATCATTGGTACAGAGCAGACAGTAGTGCCCAGAGTTACAGCAGCAGTTCCAGAGGACAGATGATGGTACAGGTTGATGTGCATTCAGGTATATGACTCAGCAGGTATATTACGGTGTTATGGTTAGATTGCTTTTATACTTATTCTTATAGCATGTCTTAGCACTTAGTGTCATGATCTGGCGATCATATAGATACATGGACCTGGTTGACCTATTATTTATATTATATTGTCCCTACTCAGACTTAGAAGTTCACTATTCATACTCATTGGTTTTACCCTCCCTAGGGAGAATAGAGGTGATCATTACACCATACTTTGGCTTGCTAGTGTTGGCTCCATCATTTCATTGTCTTCATCCATCCATGGCCTACCTTTTAGATTATCACCTTGATTTACTACTTGACTAGTGACATGGAGGACCTTTCCCCACTGTAGCCTCTGTATTGGATGAGCTTCCCTGTTTATTGTGTCTCGGCTCTGAGTTGGTGACAAAACTTACCTATGGTGAGTTGGAGTTCCTTGTGAATTCCCCATAGTCACTAAAGTTGTGTTGGCTAAACCTGAAACTTTTAGTGCTGCCATCAATACAAAATCTGGAAAATGAAATGTTATATCTTGTATGAAAAGCCCATTCATGCAATGTGTTTCTAAACACACATGAATGAGAGGCATGCCAAATGAACATGGCAATGAAAATGAAATGTTATATCTTGTGAAAAATAAATACCTAGGTAAACAAGCTGTCCATGACACACCTAGAAGTGCTCAGGTAAACAAGTGCCTTAAAAAACACACCTGCAGCAGAAAGCCTAAAGAAAAAATGTAAATCTATGCAATGTGTTTGTAAACACACATAGATCAAGGCTATGGAAACTTCAGGCCCAAAAAGCAATGGAACTTAAATGCTATATCTAAACAATTGCTGGCCTTATTTGTATTATGGATTGTGCGCATCTGTGAAGGTGAATAAACCCTCTTTAAACAATTCATCCATTTGTGAGACACCGCCATTCCCCGTGTTATTGCTCATTCAGTATATACTATGGTGTATTCCCTTTCCCGTGCCAAAGTGTCACAAAGTCAAGGCAGTTAAGTCATCCCTTGGCCTAGCCAGTTAATTTAAGCCTTCACCCTTCACTAGCAAATTGATCACAACTATGAAGTGAGTATGATCCTGAAAGTCTAGTCTGAGTAATAATAATAATTAACGACACTATATATTTGGATTTAGATCGCCAGTCATGATTACTCTGGGTTATAATTGCTATTTGAATAAATTGTAAAGCATGTATTAACCTTGATACTTTTCAGCAGCCTTGGATGATGGACTGAGTTATATTTGGTCATGGTTGGACCTAGTTTGACCATGGAGGACCATGGGACATGAGATGTTATACCTTATGAGGATATGGATAGATGATATATGATCTATGTACACATACATGATGATTCTATGCAGCAGCTACAGGGTTATGATGATGATTCTGGGTTTACAGCAGTGTTTGTATATGTACAACGCATTATTATTGGCCTTGTTCCGGTATATTGGATATTTATTTTGATCATGCAGAGACTCATATGATGTATGAGTACACATCTTGGATAGATTTGGACTTTCTGAGTCCAATGGGACAGTTTGTTTTCAGTTCCGGGCACTTACAGTGATGATTGAGCCTCAGTAGGCTGTCCTAGTGCAGTTTTGGTCTGTTGGAGGCCCTGTCAGAGCATAGATGACTTTTATCCGGTTGACCTAGGGAGCTGATGATGGAGGGGGTGGTCCAGCCACTTGTTTTTACCATATTTCCCCCCTCCCGGACACATTGGTGCCCTCACCTTGACAGCGCTAGCCCTCCAGGAGGCTGTTTGGGGCAGTTCCACGCTTCCCGAGGCATTTTAGGATTGGTAGAAATGGTTATTGAGGAAATCGATTTGGGCTACTGAGGCAAAGTTATGGCATGGGATGATCAGTGATGATAGATCGGGGTCTTCCACACCTTCTCCAGCAGTTTCAGCTTCATCGGGGCCCGCATCCATCACTTATGGCACTTTCTGTGGATTTTCTGAGGTCTTTTGAGGACCACGACTTCACTATGGAGGCACGATTTGGTACATTCATGATTATTTTTTGGTTATTGTGCTATGGGGATTGACCAAGGAGGGATAAAATTACCCCTTGGACCCACCATAAGCCTCTTATGATATTTCATCATCATGATTTGGTGGGATTCCCCTCTTCTAGGGCGATTTTGTCCACTTATGTTATATTTTATGTGTGATCCATGTATTATATTGTTGAGCTCATCTCAACCATTGATTAGACTTTTGTATCTTCTAATCTTAGCCACTCATTCAAAAATTGGTTAGGGTTTTGGTGCCTCTCCTTCCTATTTAAAGGAGAGAGCCTCTCATTGTAAAGGGTCTTTGGCTCTTGGATTATTGGTATAGAAAAATATTCTTGTGGAAATTCTTGTGGTCTCCTTTGCATCTGGTGTTCTTAGATGGTGATTGGAAAGTCTATTGCAACCTAGCATTTGGAAATTGTGGTAAGATCTATCTTTTTTTGGAAATCATTGTTTGTCTACAGGAGGGCGACTTCAACAAGGGCGATTTTGCAAGGCTTCTTCAAATCGACTTTCTTGGCATTCGCTTGTATCAGGGGGTTATCATTAGTATCATTGTGATCTATGTTATCTTTCTGTTACTTCTTTTGTGGCATTAGTATTATCTCTTGATGCATCAAATCTGATATTGTTGACGTTTGTTGTGCAGGAGAGAGGGCGCATTGGCTTCTTGGACAAAATCGATTTGCATAGAAACTACCTCAAAGCTTCCAAATTGATCGGGATTGCATAGATCATCATCATCAAGGCATCTACAAGGTTATCCAGGTAAGATCCACAGGTTTGTTTCTCTTTCCTTTATCCAATCCATTGACATAACTCATAAATTGTTAAAACCCTAAATATTTCAAAACCCTCATTTTACATTTTCTCAGATCTACTTAGATCTAGTGGGTTGTTGGGCATGATATTGAAAACCCACCTCTATAGCATCCACGGCATCCCGGATCTATAGTTTGGTGAGGATTGGCTTCCGTTTGACCCCTCTCCCAAGCCAACTTAGCTTCTCCCAAGGAAGGCGCACTTCACCATTTGAGCAAGTTGACCTAGATCTAGGTGATGGGTGTTTGAGATTCCACTTGATTTGACATCTACACATCAAATAACATACACCCAGGTTGTCCCTTTCTTCAAATTCACCTTGTGGGCCCCATTCCACATTTTAAGGGATTTAATCCCCATTTTGGACCACTTGGAACACTTAAACTCAGATCTACTAAGATCTAACCGGTGGATTGCCACGAAATTATAGATCCATACTCCTACCTGACCGATCGACTAGGATCTAAAGTTTGGATGCCATCCGACATGATTTGACCCACCTAAACCCCAATTGAAGCCTCCTTGGGTAAAGTCGCACCACCTTGGAGAAGTGAGTTCACTCACTTCTAGGAACTGGGTACTTGAGATTATTGCAGATCTGAAACCGGAATAATTCAAAACCTAGGTCTAGACTGTCACTTTGTCAAATCTTGCCTTGGGGACTGCATTCCTTGTTTTAAGGGATTGTGGTCCACTTGGGTTAAACCTAGATCTAGACACATTTAACCATCAAGACCTATACTGTCCACTTATATCATGTTGTAGGAGTCCTAAACCATAAGTCAACCCCACTTTGACTCCACTTCCCAATTCCCATGGCACTGGTTTCTCTACAAGGTAATTCAACTTTCTTAGATTGTTGGATTGACTTGTGGTTTGACTTAGGCATGGTAGACTATACCTTTGAAGACATCATGAACCATGGTCAAGCTTGTCTCATGTACTAGTTAGCCCCAATACAAACCTTAACTATCCTGCATTGGACACGGTTCCCAAGGCAGTGGATCTTTTGACATTGACCTAGTACACTCATTCTAGATCTCACTTTAAACATTATAAGTCACTCTCACATCAACTATGAACCAAAGCTATACCTAGTAAACCCCCACTTGGCTTGTGACTTCATCTTTAGGTCTAGGATAAACCATACACCTAACTTCACTTGGAAATACCCTGATTTGGTGTCTTGGTTTTGATCTCTCCTGTCGGGAGTAAATCGGGTCTCCCCCTTTGTTGTCTGGGATAGACAACATAAAGCGAAGGTTGCCTCGACTGGCGTGACAACCATACATATTGGAGGTCGAGGTGATCGTCGTTGCACCTTTCGAGTTGCCCTTCCCTATTGCCATCCATGACTGGATCCATCCATAGGGGTAACTACAGTTTAGGTGATAACATTTTGGCGCCGTTGCCGGGGAAGGCATAGGCTTACCCTGGTTCGATATATTATTTTTGTTAAGGCTCTCCTCCCCTTTCTCTTTGCCCAACATTTTGGTGCCGCTGCCGGGGAGGCAATAGCTTGCCCTAGTCCTTCCTGCATATACAACGACACATATCTTGGTAGAAGAGTTAAATCTACCTGGCGACTCCCAATCGTGACTCCGCTGAGGAGCGAGCTCATTTACATCCTTACAATACAAGAAGTAAAGTAAACTTAGATCAAGTTGAAGGAACCCCAATTACATATCGTAAAAGAGATCCTAAAGCACAACCCTCTAACTTCCTTTGGAAATTGGTTAACGATTCTCCAAACAGGGCTTCAGGATCCCCTTTGATCAAGTCGGTTCCTCCCTCATCTCCTAGTTCAAACTTAAACACAAACTTACCAAATCCAATGGCCGGAACAAACCCGGGAAACCAGAATGTTCCTCCACCACAAGCTCCTAGGATTTTTGGAAGAAAGGCAAAACCATCTCCTTTAGACTTTTCCCAAATCCAGGGTGCACCCCATGACATGCCTGAAAAGTATTTTGAAAAGGTTCCCAGATTTGATGGAGTATCCGCTATATCAATTGAAGACCACATTGATAAAGTATGGGAACACATGGAAGCATATGGAGCATCTGAGGAAGATGTGTTCATGAGGGGTCTCCTGGCATCCTTGGAAGGAGATGTTAGGAAGTGGTTTGATAGGTTGCCTGCCTCATCCATTGATGGGTATGATAACTTTGTCAACAAGCTAAACAGTGAGTGGTCCCGAAAGTTAGATGGGAAATTTCTCTTACACCAACTTTTTGACATCAAGAAAAGAGAAAATGAAACAGTCCATGAGTTTAACATAAGATTTGACAAGACTGTAGCTGTTATCCCTGAAGAAATTAGACCAAAAGATCAAGCAGTTGTCATTCACTACTTGAATGCTTTTGAGGGATGGGTTGGTTATCAACTAAAGGATAAAAACCCAAATGACTTAAAGACCGCTCAATCAAATGCTAAAATGGCTGAGCAAAATGTAGCATCCATGGGGAAACAAAACTTTTTCGATCAATTCACCCCATCCACTTCCAGATCTGACCCTAGACTCCGAAAACCAAAGGAACCTGTGAGTGTGCCAAAGGAATCCAAGGACACTTTAGAAGTCATGCAAGAAATGATGAAACAATTAACTGTCCTAACTAAGAATGTGGCAAGTTTGAATGACCCTGAGAGACATAGGAATCCTTATGGCCCTAAACCTTACTGGAATAATAATAGAAGGCCTGATGGGGATAGGGATAGGCGACGACCTGAGTATCCAGAAAACTCTGAAAAGAAGGAAGTCAATTGGTGTGATGAAGAAGAAGAAATACCCTCTGACACCATTGACCATGATGACCAACCAGAAAACATCAACTTTATAAATAACTTATCTTATGATGAAGACTTTGAAAGAATCCTTTTAGAAGAAGAGCCATGGGAGCAAGAAGATGATATAGTTGAAGAACCTAGCTCCACTTGTTGTGCCTTAGAACTCCCAAAACCTAAAGAGCAACCAAAGTATCAAATCTATAAACGAGGAAGTACTTCCCAGCCTTCTTTCCTTGACAAACATAAAAAGATTGATGAAGATAAAAAGGAAGAAGAAGATCTTGCCATAGATGATTATGATCTTAAGATTGATATGAAGAAAGAGTTAAGCAAGATAATGTGTAATATCCCTGTCACTGAGTTAATGAAAGTGCCCTCTGTTAGATGCCAAGTAGAGGATTTTTTCAATGGTATTGGCCAAGAGAAAACTCCTGAACCGGTCTTAGAATCATGTCATATCCAAAAGCTTAGTGGAACACAACCTAGTGAAACAGAAAAGGATCCACCAATAAACATCCATTCAGCCATTTATGAAAGAAAGAGCGGTGGTCACTCTCCCTTTTACCTTACCTTACACATTCAAAACATGCTCCTTCATAACTGTATGTTGGATTCTGGAGCAGCAATGAATGTTATGCCTTTACAAGTTATGAAGGAAATGGGACTTGAAGTGACTAGGCCTTATGGAAATGTTTGTGGTATAGATTCCCGACGAGTACCGTCTTTTGGCTTGATTAAAAACCTTAGGGCTGATCTTTTCGCATGTTCAGACATTTCTACTATGATGGATGTAGTTGTCATTGACTTACCCCCAGCATATGGAATGCTTTTATCTAGAAAATGGGCAGCTGGTCTAGGTGGATACCTTATGATGGATTTATCATTTATTTGTGTTCCCAACCCTGATGGAGCTTTGATTCGGGTTAACAGAGAGCCTTGTTATAATGAGCATGTTGAATCTTTTGATGAAGGGTTGAAAAACACATATGGGGATGAATTATTAAATAATGCCAAAACTAACCTGGTTGAAGATGAGGATGAGTTATATCAAAATATGTGTATGGTCATGGAAGATTCTGATTCTTTTTGGGAAGACAAGCAAATGATTGAAATAAAAAGAACAATTGGAAATGAATTTGTTGAGGAAATAGATGAATTGAGAGGACATGAAAATCAACCCCAAGATCACGAACAAAACAATGAAAACATTCAAGAACCTTCTATAGAAGATCACACACTTGAAGGGGTTGAGAATGGCATAAGAAATATAGGAAGAGATGAGAGTTTGCTTGATGATCAAAGCATGGAACAAACTCCCCCAATAGGAAACCTTCATGAGCAAACACACAATGAGGAGAACATTGAAAACCCAATGCATGAAGATGAGTTTGATGATATTAGGAGGGGAGAAAGAATTCCTTTTACTGTTAGGGAGTGGTTTGCCTTGACTGATCACAATAGAGAAAGAGAAAGCCAAGGGCTTGCACCTATTTACCCATGGGAAAACAATCTTGCAACATCTACTAGGGTTGAAACAAATGAAGAGCCTGAAGCCACTTATTATTCCGATACAGAAGATTCTTTATCTCATTTATCTATAGAGGACGGTAATCTAATTCAAGTCCATGATAACTCTCTAAGTTGGGAAGAGGATGCCCTAATTAATGATGCACCCGAAGGAGACTATAATCTAAATAACCTTGCTATTTTTCAAACTCCTTCAGAACCTCAAAGCTATGCTTTATCTGCATATCCGCATATCCCTAGTTTCCTCTTACCATCCGAGTCACCTAGTCATCACACTTATGATCCTTCTCACATTCCTACTTCCTCTACATTTCATCCTGAGTCAGTTTCTCCCAGATTGGAAAACATGGTTGTTCCGGTTCCTTCAGGGGAAGGTTCCAGTCATAACACTGTCATATCTCATGAGCCATCTCCCTCAGAGGAACATAGAGATTGCTGGACTGTAGGTGAGGTTGTTAAAAGAGTAGTATCTCCCCATGAGGAAGATCCAAATGAGGTAGTCCAAAAAACAAGAAGGGAAGTTAGGGAAGTCCTTGTTGGCACAGTTGCCATTTCCTTAGATGGTGGTCCACCCAGAATTGATGCAGTTCCTTCTAGAAGAAACTCGAGGATTGTCACACCTCAACCGCAAAACCCTGCTGAAATCCATCCCATGCCTATTCGTAACATTGGAGTTATTCCTGAGTCAGTCAATAGAAATAATTTTCCTACAAGAAGTCAAGTCATCATTCCCAACCATTTATTGCATATAAGATCGGGGCAAGCTGAAGACTTATGGGTTGGACCTTTCACAGTAGAACGATGCATTGATGGCATGTGCTTTCTGACCACTGGTAGTGGACGACGTATTTTATATCCTGTCCATCAGAGGGACTTGAGGGATCACATCCCTGATCCCACATAGTTGGGATCTCTCCGCTTGCATTGCCTGGTAGATTAGGGTAGGTAGGAAACCAAATAAGCCTACTTAGGCAGTAGTTAGTCTTTTCAGCCATTGAGTCTGGCACCTTCTTAGTCTCTAAGCTCCTTTGTAAGCTCCTAGTTTAACTGAGTACCTGTCACTTTTTCTTTTCCTGCACAATAAATGTCAAATTTTGCAAATTATGATTAGTAGTTTAATTTACTTTTTGCATTTATACTTTATGCATTTATATTTCTGACATAGAGTAGATTTTATTTCAGTTGATTTTATATTTTTCCCACACATGCGGCATGAGGTATTTTTGTTAGATGTTTGTGAATGCAGAAAATAGGTTGCAAGAATAAAGCTGGAAATAAAATGGTAGAGTGCTGGATCGTGGATTCGAGTAGCAGAGTTCGAGGACCAGAGATTCTGAGGTTCTCAAGCGCTCATTTCAGCAGAGCACTTGTCCCAGCCGGAGCCAGATGTTATCACATATATAGTAGCCGGGCTACCATACATTAATTTTCTCATTCCAGTACATTATTGAGCCAGTTCCCTTGCATTTGAGATGCCGAGATGAGCATCTATATTGGATCACTATCAGATTGTGGACAGCAGTTGCATTCCCCATGCCATGACCGAGTTTCAGGACACTCAGAGAGATGACCGATGTAGCCATTATATCATTGGTACAGAGCAGACAGTAGTGCCCAGAGTTACAGCAGCAGTTCCAGAGGACAGATGATGGTACAGGTTGATGTGCATTCAGGTATATGACTCAGCAGGTATATTACGGTGTTATGGTTAGATTGCTTTTATACTTATTCTTATAGCATGTCTTAGCACTTAGTGTCATGATCTGGCGATCATATAGATACATGGACCTGGTTGACCTATTATTTATATTATATTGTCCCTACTCAGACTTAGAAGTTCACTATTCATACTCATTGGTTTTACCCTCCCTAGGGAGAATAGAGGTGATCATTACACCATACTTTGGCTTGCTAGTGTTGGCTCCATCATTTCATTGTCTTCATCCATCCATGGCCTACCTTTTAGATTATCACCTTGATTTACTACTTGACTAGTGACATGGAGGACCTTTCCCCACTGTAGCCTCTGTATTGGATGAGCTTCCCTGTTTATTGTGTCTCGGCTCTGAGTTGGTGACAAAACTTACCTATGGTGAGTTGGAGTTCCTTGTGAATTCCCCATAGTCACTAAAGTTGTGTTGGCTAAACCTGAAACTTTTAGTGCTGCCATCAATACAAAATCTGGAAAATGAAATGTTATATCTTGTATGAAAAGCCCATTCATGCAATGTGTTTCTAAACACACATGAATGAGAGGCATGCCAAATGAACATGGCAATGAAAATGAAATGTTATATCTTGTGAAAAATAAATACCTAGGTAAACAAGCTGTCCATGACACACCTAGAAGTGCTCAGGTAAACAAGTGCCTTAAAAAACACACCTGCAGCAGAAAGCCTAAAGAAAAAATGTAAATCTATGCAATGTGTTTGTAAACACACATAGATCAAGGCTATGGAAACTTCAGGCCCAAAAAGCAATGGAACTTAAATGCTATATCTAAACAATTGCTGGCCTTATTTGTATTATGGATTGTGCGCATCTGTGAAGGTGAATAAACCCTCTTTAAACAATTCATCCATTTGTGAGACACCGCCATTCCCCGTGTTATTGCTCATTCAGTATATACTATGGTGTATTCCCTTTCCCGTGCCAAAGTGTCACAAAGTCAAGGCAGTTAAGTCATCCCTTGGCCTAGCCAGTTAATTTAAGCCTTCACCCTTCACTAGCAAATTGATCACAACTATGAAGTGAGTATGATCCTGAAAGTCTAGTCTGAGTAATAATAATAATTAACGACACTATATATTTGGATTTAGATCGCCAGTCATGATTACTCTGGGTTATAATTGCTATTTGAATAAATTGTAAAGCATGTATTAACCTTGATACTTTTCAGCAGCCTTGGATGATGGACTGAGTTATATTTGGTCATGGTTGGACCTAGTTTGACCATGGAGGACCATGGGACATGAGATGTTATACCTTATGAGGATATGGATAGATGATATATGATCTATGTACACATACATGATGATTCTATGCAGCAGCTACAGGGTTATGATGATGATTCTGGGTTTACAGCAGTGTTTGTATATGTACAACGCATTATTATTGGCCTTGTTCCGGTATATTGGATATTTATTTTGATCATGCAGAGACTCATATGATGTATGAGTACACATCTTGGATAGATTTGGACTTTCTGAGTCCAATGGGACAGTTTGTTTTCAGTTCCGGGCACTTACAGTGATGATTGAGCCTCAGTAGGCTGTCCTAGTGCAGTTTTGGTCTGTTGGAGGCCCTGTCAGAGCATAGATGACTTTTATCCGGTTGACCTAGGGAGCTGATGATGGAGGGGGTGGTCCAGCCACTTGTTTTTACCATATTTCCCCCCTCCCGGACACATTGGTGCCCTCACCTTGACAGCGCTAGCCCTCCAGGAGGCTGTTTGGGGCAGTTCCACGCTTCCCGAGGCATTTTAGGATTGGTAGAAATGGTTATTGAGGAAATCGATTTGGGCTACTGAGGCAAAGTTATGGCATGGGATGATCAGTGATGATAGATCGGGGTCTTCCACACCTTCTCCAGCAGTTTCAGCTTCATCGGGGCCCGCATCCATCACTTATGGCACTTTCTGTGGATTTTCTGAGGTCTTTTGAGGACCACGACTTCACTATGGAGGCACGATTTGGTACATTCATGATTATTTTTTGGTTATTGTGCTATGGGGATTGACCAAGGAGGGATAAAATTACCCCTTGGACCCACCATAAGCCTCTTATGATATTTCATCATCATGATTTGGTGGGATTCCCCTCTTCTAGGGCGATTTTGTCCACTTATGTTATATTTTATGTGTGATCCATGTATTATATTGTTGAGCTCATCTCAACCATTGATTAGACTTTTGTATCTTCTAATCTTAGCCACTCATTCAAAAATTGGTTAGGGTTTTGGTGCCTCTCCTTCCTATTTAAAGGAGAGAGCCTCTCATTGTAAAGGGTCTTTGGCTCTTGGATTATTGGTATAGAAAAATATTCTTGTGGAAATTCTTGTGGTCTCCTTTGCATCTGGTGTTCTTAGATGGTGATTGGAAAGTCTATTGCAACCTAGCATTTGGAAATTGTGGTAAGATCTATCTTTTTTTGGAAATCATTGTTTGTCTACAGGAGGGCGACTTCAACAAGGGCGATTTTGCAAGGCTTCTTCAAATCGACTTTCTTGGCATTCGCTTGTATCAGGGGGTTATCATTAGTATCATTGTGATCTATGTTATCTTTCTGTTACTTCTTTTGTGGCATTAGTATTATCTCTTGATGCATCAAATCTGATATTGTTGACGTTTGTTGTGCAGGAGAGAGGGCGCATTGGCTTCTTGGACAAAATCGATTTGCATAGAAACTACCTCAAAGCTTCCAAATTGATCGGGATTGCATAGATCATCATCATCAAGGCATCTACAAGGTTATCCAGGTAAGATCCACAGGTTTGTTTCTCTTTCCTTTATCCAATCCATTGACATAACTCATAAATTGTTAAAACCCTAAATATTTCAAAACCCTCATTTTACATTTTCTCAGATCTACTTAGATCTAGTGGGTTGTTGGGCATGATATTGAAAACCCACCTCTATAGCATCCACGGCATCCCGGATCTATAGTTTGGTGAGGATTGGCTTCCGTTTGACCCCTCTCCCAAGCCAACTTAGCTTCTCCCAAGGAAGGCGCACTTCACCATTTGAGCAAGTTGACCTAGATCTAGGTGATGGGTGTTTGAGATTCCACTTGATTTGACATCTACACATCAAATAACATACACCCAGGTTGTCCCTTTCTTCAAATTCACCTTGTGGGCCCCATTCCACATTTTAAGGGATTTAATCCCCATTTTGGACCACTTGGAACACTTAAACTCAGATCTACTAAGATCTAACCGGTGGATTGCCACGAAATTATAGATCCATACTCCTACCTGACCGATCGACTAGGATCTAAAGTTTGGATGCCATCCGACATGATTTGACCCACCTAAACCCCAATTGAAGCCTCCTTGGGTAAAGTCGCACCACCTTGGAGAAGTGAGTTCACTCACTTCTAGGAACTGGGTACTTGAGATTATTGCAGATCTGAAACCGGAATAATTCAAAACCTAGGTCTAGACTGTCACTTTGTCAAATCTTGCCTTGGGGACTGCATTCCTTGTTTTAAGGGATTGTGGTCCACTTGGGTTAAACCTAGATCTAGACACATTTAACCATCAAGACCTATACTGTCCACTTATATCATGTTGTAGGAGTCCTAAACCATAAGTCAACCCCACTTTGACTCCACTTCCCAATTCCCAAGGCACTGGTTTCTCTACAAGGTAATTCAACTTTCTTAGATTGTTGGATTGACTTGTGGTTTGACTTAGGCATGGTAGACTATACCTTTGAAGACATCATGAACCATGGTCAAGCTTGTCTCATGTACTAGTTAGCCCCAATACAAACCTTAACTATCCTGCATTGGACACGGTTCCCAAGGCAGTGGATCTTTTGACATTGACCTAGTACACTCATTCTAGATCTCACTTTAAACATTATAAGTCACTCTCACATCAACTATGAACCAAAGCTATACCTAGTAAACCCCCACTTGGCTTGTGACTTCATCTTTAGGTCTAGGATAAACCATACACCTAACTTCACTTGGAAATACCCTGATTTGGTGTCTTGGTTTTGATCTCTCCTGTCGGGAGTAGATCGGGTCTCCCCCTTTGTTGTCTGGGATAGACAACATAAAGCGAAGGTTGCCTCGACTGGCGTGACAACCATACATATTGGAGGTCGAGGTGATCGTGGTTGCACCTTTCGAGTTGCCCTTCCCTATTGCCATCCATGACTGGATCCATCCATAGGGGTAACTACAGTTTAGGTGATAACAGTTACTTTGGGCTTTCACTTCTTCAAGCCTTCTCATTTGCTCTTTGAAGTTTTTACACTTGCATGCTAAGCCATTTCTAGCCCCTCTAGCCTTGGTCCAAGATTGCCTTGTCTTCAAGCCATAGATTAGAAATCCATAAGGTTGAAGTTCCTTCAACCTTGGGGAATAACTTGGGATTTGTTCCCTTGTGCTCTCTTCAACACTCGTTGTCGGCGTATCACCGGTTAACCGGAGGATTTCCAAGGCGGTGTTTCTACCATCCCAAGTGTTCCACTTGTAGCCTTTTCCCCTTGTCTTGCTTTTTCATCTTTGGTTGCCCTAGATCTACTCCTCCCAACTCATTTTTAGCCTTCTCCTTTTCCATTCGCCCTTCCTCCCATTTCTCCCATTTGTTTTTCCCCTCCTTGTCCTAGTATTTCGTTTCTCTACCATTTGCACTACTTTCCTCTCTCTTTGCCCTCTCCTACTTCTTCTCCTCTTTCCATTTGTCCTACTCCTTCTTTGGCCCTAAAACACAACAAAACAAACAAAAAGTGTTAGTTTAGTTAGTTGATAGTAGACTTGTTTAAACTAGTAAATTGGCTTTCTCAAAAAATTAATATCTATATCTCATGCCATTGCTAGTTAATATTTTTTAATTTGTTTCAAGTTTTAAGATAGTTAGTTGCATTGTTAAGAGTGATTATCATAGATCTTTTCCTAGTTACCATCTAGTCTCAATTTTTGTCAACATACAAAAACCATTGAACCACATATCTTGTTATTTTGTTGGCTGCCATTTTAAAGTTTGATGGACTATTATAAACCTCTATTGGCTGCCGTTTAAACACTTTGTTGATTGTCCTATAGACTGTTTGGCTGCCATTGAGCTTTGAGAGGACTGTTAGGACCTTGGGGACTGTTACACCAATTCGTGGGCTGCCATATCACACATCTAGTCGACTGTCATAAGAACCTTTCCTGTTGAGTGCCAACTTAAACATCAGTAGGCTGACTGTTAAAAGTCTTTTCACCACCACTCAAACTTTGACTTTGACTGCCCTAAAACGATGTATTGACTGCCACCTGCAGTTAGGAAGTTTATTTGGCTGCCAACTCTTGATTAGACAGTCCTAGGTGGATACAAAGTTGTCATTTTTTTAAAGTTTACTATTGGCTGCTACTTCACTTTTTCCATTTTTTACTTCACAAATAGATAAATATCAAATTGTTAATGCTAATGGGTATTGGAGCAACTATTTTGTTATAGATTGTTTTTTCAGGAAGTAGAAGTCAAAGGAGGTTTCAAAACGAGAAGCCATTTAAAATTACAAGAGGACAAAAAGCAAGGATACATCTTCCTATCCTTTTGTAAAAGCCACTAGGGCTTTTGATTTTTTCATTTTTTTATAAAGTTGTGCTTAGATAGTCATTAAAGACCTTCCAAGGATTTTCCCTTGAGGCAATTGTAAAAGATTAATAAATTTTATAGTGGAGGAGGCCTCCACTTTTGGGTCTTCTTCCCCATTTGGGGAAGAGTGTTGGGTCTTGTGGTTTGGTTTGGCTTAGTTTTAGATCTTTTCATGCTCTTAGATTATCTTTTACTTCAATAAGTTATCCAAAGTTATCTTCCATATTTACTTACCCCCATGCTCTCCCGAGTAGGGTCTTTGACCTGAAAGAGATTCTTGGGTAGTTTAGTTTTATTTTCTTGCATTTATTATTATCTTGTCTCTCTTCCAAAGCCTTCGACCGGAAGTAGTATCCTTGAGATTTTGTCTCAAGGGCAGGACCACATAATTTGTGGTTACTCTTCCTTCCCCGTCGGTTTCCTTGGCAGAGCTTTCAGCTAGCTGGAAGTTCTCAAGTGCAGGCGGTTCCAGTGGTTGATCTTATTCGGAGATCAATCCCACCTAGTAGATTAAATCTTGTGTGGTAGAATACTAGATTTACTCGGTTTCATTTATTTCGCAAGTAGTGTTGTTGATAGCATTTGTATCTCGTTGATCAATCATCTTATTGTTTAAATCGGTTTTAAAATCTGAGATATACTGCTACTACAATTTATCTGCTTCTTAAAATAAACCAAAGTCTCTTGAACTTGGCTAAATCCAAGTCAAGAGCACCCTCTGTCGGAGGGCATTCTTAGTTTTGCACCATCCCTGCATTAAGCATTTCAATTTTAGCAAGTCTCTTGAACTTTGGTCATAAGATCAAGTCAAGAGCGCTCTCTGTCAAAGAGTTGAACAAGGTTCTTTAATAATAAAATTTTCCACTCATACACCCCTTAATTAATTTATCTTGGTTTCTATCCTACACCCGTATGCTCTGCCAACCGGAAACGGTTGGGTTAGTACTCAGAAAGGTGGAAGACTTGTTAATTTACAAGTGAAAATCTAATTAAAACTTTCACCCCCATAACCAACGAACCAGCGTTGACATAAAGTATTTTAATCGGTTCTCAGGGGAGGCGCCGGACCGCCCAATCTGCGACACGGTGGCTGGTTAGCATTGCGCGCCTCGCCGTGATTCCAGACAGGCCCCGACAGGTCTCTTAAAGGAGCTGCTTAAAACTACTTTCCGGACACTCTTTGAACATCCTTGGTTTTAGCCCTAATAATCAAGACAATTAAAACTTTGAATTTACCAAGATAAGCTGCACAACATTCTCACAAACTTTCAGTTCAAGCACTTGTGTCAAGTTTTCACAATTCATACTTAATTTTTGACTCCATAAGGCACTGGTCCTTTATCTTATATTTTGTTTGCCTAAATATCAACATTGGAGTATCTGCTATATTTGCGTGAAGTGATCTGTTTATTGCCCAAGTGTATCTTTCATCTTGTATTTGCAACGTGGATTGCGTTATCTTGTCTTATTTTTTAATTTTTATAATTGTCTCTCATTTAAAAACTCCTAAAAAACACCCATCCGCATCACTACATCAAAAACACTATAAAAACAAGAGCCTTAGTGAAACTCTCTTTTAGGGACTACCCCCCTTGGCTTCGTTAGGAGTTTGCCTAAACGGAGGAGCTGGGATTCAGGTGACAGTACCTGGCTCATTGCTTGCCCCCAAGGCCACACCTCTCTCACTTGTGGTGAAGAGACAGCTTTCGAAAGATTTCCGCTGCTGGTGTGCATATTAGCGGACAACAGAGTCAAATTACATGCTGTTGTAATAGTAAATGTTTTGCAATTGTGTTCTTGGTCAATTTTAGGAATTATTAAAGGATGAGTTGATTTAAAGGGAAAATGGAGGCTCCCGATATACCGCGAGACACGAGTAATGTCCGGAAATTGGGCAAAGGTGGCTCCTCACAAAGACGTGTGGGCTGAAGCGGAGTCTCAAGAGAGCGTGTCCAACAGTATGTTATCACACTAACTCTAGCTGCTACTAAAGGTATCTCGTCCGAGATGGTAGAGGGCAAGCAGCCAGGTAGGTGTAACCTGCAAATGCCAAGTCCACCGTCCGAAGGGTGGTAGTCACACCAGACAAGGCATTTGTCACTTCGAATAGGGCATGTAGCCTAATCCAGGGGGAGACCCTTCTCAACCAGTGATGGTTGAGAGACAAAAAAAGACACCCAAATCCCAAAAAAGATAAAGAGATAGTAACGAGAGATGAGTGCTGGTGAGATCCTAAGTTGGATTTCAGCCACTGATTGGACACAAGGATAAAATGAGTATGTGAATGGAAAGTGACCAGCAATCAAACCTGATGAGATAGTGAGATTAGATCAATGATTGTGTGGCTGAAAAACAAGCTAAGGATGTACAGTAAACTGGAAGTGAAGAGATGAAGTATAACTGCCCAAGAAAGGGGACTGACTCAAGAGCTCAGTGAACCTAGGGCAGTGCCAAATTAATGTTTAAATTCACTTCCAATAAACGATAGCTTGGTTTCTTATGTTGAAATGACGATTTAAACCCAAATCCAAACTACCCACAACCCCAAAACAACCCAGCTAGATAGAAAGAGGGGGGCGTTTTTGCCAAGTGGACCTGTTATCACACAACTTGTAGTTGCCCCTAGAGGTATCCCACCCGGGACGGTAGAGGAGACAGGCAACTAAAGAGGTGACCCAAGAGATGCCACGGTTCCCAATGCAATGTGGGAGTCACGTCAACCGAGGCACTCTTCACTTTAGGTCAAGGTATAACTAGACCAAGGGGGAGACCCTATACCCCAATCACAGTTGATTGGACCTAAACAAAGGTTTCTAAGGGTAGGTAAATGATGAGTTACGGAAACCAATGCAAGGCTAAGTGGACCTAAAGGTTAAGGTATGGTTGAAGGTGGTGTGATGGATAATAAGTGTTTCAACCTATGAATGGTTTAGGCCACATGATGGGGTATGATTACTAGGTATAGTACCAATGTGTTTGCACAAATGGGTCTAGTTTCTTGGGAAGTGTGAAATGGTTCTAGATGGACCCACAAGGTGAAGTTAGGTGTGAGGGTGGTACTATAGGTTAGATCTAGGATAAATTTATAAGTTGGAGTTGGTTCTAGGATTACCCATGTGCTAGATCTAGGGTTGGACACTAATCCCAAGAAGTGCGCCTTGCTTGGAGAAGGACTAGTGCCTTGTTTAGTGGGCTAATGGAGTCAAGAAAGATGTCAAAGTGTAGATCGGGACACCTAGAAGCCAAGTCAAGTGAAATGGATGTGATCCAATAGTTAGGTCTTACTAGATCTAGGTTTTTTAGTGATGACCAAAAGTGGACCACAATTCCTTAAAACAAGGAATGCAATCCCCAAGGTAGATCGGGGCAAAATGATAGTCTAGACCTAGGTTTCAAGGCATGGGCATTCCAAATCTACGAAAATCTCCAACACCCACTTCCTAGAAGTGGTCCAACTCAAAACTCCCAAGGGGTGCGACTTTCTCAAGGAGAGGCAAAAAGTGGGTTTGGTGGACCATGCCAAGTCCAATGGCCACCAAAGTGTAGATCCGGGGTGCTAGTACCCCGATCTATGTTCCTTCAAAGTTTCAAATGAATCCAATGGGTAGATCTTGGTAGATCTAGGTTTTAAGGTGCCAAGAAGGTCAAAGGGGGTTTTCAACCCCTCAAAACATGGAGAGATGTCCACAAGGTAGTTTTCACCAAAGTAAGGATATGGGTATGTGTTATCAAGTGTCTAGTTGTCAAATCAAGCGGGATCTCTCATACCCATGTGCTAGATCTAGCCCAACAATCATCTCTCAAGGAAGTGCGCTTTAGGTCAAGGAGAGCTTTTTGTCTTAGAAAATGGGTCAATTCTTAGCCAATCACCACCAAACTATAGATCCAACTAGGGGTGGATGCTATAGAGGTGGGTTTTCAATATCTTTTCAAATTGAGGGCTAGATCTAAGTAGATCTAAGAAATACCAAAAACAAGGGTTTTAATTTGATTAGGGTTTTTGTGATCTAGAAATTATGGAAGATTCAAGGAAGAGAAGATCATACCTCTTGGGACATACCTGGATGAAGAGATGAATGCTAGTTGAGACGAGGATTACTTTGCCAAAGATCAAATGGAGAATTGTTGAAGCCCTCTTGCCAAATCGATTTTTCCAAGCCACATGTGATTCCTTCTAACCTGTCAAGCCAAGGAGCAAAGCATCAATTAGTTTAACAAATTGAAGGTAGATGCAAGCAAGAGAGAGAAAAACATAGAATAGTTGACACAAAGGCAAAACCACTCCCTGTCAAACCCAAAACGACTTCTTCCAAGCTTGAAGGGCAAGCCTCCCCACCAATTCGCACTTGTCAAAGTCGCCCTCTCAACCTGCAAATAAAGTATGGCAAATACGCAAGATAGCTACAATAGATCCTCCAGTGCAATGGACAATAGCATTTACAATCGAAACAACCAACATCCACTCCAATCCAAGCATGTACTCCAAAAGATAGAAATTTTATTCCAAGAGCCAAGAGCCAAAAATCTCTAGATGAATTTTACAATGAGGGGGTCTCCTCCTTATATAGGATAATAAAGACCAAAACCCTAGATCTCAAAACCACTTTTTGAAATGAGTGGTTGAGATTAAAAGATCTCACAACATAATCAATGGCTAAGATGAATCCATAACATAATATCACATGGATCACTCAACATAACAATAGCGCCCTCACTAAATGGTACAATAGAGGGTGACGTCATCCCACAAGAGGGGTATAAAGTACAATAATCCACCTCATGATGACTAGGACATGATAAAATAAGCACATGGTGGGGCTAGGAGGTATAAATCCTTGCTAGCTCACCCCAAGGCACAATGAAATAATAAAAATATGTCCAATATAATAATAATGACCAAAACTGTCCTCAGAATCCATGACAGTCGAGCAGTAAATGTCCTCCTGTGATCAATCTGGAGATACCCACATGGTGAAAAATGACTGGAAGATAGTGAGATCAACCTGGAAGACCTCTGTGAAAACCAATGCCAAAACCTTGCCTCAATTGCCCAAATCGATTTCCTCAATGACCACTTTATCCCATTTTTTAACTGCCTCGGGAACTGTGAAAGTGCCAAAACTGCCTCCTAGGGTGCTAGCGCTGTCCATCTGAGCCCACCAGGCTCTCCGGGAGGGGGGGTAAATGGTAATAACAAGTGGCTGGACCACCCCCTCCATCATCAGCGCCCTAGGTGAACTGGCCTCTCGGGGCCCCTGCTGCTCAGGCTGGGAAATCAGCCCCAAATCTGGTCAACAAGTGTAAAACTGCATCAATCACTGTCAGAAGTGCCCGGAACTGAAAGATAAGTGTCTCAATGGATCCAGAAGACCCAAATCCACTAGGAATGAGTACTCATACACCCTGGGTTGCCCTAATGGGCCAGCTGTAGGGTCCACCATATATGGACAATGTATAATCTGCTGATCTGTAATAATAATAACCTGCTGAACTGGATCAAACATCATCTGTATCATATGTCCATCATATGATATCATCATCAAACATGTGGGACCATAAATCATCACCAATAATCATCATACATGGTCCACATCATCACGGATCCCAAGAATATATATAATCAAGGATAAATCACATCAGTAGACTAAGACAATGCTTCTTTAATCACTTCATAGCTAAGCTCAAAGTATAAATTCCATTCAGTGGCATTAATCAAGTTAACATATTCCGTGATTATATAAAATTACTTGCACCCTAGTTCAAATGACAAACTTACCCATTGGACATGGTCAAACTGCTAGTGAAGGATGAAGGCTAGGAGCAAGGTTGGGCCAAGGGTTTGACTTGTCTAACTTAACTCAAAAATACTTTGGACTGGGAGAAGGGGGAAGCTACAAACTCTGTGCTGGACAAAAGAACACGGGGGATGGCTGTGCCTCACAAATGGATAAGTTGTTTAGAGAGTGCTTATTCAACTTAGGCATCATGTCTACATCAAGTTGATCCAAGTTCATTAGGATCATTCAATTTATTTCCATGGCCTTTTTGGCCTACATAACCCTTCGGATTTCAGATGTGCTGAGAAGCACAACTAGTTGCAGCTTGCATCCAGGGCATGTTTTTTATATATTCACAAGGTCAGCAATTGTTTAGATATAGCTTTTAAGAACTATTGCTTTTTGGACCTTTCTTATACTCTTCGAGGAGTATTTTTAGCTTTTCATTGCTCTTGCCCTTTTTTGTTTCCATGGGCGAATTTATTTAGTTTCCATAGGTAGAACATGAGCTTTCAGTTTTAGCCAACAACATCTCAAGTGACTGGGGGGAGTTCGAGCCAATGCCAAACATCGGGACAACCGACCAGAATGATTTAGGCCTACAATCCAACTCACCAAAGGCAAGTTCTGTCACCAACTTAGAGCCGAGACACTAGATAAACAGGGATGTGGTCCAAACACAGAGGTAGAAAAATAGGGAAGTCCTCAGTATCAGAAAGTCAAATGAGACAAGTCAGGGTTTAAAGTCAAACAGGAAGGTCATGTATGGATGGAGATAAGTGAGTATGGAGCCTACAC
Organism: Larix kaempferi; assembly: GCA_027924585.1. Lineage (NCBI taxonomy): Eukaryota > Viridiplantae > Streptophyta > Pinopsida > Pinales > Pinaceae > Larix > Larix kaempferi. Next base: position 22,562,904 of record BSBM01000017.1, on the reverse strand, counting down.
TAGCAGACAACTGGTGTCGGGAAAGACCATGTCTATGTAAGGTGAAATACCAGTAAGTTTTGTTAAATGACCTAAAAGTGCAAGCAATTGTCCATTTTATGATTTACAGTTCATTTTAAGTAGTTTGCCACATCAGGAATAATATACCAAGCACATGCTATAATCATGACTAAATCAACAAGCTAATAATCCACAGTCAGTGAGAACATATCCATAGATCATACAACATCATCATAATAGCAATCATCATGCATCATCTGAAACACTGCTGAAGTACATCTCTAGGCACTGAACTGAAACTGTAATGGGATAAGTGGTCACATCAGTCATCAAATCTGAACTCTCAAGGCTCAGCCTTGACACAAGGTCATACAATATCTGAATAATGTACTGCTCTGATCATGAGTGATCCAATATATATAGCCATGCTCTGAAATAAATGAAGCTCTGGAATGTGCAGATATCTGCTGTACAAGAATAGTAGCCCTGCTACTATGGTGTGATAACAGGACCAGTGCTAGATCTAAAGGGCAAATGGAGTCTAATCAACACGAAAGTTTTGACTTAAGCATTTAAGAACATTTCATGAGCGGGTTTGGAAACAAAAACAAGTTTTAACGGTTGAATTTTAAGATTTTAATTTTTTTTAGGGTTTTTATGTAAATTTCTCTCTAAAACCTTTCAGAAATTGAAATGCAAGAGAATAAAGAGAAACACTTACTTGTACCCGGGTGATATCTCTGATTTTCTGAGGTTATGCATCCCAAAGATCAAACAAAATCGATTTGAGAAGTCCCCAAGTGAGTTCAATGTGCTCAATCCCACCAACTCGCCCTCTTTGCCTGCCAAAACAAATGAACATAAGTCAAATCTGCATGACAAGTAAGTGAAAGCTACAGCAATACAAATAATAATGAGCAGAAATGCTTGGCTAAAATGGCAAAAACACTTCCTTTTGAAGATCAATCCCGGAGAGTGGAGCAACAATGGCAGCCAAGTGGTGCGCCCTCCTCCAAGAACTTGTGTTTGCTACAAACAATGGTAAGACACTATATGCTGAAGACAATCACAAGAGATCACCACAAGAAAACAAGTAGAGCTGCAAATCGTTTTCTTCTATTCCAAGTCCAAAAATGCCAAGAGAGAGCTCCAAAATGGGCGAGTGTCTTCTCTTATAGAGAAAGACCACTCTCAACCCTAACTCCCTCCAAAACCAAGGGCTGAGATTGACTCTCTCAATGCCCAAATCGATGGAGGGGATCAACTCTCAAGAGGGGGGGCGAATTATCCTCCAACGCCCAAGTGGAGATGGGGCCACTTCGTGGGGCCCATAAAATGCATATAAATGGTGGTTGGGGGATGCCTATGGGCTGTTTTAGCCCCCCATACCACTAAACCATGGTCATAATACAACAAAACCACAAAATTTGATTTTTTTTTTTTGCTAAGTGAAAAAAACGCCCCCCATGGGCAAATTCGTCCCACATGGTGAGCTGGCCAAAGTGAGGTCCCCACAACACAAGTAGAATGTCCAAACATAGTAAAAATACCTTAGAAGACCCCCTTGTATTAGCCAACCTTTGCATTTGCCATTTTCCATGGTTACCTTTGCCATATTTGATTTTCCATATTAATTTATTGCTGGTTTTCATTGCTGAAGAAGTAATTTGGGATTTTGACCCACTTATAATACCTGGATTGACGAACCGTCTACTGCAATGTGATCGTAGACCCCAAATATAGTAGACATGGTCACTTGAACGACCTCGATCCATCAATTAGGCACTGTTTGCCCAAAATCCATGATTTTTAATTAAAACATGTCACTCGTGACCCATAATAATTAAAAATCTCATCAACGCCTCAATATTTTCGAATTCTGACACTTGGAGGCTCATATGGGACCCCAATAGATAATAAATGACCAAAATCGAAATCTTGATCGCAACATTTTTTCGGGCCCATTTTTGGGCCTAGTCAACCTGGTTTGACCAAGTCAAATCTGGTCAAAATGGCAATGGCTGAAAATCTGTAAGCAACATGAAGCATCAAGGCTTCCTTATTTACGTTAGTACATTACTTAAAACAATATAATGCCGATATGGTGATCAAAACATAAATATCTCAATAAATACAAGCCCCGGGTGAGGTGGGCCCACCACCTCCAACAAAGACTCAATACTATGCACAACTTACAGACTTGACCACTTAGCTAACTTTGGGCGAGGTGGATAAACGAGGTGAAGGATAAGGGAAGACGAGGACCAAGACCATGTGATCCCTCGGGTAAACAGGGAGAGCGGGACCCACTAACATAAGCATACCATAATAAAACACAGGGAAGGGTGGTGCCTCACAAATGGGTATAGTGCAAGGAAACCACCGCTAATCATCTAACATGAACCTTGCAACTCACATCCGTGCCTTCAAAAGACTCCATGAGGATCTTTTCTAGAGCCGCCATGACTGGGTGTCTGGTAAACCGTAACTTGAGACTCTAGGGGACACTTAGAATTAGTTGTCCCTTACTCCATCTCACCTCCTTGCCCCGTAGGACTAGGTGAGGAAATAAACACTACAATGCTGACACATATGGCTGACCTGTGTCCGTGTGTGTTCAAAAACACATTGCTTGGACTTTTACATTGACTTTCATACTTAGCCTTCTTGGCTTGATTTTACATTTCACATTTCATGGCCCTTTTTGGGCTACATACATATCTCAAAAGATATAATCAAGGTGCTCATACTGCAAAGTAATGGGGGCAAGTGAAGATGCTTTGATGACCAAAGGGTAACACCCAGTGAGTCTACACAATCCTATACTGCATTGCAACATCGGGGGCAATCGATAGGAGCAAATCCCAAGTTTGAGAATGCATCTCACACACTAAAGAGCCAAGGCACAAAAGACAAGGAATCATGGCATACTCAGAGGTCAATGGGGAAAGGGATCCTCAAGGTCACAAATCAAGGTCCAAGTCGGGAGAAGTCAACATGAATGAGTCGGATGGATGGAAGGAAGTGACAGGTGGATCCAAGGTTAGCTGCCAAGAAGAACGAAATGACCAAGTCTATACCAGTAACGGGGATGGGAACCAGTGTGCATATACATGAGCCTACTAAATGAGGTGGACTGACATCACCAAGGGCTATACACATCATAATAAACAACGAGATCACCATAATCAAACATCATATGTCAAGTCCGTGTATTATCATAAATAAACAAGTCTAAACAACAAAATGTGCAATAAACCTGTTATCACACAACTTGTAGTTGTCCCTAATGGTATCCCATCCGGGATGGTAGAGGAGATAGACAACTAAAGAGGTGACCCAAGAGATGCCACGGTTCCCAATGCAAGCTGGGAGTCACGTCAACCGAGGCACTCTTCACTTTAGATCAAGATGAATCAAGACCTAGGGGGAGACCCTATAACCAATCATAGATGATTGAACCCAAACAAAGGTTCCTATGGTTAAGTAAAAGACAAGTTACAGAAACCAATGCAAGGTTAGGTGGACCTATAAGTTACGGTATGGTTGAAGGAGACTTAAGGAATGATTTATGTTTCAACCAATGATTGATTTAGGCCACATAATGAGATTAAAGGACAAGATCTAGTACCATGAAATACACATGTGGGACCCACTTCCTTGGGATATGGAAATGGCTCAAATGGGACCCACAAGGTGAAGTTAAGGGTGCAAATGATACTAAGGGGTATGTGAAGAGTAGATCTATAGATCTAAGGTGAAAATAGGGATACCCACATATGGGATCTAGTAGTTGACACACATCCCAAGGAGTGCGAATTGCCCTAGGTGGACTAGTGCCTTGATGGATGGGTTAATGGAGTCAAAAGATATGTCAAATTGTAGATCGGGACACCTAGGATACAAATCAAGTGGGCTATTTAAGGTGTGATGGGTGGATCTTGCTAGATCTAATATTTCACTGAGTGACCCAAGTGGACAACTTTCCCCAAAACAAGGAATGATACCCCCAATGCAGAACTTCACAAAGTGAGATACTAGGTAAGGGTTTCAAGGTGTGCTCTTTCCAAATCAAGCGGGATCACAACTACCCATGTCCTAGAAGTGGGCAAACTCAATCACCCAAGGAGTGCGACTTTGCCCAAAGAGGGTTAAAAGTATGGAAAGGTGTGTCAAAACAAGTCCAATGGCCACCAAATTATAGATCCAAGTAGTTTAGGCAATGATCAATGTGGATCTTGAAAATCAAGGGGATCCAATGGCTAGATCTCCATATATCTGAGATTGAACATGTATCACCAAATTTGACCCAAGTGGGGCATGTTGTTCGCCAATCTGCACACCAGCAGCAGAAACCTTTTGAAAGTTGTCTCCCTCACCGGAAAGTGGGGAGAGGTGTGGCCTTGGGGGCAAGCAATGTGCCAGGTGCTGTCACCTGAATCCCAGCTCCTCCGTTTAGGAAAAACTCCTAACGAAGCCAAGGGGGGTAGTCCCTATTAAAGAGTTGTCTAAGGCTCTTTGTGTGTTTTAAATGTGTTTTGGTGTTGTGATGCGGATGGGTGTTGTTTAGGAGTTTTTTGAATGATGACTAGAACAGAATTAAACACGTAATCCACGTTGCAAAATTCACAAGATACAAATCAAAAATGACAATATACTTTGACTTAGGAATTGAAGTAAAGCATCCACAAGATAGATATTAAGCAAATGATAAGGACATATGGTCCAGATTTCAAAGATGTATAAATATTAAAGACCAGTGCCAAATGGAGTCAAATAAAACCTGTGATGCTAAAATAAGTTGAAGGTAACTGTTTGTGAGGACGTTTTGCAATTGTTCTTGGTAAATTTTAAGTGTTTTAGATGTTCTTGATTTTATTAGGATAAGACCAAAGGTATCAAAAGATGGTGGAACCTTACCCAAGAAAAGTACTGGCAACCCTAGGTGATCTGTCGGAAGCACCCAGATTCAAAAGGATAGGTGTCCAATGTTTGAACTGCCCCTGAGTCTGACAGTGGATTCCCGGCACCACCTCTCGTGGGGAGAACAGTAATTTGCCTTGGTTGAGGTTTTGGGTAAAAATTTTAATTAAGTTATCAATCGTAAATTATCAAGTCTTCCACCTTTCTGAGTACTAGCCCAACCGTTTCCAGTTGGCAGAGCATACGGGTGTAGGACAAAAACCAAGATAAATTAATTAAGGGGTGTATGAGTGGAAAATTTTATTATTAGAAAACCTTGTTCAACTCTCCGACAAAGAGCGCTCTTGACTCGGTCTTATGACCACAGTTCAAGAGACTTGCTAAACTTAAAATGCCTAATGCAGGGATGATGCAAAAAACTAAAATGCCCTCCGACAGAGGGTGCTCTTGACTTGGATTCTGGCCAAGTTCAAGAGACTTTGGTTTATTTTAAAGAAGCAGAAAGACTGTAGTAGCAGTATATCTTAACTTGAAACAGATTTAAACAATAACATTGATCGACAAGATATAAATTACTACTAACAATAATGCTTGCAAGATAAAATGAAACTAAGTAAATCTAGTGTTCTACCACACAAGTTTTAATCTACTAGGTGGGATTGATCTCCGAACAAGATCAACCACTAGAAGCCACCAATCCTGGAAACCTTCCAGCTAGCTAGATGTCCACAAGAAGTTGATGGGGGAGCGAGAAGCTACCACAAGACTATGTGGCCTTTGAGATACGATCCCAAAGTTAGCTATTCTCTGGTCAAGGATTGGAAGAGAAACAAGATAATAATAATTGCAAGAAATAAAACCAAACTACCCAAGAATCTCTTTCAGGTCAAAGACCCTACTCGGGAGAGCATGGGGGTAAGTAAATATGGAATATAAGCAAAATGACTTATTGAAGTGAATTTAAACTAAGAGCATGAAACCATAATCTAAGCTAAATCAAACCACAAGACCCAACACTCTTCCCCAAATGGGGAAGAAGACCAAAAAGTGGAGGCCTCCTCCACTTGGAACCTTTATTAAGCGTTTACAAATGCCTTGGGTTTAAAACCTTGCAAGGTCTTTTGAAATGATAAGACTTGGAAAACAAAGCTAACTCCTATGAGCTATTACAAAGGATAATACAAGATGATATCACGTTTTAGCTCATCCTCATGGTTCGTTTCAGTTTTGCTTTGTTTGGACCTCTTCTCTTCAAGATTCTCTCAAGCCCTTTTCCTCTTCAAAAGCACCTACAACAACATTCAACTCAAAACACCCTTTAGCATTAGATAAATAATCAAAATTTGAAACTAATCCTAAAATGCAAGAGATCAATACTTTTTGGATCTAAACTTTTCACTTTAAAAGAGATGTAACTACCAATAATGGAAAGAAGCTAACAACTACTCACTTTTTAAACAAATTTAAAGCAATTAACTAATGCTAATGTTTAACAAGGATTTGAAGTTTTTATATTATATTTTTTAGGCTACAAGCTTTTTCAATATGATGAGATTAGAAATGTAAACTATAACTTTAAACTAGATCTAAATAAAATATAAAATATGAGATCTAAATATGCCTAAATATTAACCTTCTATAAGCATGAAACTACTACACACTAACCAAAACTCAAAAAGTCAACTCGTTTTTGTGCTTTTGTATGACTTTAGATCTTTTAAAAGGTGGACGAAAGGGAGGCTTTGGAGACTATTGAGGTAGAAAGAAGGCAAAGGAGAGAGCAAAACGAAGGGGATGAAGGAAGGTAGGAGGGTGAGAGGAGGTGGAGTGGGACGAAAGGAAGAAGGAGCTAAGGGAAGGTGACGAGGGGAGGACTTTAAGGGAAACAAGAAGAGAAGGGGATGGAAAAAAGGGGGAAAACGAAAGCCTTAGGAGAGCTAGAACGAAAACCCTAAAGAAGAGGAGAGAAGTGGGACGAAGCTAGGGGTGATGGGCAAAATGAGAGGCAATGAAAAACTAAGGAAGTGATGGCTAGAAGAAAGTGGACTAGCAAGTCAAAGAAAAATCTTTCAAAGAGAAAAAGAGAGCTAGAAGATAGAAGCTCATGAACCACGGTTTCCAATAAGTTGAATGAAGTTTTTGTTGGAGAAGGCAAGACGTACTTTGGAGAAGCTCACAACCCTGCAAACAAATTATTAAGATAAATGGAACACTTGATCGGTGAAGGTATTAGATGCCAATAGCTCTCGATGATTGAATTCCCTAAAGACACAAAAACTCAATGCAATAGATTAGAAGCCTAAGTACTAGATTGTTAGTCCTCAATAAGCATCATAATCAAATTTGCATAATAAGAATAGGGTGCGTTGTCCGCCAATATGCACACCAGCAGCGGAAATCTTTCGAAAGCTGTCTCTTCACTACAAGTGAGAGAGGTGTGGCCTTGGGGGCAAGCAATGAGCCAGGTACTGTCACCTGAATCCCAGCTCCTCCGTTTAGGCAAAACTCCTAACGAAGCCAAGGGGGTTAGTCCCTAAAAAAAGAGTTGTCTAAGGCTCTTTGTGTATTTTAGTGTTTTTGATGTAGTGATGCGGATGGGTGTTTTTTAGGAGTTTTTTGAGATAAGAGACAATATAAAAATGAAATATAAGACAAGATAATGCAATCCACGTTGCAAATACAAGATGAAAGATACACTTGGGCAATAAGCAAATCACTTTTCACGAAATATAACAGATAACTCCAATGTTGATATTTAGGCGAACAAAATGTAAGATAAAGGACCAGTGCCTTATGGAGTCAAAAATTAAATATGAATTGTGAAAACTTGATACAAGTGCTTGAATTGAAAATTTGTGAGAACGTTATGCAGCTTATCTTGGTAAATTCAAAGTTTTAGTTGTCTTGATTATTAGGGCTAAAACCAAGGATATTCAAAGAAAGTCCGGAAAAGACAATATCAAGTGCCTCCGTTCAAGGACCTGTCGGGCCACCCAGTGCTCTAGCCAGGCCGCGCAATGCAAGCCAGCAAACTAGAAGCTGAACATGGAATCCCGGCGCCCTCACTAAGAGATTACCCACTGAAATTATCTTATCGATCAACTCCGGATTGGTTGGTTATGGGGGTGAAAATTTTAATTAGATTTTCGCTTGTAGATTAACAAGTCTTCCACCTTTCTGAGTACTAGCCCAACCTTTTCAGGTTGGCAGAGCATACGGGTGTAGGACAGAAACCAATGTAAATTAATTAAAGGGTGTATGAGTGGAAATTTTTATTATTAGAAAGCCTTGTTCAACTCTCCGACAAAGAGCGCTCTTGACTTGGTCTTATGACCACAGTTCAAGAGACTTGCTAGATTAACAATGCCTAATGCAGGGAAATGCAAGAAACTAAAATGCCCTCCGATAGAGGGTGCTCTTGACTTGGATTTGGCCAAGTTCAAGAGACTTTGGTTTATTTTAAGAAGCAGATAAATTGTAGTAGCAGTATATCTCAGATTTTAAAACAGATTTAAACAATAAGATGATTGATCAACAAGATACAAATGCTATCAACAACACTACTTGCAAGATAAATAAATCTAGTGTTCTACCACACAAACTTTAATCTACTAGGTGGGATTGATCCCCGAAACAGGATCAACCACTAGAACCGCCTGCACTTGAGAACTTCCAGCTAGCTGAAAGCTCTGCCAAGGAAACCGACGGGGATGGAAGAGTAACCACAAATTATGTGGCCCTGCCCTTGAGACGAAATCTCAAGGATACAACTTTCGGCTGAGGGCTTTGGAAGAGAAGCAAGATAACAATAAAATAAAACTAAACTACCCAAGAATCTCTTTCAGGTCAAAGACCCTACTCGGGAGAGCATGGGGGTAAGTGAATATGGAAGATAATTTTGAATGACTTATTAAGCAAAATACTAATCTAAGAATATGAGATCACAAATCTAAGCTAAATCAAATCCCCAAGACCCAACACTCTTCCCCAAATGGGGAAGAAAACCCAAGAATGGAGGACCTCTCCACTATAAATTTTATTAATCTTTTACAAGTGCTTCAAGGGAAAATCCTTGGAAGGTCTTTAATGACTATCTATGAATAACTTATAAACATTGGAAAAAAATGAAGCCCTCAATGGCTTTTACAAAGGATAAGAGGGATCTAGCTTTGCTTGTTTGTCCTTTTTGTGTTTTTAATGGCTTCTCGCCTTGAAGTTTCTTGACTTCTACTCCCTGGAAAAAGTCTATAACAAAATAATTGCTCAAATACCCATTAGCATTAGTAAATTAAATAACAAAATGACACTAGCTATTTACCAAAAGAATGAAAAAAGTGAAGTGGCAGCCAATAATAAGATTTTCAAATGACTACTTTGTACTCACCTAGGACTGTCTAATCAAATGCTGGCAGCCAAATAGACTTCCTAACTGTGGTTGGCAGTCAATACATCATTTTAGGACAGTCAAAGTCAAAGTTTGAATGGCGGTCAAGGACTTATAACAGTCAGCCTAATGGTGTTTAAGTTGGCACTCAACAGGGAAGGTGTTTATGACAGTCGATTTAGATGTGTGAGATGGCAGCCCACAAAATGTTATAACAGTCTTTAAGGTCTTAACAACCCTCTCAATGCTCAAAAGGCAGCCCAACAGTCTATAAGACAGTCAACAATGGCTGTATGGCAGCCTACAAGTCTAGGACAGTCAACAATGTTGAAGAGGCAGCCCAACAAGGATTTTACAGTCAACCAAAGTTTATAAAGGCAGCCAACAACACAACAAGATATGGAGTTCAATGCATGTTGATAAAATTTGAGACTAGACGGTAACTTAGGAAAAGATCTATGATAATCACCCCTAACAATGCAATTAACTATCAAATTTCCAACAAAGCTAGTAGCTAATCTAGCATGTCATGAGATATGAGTGTTTAAATTTTGAAATGCAAATTAGCTAGTTTAACAAACTAACTAGATTCTAACAAAATCAAATGATACAAAGTAAGATCCTCAAATGCAAAAAACTAACACCTAGCATACATCTAATCACTTGATTGTTTTTTGTTGTTTGTTTTGATGTGTTTTTATGTGTTTAGGGCTGATATGAAAATGGACGAGGAGGAAAGATGAGCAAAAACGAAAGGTATGGGAGATAGGGCAAAATGGAGGTGGGACGAGAGCAATAGAGGAAACCTTAAAGGAGCTAGGACGAATGGAGAAGAGGGCTAAACAAAAGTGGAAAGAGGGAAAAGAAGCTTGGATGAGATGGATGAAGGGAGAAGATGAATGGGAGGAAAGCCAAAGGGTGAAGGATCTAAGGCCTAACTCTAGTAACCAATTTTGAAAGTGAAGATTTTTGTTGATGGATATAAGCAAGAGAACCCTTGGTTTTCCTCTTATGACAAAGACAACAAGCTTTGTAGATCTAGATCCTGCAATCACAAAATGTTAAACCCAAACAAAAGTTGATTGAAGCTTGGGATAGATGTAACCGAACTCATTCCCTTCTTCAAATTTGTGAAACCTGATCAAGCACGACAAACTCAATACCAAAGTGAGATCAAAAAAACTAGTATGCTAAGAGAATCAAAGCTCTATCAATATTGGTATAACCAACTACGTCCTACTCATATCACTTTGATAATCGTTGCATAATGAATCAAATTGACAATACAAATGACAAATCTTATGTTCTAGAAATAGACCTCTAAAGCTAGCATTTGATCACCACATATAAGTATTGAAAAAAGAAGTACTTAGAAAGAGATCACCTCAACCATGACGAATTCATCATAATGAACAAGAATCCATGGACCTCCAAAGTCGAAATATTTTATTCATAAGTTCAAAACAAAAGCTTGATACAATTTTCTCAGAGTAACTTTGCACAAATTCTCCATGAGATAATAGCTCCTAATGGGCCTCTCTTTATACTAAATCCTAAGCCTAAAACCCTAGGTCGAATTGGCAAATAGACAAGTAGATCGAATTCCAATCATGAGAGGGCTTGGAGCAAAAGACAATAGACAAAGTCGAGTTTGTGTGGTAGGTATGATTGGATATGTGGCAAACTCGACTTGGGTGGTAGGTTTAGATGTATCAACAACCAATAAACACCTTCCAACAAGGATCCACGTGAGGCATGGTAGGTTGACGTGAGGATAATGGAAGGTGCGAGTTGGAGGATGGAGAGACAAGTGTAATATGGTAGGTGTAACTCGAATGGTAGAAGCATGGGATGTATCACAACCAATAGGCAAGGTCCAACAAGGCTAAACTCAAGCTTAAATGAGGATTGACGTGAGGAATTAAAGGGATTGCGAGCTAGTTGAGGTAGGAACACGTGGTGATGGTAGGTGTAACTCGAGTCTCAACGAGGAGCCAAGCTTTGGATTGATTGGTGAGTCATGAGGGCGCCTACCTTAGGCTTTAATGCAAACTACCACCCAATCATCAACTTACAACACATCAAACTCGAGTTTTGCATGAGGAGGGCGAATTTGCTCAAGTGGATAATCTTCTGGTGACTGGATAATTGATTGGAGTGACTGGGAGTTGATTGAAATCCTCATAAATGTCCATTGCCATGTCATTTAGCCTTTTATTTTAATCAAATTGATTAATTTTGGAGAGATTTGGATTATCTCCAAAATATTCAATTTTATTATTTTAATTAATAATTTCTCTGTAAATGACTTTTCAGAGAAAATATTAATTATGAGGCTGAATTGACATCCGAAAGTTGGGTTTAGCTGCTCCATGGGTCATGTGTGATTTTTGGCTTATGAAACGAGCCATCAATCACTAAAATCGGACCCCGGATGACTGACATATTACAGACTCAAATTTCTCTATTTAAACTATAGAGAAATTTAATTAAAATTTAAAAATAATTAAAAAATTAAAAACCCCAATTTCGACGCGTCCGGTAAATTTTTTTTGAAATTTTTTATGGGGGTCCTAGAGACCTAGGACATGACCAAAACCTATTATAATAGTGTCTAGTAGGTTTATACATTATAGTTGGACCCTAATAACCCCCCATGGCCAAATTTCCAAAATCGGGCATTCCAGCTTTGGAGGAAGCGAGAGAAAAACCAAGAGATTATATTTCGCCTAAAGCAAAGTATAATCTGACGGTGAAAAAACTCCTTGGAATACCTTAGTTGTTTAATCCAGTCATGGGGAACCGAGCCACTTAGACCCTACTAGCACACTTTGATACAAACCCCCATGGGGCCATGGTCATGTTGACTCAAAAACAAAACTGGCTAGACCCAAATACAATGAAACCCAGATACTCTGGAAGTGAACACTAATGTGTTCCAACACTGGCGGCTCAATAAGGTTTCAACTATTTGCACAAATCAGTTGATAACAGGGTGAAAGAGATATTACTTCACATGAGATGAAGACACAATGCCAAGAGCCCAATCAAGTGACCTCCAAAGTCTCAAAATATTTTATTAAACAAGAGCTTACAATTTTCACCAGAGTTTCTTTGTACAAAAATCCTTGAGATAATAACCCAAAATGGGCCTCTCTTTATAGTAAAACATACTAGAAACCTAAGCCTAAACCCTAGGTCGAATAGTAATGAGCAAGTAGTTCGAATCCAATCAATTAGTGGCTTGGAGAGATAGACAAGGCCAAAGTCGAGCTTTGAGTTTGGTAGGAAAAGGCATGTGGCAAACTCGACTTTGAGGTAGGTTGAGAATGGTAGTGCTACCCAATACCATCACTCCAACAAGGAAATGGCGTGAATCTAATGGAGATTGACGTGAGGACTAGGATATGCGAATTGGTTGTGAGGATACACGTGTAGATTGGTAGGTATAACTCGAATCATGAAGGGAGCCAATCTATGGTGGGTGTGGTGAGTCATGAGGGCGCCCACCTTATCATTAATACAAAACCACCAACCCAAACATCAAGTGACACATCAACAAATCGACTTTTGCATGGAGAGGGCGAATTGCTTTGAAAGGATAACGATTTGGTGACTGGAGGGATGACTGGATGGGCTTGGAGTTGATTGGAATCTTCCTAAATGCTCATTGCCATGTCATTTAGTCCTTTATTTTAATCAAATTGATTAATTTTGAAGAGATTTGGATTATCTCCAAAATAATCAATTTTATTATTTTAATTAATAATTTCTCTGTAAATGACTTTTCAGAGAAAATATTAATTACGGGGCTGAATTGACATCCGAAAGTTGGGTTTAGCTGCTCCACGGGTCATGTGTGATTTTTGGCTTATGAAACGAGCCATCAATCACTGAATTCGGACCCCAGATGACTAACATATTACAAATTATTATTTCTCTATTTAAACTATAGAGAAATTTATTAAAATTAAAAAATAATTAAAACCCAAATTTCGACAGACCCGGTAAAAAAATTTCGAAATTTTTTCTGAGGGTTTTATGGACCTAGGACATGACCGACACCTATTCTAACAGTGTCTAGTAGGCTCATATACATTAGTTGGCCTCTAATAACCCCCCATGGCCAAATTTTCAAAATCGGGCATTCCAGCTTTGGAGGAGCGGGAGAAAACCTCATCGATTATACCTCACCTTAAGCAAAGCATAATTGACAAGGGAAAAAACTCCTTGGAATACCTTAGTTGCTTAATCCAGTCATGAGAAACCGAGGCACTCAGATCCTACTAGCACACTTTATTACAAACCCCCATGGGGCCATGGTCATGTCGACTCAAAAAACAAAACAAGCTAACCACAACTGGCTAGCTACAAAATGCTGGATCATCTGATACACTGGAATCAAACATTCATCATGTTTGTCAAATGGCGGCTCTCCAGAAAATCCAACTATGGTACAAAAAGTTGGTAACAGGGCACAACCCTCAAAATGAGGAATGGGGACCACAAGGCAGAAATTAAAGAAGTGACACACTAGGGGTAGGTTATCAAGTGAGGAGAGTATGAATCAAGTGGGATCTCACCTACCCATGTCTTGGAACCAACCAAATTAGCTTCTCCCAAGTGGTGCGATTTTGCTTAAGGAGGGCTAAGTGCCTTGAAAAGTGTGTCAAATGGAACCCAATCACCACCAAACTATAGATCCGAATTGTCGTGCATACTATAAAGGTGGGTTTTCAATATCTTTTCAAGAGCAAGGCTAGATCCAAGTAGATCTAAGAAAAACAAAAAAATGAGGGTTTTGATTTTAATGTAATTTTGACCAATGGGATGGATAGCAAGCGAAATCAATACGTACCTTGTAGATCTTACCTCAAAAGCTTGCAGCCTCTTAGCATATGGAGAATTTTTGCCCTAGTTACAATTCCAAGTTTGATCCAAGTGTCTTCAACCAATAGCATTCAAACCCTAGGAGGAAATATGTCTCATGAAAACCTGCAAAATCAAACTACATCAAGTTAGATTTGATCTACAAATCCATAAGATCTAAGCATGTCATATCAAGAAAGTAATCAATGGACAAAGCACAATTGAAAAACTCCCTCTCTATGAAGTCGATTTGCCCATGGGGGATGTGAGCAACCCCTACAATCTTCCCACAAAGCAAAATCGATGAGCTAGCTTGAGCAATTCGGCCTCCCTCTCTTGAAGTCGATTTCACCTGAAAAGCAAACAATGTCTAGAAGCAAGATATCCAAGGACACATGCAAGAGCAACCCAATCAAAGCCAAAAAGTAGATCTCCAAAATATTCTTTTCATTCCAAGTTTTCCAGAGCCCAAAGGTGAGCTATACAATAGGGGTTCTCCTCCTTATATAGGATAATAAAGACCAAAACCTTAGATCTCAAAACCACTTTACAGCAAAATGAGTGGTTGAGATTAAAAGATCTCAATACATGATCAATGGCTAAGATAAAATATAACAATATAACACATGGATCGCTCAAACAATGATGATGTCATAACTAAAAGATACTCAAGGAGGGTGGCGTCATCCACTAGAGGGGCTAAAAGTACAAAAGCCCACCTCATATGACTAGGACATGACACATGGAGCTCATGGTGGGGCTAGGAGGCATCAATCCTTACTAACTCATCCCCATGGCACAATAAAATAATAAAATATGTCTAAAATAAATATAAATGATCAAATCTGTCCTCAAAATCTATGACAGATAAGCAGTAAGGCGGCCTCCTGTAGCCTCTATGGACCAACCCAAGTGGTGAAAACTGGTTGGAAGATAAGGGGTTGACCCTGGAAGACCTCTGTGAAAACCAAGTGCCAAAACCTTGCCTCAATTGCCCAAATCGAATTCCTCAGTGACCCTTTTATCCCATCTCTGGACTGCCTTGGTAATTGTGAAAGTGCTAAAACTGCCTCCTAGGGCACCTGCGCTGTCAAACTAAGCCTACCAGGCTCTCCAGAAGGGGGGGTAAATGGTAATAACAAGTGACTGGACCACCCCCTCCTCATACAGCGCCCTAGGTGAACTGGCCTCTCATGGCCCCTGTTGCTCAGGCTGGGAAATCAGCCCCAAATCTGGTCAACAAGTGTAAAACTGCATCTATCACTGTCAGAAGTGCCCGGAACTGAGAGATAAGTGTCTCATTGGATCCAGAAGACCCAAATCTACTAAGAATGTGTACTCATACACCATGGGTTGCCCTGATGGGCTAGCTGTAGGGTCCACCATATATGGACAGTGCATAATCTGATGATCTGAAGTAATAATAAAACCTGTTGAACTGTATCAATCACCATCTGAATCATATGTCCATCATATAGTATCATAAATAGGAGTATGTGGGCCCATACATCATCACCAATAAGCCATTCATGGCCCACATCATCACGGATCCCAAGAAATGACCAAGGATAAATCATATCAGTAGACTAAGACATGTTCCTCTAATCATACTCACAGCTTAACTTAAAGTATAACATCCATTCAGTGGCATTAATCATGTTAGCATATTCCTTTGTTATTTGTAATTACTTGCACAATAGTTTAAATGTCAAACTCACCCATTGGACATGGTCAATCTATTAGCGAAGGATGAAGGCTAGGAACAAGGTTGGGCAAAGGGGTGACTTGTCTAAACTCAACTGAAAGATACTTTGGACTGGGAGAAAGGGGAAACTACAAACTCTGTGCTGGACAAAATAACACGGGGGATGGTTGTGCCTCACAAATGGGTAAGTTGTTTAGAGAGTGCTTATTCAACTTAGGCATCATGTCTACACCAAGTTGATCCAAGTTCATCAGGATCATTCAATTTCATTTCATGGCCTTTTTGGCCTACATAACCCTTCGGATCTCAGGTGTGCTGATAAGCACAACTAATTGCAGCTTGCATCCAGGGCATGTTTACATATATAAGGTCAACAATTGTTTAGATATAACTTTTAAGAACCATTGCTTTTTGGACCTTTCTTATACTCTTCGAGGAGTATTTTTAGCAGTTCATCGCTCTTGCCCTTTTTAGTTTCCATGGGCGAATTTACATAAGTTTCCATAAGTAGTACATGAGCTTTCAGTTTTAGCCAACACCATCTCAAGTGACTAAGGGGAGTTCGGACCAATGCCAAACATCGGGACAACCGACCAGAATGATTTAGGCCTACAATCCAACTTACCAAAGGCAAGTTCTGTCACCAACTCAGAGCCGAGACAACAAACATACAGGGATGCGGTCCAAACACAGAGGTAGAAAAATGGGAAGTCCTCAATACCAGAGAGTCAAGTAAGACAGGTCAAGGTTTAAATCCAAATAAGGAAAGTCATGTATGGATGGAGTCAAGTGAAGGTGGAGCCTGGCTAACAGACAACTGGTGTCAAGAAAGACCATATCTATGTGAAGTGGTAAACCAGTGAGTTTTGTCAAACAACCTAAATGTGCAAGTAAAAGTTCATTTTATACAGTTTGCCACATCATGAATTATATACCAAGCCAATGCTATGAACAAGACTAAAGCAACAAGATAATAATCCACAGTCAATGATAAAACATCCATAGGTCATACAATATCATCACAAGAATAATCATCATATATCATCTGAAACACTGCTGCAATACAACTCTAGGCACTGAACTGAAACTGCATGGGATAAAGGGTCACATCGGTCATCAAATCTAAACTCTCAAGGCTCAGCCTTGACACAAGGTCTAACATAAGTCTGAATAATACACTGCTCTGATCATGAGTGATCTCAAAATATACAATCATCATAGCCAAACTCTGAATAATGGAAGCTCTAGAATGTGCAGATATCTGCTAAAAGCAAGAATAGTAGCCCTGCTACTATGGTGTGATAACAAAACCATAAAGTGCTATACCTGCCATACCATATACCTGCTGCTGAAGTTGTCTCTGAAACTGGATCTCTACTGAATCCGGGCAATAAGTGGCAAACCAACAATACTCTGTAGTGCTCTCATCTCAATATGGCTAAGTAACTATCTCAAATGGGATCATGCAAAGCCTGGCAAGGAAGGGTGACCCTGTAGGCAATGTTGTATAACATGTCTGGACCAATACAAAACCATCTATCCCCTCTAATATCTCTGCTCAGGGCAATCTGAATACAATGCATGCCCCCTCTAAAGGCATCTAATCTCTGATCTGGAAAAAAAAATGTAGTATGGTCCCTAACCACACAATTTGCAGCATGGTAGCTCCAGCTAACATGGATGTGATAACACACTACACCAACAAGGATGTAGTCTAACGGTGCCCTAAGGTCGCTCTCCAATGGTTCCCGCTTCCTTTGAGAAATTTCCCCACGCGTTACTCAATGTTCGAGTGTCAGATTTTCACTATCTTGAGAGGTCTTAATTTTATTAATGTGGGTTATTATTAAGTGTTTGATAATTAATGAGTTGTTGCACTCTTTTCTGGTTTCCCCAGGACCAGTGTCTGCAAGGAAAAAGACCATACTTAGAGAAACGACAGAATATTCGTTCAAATTTTGAGTGCTTGCAGTATATGAAATTAAATAACAATAACTTGAGTAAACAGGATAAACCTGCAGAACCTATGTGTCACTTTCTGATCAACCTCCACTAATCGGCAATGCCTTTGGGTGGAGGTGAGAACATACTTCATGGAAACGAGATTGACTTTATTTAATGCAAAGAACGCAAAAATTAACTACTAAATCAAAGTATACACCCTGCACAAAATGTTAGAAAAATTCACGCCACGAAAAAGGAAAACGCGAATCCTCCCAGGGGGGATGGGATGTGGGCGTTGTGTATCCCACTTGCTCTTGTTTAATAATTTTTACAATGCTTGCTGGAAGAAATGTCTCTTAGTCCTTTTAAATTAGGATATAAGGGCTTACAATTTTATAGAATGGAGAGTTGGTGAAATAAGGTCCTCAGAAGGTGTTTTTTGGCACTTTGGGGCAAAAATCGGCAAGAGTTTCCTTCTCTTTTTTGTTGGACCTGCTAAAAACGAGCAAGCTTAGAACACACAAATCAGTGGGTTAATCAAATAAAATACAAAAGAAATTTCAGATTTTATACTTGGAAATTTTTTAGGAAAAATGCCTACTTCAAGTATAAAGAATTGCGTACTTAGATCTAGTTTAAAAGTAAACTTTGAAAGCAATCTATATATGATATATGTATGCTTAACGATAGAAAGCTATTGATATGTAAGTGCAGATCTAACTTTCATTAAGCAAAGGTAACTAAGTGGCGAAGAGAAATTTAGATTTATAGTGTAGAAGGAGCACAAAACCAGCTTTGATATTGAAAGATTAAAGAACCCAATATGCTTGCAGCTCAACGATAATTAGACCAAGATAACCAATCATCTAAGGTGGATGAGGATGCAACTAAACTCCTTCTCCTCCCTCATATTTTTATCCTGCACTGTCACAAACACTTGCAAAAAAATGGATTAAATCTAGAATACACAATTAATAGAGATTTAAAGGGCATTAGTACAACTGAATACACTTGCTGCTTCACTATCTCTAACTAATCAAGCATTTATAAGCAAATAAAAAACGATGAATGCTTATACTATTGGCACAAAGGCCATCTAAGCTAGATAATCACATAATATTTTTGCAAAATGACAAGTGACTAGTGAGATATCACCTCAGAACATCAACAAAGCATTGATCCAATGAGACAGTTGCACAGCATATGGCCTCCAAATCCTTTCAACTTTATTCAAAATAGAATTCTAACAGGTTACAAGAGCAGAGGTTCAATTCTATCCTTCATTGTACAAATGAGGAGCCAAAGCCTCGCTTAAATAGAAAAGAGAGAGAGCCAGAGGGGGGGGGCACACTTGCCAAGAGAGAGGCGCACTCTGTGAGTTGGAAATTGGTTGAAGTGAGATGTAATGAGTTGAGGAAGGCTGAAAATCAGCTTCTTTCTACTTTCCAACTCCACCTCATTGCTTTCTCTTACAGTTGCCCATCTTTTTCTTGAAAGACGCACACTCTACATGATGAAATGCACCCTCTCCATGTGGAAAAATCCTCTTGCCTTTATTTGCTGAGAAAAACACTCCCATGTGTTTTAGACACCTTAGGAATATTCCTCTTTTGCTTTGCCAACTCAGAATTTTCACTTTCGACATGTATTTTTGAGTTTTGGAAATTTCCGGTTTCTTTATTTTCTCCATTTTTTTGGTCTTTTTAAATATTTTCAAGTAATATTCAATTTTGGAGAAAAATAACTACTCGAAAACTTAGGAAAGTGGGGTTAGGGGTTAAGTGGGTGCTCTAAGTTGGAAAACGAGCACCCCCGTGTCTAATTCTTCCTCCTAACCACACTTTTTTAATAATTTTAATTTTTCCAATTAAACTATTAAAAACTAGCCTAAGTTTACGGAAAAATATTTTTTTGTCGGAACTGACTCAAACTCCTAGGGGACCTAGTACATGTCCATATGACTCATCATTGACGGCTAGCAAGTAAAAAAATACATAGACACATAGGCTTTAATAACTTACTAAGGTTCGACCACCATGGTAAATACTCCAGCTTTGGAGGTGTGAGTGAAAAACTCAAGAATTATACATCACTGAAGCGTAGCGCATAATTCTTAAGGAAAAAACACTCTAAGGTATTCCCTTGATAGATAAACCTAAGGTAAGCCAAGTATGTTACAAAAATACCATGCTTAGACCAACTTATTACAATTCCCCCAGGGGGGTTTGGACATGTAAATTAACAGCTTGAAGTTTCAATAAATTGTTACACATAATCCTTGCTGTTTTGATTCATTTCCAGCCTAGTTTGAACTTATTTTCACCCATCTAATAGACTGGAACTTTCTGCTGTTTTAAAAGTAATCTGCTGGTTTAATTTACATCTTAAAAAAACTCTCATAACAGTACTTCAAGTAGATTTCAAATCCGGTATATCTCTAGGATGGTAATTAATTCATAGAACATCTAACTTCCCTTATCACAAAGGAATCTAAACCAATCTACAATCTTCTGTAAATTCATCAACTTAATTAGCATCTAGAATCACACAAGTTGATGCTATTTATTTGCAATTAGGATTGTCTTTCAATTGTTTGCATCTACACTTAATTGCTCAAATTAGTCTAGTCTATTTTGCAGCTATCTTTTATCATTCTAAAGGCTGGAATTTTCTACTGTTGTAAAACACATATGCTGGTTTAATTTACATTTGTATAATAGCAAGCAATTTGCATTTCAAATCTGGAAATTAAGGGTTAAAACTGATACTAGAGCTCACAATAAAACCCCAAATTAATTATGTAATCATTACAATCCATATCTGAATTTGTAATGATTAATCAGCTTAGTTTGAAGGGTCAAACTCATAGGATTAAGACTTAGGATTCATATTATAAGTCCTCCTTCCTTAGGTTATGCCTTTAAGACTTAATTGATATTAGGGAATCCCTCCTAGTGTTGGATCTTATCCAAACATTAAAGTGGAGAAGTTGTTCTTGTGGTGAACATAATCATATCTCTAGTGAAGCCAACCATGGAAATAAGGCTTCACATCCATGATTGTCAAACAACCAATATTCCTCTGCTAGCTGAAATATATATCATTGTTCATGAGAGAATAAGAAGAAAGCAAAAGAGTTACAACTTTTCTACATTGCCTCCTGAAATACCTCTAGCATCCTCATTTCAATCAAATCATGATATAATATAATATCCAAGCAATGATCAAATTGAGGATCACATTGAAGAAGAAGAGTGGACTACGAGATCATTGCCATACTGTGAGTAAAATCATTTTTTGTTTGAACCTGTTATCACACAACTCGTAGTTGCCCCAATAGATGATCCTATACAGGACGGTAGAGGGGACGGGCAACCAAAGAGGTGACACAAGAGGGCCTCGATTCCCAAGATGGATTGCTTGTCACGCCAATCGAGGCACTCTTCACTTTATACTATCCAAGCCACAGATAGTAAAGGGGGAGACCCTAATCTACTCCCAACAGGAGAGATCTAACCCAGTCACCAGATCAAGCTATGGAAATAGGGTACATAAGTTGAGGGATGAATAACCCTAGATTTAAGGAAACAAGGTCACTATGGAGGCTTAGGAAGAATAAGATTGAACTTTGAGTGTTTAGACATAGACACTTGAAGATTAAAAGTGAATCCAGGATTTTAGTGCTAGGGAAAAAGATCAAATCTGACTGCCTTGGGAAACGTGAACCTTCAAACAGGGAAAATGGTCCCAAGGAGTAGATCTGAAGAGTTAGGGCTTTCTAGCACTGCTTGCAAGTAGATTTGACAGTATCAAGGTACACAAGCTCAACAAGCAAGGGTTAAACAACCCAAAAAATAGGCTAACCAAGGAGGGTGCAAGGGATAAATACCAGTGCCTAGGGAAAAGGGGAAGATGGATTCCTCAAAGCATGACGCCCTTGAGAACCCACCTGGGGTTTGGCCGTAAGATAAAAACCCAGAAATGGTTTGCCAGTAAACCAAGAAATAAAACCCAGAGAATTTTATGAATAATTTAGAGTTAGGGTTTGAATGCAAATGACAGATGGGTAAAATAAAATAATAGATTACGTACCTTGCAAACCTACCTGGATCATGGAAATTGAAGATGGTATGTCAAGGACTAGTCCCGCAAAGATCAAGTGAAGATTTGATGCTTTATCTTGCCTTTACGAATTTGTCTAGCTCCACTGATGCGCCCCTCTCTTCCTGCAAAACCAAGGAGATAAACTCAATTAGCAAGCAACAATGAAGGTAAATGCAAATGACGAAAATGATCACAAAGAATGAGAAGTACAAAGACAAAATCACTCCCTGAACCAAACCAAATGAAGAGAGAGAAACAAGGTGAGTCTCCTCAGCCAGTGCATCCCTCCTCCAAGTCGCCCTCTTCACCTGCAGATAAAAACGTGGATCGAAAGATGTGCAAAATAATCACCAATATCTTCAATGCAATGGAAAAGCAATTTCAATTGACATATCCAACACCCAGAACCAGATCACAAGAGTTTTGCAAAATATATTTCTATTCCAGTATCCAAGAGCCAAAAGTCCCTTTACAATGAGGGGGTCCTCTCCTTTAAATAGGAATGAGAGAGACCAAAACCCTAACCACCTTTTTAACAAGTGGTTGAGATCAAAAGAAACATAAGTGATAATCGATGGCTACGATGAACCCAAAAATAAAGTACATGGATCAACTCAAAAATAGAGGGGGCGCACTAGCTAAGTCGCCCTAGGGAGGACGCACCACATGAAAGTGACTAGATAACATGACATAAGTTCATGGTGGGGCTAGGAGGTGTACTCATCCTTCTCTAGCATGTCCCCATGGCACAATAACATATAATAACATCATCATGATACAATCCTGTGACCATATGCCAAATTGTGCCCCCTCAATGACACAATAAAAACATAATATAAAAGCCCGAAGTGTGTGTGGGCCCCACTGAATGCTGTAACCTGCTCTAGTAGGTGTGGAAAGCATCACACAAATCATCTAAACCAATATCATGCCATTTCCTTGCCTCAATAGCCCAAATCGAATTCCTCTGTAACCATTTTTACCATTTTTTATCCTCAGAAAAATCACCTCTGAAAGAATAAAATGCTTGTAGCTCACTTCCTGGTAACCCGGGGCCAAAACTAACTGCATCAAAATGTCTAGGAGCATGGTAATATGGTAATAACAAGTGGTTGTACCCCATGCTCCCTCTGTAGCACCCTAGGTGAACAAAATAAAAAATCAAACTGTGCTGTCAAGCCATTTTAAATAGCAAATCTGCAATAAAGTGATGATCTGAGTAAAATCTCATCTGGAAGTTCCTAAACTGAAAATTGAGTATCCCAATGGACTCAGAAGGTCCAAATGTATTGGAGATGAGTACCCATACACCTTGTGGCTATCTGTATAATCATCTATAATCATGACCATGCCCAGACAAATAAAAATTTAAATAATGGTCTGTAAATAATAATAATAATCATAAAAACCATCAAACCATCATCTGAAACTTGTGTCTGCTGCATGGAACCATCAAATGGGTATATAAGGTGTAACAACCCTCATATACAAATATATGGAATATTTTATATAATAAATATAATATAAGATAATAAAAAGAAACATGAAAAATAAGTAACGGAAAGAGAATTTGGCATAAAGAAAGAAATTAAGAAATTGGGGAACGGAGGAGATAAAAAGAGGAGAAGAAGAGAAGAGAGGGGCTTTTTGTCTTTTTGGCATTGGGAAGAGGAGCTCTGGAGGAGAGGAAAGCAAGATAGCACTGGCATAGAGTTAATCGTTGGGGGCTCGAGGGCCTAAGCCTTTTTGGTTAAGGGTTGGTTGGGAGGAGAGTCATCCCCCCACCTTCAGTTGTACATTTTGGAGCCATCAAGGTAATCCAAGGTCTTCTAACCAGGTATGCACTCTTGTTTACAGATCTTTCATTGCATGTTGCTTCTTGTTGTATACTAGTTTTTATTATTTACAGGATATCAGATCCATTGTATTGTATTTTTCAGATTTCTTATTGCATGCTGGTCATTTGTTGTCTTGTTATTTTTATGAGTTTACTGTTCTTACATTTGGTATCAGAGCTTGGTTCAAGCACTTGGCCTGTAGGGAGTCACCCATGATTCCCCGTGTCTAGTTGATTTTATGTTTTTCTCTGCCATTTTTTTTTCTTTCAAGGTGGTTTGGTTTTATGTGGGATCCACTGCTTTTGGTGGCATTTCTGATTGTTGATATGGGTTCTGGTTTGGGTTTTTGGCTGCTAACATTGATGTTACTAGTGCTACTCTGGGTATCAATGCCATGGTTGCAGAATGAAACATGATTTGTGTTTGCAGTGAATAATTGTTTGTTTTAGCAGCCAAGACCCCCTGAATAAAATCCATCTAATTAAAATGTATGAAAACCGGTTCTGTGGCTTAAGAAATTTATTATTTTACCTATTATTATTATCCTTTACCTGCACCATTCAAATTCTTCTGTCCGTCGGATCGTGATCTTTTCACTTTAATTTTTGTACACATGAACATCATCTAGAGCGCTACGATCGACCTTTGTAACAAAAAAAAATAATCTCTCCAGTTATGTTTCATGTGCATGTTATTTCTTTGTTTATCTGGAAGGAAAGGATTTGCTCACTCATCAACAACAGTTTTTGTAGGATACCAGTACTGAAAACAATATAACACAGTGCACCCACATGTTTGACAATCTGCCATTTATGTGATTCTATGAGCAGACATTTTATCTTAATTATGCTCCCTCTTCTGTCCTGCTATCTGCAAAAACAAAAAACAAAAAAAAAATAATAATAATTAAACACTCTCTGTTAGAAATCAACCGCTCCCTCTTCTCTAAGCGTGAGTGTGTCTGCACGCCTTGATATCCCTGTCAAACTATGCCAGTTGTAGAGCCAATCCAGCGTCTTAACTACTATACTTCCAACTATTCGCATGATTCTATCAACGTTTAGTTGATGTAACCGATCCTAATCAACAATAAATGCGCCTATTGAGCACCCTGAAGATACCATTGTGGAAGCGAATCTATGCTCGTGTTATTCATTGCTCCTATGCCAACTGTTATTCTTCAGTCTATCATGCAGATGCTGCAAAACATTATCTTTAGGTGCCTTCAACCAGTACCGAGGATTTGTTTACCATTAACTAGGTATCAGTCAAACCCTAATTTCTGCTCGATGATGCATTGTGGTTGATAACTATCTAACAAGACGATGGTGCATTGTTGTTCATGCAACCGCTCTATCATGGGATTCCATTCGCATACCAAGGAAAACCTAACCGTTACCTTAGTAAAAATAATAATAATAATTTGTTTTACATTTCATTATATAATTAATTTTCCAATCTTTCTTGCCACGAACTCAAAGGTCGTTTGGTAACTTCCCAAACCCTAACGGTCCTCATTAGCTCTTTTAAAATCATTGATATTCATCTATATGTAACGGCCAAGACGCTTTGTGCAGAGATTTTGGATCCATGTTGGTCAGCTCAGATCTTCTTAGATCTTCTTTTTATGTTGATTAGATCCACCCTGATATGCATAGGCTGTTTCTAAAGAAAATATTTGTCACCATTATGAATGCATGCAACAACCTATGTCATTCTGTAATGAGTAACACTTATAATGACCCTTATGATTGAAAACCTTCTCAATCAGTCTCCGAAACCCTATTCTTAGTCATGTATTGAGAATTGATTTCCTTGGATTCAGTAAAGTTCTAATCATATCATGGAATTGTATCCAAATCATGGGTAACCGCATGACACTGCACACAGTGGAATAAATGTAATGCATGCGTAACTCTATCCCAAACGTAACAGCTCCCTGACGCTCTCCTTCTCCCAATGGTATTCCCATGGAAATTCCTTAACAAAAATTAATCGTAGAATGCAATCAAGCGAGCTGACAATATAGTGCTGAGCACATTTTGAAAGCCTAATGTGTAGGCGTTCAGTATTATTTGTAAATGTTAGTCCGGGCATAGTCTGTTGTTTGCAAATTTAATATTCCCCTTTTCAGAAGTATGAATTGAGATGATAGGAATATTATGAGGAACACCTGTAGCCTGCTGGACTTCCTCAGTCAAGTATTGTGAGGAACACGAGCATGATGACAACCCGAGAATATACAATATTCTCCTCCATTCCCGAGGTATGCTTGCATTGATCCATCTCTCTATAAGTGACTCCTTACATTATTATTGCAATTCAGTGCTCACTATTATTGCTTAGTGCTGCACCACTAAAGACGAGGGATTGTTTTTTTTGGTTGTTTGTTTTATATAAATTCAGGATTACACGGATTGCCACTCGGTTTTATTTTTGTCTGTAGATGTATATAAATGCATGTGGAATGAGATATTTAGTTCACTCCAACAGTTATAATCTATCAATACGTTTATTTCATGATCCTTTGAAATGGTGATGATGGCGCAGCTGTCTCCATGTTGAACTCAGCTTTTATAATTTCAGGGCAACAATTCATGTAACCTTGAATGTAATTCGTTTATTTCATGATCCTTTGAAATGGTGATGATGGCGCAGCTGTCTCCACGTTGAACTCAGCTTTTATAACTTGGGTAATTAATAGTTACAATATCAAACGCAATAACCGATCCTTCTCAAAGATCCATTTTATCCTTTATGATCAATGCATGAGAACAAAAATAGATAATAATGAGAAAAGTGAGAATAAAACAAACTCTTACATGTGACAAATATTATATACCTTTTCCTCATGTTAATTATCCATCAACAATCATCCATCCATCCATATGTTGGTGATAAGATTATTTTGTTTTATGAATCAATTGCATGATAACTTTAAAAGAGTTAATTTAATAATAAAAGAACTTTATTATAAAAGGGATTATGTAATTTAAAGTTCTTTTATTGGAAAAGCATTAATTTGTCATATTAAAGAGTTCAAAAATTTAAGTTTTGTCAAATAACATGAAGATTATGAACCAAGTATATTACAAAGTATAGTTTTTAATAACATTAGGCTGGTACAAATTGAGAAAATATTGTAGGAGATAGACTATTGATAGGTACATTAAGCAAGTTCTAACTACCCTCCCTACCTTGAATTGCAGTAACTCATGGCCCCAAAACAAAGAAGGCAGGCCCCTACACCGCCTCAGGCTGGCACTCCAGTAGAGCAGGCTATTTTACGCTCCTTGGGTGAAGTATCTAGTATACTCAAGGAATGAGCAGCCAGTCAAAGTCAGAATCAAAATATGGGCCAAAACCTTGACCAAAGCCAAGATAGGGAACTTGAGCAAAAACAAAAACAAGACCGTGACCGACCGTCATCCTCGAAAGACGGAAAAGAACCACTCGATATCATGAAGGAAATTCACAAATCTAATTTTCCAGAGTTTACGGGTACGCAGGAAGGGCAGGCAGCAGAATCCTGGTTACTTGGAGTTAAGCGAACCCTTAGTTTTAAGAATTATACCACTAATGAGAAGGCACAAATCGCTATGAGCCTTCTAAAGGAGGATGCATTGTTATGGTGGGTGAATGAGGAGAGTAAACTTCACATAGAACCACCACAAGCCACTTAGGAGCTCTTTGAAGAATCCTTTAGGACCCGTTTCGTGTCTGATGAATATAAGCACCAACAGAGGGCAGCTTTCCATGCGGTACAACAGAGAGGGAGACCCATAGAAGAATATGAAGCAGAATTCTACTCTCTAGTACATCACATTGACTATATGGCAGACGATAGCAGGCAAGCTGAAAGATTCCTGCACGGGTTGGACTTGGAGATTCGTAATGAAGTAGCCATGTGGAAACCCACTACCATGGCTCAGACCTCCAGCATAGTTAGGCAAGTAAAGACGAAGATCGATTTGGGAAAACAAGCTCAGGCACAGGCACCAAGGGAAAGGACCGTACCTTATAGTGCAAGGCAGGTTGGCGGTAGAAGATTCAACTATCGAGGGGGCCACTCTAGAATGGCTAGAGTGACCAGTATTTCAGCGGCCACCACCCCTTCAGAAACCCCTCGTGGAAGGGAGGGGAGATTCGAACCACGGAAATGGAAAGGCAGCAACAGAGGCAAAGGTCGAGGTGGCCAAGAAAGCTCGAACCACGTAGCCCCGGTTGGCATTAAGTGTTTTGAATGTCAGGGTCCCCATTACAAACGGGAGTGCCCGAAAACACTGGAAGGGGGAGGACAATACAGGGCAGGAACCCAGGGACAGTCGCGGGGTCGACACCGGATTCATGCTACGGTCAACCATCACCAAGCAGAGCACCAAGCTACAGTGATGGAGTCTCCACGTATGATAAAAAACATTCCATTAACTATTCTCATAGACCCTGGGGCTACTGATAGCTTCATTTCACCTTCCGCACTACAAAAATGTGGGTTGGCAGCCCGAGTTCAAACCAATTTTGACCAAGTAGAGATGGCTTCAGGACGAAAACAGTCAGTAGGGCTTTTGGTAAAGAACTGTATAGTTAAAATAGGGAATGTCTGTACTAAGATGAGTTTGTATAGCACTACCCTAAGGGCTGACAACATAATAGTGGGAATGGATTGGTTGGAGTCTCACCGAGCTGTAGCGGATTGCTTTGAGAAGAAGGTATTTTGCATTGATGACCTCAGCAAACCAGCAATGATTGATGGGATTAAACGCGATGTATCCTTACGCATCATCGCGGTAGCCAAGGTAAAGAAGTGTATAAGGGATGCAGAATCTATGCTGTGGAAGCCGTCGATACTAGCCCTAACCCAAACGCAGAAACTCACCCAATCCTCTCTAAATTTGCAGATGTTTTCCCTCCCGAACTACCCGGATTACCTCCTATTCGAGAATTTGACTTCACCATTTCCTTAAAACCCGGTACTGAACCCCTATCCAAGACACCCTATCGAATGACGGTGCCGGAGCTCAATGAATTGAGTATTCAACTTAAGGAACTCGTCGATCAAGGAATGATTCATCCTAGTGTTTCACCTTGGGGAGCACCTGTCATTTTTGTCAAGAAGAAGGATGGCACCCTTCGTTTGTGCATTGATTATCGAGATTTGAATAAAGCCACCATCAAGAATCGTTATCTCATGCCTCGCATTGATGACTTGTTTGATCAACTGAGAGGTGCATCTGTATTCTCCAAGATCGACCTTCGATCAAGATATCATCAATTAAGGATCAAGGAAGAAGACATTCCAAAAACAGCTTTTTGTACTAGATTTGGCCACTATGAATTTGTGGTCGTACCCTTTGGATTATCGAATGCACCAGCAACATTCATGAACTTAATGAACAGTGTGTTCCGAAAATACCTGGATCGCTTTGTACAGGTATTCCTTGATGACATTTTGATCTACTCCCGCAATGAGCGAGAGCACCAAGAGCACTCAAGACTCGTGCTTCAATGCCTTAGAGACCATAAACTTTACGAGAAATTGTCCAAATGCTCCTTTTTCCAGAAAGAGATCCAGTATCTGGGGCACATAATCAGTGGAGATGGAATCTCGGTAGACCCAGGGAAGATTGATGCCATATTAAGTTGGCCGACCCCTAGAAATGCCAAGGAAGTACGTAGCTTTATGGGATTGGCAGGCTATTACAGGAGGTTCGTGGAAGGGTTCTCTAAAATCGCAGGACCTATCACCACTTTACAGAAAAAGACGGTAAAATTTGAATGGACACGTAAATGTGAAGAAGCCTTCAATGAGCTAAAAGAACGTCTAACTAGTGCCCCAATCCTCAAGGTTCCAGACATGGAGAAGGATTTTGTGGTTTGCACAGATGCATCTGGAGAAGGTTTAGGCGCGGTCTTAATGCAAGAAGAAGGAGTCATCACCTATGCTTCTCGTAGACTCAAAGGCCATGAGATCAATTACGCCACTCACGACCTAAAATTGGCTGCGGTGGTGATGACTCTCAAGTTGTGGAGACACTACTTGGTAGGGCGCCAGTTTGAGCTAAAAACAGATCATCGAAGCTTGGAATACATATTCACCCAAAAGGATCTTAATGCGCGCCAAAGGCGGTGGAGTGAACTCTTTAGTGAGTATGACTTTAAAATATCCTTTATAAAGGGGAAGGAGAACAAGGTAGCGGATGCACTAAGTAGAATCCCTCGCATACATGCTTTGGTATCAGCCAGAACGAATCTTAAGGATAAGATCAAAGTCCATACGGTAAATGACCCTTGGTACCATCAAATTCAAGCAGCCCAATCAAAGGGTAAGTCAACCTCCCCGAGGCTCGAAGGGTACTCATTGACGGGAGATGGAATCCTTAAATTCAAGGAAAGGGTGTATATACCAACCACTGGCGATGTTCGAAGGCTGGTAATGGATGAAGCACATCGAGCACCATACTCCGCTCACCCTGGAGTTAAAAAGATGTATGAGGGTCTAAAAAGGGAATTCTTCTGGCCGGGAATGAAGAAGGATATAGCACATTATGTGGCACATTGTTTAGAATGCCAACAAGTTAAGGCTGAACACCATCACCCAGCAGGACTTCTTCAATCTCATGAGATACCTGAAACTAAGTGGGAAGTGATATCTATGGACTTCGTGACTGGTCTACCGACCTCACCACAAAGGCACGATTACATTATGGTGGTGGTGGATAAACTGACTAACAGTGCTCATTTTATTCCAGTAAAAAGTACCTTCGATGCACCTGTTGTCGCACAAGTTTTCCTCTGAGAAATAGTCCACTTACATGGAACCCCTCGTAAAATTATCTCTGATAGAGATTCTCGATTCACCTCCAGGTTTTGGAAGAGCCTCCAAGAGTCCCTGGGTACCCAATTGAATTTCAACACTACATATCATCCTAAAACTGATGGTCAGACAGAGAGAGTTAACCAAGTAATGGAAAATATGTTAAGAATGTATGTCATGGACCAACAAAATCAGTGGGAGAGGTATCTTCCATTGGTGGAGTTTGCTTGCAATAATAGTTACCACAGCTCCCTTGGGGCTGCCCCGTACGAAGTTTTGTATGGTAGGCCTTGTAGAAGCCCTCTTAGCTGGGATAGTTTAGAGGATCAGGTCATGCTAGGGCCTGACCTACTTCAAGAGATGGAGGAGCAGATGGTTACCATTAAACAAAGGCTTAAGGAAGCCCATGATCGTCAGAAAAATTACGCTGATTCTAAACGTATTGATAGAAGCTACAAGGAGGGGAGCCTGGTGTTTGTCCGAGTGAGACCCATGAAGAGTCCCTTTAAATTTGGAAAAGGGGCCAAACTCGCCCCAAGATTTGTAGGACCATTCAAGATCCTGGAACGAATCGGTCCTGTTGCTTACAGACTTGAGCTGCCACCCCACTTGCGGAGAATGCATAATGTATTTCATATTTCTGTGCTTAGACATTACATTTCTGACCCCTCTCACATTTTCAACTTGGATGGATTGCAGCTTTCCAAGGAAGGGGTCGTCCAAGTCGAACCGTATCGTATACTGGACCACAGAAGTCGACAACTACGCAATCGCATCCTTGACCAAGTTAAGGTCCAATGGGATCAGCATAGTCCAGGGTCAGCCACTTGGGAAGATGCAGACATTATGCGTCGCGAGTTTCCTTATCTTTTTGAGTAGCCTTGAGCTTATGACACATGGATTGGTTCTATTTAGACACTTTTTTTCAGTTCTAGAGTTAGAAGACGTATGCTACATATTTCATGATTGATACTTAGTTAGTATTTTAGTTCTTATGGTTTCTGAAGTTAGAAGACATATGTTGCATATTTCATGACGATACCCAGTTTTTTTTTCATGCTGCTACTAAGTTTCCATGATGCATATCTCATGATGATACTCAGTTTATTATGGTTTCCAGATGCATAGGACATGAAGTACATGATGTGTTGAGTGTTGATACTCAATTGGTAATTTATAGTTTTATTTTGGCATCTTGAAATGTAAGTTATGTGGTACATGATATGGTGTTATTACATGTTGTTCTTAGAATGATGCCTTATAAACATGTGATTCATGGTCATGCATTATTTTGAAGTTGTTATTTTTAGCCATGCGATTTATAGCCATGGGTTGTGCATGTGATACTCCTTGATGTTATTTCATGACGTTATGGTGCTTTATAAGATAGATGATGTGTGGAACATAAAATGATTTTATAGCTTACCCTTGCATCTAGAGATAAATGACATTGGGCACATAAATGGTATGAAAGCATGTTGTGATTAATTTTGGTATTTTACAGCTATGTTATGTGTTAGTGAAGAATAAGAGAATATATCAGATATTTGGTATTATGTATGTTATCGTTTCATGCTAACCCTTATTGCTCCCGTAGAATGAATATTCGACAGGATGATGGATTATGTTGGTTGTTACTCCATGTTGATAGTACTAATGTTGAAAAATGGCAGCTTATAATGACATGTTTATGAGATGCTTAGTGAAATTATGAAAGTACCATGACCAGTTATGTTATAATGGTAGCAAAAAGCACCTAAATGCATTCGATGTTAAACTTGGCATGACTTAACATGACAATGGCATAGGATGTAATGCAATGCAATATAAACTAGTGGCTAGACATTCTTGTTAGCACAGGATTCAAGGTTGATCCATGATATTATTATATTGAGAAATGGTTACTAATGATTATTCATTATGGCAAGTGCCAATTGTTCCAAGTGATCCACTCAGATAGCCTAATGAGGCTAAGTATTCTATGATTTCGTGGGAGCCCATAACCACGAATGAGAATGGTTACTATAAATAAATTATGGGTTGGGGGACAAGCCCAACAATTAACTCTATGCCAGCAACGCTTGACTTTTGTACCAGAAGTTGGGAAGGTGGCAGTGCCATAGATACTTCCCGGAGAACTTCTGATGTGACCAGAGTCCACGGTTGGAGACATACTCACCGGGAGGGAGGTTTATGGAGAAGGACTTCTGATGCCTGGGGCTAGTGCCTTGAGGGTGCTGTGGAGGATGTTTAGGCTAGCCTTTCGAGATGCCTGGGGTATAATGATCCTGATATCAGGATCGGGGGTACCGGGAGTATCAGGATTGGGGTACCGGGAACCACATGCGGGCTAGTACCGATGAGGCCCAGATTCCGTTAGAATCCGATGAGGCCGTATTATTACCAGAAGTTGGGAAAGTGGCGATGCCGCGGTAACTTCTCGGGGAACTTTTGATGTCTACTGTATGATCCGTGGATAGGTTATAGTAGAGGGCCCATGCCATGGCGAGCGGGACCATCCGGAGTTGGAGGGGAGGTGTAGGGAGGTTGATCGGATGGTATGATTCTCAGGGAGAGGGTGAGTAAGGAAAGGGGAAGTAAACAAATACACAACTATTAATTATTAATTAATTATCTAATGCTTTTGTATGTATGATGCATAATTGTTGCTATGGTTGCATACTAGACTCATAGGGAATTACTTAAGAGCATGTTGTAACTTAGGGCGTTTGATTGTATTAGTGCGGCTTGGAGATTTCTATGTGGTGGCCACACATATAAATCTCTAAACTTCACAATAGTACTAGCTACCTATATACTATAGTATTTACTTGATTGATTGATTGAATAAGTATTGTATTTATTGCTTGAAGATTATAACTTCGGGACGAAGTTTCTTGAAGGGGGGAAGTATGTAACAACCCTCATATACAAATATATGGAATATTTTATATAATAAATATAATATAAGATAATAAAAAGAAACATGAAAAATAAGTAACGGAAAGAGAATTTGGCATAAAGAAAGAAATAAAATAAGAAATTAAGAAATTGGGGAACGGAGGAGATAAAAGGAGGAGAAGAAGAGAAGAGAGGGGCTTTTTGTCTTTTTGGCATTGGGAAGAGGAGCTCTGGAGGAGAGGAAAGAAAGATAGCACTGGCATAGAGTTAATCGTTGGGGGCTCGGGGGCCTCAGCCTTTTTGGTTGAGGGTTGGTTGGGAGGAGAGTCATCCCCCCACCTTCAGTTGTACATTTTGGAGCCATCAAGGTAATCCAAGGTCTTCTAACCAGGTATGCACTCTTGTTTACAGATCTTTCATTGCATGCTGCTTCTTGTTGTATACTGGTTTTTATTATTTACAGGATATCAGATCCATTGTATTGTATTTTTCAGATTTCTTATTGCATGCTGGTCATTTGTTGTCTTGTTATTTTTATGAGTTTATTGTTCTTACATAAGGACCATAAATCATCAACATCACACATCACTAGTCCAACTCAACTCAGGTCCTCCGGTTGACTTGGTCAAACTAAGTTTGACCAAGTCAAAACTGACGAAAATATAACCCAGGCTTAAACTGCCTGCTGCTACAAGTGCAAATGGTTAAAGCATGTTCCTTTTAATCATTCTAATAGCAAGACACAAAGTATAAAGTAGCATATCATTGGCAGTTTAAGCAATAATAACAATCCAATATAAGTTAAAATAATCAACTACTCAAAATAGAACCTCAAGAATATGCTCATTTCATGGCCGTGATCATTTTGCTAGGATTGGATGAGGGTGAAAAATGCAAGGCTAGGCAAAAGGGGATGACTTTACTAACTTAACACTGTGATATTTTGGATAAGGGAAAATGGAATACACACTTAAGCATATGTTGGATAATAAACACACAGGGAATGGGAGTGTCTCACAAATGGAATAAGTTGTTTTAAGAAGTGCTTACTCAACCTTGGCAAATGTCTACTGCTCACATCCAAGCTGAAACAGCTCTGTGAGGATCTTTTCTAGAATCGCCATGACTGGGTTCCCGGCTAACCGTAATTTGAGGTTCTAGGGGACACTTAGAATTAGTTGTCCTTTACTCCATCTCACATCACAACCTGTAGGCTTCGTGAGGAATTTAATCATTACATTTAATTTCATGGCCAGCAGTCTTTGGATTTCGCATATATTTAACCATTGTTTTCTTTAGGCCTTTATGACCCTTTGGATTTCTTGTGTGCTTATAAGCACAACTAATTGTAGCTTTTTATCCAGGTTATTTACATTTCATTCATTTCATAGCCCTTTTTCATTGTGCTGAGAAGCACAGTTTTAGTTTATTTCAATGAGCTCGCACAAAAGATATAATAAAGTTTCCACATGCATGTAATGATGGTAGTACTATTTGCTTCAGGTTTTAGCCAACACAACTTATGCAACTAGGGGGATTATCAACAATCAAGACCAAACATCGGGGCAATCGACTAGAGAGATCAAGGTATCAAATCCAACTCACCAAAGGGTAAGTTTTGTTGCCAACTCAGAGCCGAGACACAAACTAATAGGATGCTATCCAGCAAAGAGGCAAAAGTGGGGAAGTCCTCCATATCACAGGCTAAGGTGTAAGTCAGGGTAAAAACAAGAAGTGGAAGAGAACGGATGGATGGGGAAAGTGAAAGGTGGTGCCAAAACTAGCAAGCCATGAATGGTGGAATGATCACGTCCATTCTCCTAAGGAAGGTAAAACCAATGAGTATAAACAAGAATTTCATATTCAAAGTAAATTAGACCATTTTAGATAATCATTGAAACACACATATCTCTATAAATATATATACCGCCAAATCATAACTACAAGCTACCAAGTCAAGCTACCATAATGAATAAAAGAGCAAAACATCATAACCAATGCACATCAATATACTTGTTGGGTCATATACCTGTACAAACCATCTGAACCATCAACTGTCAATTGGAACACTGCTACTACACACATATCGGCACTATCATACTACTCTGTATGGCAAAGAAATGGCTACATCGGTCATCAAATCTGAGGTCATGAGGCTCAGTCATGGCATACGGCTGTACTGTCTGCTCCGAGGCTGCATGAAAACATGAGTGATCCTGGAATGAATGCTCGTCAAAAGCTAATCTCCAGCATCTCAATGTAAAGGACTGGCTGAAAAAAGGACTCGAATCTGATCTGAAGATATGGTAGCCTCGGCTACTATAAATGTGATAACATAACCAAAAGGTATTCTTCTAGCTTCAACAATATCTCAAGAGGGTGTTCATCTGGAACCAATTCATGTATATAAATGGGAAAAGAAATCTCATGTTAATCACAATCCTCATGATCAATACGTTGCACCTACTCTTTAAATCTGCCATCGATACTAAGAGGAGTCAGCAAATCAAGTTGGTAACTTGGTTCCTCCTCCTCATGTTCATGTCATAAATCGGATCCATAAGAGGTTGCCACCGATCAAAGACACAAGGTGTGTAAAGTCTCTCACAATCATAAGACGGATCTTCATAAATATCTGCATATGGTTCCACTCTAGTCGACAACATCATAGAAAAAAACAATGAATCCTCTTGCCAATCCAAATCCTCAAATTTTACTAGTTGCATCTCTTCTTCTTTCTCCAATGCTACTCTTTTAATGAATAATGAAATAAAAAGAACATCTTCACTATGCTCAGCAATGCCATCAAAATCTTCTCGTTCTGAATCACATGTACTATTTGAAGAAAGAACCATATATTCCTCAAGCCAGGCTCAGGGACCTCCATAACACTATGAACTACATTTTTTTATTCCTCATAATGCTTAGTGAACAAAGGAGTGGAAGAAGGAATACTAGAAACATCACCACATACCATATCTTCTGTAGGATCAAAAGCCAACTTTGCATCATCATGCTCTTTCTCTAAATGGTCCATCTAAACATCAGAAACTTCATCACACTATTTCCCTTCTATGCACTAAGAATCCCATGTATCTACAAAAACATCTTCACAAAAACTATCAATCTGAACAAGATTATCATTATGATAAATTTCTAAGTTCTCGGCAAAAATATAAGAATTTTCTAAATATTCTTCACGCATTGTCCTATGTAATTTCCTTAAAAGGAACCCAAAATTAGAATCAAAAGCACAAAAATATAATTCTAAAGTACAAGCTTCATATGGGTTGAGTAATGGATCAACATCTACAGAATGTTTAGCAAATTTGTTAAATTCAACAACCATTTCAAAATTCATTTTCATGAGATGAAAGAAATCAACAAAAAATCGATACTCTGTGCTTCCCCATTCATCTCTAAAAGTGTGCACAAAGGTAGCAAAAGTAGCTATATGTGCAATGTGCAAATGCCGATACCAGTGTCGTGCTTCATCTTTCAAACTCTGGACAAATAATTTCATCTTAATATCTTCACAGACAATATCCAAATTTTCAAGAAAAATGACAAATTTATCCAAGTGTGCCTTAGCAATGGTTGCACCCTCCTCATCAAAGAGTGGAAGATGTTTCCAATACTTATCAAGAGGTGCATGTGGATACCTCAGAATGGCAATAAAATCAAGAGGTGCATATGGCTCAGCATGCATGGTTCATATGCAATAACAATAACAGTCAACCAAATTGGATCCCGAATCCAATGGCATTGCCAAGAAAGTGAAAAAAATTGAAATAAAACACAATACTCGGTGCTCACCAATGTTTAAGTACCAAGAAGCCTGGCTCACTCACTAGCAATGGCGGCAAAATGTTAATGCTTGAAATAGTCTAGTTCCAAGGCAACTAAAAACAATGCATTGTCACCACACACTATTTTCCTGCACTTCATGTTAGTGATTGCTAACCACAGGGGGGATCCTTAGTGACTTTAGAGGTCAGTTAACAATCAAACAAACGATTAGTAACACCTAAATTGAAATAAAAGAATGTTGTCCTTGTTGCCACCTGATACGCGCCGCAGGTAACGTGGCAGAAATCTTCAAGCCATTGGGTGCGTCCTTGGGGGCAAGTCACGAGTCAAGTGTTGTCACCCCTCCGTCTAGGCCAACTCCTAGCGAATCCAAGGAGGATGGTCCCTATAAAAATAAACTATGGCTTTTACTCTAAAAGAAAAGCTAAATATCTAGGAGTTAATTGATTAAGCAAAAGAGCAAGAATACATTAAACTTCACAGCATAGCAGATATATCATCATCATAAAACCATAAACATTTCAGCACAACAAGATTTTCCACCCAGCCATAGGCACTCTATCCAGCATATAGTCTTTCTACTGAGATGCCACCCCCAAGCTGGGCTATGAGGCCACTAGGGCGAAGGAAATACCTACAGGTTTCTCTCTCTCAGCCCACAACCCACTCTGCTCTCTATGCTTAGCCAAAAGCTACATCAAAACTCTACAGGGGTCTCACTAAGCCATCACAGCCATGGCACTCCTTCCAATTACCCCACACAA
Organism: Larix kaempferi; assembly: GCA_027924585.1. NCBI lineage: Eukaryota > Viridiplantae > Streptophyta > Pinopsida > Pinales > Pinaceae > Larix > Larix kaempferi. The sequence continues at coordinate 22,524,848 of BSBM01000017.1, read as the reverse complement.
CACAAGGAAGGCATTTCCCTTCACTAATCCACAGTTCCCTCAAGAAATCCAACCCTTATAGTGCTTACCAGTGTGTGCAGTAAGAGTCCAACATGTTGTATGCTATTGGAGAACCTCCTGCAACATTAAACCATGGCTTCTCAAGCATCCAAAAGTAGCAGAACTCAATGGGTAAAGGTTCCTAGCTTGCCCAACCTCCATGCTCACCTACAACCATCTAATTCCCCTTCCAAAAATGCAACTCTGTCTCCAAATTTGAAATTCTGGGTTAAACACAGTATGGTAATGGACATGAAAAACAATGGAAAACTCTACGTAGTGTAGAAACATGCATGAGAAAATGATCAAAAAAATGTTGACTCTAAGGATATGAGGTAAGGTTGAAAAGACAATTGACATAGCTTCTAACCATAGAAGAAAGGACTCCTGGCAGCTGACATAACTGTCACAACTCGAATGCCTCAATAATTGCATAAGTGACTTTTCCCACCAGCCTCACATATGCATTCAATGATTGGAAAATAGTCAAAAATGAGATAATTGGCTTATTCAAAGCACATGACAGAATTTGGGTGAGTTCTAAGGTTGACACTTGGTAGCAAGGATTTAATCTCCCATAGACCCCCTTTCCTTTTCCCCTCTGGTGGAATCATAGCCCCTCTAGTGCTCTTTACACAGCCATCTTAGACCATTTTATTTTCCAACATAACATTTACATACTGTTGTCCGCCGATCGCACACCTGCAGCGGAAATCTCTTGAAAGCTGTCTCCCTCGCTGGAAGCGGGGAGAGGTGTGGCCCTGGGGGCAAGCAATGAGCTAGGTACTGTCACCTAAATCCCAGCTCCTCCGTTTAGGCAAACTCCTAACAAAGCCAAGGGGGGTAGTCCCTACAAAGAGTTGTCTATGGCTCAATGTTTTTAAGTGTTAAAAATGTATGGTGATGTGGATGGGTGTTGTTTAGGAGTTTTTAGTGATGAAAGACACACAATTTACTTTTAAATAAAACACAAGATAAGATGCAATCCACGTTGCGAAACAGTATATAGAGACTTGAGATAATTAAGGAGCATCCACAGATAAAAATTAAATGATAAAAGGACCAGTGCCTTATCCAATGGGTAACGGAGTCAAAATAATTGAATTGTAGTGCCGGGGAATGCTGAAAAATAAGTCTTGATAGTAACTGTTCGTGAGATCGTTGTGCAAATTATCTTGGTAAATTTCAAAGTTTTAATGGTCTTGATTATTATGGCTAAATCCAAGGATATCAAAAGAGTGTCCGGAAAGACATTCTAAGCAGCTCCTTTAAGAGACATGTCCGACCTGTCTGGAATCACAGCGAGGCGCGCAATGCTAACTAGCCACCGTGTCGCAGATTGGGCACTCCGGCGCCTCCCCTGAGAACTACTTAAAATAGTTTTTGAACAACGCCAGTTCGTTGGTTATGGGGGTGAAAGTTTTAATTAATTATCACTTATGAGATTATCAAGTCCTTCACCTTTCTGAGTACTAGTCCAACCGTTTCCGGTTGGCAGAGCATACGGGTGTTGGACATACGACCAAGATAAATTAATTAAGGGGGAAGTGTGGATTGAAAAGTTTTATTATTTAGAGCACTTGTTCAACTCTCCGACAAAGAGCGCTCTTGACTTGGTCTTAAGACCACAGTTCAAGAGACTTCCTACTTTAAAATGCCTAATGCAGGGGGAAAGTGCAAATCTATATGCTCTCCGACAGAGAGTGCTCTTGACTTGGATTTGGCCAAGTTCAAGAGGCTTTGTTCGTTTTATTGCAAGAAAATGAAAAAGTTGTGGAAACAATTATGAAGCTTTGCGGAATTAAATCATGTGATATCTCAAAGAAATATAAAGACAACTAGCATGCTACTTGCAAAATGAAATGAAATAACTGAAAGATCTAGTGTTCTACCAAGCAATTCTACTCTAAAGGTGGGATCAACCTCCGAACAAGGTCAACCACTAGAACCGTCAGTCCTGGAAACCTTCTGGGAAAGAGATCTAGAAAGTAAAATTTTCAAGTATATTTTTGCATAAAACTCTTATCTTTCAAATGGAACCAAAAATTTAACATAAGCAAGCTATGCTAATGTAAAGATGAGATCTAGAATGCCTTTGACATTAACCTTTTCAATGCATAAGATTTTGTAAACTAAGAGCAAAAATCAAGATCTAAATACAACTTCTTAAGCTAACTTTTATCAAAGACTAAACCTTGACAAATCGTTTTTTGTGTTTTGGGATAATTTAGGGCTCTTTTTTGGAGAAAACGAGGGGGAGAGGTGGAAGCTAGGAGATGGGGAACGAGAGGATAAAAGAGGGAAAAACGAAAGGTGGAAGGGAAGATGAGTCAAGAGCTAGATGGAGAGGGGAAGGCAAAGAAACTAGAGCCAAAACGAAAGGGAAGAAAGAGGGGTAACTATGGCCAAACAAAAGCTAAGGAGGAGGGTTTTAAGAGGCAAGGGCTAGCAATTCAAGGGCAGTGAGTTCAAGGAGAAGAATGGGAAGGCTTGAAGAAGAGAAGCCCTTTTGAAACAAGTTAACCAAGATTTTAAGTTTTAAATAAATGGATGGATCTCTTATGAACCTCTCAAGCTCAAACTTGAAGCACGATTCGCTCTTTGAAGAACCCCTGAAATGCACACAAGTTAATAAAAATAGTGATGAAGGGGAGGAAGAAGCAACCTAGCTCAAAATCCCACTTTGTACTTAGGAGATCTGTAAAACAAGCCACTTCAACAACGATTTGATCAAGTCTAGTATGATTAACCAAAAAAGACAAGAAGAGCATAAGTATAACCGATTATTGTTTGCTACTTCTAGATCTTAATTAACCAAGCATAAATGAATAAGTTGAACCCAAATATTCATTCCATGGACATAAAAAAGACTTCTAAGCTAGAATGATCAAACAATTACATATGAAATAGCATTAATAAAACAACATCACCTCATTGAAGCTTTAACAATTTCTCATGGACCAATGTGCACATGAATAGACCTCCAAAGTCGAATTTATTCCAATATAGCCAAAGCTATGAAGTATTACAAAAATTGAGTAGAGTAAGCTTGCACAAAGAGAGCATGCCTAGAGAGCTCAAATGGCTTCTCTTAAATAACAAAACCAACAGCTAAAACCCTAATTCGAATTTGGCTAAAGGGAGCCAAATAACACTTGACAAAACTTGATTTCCAATCACAAACTAGTCATCAGGAGGCTTGGAGTGGTAGTAGATGAGTTGGCATAGGTTTGGCAATGCATGGGAAGCTCCACCCACCAATGGAGAGCCTCAACTAGGATCCACGTGAGCACAAGAGGAGAATGCGTGAGCTTTAAGGAGGATGACGTGAGCTTCAAGGGAGATCAAGTATGAGTTGTGGTAGGTGCTAACTCTACTTGTAAAGAAGCCAAGTCTTGGTGATTTGCTAAATTAGGGGAGGCGCCTACCATTGGCTTTAATGCCAACCAACCAATCCATTTATCAATTGCCACAGCACAAAATCGAATTCTCCAGGAAGGAGGGCGAATTCTCTATTGGAGTTTGACTTATGCTTACTGGATAGTGGTCTGGTTGATGACTGAGATGATTGGAATCTTCATTAATGTCCAGTGCCATGTCAATTAGCCTTTTATTTTATTCTTTTCTAATTATTTTGGAGAAATTTGGATATCTCCAAAATATTCAATTTCATTATTTTAATTAATAATTTCTCTGTAAATGGCTTTTTAGAGAAAATATTAATTATGAGGCTGAATTGACATCCGAAAGTTGGGTTTAGCTGGTCCATGGGTCATGTGTGATTTTTGGCTTATGAAATGAGCCATCAATCACTAAATTCAGACCCCGGATGACTGACATATTACAAACTCAAATTTCTCCATTTAAACTATAGAAAAATTTTATTAAAATTTAAAAATAATTAAAAATTAAAAACCCCAAATCCAATGCGTCCGGTAAAAATTTTTCGAAATTTTTTCTGGGGGTCCTAGAGACTTAGGACATGACCAAAACCTATTCTAATAGTGTCTAGTAGGTTTATACATATTAGCTGGACTCTAATAACCCCCCACAGCTCAGATTTTCAAAATCGGGCATTCCAGCTTTGGAGGAAGCGGGAGAAAACCTCATCGATTATACATCGCCTTAAGCAAAGTATAATTGACAAGGGAAAAAACTCCCTAGAATACCTTAGTTGCTTAATCAAGTCATGGGGAACCGAGCCACTCAGACCCTACTAGCACACTTTGTTACAAACCCCCGTGGGGCCATGGTCATGTCGACTCAAAAACAAAACTGGCTAGACCCAAATATCTAAAACCCAGATACTCTGGAAGTGAACACTGATGTGTTCCAACATTGGCGGCTCAATAAGGTTTCAACTATTGTACAGATATAGTTGATAACACATACTTTTCGAATTGGCATGATAAGACAACCATATGGTCCAAATAAATCTATATACATCATACATGCCTAGCTATTCACTAGTCAGACCTTGGCCTTAAGCTCCGCACTAGGAATCCATACTTGCGTATTTACATCATTTACATAATTTTGATTAAATACATTCCAAGTCAAAATTGGGGGTATTACACCAAGTCCCCGAACTTGCAGCTGGTGCCTTGTACTTGATGTTATATCTCATGGTGCTGGAAAATATCTCAATGGATACCAATATTGTTATTGATCACATACTCAAGCTTCTCGGCATCAACAAGATGGGCCACACTGATCTATCAAAGGGTCTGCACAACCTTGGAGCACAGATGTCCACCAACATGAAAACCCAGGGAACACTGATACGATTGAAGAAGAGACCAAAGAAAATCTATACTGACATGGAGACTTCAGGAGACTCCAGGCTAGGCTGAACTCTAGAGTATATGCCCCTTTTGATGAATAATTTGCAAACATGTCCAGTAAATTTGATTTATTTCACAGAACTATAGTCTACTCAGTCCACAGTGTTATCCACTAAATTGCACTTAGTGGATTCCGAGTGAACCGTCGAAGACTTGAGCAATCAAATTGTTCATCATCAGTGTTTTGAGATCCATTAGGCCAAATTTTGGCCTTTTCAAAAAAAATTGTATGTCCATACCCCCATGGGGAATTGTAATAAGTTGGTCTAAGCATGATCTTTTTGTAACAGGCTTGGCTTACCTTAGGTTTATCTATCAAGGGGATACTCTAGAGTATTTTTCCTTAGAAATTATGCGTTGCGCTTCAATGACGTATAGTTCCTGAGTTTTTCACTCACACCTCCAAAGTTGGAGTATTTACCTTGGTGGTCAAACCTTGGGAGGTTATTAAAGGCTAAGTGTCTATGTATTTTTACATGCTAGCCATCAATAATGAGTCGTATGGACATGCACTAGGTCCTGTTATCACACAACTTGTAGTTGTCCCTAATGGTATCCCATCCGGGATGGTAGAGGAGATGGACAACTAAAGAGGTGACCCAAGAGATGCCACAGTTCCCAATGCAAGCTGGGAGTCACGAAAACCGAGGCACTCTTCACTTTAGATTGAGACGAATCAAGACCAAGGGGGAGACCCTATATCCAATCAAAGATGATTGGGCCAAAGCAAAGGTTTCTAGGGAAGTGTGAAAGATGAGTTACGGAAATCAATGCAAGGTTAGGTGGACCTAGAAGTTTAAGTATGGTTGAAAGAGGCTTGATGGATGACTAGTGTTTCAACCAATGAATGATTTAGGCCACATGATGAGATCAAATGACAAGATCTAGTACCATGAAATACACAAGTGGGATCCACTTCCTTGGGATATGGAAATGGTTCAAATGGGACCCACAAGGTGAAGTTAAGGGTGTAAATGGTACCAAGGGGTGTGTAAAAAGTAGATCTATGGATCTAAGATGAAATTAGAGACACCCACATATGGGATCTAGCACTTGACACTAATCCCAAGAAATGCGAATTGCCCTAGGTGGACTAATGCCTTGAAATGGATGGGCAAATGGAGTCAAAAAGATGTAAAAATGTAGATCGGGACACTTAAGAGGCAAATCAAGGGTATTGTTCAAGATCAAGTGAATAGGATGGTTAGATCTTACTAGATCTGATGTTTCACTAAGTGACCCAAGTGGACAAACAATTCCCCAAAATGAGGAAGATACCCCCAAGGCAGAACTCCACAAAGTGAGACACTAGATGTAGGTTTCAAGGTATGCTCTTTTCAAAACAAGTGGGATCTCAAACACCCAATTTCTCTAAGTGGGATAACTCCTACCCCCAAGAAGTGCGACTTTGCCCAAGGAGGGCTAAAAGCATGGTAAAGTGTGTCAAATCAAGTCCAAAAGCCACGAAACTTTAGATCCGGGTAGTTAAGTCAATTATTAGTGTGGATCTTGAAAATCAAAGGCATCCAATGGCTAGATTTCCATAGATCTAAGATTTAAAATGCATCACCAAATTGAACCAAGTGGGGCACAACCCTCAAAATGAGGAATGGGGCCCACAAGGTGAAAATCAATGAAATGAAGCACTAGGGGTAGGTTATCAAATGTGAGGATCATGAATCAAGTGGGATCTCACCTACCCATGTACTAGATCTAGCTTAACTCAACCACCCAAGGAGGGCGACTTTACCTAAGGAAGGTTAAATGCCTTGAAAAGCGTGTCAAATGTAGCCCAATCCACACCAAACTATAGATCCGAATTGTTGTGGATACTATAGAGGTGGGTTTTCAATATCTTTTCAAAATCCAAGCTAGATCCAAGTAGATCTAAGAAAAACAAAAATGAGGGTTTTGATTTTAATGGAGTTTTTTACCAATGGGGTGGATAGCAAGCGAAATCAATACTTACCTTGTAGATCTTACCTCAAAAGCCTGCGGCCTCTTAGCATATGGAGAATTCTTTTCCTTAGTTACAATTCCAAGCTTGATCCAAGTGTCTTCAACCAAAAAACGTCCAAGCCCTAGGAGGAGATATGTCTCATGAAAACCTGCAAATCAAACTACATCAAGTTAGATTTGATCCACAAATTCATAAGATCTAAGCATGTCATATCAAGAAAGCAATCAATGGACAAAGCACAATTGAAAAACTCCCTCAAGATGAAAACATCTTGCCCATGGGGGATGTGAGCAACCCCTACAATCTTCCCATCAAGCAAATCGTAGCTAGCTTCAAGCAATTCGGCCTCCCTCTCTTGATGTCGATTTCACCTGAAAAGCAAACAATGTCTAAAAGCAAAAGATCCAAGAACATATGCAAGAGCAACCCAATCAAAGCCAAGAAGTAGATATCCAAAATTTCTTTTCATTCCAAGTTTTCCAAATCCCAAAGGTGAGCTATACAATAAGGGGTCTCCTCCTTATATAGGATAATAAAGACCAAAACCATAGATCTCAAAACCACTTTACAAAACATAAAGATGAGTGGTTGAGATTAAAAGATCTCATAACATAATCAATGGCTAAGATGAGCCTAACAATATAACACATGGATCACTCAATAGAAAGGTGACGTCATAGCTAGAATAGACTCATGGATGGTGATGTCATCCTCTAAAGGGGGCAAAAATACATGGGCCCACCCCAAATGACTAGTACATGACTCATAAAGCACATGGTGGGGCTAGGAGGCATCAATCCTTGCTAGCTCATCCCCATGGCACAATAAAATAATATAATATGTCCAAAATAAATACAAATGATCAAATCTGTCCTCAAAATCTATGAGAGACATGCAGTAAATGGCCTCCTGTGGCCTCTGTGGACCCCCCCAAATGATGAAAACTGGCTGGAAGATAGAGGGTTCACCCTGGAAGACCTCTGTGAAAACCAAGTGCCAAAACCTTGCCTCAATTGCCCAATTCGAATTCCTCAGTGACCCTTCTATCTCATTTCTGAACTGCCTCGGTAACTGTGAAAGTGTTGAAACTGCCTCCTAAGGCACCTGCGCTGTCAATCTGAGCCCACCAAGCTCTCCAGAAGGGGGGGTAAATGGTAATATCGAGTGGCTGGACCACCCCCTCCTCATATAGCGCCCTAGGTGAACTGGCCTCTTATGGCCCCTGTTGCTCAGGCTGGGAAATCAGCCCCAAATCTGGTCAACAAGTGGAAAACTGCATCTATCACTGTCAGAAGTGCCCGGAGCTGAAATATAAGTGTCTCATTAGATTCAAAAGACCCAAATCTACTAAGAATGTGTACTCATACACCATGGGTTTCCCTGATGGGCTAGTTGTAGGCTCCACCATATGTGGACAGTGCATAATCCGATGATCTGAAATAATAATAAAACCTGCTAAACTGCATCAATCACCATCTGAATCATATGTCCATCATATAGTATCATCATCAAGAGTATGTGGGTCCATCTATCATCATCAATAAGCATGCATGGCCCACAACAACACGGATCCCAAGAAATGACCATAGTGAAACTGGGTATGACTAGGTCCACATACAACCATGGATAAATCATATCAATAGACTAAGACATGTTCCTCTAATCATACTCATAGCTTGACTTAAAGTATAACATCATTTAGTGGCATTAAACATATTTGTTCATTCCGTTGTTATTTGTATTCACTTGCACAATAGCTTAAATGACAAACTCACCCATTGGACATGGTTTAACTGCTAGCTAAGTATGAAGGCTAGGAACAAGGTTGGGAAAAGGGGGTAACTTGTCTAAACTCAACTAAAAGACACTTTGGACTGGGATAAAGGAGAAGCTACAAACTCTGTGCTGGACAAAATAAACATGGGGAATGGCTGTGCCTCACAAATGGGTAAGTTGTTTAGAGAGTGCTTATTCAACTTAGGCATCATGTCTACTTTTATAAAAGATGATCCAGTTTCATTAGGATCCATTGGTTTCATTTCATGGCATTTTTGGCCTACATAACCCTTCGGATCTCAAGTGTGCTGATAAGCACAACTAATTGCAGTTTGCATCCAGAGCATGTTTATACATATATAAGGTCAACAATTGTTTAGATATAGAATTTAAGAACCATTGCTTTTTTGGACCTTTCTTATACTCTTCGAGGAGTATTTTTAGCAATTCATCGCTCTTGCCCTTTTTAGTTTCCATGGGCGAATTTACATAAGTTTCCATAAGTAGTACATGAGCTTTCAGTTTTAGCCAACAACATCTCAAGTGACTAGGGGGAGTTCAAGCCAGTGCCAAACATCGGGACAACCGACAGGAATGATTTAGGCCTACAATCCAACCTACCAAAGGCAAGTTCTGTCACCAACTCAGAGCCGAGACACTAAACAAACAGGGATGCAGTCCAAACACAAAGGTAGTAAAAAGGGAAGTCCTCAATATCAGAAAGCCAAGTAAGACAAGTGAAGAGTTAAGACCAAATAAGGAAAGTCGTGGATGGATGGATTCAAGTGATGGTGGAGCCTAAGCTAGCAGACAAATGGTGTCAAGGAAGACCATATCTATGCAAGGTAGTGAACCAGTGAGTTTTGTCAAACAACCTAAATGTGCAAGTAAAATGTTCATTTTATAATTCATCATTAAGATAGTCTATTTCAAGTTTTACAACATTTGCCACATTATGAATGATATACCAAGCTAAAGCTATGAACATGGCTAAAACAACAAGATAATATTCCACAGTCAATGATCAAACATCCATAGGTCATATAACATCATCATAAGAATAATCATCATAAACCATTTGAAACACTGCTGCAATACATCTCTGGGCACTGAACTGAAACTGTATGGAATAAAGGGTCACATCGGTCATCAAATCTGAACTCTCAAGGCTTAGCCTTGACACAAGGTATAACATAAGTCTGAATAATATACTGCTCTGATCATGAGTGATCTCAGAATAATAAACTCATCATAGCCAAGCTTTGAATAATCGAAGTTCTGAAATGTGCAGATATCTGCTAAGCAAGAATAGTAGCCCTGCTACTATGATGTGATAACAGGTCCCCCAGGAGTTTGAGTCAGTTCCGACAAAAATATTTTTTCCCACAAAACTTAGGCCATTTTTTAAGGTTTAAAAGGGAAAATTCAAATTGTAATAAAAATATGGTCTGGAGGCGGAATTTGGCGTGGGGATGCTCGTTTTCACACTTAGAGCGTCCTCTTTACCCTAGGACCCACTTTTCCTATGTTTCGAGTGATTAAATCATCACTTAGGGTGTTTTTTCTTAAAGAGGCAACAAAATGACAAAAAATGCCAAAAATGACACAAAAGGACAAAGTGAGAAAATAGAGGAAACATGTTTAAACATTTTGGAAAAGGTGGCAAAGTTGTCACTTATGGAAGGCAACTTCATTAGGTGGATATAGCATGTGGTTAAAAGTCAAATCTTATGGATAGTGAATGGATATTTTTAAAGGATACACCATCTCTCTCACATGGGCGACTTATTGTATGTGGCAGCCCATAAATGGATGGTGATAAAACCAAGAGGTAGGTTGCCTACCTCATGAGAGGTGGCCCACCCTCCTTTGAAGTGGATCTTCATCATATCGATGACGTTGATCCTTTCATTATTCAATCCCATATTTTGCTCAAAGTCGCCCAAATCACTCCCTGATTTATGTGATGCGCCCCCCTTCAATCCCTTGATGAGTGCGCCCCCCCTCCTCCATTTGCTATTTAAGCAAGAGCTTGGGCTCTCTTTTTCTCATGGTCGGAGAGGACCAAAAGGCTAGCCAAGTTTGTACTCTTCTATTGTCATATTTTTTTGTTGGAATAAAGAAGGCTTTGGAAGCAAATCTCTTGTGTCAGGCATCATTGTGTGTGGATGAACATTGCATATTATGAGGTAATCTGTATTGCTTTAGTTTCTTGCATCTTGCAGTTGAATGTTGGCCTTTGAAGGGGAGGTATCTCCCGGTAGGTAGAAGAATTTCTAGTTTGATTATTCTCTTTGTTAGTTTACTTTAGATCTCTTAGACGTGCATGTGTATTCTAGTTTGATTTCCATGCTTTCTGAGTTTCCATTGTAGGCGGCACCAATATTCGTTTTAACCATTTGTATGCAAGAAGTTATTAGTTGATGCAGGTATCTAGCTCGAATGTTTGGCGGATCTAGTTTGACTCCTCCAATCTTCGAACAATTTTCGCATAGTCCCTCCACTTTCCACTTGCAGGCTCCACAGCGAAGATATTCCCAAGCTTCTAGATTTTTTGCTATCTCTCTCTCCTTCTCTTTAATTAAAGTTTCTCTTGGTTACAGTTACTAACATGCTTAAGTAAATTAGTTTACTTTTCAAAAGAATATTTTAAAGGCTGATTTATTTGAGTATGTTGTTAGATCTGGGATGTTAAAGTCTAAATTTGAGTAGATCTAACTTGGTTAAGTACTTGGAACCATTGTTTATCTTTTACTACTTAATTTTGTTATGCTTTTAACGTTTATTTGGGCACATTTGGTGCATTTCAGGTGGCTGGTTTTGCCATTTTATCGCCATAACAAGAGAAGTGTTGTAGAAAAAAATGAATATCTAAAGCCATCCAAGGCTTCCGGGAGCACATACTTCCTTCTTGTACCATTCTTTTGAAACTTGTAAGGCCTTTTGATCCAAATCTATAAAGACCAAAGGTATCCACCTTCTCATTGTAAAATAATTAATAAAAGCAAGTGAGCTACTCAGTGCCCACACCCCATCCCCCCGGGAGGATTCGCGGGCTCGTTTTTCTAACTTTTCTTTATTTTATTTTATCTTCACATGCACACAATCCACCCCAATAGGGTTATATAGTTAGTTTTATTTTTTACTACTACGATCTTTCATTCACAATTTTGTACTTTATTTCAAAGTTTAATAAAGTCATAACAAACCAAATCCAATTGTGCATTCCTGAAGTACCGAAAGGGAAAAGAGATTCTCAGCCGTCAATAATTTTGCTATTACAATTTTGTATATTATTAACAAATAAACTTAAGGCTGTGTATTTCCGAAGTAAACTGAAAGGGTTTATCCCAGGTAGGTGAAAAGAGATTCTCAACCACATAATAAAACTTTATTATTGCTTAAATAAAATCTACTAAAGCTTAAAGTTCCAAGTACGCTCTTGGCCGCTGCAGCTCAGTCTGATCAATTGGTCAATCAGAAAGAGATTTGAGTGACTAGTTTAATAGAGCAATCCAATGAAAACTTGAGCTCTAGAACTCGGGAGGTCACGTGAAACTAACTACAGAGTCAGTGGGCTACTTTAAGCAGGTTATGCCTCGCCCAGTTGGACCCTTGGTTTAGTTGTCACTACGCTCAGTTCGAAGGCCTAAGTTGGAATTGGGCCAAACCAAGAATAAACCCACTCCCATAATCACTCATATTTAATAAATTAAAACTGACCAACAAGACTTGCAACACTTTCACAACACAGCTGCACTTCAATAATCTCACGTGACTCCATTTGGCACTGGTCTAATCTGCAACAATCAAACATTTCAAGTGAATCAATGTGTTAGATGGATTTGTCTTTATCATGCTGTTATTTTAATTCACAGTGGCTTTCTCTGGTTCAGTATTTACTTGTATTTCAAACTCCTAGATTATCTTCTTTCTTTAACTTAGCATAAAGTCATAGTTTTTTTTATCCCCTTTGCTTCGCTAGGAGTTGGCCTAGACGGAGGAGTTGACTGTTGAGTGACAGTATCTCGACTCTTTGATTGCCCTCAAAGACGCACCCAGTGGCTTGAAGATTTCTGCCATGCTAACGCTAACCCCTTGGTGCGTATCCGGCGGCAACACACAGTAAATCAAATACTAATGCTGATGCAGGCTGCTCTTTTTTGAAAACTCAGTGCATGGAAGGGATAAGGGAAAATCACACAATCCATAAAGCTCTGTAGAGTTAATTTTGTTGTTGGTTTTGGTTCACTGGGATATCATCACAATACTTCTCAGACGTCTGCAAAGTTAGGTAGAATTGAATCTGATCTGAACATATGAGACCATCATACTAAATTCAAAGGGCCAAGTGTAACTTTGATTTTGATATTGTATACTTTTTGCCTCTGGGCATGTAATATATATTATAAATACAAATCATTTATATATCCCCAAAAAAATTTAAGGCTAAATCAAATAATTTAGATTAAAAAATAGGAGTGTTTGGAAATCTATCAGAAGTGATCCTAACTGCATCCACTGAATGAGTTTAGTTTTGAGTAGATACAGTCACAAATCAAGAAGCAAGATACAATGACGAATGAGGAAGCGAGATTCCAATGATGCAAATGCAGGGGCAGAGTGGTATGTGCTCTTATACCAATGGTCGGGATCTGGGCAGGTCAAGTATTCCAGGACCCTCAACCCACAGCATGGTCCAGTAAAGACAGAAATCCACTATACTGAAACCCATATTAAAAGAAATGGAATGCCCCTTATACCTTATCCTGAGTATCCTAACACTGCTAATGTTAAATTAACAGAAAACATAGCTACACAGCCTTTTGTATGCCATGCCCGGCTGCAGTATTAGTCAAATTAAACAGAAAGTAGATTATTAACTGAAATATATTGCAAAAATTTACCTGACAAACAATTTTTTCCAGACTTTCCACCTCAGACCTTAAGATTGACCAACGCTGTTCAAACTCTTGCTCGAACTTTTGCATTTCCTGTTTCTGAAGCTCATAATATTTCTGATTCTGGCTTCTCTCTTCATCTGCCTCGTAAACCTCGCGAGTTACTTCCCTGAATCGCGAAAGGATGACAAATCGGGCTTATCATCATCTACTTGACATGGAAAATACTTATTTATGCAAGTTCTTTTCAAAATCCATAAAAAATCGTCATGTACTGTCGCAGCATTTTAAAAACAAAAAAACATTATGAAAATCTTTTAGTTCCTTGACACATTTCATTTTAATATTTTCGAAAAAAATAAGTTTAAACCCACAATATCGGTTGATACGGAAGACTGAGCTTATATTGGTAGTGTTCTGTAGCTTATGAAAATCGTTTAGTTTCTTGACGCATTTCATTTTAATATTTTCGAAAAAAAATAAGTTTAAACACACAATATGCGGTTAAAATATACATCGGTTGATACGGAAGACTGAGATTATATTGGAAGTATTCTGTAGCTAATTGACATGGCAAACCATATCTGTGCAAGTTCTTTTCAAAATGCACAACAAAATGCCATATATCGTTGAATCGTTTTTCAAAAATAATGGAAGCGTTTAAAAGAACTTTTAGTTCCTTCACATGATTCGGGATTTCAGAAAATGTTAAACGTATTTATGCAAATTTGCACTTCGTCAGGACACATTCATGCCAGAAGTTACAATTTATGGCCAAATGTACGCAGTTTGATTTCAAGGACATGAATTTGAGGTTAGCTTCTGGTTTTCGGCTTTCATACTTCGTATTAATTTTTTAGACTTAATCTCTATATATCTGACACGGAATGAGCATATTTTATTCAGATTATTTTCAAGATCCATAAAAAAAAAATCTAATTATTGCTGGAATTTCCAAAAATTAAAGCTTATGGTAAAGCTTTCAGTTCTTTGACACAATTTAAGCACATTCATAGAAACATTTTCGAAAATATGATAGGAGGAAACGCAATTATGCAATAGACCCCGTTTTTCCCAACACGTTCTTGCCATAAGTTCTAAAACAAGACAAAGTGTGCTCCGTCTGGGTTAAAGAACCTGAGCTTTGAGTTCAGCTGCTCATTTTTGGCTTCAATACTCCGTATTTCGTCTTCTTTCATCAAAATTTGCAAGCTCAATTCGGGCCCTCTTTGCTCCAGCTTCAAGCAACGATGTCGAATACGCCTTAAGTCCAGTATTTTCTCCGACAAAAGTGAAAGTTTGCTTGTTCGTAACTCTTTCTCATTCTGTGCATGGACACGCGAAGAGATATTAGATAATTGCCCGACAATCCGTCAACAATGTCTATCATATAAGAAAAGAAAGGAAGGGTTTTAGACTTGAAGATCTTGAAGCCTTTGATTTCTGGTGCGTTCCATTTGAAGCAACCGAGAATCGAATCGTTTTGGCAAAGCCATAGTGAAGAGAAGGTTGCATGTTGTAAATAGAATCTCGTTTTGGTGAATGCCTAGCTGTTCGATCCCCGGTTTCCACATTAAAAAGTTCCGTTTCCACAGTACACAAACTTCAATCAGCCATATATATTACTTTGCCCCGATTACCCGTTCAAATCCTAAATCCTTAATTTAATTTTAAAATGGGTGTTAATTTATATTACTAATTTTAAAATGGGTGTTAATTTATATTACTCAGTCGAATGTTATGGTGTCTAGCTTGCAAGTATCGAACAGATCGTATCATCCCTCTCGTTAGTTTAATATAAAATATTATATAAAAAAATTAAAATATTATTATAACAATAATAGATATAATTTCAACTAAATAATATTTATTAACCAATTTTCATAGATACATAATTAAAAAAAAAATCATATCAATTATTATTTATATAAAAAATTAAAAAATAACGGAAACACTCTTTATATTAATAAAAAAAGGAGAAATACATCCAACTAAAAAAAAAGGGAAATGGATAGGAGCACTGTTTATATTAATAAAAAAATGAGGAATACATCAAAAGATTGATTCAATTGTTCTCTTGAAAGGAAAACAACCATCAATCCAAGTTCATCAAGATCCAACTGAAATTTATCATGATACCTCTCTGTCCTGCTGAAGATGTAGTTTCTTACAGACTGTCCTAGGAGTAATATGCAAAAGCAAAACATTACAATAAGTCTAATTATATAAAAATGGCTATTAAGCCCATCCCGAAGCGTTCAGATAACTTAAACCCTAGACTATGAAAGGTGGAAAAACAGTGCATAAAATTAGATAACATATACAGTAAGAACTACAGAATAGCCAACCCGAGACTTCAGAGCTAATTAGGTCCATCTCCCATGGTCGCGTCTGCTGCTTCAGCAGCCTTGTTCTTGTCAGTGTTGAGATCAACAAAGTTACCAGCTGTAGCCATGAATTTCTTTAGCTTCTCCATCTTCTGGTTGATGTCCACGAGTTCACTGTCGGTAACTTTGGGCTTTCGAACCTTATGGGGGTAGGCCAGACCCAAGGTCTCTTCCAAGTGTTCAATCTTTGCAGCCATTCTAGCATATTGGTCCTTTATCTCGATCTGAGAGGCTGTTGCAAAATTGTACATTCGAGAAATTACCTTCTTAAACTCGATGTTGTCACCACGGATCATCCTCATCTGCAGCTCCAAATCTTGCAGTCGATTGAGAAACTCCACCTCGAACTTGGTAATGCTGCGGCTTCTATCCTAACCAACTACATTTCCAGCTCCCACGTGCCGACGACAGTGACCATAACCGCGGTGGCCTTCGATTTCCGGAGTATCCCCCCACATTTCTTCATGCTGGACGCCCTCGTTACACCCCACATTGTGGCCGCGGCGAGGTTTACAGCAATTGCCACAAAAGGGTTTCACAATCCCCTGATGAAGCCCACCGTCAAAACAGTAATGCTCCCCACCATTTCCAGCTCCACGATGGGCCATATCCTCACCAACACCAGCACCGTTCCACAATTTCAACAACAATTTATGTCCTGCGAGAGCGTCAGAATGATAGAGTGCAAAGGAATGAGGTATGGGGGGAGCCCGGAGGGGGTATTTACTACCACCGGCCAGTTCGCCTGCCATCCAGTTGGCAGAGCTTTGAATTGCATTAACTCCAAGCATGTGGAGAGAGCTGTCAAGGAAGGGAAAGACCGTCGAAATCCCAAAGACTATTTCCAAGAAAATTTTCATAATGAGACTAATTAAGAGTGGATCCATCATTAAAAGGATTTGATCAAATATTTATACAAGAGCCGATTCAAAAACTAAGGGACCCAATTGTTCTTCGGATTGTCTTCGTTGAGCCTTATAAGGCCATAATCAAGCTCGACACCCATATTTGCGATCTTATCGGCCTTCTCGGAGAATATGAAAAAGGTTACCTCATGGAAATCATTGAGGATGCATTGAAGAAGGAGATGCATTTTGGAGGAGGGATCTTTTCATTTTGCTATGATACGCCTCACTTCTCTTATTATGATTAGAGAGTCACCAAGAACCATGAGTTTCTTGATTCCCAAGCTGGAGGCAACCTTTGATGAGTCTTAACCATTCTGTTGCATTGTTGGTCTTTTTCCCGATGCCCCGAGCGAAGTCTTTCTGCTTGTTCCCCAAGGAGTCAAGGATTACCCCCCCCCCCCCCAACGCACCTTCCAACCCTGGATTATTTATATAAAATTTAAATATTTGTTTCTATTTATATTAAAATTATATAACATTAATTATATATATATATATATATATATATATATATATATATATATTCACATTAAATTATATGATATTAATTTCATATATAATGAAACCATATTAAATTCTTAATGAATAAAATGCAACCTGTCCGCACGGGTGTGGCTCATTGGCGATTTAGTTGTTATGAAGTCACAGTTGTAAATGGAGGTCACGAGTTCAAATCACACCCGGCTTTACCCGTGTTCCATGCTTGCGGAGTGTGTGGGGCACCTGGGGGTATAGTGGTAGTGGGATTGGATCCCTGGACCCCATGTCACGCGAGTACCAACCCAGTCTCCAGTTACCGATTCCCCTACTTACAAAAAAAAAATGAATAAAATGCAACCATAAAACATTTACAACTAAGAATTATGTCCATATTAAATATCAAATTTACTTTGTTTTATTTTATTATAAGATCATTTACAAATAAGAACTATATCTATATTGGAATAAGGTAATGTAGTATAGATTTGCTTTTTTCAGCGGAAAAAAGCATACCATTGATATTCATTAAAATGAATCAAACAATGTGTAACCAATATAAAATAATAAATACACGTAATAATTAATATTAGTTAAATTAATCATAGTAAATAAGTATTAATGAGAAGTTGTGACTCCTCAAGTTAAGCCCAAGCTATATTTAAGCAGGCCAATTCATTGTATAGTCATCATCTATCAATATATTCTTATTTTTATTATTCATCATGGAAGTCGGACTCGCTTCTTAACTATCCAACCGAATACAGTTGTAGCATTTGGTATTAGAGCTTCGTCGTCATCCTTGGTACTCATCTTCTGCCACTGCCTCATCCGTCATCTTCTCTACCCCGCGTCCTTCTCCAAATTGTGCCCACTCTCCATCCACCTTCTGCCTGCCATCGCCACAGCCCCCACACTCCCTTTTCACCTGCCCACTCGCTTGCTACCTTCCCGTCCTCCCCACGCACTACTTCTCTGCACACACACCTACCTTCCCATTTACGCGGCCTCCCCTCCGCGCTCCATTCTCACCCTGTAACCACCTCTCCCCCGCAGCCCCATCTCCTCCACGCTTCTGCCGCCCTCCATCCACCTCTACACGCACTCCTCCACACCCATGCTCCACTGCCTCCACTCTCCGCTGACCCTCGCTCTCTAGCCCTCCCGCCATCTTGCGCTGCCTCCCTCTATCGCTTCCGCTCCAGCCTTACACGCTGCTCCCACATCGCAGCTTCCCCTCTTCACCACCTTCCACTCCGTCGTCCAACCCTCCCACCACGTCCTCTGTTGCTCCCACCGCATCCTCCATTGCTCGTTGCCCCTCCCTTCATGCTTAGACTCAGCCCTCCCATCCACGCCCACGCCAGCAATCCGCCGCCGCTGCCCTCCCCCATTCGGCCTCCCTAACCTGCGAAACCAAAAAGAAAATTAATAAAAAAAAATAACATTATAAAAATAATATTTTTATATAATATTTTTTTTAATTAAATTTTATTTTTAACCTTGTAACAAAAATATTTAAATATAATATTATTATATTTAGTATTTTTTTTAAAATATACTTGTTAATTATAGTAATTATCATTACTATAGTAATTTTCGGTCTTTTTAAGACATTAATTGTCTTTTCCTTTACCCCATAAACCAAAATAACTCCCCCATATTCACCCCCCCACTCCAGATCGAGAACCATGACAAAAATGAAGGACCAACTGGAAAAATTAGAAAAAGACCAAATTAGAGATTTAAAAATCCTCGAAGGTCTAAACTCCAGAATGGACAAACTTGACAAAGAGTTTCAGAAGAAAAAGAAGATTTTTCGCGCAAGGTGCAATACGAAGTTGCTGGAGTAGTCTCATGGGAAATGAGGAAGGTACGAGATTAAATGAAAGCATACTTCGATGCAGGACTAGAAAATATCAAGCAGTTTTTTAAGGATGGAGATGACGCTAGACATAGCGAGTCGCCAAAGGGATACCACTCATGTCGTGATACAACCGATACCAATGATCATAAATGAAATTTCCCCAAAGTGGAGATCCCAGAAGACCATAGAGACCACAATCATCATAAACCATATTGGGCCACAATGCAATTGATGGGAGGATACTCAATGAAACCTAAATTGGAGTTACCTAAGTTCGATGGAGAATCAAAACAAAGTGTGGCATGGATTAACAAGGCAGAAGAATTCTTCTACATTCACAAAATCTTATCAGATGATGAGAAAATTAAATACGCCTCCATGCAGCTCGAAGGATGGGCATACAATTGGTACATGTGGTGGAAGAAAATGACAAAGGTATGTGCCTACAGTTGAGACACATTCAAAAATGATTTTTTTTAAAGATTCGAAGATGTGACAGAGAAAGAAATTTTCGCCAAACTAACTAGGCTACAGCAAGAAGGCAACGTGGAAGAATACACCTACGTATGGGAAGCATTAGCGACACGCGTACCAGAATTAACAGAGGTCCAGCAACTCCAGACATATATCTCTGGTCTTAAACCATACATAAGAGACGTGTTGTCCACCAAATTGCACACCAGCAGCGGAAATCTTTTGAAAGCTGTCTCTTCACTACAAGTGAGAGAGGTGTGGCCTTGGGGGCAAGCAATGAGCCAAGTACTGTCACCTGAATCCCAGCTCCTCCGTTTAGGCTAACTCCTAACGAAGCCAAGGGGGGTCGTCCCTACAAAGAGTTGTCTAAGGCTCTTGTGTTTTTTAAAATGTTTCTTGTATGGGGTGATGCGGATGAGTGTTGTTTAGGAGTTTTTGTATAATGATGAGAACATAATTAAACACGCAATCCATGTTGCAAATTCCACAAGATACAAATTTAGAAGATGACAAAATACTTTGACTTAGAATTTAAAACAAAGCATCCACAAGATAAAGATCAAACAAATGACAAGGACATATGGTCCAGATTCAGAAGATATATAAGAGCTTTTAAAGACCAGTGCCAAATGGAGTCAAATGAAATACTTGTGATGCTGAAAAATGTAAGCCAAAAGTAGCTGTTTGTGAGATCGTTTTGAAATTGTTCTTGGCAAATTTTAAGTGTTTTAGATGTTCTTGATTATTAGGATAAAACCAAGGATATCAAAAGAGTGTCCGGAAAGACACTCTAAGCAGCTCCTTTAAGAGACATGTCTGACCTGTCTGGAATCACAGCAAGGCGCGCAATGCTAACCAACCACCGTGTCGCAGATTGGGCACTCCGGTGCCTCCCCTGAGAACTGCTTAAAATACTTTTTGAACAATGTCGGTTCGTTGGTTATGGGGGTGAAAGTTTTAATTAATTATCACTTATGAGATTATCAAATCCTTCACCTTTCTGAGTACTAGTACAACCGTTTCCAGTTGGCAGAGCATACGGGTGTTGGATAAACGACCAAGATAAATTAATTAAGGGGGAAATGTGGGTTGAAAAGTTTTATTACTTAGAGCACTTGTTCAACTCTCCGACAGAGAGCGCTCTTGACTTGGTCTTAAGACCACAGTTCAAGAGACTTCCTACTTTAAAATGCCTAATGCAAGGGAAGATGCAAGTTTAACAATGCTCTCTGACAGAGAGTGCTCTTGACTTGGATTTGGCCAAGTTCAAGAGACTTTGTTCGTTTTAAGAAACAAGTAGCAGTTGTGATAACAAGATATTGCAACTTTATAACATTTAAATCATGTGATAGCTCAAATAGATGTGAAATACTGCTAGCATGCTATTTGCAAAATAAAATGAAATAATTGAAAGATCTAGTGTTCTACCAAGCAATTCTACTCTAAAGGTGGGATCAACCTCCGAACAAGGTCAACCACTAGAACCGTCAGTCTTGGAAACCTTCCAGCTAGCTGGATGTCCACAAGAAGCTGATGGGGGAACGAGAAGCTACCACAAAACTATGTGGCCTTCGGGATACAATCCCAAAGTTAGCTTACTCTGGTCAAAACTTGAGAGAGAAGCGACAAGATGAAAATAAACTACTCTAAAATATGAACTGAAAAGATTTAGGCTAAGCAAACCCAACACTCTTCCCCAAATGGGGAAGAAACCCAAAGGTGGAGGACTCCTCCACTAGAAACTTTTATTAATTCTTACAAGTGCTTTAAGTAGAATTCCTTGAAAGGTCTTAGATCTGACTTGAGATAAACTTTTAAAGAGAGATATTTAGAGCCCTTAATGGCTAGTTACAAAAGGATAATCGTTTTGGTTCTTTTTGCTCGGTTTATGCTCCTTTCTTGAATGTGACTTCGATCACTTTTGTGCCTTGCTCACACAAGCACTTCTCTTTCCTTTTTAAAGATCTACACAAGTTCAACAAATTCTCAACAAGCACCCATTAAGTGTTAACGAAAAATTTAAATCAAATAAGCTTGAACTAGATGCAAACAACTAAGATCTAATGCATGTGCAAAATGCAACTTTTGGGATTTACGAAATGAAGTCTATTTTGTTAAAAGCATGAGATTTTGGAATTAAATTGTGATTTTAACCAAACGGACCAGCAAGCTAAAATGCCCCAAAAAAACGATGGGAATGAGAATGCAACCACAAAATTTCACACTACTGCATATGCCAACTTGTCTACTTTTGAAGTGGAACTATAAAACCTGAGGAAAAAGACTAAATGAAAGCCCCAAATGACCTTTTAATATGCCTAAGCTAACCCTTCAATACAATGAGACTTGATTTATAAAACAAATCTAACTACTAACCTTCCCAAGAAATGCAACTAGCTAATCACTAACTTAACAAATTTTTGGTTTTAATGTTTTGTTATGATTTTGGAAGGTGGATGAATGGAAATAAGGGAGGACAAGGAGGGGCAACTGGTGGATGGAAGAGGAGGGACGAGAGGAGAAGAAGGTAAGGTAAGGGCAAATGAGAAGTGGAAGGGAAAGAAGGATGAGGGATGAGAGGAGAAGAAGATAGGGAGAGAGTAGGGAAACGAATGGGAGAAGGAGAGATAAAAAATAAAGGAGGAGCGAATGGGAGAGAAGAGGAAGAATAGACTTGAATGGATGGAAATAGGATTCAAGTGGAACACTTGAGGGCTTGAAACACTACTATGGAAATCCTCCGGTTAACCGGCGATACGCCAAAAACAAGTGTTGAAGAGAGCACAAGGGAACAAATCCCAAGTTATTCTCCAAGGTTGAAGGAACTTCAACCTTATGGCAAACTGATCTAAGGCTTAAAAATAAAAACAACTTCAACTTTGGATAAAGATCTAGAAGGGGTTTCCACAAGAATGAAGGTAGATCAAAGTAACTAGTAACCAATAAAGTGTTTTGAGTGTTTGATGGAGAAGAGCTAGATTCTCTTGTTTCTCAAATCCATAAAGCTAGAACTCCTTTGGCCTTATATGGAGTGAAAATGTACCTGCAAGAACCTTAAGCATGGGATAATATATATGAAACAAAAATATTCAAGTGAAAAGAACTAGATACATGCTTGCTTGTGCTAGATTGTTAGCCATCTTGAACATGATCTACAACTTAAAAGCCTCAAATATAATGCAAAACAATATCACCTTGATTCTCAAGTGAAGCAATGAACATCAAGAGCCTCCACGTTTTTGACCTCCAAAGTCTTAACTTGATTAACAATAAAAATGCTTACAATTTCTCCAGAGTTTCTTTGCCTAACAATCCATCCTAATGAGGAAAAAAGAGCCTCATTATATAGCAATAGAAGACTACCCAAACCCTAAGTCGAATTGGCATTCAAAGGAAGCCAATACCACCTAACACAAGTCGAGATCCAATCACATCTAATCTCCAACCAATCAAATTGCACATCTTGGAGTTTACAAAGTCGAGCTTAGTTAATGGGATGAGGAGGTGGCATCCACCTAGGCAAGGTGCCCCTTGTCTCCACATTGGAAACATCTCCCATCAAGTGAACACATGCCATGTGGTAAATTCGAACTCCCAATAGATATGACGTGAGCAACTTGGAGCTAGCATGAGCTTTGAGGTAGGTGCTTGGAGTTTTAAATATGATTTGATTGCAATCATGGTAGTTGGGAGTGGGAGGTGGCCTCCACCTAGGCAAGGCGCCCCCACTTCCATTCAATGCAACCTTTCACCAACCAAAACTCATTAAATATGATCTCCACCTCATCAAACTCGACTTTGCATGCATGGAGGGCGAATTAGCTTGGAGAGATTCACTTGTGCTGACTGTATACTTGATTGAATGTTGACTGAGATTATTGGAATCTTCATAAATGCTGAGTGCCATGTCATTTAGCCTTTTACTTTATTCCATTTGGATTATTTTGGAGAGATTTGGATTATCTCCAAAATAATCATTTTCATTATTTTAATTAATAATTTATCTGTAAATGGCTTTTTAGAGAAAATATTAATTACAAGGCCTAAATGACATCCGAAACTTGGGTTTAGCTGGTCCATAGGTCATGTGTGATTTTTGGCTTATGAAACGAGCCATCAATCACTGAATTCGGACTTCGGACGACTGACATATTACAAATTATTATCTCTCTATTTAAACTATAAAGAAATTTATTAATTTTTTTTTTTAAATAATTAAAAACCCAAATTCGACGGACCCGGTAAAAAAATTTTGAAATTTTTTCTGAGGATTTTATGGACCTAGGACATGACCGACACCTATTCTAACAGTGTCTAGTAGGCTTATACACATTAGTTGGCCTCTAATAACCCCCCATGGCTAAAATTTTCAAAATCGGGCATTCCAGCTTTGGAGGAGCGGGAGAAAACCTCATCGATTATAGCTCGACTGTAAGCAAAGTATAATTGACAAGGAAAAAAACTCCCTGGAATGCCTTAGTTGCTTAATCAAGTCATGGGGAACCGAGACACTCAGATCCTACTAGCACGCTTTATTACAAACCCCCATGGGGCCATGGTCATGTTGACTCAAAAAACAAAACAGGCTAACCAAAACTGGCTAGCCACAAATGCTGGATCATCTGATACACTCGAGTTAAACACTTATCATGTTTGTCAAATGGCGGCTCTTCAGATAATCCAACTATGGTACAAATAAGTTGGTAACAAGACGAATTAGAATTACATAGTGTGTCCAATTTGGATAAGGCTAGGCGCAAAGCAAAACTTGTCGAGGAAAAATTCAAGCAACCAAGACAAGGGAACCCTAACAAGGGATATTTGTGACAGCAAGAGACTCAGTGCAGGTATTGTGAAGATACGTGGTCACCCGGTCATTAGTGTAACATATATCAGTCATATGGCTATGAAGTTGAAAAAAACTCAAAAACATCAAGCAGTTGCACCAATAATGATAGAAAAAACAAGAAGAATACTTGTCGTCGATGTGGAGAAGATTGGGTTCCACACCATAAATGAAAAACCAATCACACAGTACATTGCAAAATCATTAATGGGAAGCAAGTACAGGTATCAAGAGAGGCAGATACAGCTGATTCAGATACAGACACAAGCTCATTTGAAGCATCAATTGCAACGGTTACGTGTACTCAACAAGTTTGTAAGGAAGAAAAGGTAGAGACACCTGAGAAAGATTACACCCAACATAAGGGAAGCCAAGCACTCGCAAGAAAATATATTCCACCTCAGTTGAGAAACCGTGACATTCTCAAAACGGAACAACTCATATTCCGAGTAATAGAATCAAGGAATTCAGGACCAAAAAGACTACAACTTAATGGGAAAATTAAAGATAGGGGTGTCACAATTTTGGTCGATTCTGGAAGTACCCATAATTTGATCGATGTCAATAAGGCAAAGGAACTTAATCTTTTTGTGTTTCCCGCAAAAGGGCTTAAAGGATCAACCATCACCAATCAACACATAGAAGAAGTAGGAAAATGTCATAAGGTGTCATTACACATACAAAACTTACACTTACAACTCAATTGTATTGCTTTACCACTCAAGGAAGTAGACATGGTATTAGGCGTTGACTGGTTAGCATCACTAAGGACGTACTCTACCAATCTACAAAAACAATACATGAGTTTTAAATGGAATGGAAGTAAGTATCGATTGTATGGTCTAAGGAATTCGCCACCCAAGCAGAAAGAGTCGTAGCAGAAGAAGGACCCAGGCCATCATCAAGATAGAGAGACCAGTCCAGATCACTTAGCTATAATCAAGCATCAACACAAATCAAGGACAACAGATGATGCCGACAAATACAGCATTGAGGACAAATCTCCCTTTAAAGGGGGTGGCAATGTAACGAATATAAAATAATAAATACAAGTAATAATTAATAGTAGTTAAATTAATAATAGTAAATAAGTAATTAATGAGAAGTTGTGACTCCTCAAGTTAAGCCCAAGCTATATTTAAGTGGGCCAATTCATTGTATAATCATCATCTATCAATATATTCTTATTTTTATTATTCATCATGGAAGTCGGACTCGCTTCTTAACTGTCCAACTAGATACGGTTGTAGCACAATACAACGACCATCATGTCACAATGACATAACACATTATAACTGGAATGATTACGTTCGTCAAAAGACTTATAGCTAGCTAGGGACTAGCCACACTAAAAACCATAAATTACAACTGTCATAATTTCCTTCTTACACTAAACTTTTGAAGTTTAAAAAATAGTAAAGATTACCCATATCCTGGTAAGAAGAATCCAGGAATTCCTCCCAAAATAAGTAACCTTCTTCTCCTTCCAATGCCTACTTCGACAGTTTCTCTACCAAGGAATTGTGTTCTCGATATATGTGTTCAAAAGTAATATTACTTGAACGATTGATTTCTTGTCTTAACTTGATGCACCAATGATTTAAAGAAGACACTTTCAAATTGAAATCACCATTTTCCCATTTAATTATGACTCTAGAGTCACCAAAGACTTTTATATCTGTTAGACCAAAGTTGTTAGCCACCTTAATAACATTCCACAAAGCGAGAAGTTCTGCTTTCATGTTTGTACCACTCCCACAGCTGAGACGAAGGGTAAAATAATGGTCTTGGTTCAGATAAATAACACCTCCCGCAGCACAGAGACCATTAGATGTTGCACCATCAAAGAAAAGAATCGGACAAGTAACCTGTGGAGTAAACAACCCAATTTTCCTGCTCTTTGGAGGATCCTTCTCCTACTTACAAGTTTGATGTAACTTTAAAGCCATGAAATAAGCTATCTGTTCATTGGGAGTGTAATCTTCAAAAACTAAATGATTTCTAATATGCCAGATGGTCCAGGAGATAATGATCAGGAGGATGGCAAAAGAGTTATAGTTTCTTATCCAATTTTGCAGGCTTGTTTCAAACTTTCTAGCTCCCCATCTCTTATCAATGTTAAAAGCCGAATAAAACATGTTCCACAGATTTTTTGTTAACACGCATTGCATAACATGCACCGGCTGGGCCCAAACCAGCCTTTCATCAATCAATTATCCCAAGTCTTCAGACGGTCTTGGATTGCAAACCACATAAAACACTTGAATTTCAGTGGGATCTTCCACTAACATAAACTCTTATACCACCAATGTTTCGGAAAAATACACTTTCTTTTAATAATTGCTTTGTAAGAAGATTTTGCAGACACCACTCCTGTACTTTCATTACCTAACCAAATAATTTTATCATTCTCCCAGGATAATCTGCAACCTGCCGAGTTTAAAGAATGAATATACATGTCTCATTCAAAGGCCACAGCACCAGACATATCAAAATCCTTTGCACTCATCCAATAAGCACTACCTTTAGTTTTCTTGATACTATTAAGTGTTCTAAAGCCATAAACATTTAGTAGAAACAAAATCTCATCAAAAAGACTATAAGATTCTTCAAGACCCAAAATTGGATCTACCCCTATCAGAATTTCCTTACCAGAACCAACTTGCCAAACTAGATCTTTTGCTAACCAATTATAAACCTTAAGGAAACCGTTCCAAATTGGAGAAGCACCTCGGATTTTCTTTCTCGGATTCCTAAACCAATTGTTGATCTTCTCCTTAATATATTTCAACTGTATCACTTTAGACCACAAAGTATTACCAAATAAGCCTCTCCATAGACTTTTTAACCGCAGTGCTTCACTAAAAGAGGCCAAGTCTTTTAGCCCCCAACCACCTGAACTTTCTGGAAGCGAGATCTTGTCCCAGCCTGTCATTACTAACTTGGATCTATCCAATCCACCAGTCCACAGAAAATTGATAAATAATCTCCTAAGAGAATTGGTGATAGATCTAGGAACAGGCAGAAGTGAAAACCAATAGACTGGAATACCAGCCAATACAGCCTTAACAAGTGTTAGTTTTCCCCCGATTGATAGCAATTTGTAAGTCCACCAAGAAATTATGGCTTCAACCTTCCTAAGTAACCAATTCCAATCCTTTATAAGGTACCCATTAGGTTTTCGAAAGTATCCTGAGTACTTAAAACCATCCACAAGGGCATAACAATTTTAAGGCATCAACCGCAAAATATCCATCATCCAATTTTCCTCAACTTTGTTTTGGTAAAAACAAGACTTTGACAGACTAACAAGCATCCCTGTAGCACTACAAAATGTCTTGATAATTTCATTATAGTTGTTCCATTCTTCCACTGTGTCATTTCCAGCTAATAACACATCATCCACAAATAATAAGTGTGACAGATATAAATCTTTAGTGATTTTTATACCTTTAATAGCCCCTTCTTTTTTAGCTTGAATGATCAATCTACTTAGTCCCTCAATTACTAGCAGAAATAAGAGAGGGGATAAAGGACATCCCTCCCGAATTCCTCTTGAACAACTGAAGAAACCTATAGGATCTCCATTAATTAGGACTGCTATATTCATTGACGACACACTAGCCATAATCCAATTTATAACCAACGGCGGAACCCCAATTTGTATCAAAACAATTCTCAAGAAATCCCAATTAAATCTATCATAAGTTTTTTCCAAGTCCATCTTGAGAAGGACCGCTTTCATCTTTCTTTTCTTTATGGAATGTAAAATTTCATGAGATACACCCACAGCATCCTGAATCTGTTTGTCTTGAAGAAATCCAAACTGTTCAGTCGAGATACATTTAGACAATACTCACTTCAAACGTTCAGCAATTATCTTGGTAATTATTTTGTACGCCAGATTGCATAAATCAATTGGCTTAAAATCCCCAAAGGATTTTGGATTGCTGCATTTTGGAATCAAGGTGAAAAAAGTTGAATTTAAAGCCCCTGATATAACTCCACTTTTCCTAGTGAATTCAACCATCGCCAGTATATCATCACCCATCGTGTCAAAGAAATGGATAAACAACTCCATTGTCCACCCATCGAGCCCAGGGCTCTTCTCTTTAGCAAAAAGTTTTAGAATTCCTTCAATTTCTTCAAGAGAAACCTCCTTGCCAAGTTCTGAAGCATCAAGGTTGTCAAAGAATTTTGGATATAGTTAGGCAACCTTAAGTTGAGATCCCAAATCACATTGAGCAGTATCTGTATATAGCTTGCCAAAAAAATCTTTTGCCAGCTCCTAAAGATTCTACAAACCAGCAACCCGATTTCCCATCTCACCATCAAGCTCCCAAATCGCATTATTGTTCCTTCTGAAAGATGCGAAAGAGTGGAGGAATCTGGTATTTTTATCTCCATGCTCTATCCACATATCTCTACTTTTCAACCTCCATTCCATTTCTTCTTGGACTAATAGTATAGATTTGTTTATTTATGTTTAGTGAATTTTTTTATATAAATATAGCGAAAGTTTTTTGTTTACTTTGATTAAAGTTATATGTACTATGGAAAGATGCTTTCAAGGATTTGTTTTGTTTTCTTTTAGAGGTATATCAACTAAAAAAAAAGGTATAAAATCAATCACAATTTTAAAGGAAATATTATCACAAGGACTACATGAGTTCACTACTTACCAATATTCTTTCAGTGAAACTTTTTTTCAGAAGCAAAAAAGCCATAACTTGATATTTATTTTAAGAAATCGAAGTTACAAAATTATACAAAAGTCATCTTCCCACTTGGATCAGCTTGACTGAATATTCAATCATACAAAAACAATAGTCCAAAAACTAACCTTCTTCCTGCAAAAAAAACATTCTAACACATCCTTCTAATACTTTCAGTACAAACTGTTATAAATAACAGACATAACCATTGTCTACCAAGGAATTTTCAACATATTCTTCAAAATGGATGTGACCATCCATGGGACCCAATGCCTCTTTCAAAAGCATGTCTGCTTCTAGATTAACCTCCCAATATATATGTGAGAAGGATATCTCAATGAAGGATTTCATCAACTCTCTAATATTCTCTGTCCAATGCTTCAAATTTATAGGTTGAAGATTATATTCACCTATTGCCCACTTATAATGACTTGAGAATCCCCAAATATTCTGAAGTGAAAGATGCCTCTCCTTAATGCAAACCTTAGCAGTTCCCAGAGGCTAGTAATTCAGCTCTTGTATTATTGCCTTCGCCAAATCCCATTTTAAGGATGATCCTATTATCCTTTTTTATAAATATAACCATTCCAGCACCACATATATCATTTTTCGATGCACCATAAAAAAAAACAAAAGATATATCATCATGCACCACCGGATTTGTAACAATTCTTAAATTCCTTTTTAAGCTAGGATTTGGAAATTCATTTAAGGATTTAATGACTCTCGTACAAATTCCAAAAATTGATGGCCCAACATCCTCAAATATGATTTTGTTTATACCCTTTCAATGAAACTACCATCCCATAAGGGTTAAGAATCAAATTCCATGAGTTGTTAAATGAATGAGGTGGTTTGCTACAAGATAAAACAATTTTTCTCCATGTTTATTACTAATACTGATATGCATCTTCAAAGCGGTTACTTATACTATAAACAAAGTAAAATAATTGGAAAATAAAAGGCAAAGATAACAATCTCATTGATTTTCATATGGGGCGGTAGGAGCAAGGGGAATCGTATTTGACTTCAGAGGAAATCATGAATTTAAGTTGCTTGGGGAATTAGAATAGATAAGAATAATGAAGATGAGGCTCGAGTTCTCTATAATGGGATTCTACCTCTAAAAGATCAAAATGTGAAGGACCTTATTGTGGTAGGAGATCTATGATAATTCTCAATGTTTTTAAAGGAAAATTAGTTTCAAATCACCCAACCTTAGCTCAAATGGCCAAAATAATTATTCAAGAGATTAAGGAATTTGATAGAATTATTTTTTTCATGTGCTCCAACATCATAATGAACTAGTAAATTTCCAAGCAAGCTTATGCATGTCATTAAATTGTGGGTAGTGTATTGTAAATGGGGGGATTCCTTTTAAACCCTTCCATAATTGGGAATGGAGGACATAAGTGGTAATATGGCAAAGTTCCCCCTCCCAGTGCTAACGAATCCTTGACGTGGAACCTCCTTATCTATGCTTCTCATATGTGAATTAATGTAAATTGTATGACATTCAAGTTGGTGGATAAATATGGTTTGGTTTTCAAGGCAAGAATTATCTCTAGAAAATTTTACAAACTACAGGTGGTTTTGGTCTTGGGATTTCCCTTGGTTGCAAGGCAACTTAGAGTCATCATGGGGTTTTTCAACCTTGGGCTTTGAGTTTGCTCCCTTCCTGTCTTTGATTGAGTGTTTTGCTCCCATGGTTGTGGGACCTAAATTGCTTTTCATGGTGATGGAGTGATAAGTAACCTTGTTGAACACCTTAATCATCCACTACTAAATATGTTCATCTATGAGATTGTGGTTTTCCTATTAATCCCCTTTGGAACTATGTGTGATGGTGCACTCATCTCTTAAAGTTTTGTGGTTGGGTAATTATGTTAGTAATATTGCAAAGTCAAGTAATAAATCTGGACTTGCTATAAAAGCAATGAGTGGCACAGTAGAAGGAATGGAATGGCGTGTGCATTTAATGTACATATATGAATTCGCAACATGTCTACATATATTTCCCCTCTTCGCTTTGGGCATTCACAAAAGGCCATCTCTTGTACACATTTACATAATGTAAAATGTAGATCATTGCCAAAATTATGGTAAATGCTCACATTATTTGGATGGGAAGGGTCATAAAGGATGTTTATGTCTAGGTCGGTAAGTGCACTTTTGTACATAGTCTTTGGTATGTGGTGTATGACAAAATTAGGAGAAATGTGTGTTCTATCGTGAACACAAAAAATAAATAGTAGGAATGTACTTGTATAGAAAGTTTCCCAATAAGCCAATCCATTCGACTAGAAGAAGCACTATGAACCTACAATAACCTCGACCTGAATCAACAATATTTTCTTGCATTTTTTATTAAAACAAAATAAACATATTTTGTTAGTTATTATGTTATACATAACGATGATATTAATATAATATTTTTTTTGCATTTAACATAATGTCATTATAGAAAGAATTGACATTGATCACTTGCCTCTGTAAGGAATTATTGGTTGGTGTCGTTATGGTAGGACTCGCTGGGAGTATTTGTTCCTACTTTGAATGTTGGAAGTCCCTACATGATTTGATCCATATGCTTACATTTCATTTTTGACAACATATCAGAATAATTCTTACAATTATGTATAAATATATACATTAGCTAAATCTGTGATAGATTCACTCACTTAATTATGGCTCCCATTGGGACATTGATCTTTGAAATATTTTATAATATCAATTTGCTTGGATATAACTTTTGATGGAACTCATGCAATTGATTCATGGCATCCTCCATTGGTAATGAAAAATACGTTATGCTTCTTTGGAATTTGAACATATCTATCTCTCTTTTAGCATCACAACAGACTTAGCCACTTTCTTTAGCCAACATTAATGCACATGCCAAATGTAGAGACAGTTGAAAACATAACCACGGATGAACAAGATTTAGATGAAATGACACTAGAAATAGACATGCACAAAAAAATGAGGGAACTTGAGAGCACTTAGCACCTTACTACTTGAATCTATGTCAGCACATTCTCAACAATAAAGGATGAAGGTTTCCATGTAGGTGAGGAAGATAAAAATGTCAGTGAAATGCACACAACCACATCACAATTTGTCTCTTGCATTCCGTTCTTTGATATGACCTTGGCACAAGAATGTCATTTTGACATGTGTCGAAAGAAAGAATAGTGTACAAAGGATACTTCCATGGCACATAATATCATTAATTTATATTAGAGAATAATATCGTTGACCTGGTAAATAAGAACGCTAGAAACCAAAGCTCCATGTTCATATTACAAAATAATAACGCTCGCTTGAAAAATAAGATCACTATAAACCAAAATTTATTGAACTCGTATTAAAAAACATATATTAGCTTGGTAAATGAGGCCACTTAAAACTAAAATGCCTTGTATTTGTTGGTACAAAAATTAAAATCCATTGCAAGGATGTTGTAGTGTATGCGCATAATGACTCGCTCCACTTATCATCTCATCATTATCCCTAGTGTGAATGATTTTCAATTAAGTAGGAACACATCCACTTCATTCATTTCTACCCGACATTGGACATGGATGGAGTCATCCTCGTGACTACGGTATTGTGGGTCGTTAAGCTATTTTCTTTTTCTTAGGATGTATTTGCAACCCTTCCCATTATGAGCAAAGTCTCATGAGTTCATTGTCCAGCAAACCTCTCATAATGCTTAATTTGTGTCTCGATTGGAGAAACATCAACAAAAAGGAGAGGTCCTCCCCAATGTCTTATGTTTTTCGATAAGTGCATACGATGTGTTAAATTTTAAGTGCAATAACAATATGGGTCACTGAAATATAAACAAGCACAGCATAGACAATAGTACACAACAAATTTATCCTGGGAAAACCCTCTCTGGGCAAAAAAAACCCAACAAACTTCTTATATATAGATTCGTCAGAATATACAATAGTATCCCTCGTGCAAAGACCAAAAACAAGAAGACTCAAAAAACAACTACTCTAAATGACTATATCTCTCCTAGTGATGTAAGCTCAATGTGTAGTGATGTG
This sequence comes from Larix kaempferi, assembly GCA_027924585.1. NCBI lineage: Eukaryota > Viridiplantae > Streptophyta > Pinopsida > Pinales > Pinaceae > Larix > Larix kaempferi. The sequence continues at coordinate 22,491,596 of BSBM01000017.1, read as the reverse complement.
AGCTCAATGGGTGAGTGAGGTGATCAAATGAGGAGGTCGAACTCCTCATTTATACTAATCAAATGACTTGACCTTTTTACTAACAAGGTTGACTTGACTCACCTAACTAGGTCGACCTGTACTCTTTACAATCAAATATTATTTTCTAGATCTTTCTAGACCGACCTAACAGTTAGGAATTACATTGACTCTTTCAATGACTTTTACATAATCAATTACATCAATAATAATCCCCTTAGGGTGTACAATACAAATAATACAAATAAGAATATCTTCCAAAGTTACATTCTTCAACACTCCCTCTTAACAAGGAAGGTATTCTTCAGTCATCGTCACCATCGTCTTCCAGCTGTTGCACTTCTTGTACACAGACTATTGACATCCGACATATCTCGAATCTATATATCATAAGAATTTTCACAGATCCAACCCTTTTTCATGTTGGATTTGACCAGGACCATGTCTAGGACTTTTACACACAGAGTCAACGCTCTTTCATGATGGATGTGACCTAGACAGAGTCTAGGACTTTCACACACATAGCCAGCCCTCTTTCATGATGGATGTGACCTAGACCAATTATAGGACTTTTCACCACAATCCAGTTCACACAAAATCTGGATACCTGTGTATGACCACCCGTTGTTACTAGGAGTAGTCCAAGAGCACACATTACGTCAATACAGGACTTTCTACCTGTGAATGATCACCCGTTTCTACACTTAGCAGTCTAGGAGCACACATTACATCATTACAGGACCTACGAATGATCACTCATTGCTACACTGAGCAGTTCAGGAGCACACATTACATCATTCTAGGATTTTCATCACACACCTATGAGTGATCACTCACTTCTACCAAGAGCAGTCCAGGAGCACACATTACATCATTATGTGATTTTCCACCACACTGCCAGTCCTTTTTCATACTATATGTGACCTAGAACAACTCTAGGATTTTCCGCAGAGCTGGTCCTTTTTCATACCAGATGCAACTGTTCTCATCCACGAGTAAGCCATCCAATGGGTCCATCCCAGGAGCATCCATTATGTTGCACATCGCAACCACTAGCATTACCTCACCACTCGTCCAGATCCTTTTGTAGCCTGGGAGACTCAATCACATCACATAACCTGTGACTACATGTTACCTCATATGAGCTCATTACTCCCTCTTGATCTGGACCACTCCAAGCTTGTCTCTGAAGTATTTGAACTTCACTCTCGACATAGGCTTGGTCAACACATTGACTATCTACTCCTATATTGCTATATACTGGAGCCCCACTGCTCCCTTATGCACCATATCTCAGATATAGTGATATCTGATCTCGATGTGCTTCAACTTGTCATGGAACACGGGGTTCTCCGACAACTTCACAAAACTCTGGTTGTCACAGAAGATACAAGTCACCTCTAACTCGAGATCAAACAATCTTGATAGCAACTTCTGAAGCCACGCTGCTTCACAGCTTGCCAAACAAGCTGCCATATACTCGACCTCGGCTGTACTCAGTGCCACACTCACCTGCGTCCTACTGAACCACAAGATCATACCCGATCCCAAACTGAAGCAGCACCCTGATGTGCTCTTTCTATCCCTGACACTCCCAGCCCAATCGACATCCACATAACCGTGTAAGTTAATCTTCTAATCCGATGCATACCTGAGGCCATTATCAACTATACCCTTCAGGTACCTCAACACATGATTTGCTGCAACCAAGTGAACATGTCTCGACTCTACCATATGCTGACTCAGAGTGTTCACCACAAAGCATAAGTCTAGCCTCGTGTTGGTCAAGTACAATAGCAAACCAATCATCTGTTTATACATTATGGCATCCATCGGTTCTGAAGTAGTATCACTCAGCAACTTCAGATTTGATGCCATAGGTGTGGCTATGGCCTTACAGTCCATCATCCTGAATCTTTGCAAGATCTCTACCACATACTTTCCATGTCCTAACAAAAGTTCCTTTGGACTCTACCATACCTCAAGACCTAAGAAGTGATGCATCATACCCGGTTCTTTCATCTCAAATTCTGCGGCAAGCTTCCTCTTCGTTTCTGATATGAGCTTCTCTTCACTTGTCAAGGACAATTCATCTACATACAACAGTAGAATCACAAGATTTCCTTCATCAACCTTGCAGTAAAGGTTGGAGTCTGCTTTACTCTTGGTAAATCTGAAGCTCGTCAGAAACCCATCTATCATGTCGTACCATGTCCTAGGTGCTTATTTCAATCTGTACAAGGCCTTCTTTAACATGCACACATGAGTCTTCCCGTCATGTGTCTCGAAGGCTAGTGGTTGTTCCACATACACTTCCTATTCTACTACGCCATTCATGAAGGCAATCTTCACATCCATCTGATGCACCTTCCACTTCATCACTTTGGCCATAGCAAGTACTGACATGATCGAAGTGTATCTAGCTACTGGAGCAAATGTTTCCTCGTAATCAATACCTTATTTTTGAGAGAACCCTCGAGCCACAAATCTTTCCTTATACTTCTTGACGCTTCCATATATCGCATGCTTGATCTTGTAGATCCATTTGGAAGACACTGCTAACTTCTCTTCTGGTCTCGGAACCACCTCCCAGACATCATTCTTCATGATCGATTGATACTCTTCGATCATATCATCCTTCCAAACTTTCTTTTCAACAACCTCTTCATAACTGGAAGGTTCAACATCAATGATGTCACTCAACAATGCCACATAGTTGGAGTAAGTATGACGTCTCTTACTTCCTTCTAGGGCACCATACCTTTCTACATCTTGAATAAGTTCTCGTGCCTAGGCTGGTTTTCTTTTGTGTGAGTTCACTTCTTTTGGTGGATCTACTGATCTCTGTGTCTTTGTCATATCATGATCCTTAGGTTCTTTTGGACCCTATTCTTCCATTGATGTATCTCTAACCTTGGGAGTCTCAGGTTCTTCATCGTGTTCTTCATCGGAGTGAATCTTCCTTGACCTATTGAAGGTAGTGTCTTCATCAAAGGTTATGTCTATGCTAGTCTTGATCTTCTTGAATCCTAGTATATATATCCTACAAGCCTTTAATGAATCACTATAACCGACATGTCCAAATAATAAAGTGCATGCCACATATTGAGATAAGCGAGTATATAGTATAAATTTACTGAAAAATCTAAAAGATAACACCTAAAATTTAACTATAACACAAATAGTAGCCAACTTGGCCACGTAGACAAAGCTGAAAATCAAGACATACACTAGTATCTCAACATGTTGGTTTTCTAATGATGCCCAAATGTTATACTCCTTGAAATAGTGACTACCGTGTGTATACTTTTTATAGAAGTAATTATAATTTGGTATTATAAATTTGTCATAATTTTTTTTTGGTAAGCACAATAATATAAAAAGGATGGACTATTTCACGGTTCATGCTTTAGAGATTATCCAAAAACTTGTTACATGACTACCCAAAATGCATTTCTATCATTGGTAGGGGATTCACATTTTATACTTGTATAGAGTTGCTAAAAGACACCTAATATTAGACATACTTTGCAATAAATAATGACTAAAAATATTGAAAAACGTGCATATTATGTGCTTCCTCTTAATGCTCCACTAGAGAGGGCTAGGATTCATATGCAGTGCCAACCATATCCACATCCACTGGTATTTGGTGAACAAATTATTCCTCTCTATTTTCCAAAGGCATTGAACCAACACATAATCTAATATTACAAACAATCGATCGAGCATTCTTGGACATGTTTATGCCCATTAGACGCAACGTTGTGTATTCTACTTCTAAAACTTCACTTTTCTTCTTTTTCTATAACAAAGTCTCCATCATAACTACACATCTCGTGTTAAGGTTTTCTTCATGAACACGTTTTATACTAGTAGCCAAGAAGATGGAGTCTTTTTGTTGCAATTAATTCATCGTGCCTATGGAGGAATTTATGGATGTTTAAGATCTCATAATAGGGGTAACACCTAGGATGCTTGTGGCTTTCCATGGTACCCATAATTAGAATAAACTAGCAATACTAAATCCAAATAGAGTCGTGAAACCAATAATAACCAATCCGTTCCATAGACCCTTTGAAATTATGTTATATAAAAAAAATAACATATTAATATTAAATAATAACATAATAAAATATATACAATAATAACAACAATATATTAATATTAATAAATGATAATTAAAATGATGGCCAAAAGCCATTTACTAATATTAATATATTGTTGTTATTGTATATATTTTATTATGTTATTACTTAATATTAATATGTTATATTTTTTTATATAACATAATTTCAAAGGGTTTATGGAACGGATTGGTTATTGTTGGTTTCACGAGATGATTTGTCCTCAAAGCATGATTATGGAAGACTTTTATCCTTTATTCTTGCTTGTACTGCTTTCTCGTGATCTTATGTGTTGATAGCTACGACACTTGACAAAACGAGTCGATATGAGCTACAAATTCCTAAGAAAAAATGTCGCATTGTATGTGAAGTGGTCCATCCGAGATCTATCTTCATTGGAGTTGTTTGTTGATCGATTTGATGAATAGAACTTCTCGTTTTCTGCTTCCACTTAGTTTGTTTATTTTGTCTCCATTCTATTTTGAAATCACCACTCTTTTGACTTTGTCGTTAGTCGCATCAATTCTTATGATTTGGATGATAATAAGACATCTTAATCTTTTGTAATTGTTCCTTTGACCCATCTATTTTTTATGTTTGTGGTGATGTGAAAATATGATTTTCTTTTAAATGTGAGCATTGACGAGCTCTGTATTGCTTCCCTTTTCTAATGTTTGAATTTGAGCCTTTGATGACTTCTCTATTGCGCCAGTCATCGTTTCCTTGTTAGCTAATGATCCTTTGCGATCTAACTTTTCTTGTAGTGATTTCTTATCATGCTTTAGTTTTCTAATTTGTATGAGTAAATCTTGATTGTGTCTTCTTGATCGTAAGAGTTCTTCCTTATAATTCGACTTGTCAACTTCATTTTGAGCATCTTGATTCTCTTGCTCTCTTTCTTTTATCGTTTTTATTTGCTCTAGCAATTCCTCACTAACCTTTGTAAAGGAGGAATTTTCTTCATCTTTCCTTGATAATTTTTGTTGAAGATCTTGAAACTCTTCTTCCAACATTTTATTGCACTATGTTTTATCCTTCGTTTTCTTTGTTTGAAGCAACAATTTTTTATTATGATCTCTTAGATGAGAGATCTCTTCATCTCGTTCTTATATGTCCTTATCAGTTTTTTTTTTTTGTGGTTTCAAATTCCTTAATTTGTGTGATGGACTCCTGAATACGATCTTTCAATTTGGAATTTTTTGTCCTTATTAAACTATTAAAATACTTCTCTTTGTCATTTTCAAACTGTAGTTTTTCATTACTTTCCTTGTAGTACCCAACCTCGCCTTTCAATTTTCATATTTGTGATTGCAATTGTGCCCTACCTTGATTTTCTTTCATAATAAAATATTTGCTACAAATTGGACAAAGGCGATTATTATTTTTAAAATTTGACACATACTCGAATTCTAATTCGCAAGGAGGGCACTTAGTCCAAAATTTGGACTTGTATATGGAATCCATAATTAACCGCTCACTTCTACACAAATGGCTTCAATGACTTCTATTTGTTACTTCTTCAGTGATAGATAGTCTTCTTTTGAATTTTTCAATGATAAATGGTCTTCTTATTGAGACGAAATTATTTTTTTAACTTGAATTTCTATCTTCTTCTTTTGACTTTTTTGGTATTTCTTCTCTCTCTTTTTTAAATTGATTTAGGGTATTAAAATATAATAATAATATGTATTATTATTATAAAGCTCCTTAACAAAACAATTTTGTATAATATTATTATTTTTTATTTTTTATTTTTTTATAATAAACAATATTCAATATGATTCCTCTTGTAAAAAAAACTTCTTTTGATGTTCTTTTAATCTTATTTTCCCCTTTATTTTTTATTTGTTCTTTGAGGTTAAACCCAAACCCAATTATTAAGAAACCACATGTGGTTTTACTTCTTTTTTTTTTCTTTTTTCTTTTTAGGACAAGGTCCCATTTTTTAGGGAAACTTCTTTACTTTTACTTTTTTTTTTAAGGACAAGGTCCTATTTTTTAGGGAAACTTCTTTACTTTTACTTTTTTTTTTCTTACAGTTGTCTTTGAATTTTCCAGTGGAATAATAAATATTTCAAAAAAATGATGGCCAAAAGCCAATGTGGATCAAAGATCCTTAATCAGCTTATCTTTGAGAATGGTTTGTGGCCAATCGCCGTAATCAAGCCCAAGAAGGGGCTCTGATACCAAAGAAACAATAACATTGCCCTTTTACAGAAACTTCCAACGCAAATAAGACAAATGCTCCATAAAAGATAGTAATAATATTCATTGAAAAAATATATGATGCTTTACAAATGTATAAAGGCCCATATATATATTTACTGGAAGGGCACAAGGTGACTCTTCGTAAGAGTTATAACCTTTGGTAATTAATATTATTTTAATTATCATTTATTAATATTAATATATTATTGTTATTATATATATTTTATTACGTTATTATTTAATATTATTATGTTATATTTTTTTATATAACAAATTCTCCCCAATTTTCCAAGGAACATATTCAACCCTATGACTAAACAATTGAGATACCTTCTCTGTAGGGCAGTTAATTGTATAGATTACCTCAAATGCATAGAGGATCCAATTCCATGTGAACATGATTTCCTTTAGAGCATTCATTTATCATACTAAAATAATTACTATGGTATTTACTAGGTGATGAGCTAAATTTATGTTGATAAGTCAACAAAAATTCCCTTGTTTCAATTCAAAATTGTAGCAAGAATTGCAAACCAAAGGCCAATTCAGGGCTACATCTCCCAACTTAATGATAGAGTTAATGATAAAATATATTATTAACATGTCGTTAGAGGGTTGTTCCAGGTTGTTGGAATTTTCTCTTCTTAGTTCCCTAATTGTTTTAGATCCATGTTTTTAGGAGGTTGTTGAGCTTGATCATTTTCCAATATATGTATGCAATTATTTGATCAATAACAAGGTGTGTACGTGAGACAGTTTGGTTTCACTGTGTGAGTGATTACTTCAAATCTATGTGTATTCGAGTTCTCTGTTTTGCTATCAGAGCTTGAGAGGTTGTGCAATCAATGAGTCTGACTTGGAAAGAGTTGTTGTTGAGTCTGGAAAGGAATTGTGAACTATGTTTTGGAGCTGTCACTGTTGTATCTATGTGAGAGAGAGTTACAATCATTGATTGACATGTCTGTGTTTTTTAATGAAAGAAGAATGGCACATGCATGAAGAGGAAGGCAACATTGCAAGGAAGCATTGTGGACTTGTAAGATAGAAGATACAAACCCTTGAAAAGGAGTTGTAGAGAAAAAATTACCTATCATATAAAAGAGGGGTAGGCACTATATCAACACTTTGTGGGTTCTGTGTTTTACTTTGAAATATATGATCGTGAAGGCGTACTCGTGTTTCTAATTATGCAACAAAGTGTGGTTGTACCCACAAATCGATCCAAAGGTAAAGGAGGTGTTTTGGATCAACCTGAAATTTGCTAGTATGTTGTTTTGATTTGCAAGTTGCTTCCAAATAAGTACTTCTAAAAACCATTGTTTTGGGGGACTTTTATGTGATTTCAATCAAAGCAAAGTATTTTTCCATCATTGCATGTTCCCAAACAACCGAGTGTAGCATAGACACAGTCACTAATTCAAGAAGAGGTAATTTAATAATTATGTGGAGAAAATATGTTGATTAATTTTGTAGTTGCAACAATATATTTTATTATATTTTGTGAGGGAAAAATGGCAATTCTATTGGCTAATTCATATTTGAATGACTCAACCAAATTATATCAGGAAAACTATGTGAATTGGAAGTTTAAGATGCAGACATTGATGGAAGGCTTCAATGTATGTTCATTTGCATCTAGAGATGAATCTAAACTTGAAGCCCCCACAAACATAATTCAATATTGGGAGAAAAGAGAGAGCAAGGCAGAGGTACTCTTAAGATTGATGTCAAGGATAACATCATTCCACACATTAGGGAGTGGAAAATGTCTCAGGAAACTTGGGAGACACTTAAAGGTTTGTATGAGACGAATGATACAAATCTAGTGTTGTTTTAAAAAGTAGGCTTCTTTCAGTTAAAATTGATGAAAATGAAAACGTCAGTAGCTTTCTTTCTATAATTAAAGAGATGAAAGATAAGATTGGTGGTATTGGTGAAAAGACTTAAAGCACGGATTTGGTACCTATAACATTGAATGGGGTTTTTGAAGAATATGAAGTATTTCTCACCGATCTTGCAACTAGGGAGAAAACACCTTCATTTGATGATTTGTCTGGTATTTTATTGCAAGAGGAAGAATGAATAAATAATCTTACCTACAAGTCCCAGAATTCAGATTTGGCATTGGTAGCCAAAGGGAAACAACCATACAAAGGAAAGCCATGGGAAAGGAACAAAGGAGGCAAGCCCAATGTAAAACCACATCAAGGCGGGCCATCACCAAGTACATATACAAGTATGAGGAGGAATAATGGATGCTTCTATTGTGGTAAGTTTGGACATTTTGCTAAGGTTTGTAGGAGAAGGAAATTTCATGAGTCAAAATATATAATATGTACAAGAAGTTTTGTTGATAAAGAAGCTACAGTAAGTTGCGATCTCAAAATCCTCAACAACTATGTCAACAAAAGAATTATGGCATCAAAGGCATGGCCATCTTAACCATAATGATTTGGTGTTCCTTCAAAAGCAAAAAACAATGGAGGGTCTTCCAAATTTTAAGAATGAACATGTTGCATGTGAGGGATGTGGATTAGGTAAACACCACAGTGAAGAGTTTCTTACACATACAGATAAAAGAAAAAGAGAAATTCTTAAGCTAGTGCATACACATGTGTGTGGCCCCATGCAAACCAAGTCTATAGGAGGAGCTCCTTATTTCCTTATCTTCATTGATGATAGCACAAGATATACATGGGTTTATTTTATCAAAAGGAAAAGTGATGTGTTTGAAATATTTTTAAATTATTAAGAACATGGTTGAAAAGTAGATAGGAAGGTACATCAAAATCCTCAGGTCAGATAAAAAAAGAGAATACACATAAGGAGATTTCATCAAATATTGCAAAAACAATGGGATTCAACAACGATATACAATTCCACATACTACTTAACAAAATGGAGTAGCTAAAAGGAAAAATAGAACCTTGGTTGGATATGCTCGAATCATGATTGAAGGTAAGGATATTTCCAATGGTTCCAAGGTTGAAGCAATAAGTATCGATGTGTACCTGAAAAATAGAAGTCCTACATAAAATATATAGCATAAAACACCTTATGAAGCACTTTATGGCTATAAACTCATAGTTAGTCACTTGAGAATTTTTGGGAGTAAGGCATTTTCCCACATTGCAAAAGAAGATAGAAGAAAGATTGATGCCAAGGCAATTAAATGCATCTTTATTAGTTATTGTACTGATCACAAAGCTTACAAAATGTATGATCCAAAGACTCATAAGGTTCTTGCAAGCAAAGATGTCATATTTTATGATATGTAGATGAAGTTTGAAAAGAGGATGATCCCGATGTATGGTAACTTCCTAAAGACAACATTGAGAGTGCCAAAGAATAAGAAGTTGAACAGATTCAAGTTGAAGATCAAAGTAATAGTGAAACTACAAGCATCCATACTACATCAAGAAATGTTGGAACTCCGCGAAGTAGTGAGCCTCTACGAAGATCATTGAGGCAAGTTCAAACTCGTGTTAGGTATAAATATTATGTTTTAATGACTCAAATTATGAAAGTAGAGGAACCTTTCAATTTTGAGCAAGCAAAATATCATAAAGAATGAATGGATGCCATGAAAGAAGAATATGATTTTATAATGGAAAAAGAAACATCGGAACTGAAAGAATTGCCTGAGATTAAAGTCCAAATAAGTTCGAAGAGGTTGTTCAAGTCTAAATTTAATGTTGATGATAGTATAGACAAGTATAAAGCTAGATTGGTTGCAAAGGGTTATTCATAGAAAGAAGGACTTGATTACGAAGACTTTCACACTTGTAGCTAAAACAAACACCATTAGATTAATGATTGCAATTGCTACTAAGTATAATTGGAAGCTACCTCAGTTCGATGTTAAGTTAATTTTTTTTAATGGATAATAAAAGTAAGAGGTTTATCTTGTTCAACCAGAGGGGTTTATAAAGCAGAGTCAAGAACATCTTGTTTGCAGGTTAAAGAAAGCTTTATATGGACTCAAACAAACACCCCAGCTTTGGTATGTGAAAATTGACACTTTCTTCTTCCAACAAGGTTTTATTAAAAGTAAAAGTGATCCTAATCTATATACCGGGAAGGATGGAAATAAGAGTATTGCTTTTATTTTTTTATACCTTGATGATCTAATCATAACAAAAAGTGCTACTAAGTTGTTTGAATAGATCAAAATACAATTGTCACAAGAATTTGAGATGAAGGACCTTGGTTAGTTACATTACTGTTTAAGTCTTGAGGTATAGAGGGATGATGGTAATACTTCGATCACACAAAGTAAACATACAAAAGAGTTAATTAGGAGGTTCAATACGAGTGAATGTAGGCCAATATCTAATCCATTAGAATAGAATGTTAAGCTCAACAATGATGATGAAACAAAAGAGGTGAATGGTACTTTGTATCGACAGTTGGTGGGAAGTCTAAATTATTTAACTACAACCAGGTCAGATGTTGCATATTCAGTCAATATACTTAGTCAAATCATGGATAAGCCTCGTGATAATCATTTGAAAACAACAAAGAGAGTCCTTCGATATTTGAAAGGGCTTGTTGATTTTGGCATTGAATATGCTATTGATTTGAATATTGATATGACATTTATTCATATTTTGATTGGGAGGGAGATCTAGATGACAGAAAGTCCACCACTGGATATGCATTCACTATTGGATATGGGATCGTGTCATAGAGCAACAAGAACTAGTCAATTGTTTCCTTGTCATCCACTAAAGCTGAGTATAAAGCATTACGCAATGCCACCTGTTAGGCGATTTGGCTATGACAGATTCTTGAAGATGTGGGAGAAAAGTAAAAAGTATCGATAACCATAAAATGCGATAACCAAATTTCATCAAATTAGCAAATAACCCAATTTCATGCTAGATCAAAGTATGTTGAAACACATCACCATTTTGTAAGAGAGAATATATAATCAAAGGAAATTGATTTGATATATTGTAATACAAATGAGAATGTGGTCGACAATTTCACTAAGCCTCCAGGAAAGGCTAAATTTGAATTACATAGAGACAAGCTAGGTATTGTAGAGAATTCATTTCTTTTTTTTTGTTCAATTGCACAGTATTTAATTAAGTATAAAGATAAGATTACAGAGCGGCCAGGGATGAAAGATTAATCCCGGCATAACAAAAATAGCTAGAGGGGCAAGAGCATTGCAATTCAGGGAGTTACAGTTTGTCTTGGCTCTTGCATAGAGAGTTGCCATCCAAGGCGCAACTAGAAAACAAAGGATTGTCTGAGTAAGGCCTATCATAGGTGCCAAAACACAAAAATTACAAATAACCATAGTGAAACTAACAAAAAAACCAGAGCGGAGAGACCCGATCCTCTCGACGAGTTCCGAAGCAGTCATGGAACAAGTCATTTAGACGGGAAGTCTTCCAGAATGGGGCAGCATCCTGGGAAGTCATCCTCCAGCAGCTTGACAGGAAGCGGCTCTGTCTTTCTGGCAGTAAGGAGGTCGGGCTCCACGTGGCTGCATAGCCGTTTGCAGGGCGGAGATCCCATTGTAGAAGGAATCAGAAACTGCACGGGAGGAACCACAGGTGAGGCAGGAGCAACCAAAAAAGGATCCGAGGAGTCCGTAGAAGCAACAATGACCAACCCTTCGGTTGGGACGCTTGAGACACCAACGGGGCCACCCTCACCTTTACCAGCAGGGTCATCCTGGACTGGACTTCGGCTTACAATGGCGTGCTGGCTCCAGGAGAAGGTGGCGTCAAGATTGGCCAAGCTCTCATCCAGCGCATTAAGCTTGGCCCTGGTGGCCAACATTTGGTTCCTTATAGAACCCCAATTTCCCAACATATCGTCCAAAATTTTCCCCAGCATGTTCTTCATGAGCCAGTAGTGGTTGATGGTGCCACCATTGGAGCCAAAGGCCAAGTGGTCCGCCACCAGCTGCCCCTCCCAGTCTTCAATCAGGTTACGACTGGAAAAAGAGATTCCAATATAAAAGCCATCACCAGAGCCCGGGGTAGTTTGGCTTCTGTAGCGGTTCCCCCCACCTCGGTGAGATAGATCACGAGACTTGGTCATGGCTGAAAGAGTCGTGAGTGTCCAAAACCAGAAGTGCAACTGGATACAAGGGTGCACAGAGCAGAACTAGAGGTTCGAGGTAGCAGACTGAGTGCCATCTATGGTGCGCACAGGCTCATTTATAGAGTGAGGGGGATGAAAACCTTTGGGAGCGTTCACATGAGCCATAATTAAGAGCCAAGAGAGGAATTGAAGGAGTCGAGAGCCGAAGGGATGGCAGCCTTGAATGCGCAGAGGGCCAAGGTGCAGGCGAGCAGTACCAGGGTGGAAACTAGAGGAGCTGTGAGGGGACTTGTATGTGAGCGAGTTGGAGGGAGCCATTAAGCCACAAGTGTGGAGGAGGCCAGCTGTGGAGGCAGACAGATGGAGGGGCATGCAGATGGACGGGCAGACAGGTGTGGAGGCGAGCAACAGCGTGGGCAAGCCAGGAGGAGGGCAGGGGAAAGTGTGTGGCAATAAGGGCACAGGGGACAAGGAGCCCTCCCCACGTGCTCTCCATGTGCTGGGCTGATGGCCCCATATGTAATGCTTACACCCGCTACCGGGCGTAGATAATTCATTTCTTCATTAAGGGGGAGTGATAGAATTAATGATGGAATGTATTATTAGCATGTCGTTAGAGGGTTGTTCTAGGTTGTTAGATTTGCTATTTTGAGTTCATGAATTGTTTTAGATTCATGTTTTTAGTAGGTTGTTGAGCTTGATTGTTTTCTTATACATGTATGCAAATCTCTGATAAATAACAAAGCGTGTACGTGGTCTCACTGTGAGTAAATACTTCAAATTTGCATGTATTTGAGTTCTTTGTTTCTTAAGACTTCCAAGACTATCCAAGATCGATCCCCCACTTGAAAAGTCCACTATCCCACTTGTGCTCCATGTGCTAACAAATTCCCCCTGAATTGTACATTCCTCCATTAAGATTGGAGTGTAAGAGGGTATTGTAGAAATGATGGAAGTTAATAATTATCCTTGTGTATTGAATTCCACATGCCACTTGCCTTGATTTGCAAGAGCCGTGCAAAACTTAGTTTACTCATCATTCTACTAATTAAGGTACTAGGGAGTAGGATAAACCCCCTTTTATTCTTAGAATTCCATTGTCAAGTTTAGAGCCCTCATTAGCTAAATGATTTGCTTGGTGGTTTCAATCTCTTGCGACATGGAAGTACTCTAAAGTTTCAAAACAATTGGTTTATTTTTGGATTCGTTGAGTGAGTCTAGTAAGCCAGCCATCCAATGAAATATAAGAGTTGTACTTATAGCTTATAACTATTGATGAATCCTCAATGATGATTAGTTTTTTAATTCACCTAAATTCTAGAATTTTGAGACTTTAATAAAACACAAATATTTCAATCAACCTAATTGTTGGTAACTTTCCCTAAACCGCATTAAAAACTTACTTATAATTTTCCATTGAAACGAAATATAAATTCACTCACTTACCCCATTAAAAACTTACTTATAATTTTCCATTGAAACGAAATATAAATTCCCTCACTTACCACCCCTCATAAAGATACACCATTACCAAAATTTCATGCTGTCATTTATTGGTGTTTGGATGCTTTGGTCTTCTCTTCCAAAATTCCAATCTTATTTAATAATATATGTAACTACAATTTCATAAATCGAAATTATGTCACTTACAATTCATTAGCGTAACCAAACATGATGTAATCTTATTTAATAATCTATATAACTACAATTTCAAATCGAAATTATGCCACTTGCAATTCATTAGCGTAACTAAACTAGATCTGTTTACCCGAACCCAAAATTTCTTGCTAAAAAATTGTGTACAATTATATATCTTTGGAGAAAATCATCATCATGCGCCGAAATAAATTATATGTCCTTTCTTTCTAGGGAAAGGTTCGGGGCAAGACGGACTTAACAAAGACAAGGTGTAGCCCACCACGGTCCACCACCTTTTTTATTCCAAGTGTTATATTTACAAGGTTTATTGCATAGATATGACCATCTCATGCCCTCCAACGTTGAGTTTAACACAATATCTACCAACTTGAATAAACCAAAAGTAAATTGTACAAACTTTGATGAAATAAACCTAGAATATGCTTCTAACTATCTAATATAATATATAGTTCAAACATATGTCACATCTGTCACTCTCCCACTCCAAAAAAACATTACTATTAGTCCATGGACCAAAGGACTAGGACCTTTCCCTCCTGTCAATGATTAGGATTTTGTGAAGCATTGTTACCTTTCCAAGATGGTGGACTCCACTAACCAAGATTTTGGACAGACAATTGTCAACTACATTGTACAGTGAATATATTGTCAACTGCAATGTAACTATAAAGCAAAGGTCTTTATCATCCAACGGTCATATGAGGCAAGGTCACGAGTTCTACTTCTATATTTAAATTTCACAATGAACTAATTTTAATTTTTCATTCTACATGAATAAAATTTAAAATTTTCACACTATAAAATATTATATCCTATTTTATTTTTTCTATGTCTAAAATAAACACTTTCATTTATCATCACACCGAAAGAATAAAAACAAAACAAAGAACAACATAGAATACCACCCTATATGATTACCTGGATCGATGCGAAATTGGCTTCACACTTTCCAACAATAAACTATGATTCACTATACCCTAAAAATGATAAAATAAAGTTAAATTTCATTAAAAAAATCTTTTAAATACCATCTATGCTATTACTAGGTAGGTTGGTGTAGAAGAATGTGCAACATACAGCTGAGTACAAGGTTCAGAAGCAAAGCTGCGCCAAGCGTTCAAGGTTTCAGGTAAGCAATCATGGTGGTTATCACCTTTCTTTTACCTTCGATGACATGTGCTTCAGTCTCAGAACCCATGTTTTAGAAGAAGTTCAAAATTTTCTGCTTACGACAGGCCAGAGCTACTTAAGGGCTGCAAATTTCAGCGTTACGAATCATATGTTTTTATACTTCAAGGAAACGGTTCTCCTCAGAATTCTGTTTTGTGCTTTCTGCATTCGTTTTTTGAGAAATTCTGTCCATTACAGTGCCGTGTCCCTGCAATCATATTATATTATATGGTAGATATTAATTAGCTGGTTTTGTACCCTAAGGGTTTTAACATTTTGTCTTTGTTTTTGCAGTATTTTGTCACCCAGGGTTTTCAGGCACTTCACACTCAAGTCTTTCAGCGTTTCACTTACAGGTTTAATAATTTCTTCTATTTTTCTTCTTTCCGGAGAGAGCAAAAGTCTGCCTTGTGCACATAACGTGTACAAACTTGCTATGTTAAAGTCGACATTAGCCTTCACTGGGTTTTTTTTACCATTTTTATTGCTTGCTTAGTACATATTAGTCTTAACCCATTTTTATTTTTCATTTTTATTCTCAAGTGCCTCCTTTTTCCGTATTAGCTTTCACCTATTTTCAAAATTTAAATTTTATTCACGAAGTGCTTTCTTTGAACTCAATCGAAACATCACAACTTGCCAGAAAATCACCTGGGACTTGGGTAGGCTTCCATTAAAATCACCTAGGTCTCGCACCTGGTCCTAACCGGTTATTCATAACTCCCCGGAATTGAACCTTGGTTGGTGGCTTGCCATGCTACCATTAGGTCCATTACTACTAAACCATGACCAACATGGCTTTGCTTCTTGACTCTGGCAAGTTTTCATTTCGGTGGCTTCTTACAAGCTGTGGTGACTGGTATGCCCTCTATAAGACTTGACCTCTGTTAAATCTATGAAAAAAATTCAGAGAATAAATATAGAAATCTTTGATTTGTCTATACAATCATGAAATGTATACCTGATTTGAGAAATTTATTTACCAGGAGCTCCGTTGGACTGCAATAATTCTCGTCATTCTTTTCTGTCTAGATGCCAACATTTAGTGTTTTGTCTGTCGGCTTCCTTTGTTCATTGAGCGTTTTAGCTGTTTTTAGCTATTGGGAAGAGCTTTAGTGCATTTGGTGCTGTTCATCTCCAACCTTATTTCAAGTGCATACTTTACATACTCGGTTTTCAGAGTAATCTCTGGACTAAGGTGTTCATCAAGAATAGTTTTCTGGTCTACTTGGCTACCTTATGATTGCAGGAAATCAATGTTTGTTCATATTTCTTGTCCACAAATCTCAATCCTACACACTGCTACGAGGCATGGTGGTATGCTAAGTACAGGAGTATGTACTATGGAATACCTGTTATGGATCCAAAAACATGGGTATGCTGGTTGAGGGGTACTGATGATGGTGACTATTCTATTTTTGCTAGGCAAAATGTTTTTTATTATATATAAAATCTTTCCTGAAGAGGAGATGCAAGTACAACCAGGTGTCCAGATGGCTTCTCCAACCAGAGGTCTTCAATTCTAGCATAGATAATACAACGTCTAGTTTACTATTGAAATAAAATTTACATACATTCTTGGAATAGACTACAAATATTTTCATGAATCACAGATTAGAAAATTAAAAAAAAAGTAGCCACATGCTGCCTGCAAAAAAAATTAAGTACCATAGTTGGAAGACAGTATGATGGCTTCTCTAACTAGAGGACTTCACTTCTAGCCTAGGTTCTACAACATCTAGTTTACCATTGAAATAAAATTTACATACATTCCCGTAATATAATAATAATAATCTATTTCTACGTTGCACTGGTCTCGGGGATGAGTTTTCGAGATGGTTAGAGCGCACCCCCAAATTTTTAGGGGACGGCAGGTTGGGGACGGAAATTATATATATATAATTAAAAACATTGAGATAAAAATTAGAACTAATTATGAAATTCAAATTACATGAAATATAAAATATTTTACTGCTAATAATCACATTTTATGTAGCAAATATATTGGTTATCATGTGTTTCTCCCTTAGGTGACCACAGTTCATGTTTTCAGCCTTTCCCTTTGGTGACTGCAGTTCATGTTTGCAGCCTGCAAGAAAGTTTGAAAGAAAATTGACATGTAATTGCCACATGAAAGGAAAATGAAATGCCAAAGTCCAAGAAATAGCCACATTGGATATGCAGACAAACCCTCCAAACCATTAGAAACCCTTTGTAGGTGTATTAAAGCATGGCAACCCCATGACCCAGGGCTGCTTGACCCACCTTGCCCCTAACATTAACTGTATGCAGCTTGGGATTAACAAAATATC
This sequence comes from Larix kaempferi, assembly GCA_027924585.1. Taxonomy (NCBI): domain Eukaryota; kingdom Viridiplantae; phylum Streptophyta; class Pinopsida; order Pinales; family Pinaceae; genus Larix; species Larix kaempferi. Next base: position 22,474,039 of record BSBM01000017.1, on the reverse strand, counting down.
CATGAACTATATAGCTTGACATGCACATCTTACCTCACGTGTGGCCTTCGATATATGCTTGGCATTCTTTTGCTGAGCGATGGCTAAAAACATGTCAATTATACTCTTCAATCTATAACCGTGGTTGAAACAACATCATTAGTAGCAATCTATCCATTTCTTTGTAACTATAGCTGTCATTACGAGTTGGAATTTTGGGAAGGAGAAGACAGAATAACCAATCTATTCTTCCAAACAGACAAACGATTGCACCGGTCTATTAATGGCACTGAATATATAGTATTGGTCCAAAGCCTTTGCGTAGGAGGAGAATTAATGAACTCACAACAATATATATCAGATTCCTAAAAACTGTCATAAATTTGTTGAAACCTCAAGACAACAAAAAGGAAGTCTCTGAATTTTCCAACTCAATTTTTTTTTTTTTTAAACTGTGCATGTTGAGGGACATCCATGAGTCCTCGATTGGTCAAGGGACTTCGGGGACGTTCCTCAAGAGTCCCCGGTTTTGATGGGTACGGTTAGGGTACGATCGAGAAATCCCCAAGTCCTCGATGGAGTCCCCGATGAATTGGTGATGTTTTCGAGGAGTTCCAAAGTCCCCAAAACGTGGGAACATAGGAAACAAATGAAATTTTTTGGGGGACGGCTCCTCGTGCAACATAGATCTATTTTTAAGGTCATAGCGAAGCCAGACACCAATTTGGTGTGTGATACCCCCTTGTTTGTGGGACAAAGGAACCCCCTCTGTGTAGTGATGTAATTGCTAAAGTCTACAGAGGTATATACTATACATACCCTAACCCCCCTCCGGATTTGAACCTATGACTTCCTAGGAGGAAACACACACACACACACATATATATATTCATGAATCACATAATGGAAAAAAAAAGTAGCCGCGTGCTGCCTGAGAAAAAAAACCTCTTAGGAGGAAACATATATATATATATATATATTCATGAATCACATAGGGGAAAATTGAAAAAAAAAGTAGCCACATGTCGCCTAAAAAAAATTGAAGTACCCATAGTTGGAAGACAGTATGATGTATGTTGTTCACCAAAATAAGCTTTCAGTACTATCAACACACGACCTACATGCAAATGTCAAGTATCCACAAGTAGAAGAAGTTGCTGCAGACTCCCCACAAAAAAATGAAGTGCATGCATTTGCAGATGTCTCCCTCCAGGGTCAAATTGAAATTTTGTTCGTTCACAATAATAAAAAGAGAGAGAGAAGAAAGGTGGTTTGTGAGTTAAAGGCGAGGAAAGGCTTTAAGATTTGGTGCGAGGGCATTTTCTTAAAATAATACCTTTAACACTGTTTTTCATTGAGGGGTAGTGAATCTAAGACTACTTGTTTTCGACAAGGATATCCCTCCAACCATAGGGTATGTTAGGGTTATAGGTATGCCCCACCCATCCTTGGGATTGAATCATCTCTCCCCTCCCCCCTTGAGTACGAGTACTTATGCATCATTGTATGCAATTGATCTCTTTTTATATATTATATAGCTAATAACCTTTAGTGACTACAAGAAAACTTGTGAGACTTTTTGATCCACTATGTCACATACCTTAAATGCATCAATATCCAAATTTTACAAATGGGCAATTCAACCATGAGAGTGAAATGACAAGGTCATGGTTGAAGTACTTCATTCCAATTGGGCAAATAAATGGATTGAATTTGAATGAGTTGTAGCTATCAAGTTTCATGTGCTTGAATTGCAATCTGCATGCCATTCCACTTCAAATTTGATTCCACATAAACTGTAATATCCCTTCAAAGGAAAGTCCTTGGATTCACATTGTTTTGACTTTAGGGTTTTGTTTACAACTGGTTCCAAACACCTCCAAATGATTTCGAAATTGGGGAGGAAGGTCTTGATGGGGCATAGGACATATTAACACACCTATCAGACATCCAAACAATTGATATACCCATCCATGGTCTGCAAATTGCATGGGAAGAAGTTTCGGAACAAGACTAGTTAATTTGAGAAGTGGAGATCCCCCCCTAGGTCTGACAGTAAATGCTCTTCCAAACACTGTACGACCTTCACTAATTCAGTAGAAAAATGTGGGTGTCTTTTGTGAAGTTAAAATTCCAAGTATTTGCCGAGTTTCAAATTTTCAAAGCATTAGTAGAAAAGAGTTTGCTTGTCCAATAACCACTCTTAGGTTTGATAATGGAGGGGAATTTTGCTCCAAAGAATTTAAAATTTTTTGTGCTAAACATGGGATACACCACACCCGACACTCCACAACATAATGGAGTGGTTGAGAGACAGAACCGCACAGTCACAAAGATTGCATGATGCAATAAAAGTAAGTTCCAAGCAGGTTTTGGGCTTAAGCAGTATTCCAACAGTATATTTGCTGAATAGATCTCTCACCATGGCAGTAAAGGAGAAGGCCCCTAAGGAAGCATGGTTTGGGAAGAAGCCCAAAATCATCCATCTTAAGGTTTTGGGTTCGACTGCATATGCCTGGATTCCAAATGAGAAGAGAACCAAACTAGAACCTAAGAGAAGAAAACTGATGCTTGCAGGGTACAACGACAATCACAAAGCCTATAGGTTCATTGATGTGGAAACCAATCAGGTGACCTACAATAGAGATGTCGTAGTTGATGAGGAAACTGGACCATTCCATTCTTTGTCATCCGAGTTCAGAATTACCATGGAGCCACCCATCATGGCTTATGATTCAATTGTTTAGCTTCAAATAGCTCCACTTGAAAGGGAGGGAGATTTTGATCATCCTGAGTAGTCTTCCGGACTTAGTCTGGTAATTCCTGATCCACAAAGCTCAATCAACATCGGAGGACGTAGGTGCAAGTTTCAGTCCTACTAATGGTGGGGAGTTTCCCAATTAGGGAAACAATAAGCAACCACCCAAGTGGTGGCTCGACACCATTGGAGATCTTTGAGTAGCATAAATGATCGAGGGGTTGCCATTGTGACGAAAGAGCAAACAAAAACCCAACACGGTCAACTTTGCTCTTATGGCCAATGTTCAAGAAGTATTCGAGCCTCGAGTGTTCGATGAAGCTAAAGGGAGAGTTGAGTGGGACAAGAGGCCATGACTATTGAACATGAAAGTTTGATTAAAAATCAGACTTGGGATCTCACAGCACTTGCACCAGGGAAGAAGCCCATTGGATGCAAATGGGTGTACAAGGTCAAGTACAAGGCAGATGGATCACTTGACAAGTACAGCGCATGGTTGGTAGCAAAACGGTTCTCTTAGCGAGAGGGCATTGATTATGAGGAGACCTTTCCTCCTACAACAAAGATTAGCACCATCCATCTTGTTCTAACCATGGCAGTATAGTGTGGTTGGAAGGTCCATTAGATGGATATGAGGAGGACCTTCCTCAACAGGGATTTGGAGGAAGAGGTTGATAAGTATCAACCATAAGGATTTGAGGTTTCAGGAAAAGAGCACTTTGTTTGTACGTTAAAGAAAGCGTTATGTGGCTTGAAGCAGGCACCTAGGGCATGGTATATCGAGATTGGCAGGTACTTAATTGAGCAGGGATTCCAGTGTAGTCCTTCAGATGCCAACTTATACGTTAAAAGCAGTGGTAATGATATCATCCTACTAGTCATTTATGTAGATGACATCATCATCATTGGTAGCGAGGCAAACATGATTGAACAGATAAATCAAACATGAATAAAGCTTTTGATATGACTGATCTAGGCCTCCTACATTACTGTCTAGGTGTAGAAGTTTGGCAAACAAGTAGCAACGTTTTTGTCTCACAAACAAAATATGCCAGGAGTTTGCTTGACAAATTTAGAATGTCAGATTGTAAAATCTCGTCTACACCTATGGAGAAAGGGTTGAAACTTTCAGCCAAGACTGACTCAGAGGCAGTGAATGAGTCAGTTTACATGCAACTAGTGGGTAGCTTGATATACCTTACAACCGCTAGACTTGATTTGAGTTATGCTGTGAGCTTCATTTCCAGATTTATGACAACACCAAAAGCAGAGCATTGGACTGCCGCAGGTGTTGAGATATGTGAAGGGGACACTTGACTTTGGCATTTTGTACAGCAGAAGCAAAGATCCTAGGTTGTGTGGATATACAGATTCAGATTTGGCAGGTTGCGCGGATGTCAGAAAATCAACTTGTGGATATGTATTTAGCCATGGTAGAGGTGCAGTCACATGGACCGGCAAGAAGCAACATGCAGTAGCACTTTCATCGATAGAAGTAGAATGACGAGGAACAATGAAAGGAGCATGTGAGGTAGTTTGGCTCATGAGGATGCTTTCAAATATGAAGATGCAACAGAGAGAGTCAACACCCCTACTTTGCGACAATTAGGGGGTGCTAAAACTAGCCAAGAGTCCAGTATAAAGCACGTTGAGATACATTGCATCTTCATCCTACAACTTGTAGAATATGGAACTGTTAAGTTGCTGTACTGATCCACATAGAACCAAACTGCAGAAATTTTTGCAAAGTCATTGGGTCTTGAAAAGCATGTGAAATTTTGAGAGAAACTTGGTGTAGTCAGTATTATCACACAACTTGTAGTTGTCCCACAAAGTTATTTTATCTAGGATGGTAGAGGTGACGAGCAACTAAACAGGTGACCCTTGAAGATCCTGATCCCCAGATGTGGATTGGTTGTTACATCGATCAAGATTCTCTTCACTTTAAGCCAAATGAACCAAATGGCAAAGGGGGAGACCCTGGCCTAAACTTGTGGGAAAGACCGAAAGAAAAGATACCCAAATAGACCATGGAAGTGAAAAGATAGAGATATCTTGACTATGAAACCTTGGACCAAATGAAGGGTAGCTACCGAGAGAGGCTCAGATGATTGATATATGATTAAAGATGTTTAGATACAATCACAATGATTAATTCTCAATATCTATGTTGATTACAGTGATCTAGGTTCAAAGTGATAGGTGATGGATACCCAAATCATTACCCTAGGGGGATTTGACTTGATAAATTGAAAACACCCAAAATAGGAGTTGGATTTGCAATTATAGGATTCTTAACACTTAATTGGTTTGCTTGGATGATCGATGTAGCAATGGATAAGGATCACAAGCAAGAAAATTCACAATACCTAGAAAAACAACCTCCAGAACAAGGGGGGTGAATTGATCACTATGCCACTGCTTATTTCAGATGGGAATATGGAGTCCAAAGATGCCCTAGGGGATGTATGGGTTTTGAGGGATGGGCACAAATACCCAAGTGCCGAATTTTTGAAAATCTAAGTGATATGACCCAGAGAATTTTCCTAGTTACTAAAAGTGAGGGTTTTAGTGAATTTTTATTATGGTTTGACAATGGAGTAAGAGAAAAATTAGAAAATGGTTAGAGGACTTACTCGGATCTTGCCGGTTGATGTAGATCCCTTCCCCTTGCTCAATAGCACCATATACATCAAGCATCCATTCCCAAACAACACTGAGATCCACAAGTGTGCCCTACCAAAGACAAGAGATCACTGTAAGCCAAGTGCAATTACAATAATCCACATGAATTTAACAAAGCTATTGAGTTGACAAGAAGAGAATGATAACAACATATAAATGGAAAAATCCAATAGATATCCAAGATGTTGATAAATCCCCTTTAAGCAAAGTCGCCCAAGCAAGAGAGAGGGTTCCCCCTTCAATTCACACTTGTCCAAAATCGCCCTCCTGTCAAGACAATGTTAAAAATATTTTCTTGGAAATAGATCTAGATCTAGTGGTAGCAGAAGCTTAAAAGAAAGAGAAGTTAAATCATCCACAAGAAATCTGAAGAGAAGAGCCAAAAATGTTTTTTATTATTTTCTCTCAAGAGCCAAAAGTCCTTTTACGATGAGGGGTCTCTTCTCTTAAATAGATTTGAGAGAGACCAAATCCCTAACCAACTTTTAAATCGATGGTTGACATTAAAACATAATACAATGATGATCAAGGGTGGAGATCCAATCTCGCACTCACTACATGGATCACTAGACAAGAGGGGGGCAAGTTGCCTCATAATCCTAACCAACTTTTAAATCGATGGTTGAGATTAAAACATAATACAATGATGATCAAGGGTGGAGATCCAATCTCACACTCACTACATGGATCACTAGACAAGAAGGGGGCAAGTTGCCTCATAATGCCCAAATATAAGATATACAATGATAAAACATGATAATACATCAAAGTGGTCACCTAGGGGCCAAGTTGTGCCCCCTAGGGACATAACACAACACTTTCCACAAGGTACAAGATATAACAAAGAAATACATCATCCAAAAGTGCACCCCTCCTAGGTAGTGCGATTTGCCCAAGGGAGGCAAAAATGTTATGCTGAAGCCCGATGATGGAAACCCATGTGGAAAAAGTGTCCTGGAACCTATTATCACACAACTTGTAGTTGTCCCTAAAGGTTATCCTATCCAGGATGGTAGAGGTGTTGGACAACTAAAGAGGTTACACGAGATTCCACGGTTCCCAATTCAATTGGGTGTCACGTTAACCGAGGCACTCTTCACTTTAGATCAAGCCTAAGCAAGACCAAGGGGGAGACCCTAGCTTAGCCAATGAAGGCTAGCAAACCTAACCAAGACCTCCTAGGGAAATGAGATGATGATAAAAGAGAAGATCAAGATAGGATTAGATCTAGATCTAGGATAGATAAGTGGACCCAAAGAGTTAGGGCTTGGTTGAATAGGCTTAAGGAAGGACAAATGTTCAACCAAGGATGGATAAGGATCACTTATAGGTTTAAACAAGTAGATCTAGATGGATCTAATGCCAATATAATAGATCCAAGTGGGACCCACCCTTAAAATATGGAAAATGGTCCGAATGGGGCCCACAAGGTAAAGATTGAGATGAAATGGCACTAGGGGGGTTCCTATGACATGGATCTATGAATTTGAGAAGGAAGGAGCAATACCCACGATTGGGATCTAGCAAAAGACCACTCACCCAACAAGTGCGACCTCCCTTGGAGAGGCCCAGTGCCTTAGATTAGGGGGAAAATGAAGTCCGATGTCCACCAAATTTTAGATCGGGAATGTTAAGGTGATTATTAAGGTGGGTTTTAATTATTAAGCCCAAGTGATTGCTAGATCTCCATAGATCTGAAAAATAAAAATGCAAGGGTTTTGACTTTTAGGGTTTGAGATGATCAATGGATGAAAATGCAAGAAATAAACTACTAACCTTGTAGATCTTACCTCTAGAGCTTGAGAATACTTTGCAAAGTGATAACCTTCCCCTATGTGTATATTCAAGAGTGAGATCCAAGCTACCCAAGTGAAATCGCTAGCTCTCCAAGCTCACACATGCGCCCTCCTCCTGCAAGAAAAGATTTGTATGAGAATCATTCCGGCATGAAAATGACTATAAGGATGAAAAGATGAAAGAGAAAGCATCAACTATGTCACTAAGATACAATAATGATACTCCCTCAGACAAAAAAATAGATCAAAGGTAAGATATGGGGTTTCTCCACAATAGCGTCCCCTTGAAACGTCCTCCTCTTCAATCCACATGGCCTCCTGTAAAGCAAACGTTTGGACAGATAGATCCACAATGATACATAGAGAAACATTTGTATATTCAAATTGCAAAGATACCCATCAAGACAAAAGAAGTAGATCCACAAAAAATAGTAATTTTATTCCAAGTTTCCAGAGCTCCAAAGATGCCCTTACAATAGGGGGGTCTCTTCCCTAAATAGGATGAGGGAGACCAAAACCCTAAACCACTTTTGAAATGAGTGGTTGAGATAAAAAGATAAAAAGATACAATCAACGGCTACGATGAGCCGGTACAATATAACATGGATCACTCACATGAGGGGGGTGCGCACTACATAAAAGAGGCCCTAGGGGTGTGCACACCACATAAAGATGGCTAAAATACAAGTGTGCCACATAAGATGACTAGGACAAGACACTAGGAGCACATGGTGGGGCTAGGAGGCATTAATTTCCTTCACTAGCATAAACCCAATGGCACAATAATATAACATATGACTCAATGACATGTCCAAGTGTACAAATGATCAAATTTTGGCCCCCCTCAACTGAGAGAAGAATACATCAAAACACATCCTGATGACCGTGTGGACCCCATTGAATGCTGCAAACTAATCTGGAAGGAGTGGGATACACCATAGATGACCTCTGAGGAGACCTCATGCCAAAACCTTGCCTCAAAATCCCAAATCAAATTCCTAAATGACTTTTTTATTCCATTTTTATTCAACCTGAAAACCCACTAAATTGCCCACAACCCACTGTTTGGTGCCTGTGCACAAAAACTGACTGTACCATCATGTCCAGAAGGGGGGTAATATGGTAATAACAAGTGGCTGGACCCCACCCCCTTCCCTTGTAGCGCCCTAGGCAACGACTAGCCTCCAATGCTCTAGCTGGGCAGGCCACATCATCACCGCCATACTGGTCAAGAGGTGAAAAACTGCTCAAATCATGTCTGGGAGTGCTTGAAATTGAAAGATAAGTGTCTCAATGGATCCAGAAGACCCAAATCCATTAGAGATGAGTACTCATACACCTCATGGTAACTTGTAAGATCATCTATAGCATCCACCATACCCGAACAAGTAAAAATATGATGATTTGGAAATAATAATAATCAATAAAAACTGCATCAATCATCATCTGAAACCTGTGCCCATCATATGGAATCATCAAAAGGTATATAAAGGACCATAGATCAACATCATATAATAAAAGTGGTCCATCTCATCACGGATCCCAAGGTTGACCTTGGTCAAACTAGGTTTGACCGATCAAATTGATCAAAATATGACCCTGGCCAAAGAAGCCATGCTGCTAAAAGTGTAAATGGTTAATACATGCTCTTTAAATCATTTTCATAGCAAGTTTAAAGCATTAAGCATTATTTCACTGGCAGTTTATAGATAATAGTGGGTTAGTTAATAATATACTTTCAAAGAGAACCCCAAGAATATACTCATTTGTAGACATGATCAATTTGCTAGCAGAGGGTGAAGGCTAAGGATGCAAGGCTAGGCCAAAAGGGAAGACTTGACCGACTTGACTCTGTGATACTTTGGATAAGGGAAATGGTGTTACACACTTAAGCATGTGTTGGACAAAGAATACACAAGGAATGGCGGTGTCTCACAAATGGGTAAGTTGTTTAGAGAAGTGCTTATTCAACCTTGGCAAAATGTCTACTACTAGAACCGCAGTGAACTAGGTGCCTAGCTAACCGTAACTTGAGGTTCTAGGGGACACTTAGAATTAGCTGTCCCTTGCTCCATCTCATATCATAACTCGTAGGCTCAATGAGAAAAATTTCATATAAGGTCAGCAGTCTTTAGATTTGGCATATACTTAACCACTGCTTTATTTGAACCTTTCATTTCATTTCATATCATTTACTTGGCCGACAATCTTTAGATTTAGCATACATTTATCCATTGCTTTTTTAGGCCTTTAGGACCCCTCTGGGATTTTGCATGTGCTTAAAAGCACAACTAATCGCAGCGTTCATCTGGGGTGCTTTTACATTTCACAACCTTTTCATTGGGCTTTACAAAAGATATATATCAATAATTTCCAAAGGTAGTACAATTTGCTTAAGGTTTTGGCCAACACAACTCAAGCAACTATGGGGACTTCCACAATCAAGACCAAACATCAGGGCAACCGACTAGAGAGATCAAGGTATAAAATCCAACTCACCAAAGGTAAGTTTTGTTGCCAACTTAGAGCCGAGACACAAAATAAACATGAATGTATTTCCAACACAGAGGCAAAAGTGGGGAGGTCCTCCATATCACAAGTCAAGGTGTAAGTCAGGGTAAAGATCAATAATGAGGAATGATAAATGGATGGATGGAGACAAGTGAAAATCGTGCCTAAGCTAGCAAGTCAAAAAGACAATAGTGATCATGTCCACATTACTAAGAAGGTAAAAAACAACTAGCATAAAACAAGGGTTTCCAAATGTTAGGAATATAATCATGCATATAATGTAATGTCCCTTGTTAGGAATTTTATTAAAATGGCAATTTTCCACTTTTTTCCCTAGTTCGACCTTTGACTAGTTTTGATCTCTAGGTCCCAAATTTGCCCCAAATGATTTCAAATCTTCTGAGAAGGTATATGAATGAGATTAGAACATAAATATGTGTTTTAAGGATGCCTTTGGACCTTTAAAATACTTCTGCAAATACTCTTTCAATTCTGGCCAACGTAGGGAACTTTACTAGTAATTTGCCTTTGACTAGTATTGGTCTCTATGTCTCGAATTGACTCCAAATGCCTTCAAATCTTCAAGGAAGTTAGTTGTATGAATGATATTAAGACTTGAATATGATGTTCAGGGATGATATATGGCCACCAAAAGACCTCTGCAAACTCTCTTAAGATTCTGAACCAATTATGCAATTTTACTAGTAATTTGGGGTTCAAATCCCCCTGGGGTAAGCACTGAAAATGGCTTCCCAAATGCCTCCAAACCCACTCAAATTTATGAACAGAGGTATGTAATGTGTTAAGTATTTTATTAAAGTCTCATATGCACCATTAATGGATTATTACAACTGTTCTCACCCTCTCCCATTCAACTGCAAAAATCCCCAATTCGACCCTTGGGGAAATGGCACTATTTCACCTCCCAATACAACTAAATTGAGTAAAAATGCTTCAAATGCTCAAGTACAGTACATGAAACTTGTAGAATATATCCATGGCAGTATATTTATCACAAATATATCAGAGAATCATCCATTCATTCGAAATCATCATCAATACATTGGCTCACAACAAGGTAGTGAGGAAATGGCATTGTTCTTCCATTAAAAATGAGATTTATACATTTCTACTTGGAATTTCGACCTGAAACTTTTTGGAGATGAAGAACAGAGTATTTACTTCATATCACAAAAGAAATGGGGCATTAAAATCTTCCCCAAAGAGTACAATAGCTCACCAAAAACGCCCTCCCTCAAGGATCAAGAATATGCCATCAAAACTGGAAATGGTTGAAGGAGTGAGCTGCAATAGAAGAAACCATGAGCTGCCCTGTAGCTTACACCTGCAAATAAAGACTCCATTAAAGCTCCAAATGAAAGGTCTGAATGGCCTTTCCAATTACCAACTTGGATGGGAATCTTTCACCCTCGAAATTGGCTAAGGCAAGAAACTAGTCATCCACTAGCTCTCCCTCTTCACAAATGCAATTGCAAATTCTACAAATGATCAAAATCTGGTTTCCTTCTTTGTTATTGACATTTATAAACTTCTAATGTCCTCCATGGGTCGAATTCCTTCCAAGAGACTCATGCCAACTCAAGTTGGGAAGAGATTCCAAAGAACGCCACTTGTACAACAATTCCTAGTCTCCCACTTCCACCAAATCACATGTGGAAGCATCTTAGCTGCCCTAACACCCTTGAGCGCCCTCTTGGAGTCTATTTTTAGCCCTGACATGTCATATATGTCATATGTCAGCCTTCAGGTCTGATTTGTGTCATAGGTGTCATAGCATCTTCATCATTGTTGTCATAGAGCTAGGGAATCTAGCCCAAGTGTCTCACTAGCTCCAAATTGCCTCTTCCTCTTCCATGGGAGTTACTCTTCCTCTATATTTCGACCTTGGATGAGTCATGCAATGAATAATACCTTTTGGACTCCCCCAAGTATGTTACCATTCACCTTGAATTCGAATTGGTGAGAGAATGATGCCAAATGTAGTGGGGAAATCTAGCCATATGTGGGTCCCACTTCCTCCATGTGTCTTCATCATGAAATGCCACTTTGATTTTCACTTGTATATATTTATTTATCTCCTTTATTAAATATTTATTCCATTCTAATGTTCAAACATCCTTTATTATCCCCATTATTCCAAATCCCAAAGCTTCCACCCCAAACCTAGGAAACTAGTAATTTTCCTCCTTGGCAATTATTTGACCTTTAGCATCAATTTGACAAACTCTAATGAATAGAGCCAATGTGATTAGGCCATTGTGACCCAATACCAAATTTGGGACATGACATATAATCCGTAATAACCATTTTCATTTTAACATATATATATTGCCAAATCATAATTATCATATGCTAAGTCAAGCTATCAAAATGACCTAAACAACAAGATAATACTACCAATGCACATCATATATATACTGGGTCATATATCTGTATATGTAATCTGGGCCAACTATACCCATTGAGAACACTGCTGCTAAAACCTTGAACACTGCCCTGTACTTGTATGGAATAAAATGTCATCTCGGTCATCAAATTTGAGGTCTTAAGGCTCTCAACCTTGGCATAAGGTCTACTGTATGTCTGATATAAGGATGCTCTGATGTGTGAGTGATCACAAATAATACTGGTCATCATAACTGATCTCACTGAATATGTGCAAAGGCAAAGTTAAAAAAATGCAGATATTTGCTCTGCAACCATGGTAGCCTAGCTACTATGGATGTGATAACAAAACCCTCTGTAGCCATAAGAACAAAACCCAAGTCACCTTGTTGCCATTCACTTACCCATCGATTCACTTGCTAAGCCATGATCCTTTCGATCATTTGCATTTAAAATGCTGAAAAGCTTTGTAAATACTCAATCTTTTCATAACATCATCTTCCATTGCCCAAAACATTGAAATAATTGCATGGAAGAATTCAGAAGCATCAAATTCATCAATGGTGACTACTCATACACCATGGAGCAACCTGTAGTGGCATCTGTGAATATTTTCCACCATTTTTAATTAAAAATTTGCCTGCTGACTTTATAAACTTGATGATAATGGGAAAATTTTCACAAATTGAAGCATGGAATGGTCTGGTTGGCCTCCAAAGGCACCGAAATGCATTAATCGAACCATAGTAGCAAAATCCATCTACAGGCCCTGCCCGTTGATCAGGTCAAAATTGATCAAAACACCGATTGAGCTCAAAACTGAGTGTCTTTGCATGCAAGATGTGTAAGTAGTACATTCTTAATCATATTAGTAGCAGGCTAAAAGCACTAGTAGCATGAAACAATGGTGATCAATACAACAAATGTATAAATTGGACTTATAATTCAAGCAATTGCATGGTAAAAAATGAAGTCGCTAACATATACTCACTTTCACATTCAGTCCAATCTACAAAAGAGATCATTCCTCACTAGGATGGGTGAGATGAGATACAACAAGGCAAGGCTCAGAGATTGCTTGACTTATTGGACAAACTCAATGAACTCTCAGATAAGGGGAAAAAGGATACCAAAGTGACATATGCTGGATAGAGGAACACTAGGGGATGGAGGTGTTTCACAAATGGATAGAGTGCTTGGAAAAGCCTCCCATAGACTCTAACAAGTATCCTTGCTTACTATTCATTGCAAGACTTTATAATATTTACTTGCTTTTCATTGCAAGTCTTGACTTTAATTAGGTCTTCATTCCTTTAGATATAGCATTTATGCGTACCAATGCATTTTTATTCATGGCCTTTTCATTTTATGACCCTTCTTTGATTTTACATGTGTTGAAAAGCACAACCATTCGCGGCTTTCATCAAGGGTTTGCATTTATTTCATTTCATGGCCCTTTATTGATTTTACATGTGCTGAGAAGCACAACCAATCGTGGCTTTCATCATGGGCATTCGGATGATGATAACTTGCTTTGAGGACTAAGGGAGACACTTCCAGTGACAAACTTATTTCAAGAACCATACTCAAATCACAAGGCATCATACATGCAGGGAGAGATCGACGTGATCCATAAACCAAGCCACACACTCCAGAGCCGAGACACGAATAAACATGGGATTTATCCAAGCATAGAGGTCACAGTGGGGGAAGGTCTCCAAGCACATTAGTCTTATCCAAGTCAAAGGGATTTAAGATTGCAACACAGAACAACGGATGGACGGGAGGACAAGTGAAAGTGGTGCCAAACAAAATGGAGAATGATCTAGTTTGTATAGAGGCTAACCCTATTAGTGAGCATATATCAGGGTCTTAACACTGCGACCACTTCACTACTCAAATCACAACTCAAAAACAAATAACAAACCATGATCACCAATGCTAGCTACATATGCCAAGTCACATCTACTAAGATAATAAAAAATACAATAAGGACAAACCTCATGCCATATACCTGCTCAGTCATATCTGCATCTGGATCTGCAATACCTCTGACAATATGGAAGGCAAGGGAGATATACCAACTAGCTGCTCTGCTGCTCTGATAAGTGAACCAATGGCCTACCAAATGTCCCCTTGGTATTCATGAAGAGGGCTCGAAAGTGACTAGGGTACTCTGATAACACTGCTCCAAATAGTCTAGCTGCCTCTGAATGTACTCTGCCAATGATCATCAAAGTGGCACTAAATGCTCATCTTATGTAAAAGACTGGCTCTGACCTAGGACATCTGGTATGGAAATGATAGTAGATCCTAGCTACTATAAATGTGATAACAAGTAGATTGACCATTAAGGGAGGGTGTTAAAGTAAAAGCTTACTTTATGTAATGGTCAATTAGAGCTTAAGTTACTTTATTGCTTTTATCAGTCTATCCCACATTCATAAAGTGGATTGACTCGACCGCGGTGTAACCTTTATAAGAAAGCTTTCACTTTCTCATTATTACACAATATATATATATATATTTAACAAGAACGATTATGGTTTAAATTATAAAAACAACGATAAATCCACTGGCACATATACAACAAGAGTTTTTTGCCTCGCTAATTGAGACAAGTTCAAAATGGCCCATTAATCTTCTATCCCCAAACCTATCAACAAGATCGACATATCTAGTCCTTATCGAAATTTGAAGCAATAAAAGGATTTCCAACAGAGGCAATACCGTAAACAGATACATACTGTAAAATGCTAATGAAATTACAACAGAAACATAGAGTCAGTATTTTTTTAGCTGCCTTGCTTGATCGATTGGCGTTGAGATGAAGTAGCCAACTTCTCTTCCTTTAAATTTGCGTGTCCAAGGTAAGAAAGCCGACTTGTATTTCAATCTCTGTCAGGTCTTCACGAAGTTGCTAGTGCCCTCGTCCACCGCATCTCCATCCTTCTTTTTCAATCATTCTTGCCTCCTCGTGTTGTCCGAGAGGAGTCGACCACATCATCAAACCCAGTCAGGGTCTTTTCACCTCCATGTTGACTACAAAAGGCAACCGAAGTTCATCTTCTGCCTTGGTTCGCCATGATTCTGAGCACGCCAAGGGACTACCTTCCTGTCATGCCATCCTTGTTCAATAGTAGCTTGCCATGTTATTTCCATCCAGTGCAAGTTTAAGCCCCCTCCCGAGGAGCCCAAGAGGCTATGGTAAGTTAAAATTTTGAGCATTTCCATTTAATATCGGAGTCCCTTTGCTCAAAGGGGCAATGACATTAGCTGCTTTGCCCGCTTCACCATTTAGATCCCGAAGGATATGAAAAAATTGGATGTTATGAAAAGAAGGCAAGAAATTCATAATTTTCTTAATAATATGACAAAGCCTCATATTATTAGGGAGATTATGGGTGACTAAGGCTTGAATGATTACACGGGAGTCTCCAAAGACAATTATCTCTTTGATGTTCATAGCCGAAACTTGATAGAGCCCTTGCCATAGTGCTAGAGCTTCAGTTGTTTCCTCGGGATCTAGAAGAACCCCTCCCCTGCCTACGGCCCTTGGGTGTTCCCTTTAGAAGCTCCATCGAAGAAAAGAGTGTACTTATGAAGTGACTTCCTCCAATTTATGAAGTTTGATGAATCTAGCCGAATTTCCTAGTGTTCCAAATGAGTTGAGCATGGAGAGAAGGAGCTCTGAGACTTTGGGAATAGACTCAGCATCCAATCTTCTTCAATAGGGGTGAGCAAGGATTTGCTTTCGTGAGGTTGGAGACATAGGAGGCAATCTCCCATCAACGCTTTAGCCTTGACTACGATCTGAGCAGTAGTGGATATTATGCCTCTAAAGATGCGAGCATTTCATTCCAGCCAGAGTTTCCAAAGAATAAATTTAGGGAGAATCATCCAACAACTTTTAAGTCTGTCATTTGTAAGGAGAGAAAATGGACACAGATTAATCCAGTTACTTAGGAGGGTAGGGATTTTAGCTGGTAGATTAACTTGATTCGACCAAGGAGAGGACAAGATTCCAGACTTCCATTGCAAAGGGACAGTTCAACAGAAGATGGTTTGCAGATTCCTCCTACGAAGAGCAAAGAGGACATCTTGTAGGTCCCTCCCAACTTTTTTTTAAGATTCTCCCGTGAGAATACTGTTATGAGACAGAGTCCGTATAAAAATGTCTACTTTTGGCAGACTTTTAGTTTTCCAAATTCGTTTCCAAAGTTCCGGATTGGAGGGAACATAAGGAGTTGCTTTTAGTTGCTTATAACCCTCAGCCGTGGTGTAATATCCGGTGTGAGAGCCCCATCCACGCAAGTCCTTCAAGTGACCTGCAATGGGAGATTTTCCTTGAAGCATGGAGAGCAAAAGGTGTTCTTCATTGTGCAAATGGCTTGGACAGTTCGAAATCTTCCATTCTTTCTAGGTTTTGGATCCATCGTTGTTCCAAACAGAGATATCCCACAAAGAGATTAGGCTTTGAGAGTAGAGCCATTGTTTAAGGTTGGAGGTGCAAGGAATCTAAAGGCGACCATCCAAGAATAGAGTCATCCCAAATGAGAATGTTTTTCCCGTTTCCAGGAATCCAAGTTAAAAGAGGCTTGAAAAAGCCAAGAGCTTTCTGGCAAATTGTGAAGATTGGAGACCCTTTTGATACTTTTGGAACTATATCAAGAAATTTTTTCCAAGTCCATGAGAAATACTTTTTCCATAGAACTTGCTTACTCCAAGTTAATTTTCCTCTTACCAAGTTCCAGAGAAGTTTAGCACTGAGAGCCAGATTTTGAGTGTTGAGATCTTTAATCTGGAGACCTTCTAATATAGGTTTGGTGATTTTCCCCCAACTGACTAGTGGTAGCTTATTTTCACTATTTTTACTGCCTTTCCACAAAAATCGTTTGAGAAGAGACTCAACCTTGGATATGTAGCCACTCAGGGCAAGTAAAATGGAGCTTTGGTAGATCAGAATGCTAGTGAGAACTGATTTTTTAAGGACCAATTTCCCTACCAAATTTCGCCAAGAGGCACCCCAAGAATTAATTCTAGCCTTTAATTTATCAATCAGAGGTAGCCAATGTACAATTTTTGGGGTAGATTTGAAGATGGGGACTCCTAAGTATTTAATAAAGGCCCACTGCGTTTTCCCTTCCATTTCCAGAATTCTTGAGATTTCCATCATTTCCCTTGGGGAGCAATTCCATCCAAATATTTGACTTTTCCTGTAATTGATTTTACTCCCTAGTGCTTCCTTGTAGAGGTCCAACTCCTATTTGAAATTTCTGGCTATGATGGTGCTAGCTCCTCCCAAGAGAAGCGTGTCGTCGACAAACTGAGTATGATTTAATTCTTTGACTCCCCTTGTCATTTTGAGACCCATTAAATCTTGATGAAGGCGACAGTGCTCCAATTGGAAGCTGAGCACCGAGGCTTGGATAGCGTAAAGAAGAGGCGAGAGTGGGCATCCTTGTCTAAGCCCCCTAGAAGCTTGAAAGAAATCTGCAGCACGTCCATTAATTAACGGGGCTATCTAGGGGGATCCAATGCATGCTTTCACCCAATTAATGAATTCATGGGCGAAACCAAATCGGAGCATTACCTGAAACAGGAAACCATGCCGAACTTTATCAAAAGCGTTTGCTAGATCTAATTTATCAACCATACCTTTTTCACGTCAGTGAATACTTGAGTGGATAGCTTCCTGGACCAAGATAATATTATCTGTGATCTGCCTCCCTTTGATGAAGCCTCCTTGATTTTCAGGTATGATTGCTGGAAGAATTCCTTTGATACGATTGGCTGTAACTTTTGTAATGATTTTGGAGCCAATATTGCAGAGCGAGATTGGTCTAAATCGATCGAAGGAGATGGCACCTTTCTCTTTTCGATTGAGAGCTAAGAATGTAGAGTTGGTGTTCCCTCCTATCTTGTTGCACTTTTGAGATTTCAAAACCATTTTATGAAGATCTTTTTTAACAGTTTGCCAACAGATTTTGAGGAACCTGGTTGTGAATCCGTCAGTGCCAGGGGCTTTATCAGGTTCCATATTAGCCAAAGCGTTTTTAATTTCTCACCTAGTGACCGGAGCAGTGAATCCTAATTAGAGTTCGGTTGAACTTTAGAAGGAACCAAATTTAAGATATGATGGCAATTTTCCTCTTGGAAATGACGATCCTCTGTATAAATTTCTGTAAAATGGTTGTGAGCAGCATGTTTGATTCCTTCAAAGTCCAAGATTATCTGGTCTTGTAGATGAACTTCCTTTACTGAGTTGAAATGTTTCCGAGCTTCTGCTTGCTTGTGGAAATCGCTGGTGTTCTTGTCACCGGCTTGTAGCCAAAGGCTTCTGGACTTTTGCCTCCAATAGTTTTCTTCCAATCTGCAAGTAGACTGAAGGTTGCATTGGAGGATCACTTCCTGCTCCAAAGTGTCCGGTGTGATAGAGCCTTCTTCCGTATTTAGTTGGTGCCTTTCCAAACATTGCTGCGCTTCCAATCTTTGATTTAGGGGAGATTTCATGGTTTTGGTCCAACTTTTGAGAGCTCTTTTGAGTCTTCGAAGCTTTTCTTCCCAAATGAAGATAAGAGAGCCAGAGACGGGGACCTTCCACACTTTGAGGAACAAATCTTGGAAGTCTTCATGCTGAATCCAAGAGGGGATAAACCAGAAAGGAATAGGGCCCATATTTTAAGTCTTTAGAGAACTCAAGGAGGATAGGTTTATGATTAAAGGCACTAAAGGGAAGGGTCTTAGAGACATCATTGAGTCCTAAAATAAGGAAAGAGTTTTGAACCAAGAATATGTCAAGTCGGGCTGCTATATGTCCCAGTCCAGTTTGCTTGTTGGACCAAGTGTACTTGCCACGAGGAGGTTTTATATCTTCTAGGTTCCACTCCAGGATGATATCTTCTACCCATTCTCGAGATGGATCTTTGATTATAGAGCCACCTTTTTTTTCCCTGAGGGAGAGAGTGATATTTAGGTCCCCCGCTAAAACAATATTTTCCAGCTGATGATTGTTGAGATCATCCCTGATAAGATTCCAATAGTTTTTTTTCCAGAGGAAGAACGGGGACGTAAATATTGAATAAAGAAATTTGATATCCTGACTCCTTGTGAAGAAGTTGGGTAAGTATCCAGTGAGTGCAAGTTTCAGATAGAACTAAATCAAATTTGGAGGTGTCCCAAGGGGTGCCTATACCGCCGCAGGCTCCTCTGGCGCTGGCAGCGATACCTGCTCCCTTTTTCCAAAATTTTTGGCTAGCTAGGAGGAAATCCAGTTCCATCAGTTTGGTATACTGGATTAGTAGGATATCTGGATTTGAGATGCGAAGTAAATCTTTCATAGCTTCCTTTTTAGTTCTGCTTCCTAATCCCCTACAGTTCCAGGAGAATACCTTCATTGCTTACCTTTAGGATTAGAAGAGGCTCCCTTATAGGTCTACCCTTGGTGTCTGGTTCTTCGATTATTTTTTAACATTTTTTCCAATGTTGGTTGAGATCCTTGAACCTTATCCTTATAGGTAGCTATTTCTCTTCTTTCTTTATCCGTTTTCCTTCCTCTGGTGACATGTTTTGGAGAAGTTTGAGAAGTGTCGATCTCTCCCTCCTCTTCTTCCGAGTTTTCATCCTCTGTTCTTGATTCTTGGGTTTTCAGGTAGTCCTCTTGGATCTTGTAGTGGGGAAAGTTCCTTGTCTTCCAGCCCTTTCCCATCCGAGTTAGTTTGCACCTCGAAGGCTCATTCATTAGTATTTGTTACAGTTTCCTGATTCCCAAGCACAGAAAAGCTATTTCCAGTTTCAATCTGGACTTTCTGGGTCTCTTGGGTGTTACCGGATTTGATCACATTAGGGTTTGGGTTTTTGCCTTCCCTTCTGGAGGGTGGTTTAGGGTTTGAATTCGGACATTTTGCTTGTTTCAACCCTTCGCCTTGTTCCCTCTCTACTGTTGGATAGCTAGAGTTTTTGGGCAGTGCTTTTGGAAATGCCCATATTCATGGCAGCTTCTACACTTAAATGGCAACTGTTCGAAATCCAACTTTTGAAAGTGCTGCCAGTCCCCTACAATTAGCTTGATGGCTTTAGGAAGGCCTGCTTCCAGATCTACTTCCACGCAAATCCGGGCGCAGGAGTATTGATCCTTTGGATCTGCCCTGTCGATGAACTGTCCCAACCTGTTTCCAATGGTTTGCAGAGAGTTTGAGTTCCAACAGTGGATTGGTAGATTGGGTAGATGAACCCAGACCGGACCGCTTTAGGCACATCCATTGTCGGATCAAAATCAAGCATCCAGCGATTTAGATACAGACCTTGCGGTCCCATGAAGTAGGGCCCATTTTTGAAAATCACATCACGACCTTCTTTGGAGATAAACTCGAACAGAAAGAACCCCCTTCCGACTGCATAACATGTGATGCTGTTAGAAATCAAGGGTCTCCAATTTTTTTGTATCCAGTTATCAGTTGATCGTGAAGAGGGCCAGACCTGTGAATGGGCCAACTAAAGCCTGATCTGCTAAGGATACTGCAATGCGCATAGGTTGATCCGGCGAAGAGAACGATCACTGGGACATCATCCAGCTTCTTGACAAACTTAGGGAGAGATCTAGCTAATGGTTTCTTCCCTTGCGCATTGATAAGTTTCTTGAAGGATTCGGCATCGGCAGAAGGCGAAGGAGGAGGCGGTGGGTCTCCGCCTCTAGGGGATCTCATGGAGAACACGATAGCAGATTCTCCTAATGAGCTGCGAGCCTGAGGATGCAAATGTCAGCTTAGGTTCCCGTTACAATGCATGCATTAATCGACAATGTTAATGACCACACCCTAAGTTTTTTGCATTGTTATTCGCAGTGAGCTCTATAATTTGTGTAGAGAGGACTAAAGGATCACCTTTCGCATATCAAAACCATTATTACACTATATTATGATAGCTCTTTCCTGCTATTACTTGGTCTCTTTATGTGTTCGATTTCCGTGATAATTTGATTAAAAGGAATTATAGAGATTTGAAGAGGACACATGTTTGAATTAGAACTGTATGCAACTAAAATTGTGGTTTTAGAATATAGTTTAAAAAATCCCAGTTAATTTATTGAACTTGAAGCCTATCAATAAGAGTTGATTTTTTATTTTTTTATAACTAATTATGAGTTGTTTAATAGGGAAAGTGTAAAACACAATGTAAATAAATATTCCCATCTCAAGCTTTCTTCTATTTTTCCACTATGGTATGTACAATCTTTTTAATAAATTTAATGTAGATGGGTATCATATAAAGAACATTTATTGACAATGAACTAAAACAAATGTAGCTAGGGTGTGATTGCAGGTGCTCCAATTTTGAAATCTAGTTGCAGGGGGGTGAGGGTGCGTTACTTTTATATAATACTGTTGATATATAATTGGTGAATAATAAAATGCAAAACTAAGAACTCATAAACATAAATATAAAACTTAAATGTAAAATAATATCAAAATGATAATGACAATGTCACAATCATAATAACAAGGTAGGAAGGCTTTCGTAGCTTGCCAAAATGTCCGTTTGAATTTCTAGATTTAAGTTGTAGTAGAAATTTTAAACTTTTGATGTTTTGGGTAAGACTATCACTCATAATTAGGGGAAATAAAACATGTAGAGTGAAAATGCGAACAAGAGCGACACAAAAGGAAATATATATGGAAGGTGGTAAGGTCTGAGTTTGACAAGTCAAAGAGAAACGTTGGGCCTAAGGAATTTATACCCAGTGTTTCTTTTTGCCCTGTCAAACTTAGACCTTATCTTCTCACCTTTATATTTCCTTGTACATCATTCTTTTTTTTGTGAATAAGATAGAGAATTCTATTAAAAACGAACAAAAATATACATGTTGGTACAAAAAAGGCCTGTAAAGGACTCAAACCACACCTGACAGAAGTTCCTTCGATCCATCATCTACACCCGTTATATCTAGTTACATACAAAGTTCAACAAGAACTGTTAGATGCCTACCAAGACCACCAGGCATGTACCCTTCACAAAGATATCCAAAACCTCCTTAGACCTTCTATCTAGTCCCACAAGCTTATAGCCAAAACAATACCAAACTTAACCAGGTAACTCATCAAAGCTCGACTAAACATTGAACCTTAAAATAAACAGACTTAAAAATGGCTGACTCGGCCTTCATTACGCTGCATACTCCGTTAAAAAACCCAAACATAAAAAAGAAGCAGCAAACTAGAGGAGCAGGACACTGCACAATGTTTGCCGGTGGCGTAGCCATGGGCTCCTCCTTCTCCTCCGTGCAGGCGAATGCTCCCAAGTTGGCCTCTTGCTGTTCCTCTGAACGATCAACAACCTCCTCATGAGCCGGTGACGATGGGTTGGGCTCCCTCTGTGGAGACCGGTTGAGCTCCGTGGGCACCATAAAGGAAGTGTGAGCCAGATCCACCACTCCTTCCAAATTCAAAGAATTGCGCATCAGGTCCTCATTTACCGTATCGACAACATGAACCACCATGTCCTCGAAACGTATCCTCTCAGCCATGACCTTGCCTAGAATACGCCTCCATCCCCCTTTCTTCAATTCTACGGGTGACCTCCTTGTCTTCCATCCTCATTATGGCTTCATCAATATGGGTTGGAATTGCTTCCCTAAATTCCACCCCGACCTCTTCTTCCACCACCTTCCACCCTGCCCTTCCTCTACCACCTCGGTGGCTGCGAGCTCTGAGGTGTGTTGTCCGCCGAGATGCACACCAGCAACAGAAATCTTTCGAAAGCTGTTTCCTCACTACAGGTGGGAAAGGTGTGGCCTTGGGGGCAAGCAATAAGCCAGGTACTGTCACCTGAATCCCATCTCCTCCGTTTAGGCTAACTCCTAACGAAGCCAAGGGGGGTTGTCCCTAACAAAGAGTTGTCTAAGGCTCTGTGTCTTTTAAGTGTTTTTGGGTGTATGGATGCGGATGGGTGTTGTTTAGGAGTTTTTTGATGAACACAATAATATTTAAGCAATCCACGTTGCAATTGCAAAACACACTGATAAGATAAACACTATATGATGACTGAAAATTAAAGCATCCACAGAATAATTAATGACTTAAGCAAATAAAGGACAAATGGTCCAAATTAAGGTGATGCATACAAGTTTCAAGACCAGTGCCAAATGGAGTCAAAAGTGCTTGGGATGCTGAAATACAAGACTCAATATGTGTTCGTGAGATCGTTTTGCAATTGTTCTTGGTAATTTTTATAGTGTATTTTAGGGGTGATCTTGATTATTATGGCTAGGGAATTTCCAACCGATACGCAAGGTACTGGAAATTTGTCCGAGAAATATTCTAAGTGGCTCCGTTCGAAGACATGACGGACCACCCAGTTCTCTAGCTAGGAGCTCAATAGCTAACCAGCAACTAAAGTCTGGACGTGGTTGCTCGGTGCCCCCAGTTGGAACTTGCGCACTTAGATTATTTATCGATCAACGCTGGATTCGTTGGTTATGGGGTGAAGATTTTATTATGGTTTAAAATTGAGAGATTAAGTAGCCAATACCATTTCTGAGTATTCCAACCTTTCTCAAGGTTGGCCAGAGCATACGTGGTATGGAAACAACGAATAAATTCCAATTTTAAAGGGAGAATGAGTTGTGAGTGTTTTAATTAGAGCATAAAAGACAAACCTCTTCGACAAAGAGTGCTCTTGATCTACCTTATGGTGAGATTCAAGAGTCTTATCTAATCTATATGAGGATGCAAATGCAACAGTGCTCTCCAATAGAGAGTGCTCTTGAATTGTCTTAAGACAAGTTCAAGAGACTGTTGTGTTCTTTTTAAGATCAAACAAATATAGCAAAGATACACAATGATTGAATCAAATAGAGAGCAAAGATCTAAACTAGCAATTAGTATTCTAAGAATGAAAATGAGATCTAATATTTGCAAAATGGAAACCAAGCTAGCAACTAGTGTTCTACTTGCAAAAAGGAAGACTAATCTACTTGCAAAAAGTAATCTCTAAGCTAAAAATGAAACAAACAAAGCAAGACACTACAAACTTCCCCAAATGGGGAAGTTGGGGTGTGGGAGCTTAAAAATGCCACTTGCAAATTTTATTAAATGATTACAATGCCTTGGGAATTCAACCCTTTGAAAAGAACTTGAAAAAATAGAAGAATGCTTATGAAGCTCTTAAGAGCTTTTACAAAATGAGAGTGTTTTTAGACCTTCTTGGTTCAAAGTCTTCTTCTTTTGTTTGGATCTTCTCCTTGGTTTATTGCTCTTCTTTTCTTCTTGATTTTAGCTTCTTGTTTGCTTCTTTGCTTCTTGGATCTTCCTTTCTTCTCTTCAAGTACCTACAATCAAAACAAGCTTCAAACACCCATTATTCTTTAGTCAAATCAAAATGAAAGTTGATCTAGATCTAACAACAAAGAAATGGAAACTACTTAACCTTTCAAAAACAAATACAAAAGTAGATCTAAGATGCAAGACTAACAAACTAATCTATATGCCAAATCACTTTTTAGATGCAAGTCTTTTGAACTTTTTAAAGATGAGATCTAAGAACAAAAAAAAAAAAGGAAACTAAATACAAGACTAGTAATGAACTAAGATCTAAGACTAAAATGAAATGTAATCTAAGCTAACAAAATGAGATCTAACTTAAACAAGAAAGGTGCAAAACGAAAGCAAAGCAAAAGAAAAAGATGAAGCAAGGGAAAGGAGGAAAGATGGGTAAAACGAAAGGGAGCTAGGAGATCTAAGGAGAAAGAAGATGGACGAGAGCAAGGTAGGAAGAATAAAAACGAGAGCAAGAGGAAAAATGAAGGAGACGAAAGGGAGGAGGAGTTGAGGAGGTAAGATGAAAGCTAGGAAGAGAGGAGATCTAAAGGAGTAGAGAGCTAGAAGAAGGAAGAGATCTAAAGGAAACGAAAGGGAGCAAGGTAGAGCTAGAGGAGAGATGAAAGGAAAGTAGATCAACACAAACGAGAATAAGGAGGTCTAGAAGAGACGAGAGCAAGGATGATAGAATAAGGCAAGGAAGAGGAGAGGAAAGACGAGAGCAAAGGAAGTGAGGAAAAATGGCAAGCCAAACAAGGCTTAGAAGGGGAAGAAGCCAAAAGATGGAAAGATGGGGTTTAGGGCTTCTTGAAGGATCACAAGTAACTGAAATTTGCTTTTTTAAAAGTTTGAGTTTGATGGATGAGGAAGAGCCCCTATTGGCTGTTTCTTCACTTGGAAGTAGAAGCCTTTGTAATCCCTGCAAAGTGAATATGTTAGATGGTAAGAACTCCTGTTTAATGAAGAGAAGCTTGATCTCCAAACTCTTCTCCCCTTTTAGTGATCCCTGAAAAACACAACTCTCAACAACAAACCATATCAAGTGCTAGTATGTAAATCAAACAAATATCAAGATAAATGAGAGATCTAGCATAGATAATCAAATAAAATTTTAATTGACTAACCTCATGTACGAGATTGATAGTCTTCTAAAGCTAACATCGAACATGATTTCCAAATAAAAGAGAAGGGTGAGAGAGATAACACCTCAAAAGGATGAAACCACAACACAAAGAGCCCTTGCATAGACCTCCAAAGTTGCTTTTATTCCAAGTATTTAAACAAATGAGTACAATACAATTTTGGCAGAGTGTTCTTGCACAAAATCTCCATCCATAGAGAGCCAAAGAGGCCTCTCTTTATACAAAATACTAGACACCTAATACCTAATTCGAATTGGCAACATGGAGAGCCAATGCCAATAGACACAAATTCGAATTCCAATCAAAGCCAAAGCTTGGAGTGAAGATGTAATGGACAACTCGAGTTCCTGGTAGGTATGAGTGGGGAGGTGGCCTCCACCCCCACATAGTAACCATCACCCAACCTCGTGATATACAACAAGCCAATACGTGAGGTCCATGTGGAATAGTCGTGAGATTTATGAAGGAATGTGTGAGCCATCCATGAGGTAGCTTGCAGTTGAGGTAGGGATAATTTGAGTTGAAAGGAAGCCAAGCCATGATGTGGCCACAATCTTAGGAGAGCGCCTACCAAAGAGTAAATGCTAATTCAACCATCCATAAAACAAGTGCCACATAACCAATTCGTGATTTGCATGAAGAACGACAAATTTCTCCTGAATGGATTGACCTTTGGTGATTGGATAATGAATGAACTGAATGTGATTGGAGTTGATTGGAATCCTCCTGAATGCCTGTTGCCATGTCATTTGGCCTGTTTATTGAATCCAATTGGATTATTTTGGAGAGATTTGGATAATTCTCCAATTTATTCTTTTTTGATTATTTTAATTAATATTTCTCTTTTATTGATATTTTGAGAAAATATTAATTAAGTGGCTAAATGACTATCCGAAACTTAGGATAAGTGGGTTTGGGGTTTAACCGAGATTATTGGCTTAGGAATTAAGTCTCCAATCACTTGGATCCACCCCCAAATGACTGACATATTACAAATTGAATTTTTCCAATTAAATATTTGGAAAAATAATAATAAAATAATAAAAAATAAAACCTGTCCAATGCGTCCGGTAAAATTTTTCGGACATTGTTTTAAATGGACAAGGGATCTAGGAAATGACCATCTAACATACAAATGGTGTCTAGTAGGTTCATATACATCAGTTGGACTCTAATAAGCAATAACCCCCCAAGGCTCAGACTCTCAAAATCGAGCATTCCAGCTTTGGAGGAAGCGGGAGAAAACCTTGTCGATTATTACTCGTCTATAGGCAAAGCATAATTGACAAGAGCAAAAACTCCCTGGAATGCCTTAGTTGATAGTCAAGTCATGGGGAACCGAGCCACTCAAAACCCTACTAGTACACACTTATTACAAACCCCGTGGGGCCATGGTCATTTCAGCAGAAAAATAAAACTGGCTAGCCAAATTGGCTAAACACACAAACTGAACCCCTGATACTTTGGAAGTGAACATTGATCATGTTCAAACACTGGCGGCTCAATGGAGGTTCAACTATTGTACAATATAGTTGGCAACAAAATGTGGGGCCATTAACCAACCGAGTGATTTCATGTCCTGAGGCAAGGGACCAATACATAGAAGGGTGGACGTTTCGTCACCTGCTGCGCAACTCGTATTGCAGTGTTGAGCAATTTCCACGATAATGCCTACATAATTCTCTTCCTTAAATAGCCCCCTTCACACCTAGTCCCGAGGATCCCCATTTACGAGTCCCTTCAGGTTGGCATGTCAAGACTTAAAGCCTTCCTGATGTCCAGTGCCGCCAATCCTCCCTTCTCGGTTATGGCATTCATTGCCGCTCAAGTGTCTCACGTACCAGGCATACAACCTTCTGTCCGACATAACTACCTCTGACGTCGGGCCAAACTGGCTGGCCTTCTCCAGATTGCTTCTTCTTAAATGTGATGCTTCTCCCGTCCTTTTCCTCTTAACTTCCAACCTACCTCGATCTCCCATCCATCAGCTGCATGTATACAGCTGCCGGAGCTCCGTCCTCTGTCGCGGTAGTATCATATGCCGGCACCACGTTAGAAGCATGCTTTCCGACAGCTATATAAGCACCCGCATCCGGGGTTCCTTGTGCATGATTCTTAATAACCTTTCACTCTACGTGTTTTCTTCTCCCTATTAATATTTTACCTAAAACATTGGAAGTTTTGAATTTCTAACACAACTTAAATCTAGAAACTCACATGGAGATCATTGCATTGAGAGTAGTGAGGTGTATCTGCAACCTAGGTAGATGTGTCACATCTGTAACATTAATAAAATAAATTGAAAACAAATTGAAGTTTGTAAAAATGAAAATTAAAAAATAGTCAACATAATAATAAAAACCAAAAAAAGGAGATGACATAAATTATAAGACTCTAAAATAAAATAAAGCTGTGTAGATCCATTTTAACCTGGGATATTTTAAGCATTGAGAGAATTATGTCTGTTTTTATCACTCTTGGTGCTTATTAGATTGGGGTTAAAAATGAAGCTATGTTTGTAATTCTAGTTTGACATTCATTATTAAATTTTCAAATGTCTAGATTCAATGGTTCAAACCTCAATACTATAGTTATAGTTTCGGATTTATAAATAACTACAGAACAAGCTCAATGTCATTTACTCATGAGATATAACTGGTTAGTAAAAAGTAAAGGAAACAATTGAGTCTTCTTCTTGTTTTGCATCCTCTAAATCCTCAGTCAATATGCTTTGCAGGTACTTGTCGCTTGTAGTAATGAGCATACATGCATGTTACTACATAGGACGACGTTGTGATATAATATTATTAGGTCACCCCTCATAGTTACAACTTCCGATACCTGTTATTGCGAGGTTTGACCCTTGTAATTGTTGATGGGGGGTGCCTTCTGTAGTAACAGTTCGATTTGCTTATCATTACAAGAGCTGACACCCCCATACAACCTGGGTATGTGCTCGTCGTAGGGAGCATACCCCAAATTCAGTTTGGGAATAATTAGGTATGCCCCCAACAAGGTTGTGGTGTGTCATCCCATGCCTAGTGTAGTGGAGATATACCTAGGTATTCATTGGGTGTTGTTGCATGCACCTATCACCTGGTGCTTGTACATGAGGACTGGGTGCATTCACCTTTGGCTACTTAAAGTAAAATAAATGCATAATTTATTTTTTAAAATGTCGTGCTAGTAAAGTTGGATACGATTCCATTGTTCTTGATTTTTAAGTGGTAGGTAGGATTGCAATTCTAAATATATTTGACGTAGCTAGTGTTCTATTTCTTTTGATTTTCAAGTGGTTGATGACATTGTACTTTCAAAAAAAATGCGTGAAATGCTTTACCCACAATGAAGAAAATGGAAACAAATTGAGAAGGGAGTTATCCATCCATTCACGTTGCAAAAACACAACAATGGTCCATGGATGCACATGTAAAGCAATGACCATTGGAGGACCAACTGGTTGTTTTATGGGAAAGGTCTTAATGAATCTGACCAACCAAGAATGGTAGGTCCACATGCCTGATTTAACTTTTTATCAATTATGTCCTACCAGCATTATCAAGCTCATTCTTACTGACATCGATTTCATTCTTAGTCATTGTATTTGACGATTTTTCTTCTTGAAAAATTTGAAATTCACTGTCTCAAATTTATGGTAACTTAATGACAAATTTAATGGGAAAATTTAGATTTAATGGCTGGGAAAAAAGTTTTATGTTTTTTAGTTGAACTTTAAAAAAACACATACACACATATATACTGTTGACATGTTTTTGAATAGTATATGATGTTTTAACATATTTTTAGGAAGTTGTAACAAAAGTCACTTTAATTCACTTTATCGAACTTAATGACAAATTTATCATTTTTTTGCACTAGCAAAATTTTCTGAATTGAATTGTTGCCAAATTCGAACATGAACAAAAACCAAGTGGCATGGATTTTATTCAAGATTATCATCATTCAAATGCACTTTTTTTGATGCTACTTCCTATTCCACCTTACATGGAAGAAAATGTTTTGTAGAATATAAATGAACTTTATTGTTATTGCCAAATTCATCTCTTTTTAATGGAACATGAGAGCAATATATTTCCGAAACAGAATGAATAGTTGAGTGTGGGAAGTGCAATGTCAAATGGATCAAGTATGGAACTCAAGTGTGGGAAGCATGGGACCTATTGCCGCCTAATTCGCACCTGGGTGAGAAAAATCTCAACACATTGGGCATAGTGTTGGGGGCAAGTTTAGGTTGGGTTGCAATTGCCACCACAACTCTCAACCCCTCTGTTTAGGCCAACTCCTAAACAAAGCCAAGGGAGGTAGAGCTAAGAAATAAACTAAGGATTATAGGAGTTATTTCTAAATACTGCAAGTACAAGATTTTATGAAATAAAAGAAGTACCTGAAATGATAGATTTAATCAGAAGATATGACAATAATAAGAGCATTAAGATTTATAACATTAGGCTATAAGAGCATTAAGATTTATAACATCAGGCTATATAAGCATGCGAGTATATAAGACAATCACATATGATAACTTGAAGGTATGTTAAGGAAAAACAGAGGCCGGTGCTTGAAAAGAGCAGATCTACACTATGAGATATAAATGGTTATATCTGACACATCAAATTAACATATGTAAAGCATTAAACATGAGAATCGTTGCATGCGATATTTGGAAGCAAAGTGAAATATTTTGAATGAGATCAATGCCTTGATTCATTTTAGCCAGATTAAAATTGAATCGAGTTAGAGATGTTAGAGACCTAGACTAAATTGTCGTTGGTCCTAAACTAGAAAAGTAAATTGCAATTTGTCCCACTTTAGATTGCTGGTTAGCATCCATATAAGTGAAAAGTAAAATTCTAATCTAGAAAAATAAAAGCAGTTAATCCGTAACTAGATTTTAATTAGTAAAACGTAAAAGTGGTAAGAGATTGCAAGTTAGACTCTTAGAGACCTCTGGAGAAAGAGAGATTCTTGCTTCACAAGCAAGTTTGAGAACCGTCGAAACCTGGTAAGTACCAAACCAGGGTTTGGATTAACTCATAAATCTCAAGTTCTAAGATATGCCTCAGTCGCAGTGAGGGTATAGAGTTTAAATCTATCTGCGAAAGAAATGAAAATAAACATTAAACAAAAGTAAATTCAATCTACGAAAGTAAAAACTATGGAGTGCTAGGCTAGATTGTAGTCAGTAGATTTCTTTGTTGTTGTCCACTTAAGTGATGGACTGATAATCAAAGTGAATCTAATTAATCTAAGCTAAGTGAAGCAAAAAATCAAACCAAGGTATGCTCCCTGCACAAGGGGAGCAAAGGGGCAGTGGGGATGCAAGGGACTAGTGGTATGAATCACTATTCTTGAGCTCTTACAATCCTTCCGAGGACTCTTAGAAGCTGCTCGGTGGTCCAAAAGAGACAGGACATCAATCAAGCTTACAAATCAGAAAGAAGAGGTGAAGAAGAGAGAAAAATTACCTTAGGAGATGTGCAATTTGATTGTTCATCTTACGTACCTAGATCTGCTAATTATTTGCTATATATCTGCTTTATCACTTGTCTTTAAGTTTACAGGTGGCAGATTTGAAGGGGCAGCGAAGTACAAGTGAGAAATTCTTTGTCTGCTGCCCTAACAGTCCTAAAACAGTTCCAAAAGATTGTCTTCTTGTTGTTTATTTAGTCTACTTTTCCCTTAAATATTGCTTTCAGTTGTTGCTTGTTTGCAGGTCAAAAAAGTGCCCTTTTTGCAGGTTTTGGTGGCATCCATACAACAAACTGTTCACTGCTGTTTTTCATCTATTTAAACCTCTTGTTACGCATCTTGTTAGCTCATTATACCTCTTGTTAAACTTTGGACTAGATCATTTAACCTCTTGTTAAAAATGTTGCTTTCTTACCCGCTCTTGGGTGAGAAAAACCATCAACTCATTGGGTGCGGCCTTGGAGGCAAGTTCAGGTTGGGCGTAACTGTCACCTCAATACTCAACCCTTCTGTTTAGGCCAACTTCTAAACAAATCCAAGGGAGGTAGGTCCTAAGAAAGATAAAACTAATAAAAAATATAGGAGTTAATTGAAATACTGCAAGTACAAAATGATATTTCGGAAATAAAACAAGTACTTGGAATGGGATTAGCTGTGTATGAGATATGACACTAGTACAAATACTTAGATCTACAACGTCAAATTAGATGCATGTAAATAAATAAGCATGGAAGCAACTACATACGATAGCAACTTAAGGTATATCAAGATAGAGACTAGTGCTAAAATTTTTAAATGAAAGAGGTTAGTGGAGCTAGAAATAACAGTTAGATACTATTCTAGATTATAGTTAGTGTCTAATCTAAGAAAAGTAAATTGCAATTAGTCCTCCTTTAGATTGTAGATAAGCGTCCATATAACTAATGGCCAAATAAAAGGAAAATCTAATCTAGAAAAAGTATTGTGATTATTAATTATTCTAGAAGTTGAAAGTTGTTAACCCTAAACTTGAAGGGAGTTAGGGGGTTAGCAAATTAATCTAAGAAAGACAAAAATTATAGAAGCCTAGTCTAGATTGAGTAAATTAAAACAGTGAAGAAGATGATCTCTTGGAGCTGTTTTAAGATTGTAAGGATAATGAATAAATTTTTTTACTCCACTTGTGCTTGGTTGCCCTTTCAAATCTGCCACCTGTAAGCTTAGAGAATGATAGATAAGGCAGATTTATAAGTTATGGTAAGCAGATCTAGGCATATAAGATGAAGGAAACTATATGCATGCACTTAGATTGCTTTATGAATGATCTACCTAATGATATTCTTGAAAGAAACATGTGGATCTTAGCATGCAATTGAATCTACCTAGGATTTTCGATAAAAATGTAGACTCTAGCTTGCAAAGTAACGTAACAATATTTGATATTTCTTCAAGTTTGGAGGGTCAAAAGAGAGAGAGAAGTGTCGACAAGAATGGAAATGGAGTCGATAAGGATCAGCTAAGAGGGCCTTGTCTGAAAAGTTTCTGAAGAAAGGAGATTGTGCCAGGCTGGCCTCAATCCTCTCGATGAACCAGGAACCTGCAATAAAAAAAACTGTAAAGGAGATTGGATTTCCTCTTCCTTCCTCTCCTGGGTGCAATTTACATGGAAGGAGTTAATATAACACAATCCAACTGACGGTAAAGATACTAAAAATAACTACATTTCAAGTAAATTAACAATAAGATCTAATCGAGCATGTACTTAGGATAAACCTTATCCAACTGGTGTAATATCCCTTCTATTAAAGTTGCTCAAATTCACCCAATTTCGATTCTAGGAATGTTGTACACAAACTGTTCCAAACACCTCTAAATGTTTTCGAATTGTGGAAGGAGGGACTTGGGAGGACATAGAACACTCTATTACACCCTTTAGACACCCAAATCTCTGTTATAAACATTCATGGTCTGCAATTTTTAAGGAGAGAAGACTTGGGACAAAACTAGTCAATTGGATTGGTGAAAATCCCCCCTAGGTCTGCCACTATTTGCCCTTCCAAACACTTTACGGCCTTCCCTAATATTCAGTCTGAGAATTGGTTCTGTTAGAGGACATCGAGGACAACATGTGTGCAACACTATATCAGGTTTTAGGGTCGGATAAGTCTCCCAAAGGATAGTAGCTTCTAACTTCTAAGGCATAGAATTTATGTGAAAATGGTGGACAAGGGAGCATGAATTAATGTTGCAAACTATAGTATGACTTGAGGGGTCTGAATACAATATTTGGGACATCCATTTAACTTCCATATGCAGCTTAAATAATAGGCAACACCTCCATAAAATTCTGATATCAAACTGATACAAAACATGCTACAATCACCATGAGAATATAGTGTGGAAACTAGCTCGAATATCAATGTTACTTGGAGAAATAGTACATGAAGTGCTTAGTATTTCGAGCTGTGGCTCTTATGATCTATCCATTACAGAGTTATGCATCCATTAACAAGTTCACAAGGTCGAAACAACAGCCTTCCATTATCTATATGCAACCAAGAGTCTGCTATCTCACTTTACATGAACATTGAGAGAAAGATAGTAGAGTGAGAGAAGAGAAGAAAGAATCGATATGAACTCGAACTCAGATGGGGGTTGAACCTACACCAAAAAATCTCCATGAAGCTCTGTTGAAAGGTCTGAATGGCCTCTCCATCAACCAACTTGGATGGGAATCTTGCACCCTCGAAATTGGTTCCAAGGCAGGGAGGATGAACATCCACCGTGCAAGGACAAGCTTGAAGCTCTCCCAAATTGCAAAGATGCAAATAACAAATGAACAAAAGCTACTCCATTTCGACATGGCCTCCTTTTAATACCTTTAGTTGTCTCATTTCCCTCCTTAGAACTCAAATTATCTCTTAATTACTCATGAAATTCGAATTAGTGGGGGTTATGACCCTTCATTGGCCCCACATGACACTTGGCTCATCTTTTGTCTCCAACTCCTCCATGAATTCAAATTGGGGAATCTTTTGGATGCTTTGGAGATGTGTAACTCCTCTCATGTGCCCTCTTGGTCTATTTTTAGCTCTTACATTGTCATAGATGTCATAGAATTTGTCATAAGTGTCATAGAATCTGTCACAAGTGTCATAATGCTTGTCATAGTTCTCATAGAATCTGTCATTGCCTATTTTTAGCCCTATGACTCTTCCTCTTCCTTCATGAATGTTACCTCTTCCCTCCAACTCGAATTTGGGGATGGCTGCATGTTTAAAGGCTGAATATTCCCTCATGTGGACCCCACATGTCCACTTATGCGCCCCCAAGTTCAACTAGGACCTAATGCCACTTCATTTTGGAGCATTTAACATTTATTCCATAATTTATTGGCCTATTTTTCCACCATCAATTTAGAATATTGAATTTTCATGAGAAACTATAGACCTTGGGGTTAAATGTCAATATTTTAATTCTTCCACATAACCCTTAGGAATTGGGTAGGCCAACTTAATTATTTATCTGAAAATCATTTAATTGGGGACATGACAACTGGGTAGTAATACCCTTTCAATGGCCTATCAAAAGATGAATGAATTAACAATTGCAAAATGACAAATATTACCTTAGAAGCATTAGACAAGTAAGCATCCATGCATTTAGAAGATGATCCACATATGCTCTCCAAAGTCTTTACTTTATTGCACAATACAACTCTCCAAATGGTTACAATAGTATCAAAGCATCAAGCATCAACCAACAATAGAATGAAGGGGGGAACACTTGCTTAAATAGGACTTGGAGCAAGAGAGGCGCCCCTCCAAGTGTCATACTACATGCATGAGACCATGCACCATCTCTAGATTGATCTAGGAGATCATGCACCATCTCTAGAGTGATCTAGGAGCTCATGTGCCACGTCTAGAGACAAGTAGAGACCAATGCACCACCTCTAGACTTAACTGGGAGAGAGAGGGTCTGTAGTCAAATGAAGCAAATTAGACACTCATGTGCATCATGTGTCGCCTCTACACTGAACTGGGGGACAAAGAGAGCTAATTGGAGCAAAGTCCACACGCATGTGCCACCTCTTCAATGAACTATGAGAGAAGATAGTGCGCCCACCTAAAAGGGAATATTCCCTTTCACCTACCTCCTTAAATCATGGATTTGGTCTCCATGGTGCAAAAATCAAGGGATTTTGTCTTAGGAGGGTGTGCTAGGCCTCATTAGGTGGTCTAACGGGGTTAATAAAGTGTTTTACACCCCCTTTCATCAAATATTACAACGTTATGACATTTTACATCCCCAAGGGACCTTAATTGACACCTAAAACATGTCCATGTGACCAAATATGAGATGCACAGTGATACAAATTGACACATGTTTAAGACACCGTGCTAGGGTAGATACATTAGGACATGCTCATGGCTTTGGAAGCATGACTGAGTGAAACAACTTTGCCAATTTAGGTCACAAGGATCTAAATTTATCTAAGTAAAAAAAACACTCATGAGCACTGTTTAGTATAAGTGTCATAGTTGGGCTAGCCCTTATACACATGTCATATAGATGTCATGTCCTCTTTAGAATTATCTTCTTTCGACCGTGGGCAAAAGATGTACAAAAGATGAAGAAGAAGAAGAAGAAGAATGCTTGAGATGAGTCTTGGAACTAAAAGTCTTTTATTACTTTGTCGTCTTCTATCCTTGCAATCATCAACCTGCAAACTAAGTGGTAACCACTTACTCCATATGGGGACGTGTGCTTTTTTTTGGGAAAGCATGCTAGAACTCCAAAATCTGCAATCTATGATCTGCAATAAAAACCATCTTGCCAAAGAAAATATTAGAAGTACAAGAAATCACATGGATACCATCATACAAAATATGTCAACCGCATATAGAAGGAAATGCAAGAAATCATCAAAGAAACTTGTTGTCCGCCGAGATGCGCACCAGCAGCAGAAATCTTTCGAAAGCTGTCTCCTCACTACCAGTGGGAGAAGTGTGGCCTTGGGGGCAAGCAATGAGCCAAGTACTGTCACCTGAATTCCAGCTCCTCCGTTTAGGCTAACTCCTAATGAAGCCAAGGGGGGTAGTCCCTAACAAAGAGTTTCTATGGCTCTTGTGTTTTAAAATGTTTTTTGGTGTTGAGTGATGTGGATGGGTGTTGTTTAGGAGTTTTTTGATGATGAGAGATCACAACTTATAAAAAAGACAATAAGCACAAGTTAAAATGCAATCCACGTTGCGATACAAGATTATGGGTCAACAATATGATAAAAACTCGTAAGATAAAAGAATCCACTGATAAATAACTTGGACAAAAAGGACAAATGGCCCCAATTAATTTAAAATGAAAGTGTAAGTAGACTAGTGCCTTATGGAGTCAACAATTGTGTAGTGCTTGGGGATGCTGAAGATACAAGTCTTAGAATAACTGTTTGTGAGAACGTTTTGCAAATTATCTTGGTTTATTGAAAGTTTTAATGATCTTTGATTATTAGGCTAGCAAAAGAAAGGCATGCGTCCAACCGGAAAAGTATACTTTTAGTGGCTCCCCCTCTGGTGGTATGACGGACCGTCCAGTGTTTTGACTAGGTGTCCAATGACTTAACCAACACTCAGAACTCTATGACAACGGTGATTTCTGGCCCCACCAGGTTTAGGAACTTTGCCCACTACCTGAGTATTTCTCGAAATAGCAACGCCGGTTCGTTGGTTGTGGGGTGAAAATTTTATTATGTTATCACTTGTAAGATTAACAAATCCAATCACATTTCTGGGTACTAGTCCAATCTTTTAGGGTCGGCAGAGCATACTAAGTGATGGATAGCAACGAAGTAAATTTTAATGGGGGAATGTGAGTTGAAATGTTTTAAATTATTAAGAGCACACAGTTCAACCCTCCGATAGAGAGCGCTCTTGACTTTGTCTTAAGACGGAAGTTCAAGAGACTTTAGCTAATCTATATGCTTGATGCAAGGAAATGCAGTGGGAATGCTCTCCGATAGAGAGTGCTCTTGACTTGGGTTATTTCAAGTTCAAGAGACTTTGGTTCTTTTTAGAATATCAAGCAGATCGTAAACAAGAACACATATGATAGCTCAAAAGATAAAATATGAAACAGTGATATAGCAAATGAATAAATAGCTTGCAAATATGAAATAAAGAGCAACTAGTGTTCTACAACAAGAAGCTAATCTAGCAAACGAAGTCAAAATGACTTCTACACACTGTTCATGAAACTTCGAGTTAGCTGGTCATACGCAGTACACAGTGGGGAAAGAGAAGTAGCATGCAAGGTCAATGCGGCACTTGGGATCAAATCCGAAGACACTTCTCAGGTCAAAACTGAAAAGATAACTAAAAATTCTAAGTACAAAATGAAATTATTCTAAGTAAAACAAAGCACATCTAAACTAAGAATGCACAAGACACTCTTCCCCAAATGGGGAAGAAAAACCAAAAGGTGGGAGGCCTTATCCCACTTA
Source organism: Larix kaempferi (assembly GCA_027924585.1). Lineage (NCBI taxonomy): Eukaryota > Viridiplantae > Streptophyta > Pinopsida > Pinales > Pinaceae > Larix > Larix kaempferi. The sequence continues at coordinate 22,436,480 of BSBM01000017.1, read as the reverse complement.
GCCTTTTTATTAATCAAGTACAAGTGCCTTGGGAATTTAACCCTTGCAAGGACTTTTGAGAGAAAATGAAACTTATAAACTTGAAGCAAGCTCTTAAGAGCTTTTACAAAGGATAATGAATGATGTGTTCAAGTTTTGGATCGTCCTTATGGTTTCTTTGAGGTTTTTTGCTTGGTTTAGATCTCCTTACTCCAAAGCTTATCAAGTTTTTCTCTCCTTCAAAGTACCTACACAAATGGCTCAACTCAAAGCATCCTTCAACCTTAGTAGAAAAAATCAAAGGAAACCTAGATCTAGAAACAGAATTGAAACTAGCTAACTTTGGAACATGTAGAAGTATGATATAAAAATGCCTAACTTACTAACTTTTCAAAGAAAATGCAACTAACAACTACTAACACTTTAACAAATTTATTGCAACCAACTAATGCTAACACTTAACAAACTTTGTTTTTGTGTTGTAATGTAACTTTTTAGGGCTTTTTTGAAGGTGGATGAAAGCAAAGGAATAAAGGCAAAACGAAAGGGGTAAAGGGTGGTTGAGGAGAGGAGGGTTGAGAGTAGAGAGGGCTGCCTAAAGAACAAGGCAAGGGGCTGCTAACAGAGATGAAGGACAGTAGCAAGAAGTGAGGAGAAGGGCAACCAACAGATGGAGGAGAAAGTGGCTGCAAAACAGAGAAGTAGGGAAGCCAAAGGTAGTGATAAAGGGACTGAGTTTTAGGGGCAGTAAACAAAGGTATGGACTGAAAACTAGAGAGGACAGCAGCGAATGTAATGGAGATGGAGACAAGGAGAGGCAAAAAACGAAGCTAGGAGGAGATCTAGGGAGAGCTAGAAGAAAGCTTGAGGAAGTAAGCCTTTAGAACCGAGTAACCAAGTTTGAAAATAGTGTTCTTTGTTGGAGAAGGCAAGAAAAACCGTAATAGCTTGCAACCCTGCAAACAAAATATTAAGATAAATGGAACACTTGAACACAAAATATTAGATGCCGAGAGCTCCCAATAGATGAATTCCCTGAAGACACAAACACTCAATGCAAAAGATTAGAAGCCTAAGTACTAGATTGTTAGTCTTCAGCAAGCATAATAATCAAATTTGCAATACAAGAGTAGGGTGAAAGAGATATTACTTCACATGAGATGAAGACACAATGCCAAAAGCTCAATCAAATGACCTCCAAAGTCTCGAAATATTTTATTAAACAAAAGAGCTTACAATTTTCACCAGAGTTTCTTTGCACAAAAATCCATGTGAAACAAGGAGACAATGCCATCCTTTTATAACAAAACTAGACAAACTCTACCCTAATTTGAATTGGCTTGTGAAAGGAGCCAAAAGCACTTTACACAAATCAAATTCCAATCTCAAATCAATCAAATCCATGTCAAAAATCAGTCCAACCAATGCTTGGAGCTCGAATCCTCCACATAGACTTTTAGTTGCAATTAAGGAGATGGGGAGGTGGCCTCCACCTTGGCAAGGCGCCCCCCATCTTTCATAGTTAACATCACCCAACAAATGATCGAATGCCATGGGTAAAAACGAGCTCCAAAGAGGATATACGTGAGCCCTCTCAAGAAATTCACGTGAGTGATTGTAGCGATGTTGGTTGAGTTATAAAGAGAGGCAATCCTTGTGATTACACAATCTAAGGAGGGCGCCTACCAAAGGCATAAATGCATTTCAACCACCCATTAAAACCTAGCCATATGCCAAATCGTGAATCCATTGAAGATATACGTGAGGGTGAAGGAGTATCACGTGAAGATGAGGTGGATGCTTGGAGTTTGAACTCGATTTGATTAAAATCTTGGTGATTGAGAGTGGGAGGTGGCCTCCACCTAGGCAAGGCGCCCCCACTCCATTCAATGCAACTCAAAACTTAACTTATTTCCATTAATACTTATCCACATCACCCCAATCGAGTTTTGCATGTAGGTGGGCGAATTTACTTGGAGTTAATCACTGATTGCTGACTGGATTGTTGACTGAATGATGACTGAGATGATTGGAATCTTCCTTAATGCCTTGTGCCATGTCATTTAGCCACTGAAATAATCCAATTTGGATTATTTTGGAGAGAATTGGATTATCTCCAATTTATTAATTTTTTGATTTTTTAATTAATTAATAATCCTCTATATTGATTTTTGAGGAAATATTAATTAAGTGGCTAAATAACGATTCGAAACTTAGGATAAAGGTGTCCGGGGTCTAAGTATGATTTTTTGCCTTAGGAATTAAGCCTCCAATCATTGAAAAACACCCCCGGACGATTGACATATTACAATTTGAATTTTCCCATTTAAACCATGGAAAAATTAATTATTAAACAATAAAATAATTGACTGTCCAACGCGTCTGGTAAAATTTTTTCGGACAATGTTTAAAAACCTCTATAGACCTAGGAAATGACCACTGACTCGACTCAGTGTGTCTAGTAGGTTCTTGACTCATAGTGTCTAGTAGGTTCATATTCATCAGTTGGACTCTAATAACCCCCCATGGCCAGAATTTCAAAATCGGGCATTCCAGCTTTGGAGGAAGCGGAAGAAAACCTTGTTAATTATATCTCGGGGTAGGCAAAGTATAATTAGTTAGGGTAAAAAACTGCTTGGAATACCTTAGTTGATAAACTAGTCATGGGTGACCGAGCCACTCAAACCCTACTAGCACACTTTTTACAAAAACCCCGTGGGGCATGGTCATTTCAAGACAAAAAACAAAATGACTAGCCAAAATTGGCTAGGCACAAAGGATGGATCATCTGATACACTGGAACACAAACACTTATCATGTTTGTCAAATGGCGGCTCTTCAGATAATCCAACTATGGTACAAAAAAGTTAGTAACAAAACTAACAACCCTATTGAAAAACTAAAATGAAGGATTGAAGTAAAAAATTGAAATGGAAAGCTACTCTTATTTACCTTGTTGCCTCTTGGGCATTGTTACAACTTACGCCCCAGATTCTTTGCAGCGCACTCTACTAGATGTGCCAAGGAGGGGGGTCCTTTTGCCATTGTAAAACGCCAAGTTGGGGCTGCTTTATGTAAGTGTTGGTCTATTGGTGATCTAGACCCCTTGGTCAGTCATGGTAGTTATTTCAAGGTGTACTGGTCTTGTGGCTCTGCTGACTACCTTTCGATGGGTGATAAATCATGTTAGGCATTTATGCCTTGGGTAGGTATTGATGCACTTTGCTGACTCCATTAGGACACATGGCTTACAGAGCCCCTAGCCACACTTATGGTTTTATGCTTTGTAAAGGTGATTACGCGTGTAAGGGTTGTCATACTTGCTTTAGCATACCTCTACTATGCCCACTTGGACATCATTTTTTGTATTACCATTTCCTTTTGGCCATCTTAGTCAAAGAAATGAAGACATCCACCTTAAAGAGACATTTTGAAGGCCATACCAAGCAAAAAGGTGGACGTCGAGGCCAAAAGATACATTGTTGGGGTTAGTTGGGTTGTGATGTCCTCCTTCCAAGCTCAACATTTCATTTGATGGAGCCATAATCACTTATTTGTCATCATTGTTATGTTTCTATGAGGTTTAGTCCCCGGATTGTGGGTGACAAACCCTAAAAGTTAATTTTAACTCAAATTAGACAAGTCGGCGTAGAGGAGGGAAAAGCTAGGACTTTTCTCATATAAATAAAGTCCTCTCCTCTCAGTTGTAACCGAGATCATGGGATTAGTTATGACTAAAATCTTATTTCTTGTGGTATGAGACTTTAAGTGGTGCACACCTCTCTTATTGGCATGTTCTAGGGTTTTCCAAGGATAAAGTTGAATGTTCAAGGCTTCTTTGCAATCTTTCAAGGCTAATGTAGGAAGGACATTAGGGTTTACTCAACTCTTTCTTTTCATTAATGTGGTAAGATATTCGGTCTCTTGTCTTGCATTGCTTGAGCATCCAAGGTAAACGTTTTAGTTCATGTTAATTTAGTCTTGCTTGGTGAGGCATTTTTCTTGGAGAGTCCCTCTTGTTTAGGGGCTTGGTATTCTTGCTTGTTTTAATTAGGTCAAGGACTACTATGACCAAGAGTTTCTATTCCTTGCCTTAATTCTTTTTTTGTTTGTTTGCTTGAATCTCCTTGACTTTTGGGAGAGGCCTGTGGTCCGAGAAATCACGACCTAGGGGCATCTAAGCTGTCAAATCACCCAAGGATTGCACTCGGCCTGGACCGCTCCAGCCTCAACTTGACTAGGTTTTTGGGTGTCGCCTCCCAATTAAGTCACCCCTAAGGGGAATTCAACTCAGGTCGCCTTGTGACGAGACCCACACCTTAACTGAGTGAGCTAGCGGGAATTTGCTAGTCCTTGCCTTAATTCAATAACGTTCGAATTGCCAATTTTTGAGAGGATGTTGACCTCGATCTTTCTCATTGCTCTAGGGATAAGACTAAGGTCTAATTCACTCATCTTCAAAATTTATAAAATATCTACATCTTTATTTGAAAAAATACAAGGTTTTTTTTATAATCTAGATAGCCCTAAAAATCAAATACAGAAAAAGCCTTAAAAATCAAACACAAAAAAGCCCTAAAATTAAATATATAAAAATACAAAAAATATTGTGTTTGAGAAAATCTAATTCGTCAAAAGTGAAGTGCTCCCATGAATTTGTGGTTAATCTCCTAGGGCGTTTCCTTCTTGTGGTTAGCTTGAGAGATCTCATTGTTTGTGCAAGTGTTGGTGTATTTTTCAGATATGATTTTAATAGGTACAGCAATCTAAATTCAACTTTGAAGTGCATACAAGCTGAAGACAATGTCTACTAACAACCCTAATTACTTCGGTATTCATCTAGTGGTTTGAGTTGACATTGAGATTTTTGGGGGGTTGGTTAGGGCATAAACTGTTAAATTTTTAATCCCAACCCTAGATAAATTATTTCCTAGTGATTTCCTTCTTAAATATTTAGTTACAACTCGGTAAATAAAATAAATTTGCTGGAATAATTAACCCTAAATAAATCAACAGAAGCAAATGAAACCAGTTTCAGACACAATATTTATGACCTTTAATTCTGCGTTGCATTAAAAATAATATCCTAAACGTGCCCCCTTACTAGGAAAATCACCCATTGAGAAATATGAACCCACTCACAACAAACCTGACTGTTGTATGGTCTCCTTCAGAAAATCGTATGGCCTAAACTGTTGGCTGAATCAAATCCCTGCTGCTGCTGCTTCTTCCAATAATATAACCTCCTCTTGCTGGTATGTACGATCTCCACTAATTTGTTGAGGTAAATCTCTTGATTCTCTTGCTGCTCACACGGTCTCCTCTTTACTCCCCTGGACTCTCACGTGTATTACACTATATCTATTTCTCCTTCCCCTTAGCCTCGCTTTGATAATCTTGAGTTTTAACCGAATCAAACATAACCCTAGATCTCCAAAGTGATTAATGGTTGTGATTAAATCTCAACTTCACTTTAAGATCAATGGCTAAGATTCATTTAATTCACTAATGCCAAAAACTTAGGCATTTCATTAAATTAAACTTAGTTAATTATAAAAAGGCACTTTACTTTAATAATTCCTTTAATTAAAATAAGTTACTGAGGTTGAAGGGCTTTGGACGACTTCCACATGTCTAGACACTTAAGACTTTTGTAGAAAGACATGTCCGATGCTACAAACTTCAACACTCCCTCTTAGCGAGGAAGGTATTTTGCACCACTCCTAGCTTGTCCTTATGAAACAAAAAATTCCCTTTTACCAAGGGTCTGGTCAAAATGTCTGCATCTTCCTCATTTTTGGATATATACTGGAGCTTGATCGCCCTATTTTGAATCCTATCTCAAATGAAGTGATACTTGATCTCAATATGCTTAGAGTTCTCATGGAATATTGAATTCTCAAAGAGTTTGATACAACTTTGATTATCACAGTTTACCATTCTGGGATCCAACTCCTTATCAAATAAATCTTATAAGCAATTTGTGAAGCCAAATTGCTTCACAACTTGCCATCCTCATTGCCATATACTCCGCCTTTGCTAAACTGAGTGCTATGGAACTCTACTTCTTGTTGACCATGTAATCACGGTTGATCCTAGATTGAAGCTGCTCCCTGAGGTGTCTTCATATCTGCAGCACTCCTTGCCCAATCTGAGTCTGTATATCCCTGCAACCTCACTCCATCACCTCAAAGATACCTCAACCCATAGTCCACTGTACTTCTCAAGTACCTGAGCACATGCTGCGTTGCTACTTGTTACGATGGTACCTGTTATCACACAACTTGTAGTTGTCCCTAAAGGTTATCCTATCCAGGATGATAGAGGTGTTGGCCAACTAAAGAGGTGGCCCAAGAGATGCCACAGTTCCCAAGGGGGAGACCCTAGCTTAGCCAATGAAGGCTAGCGAACCAAGTCAACACCTCCTAGGGAAATGTGATGATGGTAAGCTAGAAAATCAAGATGAGATTAGATCTAGATCTAGAATGGATAAGTGGACCCAATGAGTTAGGGCTTGGTTGAAGAGGCTTAAGGAAGGACAAATGTTCAACCAATAAAAGATAAAGGTCACTTATGAGGTTAAAGTAATAGATCTAGATAGATCTAGTGCCAAAATAATAGATCCAAGTGGGGTCCGCCTTTAAAATATGGAAATTGGTCCAAATGGGGCCCACAAGGTGGAAATCAATGAAGAAAAGCACTAGGGGGTTTGCAAATGAATGGATCTAATGAATCAATGAGGAATTAGTAATACCCAAATTGGGATCTAGCAAAAATGGCTACGTACCCAAAAGTGCGACCTCCCTTGGAGAGGCCCAGCGCCTTAGATTGGGGGGTAAATGGAGTCGGATATCCACCAAACTTTAGATCGGGAATGTTGTGACTAATGTAGAGGTGGGTTTTAATTATTAAGCCCAAGTAATTGCTAGATCTCCATAGATCTGAAAAATAAAAAAAAATGAGGATTTTGACATTTAGGGTTTTAAGATCTAAAAATAATGGATAAGCTAAGGAAGTAAAATACGTACCTTTCAAGCGCACCTGGATAATGAGATGGATGTCGATTATGACAAGGATTACTTCCCAACAGATCAAATGAAGAATTTTGTATTTTCCTTGCTTCTGTGTTTTGCCCTAGTCCACATGTGTGCCCCTATATTCCTGCAAAACCAAGGAGACAAGCTCAATTAACACAACAAAAATGAGGGTAGATACAAGCAAGAGGCAAAAGATAGAAAATGATTGGTACAAAGACAAAATCACTTGCTGTTTGAACCAAGATTTGACAGAAGGTTGCAGGGCAAGCCTCCCCACCAATGCGCACTCCTCCAAATCGGCCTCTTCACCTGTAAATCGGATTAGTGGAAAAAGATACAAGGCAACAACAAGATATCCTTCAGTGCAATGGAAGAAGCATTTACAATCATCATAATCAAACACCCAAATCAAGATCCAAGTATGTGCTCAAAAAGTATTTCTTCTATTTCGGTAGCCAAGAGCCAAAAATCTCTAGATCTCTTTACAAGAGGGGGGTCTCTTCCTTATATAGGATGAGGGAGATGAAAACCCTAAACCACTTTTGAAATGAGTGGTTGAGATCAAAAGATAAAATAATACAATCAACGACTAAGATGACTCGGTACAATATAACATGGATCACTCACATGAAGGGGGTGCGCACTACATAGAAGAAGCCTAAGGGGGGTGCACACCACATTAAATGACTAGGATACAAGATGGGCCACATAAGATGACAAGGACAAGACACTAGGGGCACATGGTGGGGCTAGCAGGTATTACTTCCCTTCACTAGCATCACCCCATGGCACAATAATATAATATATGACTCAATGACATGTCCAAGTGTACAAATGATCAAATCCTGGCCCCCTCAATTGAGAGGAGAATGCATCAAAACACATCCTGATGACTGTGTGGATCCCACTAAATGCTGCAAATTGATCTGGAAGGTGTGGGATACCCCATAGATGACCTCAGAGAAGACCTCATGCCAAAACCTTACCTCAATTGCCCAAATCGAATTCCTAAATGACCTTTTTATTCCATTTTTATTTCACCTGAAAAATCAACAAACTATTCAATTATAATATTATATTCAATTCCTGTTCCATGGATTAATTGTTTTACCTACATTGGAAGTTTTCTTAGCAACGAACTTTGTTCGTTCCATTCTTATCAGAGCCTCGTTGACTGATTCGGCCTTCGGCATTTTCAGACTTTGTCTGAATTGGCTTTTGACCAAATAAAAGAATATTCAGAGTTTCTCTGATTCAGGTTTTTGACCAAAAAATCTGGCCCTTGGCCAAGTCATCGAGATATTTATCAAGAGTTTCTTTGATTTAGATCTCTTATCAAATATACATTTTATTATATATTTCAGAGTTTTGATTCAAAACTGTGAAAAAGAGTTAATCCATTGCAACAAGATCGAAAGGAAAATTGTTGGGGTTGGTCTGTCAAGCAGTTGCCACCACCAAGCTATAAGTTCGAGCTCAAACTCGTGGTAGACAGAGAAATGTGGAAGCCGTTGCTGTTATAGCAAGCTAGTGGAAAAGGAGCCTGAATTTGCTGGGCTTGAAGTCTTGAATTACTACCTCTGTAATACAATATCAAAGGATTGGAAAAACTACAGCAGCCACCTGCAATATATTAAGAGAAAGGGGTATCAGAGACCACACCAGTTATACAAGGAAGGCGGGAAAGAATATTATAAAAAAGTTGGGAAGAATATTATTGGACACTGTCAATATCGTTCCGGAAGTGTTCAATCCCAGCATTGCAGCCTTTAATTGCACAATTTACCAAGATATGTCGCTGGAGGATAGGGTTCTAATTGAAGTTGCCGTATCATTATTTTGTAAAGCAGAATAGAACCGCTGCCAGACTTCTCACGAATCACTTGCAACTGTTGGGTTAATTTGGTGGTAGAAGATGTTTAAAAAAACCAAAAAAATTGTAAAGAATTGATTGCAAAATAAGTCACACGAGAAGTAAGGAGTCGAGCCTTCAATCCGTTGGTAAGTATCGCAGATATTACTGCGGCTTTAGAGATCACTTGCTGTTGTTGAAGTCAAATCGCGTTAACAGGGGCAAGTAAAACCCTAGAGTTGCCACGCAATGACTATTCGTTGGCATTCTGTCCGTGGGTCTCCCAATTTTCGTGCTATCAAACAAAAACAAGAACATGAATACAGTCGTTGATTTATCTGCAATTTGTACTGACATCTTTCAGCTCACGAATTTCCGTCGAAGACCGCCGAGTTTTCAAATTGGGGAAAGAGGAGCGGGTCAAGAAGAATCACGACAGATCCAAGCAAGTTAAGGTTTATATTTTAAAACGAGAGGAAAAAGACAAAAGAATAGAGTGTTGTACAAGTTATATTATTCATTTTTAAGTTATACATTAAAGTATTCAAGGTAGTTTTCGTAAGCTGAGAAAAAGTACAAGGCAGAGAAAAGTATAAGTGAAGTTTCACTTCAAGTCATAAAAGGGTATTATAAAATAATTCAAAGTTTCCATTCCATCAAGGTATAAAGGGGTTATTTAGGTTATTTAAGTCCTAAATTGAAGAGAGAAATATAGAAGCGTATTTAAAAATAAAATAAAATAAAAATCAATGGATTTTAGAAAAGAAAGAAGATTTCCACAAACTTAAAAAAAATATGTGGATTACTTATTAAGAGTTTATGGGATTATTCAAGAAAAGGATGTCTGCATCGCTATTTGCCCAACCACAAAGAAAAATAACATAAACGTTGACCTAGCAAACCAATTAATGCTTTCAGAACCAGATGTAATTGAAAATGACATGCTTCTTTCTGATGAGAAATATGAAATTAAGAACCTACAACTATCTATTGATGATTACAAGGTCATATCTCAATTCAATGTCGTATCAATGTATCACGACAAAGTTAATATAATTCTAGGGTCACCTTGGATGGATATATTGGGTACCTTCATGTTCAACACAACGAAGAAGCTTTTGACATTTCCTTATAAAAAGAAGAAAATCACATTTCAGGATATTACAATGAAGTTAGATTCAAAAGTTGTGTCGTTTGAAGACTTCAAAGATATCTCAAAGGTAATTTCGCAAAAAGACCAAAAATCAATACAAAAGATGCAAAAAGAATTCAACAAAGTTATCATAGATAAAGAAGAAGGGATCTCTCGTCTAACAGATCATACTAAAAAATTACTTGTTCAAATCAAGAAGGTAAAGGATAAAATACAGTGCAATCAAAAGTTAGAAGAGGAGATTCAAAATCTCCAGGAAAAATTATTAGGAAAAAACGAAAAAAATTCATCCTTAAAGAAGGTTAATCGGGAATTGCTAGAACAGATAAACAAGTCAAGAGAAGGAGAGCAATAGAATCAATATACTCAAAATGAAGGCGACAAGTCAGACTATAAGGAAGGACTCTTATGCTTAAGGAGACGTAATCAGGACTTGCTTATACAAGTTAAGAAGCGAAAGCATGATAAGAAATCTTTACAAGAAGAGTTAGATCACAAAGTATCAATTATCGACAAAGAAATGATGACTGACCCAATAGAGAAGTCATTAGATGCTCAAATTCAAACACCCAAAAGGGGAACCACTACAGAGTCAAACATTGCTCAAATTCAGAAGAATGTTTATATTGACAAATCACTACAAACATCAAGACAAGATGGTTTCGAAGAACAATCACAAAAGATTAGAGAACCATATCGTCATCCAAATCATAAGAGTTGTTACAACCAACGACAAAGTCAAGAGGAAAATAAATGATATTTTAATTATAAATGAACCACCTACAACATTGAAAAAGTACAAAGGCAAAATCGACAACTTGTATGGAAGCCTAAAATGAGAAGTTCTATCTGAGCAATTGATCAACAAACAATTCCAATGAAGGTAGATCTGAGATGGACCATTTTACAAATGATGCAACATTTTTACTCAATGTTTAAAAGAACACATTGTCTCGTTTTGTGAAGTGTCGCAACTACGAACAAAGAAGATCACTAGAAAGCGTTACGAGCAAGAACAAGGAATAAAAGTCTTCCATAATTATGCTTTGAGGACAAAGCATTTCTAAGGGAGAGGCAATGTAATAAACCATATGTATATATATAATAAATCAATAAATTAATATTCAATAAACTAATATGTAATGAAGAGACACCTTCATGATGAAAGGTCACGTCTCTTTATAAATGGGCACCCTGCATGGGTATATAAACAAGCCCTCAATTGTAATCTATCATATCTCAAATCATTATAATATTCTATTCTATTCTTATTCTATGGATTATTTGTTTTACCTACATTGGAAGTTTTCTTAGTAACGAACTTTATTTGTTCCACAGTTAGAGATTGCAAGTTACAGATCTGTGTAGAAAGAGATATTCTTGCTTCACAAGCAAGTCTGAGAACTATTGGTGTCGGGTAAATACCAAACCAAGGTTCGAATTAACTCATAAATATGAAGATCTAAGATATGCCTCAGCTGCAGTGAGGGTGTAGAGCTTAGATGTTTGCTAAATAAATGAAGATAAGCAGTAAACAAAAGTAAATTTAATTCATTGAAGTAAAAACAATCAGTCCTAGGCTAGATTGTAGTCAGTAGATTGCTTTGTTGATGTCCAATAAAGCGATGGACTAATAGTCAAGCAGTAAACAAAAGTAAATTTAATTCATGGAAGTAAAAACTATCAGAGTCCTAGGCGAGATTGTAGTCAGTAGATTGCTTTGTTGATGTCTAGTAAAGTGACAGACTAATAGTCAAAGTGAATCTAAGTAAAGAAAAAATCAATCCATGATAAGAATACACCAAGCTACACTATCTACACGAGGGAGACACAGGGGTGGGGGGGATGTGAGGGACTAGTGGTATGAACCACTATTCCTGGGCTCTTACAATCCTTCTGAGGATCTTAGAAGCTGCGTGCAGGTCCAAAAGAGATGGAACAACAATCAAGCTTTCAAATAAAAAAGAAGAGTTGAAGAAGAGAGAAAAATTGCCTTGGGGGACGTGTAATGTCTAATGATGTGCAATGTACATCATACATTAATTGTCAGTAGTTGCGAAGCAAACTTGAATAGTCCAATCAAAATTATGTGAAATATAAATGTATCTTCTCTACTATGATACTATTAATGCTATTTTCCCCTTTTACTGGATTAGGTACTGGTTGTTGTTCTTCTAGTGAAGTTGTAAGCTCTTGTTCCATAGTCAAACATGTGGTGGTGGGTATTGAGTTTGGTGCTTGGCTTTGCTCATCCTACAATGGTTGGTTTGGTACATGCTTGGATGCCTCCTCTTGGTCACCCTCCCTGTTACACTTCATACCAACAATCTTAAATGAGCAACACAATGTAGATTGAATGTTAGTGATTGGTAAGCATGTGGGAGAGGTTTAGGCCCAAATGTCACCACAACCTAGCCTCTCAACTTCTTTGGGTAACTGCTAAAACAAGGGGAGTGCCCTTAAAGATACCTGCACACACCAAAACATGCAAATACCTTCCTACAACCTTGTAACCAGATCAGTACCTTATATGGAGTCAAACAATGTATAAAGAAGACAACTAGATCTAATTAAGGAGTTAATTCAATAGTTATTCATTAACATCATCAATCACTTTCCTCTTTGATAGATTTCACAAATCCTAGTGCAACTTCACATATACCAAGGCACCTTCACCTATCCCAAGGCAACGTCTCAAAATATGCACCTAGAGGAAAAGAGGAAGGAGGAGACTTGGGGGAAGCCCCAGGTCAAGCCAAAAGCCAAACATAGCCCAAGGTTAGTGAGATCTAGGGTTCTCACATTCCCCAATGCACTTGCTTCAAACAAGATGCCCTTCCAAACTTGTGGATAAATCCACTAAGGTGAAATTAGTGGGTGGACTAGAATTTCCAATTTCCAAGTATCTTTGTATTTTTGGAATTTGTTAGATTTTTAGGGTTTTTAGAAATTTTCAGATTTTTAGGGTTTTTTATGCATAAAATTGCAGCAGAGATAAAGACAAGTAATTGATGAAAAGAAAAGTAATTTTATTGACAAACAAGGGGATATGATTCTTGTCTCAATCCCTATGGCAATGAGAGATCAATGATCAACGTATGTCTCTTGAAATGTCTTTCAACACTTGCAAGCTAGGGCATCGCCTAGCAACCTCTAGGGTCTGGTAGGAGAGACTAACTAGGGCAAATGAGGAAGTCCAAGGCCCTAACAAGCAATAGAGAACTCCTACGGAGGATGTTCTCTTCATACAAAAGTTGACAAAAAGCCTTAACAAATCAACAAAATGCACCATAAAAGCACCATTTAACCTAGGTAGGAGCATAACTTACCAACATTCAACAAGAAGTAAGCAAGGAAAAGACCATAGGTCACACTTGTGCATGAGTTCTACCAACTAGTCTAGCTTCAACCTTTAGCATGTGCAAAAATTAAGCCCTAGAACATTTTATCATTCACCTTCAAGCCACGAAAAACATCCCAAGAGAAGTGCACATCACATCAATAGCTCATAGAGTAGGAGAAAAAGAGAAGAAAACATATTGGAACCCTTTTGTTGATTTACAATGAAGGTGAGGTGATCTATTTATATCCTTCATCCTCAACCTTTTAATTTCTTAAGCCTACAAGTCAACATTAAATCAGAATATTTTTAGGGCAAATCCCCCACAAGTTGGGGACTAAGCCCTAAAATAGACATAAAATAACAATAATACTAAAATTAGGCTTCACTTGAGAAATAGTGACCCAAAGGGGGGCATCATGCCCCAACTAGCCCTTAGAAGTGCTTTATTCATCAACGCCCCCCTTTCCAAGCTTGTAGGCTCAATTATGGAAGGATGACGTCATAGGTCAAATTGCTAGAGGAGGGTTTTTTCTATGTTAAAATGAGGTCCAAGTGGGTGAAGGTGGTGTGCTAGATAGGGGACAACAACCCTTTACAAGACATAATCACCTCTGCATAACAAAAACCAAGGTGGTCATGTGCCCCAATGGGTCACCCCTGGGCTTAAAGCTCCGCATGGTGGGGACATCCACACACCAAAGGGGTAGGCAGCTATGCCACAAAGCCAAGCACTCCTAAGAGTGAAACCATGTAATGTCCTCTTCTGCTTAAGCACATAGGACCATCCTGCTAACCTATATGATTCCCATAGGTTCGAGCAGGCACTGACATTCAGGGAATCAACTGAGGATTGATGCCTTATGCACCATAAGAAGATCTTGGCAGGGTTATTAGATCATTAGTAGGTAAACAGGGGCCACAGGAGCTATAGGCCACTTGCATGCATGGCATCTGAGCATTATTTCATGATGCATGCACTGATTGAGTCTCCAGAGCATTGTATGCAAGTCAACTGCGAATTAGAAGGTAAAGTGACCTAATTAGGTCAAAAGTTAGGTCTGACAGGTGAAAGTTATAAAAGAAAGGTAAAGTGACCTAATTAGGTGAAAGTTAGGTCTGACCTAGTAAGGAAGACCTGCTTATATGATTATTGATTTGTAGATACGAATTGGAGAGCTCAGCGAGCTAAGTTGGGGTTGAGTGCATGCACTTAGCTAACTGGTGTATTTCGGCAGCGGAATCTCTCTGCCCTAGTCACCATCAGGTTGGATCATCCAGATTCATCATTGCTTCATCATCATGTATTATTATCATTCAGTTTCTGCAGCATTCCAGTTTATGAGTTATTGAGGGATTTGTCCTCCTGCATGGGCGCATTGTCCAAGGACCTCCCTATTCGCATTACAGTCTACAGGGCTTAGTTCTTCTGCATGCTGCTCTCATCCTCTTCAGAGCAGTGGTATTACCCTTCCTCTGGAAGGAGGGCTCTTTAGCTTGAGTCTCCAGCTATTCCTCAGCACATCCATCTTCAAGAAGACGTCCTCGTGCATGTGGGCGAATTTCTGAGAGAGGGGCACATGTTTTAGGGCTTGGAGCCTTCAATTATTCTGCATGCTGCTTCTATCATCTTCAAAAGGGCACTATAACCCTAACACACCTTGTCTGGAGCTTCATCTGCGGAGTATTATTTATTGAGGAGCATTCATAGCTTTGAGGAGGGCACATTTATTATCTGGAGGACGTCCTACCTTATCTCCCTATTCCACCGGCACAATTCTCGCATGCTGGGATTATCTTGATCTACATCAACCGATCTACATACTGGTATGTACATGCATTGATTCCTCCTATTTTATAGCATTTTAGTTTATCTGGGTTATAGATCTGCATGCAAATGCATGCATGCAGAGATCGATGCAAACTTTCATACTCTATTGAGATATAAGCCTACTAGCCAACACAAAAAAAGAAAAAATATTAGTTTGGGATATTACAAACCAAGGGAGCCTACCATGACCAATCTAGGGGGACAACAACCCCTAATTCAAATATCCATACAATATAACCCCACTTTGGCCTTTACAATAAAAAAATTAAACCCCTTGCTCTAGGTTTGGCCCTGCTGGAACGCTATAGTAGCTCCGAGGCATAATACTCCCCATCTAACCAATTAGAAGTGTGGTCATTCTCATTTCTAAGCAAATGGTCACAAGATTAGATGGTTCTTCAACTGCCTCATCCACATCAAGAATTTGTAGTAAACAAACACCATATCATTTAGGTGTTTGATATTCCAACCCGTTGCACTTTTTTGATTGTAATTTATCAAATGCACTTTGTTACCTTCTAACTTGGCCCTAAGTGGAAAAGGTTCCAATCCATGAATACAAACCAAAGACAACCTTGGATTGATTGCCAATGTGACCACACAATCAATCCGTTCTCTTTAGGCCAACAACTCTCAAAAGCCAAGGGAGGCTTTCCTACTTGAATGATTTTTCCTTAAATGGATAAGATTTAATTATAACATAAGTACAATAAATATATGAAATAAGAATGCGTACTTAAGATGCCAAATGAATCCACAACTTAGAAGGTAACTTAATTAAACACTTAGATTCAAATGGAATTGCTTCATTAAAATATAACAAGGAAATCTAGAAGCATAAAAGAGACAAGTTACTAATCCACAACAACAATATGAAAGTTAACCTTGCATCAATGTGAATTAATAAAATGTCCAAGGCTAAGAACAAGGTTTAGGGTGAATCCCTAGAGCTTGTAATGAGTTCAATGATTATTAGATACTTAATGAAAATTCTCTTTAATAATGCTTTAATAGAATGAAACTCTGAATGAATAGATTTAAACCAAACTATTGAAAGCACAATTCAAATTTAAAAGAACCTATTCCAATAAGAATAAGAAATAAGAAACTTTAAGAGAACTTAAAGGTTCAAAGTGAAGCCTAATCACCCGATTAAACAAAGCTAATTGCAAGAATGAAATATGTAAATCAAATATTCAAGCAACTAGATTATTAAGAACAAGGTGATTATGCTCAAAAGCATTAGTGGTTGAAACCACTTTAAATGAGTGGTGAGAACCACTATGAATTTCCCTTGAATAAAATATGAATTATAACTTGCAAGAAAAACTTAAATTCTTAAAATTGTATAAGAACATTTAAGTAAATTACATAATAAATGAATAAATGAAATTTCTGCAATATGTATGATCTAATTAAGTAATTATGTTTCATAATTGCTGGAAATTGCAGAAAATTAATAATCAACTGAAAGATAAAATATTTAACTTTAATAAACCAGAGATGAGTTGGAAATTTTTGTTTTATGCCTTAAGAATGTAATTTTCATATTGCAGAAATTCGAGAATTATTCACATAAATGATAATTTAACTTGAAAGGACTAGTGAGTAACATAATCTGAATATGCTAAAGATAAATATATGAAGTAAAATTCAGATTTTAATGGTTAAGTCTACTTAAAATTTATCTTTAAATCTTAGAGACTTAAGAAAAAGAAATCTAAAAGTAGGGACCTCGAGTCAGGTGAATAAAGGGCGGCAGGTGGACAAGCACGAGCCAAGGCAGGTGGCCGAGGCTTGTGTACCCATGTGTACGCCTCATGGATAGCTCCAAGCACATAATGGTTGGGGCATACGACCCAACCCTCCTCTACGTATGATGACCCCCTTAATCACTCGACGAGATGGTTCTCAAGTGGTGCGAGAAATCGACAACCAAGAAACTTGCCCTGTGCATAATGAATGGTGATTTGATGTTAATGGTGTTGTATTAGAGGGTGTGGGATGATGATTACAATGCTGGGTATGAATCGCCACTTTCTGCGTTCACTTTTGATTTTGAAGGATGGTTGACGCTTTGGTTTTGCGGTGCTCCAAAGAATAGTGGCTATGACCATTGTTCGTGGATTCAACAAGAAATTGAGGCTTTGGTTTGACGCTATGCTTGATTCACTCCGCCATAAATCAAACAAGAAATCTCTAGGGTTGAGGAATGGGTGCAACATGAGTAGGAGACTAGGCAGACGAGGGAGGCGCTGCGAGACATGGAAAAATGGATACTTGATGCGAGCTCCTCAAGAAGCCGAGAGACAAAATACACCTAGACTCTGTGGCGCTCCTAGACCACTGGGAAGAACACAAGGAGATATTGCTGCAAATGGATGAGCTCAAAGCTTAGGTCCTGAGACTCAATGCTAAAATCAATTTCATTGTTCGAAACTTCAAGCCACCACCGGGTTCGAATTTGCTGAGAAGACAGTTGCTCTAGAGGACGTTCCTTCAATCTCACCCAATAGGTTCCCTATGTTGAAATTTCCAATGATGAGCAATAGTTTTAGCTATTTTAGTTTCCCTAGGCCCATTTTGGGTTTTGTCACTATGTCTTCAGTCTATAGGCTTTAGTTTGCTACTCTACTAGTTTTTTTGTAATCATGTATAACATTCACATGGTGACTAACGACAACTCTTGGTTGCTTTATTGTTATAATTTTTGGTTTTTCTCATGTATGAACCTTCTTTTTATAGCTGTCTGGGTTTCCCTAGTGGTCGACCAACAAACTTTGTTATGTTCAATTTATCTTAATGAAAATAAAATAGATACCTTACAAAAAAAAGAAAAAGAAAATTGAAAATTTATGATAATTTTAGGGCTTATTTTCCAGATTTCTAACTAGATTGAATCCAACAATATAGGAAAAGTAGATCTATATTTTGTGAAGTCTAAATAAATTATTTCTTTCTTGGGTTATAGTAGATTTCACTTGAATGAAGTCAATGGAGACTAAGTTATAGGGCCATACTTGAAAAATTACCAAGAGAAAAACATTGTTTGAGTTAACCCCAATCTATTTGGTGAGTTGAAAGTGTTGGTAGAGATCACCAAGGGAAGGTGCAGCTCCCTCGTATGCATTTTTGGTGTGCACCCTACACAAAGGGGTTAGTATTGCACAATATCACACAATCGAAACAAAGATAAAGCTGCAAAAAAAAACCCCTTTAATGCAAGATAACAATGAAGAAGGGAATAGAGACTAACCTACAATCTTCTTCCTCCAAAGAGGTAATACTACCCTATCAATAGTCCAAGAGTTACCGTAACATCACCTCCAACTTGAAGCTTGAAGTAAGAAGAATGACGCCCATCAAATGAGACTCACGAAATTTTTTCCTAAGCCTTATTATTGATATTCAACAAAAGTTTTCAAAGCCAATCAACATCAATGAAAATGAGAGGGGAAGTCTCTTTATACAGGACTTGAGACTCAACTTCCTTCTCATTAAAAAATCATTTCTTTGTCTAAAGCCCTAGATCTATCCTAGAACCAAGTAGACAAAACTTTTTTTCTCTTGACATGGTCAAAAACTTAATCAAGTAAAGAAGGTGGTTTTAACAAACACTTTGACAAGTCAAGCAAGAGAGGGCGTCTCACTTAGAAAGGGGACGGAATACGCCAAAGAGGTTAAGAGGAGGGTAATCTTCTAGAAACACGACACATGTGAGGCCAAAGAGGTTAGAATATGCAACCAAGTTCTCAAAACATGCCAAGAGACGGACCAAGGACAAAATGATTCACTCAAAAAGAGTAGACAGGTCGCACGCGTGAGCAAGGAAGGGCTAAAAAGGTGTGTGACTTGCATAAGGAAGAGAGTGTTTGAATTTTTAGGAGGGCGTCCAAGTGGCATGCATGGGGATGTGTGACTTGATAAAAATATGGAGAGGGTCTAACATGAGAAAAGGGGAACGTGGTTTAAAAGGTAACTCCGAAAAATATTATTAAACTTGAAGTTTGAGATAGGTAAAGACACCTCTAACCATCCAATTTATGTTTTAACCACCAACACACCTTAACAATTATGACCAAGTGCAAGAGGGACTGTTAAAAGACTATCCTGACTAGGACTGACTTGACATATGTCCATGCTAACTCAAAGTTAGATGCAATAGACCAAGGGCTAAAGAAACACAACGACTAGGGTAGGTGTACAAGGAAAATATTATGGAGAGGGTCTAACTTGAGAAAAGGGGAATAGGGTTTAAAAGGTAACTCCGGAAAATATTATTAAACCCAAAGTTTGAGATAGATAAATACACCTCTAACCATCCAACTTATGTTTTAACCACTAACACACCTTAACAATTATGACCAAGTGCAAGAGGGACTGTAGAAGCCTTGCAACTGCAACTTCTTTGGTATACTATCATTTTCAATCCTCCAATTAACGCTTGTGCAAATTGAGGGTTAACAACTTAACACACTCCACTCCATTTGCATTCGCAACCTGAAGCAATATGAGTATGGCTTAGCGCCTGCATTGCAAAAGTTTGTAGACTTCTTGTTTTCCACTATATTTATTCCATAAACATCTACAATAAATAAAGAAAAAATAAAACAAAAAAATTACATTACCATTCACTACCAAATAGGAAACAAGGAAAACAAATAAAAATGCATAAAAACTTGTAATCAAATTGCTTACTTGGTAACAAAGTTTTCCTTCCCTCCACTACCATGCCAGCCAAATAATCCAATAGCTGTCCTATGCAACTACATCTCTAATTGTATGGTTTGGTGTTTCATTGGATTTGGCACCATCCTCTGAACAAAATCAAAGAATCCTTCCATATCCTTGCCATTGAAAGAAAAAGCACAGTTGTAAGAAAATAGAGGGTTTGTGGTGGTTACTTGTTGCATGGAGCAAATGATGGAGCATAATGTTTTATCTATGATCACTCAAATTCCATATAATTATGTACTTGAGCTCTTTCTCACCCGTTCTCCCATATTATGATTTGTATGGCTTCTTTAGACCTATCCATAGGCCTCGTACAAGTAGCCCATTGCAGAATTTTTAACTCCCATTGCAGAATTTTTAATTGGAACCCAATCAAAGAACCTTTTCCGAGCGGTCACTCACAACACAAATCTCCTCTGCTCCAACACAAAAGGAATGCTGGTAAACATGTTTGGTGATAGGCCGCCCAGCTGGTTTCTTGCTGAATGTTGTTGCATACTAATCATAAAAATTAAACATCCTTTTTAAGTCCAAATGATAATTGAAGATGGATTGTGTTGTCGCCTAATACACAGCTGGGGGGGACGCGGCATGAAACCTTCAAGCCGCTCGGTGTGTCCTTGGGGAAAAGTGAGAGTCAAGTGTTGTCACCTGATTACTCGACTCCTCCGTCTAGGCCTTACTCCTAGCGAAGCCAAGGGGGGTGGTCCCTATGAAAATAAAACTAAGGATTCTAATCTATAACCTAAGTCACCTGGTTCGAGTTCGTGTTCGAATTCGAAGACTTTGAAAATCGACAAAAAATCGGGGATAAAAAATTTGGCTATAAAATTCGGCATTAAGTTCGACAACCTATAAAATTTGAAAATTAAAAAATATATGAATTTTTTAATAAAAGTGATAATAATATAAAGTTTTTCAAATAAGCTAGCTTATAATTAATTAGATTTTTTATTTATTAACTTATTAATTATATTTTTTGTTTCTTTAAATATGAAAACCAACCTACCTTGACATTATTTTATATCATTATGGTTTATAACTTAGTAATATATTTATTTATATTTGATGCATTCCGCTTTATTGAATACATTTTATCAAAAAGCCATGTGATGCTTTCGAAATTCCTCGTGAGCAATGAATGCGGTCGTCTTGTGGCTATCTTGTGGCCCGTGGGTTGAGACTGTGTCATGCTACTGCCCACTAATATTGCGGAGTGCCTCACACTCACATTACCTCACACTCACTCGACGACGGCCCGTGCCTGCAGTCCGCAACCTAGTTCCTCTGCTCATGAGTCACATCCCTTGCAACGGCGACCTCACACTCACGGTAGAGTTTATGCGCGACATGATTAACGGTAGGGTTTACCCGTAGGCCGCCCAAATAAAAAAGGCGATTTTATGCATCCCGTTTCCTGTTTCCTCTTCACAGGACGGATTTACGCATCCAGTTTCCTCTTCGTTCGGCCGCCCTGTGGTTGTGGCTTGAAAATCGACAATTTTCAACGAAGAAAATCGATTGTCCAAAAAATCCGGCGATTTTTGAATTTGAAGGCAAAAATTCGCCGAATCTGGTGACTTAGTCTATATAACAGAAAATAAAGTCTAATCTAGGAGTTTGATTAATGATGAAAAGTAAAAATAAATGAACAATATATATTTACAAATATTTTACCAATCACTACACATGATATTGAAAGAAAGAGATACATTCACGCCATATTGCAAGATTGAAAGATAAATAGACCAGTTCCGAAAATGTAAAATGCTTGCGATTGTTGTTGTGTAGGGTTGTGAAAGTATTGCAAGAGTCTTATTGGTTTATTTTAGAATTATTAAATGGGTATTAGAGGAATGGGTTAAGTCTTGGTTTGGCCCAAAAGAAACCTAACCCTTCGAACTGAGTGCTTTAGCAACTTTACCAAGTGTCCAACCAAGCGAGGATGAACCTTCTTAAGGTAGCCCATTGACTATAGTTTCCGCCCATGCAACCTCCCGAGTTCTTAGAATTTGGTTCTAATGGATTATCCTATTAAAACTAAATACCTTGCGCCAGTTTCTGGTTAACCCTACTGTCCAGACTCAACTGCAGAGGTTAAGAGCATACTTTGGGTTTGGGGTGTTGGTCCGTTTTATTACTATTTGAAATCGATGATTAATGTACACTAAGACCTAAGAGTATCTTTTCTTCCACCAAAGGTGGAGTACTTCGGTAGAGCAAGGGGGGTTAATTTTACTTGGTAATTTTTATAACAATTGTAGTTTATTTTGTAGCACTTAATTGAGAGATTGAAAAATGATTGTAAGCCCCCCTGGGATGCTTTGTGTGCTTGATGTATGTTCTTTAATTACTAATAACAAAAATAAACTAATCTAAAACAAAGGAAAGTAAAAAAATGCCAAAAAATGAAAAAGGTGAAAAAGTGCGAATCACCCCTTGAGGGATTCGGATCAGGCGTTGGAATTGCCTGCTTGCTCTTTTTATTTTTGCGTTTACAAAATGAATTTATAAATGAACTACTTCTTGCCCTTTATGCTTAGGGAACAAGTCAGTTTACAATTTTATTGGAAAAATAAATCAACGCTTGAACTGTTAGTTCTTGAGAAGGTTGAGGGAGCTTCAATATGGTAAACTTGTTGGTTTTTTGGGTTCAACCCGCTAAATAAAAAATATCAGATCAGCGGACAAAAGTTAATCAAAATGACAATCAAAACACTTGAGGAGTGTTCTGACAATACTAGAAAATGCTAAATTGAAATGCTAATGCAACTAGTATGTAAAAATAATGTTTTTGGGCAATTTTTTGGACTTCAAACTTACTTTTAATTGATTTTAAAATTTAGGACTGATATTTAATTGTAAAAAAACCAGCGAACAATAAAATGCTTGAAATCTACTAAAACACACTTTAAAAGTGTTTGGTTTATGAGACTTCGAGGCTTGGAGGTGACCTTCTGGATTGCCGAGGGACTAGATCTGAAATAAGAAGTTAGAAAAATAGGAGGAACAAGCAAGTCCTCTTCTCCTTCAACCAAAAAGATACTTGCAGCTTACATCAACTCATACACAAAATCTTAGATCTGGATGGCATATAAATATGAAAACAATACCAAATACTCATAAACAAATGAAATATTTAAAGTTTGATCTCTTAGCATATGAACAACATAATTAGAAAAGTAAACAAACTTAGCTAATTAAGATTAGAAAACAAATAGTTGTCCTTATAGTAAACCAAGATCCGGGTAGGAAGTGAATAAGCAACTTACTACAGTTCTCCTTAGGTCAACACATCAACCATGCATCCATAGACCAAGGAGCAAGACAAAATTTCGACCTCCAAAGTCTCTTTATTCTCAGATAGTTCTCAAGAATATTACAAAGAGTAGAGCTTTTGCCTCTATGCACCAACTAGTGAAAGAGAGGGCAAAGCCTTGCTTATATAGCAAATTACATGCAAAGGAGAGGCTAAAACCCTAGGAAAGGCGCCTTCCTTGAAGAGGGAGTTCAACTGGAGTGTTTGGTTGTGATTGGAATAGCCAAATGAATAGGAAGGCGCCACCTCTCAGATAGGTAGGCAACCCTCACATCGAGATCTTCACCATGCATTTGAGCCCTCCATCTTGCCAAGTCGCCCATGCATGAGGAAGGCGTATTCCTTGAAGGAGAGACAACTGTGGCTTGACTGAATTGATTGGAAAAGTCTAATTCAGAGCTGAATTAACTGTCAAATGACTGTCCAGTCACTTTAGATCAACTCCGATTGAACTCCAGACATCCTACATTGTTTTAGGAGCTTGTCTTTATTTGAATAAATATGTCCTTTTCACATTTATTTTGTCTTTTTTGGAGTTTTTGAGTAAATATCAATTTTCTGGATAAATACTTACTCAAAACTTAGGAAAAGTGGGTTTATGGGTTAAATGGGTGTTCTGGCTTAGAAAATGAGCCTCCATTTATCAAAATCCACCCACAAACCACTTAATTATTACAATTTGAAAATTTTCAATTAAACCATAGGAAAAATGGTTTAATTAATTGAAAAAATAAATTATTTAATAAAAAATAATTTTTTTTTTGTGCACGTGCGCTAATTTTTTTTTTATGAAAATGTCTTAGACCCCCTATGGACCTAGGAAATGACCATAGAACTGAAAAATAGTGTCTAGCATGTTTATAATTTACAGTTGGACTCTAATAACACAATAAACAAGGAAGCTCATCCAGTACAGAGGCTACAGTGGGGAAAGGTCCTCCATGTCACTAGTCAAGTAGCAAATCAAGGTAATAATCTAAAAGGTAGGCCACGGATGGATGAAGACAATGAAAAGATGAAGCCAACACTAGCAAGCCATAGTATGGTGTAATGATCACCTCTATTCTCCCTAAGGAGGGTATGTACCAATGAGTATGAATAGTGAACTTCTAAGTCTGAGTAGGGACAGTAATATATATATAATAGGTCAACCAGGTCCACATATCTATATGATCGCCAGATCATGACACTAAGTGCTAAGACATGCTATAAGAATAAGTATAAAAGCAATCTAACCATAACACAATAGTATACCTGCTGAGTCATATACCTGAAAGCTCATCAACCTGTACCATCATCTGTCCTCTGAGACTGCTGCTGTAACTCTGGGCACTACTGTCTGCTCTGTACCAATGGCATAATGGCTAGATCGGGCATCTCTCTGAGTGTCCTGAAACTCAGTCATGGCATGGGGAATATAACTGCTGTCCACAATCTGATAGTGATCCCATGTAAATGCTCATCTCGGCGTCTCAAATGCAAGGGAACTGGCTGAATAGTGCACTGGCATCAGAAAAATAATGTATGGTAGCCCGGCTACTATATACGTGATAACATCTGGCTCCGGCTGGGACAAGTGCTCGGCTGAAGTGAGCGCTTGAGAACCTCAGAATCTCTGGTCCTCGAACTCTGCTACTCGAATCCATGATCCAGCACTCTACCATTTTATTTCCCGCTTTTATTCTTGCAACCTATTTTCTGCATTCACAAACATCTAAACAAAATACCTCATGCCGCATGTGTGGGAAAAATAATAAAATCAACTGAAATAAAATCTACTCTATGTCAGAAATATAAATGCATAAAATATAAATGCAGAAAGTAAATTAACATAATTTGCAAAATTTGAGTTTTATTGTGCAGGAAAAGAAAAAGTGACAGGTACTCAGTTAAACTAGGAGCTTACAAAGGAGCTTAGAGACTAAAAAAAGGTGCCAGACTCAATGGCTGAGAAGACTAACTACTGCCTAAGTAGGCTTATTTGGTTTCCTACCTACCCTACTCTACCAGGCAATGCAAGCGGAGAAATCCCAACTATGTGGGATCAGGGATGTGATCCCTTAAGTCCCTCTGATGGACAGGATATAAGATACGTCGTCCACTACCAGTGGTCAGAAAGCACATGCCATCAATGCATCGCTCTACTGTGAAAGGTCCAACCCATATGTCATCAGCTTGTCCCGATCTTATATGCAATAAATGGTTGGGAATGATGACTTGACTTCCTGTATGAAAATTATTTCTATTGACTGACTCAGGAATAACTCCAATGTTACGAATAGGTATGGGATGGGTTTCAGCAGGGTTTTGCGGTTGAGGTGTGACAATCCTCGAGTTTCTTCTAGAAGGAACTGCCTCCATTCTGGGTGGACCACCATCTAAAGAAATAGCAACTGTGCCAACAAGGATTTCCCTAACTTCACTTCTTGTTTCTTGGATTTCCTCATTTGGCTCTTCCCCATGGGGAGACACAATTCTTTTAACAACCTCACCTACAGTCAAGAAGTCTCTATGTTCTTCCAAGGGAAGTGGCTCTTCAGATATGACAGTGTTATGACTAGAACCTTCCCCTGAAGGAATAGGTACAACCATGTTTTCCAGTCTGGGAGAAACTGACTCAAAATGAAATGTAGAGGAAGTAGGAATGTGAGAAGGATCATGAGTATGATGACTGGATGACTCAGATGGTAGGAGGAAACTAGGGATATGCGGATATGTAGATAAAGTATGGCTTTGAGGCTCTGAAGGAGTTTGAAAAATAGCAAAGTTATTTAGATTATAGTCTCCTTCAGGAGCATCATTAATCAGGGCATCCTCTTCCCAACTTAGAGAGTTATCATGGACTTGAATAAGATTACCGTCTTCTAGAGATAGATGAGATAAAGAATCTTCTGTATCGGAATAATAAGTAGCTTCAGGCTCTTCGTTTGTTTCAACCCTAGTAGATGTTGCAAGATTGTTTTCCCATGGGTAAATAGGTGCAAGCCCTTGTCTTTCTCTCTCTCTATTGTGATCGGTCAAGGCAAACCACTCCCTAACAGTGAAAGGAATTCTTTCTCCCCTCCTAATATCATCAAACTCATCTTCATGTATTGGGTTTTCAATGTTCTCCTCATTGTGTGTTTGTTCATGATCTTGGGGTTGATTTTCATCTATTTCCTCCACAACATCATTTCTAATTATTTCAATCATTTGCTTGTCTTCCCAAAAAGAATCAGAATCTTCCATGACCATACACATACTTTGATCACCTTCATACAATTCATCCTCATCTTCAACAAGGTTAGTTTTGGCATTATTTAATAATTCATCCCCGTATGTGTTTTTTAACCCTTCATCAAAAGATTCAACATGCTCATTATAACAAGGCTCTCTGTTAACCCGAATCAAAGCTCCATCAGGGTTGGGAACACAAATAAATGATAAATCCATCATAAGGTATCCACCTAGGCCAGCTGCCCATTTTCTAGATAAAAGCATTCCATATGCTGGGGGTAAGTCAATGACAACTACATCCATCATAGTAGAAATGTCTGAACATGCGAAAAGATCAGCTCTAAGGTTTTTGATCAAACCATAAGATGGCACTCGTCGGGAATCTATACCACAGACATTTCCATAAGGTCTAGTCACTTCAAGTCCCATTTCCTTCATAACTTGTAAAGGCATAACATTCATTGCTGCTCCAGAATCCAACATACAATTATGAAGGAGCATGTTTTGAATGTGCAAGGTAAGGTAAAAGGGGGAGTGACCACCGCTTTTTCTTTCATAAATGGCTGAATGGATGTTTATTGGTGGATCTTTCTCTGTTTCACTAGGTTGTGTTCCACTAAGCTTTTGGATATGACATGATTCTAGGACCGGTTCAGAAGTTTTCTCTTGGCCAATACCATTGAAAAAATCCTCTACTTGGCATCTAACAGAGGGCACTTTCATTAACTCGGTGACAGGGATGTTACACATTATCTTGCTTAGTTCTTTCTTCATATCAATCTTAAGATCATAATCATCTATGGCAAGATCTTCTTCTTCCTTTTTATCCTCATCAATCTTTTTATGTTTATCAAGGAAAGAAGGCTGGGAGGTGGTTCCTCGTTTATATATTTGATACTTTGGTTGCTCTTTAGATTTTGGGAGCCCTAAGGCACAACATGTGGAGCTAGGTTCTTCAATAACATCATCTTCTTGCTCCCATGGCTCTTCTTCTAAAAGGATTCTTCCAAAGTCCTCATCATAAGATAAGTCATTTATAAAGTTGATGTTTTCTGGTTGGTCATCATGGTCAATGGTGTCCGAGGGTATTTCTTCTTCTTCATCACACCAATTGACTTCCTTCTTTTCAGAGTTTTCTGGATACTCAGGTCGTCGCCTATCCCTATCCCCATCAGGCCTTCTATTATTATTCCAGTAAGGTTTAGGGCCATAAGGATTTCTATGTCTCTCAGGGTCATTCAAACTTGCCACATTCTTAGTCAGGACAGTTAATTGTTTCATCATTTCTTGCATGACTTCTAAAGTGTCCTTGGATTCCTTTGGCACACTCACAGGTTCCTTTGGTTTTCGAAGTCTAGGGTCAGATCTAGAAGTGGATGGGGTGAATTGATCGAAAAAGTTTTGTTTCCCCATGGATGCTACATTTTGCTCAGCCATCTTAGCATTTGATTGAGCGGTCTTTAAGTCATTTGGGTTTTTATCCTTTAGCTGATAACCAACGCATCCCTCAAAAGCATTCAAGTAGTGAATGACAACTGCTTGATCTTTTGGTCTAATTTCTTCAGGGATAACAGCTACAGTCTTGTCAAATCTTATGTTAAACTCATGGACTGTTTCATTTTCTCTTTTCTTGATGTCGAAAAGTTGGTGTAAGAGAAACTTCCCATCTAACTTTCGGGACCACTCACTGTTTAGCTTGTTGACAAAGTTATCATACCCATCAATGGATGAGGCAGGCAACCTGTCAAACCACTTCCTAACATCTCCTTCCAAGGATGCCAGGAGACCCCTCATGAAAACATCTTCCTCAGATGCTCCATATGCTTCCATGTGTTCCCAAACTTTATCAATGTGGTCTTCAATTGATATAGCGGATACTCCATCAAATCTGGGAACCTTTTCAAAATACTTTTCAGGCATGTCATGGGGTGCACCCTGGATTTGGGAAAAGTCTAAAGGAGATGGTTTTGCTTTTCTTCCAAAAATCCTAGGAGCTTGTGGTGGAGGAACATTCTGGTTTCCCGGGTTTGTTCCGGCCATTGGATTTGGTAAGTTTGTGTTTAAGTTTGAACTATGTGATGAGGGAGGAACCGACTTGATCAAAGGGGAACCTAAAGTTCTGTTTGGAGAATCGTTAACCAATTTCCAAAGGAAGTTTGATGGTTGTGCTTTAGGATCTCTTTTACGATAGGTGATTGGGGTTCCTTCAACTTGATCTAAGTTTACTTTACTTCTTGTGTTGTAAGGATGTAAATGAGCTCGCTCCTCAGCGGAGTCACGATTGGGAGTCGCCAGGTAGATTTAACTCTTCTACCGAGATATGTGTCGTTTGTATATGCGGGAGGGACTAGGGCAAGCTATTGCCTCCCCGGCAACGGCGCCAAAATGTTATCACCTAAGATGTAGTTGCCCCTGTGGATGGATCCAGTCATGGATGGCAATAGGGAAGGGCAACTTGAAAGGTGCAACCACGATCACCTCGACCTCCAATGTATATGGTTGTCACGCCAGTCGAGGCAACCTTCACTTTATGTTATCTAGCCCAGACAACAAAGGGGGAGACCCGATCTACTCCCGACAGGAGAGATCAAAACCAAGACACCAAATCAGGGTATTTCCAAGTGAAGTTAGGTGTATGGTTTATCCTAGACCTAAGGATGAAGTCACAAGTCAAGTAAGGGGTTCAATAGAAGTAGCTTTGGTTCATAGTTGATGTGAGAGTGACTTGCAATGTTTAAAGTGAGATCTAGGGCTAGTGTACTAGGTCAATGTCAAAGATCCACTGCCTTGGGAACCGTGTCCAATGCAGGGTTGTTTAGGGGTCAGACTGGGGCTAACTAGTACATGAGACAATCTTGACCATAGTCCATGATGTCTTCAAAGGTATAGTTCACCATGCAAAAGTCAAACCACAAGTCAATCCAACAATCTAGGAGAGTGGGTTGACTTGGAGATAAACCAGTGCCTTGGGAATTGGGAAGTGGAGTCAAAGTAGGGTTGACTTTATGGTTTAGGACTCCTACAACATGAGATAAATGGACAGTATAGGCTTTGATGGATAAAAGTGTCTAGATCTAGGTTTGACCCAAGTGGACCACAATCCCTAAAAACAAGGAATGCAATCCCCAAGGCAAGATTTGACAAAGTGACAGTCTAGACCTAGGTTTTGAATTATTCTGAATCCGGATCTGCAAAAATCTCAAGTACCCAGTTCCTCGAAGTGAGTGAACTCACTTCTCCAAGGTGGTGCGACTTTCCCTAAGGAGGCTTGAATCGGGGTTTAGGTGGGTCAAATCATGTCGGATGGCATCCAAACTTTAGATCCGGGTAGATCAGTCAAGTAGGGATATGGATCTATAATTTCGTGGCAATCCACCGGTTAGATCTTTGTAGATCTGAGTTTTAGTGTTCCAAGTGGTCCAAAATGGGGATTAAATCCCTTAAAATGTGGAATGGGGCCCACAAGGTGATTTTCAAGAAAGGGACAACCTGGGTGTATGTTATTTGATGTGTAGATGTCAAATCAAGTGAAATCTCAAACACCCATCGCTTAGATCTAGGTCAACCTGCTCAAATGGTGAAGTGCGCCTTCCTTGGGAGAAGCTAGGTTGGCTTGGAAGGTCCCGATCTATCATCACTGATCATCCCATGCCATAACTTTGCCTCAGTAGCCCAAATCGATTTCCTCAATAGCCATTTCTACCAATCCTGAAATGCCTCGGGAAACGTGAAACTGCCCAAACTGCCTCCTGGAGTGATGGCGCTGTCAAGGTGAGGGTGCCAATGTGTCCGGGAGGGGGGTAATATGGTAAAAACAAGTGGCTGGACCACCCCCTCCATCATCAGCGCCCTAGGTCATCCGGATAAAAGTCATCTCTGCTCCGACAGGGCCTCCAACAGGCCACAACTGCACTAGGACAGCCTACTGAGGCTAAATCATCACTGTAAGTCCCCGGAACTGAAAACAAACTGTCCCATTGGACTCAGAAGGTCCAAATCTATCCAAGATGTGTACTCATACACCATATGAGTCTCTGCATGATCAAAATAAATATCCAATATACCGGAACAGGGCCAATAATAATGCGCTGTATATATACAAACACTGCTGTAACCCCAGAATCATCATCATACCCTGTAGCTGCTGCATAGAATCATCCTGTATGTGTACATAGACCATATATCATCTATCCATATCATCATAAGGTCCAACATCTCATGTCCCATGGTCCTCCATGGTCAAACTAGGTCTAACCAAGACCAAATACAACTCAGACTATCATCAATAGCTGCTGCAAGGTGTCAAGGTTAATACATGCTTTACAATTTATTCAAATAGCTTCTATAACACAGAGTAATCATGACTGGCGATCTAAATCCAAATATATAGTGTCGTTAGTTATTATTATTACTCAGACTAGACTTTCAGGATCATACTCACTTCATAGTTGTGAGCAATTTGCTAGTGAAGGGTGAGGGCTGACATAAATGGCTAGGCTAAGGGATGACTTGACTATCTTGACTTTGTGACACTTTGGCAAGGGAAAGGGAATACACACCATAGTATATACTGAATGAGCAATAACACAGGGAATGGCGGTGTCTCACAAATGGATGAGTTGTTTAAAGAGGGTTTATTCACCTTCACAGATGCGCACAATCCATAATACAAGCAAGGCCAGCAATTGTTTAGATATAATATTTAAGTTCCATTGCTTTTTGGGCCTGAGTTTTCCATAGCCTTGATCTATGTGTGTTTACAAACACATTGCATAGATTTACATTTATTTTTAGGCTTTCTGCTGCAGGTGTGTTTTTAAGGCACTTGTTTACCTGAGCACTTCTAGGTGTGTCATGGACAGCTTGTTTACCTAGGTATTTATTTTTCCAAAAGATATAACATTTTATTTTTCATGGCCATTTTCATTTGGCATTTCTTTCATATACAAGATATAGCATTTGATTTTTTCCAGATTTTGTATTGATGGCAGCACTAAAAGTTTCAGGTTTAGCCAACACAACTTTAGTGACTAGGGGGAATTCTCAAGGAACTCCAACTCACCATAGGTAAGTTTTGTCACCAACTCAGAGCCGAGACACAATAAACAAGGAAGCTCATCCAGTACAGAGGCTACAGTGGGGAAAGGTCCTCCATGTCACTAGTCAAGTAGCAAATCAAGGTAATAATCTAAAAGGTAGGCCACGGATGGATGAAGACAATGAAAAGATGAAGCCAACACTAGCAAGCCATAGTATGGTGTAATGATCACCTCTATTCTCCCTAAGGAGGGTATGTACCAATGAGTATGAATAGTGAACTTCTAAGTCTGAGTAGGGACAGTAATATATATATAATAGGTCAACCAGGTCCACATATCTATATGATCGCCAGATCATGACACTAAGTGCTAAGACATGCTATAAGAATAAGTATAAAAGCAATCTAACCATAACACAATAGTATACCTGCTGAGTCATATACCTGAAAGCTCATCAACCTGTACCATCATCTGTCCTCTGAGACTGCTGCTGTAACTCTGGGCACTACTGTCTGCTCTGTACCAATGGCATAATGGCTAGATCGGGCATCTCTCTGAGTGTCCTGAAACTCAGTCATGGCATGGGGAATATAACTGCTGTCCACAATCTGATAGTGATCCCATGTAAATGCTCATCTCGGCGTCTCAAATGCAAGGGAACTGGCTGAATAGTGCACTGGCATCAGAAAAATAATGTATGGTAGCCCGGCTACTATATACGTGATAACAAGACCATTACCCTGGGGATAGTAGTTTGACGAGTGTGATAGGATGATGCCATATTTAAAACAAAAGGATGACATTTCTGCTAAGCTAAATGCCTTGGCATTGTCGGTGGTGATTCTAGCAGGCACATCGAACCTAGTGATTATCTTATCTTCTAAGAAATCCATGATCACTTTCTCGGTTGCTGCTTTAGTGGGGACAACTTGCACCCACTTGGTGAAGTAATCAGTGGGAGTGAGGATCCAAGAATAACCATTGCTAGAATTATCCTTAAACTGGCCAATGAAATCAAGACCCCATTGTTGAAAAGGGGCTTGGACAACCACAGGTTTAAGAGGCAAGGCTGCTAACTTTTGTTTTCCTGTGAAAAGCTGAGACTGTTGGCAACTTCTGACATGTTTGTGCCTTGTGGACATATGAAAACAAAGTGGACCAATAATACCCCGCTCTAAGGACTTTATGGGCTGTTGTCTTAGCCGCATAATGCCCTCCATGAAATCCAGAGTGAAACTCAACCATGAGTTTTTTTGGACTCTGGCTCATCGATGCATCTTAGAATAAGACCATTTGGATTTTTCCATCCCAGCCCATCCTGGGTGATACAAAATTTTGTGACCTTCAACCTCAAAGCTCTTCTTTTATGGCCCACAAGATGATCTGGGCAAGTGAGGTTGGTCAAAAAGTAAATGATGTCAGAATACCATGGAACCTGTTCTAGACGTTGAAGCTCATCCGATCTGACCTGTGTTGACTTGGTGTTGTGACATACCATCCCTAAGGCCTGTTCATTTCCCCAAGCGATCATGCGGGCTAAACCCTGACCTTTGACTAACTTGGTGGGTTTGATTTCTAGGTCGTATTCCTGAATCTTGGAGAACCATTTACCCCTAATCCCAAGACAGTCCTGTTGTGATAAAATATCCTTAACCACCGCATGAGGCACATACCCTATAACCTTAGAGTATCCGATATACATTCTGAAATGCTTACTTGATTTGACAAGGGCATAGGCTTGTTTCTCCATGATAGTGTACTTAAGCTCATAATTCTGTAAGGCTCTACTCATAAAGGCTATGGGTTGTTCCTGGCCATCCTTATTCTTCTGCAACAAAACTCCGACTATGTTGTCTGGTGATGCAAATGAAAAGATTTGGAAATCTTTTGAATAATCAGGACTAATCAAGACAGGTGATATGCAAATAACATCTTTAATTCCACCAAAGGCATCTTTCCTTCCTTATTCCATTCAAACATAGTGTCCTTTTTTAGTAGTTTTTGCATAGGCTTCATTAACTCTGCTAAGTTTGGAATAAAACGTCTGATAAAGTTGATCTGCCCGTTGAATGACTGTAAGGCTCTTTTGTTAGTAGGCAAAGGAACGTTTTTTATGGCTTCTACCCTCTATGGGTCAATCTTGACCCCATCCTTTGATATGATATGACCAAGTAACTTCCCCTCGTCAACACCTAAGACAGACTTAGCTGGGTTTAAAGATATGCTGAATTTTCGACATCGTTCAAAGATTTGTCTTAGGTGGCCAATGTGATCAATTCTTTCCTTGGAAAAAACTGTGAGATCATCCTGATATATTTCTATAATTTTACCAATTAGCTCATTGAAAGCATAATCCATGGATCTTTGGAAAGTTGCCCCAACATTGAGCAATTCAAAAGGCATTTTGAGATACTTGAAAGTACCCGATGTGGTAGTAAAGGTTGTCTTATGCCTATCTTCTTCGTTGACCACTACCTGGTTATAACCCGAAAAACTATCCAACATCGACATCATTCCTGAACCAGTTACCCTTTGAAGTAAAGTTTCCATATTGGGAAGAGGGTAGTTGTCTTTTAAGCATGCCCAATTTAGGTTTCTAAAATCAATGCAGAGTCTTAGATTTCCATTTTTCTTCCTCACAACAACTAGATTTGAGCACCATGAAGAGGGTGTAGTTGGGGCTATGATTCTTGTTGCTAACATCTTCTAAAGCTCCTTTAAAACAATGGGGGCCACCTAAGGGTTAATTTGTCTTAACTTCCGTCGAAAAGGTTTGGCATCCTCCTTCAAAGGGATAGTGTGTTGGAAAACATCTTCCCTATATGACTTGAGCTCATCATATGAAAAGGAAAAAAAATCTCGATATTCCCGAACTAGGCTTATAAGGTCATTTCTTTCTTTTTCACTTGTTCCTTTACCAATTTTGATTAGCTTAGGCTCAGTCTTAGTCCCAATGTTGATCTGTATGTGATTTCCGGCCTTTAATATCTCATTTTTTAGGCTTATGCCTATCCTGTCTGTCAAATATGTGCTCCCACTCCACTATAGACCTTTGGGTATAGCATTCCTAGGGTTATCTTCTTCTTCCTTATAATCATACTTTTCTTCCTTATAGCCTATCTTACAATCAGTGAACTCTTGGACATTGTGTATGAATCTAAGGATTTGTTTGTCATCTTTAAATACTTGCCAATGATCTACATTATCTGGGATGGATGGTCTGAAATTGATCTCAAATTTCCCATGGCCTTTGATTAACTCTTCAGTTGGCTGAAGGGTTGAGGCTGCTACAACTAATTGATCTCCTTCTTTATTTCCTTCCCTAGGTACTGATGTGATGTTTAGGGCGTCGAATAGTTCCATTGTATCCCAACACGCATTCCTATACTTCTTTAGCCTTTCACTCTTGCATGCAAAGATGTTCTTGATTTGACAAATAACTAAGTATGAATCTCCTTTTATAGTAAGAATTTTAATACCCATGTCTTTAGCTATTTCTAGGCCTAATTGCTAGTAAGAATCTCTTTAGCTTTAATGACAGACTCACCATTGGACATGGCCTAACTGCTAGCTAAGGATGAAGGCTAAGAACAAGGTTAGGCTAAAAGGGGTGACTTGATCGAACTCAACTAAATGACACTTTGGACGGGGAGAAGGGGAGCTACACTCTGTCCTGGACAAAATAACAAAGGGAAGGGCTGTGCCTCACAAATGGATAAGTTGTTTAGAGAGTGTTTATTCCACTTAGGCATCATGTCTACATCAAGTTGATCCAGGTTCATTAGGATCATTCATTTCATTTCATGGCCTTTTTGGCCTACATAACCCCTCGGATTTCACATGTGCTAAGAGGCACAACTAATTGCAGCTTGCATTCGGGGCATGTTTATACATATAAGGTCAACAATAATATATATAAATTTTGAGTAACATTTGCTTTTTGGACCTTTTCTATACTCTTCGAGGAGTATTTTAGCATTTCATTGATCTTGCCCTTTTACTCATGTGTGTTTAAAAACACATTCTAGAGTTTACAGTTTCCATGGGCGTATTTATAAATATTTCCAACATAGGTAGTACATGAGCTTTCAGTTAACAACATCTCAAGTGATTAGGGGGAGTTTTGCACAGTGCCAAACATCAAGACAACCGACCAGAATGATTTAGGCATACAATCCAACTCACCAAAGGCAACTTTTGTCACCAACTTAGAGCCGAGACACAAAACAAACATGGATGCGGTCCAACACAGAGGTAGAGATGGGGAAGTCCTCAGTATCAAGAAGTCAAGAAGGCAAGTCAAAGGTGAAAGTCAAATAAGGAAGGTCATGGATGAGTGGAGTCATGTGAAAATGGTGGCCAAGCTAGCAGACAAGGATGTCACGAAAGACCATATCTATGCTCATAGGAGTGTAATGAAACCAATGAGTTTTGTCAAAAAACCTAAGTGTGCAAGTAATAGGTCCATTTTATAATTTATAACATCATCAAGATAGTTCATTTCATTTTAAAAAGTTTTGCCCTCTCATGAATCATATACCAAGTCAAAGCTATGAAGATGACTAAAACAACAAGATAATAATCCAAAGTCAATATTCAGAAGTCCACAGGTATGATAATCATCAATAGTCATCTGAAACACTGCTGCAATATAATCACTGGGCACTGAACTGAAATTGTATGGAACAAAGGGTCACATCGGTCATCAAATCTAAGCTCTCAAGGCTCAGCCTTGGCACACGGTCTAACAAAAATCTGATAGATTATACTGCTCTGATCCATGAGTGATCTCAAATAACAAGCTCATCATAACCAATCTCTGTAAAATCCAAGCTCTGAAAAGTGCAGATATCTGCTAAGCAAGAATAGTAGTCCAACGACTATGGTGTGATAACATGTCCCTAAGCTCGTTATCTCATCTCTCCATTGAAAGACTCGATATAGTGAATTAGGATCGAGCCATCTGGAGGCTTGATCTCGGCATGAAGGCTGGAAATGAGGTTATTAAATCTCTTATTGAATTCTTCCATTGTCTCATTTTCATTTTTCTTCATGTTATTCAGGGATGCTAATAAATATCTGTCTTCTTTTTATCTCCCCATTTGTTCAGGAAACCCTTTTCGAATTCTTTGAATGTTTTGTAGCTGTCAGCATCTAGGTATGAAAACCAATCAAAGGCATCTTCTTCTAAGGACATCGCAAACAACTTCATCTGCACATCTTCATATTTAGCGTTTAGGCACCATTTATTATAACATTGTGAAAACAACTTTAAATGTGCCTTAGCACTTATTGCATTGTTATCCTGAAATGAAGGCAATTTTTCAATTGCCTTCTCTGTTACGACATGAGGGTATCTTATGATTGCAGTAAAGTCTAATGGGCTAAAAAAATCTCCCAAGTCTTCTGCTGGACGAGACTCTTCAAAACGATGGTGAATATATGAAATTGACTCAAATCTAAGATGTTCGAGTATTCTCCGAGAGTTTTGTTTATTCAACCTTCTTCTATATACCTTTTCAAGTTTAGGAATAAGATTGATTAACCCTTCCGAATTTCATCTTGTTGAATATCTCGTTGAATTATTTTAAAGTGGAGTCACTAGATGGACCGAGTAAATTTCAAATTTTCACAAGATACATCAGACAAAATAAAAACAACAAAAAGAAAACAAGGTCGTGACCCGGGAATAGAAAGGTTTATTCCCGGCAACGACGCCAAAATGTTTCCGATACACACCTGGGGGGGACGCGGCAGGAAACCTTCAAGCCACTCGGTGTGTCCTTGGGGGCAAGTGAGAGTCAAGTGCTGTCACTTGATTACTCGACTCCTCCGTCTAGGCTTACTCCTAGCGAAGCCAAGGGGGGGTGGTCCCAATGAAAATAAAACTAAGGCTTTTAATCTATAACATAAAATAAGGTCTAATCTAGGAGTTTGATTAATGATGAAAAGTAAAAATAAATGAACACTATATATTTGCAAATATTTTACCAATCACTACACATGATATTGAAAGAAAGAGATACATTCACGCCATATTGCATGATTGAAAGATAAATAGACCAGTGCCGAAAATGTAAAATGCATGCCTTTGTTGCTGTGTAGGGTTGTGAAAGTATTGCAAGAGTCTTGTTGGTTTATTTTAGAATTATTAAATGGGTATTAGAGGAATGGGTTAATTCTTGGTTTGGCCCAAAAGAAACCTAACCCTTTGAACTAAGTGCTTTAGACACTTTACCAAGTGTCCAACTAGGCCAGGATGAACCTTCTTAAAGTAGCCTGTTGACTCTATAGTTTCCGCCCATGCAACCTCCCGAGTTCTTAGAATTTGGTTCTAATGGATTTTCCTATTAAAACTAAATACCTTGCGCCCGATTCTGGTTAACCCTGTTGTTCAGAGTCAGCTGCAAAGGTTAAGAGCATACATTGGGTTTGGGGTGTTGGTCCGTTTTATTATGATTTGAAATGGATGATTAATCTACACTAAACCCCAAGAGTATCTTTTCTTCCACCAAAGGTGGAGTACTTCGATAGAGCAAGGGGGGTTAATTTTACTTGGTAATTTTTAGAAGAATTGTAGTTTATTTTGTAGCACTTAAGTGAGAGATTGAGAAATGATTGTAAGTCCCCCTGGGACGCTTTGTGTGCTTGATGTATGTTCTTTAATTACTAATAACAAAAATAAACTAATCGAAAACAAAGGAAAGTAAAAAAAATGCAAAAAATGCAAAAAAGGTGAAAAAGTGCGAATCCCCCTTGGAGGGATTGGGATCAGGCACTGGAATTGCTTGCTTGCTTTTTTTTTGTGTTTACAAAATGAATTTAGAAATGAACCACTTCTTGCCCTTTATGCTTTAGGGAAAAAGTCAGTTTACAATTTTATTGGAAAAAATAAATCAATGCTTGAACGGCTGGTTCTTGAGAAGGTTCAGGGAGCTTCAATATGGTAAACTTTTTGTTGGTTTTTTGGGTTCAACCTGCTAAATAAAAATATCAGACCAGCGAACAAAAGTTGATTAAAATGACAATCATAACACTTGAGGAGTGTTATGACAATACTAGGAAATGCTAATGCAACTAGTATGTAAAAATAATGTTTTTGGGCAATTTTTTGGACTTAAAACTAACTTTTAATTGATTTTAAAATTCAGGACTGATATTGAATTGCAAAAAACCAGTGAACATTAAAATGCTTAAAATGCTTGAAATCTATTGAAACACACTTTAAGAGTATGTTTGGTTTATGTGCAAAAAGTGAAAAATTTCTACTATAATAACTAGGCAAATGGAATAAAAAATAACTAAGGAAAGTGAGCTAGAAAGCTATTTTCCTTGGGATCTTTGGCTTGCTTTGAAAAAGCTAAGCCCAAATAATGAAAGGCACTTGCTTGCCAAATATGAAATGAAAACTAGAAAACTAAGACTTAGAAAGTACAATTTTTTTAAGATATTTAAAAGATTGATAATTTGTAGTTGAAAAGTCTAAAACTTGTAGATCTAGAAATTAAAAATGAGCTTTGAATACTTGATCTAGATTCTAAGAGATCTAAAACTTGACAAACTTCTTAAGATAAGTATTTTGAGAATGAATGTAAAAGCTTTAAACCCAAGGTAACCGTAACCAAAATAGCTTAGAAAGAAGAGAAGGGGATGAGGAAAGAACTCTTTCAATATGAGACTTCGAGGCTTGGAGGTGACCTTCTGGATTGCCGAGGGACTAGATCTGAAATAAGAAGTTAAAAAAATAGGAGGAACAAGCAAGTCCTCTTATCCTTCAACCAAAAAGATACCTGTAGCTTACATCAACTCATACACAAAACCTTAGATATGGATGGCATATAAATAAGAAAACAATACCAAATACTCATAAACAAATGAAATATTTAAAGTTTGATATCTTTGCATATGAACAACAGAATTAGAAAAGTAAACAAACTCAGCTAATTAAGATTACAAAACAAATAGTTGTCCTTACAATAAACCAAGATCCGGGTAGGACGTGAATAAGCAGCTTACTACAGTTCTCCTTCGTTCAACACATCAACCATGCATCCACACATCAAAAAGCAAGACAAAATTTCGACCTCCAAAGTCTCTTTATTCTCAGATAGTTCTCAAAAATATTCAAAGAGCATAGCTTTGCCTCTATGCACCAACTAGTGAAAGAGAGGGCAAAGCCTTGCTTAAATAGCAAATTACATACAAAGGAGAGGCTAAAACCCTAGGAAAGGGGCCTTTCTTGAAGAGGGAGTTCAACTGGAGTGTTTGGTTGTGATTGGAATAGCCAAATGAATAGGAAGGCTCCACCTCTCAGATAGGTAGGCAACCCTCACATCGAGATCTTCATCATGCATTTGAGCCCTCCATCTTGCCAAGTCGCCCATGCATGAGGAAGGTGCATTCCTTGAAGGAGAGACAACTGTGGCTAGACTGAATTGATTGGAAAAGTCTAATTCGGAGCTTAGTTAACTGTCAAATGACTGTCCAGTCACTTTAGATCAACTCCGTTTGAACTCCAGACATCTTCCACTGTTTTAGGAGCCTGTCTTTATTTGAATAAATATGTCTTTTTCACATTTATTTTGTCTCTTTTGGAGTTTTTGAGTAAATATCAATTTTCTTGATAAATACTTACTCAAAATTTAGGAAAAGTGGGTTTATGGGTTAAAGGTGCTCTGGCTTAGAAAATAAGCCTCTATTTATCAAAATCCACCCACAAACCACTTAATTATTACAATTTGAATTTTTTCATTTAACCCATTGGAAAAATGCTTTAATTAATTGAAAAAATTAATTATTTAATAAAAAATAAAAAGTATTTTTGTGCACGTCCGCTAATTTTTTTTTTATGAAAATGTCTTAGACCCTCGGAAATGACCATAGAACTGAAAAATAGTGTCTAACATGTTTATAATTTACAGTTGGACTCTAATAACCAAAGTTACAAATATCGTGTCGGCGAATATATCGTCGAGGGTCCAAAAAGAAATTATCGGATTTTTCGGCGAAAATGTCGGCAAACATCGGCAATATATCGGCAAACTTAAAAAAATACAAAAATATTCATTTTTTTTCAATTTTCTAAACATCTAAAGCAACAAGAACATCAAATAAACACATTGCCACATGCATATGGAAATAAAACTGATATATAAGATGTATAAGACGTATTGCTAGACATCACACATCAAAAATGAATTGTGTCCATTTTTTTTCAATTTTCTAAACATCTAAAGCAACAAGAACATCAAATAAAGTTGAAACACATTGCAGCATGCATATGGAAAGAAAACTGATATATAAGATGCATAAATAATAAGACGTATCGCTAGAGTCTAGACATCACACATCAAAAATGAATCGTGTCCTAGATCTTGAGTCCCCGACTCATGAACCACCAAAAAAATACAATCAATGTGTCTCATAGAGTCAACTGTCATATGCAATGAAGTCAACTAAATAAAGTAAACTATGGATTCCCTCTACCCCTTCTACGGGTAAAGGTAATTGCTCTAGTAATGGCTCTGCCTCTAGAAAGCCTAGGTGCTCGTGGGGGTCGTCGTGGACTATGGCGTCCTCTGCCTCTAGAAGTGCCGGGTCTCTGATGTAATATAGAAGAACTAGAAGACTGATAAGGTACTACTACGTCATGCTCATCAAGTCCTCTACCACTGCTACTGCTACCACTGCCCCTATATCTGGGTCCCTCTGGCTGAGACGGTGGTCATGACACCGGTGGCCGTGAAACCGGTGGCCGTGCAATCGGTGGCTGTGCAACTAGACAGTCTACTGGTGGCTCTGCTACTGGTGGCTCCGGTGGTGGCACACTCTCAAAGCCAAACCCCTCATCCTCCCATATCTCACTCTAGGGATCCTGTGTATCATGATCATCCTCTAACCAATCAAGAGTTGCCTCCATAACAGGTTCCTCAATCTCCACTCTCCACGCAGTAGTGGTGTCAATGTCATCCAATGAAATGGCCTCCACATCAGGTTTTTTCTGAAGCTGCTTCACCCACAACCTGAGATTGTAGGAGACATACACTAGATCATTCAGGCATTGGGTATCCAACCTGTATGAGGATAGTGAATTTATTAAATTAGAATCTAGAATACATAAATTATAATTACCCATGGGACATAAATTACAATAGATAATGAATTTCGAATTTAATTTCAAATTCTCTAACCTGTTGCGCTTCTTGGTGTGTATTTTTTCAAATACACTCCAGTTGCGCTCATAACCAGAAGAGCTGCATGTCTAGCTAAGGATGCGAACAGCAAGGCTTTGGAGATGGGGTACTCGTGCGCCATAGGTTTCCCACCAATGATCTACAATGAATTGGAGAAAGTTAGAAACATAAGAGAAGACATTGAAAATTGAAAATTTAAAACAAAGAAATAAATAAATTGAATTTTTTTCATTCTTGAAAGTTGAACTTGAAACAAGGTGAAGCTTACTTGGCATTTTGTTCTTCCTGTCCCTGATAGCCATAGCAAACCCAAATGTTCCCATGGCCCTCTTATAGATTTCCAACTCTTTGGAAATCTCTGAACGATCATCTTCACTTGGCACCATCCTCTCGACACATTCCAAGAACCCATCCATTACCTCTCCATCAAATCG
This sequence comes from Larix kaempferi, assembly GCA_027924585.1. Taxonomy (NCBI): domain Eukaryota; kingdom Viridiplantae; phylum Streptophyta; class Pinopsida; order Pinales; family Pinaceae; genus Larix; species Larix kaempferi. Next base: position 22,394,353 of record BSBM01000017.1, on the reverse strand, counting down.
GAAGCCACAGGAGTAAGAGAATGCGGGGTTGAGAAATAGCCTTGCAGCATGAATGGGGCGATGAAGTGTGTTGTTCCATCGCTGATCAATCACTGCCCATATCAATTGTTGCTTCGCTTGCCCATCCTCTCCCCTGTCCTCACAGTAGGCATGAATGGCCTCTTTGGCCCTATCCATGGCCTCATATAGGTAGCCCATTGCGGGCTTGTCTCCATCAACCAAGCGAAGAACCCTTACCAAAGGTTCACTGATGGCACACACTTCCTTCACCCCATCCTAGAAGCTCTCCTGGTATGACACTAGTCTGGATATGGCAAGTCCCTCCGCTTTAGTGCTAATCGATAAAGCACGCCACTCAGCTGAAAGGAACATAGTCTGCAAGTCCCACTTAGAAGTATGGAGAGACTGAAGAGAGATGAAACAAGTGGCAAAGCGAGTGATGGCGGGACGAACCAACTCCCTATCATGAGTAAACTGCCTCATCAAGCTAAGCACAGAAGCATGATTGTATATAAATTTGGTGATGCTTCTTGTTGGATCAATGACATCCCTGATAAACTCAATCTTTCCCATATCCTCTAAGATCAAGTCGATACAGTGTGCAGCACAAGGGGTCCAAAACAAAGAAGGATACATGTCCATAAGCATCCTGCTAGCTGCCACATAATTCGCAGCATTGTCCGTTATAACTTGGACAACATGCTGCGGTCCTACCTCCTGGATGAACCCATCCAACAACTCACATAGTAATGCCGCATCTTTGATATGTGCAGATGCATCCACAGATTTTATAAACATTATGCCCCTGGGACAATGAACCAAGAAATTGAGAAGGGTCCTACCCTTCGTATCGGTCCAACCATCTGACATCACTGTGCATCCCGTGACCTCCCATGAACCTCAAAGCTCCTCCAACCTAGTAGTGCAATCAATCTTTTCATTATCAAGGAGGGGCCCTCTTAGCTCCTCATAAGTGGGGGGCTTATACGCCGGCCCAACAGTAGCAACGGCATCAAACATAGGAACGTAGAATGGGTTCCTCGCAAAGTGGAATGGTATATCACTCCATAAAAGGCACCGACTCACAAGTTTGTCTGCTTCCTTTTTCTCATTTATCTTGAACATTGACTTTATACCTGGTTGTGCACCAGGCCCAAATCTCGGAACATAGTAATTAGATGTTGTTGAAGGCATGGCGGAAGATGAGGAAAAGGTCTCACTCCCCACTCCCCCTAAAGTGTGTCCGGCTGTCCCGGATCCTAATGACACTCTCATTCCAAGTTCCTGCCCGAGAGCTTCCCTTTCATCTTACTTCTTGCCAATACTTTCAATTGCGAGTTTGGCCCTATGAATAATTTCAGGTGTGGAGTTTTTGCAAATATCCACCTCATGCCCTGAAAGTTGTGCGAGGTGGTATTTGAGCCTACTTATTCCCCCCGTCATCTCCTTCCCACACAAATTGCATTTTAGTTTTTGGCGATTTTGTGGATCAAGAGGCTCTGCGTAGTCCCAGAATGGATCCAAAGTCTTCGGCATGTTTGCAACTTTGTAAACTAGTTTGGAACTTTGAAAGTTTGAACCTGCAACATAAAAAAAATGATTTTTAGCATAAAATGATAAACATAAGATGATAAACAGAAAATGATAAAACATGAAAATTAATTAATAATTAATAATTTAATTTATTAACTTATTAAACCTCTGAATTTTCAAAAAAATTGCAATGTGCATGTTGCTGCTCTGCTGCCTGCACATTACTATATTAGCAAATAGCAATGCTAAATTGCATAACACAGAGCCACTGTAACTTACAATGGCTCTGTCACCGACTCAGCTGTGTTCACAACTTCACTGTTAAGTGTTAACAATTTTAAAGTGAAGTATTTTGTTTCAGTAAAATATTTTGTTTCATTAATATAATATATTATTATTTCCACTGTCTTAGCATAATTCATGACTGAAGCAGCCAGATATGCAACAATTTCTAATGAACAAGTCGTTTGCTGCTACAAAACTGTCAAGAGAATAGAACTGTCACACCCTTCAATGTGATCTCCAACCCTTTAATACAGAAGCTCAATGCATGATCATCAACTCGTCCTAGGCTCCTAGCAGCCTTAGGAAAGAGGAAAATTAATGCTTACTTAGCAGGCTGTGTGTGGATGCATGCCAAGGGTTACTTTTTTTGTGCTTTTCCTTGCTGTGACATGGCTTTTCTTTGGTAAATAAAGTTGCTAAGACCTTCACTTCAGCACTGAGCATTTGTGGAAGTCAATTAGTAACCTTACAAAGTTATGTGAATAGCTGGGGCATTGTATTTACTATTTTCACATGTAAAATTTATGAATTCTACTTTGCAGTTTTCCCACACTAAAAAAAGAGTATCCTCTAAAAATGGAAGAAAAAAATGAAAAGTCTCTTCTCTTGATAGCATAACTAGTACATGGTAGTTCTCAAAAGTTTCTTACCACCAACACATCAATTATATAAAATCTTACTTGCACTCCAAACCCATCTAACTTGCAAATATATATACAAAAACATTTAAGTGAATACCCAGCCTCTTAATCACTAAACATAAAAATACATAAAAACCTATAACGCAAAACTAACATTCAGATGCTCATAAATATAGTATTGAATATCAAAATCTGATAATGTTGGGTAAAGGACTTTGAAATCTGCAGATGCTCATAAATATAGTATTGAATATCAAAATCTGATAATGTTGGGTAAAGGACTTTGAAATCTGCGTTGTTTACATATTCAAAAATCAGGCTAGGAGTTTTAGATTGTTGGTCCCAAACTATATCAAATAGTTTAACAATCTTAATAGCAAGGTCAACAATATGGATGAGCAATTGACTAATGTTGTTTATTTGCTAAAACTTAAAAGTGCTAACATCCTATATGACAACATGGCAAACTGTTGTCTAGCATAAGGTCTTATGTGGCAACTCAAACCCAAAATCGAGTGGTATTGGAGGATTTTTGTCTCTAAAATGGTTTCTCTCAAAGTTGGAACCAAGCTAGGAATTTCAACTGGAATATGACTGCCAAGTGGCTGTTGTTTCCATATTCTAACTGTATTTAAAATTCTTGCTAATTTGCTAATTTTTAATTGTTAAAACTTAAAACTTATAGCGTTTAACAGTTTAAACTTTAGGGTTCATTTTTTTTAAATTTTAAATTTTTAAAATAAAACTATAAGCATCAGGCCCTAATACGCAGGGGTGGACGGGACTTACCTTAGCAGTTAGCTCCAGCAACAACGCGGAGTGCGGACAGCTCCAGCAACAACGCGGCGATAGTCTTCTCCTCCACGACGGCGATAGACTCCTCCACGACGGTCGTCTTCAGCAGCTCTCATTCCACTTCCAGCAGCAGCTCGGGCCTCACTCACTCCACATCCAGCGCAACAGCAGCAGCTCTCAGTCACGAAGCGTCGAAGAAAAATAAAAACCCCCCAAAAACGTAAAACGAACCTTTTAACCCGCGGGCGGCGATGTCTGTCGTCGACTCGCGATTTTTCCAAAATATCACGAAAATATCGTTTTAAAAATCGCCCTGATTTTTTCAGCGATTTTTCCTGATAATATCGCCGCTGAGAAAATGTCGCGATATATCGTGACATCGGCGATATATCGCCGATGTTTGTAACTTTGCTAATAACCCTCTAAGGCCTAACCGCCAAATTTGGGCATTCCAGCTTTGGAGGTGTAGGAGAAAAACTTATTGATTATACTCGGCTATAGGCAAAGCATAATTGACAAGGGAAAAAACTCCTTGGAATACCTTATTTGGTTGTCAAGTCCTAGGGAACCGAGTCACTCAAAGACCACCATGCTATCACACTTTATTACAAACCCCGTGGGGCATGGTCATTTAAAACAGAAATGAAAAAGATGGCCAAAATAGGCCAAGGCTGGAACATCTGAACTCTGATAAGCACAAATAATTGTGCAATACTGGGGGCTCACTGAAGTCCAGCTGATGTGCAATTCAGCTGGTAACAGATTGGAAAGAAATGAAGTTGGTGGAAAAATGAGTGATGGCAGGTTGCACAAACTCTGTTTCCTGTGAATCTCCAAATGAGACTGTACTGAGTCATTTTTAATTATGAATTTAGTGGTGCCCTGGCCACACTGATGATCCCTTGATAAAGTAGACTTTGCTGGAATTGTTCAACATGAAATCAATGCATTGTGCAACACAAGGAGTCCAAAGTAATGTGGGGTGTTTGTCCATTAACTTGTTGCTAACTGACACATAAGTGACTCTAGTAACATTAGCTATTGGGACCTACAGACCACAATCCACACCTATCTCTCGGATGAACTCATCCAACAAGTTACATAACAGTGGGGATGCATAAACATATTTAATAAACACTGTCTGCCTGGGGCAAGAGACCATATGAGAGTTAAAAGGGCCCTGCCCTTCCCATCCGTATAACCATCAGATATAACTGTGCAGCCAGTGGTTTCCAAGGATTTTTTAAAACTGCAATTTAATCAGGCAATCTATCTTTTTCATTTTGAAGGATTAGCCCTCTCAACTCATCATAAGTAGCGCCTTTATATCTAGGTTCGACAACAATAAAAACAACATTGTCCATTCCTTGGTAGAATGGGTTTTTCTTGGCAAATGCTATGTATGCCGTCCCCCAAGAAACACCTGTCCACAACCCTATCAGCCTCCACCTTTTCCTCTAGAAAACAAACAAACAAATTGAAGGTTGTGCCCCAGGTTTCATTCTTGGAACAAATAATGTATTAAAATTTCCAACCCTAGATAACTGATGTCCTTATGTTCTCTATCAAACAAATCAAATACAGAATTTATTTAATGGCAGAAATTAATTTCTGAATATAGCATAAATCACACAACAGCCGGAAAAGTAAATAGTGGAAGCATTAATGAAATACTCACACACACAGATGGTTTCTCCTTCAAATCAGCTTCTCATTCCTTAGATCAAAGCTTACAAGGTGACCTCTGCAGCCTGCTAAACCAGCAGCTTTACAGTCAACAAAAAACACCCCAACCAGATGTTTACGGCCTGTGTGAGAGAGAAAAGTACAGCAGTACAACCTGCTATTTTCTTCATTTTCTGGACAACATGTTACCCTTCTTCCTCCTCAACAGCTGAATCACACTCAAGCAAATTCAGCAGACAGTGTATGGCCTGCACTGGAAGGTGTACAGCTTGCATACGAAGGAAAAGACAGCAGCAGCAGTGTATGTTCTCTATGGCCTGCTCTGCTTGCTGGTTGGTCCTCTTCTCCTTGCTGATGTGCTCTGATTTTTTCTCTCCTGGTCTCTTTCTCTTTTCAATTGATCAACTGACCTCTCTATCTTGTCTGTCTTTATGCTTTGCCAAACTCCTAGTCTCCTTAACCCTAATCGACATCTATTGTCAATCTTGAGATGTATGGCTGAGATTAAATTTAGTCTAAGGCATTAATGTATTTAATTCAGTTTATTAGACTCCTAAATTTAAATTGGCTTCTAGACATTAGAGTTTCACTTTTCCCAAGTAAAATTACAAAATATAAATACTACCCCCACTTTTCCGAAGTGGTTACTTTATGAAATGTCTCTAACCACTTTCTGCACGTTCACACTGACGTCTGCGCAAGAAGTTCTTGTCCAAGCTACATTTCTCAATAGAACAGTGATGCAGGTCCTGTAGAATGTTAAGCAGTTGATCCCATCTGACTTCACAACCTCCTGATGTGCATGTTGGTCTCCTTCTACTCCTCCCACTGCATATTCAAGCAAAAGAGCTTATTTTCCTTATCTTTTCTGCATAGATTTTGATAGGACTCAGCTTATTTCCCTGAGATTCTTGGAAGGTGGCATTTTAAATGGTAAATCCCTCTGGCCAAATTCTTTCGGCAAAGCTTTCATATTACCTTGTTATGATTCCTATTAACAAGCTCTCAATATACCCAAAATGCATTCAATTCCTTCGGCATTTTGGTGGAAGATAAATGTAACCTAGTGCACAAAAATATTGTGGTCTGTTCACAAAAAATCAGACTATTAAATTTAATGATAATCAATATAACCACTGTAATACTTTTGCAGAAATCTCTTGTAATAAACCTACAAACACTACGTGAAAATCTGCAAAAAAGGGAACAGAAAAAGAAATAAACCTCTATTTTTGTTGCTGAAACCTTCATGAAAAGGTGCAAAAACATATTGGGTATATGCACAAAATTGGACAGAAATTGTTGCCATGTCTGCAAACGATTCGTTTCCACGGATTAAATGCCACATAAAACCTCTAAACCATACATTGGAACAGTTTCGTCAGTCAGAATTGCATTTAGCAAATCAGTGTGAGAAAAAACAGCTTATAATCAAATTCTCATCTGTCAGGCAAGTTTCTCTAAAAAAGTGCCAATAATTTGTGTCTGGTGAGAATTCTGAAAAACATGTGATTCTTGCCATTGTTTTTGGATTTTGGCGACTCTTTTGCTCCAATAGCCTGGAAAAATGAGGGCATAATGCTTCTCTCATAAATAAAGCCAAACACCTCTGGTCCAGGTACCAAAAGGTGGAAAGAGAGTTCTGGGACTCCCTAAAGAGGCAATAGAACCAACGACATGTACCTCACAGTAAATGGGACACCGTAAAACAAAATGCGCCTGTCTCTGTCTCTTGTAAATTACATAGCTGACAAATCCTGTCCTCCTGTGGAATCTGATGGTCAGCTGCAACCCGAAGTCTGTGCATGCTCTGTCAAGAACCTAAAGGGATCTTGAGTACGTGCATCCAATGCTGCAATGTGTAGGGGGTTGAACAATAAGGCCATCTCTGAGTACCAAGAAGTGTTCTGTATAGAACGTCATTTTGGGCCTCAAACTACTGGGTGGGTGTAGCCAAGTGACCTGCATATACTTTCTTGTAAATGTCATCTTTGATAATCCTGTTCATCTCCTTCTTGTTTGGCCAGAGATGTCTGGGGTTGAGAAGATATGTTCTAGGAGACTTGTTACCCTCTGCTTGAATTTGGCTTGCTGCGGTGCAGCCAATTCATCACATTCCTTGATGAAGCCTTTCAGCTGTCAGAGTCTCACCAAAATCTTTTTATTTGGTACTCTGCTACAACTGGAAGGGTTTTTACCAGGGTCAGATTGGGCTCCTTGCCCTTGCTGGGCCGTGAAATTATTAAATCAATCCTGTGAATGGAAAGGATTCTCTGGCTGATTTCTTTCCGCTGTAGAGAAGGTTCAAGGTTTGTGCTCCTGGACTCTCTGCCCCCTTGTTGAGAATTCAGCTGCCATTCCTGAAAGCAGAGTCCCGCAAGCTGGATGAAAGGTGAGAAATGATGGACGACAATTAAACATCTACATATCTTATAGATTGTAAACATATCATATGTAGAGTGTATATATACACTGTAATTTAAAGTTACTATATATGCATGCATGCGTGCACACATATGCACATATAGGGGATGCTACGCTGCACCCAGATTTCAAAACCGGTGCACCTGCACACTTGAACCCCACCTACTTAATTTCTGAGGGGATCACCTTTTCTTGGTTTTTTAAAACTTCCTCCCAACTATACCTTATGAATGCTTCTGAAGGATAGGAAGGTCATTACAAGTTATTAGCACCACAGCATAAGACGAGATATTGGGATAGTTAACTTATGACCTTGATAACTAGGGCTAACAATATGAACTTATTATTACATAATTCTTGGTCATGATATAAATTATTATTAAAATGTTTTTTCTAATCATGAGCTATTTGTGTAATAATATGCTTTATCTGTGCTAGTTATTTGTAATGTCTGGAATGTATTTGAAGCATATCTTTAATCTTCAAGGATTTGTCTTTAAAGCTGGACTAAAGTTTCTCCTGTTTCTGTGCATGGTTATATTGTTTGAAACTATGAATATTTTTGAATTTCATTTTATACTTCATCTTTTAATGTTATCACAGTATATGGAGATACATCCTTAGAGTCTTCAAGATTCATTGTTCCAAAATTGCATTGACTAAAGTTTCTCCTGTTTTTGTGCATGGTTATATTGTTTGAAACTATGGATATTTTTGAATTTCGTTTTATAGTTCATATTTTAATGCTATCATAGTATATGGAGATACGTCCTTGGAGTCTTCAAGATTTATTGTTCCAAAATCGCATTGTAATATTTACTGCCATCCCATATTTTCTTTTTAATTTTCTGGGTACACCAGTTGTTCTCAGGATGATTGTGTTTGACTTTTCTGCCATAGGTAATGGTAACAAGATTATTCATGTATTTGCATAAAGACTTAGCTTGTTCATTGATTTTCTGTTTTCTAAAGATTGGAATATGATATTGAATAGTTTGCATTCAGGTAATAATCAGAGCTAGTGGGTGTGGAGTCGTGGACTCATTTTGCGCTCTGGTGTTGTGATTCCTTCTCTTTAGTTCTTGCAGTGCATAAGTACAAGTCACTCTTGCTCAAAGATGAAGGAAGAAAAGCAAGGGGGTGGACTTGATTTAACAGTTCTGCCACAGAAGGCCGAACATTTTGCTTTGCCAGACAGCAAGCCTGTTATGCCAGCCCGACTGGATGGCAAGAGGAAGCCCAAAGCCAAGAAAACAGATTCCTCATCTGAGGACAATTGTTTTATTGGTCAGTCAATTTGTGGTGTGGTAGATGGTTTGTTTGATGCAGGATACATGCTCACAGTAAGAGTTGGAGACACTGACACAATATTGCGGGGCATTGTATTTGAACCAGGGCTATCTGTGCCCATTTCAGAGGCAAATGACATTGCACCAAATGTCAAGGTGATAAAGAGAGATGAGAGCATTCTTTTTCCTGAAGCTCCAAACACTTCAAATTCTATGCCTGTCAGGCAACATAGCCATGTTCCAATATTGCCATGTCCAGTTCCACATGCTATACAGATGCCATCTCGAACACAAAAACAGATTGGCTCTGGCCCAACAGATATGGAATGCTGTCAACTGGATTCAAGCCCATTTAAGTGTACCTCTATTTCTGAGGCTGTTTCAAGGTTGCCATCATCAATGCCTGCGTCTAATGCTCAAGCAACATCATCAGTTGGTGTACAAAATCAGATGGAACCTCCTGAGAGGATTTATGGTCAAAAAGATATGGTTGCCCATCAGGCAATCGCAGTTCCACTCACAACTACCTTTACTTCACAGGGTGCGACAAGGTTTCCATCTACAATACCTGTACCAGATGCTCTACGTATGACATCTCTCCATGTACAAAATCAGGTGGGAGTTCCTGGTCAAACAGAAATGGTGTCCCCTCGGCTAGACGCAATCCCATCCAAGTCTTCCTCCATTTCCCAGTCCCAATCTGTACCAATGCTATGTTTTCCAATACCTGTTTCAAATACTCCAGGAACCTCATCAGTCCATGTACAAAATCAGAGATATCCTTATGCAACAGTGGGTTCTGGCAAAACAGATGCAGTATCACCCCAGCCAGATGGAGTTCCATCCAAATCCACCCCCATTTCTGAGGCAGTTTCAACATTGCCATCTCCAGTGCCTCTACAAAGTACTCTGGCAACCTCATCAGTCCATGTACAAGATCAGATCAGACATCCTTATGCAACAGTGGGTTCTGGCAAAACAGATAGAGTACCTCCCCAGCCAGATGCAGTTCCGTCTAAATCCACCTCCATTTCTGAGGCTGCATCAAGGTTGCCATCTCCAGTGACTCTACCAAATGCTCTGGCAACCTCATCAGTCCATGTACAAAATCAGATGAGATATCCTTATACAAAAGTAGTTTCAGGCAAAACAGATGTACCTCACCAGCTAGATGGAGTTCCATCCAACTCCACCTCGATTTCTGAGGCTGTCTCAAGATTGCCCTCTTCAGTGCCTCTACCAAATGCTCTAGCTACATCACCCGTGCATGTAAAAATGGAGGCAGGACCTTCTTTTATAACTGGCTCTACCCGAACAGATATGGTCCCTCAGTTAGATGCAAACCCATCGAAATCCACCTTCATTTCCCAAACTTTACAACTGTTACCATCTTCAATGCCTGCTTCAAATAATGTTCTTGCAAACTCAATAGTCCATGTACATAATGAGATGGGACCTCCTGCAACAGATTGCTCTGGCCAAAAAGTTACTATGCATTTACCAAATGCTCTAGGCATGTCATCTGTCCATTTACAAAACCAGACAGGACCTCTGATGACTGGCTCTGGCCAAATTGATATGGTGGATCCTATGTCAGATGCAAACCCATTAAAATCAACCTCCATTTCCCAGACCTCAACTGTTCATGTACAGAATGAGATGGAACCTCCTGCAACATTTGGCTCTGCCCAAAACGATATGTTATCTGTACCAGATGCTCTAGGCATGTCATCTGTCCATTTACAGAAACAGACAGGACTACCTCTGGCTCTGAAGATTGGCTCTAGCCAGATTGATACGCTACTCCTGCAGCCAGATTCAATATCATCCAAATCCACCTCCATTTTACAGGCTGTAACGATATCACCATCTTCAATGGCTGCCCCAAATACTCTAGCAATATCATCTGCACATGTTCAAAATCCAATGGGACCTCCTGCAACAATCGGGTCTGGACAAAAAGATATGATGCCTCAGCAAGATGCAATGCAGCACAAATCCACTTCTATTGTGCAGACTGTTCCTATAGTTTCATCTGCAGTGCCTGTTCCAAATGCTCCAGCATCACAATCTTTTTTCATACAAAACATAGAGCCTCCTGTGAGGATTGGGTCTGGACAAACAGATTTGATGCCTTCTCAGCCAGAGGTAATGCCACCCAATTCGACCTCTATTTCACCGACTGTTCCCATGTTGTCAGTTCCAGTGCCTGTTCCAAATGCTCCAGTTCCAAATGCTCCATCATCAGCATCTGTTTTCATAAAGAATCAGGTGGAACCTCCTGTGAAAGTTGAGTCCAGAGATACAGATTCAGTGCCTTCTCAGCCAGCTGCAATTTCACCCAAAAGCACCTCAATATTACAGAGTCCAGTTAATATGCCTGTTCCAAATGCTCCATCATCATCATCTAACTTTTTGCAGAATCTGATGGGACCACCTGTGACTATTGAACCTGGACAAACAGATATGGTGGCAACTCAGCCAGAAGAAATTCAATACATGTTTCCCTCTATTTCACAATCTTTTCCAATGCTGCAAGCATCAATACCTATTACATTTACTGCAGTGACATCATCTGAACCATCTACCAATAGTGAATCAGAGCCTGATTCTCATCCCCCTGGCCATGGCTTCCATTCAACAGAAGCCACTGAAACAAGGATGGATGTAGATGGAGGGGCATAGGTAATGAATGGAAGGGTCGTAGCTTGCCTATTGAAAACTAGGCAGGAAGCTCAATTTATCAAAATTTTTGTCTGATTCTTTTAGCACGAAAGGCCTAGGGTGAAGGAACATGATGTACATATTAAGTTTCCTCTTTTTTTATCACGAGTGAAAAAAGGGAGCAGCACTAGTGCATGCAAACTATTTATTTTTTGTTTACTAAATATTGGACTATTATCACTCTTCTGACGCAATGCCAGGAATTTTCCCACCCAATCTGGAATGAGCTATTTTTGTTATATAAGATTCAAATTCGTAGCTTGGTTTTTAAGATCTGCAAAAATTGTCTAACCCTTTTTATCCTACTAATGAGAGTTCTTTCTCTATTTCTTTTTTAAGCTGTAGTTTCTCCCCTTAGTTTACTGTCTCTTGGTTTCTTTTATTTTTCTTATTCCATTTTGTGCTTGTGATCATATAGAACTTAATAATGTACATATCCTTGGGGACAAAAGAATTTCCAAATTTCATTAGTTGTCTTTTGTTTACTTTTGGCCTTTGCACTCGAGGACTTGAAAAATAAAGTCCTTCAGACTTCTAGCTCTTTTGATTCTCTTTCTTTTATTTAGGAGTGGGATAGCACATTTGACTGAACCCTGTAGTTGAATTTTTTGTTTTCCCTATTCTGTGGTATAGTTTTGTAAGTATGCAGTGGAATTAAAGTCGTAAGATTATGTACTTGAACAAAGAAGAAACTTCTTGTCAAAGGAGACACATTCTTCAGCTTATAAATGGTATATCAGTTTTTTTTATTTTATTATCTTGGTGGCTTCCCTTGGTTGACTGTAAAAGAAAACTTCTAGTTATTGCTTATTTTGTGGTCTTAGTTTTGGCCTTCATGATGGCATCTACTTGCATCTACTTTTATTGTTTGAGAGGAACCATGGTTTCGACCTTTTATAGCCTGTGTAAAAGTTGTAAATTTGTTGGCGTGTCTCAATGATCGCTTTTGCATGCTCTGCTAACTTCAGTGGAATCTCACCGTCAGTATCATGAAATTTGATCATTTGACTTACGGAAGTCCCTCTTGAAGGAGGCCCACTTTTGCAAAGACGAATGCACATTTTACGGCCTGTTGGCATTGAAAGCTCTAGTATGTCCTGCTGATTTTTACCTACAGCCTAGGGGGCTTTGGGTTAAGACTGTATTGAAGGCTCTTCTCAAGTCTCATGGAGAGTTTAACATTCTGCATTCTGGATTGAAGAATGTTCCTATGACGTTGGTAGAAATACCAGTGCAGGTTGCAAGTTGGGATATTCATAATGGTGTTACTGTTTCTGGAATTCGTTCCTGTACTCCTGGCATTTGTATTTGTTCCTGGAGTTTCTTCCTCCGCATAACAGCATATTCCCACTCATGAAATGGTCCTGGACTTTCCACAAATAAAATTGTTGATAAAATGACAAACCTCTAGATGTTTTTTAAATTTAAAATCAAATATATGGATACTTAAACCGATAGAATGTTAAGTTTAACCCATGCAGAGGAAATACCCAAACTCATACCACCTTAAACTCCTCGCGGCATTTTGAAATGCGCCTCCTATTCCTGCAAGGTACTGCATTATTACTGTACCATTTCAACCTAATGATTAAAAATTATTTGTTTGATGGCAATAATTGGACTAGAGAGATCCCGTGTAGAAATGAACCACTGCAGTGTTTTTTATGCTTCTACATACCATGCATACAATGTCTTATATGAGGGAGATGGGAAGAGTCGAGAATTTTTTCTCTACATTGTGTCAAATGCTTGATTTATTTCTGTACCGTCCCAACCTGTTGATTAAACATCATTTGCTTGATGGCAAGGATTGGACTAGAGAGATCCCGTGTAAATGAACCACTGCAGTTTCTTTTATACATCTGCATGCCATGCATACAATGGCTTATACAAGGGGATGTCAGTAATGGGGAATTATTTTTGTAGGTCATGTCAAAAGCTTGATTTTGGCTTGTGGCTTGAAAAGTTAGTGTTATGAACCCAATTGTCTTGTTTTATACTTCCGCATACCATGCATGCCATGCCTTATGTAAGGAGATGACAAGATTGGAGAAATAATTCTCTAGGTCATGTCAAAGGCTTGATATTGGCCGTGGTTGAAAATGTTAACTTTTGAACTCTATTGTCCTGTTTGAAGTAGTCAAGTCTGCTAAGTACTTTACAATGAAGAAGAATAGTGCAATCTTATATGAGACTCTAGCCTTTCCATCATCTCGTTTCATAAGTATAACTAAATGTGTTATTTCTTCAACGTTATTCCTGGAAAATTAGTACTTTGGTGAAGACCTACTGTTGTAATTTATTTTAGCGAATACTTGAGGGCACCTAATGTTCTTTAGAACTAATCAGATGTAAGTTACGTGTTGTGCATTTTGTTTCATGTAGGGCTGCTGCATACAGGGATAAATGGTTGAAATTGTTCACCCCCGCTGAGGGAGAGGTATTGAGACAGGAAAAATTATTGCTGTTTTGATATCTTTTTCTTGAATCCAAGGAGGGATTGCAGTATACCCCTCTCAAGATCTTGCAAGATCCGTGGGGGTTGTGATTGAACTTAAACAACTATATTCATGTTGGATCATGTGATTCTATTCTTTCATCTCGTCCGAATAGTGTGGGAAGAGAGAATCCTGGAACCGGAAATATGGAGCAAGCATTGTCCATATTTCATTAGGTTAAAAATAACTGGCTTGTCCTTACCAAGCTCACTCTTACATGAAATAATGAAATAAGGAGTAAGCATTGTCTAGCAGAGAATATTTCACTAGGTTAAAGACAACTGGCTTGTCCTTATCATGCTCACTCTTACATGGTCGAGTTCTCGGAGTGAGAAGCCTATCTTCAAATTAAAGATCTATCAGTCTTCTTATTTTCTTCTTAACATACGTACTATTCTTGAATAATACCAGGAAATGATTTATTATAGGATCTGAAATCCAGATGTAAGATGTTCTGCCTTCCAATATGGTATTGGAGAATAATACCAATGCGTATATCTATTTTTTTTATTATATATATATATATATATATATTCACTGTGTACTTGAAGAGAGCTAACACTATTGACATGTATTAGATAGTTTTATGTTCACTTTCGAGTAACAAAGTGTTGAAAATCTTGTTTTTATTATGTATTATAAAGTGAGATAAATGTTGCTGAGATCAATAAAGGTAAACTTGAAAAGGACAAAAATATTTTTATTTTTCACTTTTTAAACATCTAAACCAACAACAATATCAAATAAAATAAATGCGTGGGCATCAATAAAGGTAAATTTGAAAAGTACAAAAATATTTTAGTTTTCACTTTTTAAACATCTAAACCAACAACACTAAACTTGAAAAGTACAAAAATATTTTTATTTTTCACTTTTTAAAATCTAAACCAACAACACTAACAAATTTTTATTTTTCACTTTTTAAACATCTAAAGTAACAACACTATCAAATAAATGCGTTAATAAATGCGTTGATGCTATCAAATAAATGCGTTGGCATCAATAAAGGTAACCTTGAAAAATGCGTTGGCATAATCTAAACCAACAACACTATCAAATAACTTGAAAAGTACAAAAATATTTTTATTTTTCACTTTTTAAACATCTAAAGTAACAACACTATCAAATAAATGCGTTGGCATCAATAAAGGTAACCTTGAAAAATGCGTTGGCATCAATATGAAAAGTACAAAAATATTTTTAGTTTTCACTTTTTAAACATCTAAACCAACAACATGCCACATTACTGAAATTGATATATAAGATGTAAAATTGATATATAAGAAGTAATGGGATATATTAGATAGTCTCGAACTTAAATAGTTGTGTCCCGAAATTACAAAAAAATAATTGTGTTGCCACATTATTATAAAAGTAAAATTGATATATAAGATATAAAGTGATATTCTAGTCAACTCTAGTCTCAAAATTAAAAAAAATAATAATTAAATACATCTAGATAGTCTCGAACTTAAAAAAAAATGGTTGTCTCGAAATTACAAAAAAAATTGGGTTGCCACATTACTATAAAAGTAAAATTGATATATAAGATATAAAGTGATATTCTAGTCGACTTTAGTCTCAAAATAAAAAAATTAAATACATCTCATCATAATGGGTAGTTTATAATAAAATTAGAAAGACAATAAATGTATCTCTCTATTATAATGAGTTCTTTATAATGAAATAGAAATATATGTTATTGATTCTCTCAATCTTTATTTTGGGAAAAGGTATTTTGGAAAAAGTAGTGGTTAGGAGGTCATGAAAAGGTATTTTGGAAAAAATAGTGGTTAGGAGGTCATGACACTAATAAGGAAGTGAAAGTGGAATTCTTTATATTTGCACACTCGATATCCTTTAATGGTGGTTGTATTGGAACATTGTCCTCTACAACACCCTATCCTTCCCTTAACACCACCTTTGATGCATCCTACTGAAACAACTCAAGGCCCTCCTCCATGGCATTGGTTCTAGTTTCCACCCTCCATGTCATTGTGGTGTCAATCACATCCAACATAACGGGCCTTGACATTAGGGGTTCTTCATGTTGTTTTACCAACAACCATGAATTGTAGTAGATGTATACTGTGTCATTAAGGTGTTTATTTTATAATCTATATGGAGATCATAATAAATTTAATGGGCTTTGAGGTATAATATATATTAGAGGGGGACAAGTCATACATTATAATAAGTTAAAATTAAAAGCTAAATTTTTTAATAGCCTATTTGCATTTCACATTCACACCTTAGAAAACAACAAGTTTAGCTAAGCGTTTTATTGACGAGTTTTTGCAAATTGGATTGCATCATTGCTCACTAGAAATCTACAACAACAAAAGAAAAATAAGAAGATGTTGAAATTTGAAACAAACAAAGAATAAGCATTGATTTAAAACAAAATGAAGCTCACTTGACATTCTAGTTTTCTTCTAAACAATTGTGCTAAAGCCAAATGTTCCAATGCTCATTCTTAGTACTCTTGAATTTTATGTCATACTCCGTCTGGCTATCATTTGCACCAATAAACCTTTCTTAGGGATGGGATGCACTCGGAGTATATCAGAATCACTGGTGCAAGTTTACTATTAAGATTTGTGGAAACATAAATACATGTGGAAGTATGCAATAATTTGTGACCACTTCTTTGCTCCATTATATGAATTCATCTTTCGCATACCAAGACCAAGATTGTCTAAGGAATCCATGCAAGTCATAATCATGACATGAGATTAGTATGTGAATGAAGATAACACCTCTCGGGATCTATGGGGAAACCAAATCTCCTCATCTATTGCTTGGATTTATACATATAGGATTGTAAGGGATAAATAATGTTACCATTGTAAGAACGGAGGTAAAAGAAATCCAAGATTATAAGTTTCCCGAGAAAACTTGGTTTAAAATACATGATATAGCGAAGGTGGTGTTTTACCATGTAGCTCATGTGGCTATCACTTGGTCGTATAGTAATGGTGCATGGAAAGAGGAAGAAATAAAGAGAAGAGAATTGTCTTGTGAAGGATTCCAAGCTAGAATGTCAAATCAAAATCAATCAAAAGAAGAAAAGAAACAAACAAAGGATGAGATGAAGAGGAGGGCTGACGAGGAGCTAGCCCAAAAATAAAAAGATGAAGTTGAAGCAAAGGAAAAGGGAAAGGTAGAGACAGAGGAGAATAAAATATTAGATGATAAAGCTAGAAGTGAAGCAGAGGCAAAAGCCAAAGATGAAGCTAAAAGAAAAGAAAAAGTAGAAGTTGATGCAAAAAGAGTAAGGGAAGTAATTGAAGAAGAAGTTAAAAGGAAAAATTAGTAGATGAAGCTGAAGTCAAAAACAAAGCAAAAGCTAGCTAAAACATAGAAGAAAATAAGTAGAAGAACAAAGAAAAAGGAAAGTTGAAGCAAACGCTGAAGTTGAAGGAAAGAGGACTGATGAAGAGAAGAGAAAGAAAGAATAGAAGACAATAAATTTTGAAGCAACAGGGTAAGGACCAATGGAAAATGATATTAAGCAAAAGGTGGGAGAAAATGTGTGGGATCCATTTCAATTTTTTATGCATATGGGTTCCTTAAGATAGATCTAATCTAATTGATACTTGCATTCTACTTGCTTTCAATATTTGGTTAGTTTCTTTAGCTTTATGATTTATCCTAGATAGGTATTACTGTTTAACTTATAGATTGAGGCAAAGATGAAAAAGATGACGTGGAAATGTAAGATGCGGTTCAAGGCTAGCCTATTCAAAACTTTGTGCCACCACATTTAAAGAATTGCATACATCTAAGAGCTTTACTGTGGTAAATGGATTGATGATAAGAGGGAATTTGCCACTTCCCATGCCCATTGATGAGGTTATCAATTTTGGAAATGTTTTCTTACAATATGAAGAAAAAATATATAGTAAGGAAGATGCACAAGAAGAGAAATCTTAATAATGACCAAGAACTTGTATTCACTATAGAGACTATTGTCTTAGATGCCAAATAAGTAGATATAGTGGTAACAACCACCTTAGGGGTAGCTTTAACCCAACCCAATGCATCAAGAGTTAGTGGCATAGCCAAAATACTTAAAGACTCCAAATCACATTTGGAACTCTTAGAGAATCAAGTGACTTACTATAGGAGAAATCAAGCCAACACTACATTTTTTTTTATAGAATATGCTCTTGCTTTAGGTTGAGCTAAATCCAATACATATACTTTTTTACAAATAAGCTCAAGATTTTTTGGAACAATGTCAACATGTGCTATAGCCATCTATAATCAAATACAAGAGTGGAATTCACAACAAGAGAGTACAAATTCAATTTGACTCATTGAAGAAATGACAAGTTAATCTTGGTGAGATTCCTCCTGAAATTCCAAGCATAATTGAAAAGGAATTCTTTTCACATTGACAATATTAGGCATGAATTCTAGAATGCATCTTGCTAGAAAGTAGGGAGGAATGTTGAAGATGAATTTAAGAATTATGAGGACCTATTGCGAATAGTTGAAAAAGTTGTAGATAAATGTAATCTTCCATCATTTGGGCCAAGTGACAATTTCTACCTCGATATAAAATATCTACATAATACATAGTTAGGTAACTAATGTGTTACCCACCATTGGTATGGTGTGCTAGCGTCCCAATGACAAGGCATAAGTACCTAATGCCCTCCAATATGAAAAATCAACCTCATATGGCCCCTCGTAACCTAGAAGTCACTTGGGTTACTAATGTCAAATTTGGCATATCTTTGCACATACGCTAACTTACTTTCTCTTGTAGCACTAGACAATAAATAATGTAAATGGGGGAAACTAACACCTCCCCACCCTCCTAGATAGCTTGGATATCATGAAATAACAATCCCCCTCTATACTTTGGTACCATGAGACCAACCTTGATGGCCTTCATTATACCATGATCTAAACAAATAGATCAACTACAATAATGAGCATGCATTCCTCTTAAGAGAGTTAGCCTCCTCATAAAACATGAGGACATCCCTCAAAAAGATGTGACTCTAAGGTGTAATAGGATGAGGAAACATATCCATCTCCTCTATAGGGTCTCCGATGTATGCATGAAGTTATATGGATTGACCTTCCACTACTGTGGTGGTCCCTGATTCACATATAAATCTCATTAGGAAAATATAGATATAAAATAAACAATCTATACTAAATTACCATTTGTAATATGCGTTTAATATTGAACTTAAATTTTTATGTATAAAACATGTTTGAAACTAATTAATTGTTGGCCTCCCCT
This sequence comes from Larix kaempferi, assembly GCA_027924585.1. Taxonomy (NCBI): domain Eukaryota; kingdom Viridiplantae; phylum Streptophyta; class Pinopsida; order Pinales; family Pinaceae; genus Larix; species Larix kaempferi. The sequence continues at coordinate 22,375,215 of BSBM01000017.1, read as the reverse complement.
AACAAATGCCTCTTGTGAATGATCATTTTTTTTGTTTTTTTAACTATTTGGCTTCATCTTTGTTTTTCCTTAATTTTGGGTGATAATCCGTGATTGGTTTGGAAACTTTGATTAGTCAAATTAATCCTCTGTTTCCAAGGTTGTGCCTCAGTACATTACTCAAGGTGATTTTATTTAATTATATAATGGTGAGTTGGTTGATAGCAATTATGGATTTTTTATCATGTATTCACTATATGTAACTTACCAATTTCATTGATGAGTTGAGATTTCTGCTTGATTTGAGATGTTAAGAGATTTGATCATTGAACATTTGATTTTTTAAGATTTTTCTTGTATTTATTCATTTTCATTCCTGTCATTTTAGTAGTTACCGAATCACTTATTGTGAATTTTATGAATATTGTGATTTTGTTTTAACTTAATAATTATAAGACATTATGTCTTTATGATATTTTAATTTCATGCATGACTGTCATGAAATTAAACCTAATTTGTTACTATTAATATTTCGGTAGCCTATGGTAATTTTTTAAGTTATCAAGAACGACGAATTATTTACAAGTTAAGGTTTTATGGGTTCATTTCTTGCATTTATACAATTTGATGTTTGATGACCCATGGTTATCAATATATTGGTAGTGGGTTATATCATTACATAATGTAGCAAACTTAGCCCCATTAAGAAAAAAGAATGGGGACATACGACTGTGTGTGTATTTCTGTAATCTTAATAGGGCATATGATAATGACAACTATCCCATTTCTCCTATGGAGAAAGTCCTGCAGCAAGTAGCTAGTTATGAAATGATGTCTTTATTAGACGGATTTTTAGGATATAACCAAGTGCTGGTTGCACATTCGGATCAACTGAAAACTACATTTAGAACCCCTTGGGGGATGTATGCATACAAAAAAATTCCCTTTGGGATGATTAATGTTGGGGCAACCTTCCAGAGAGCAATAGATATTGCTTTCCGAGGGATGATTGGTCGTGCAGTAGTCATCTACCTTGATGAAATCATTGTTTTTTCAAAAAGGAGGGCTGACCATATTTCTCACTTAAGGAAAGTATTTGAATGATGTAGGAAATATGGCATTTCTCTCAACCAAAGGAAATCTATCTTTGCCGTAACAGAAGGAAAACTGATTGGTTTTATTGTGTCAAAAGATGGTATGAGAATTGACCCTGAAAGAACACATGCAATTGCAAAACTTACATATCCTGTCTCTAAGAAAACCATGCAGTCCTTCCTAGGATTAATCAATTTCGTGCAAAGATTTGTTCCCGGTTTTTCTGAAATTATTAGACCTCTGCTAGATATGATAAAAAAGTATGCTGAATTTAGACGGAGGGATAAAGAAAAGCAATCTTTTCTTACGATTAGGGAAGCTATTTTTGAAGTTCCTTCTCTAGCAAGGCCCGGCTTTTCTAAATATTTTATTTTATATACATTTTCTTCTGAATTATCCTATGCAACAGTTTTAACTCAGAAAAATTAAGATGGTGATGAGTTTCCAATCTCCTTTATGAGTTTTGGACTCAGGGGAGCAGAATTGAACTACCCTGAAGTTGAGAAACATGCATTTGTTGTCTTCAAGACTTTAGACCCTACCTGCTGAAATCAAGTACTACTGTAATCGTCCCTTATCCAGTGGTTAGGAATATTTTAGTACAGAAAGAGCTCGGGGAAAAACAGGCTCACTGGATGACTGCTCTCTAGGAATAGACTTGGAGATTAAACCGTCGAATATCGTTAAAGGTCAGGGCCTTTGTAAGTTGGTTGCAGATTCCACAACTGCCCCTTAGGTAGACTCAAACTTTGAACAAGATCAATTACTGCTTGGAAAGGAAGTTTTTCTTATCCCTAGTATTGTTGATTCATGGTATTATGATCTTAAATATTTATTGATACATGGGAGTGCTCCTGGGCATTTAGAACCAAAACAAAGAAGAGCTCTTAGGATTAAGTCTTCTCCCTACCAGCTTATTAACGATGTCCTGTTCAGAAAAAAACTATGACGGAGTCCTATTACGTTGTCTTGAAAAGAATGATGCATAGAAAGTTGATTTTCTGTTTCAGCAGTAGGGACTAGACATTGCAGGCCCCATAAATCTGGCCTCGAGTTTGCATCACAAGTATATAATTACAACCACTGATTATTTTACAAGGTAAATTGAGGCTGTTCCATTATGAGTAGTGAACACGAACCTGGTAATTTTCTTTTTTACAAACCTATATTATCACTAGGTTTGGAGTTCCAAAATATCTGGTTTTTGATAATGTCTCGTATTTTTCATTAGCTGAACTTCTTGAGTTTTCTTTGGAAAAGGGCATTAAAATTAGATATTCTTCCAATTACTATCTACAAGGGAACGGTTTGGCTGAATCAACAAACAAAAAACTGCTTAAAATTATGAAACGAACAGTGGCTGATCATCAGAATAATTGGCACAATGAATTTCCAAATTCCTTATGGGCAGATCGGGTCATGCCTAGATATGCCATAGGAAATTCACCATTTTATCTCGTATATGGAAGAGAGGCAATCTTATCTCTCCAGTTGGATTAGTCGGTAAAACAATCAGATAGTCCTACAATTCAACATAGGATTGACACCTTGTTGAAACTAAAAGAGGAGCATGAGGCTATTAAACAAAAATTTCATCATCATCAACAAATGGTTAAATGACGGTTTTATGACCGATCCTCTTCCAATAGATACCTACAGGGTGATCTCTTGTTGAAGTGGGATAACGCCCACGAAGATAAGGGGGAACACACTAAGTTCCAACACCTTTGGTTAGGACGCTTTATCATCAAAGAAAAATTGGGACCAAGTACTTTTCGCTTATAGACACTGCAAGGACATGCTGAGGCTCTTCCAATCAATGGGAAAGTCTTAAAAATGTATTTTTTTTCTGATCTCCTCAAGAGGGGATTAGTCCACGATTAGTCCTGTACATACTGTACTAATGGATTTCCAGAGTTTGATTTCATTCTTTTTTATTTTTTGTGTGCTTTGATTTTTAGTTTGATTTTGATTTTTGTTTTATGAATCCATCTTTCAATTTTCATAACATCAATAAAATAGGTCTAGTTTTTTGTTTTAATAAATTTTGGTCCTGGATTATCAATCATAACTGTAATTTTGCTTGGATTTTTCGACAACACATACATATATAAATGATTGTGGGAGAACTTTATTAGAATTGACTCCAAAACTTTTATTCATTTAAAATTAAGTTCTCTTTCTCGTCCCTGCACATATAATTACAATTGATGAATTCTTCCAAAGATTAGGACCTAATTTGATTTTTCAGACCTGACATTTTATTTAATTGGTTGCATTTTTATTAGTATTTTTGATTGAAATAAAACTATTGCAGCAACGTGATCACCATAGATCTGGAATCCTGTATTCAATAGAACATTCCTAGTGGCAATTTTATTAGGAAACCCATAGATGGCATGTTGGGCCAAGTCTCATGTCCAAGTTTTATTTTTAAATTGTGTTTATGATAGAACCATTACAAGGTTGAGTTCAGATTAAGGAAATTTCTTCTGTGGAGGTACACTTTCAAAGCATGGGAAATCTTTTGACGCTCTGTAACATCAACCACAACCCTTTATAACTATCGAATGAGAATTTACTTCTTTCTTATTAGTATTATAGAATTCAATAACATATTTGAATTAGTTTCCATATGAGAAAAACAAGTATGATTAATATCGTGATTAGCATAAACGTCTTAACGCCATCCCATGCTCTTAAGGATCCTTTCAATTTCGCTTTCCCATATATTAGATAATCTCGGTTGAGATCAACAATAACTATAGTATGCATTTTAGGTAAACATGAGGTCTTAACGCCATCCCATGCTTTGAATTAGTTTCCATATGAGAAAAACAAGTATGATTAATATCGTGATTAGCATAAACGTCTTAACTCCATCCCATGCTCTTAAGGATCCTTTCAATATCGCTTTCCCATATATTAGATAATCTCGGTTGAGATCAACAATAACTATAGTATGGATTTTAGGTAAACATGAGGTCTTTAGAGCACTATAAATTATTTGGTGCATCAAACACCATTGTAGGATACAAATTAAATAATACATCATGAACATTGCACTAATTAATTAATTAATGTACCATCTAGTTCGACAAATTTTAAAAATATTATTAATATACTATGTGGTGTAATATTGGTGAGCATGTTTTGGCAGGGGTCTCAACTGGTGATTCACTTGATATGAAGGACATGTTGTAAATGGAGGTCTCGAGTTCAAATCACCCAGTCTCACCTGTGCCCCACGACTGCAGGCTGTGTGGGTGCACCTAGTGGTATAGTGGTAGCGGACGTGATTGGACCCCTAGACCCCGTGTCACGCAAGTACCATCCCCATCCTAGTTGTTGATTCCCCTAGTACAAAAAAAAAATACCGGTGAGGACATATTAATACATAGCACCAACCAGTGGTTCCACTTATTCTAATAGGAGTATTGAACAATGTTATGTAACACCTCAATTTTGACCCTATAATATATGTTTGTGTTTGTGTGTGTGTAATGATGAAGTGGATAGAAGTGGGACATGTATGGTTTAGGTTGACGAAATATTTTGTAACATTTACATTTGGATATAATCTTAAAATCCATGATGGTTGCAAATGAAGACGGATGAAGAAGAGATGGGGGCCTATGATTGCACAAGTAGTGGAAGTGAAGGGGGGCTAAGGGGAGAGGACCCTCGTGACTTATAAACCCAAGTCCTTAGTGTTACTAGTAAACCTTAGTGATTTTATCTAATGTTTCCTAAGCCCATGTTTAATAGAGTGGTTTAATTAACTCTTATTAATTATCCTAAGTTGGGATTAAAAGGGGGACAATGAGCTCCTCATGAGTGCCACATGACAAGTTTTGAATGTTCATATAAAAGGACGAGAATTGAGTTTAGAGCATTATTTTAGCAATAATTTTTCATCATCTTGGATGTTGGTATATGGCATAGGGAAGAAAGATAGGAAACCAAAAATTTCATACTTGTTGAGGTAAATTACGCTACAAAATCTATGTTAATCATGGTTGTGTCCTTCTGAGAGGAAATATGGCCTACACCTAAGATTCTTTGAAATCCTAGTAGTGTGATATATTGGCCAGCCTATGTTGGAGCACTAGAAGGGGAGTGGGACAACATGTAGAGAAGGGGATTCCATTTCTTGTGTTGTGTAGGATGAGAGGGAAGAGTGTTGGTTGATTGGGAAAGTTGTAGAGGGGGTTTGGGCACCTGCGAGTTGTTTGAGTTGTGGGTTGAGTAAAAGAATTGGAGATTAAACCTTGTGGACTAATAGCCTCATCTTGTGGGTGGCATATATCATAGAAAAAATAAGTGTGACCGAGTGCCTATGGATGGGAGGAATTTTCTTCATTTGTAGCCAATTGGAGGAACATTTTCTAGAAAGATAAGTTCCTCAATGATGCTATGAATGCGATGGTCTATATTTTTGTTATGTATTTATTTAATTTATTTTTAATGTAAATGTTTGTGCATGAATTTAATTGTAAAAAATTATGGATGAACTCATGGTAAAGTTCGTGTGTATTTCGGGATTGGCATTTAATTAATTAGGTTTCTCCAGTTTATTTTCACCGTTAAAAATTCTATAGTGAGCCACCATAAATTCAAATTAGGTATCATAAATGAAATTTTATGGTGAAATTGAGTACCGTGTATCCTAGATAATGTCAAGGGACTATCGGGCATATAGCATAGTGGTATCAAAGCTACATGCTGGAGAATTGGGGTTGCATGGGTTGAAATTGGATTCCACATGAAGATGTTAAGTTTGCATACAAACTGTTTGACATAATGCATAAGAGAAAAAAATGGGGAAAAGTCAATATGGAAGCCTACACATGTTGAATTGAAGGCTGAATTTAATAAATGGATTTTAGTTGGAATAACTAGGTAGGTTATGGATATGTACAAAGTAAGATTTCTACATTTTTAGAATTAGCTCTGTGAAAATTTAGGAAAAATCAGAGTTTGCAAGCTAAATGTTTGACAAAATTCCTTAAAGAAATCCATGGTTTTGAATGCTTGGATGTTGTTTTCAAAATCGACATGAGATTTGGTGACATATTCATAAGTTCTAGATTTTAGTTCCAAGAAAAATTGGGAAAATTATAACCCCTATAAATAAAATACATTTATGTTAATTGACATAAATTTTTTTAGTTTGGAGAAATATCGGATGCAAATTTCATGATAGCCACCTACTTGTGGAAATCACAAATTTATAGATTATGTAAATCCAAATTTTTGGTTAAAATTTTACATCGACCCTAGAAATTCCATGTGGACAGGAGGTATGACATGGATGAGCCATGTCGATTTGGGTGTACAGATGGTCGTGTGAGGTGGGGTCATATGTGTGGGTGGAATGCACATAGAAAGGGAAAAAACCAATTGATTCCATAGATGGCCCAAATTAAATTGAGTGATCAAGGTCAACATATGTGACTATTTGTGAAAGGGGAAGTGCTTGTACCTTAATGCAAGGGGTCCCTACATGAATGAACAAGATTAAATCATGATATTTGGAACAATAGACCATGATTGTTTGTGCAAGGGGAAGTGCTTGTACCTTAATGAAAGAGGTCCTTGCACGAATGACTGAGATTAAATCATGATATTAGGATCAACGGATCATGACCGTTTGTGCAAAGGAAAGTGGTCAAATGATAACATGACAAGTCATTGTGCAAATGACTGAGATTAAATTAGGCCATTTAGATTGATATATTATGGCTATTTGTTGGAGGAGCCTAAGTCGGCACCTAAGTCGACCTGTCGACTAGGTCCTCCGCTCGACTTATTGTAAGACATGTCGACTGTTACGTCGACCAGAACATGTCGGGTTAGGTTGATCGGTTGAATCGGCAAGCGGTTATATAACTATATGTAACGCATATATATAGGCTGGTGAGTCGATCCATGAGGTTAACTTAGATATGTTCTTATATGTATTGTTTTGCATCTTGCTGAGTAATAAAGGGCTTGTGTTCTCTCCATCTTCTTGTCTATTTGTATCTATATCTTGTGTGCTTGCTTATATATAATATGTATCACTGGTAACAATGCAACCTCCTCGACTACAACATTGGTTCCATTTCCGGTGATGCATACATAAAGCAATAGCGAGCATGATCAATGATATCAGAGCAAGAGATTAAGGATTGGTGGGAGAGAAAGATCACTAACTACCTACAAAATTATGCGAGAAGGAACAAGTTGCCGATTACTCAAGCAAGGGAGAAATGATTTTCAGAGACTCATGAGAAGTTCGTAGAATCTGTGCCGTTCACGCTGAAGAAGCTCTTGGATGAGAAGAAAAACAGATGAAAAGGAGCGTGAATTGATTTCGAAGCTGATTAATGGAGGTCGTACGAATCTGTCAGAATGGTGTGAGAAGATTGCCGACGAGTTCTGTGAAGAATGTGTGATTGAAGAACAAGTGTCTGTTGACGACGCGCGGAAACGGTTTTTCACTGACCTTACCGACTAGTTTTTGTGTTCTTTTCCGACACTCTTGTTCAAGTTCCTGATCGACAAAGGCGCCGTGTATATTGTCGAGACTCGACCCTTGTTGCTTCCGCCGCTCCCAAACTCAAATTGGGAATAAAAAGAATGAGCATGGAAGAAATTTATACAAGAGCACGAGTGGGAGTATTTCTTGAGCAAATGAAGTCTTGTACTTCCCCAGTTGCCTAGCAAACTTTATGCCGACATTGGGGGGTATCCAAACATGTTCTAATGGAGTAGATACATGAAGAAGTTCGACGGATGAAATAGCGACATGACCAGCGGTGAAAGATCCAACAGATTCGACAAAGATCGAGCAATGAGCCACAAAATCACTCTAGATATCCAGAAGATTGAGCGGGAGAAGAGGAGAAAAAGGCGAGAAGAACTGAAGGAGCAGGACAGTGTGCTTTGGAAGAAATGAGGACCGGGTGTCGTGATAGATGCAGAAGGAAATCTTCCAGAGCCGAGTTGAGCCCGAGATGAAAGCAACGTCGACGAAGAACTGCCATCGATGGAAGAAGACTTGTGGATAGAGCGTGGTAGTGCTCTCCAAGTTAATAGACCTGAGGTAATAACGCCACCTTCTCCGCTGCATCTAACTTAGAGTGCTTGAGTGCAGGATATTGTCGAAGAAGATCTAGGAATTCACGTTAGTCAGTCAGGCATATGGAGTTGACGAAGTAATGAAGGTGATGAAGTTGACAGATTGTTGATTCATCGACCAGAAGAAGGAAACTGGGTGAATTTTTAGCCCGAGTTTCCAACAGAAGTTTTCATCTACTTTATTCAGAGCATGCAGAAGTACCCCCCTTGCCATTACCATCACTGACTGAATCATTGAGTTCATCGGAACTACCGAGAAGAGGTGAAATCCCCATCGAACAAAATTTCACCTGGATTTCAACAGAAGCAGTCGAAGAAAGTACGTTTCCGAGACCCAACGAACTGGTTGAAGTTCCAGACACTGGCAGTGGAGGTAAAGAACTCGTTCCCAAGACGCATTTGGTGATAATACTTGTCGAAGTTAAATCAACAAGTAGTTTTGTATCCAGTAACAATCCACCGACCCCTCCAGTTGATTTATCGGTCGAAGCAGCAGACATGTCGCATACGACAGCTCACCTTCCGTTTTACGAGGGTGATGAAGATCCCCGAAGACATTGGTTCGTGTGAAAATCAACATGGGAAACCAACTTAATTACTAGTGAAGAACGTCAGATGGATCAATTTGCTGGCTCTTTGAGAAAAAGAGCGCTCACATGGTACATGGGTTACATCGATAAAACACCGAATGCAACGAAGGCAGAAATCAAGCAAACCTTCCTTTCTTTCTTCAAAACCTCGGATGCAAAGTAACTGGATGCCGAGAAATTAAAGACAATAGTCCAAATACCGACAAAGAATATGATAAGAGGTTTAAATACCTCTTGATCCAGCTGGATTACGACTTTGAAGAAAAAATCTTAATCAAATGGTTTGTTGCTGGAATTATATGAAAAATAAAAATGCACGTCCGCTGGCAGAGCGTCAATTCATATGAAGACGCCTTGACAAAGGCTCTGTAAATTGAGATGGATGACGAATATCCTTTGGCACCTGTCGATAGACACATCAAAGAGCGGCTGGACAACATGCAGCAGTCCATCCGAGACATCAGTTTAAAAGGAACGAAAGTATGGTGTACAAAATGTTCTACTGCAGGACATACAACAGACTCTTTTCGTAAGGAGGAACGACGACAAGATGTTAGACTTGTTCAAACAAGGTGTTTCTGCGATATCTGTCAAGACTATGACTTACATACCATGAATGGCTGCCCATACAATTTGAAGAATAAGCAAGCTAAATGGTGTTATATTTGCGAAGTTAGTACTCACTCAATAGCAGAATGCCATCTGAACCTGAAGAACATGCATAATTATCATGCAGTGTACCAAACAAACTCTATCGAGCAGTGGAATGACATAAATGAAAGAAACGACAGATACTAGCGAAACTATAGAAACGACAGGAATGACCGCTATGAACGGAATGACAGAAACGACAGGAATGACCGCTATGAATGGAATGACAGAAACAACAGAAATGACCGCTATGAAAGGAATGATAGAAACAACATGTACCCAAGATAAGACAAAAGAATATATGATTAGCGAAATGATAACTATAACAGACACAGAGGATATAGAGGCTGAGGTCGAGGTCGCGGAAATGAAAGTTGAGATTTCTGACCTCGCAGACCTGGACAATGTTTTACTTGTCTCGGTGAAGGACATCGACATGCAGAATGTCCCTATAAAGATCGTACAGATCTAAAATTTTGTACTAAATGTGGAGTAGGCGATCACTTCTTGGAGGATTGCCCTACCATGATTGAAAAAATATCGAATAAAAATAATGTTAATGTCTTGTCATGTGTTCCAAAATGTGATGTGATAAGAACAAATAACTTACAAATTGTAACCAGACAAGGCACTCATATTGGTCAAGACAAACCACAAATAAGCAAAGTAACAAGTAAAGAGGATTATCCTAATCCTACTAAACAAAAATATTTGTTTAAAAATGCATCCAATATATTTTCTGACTTAGAAGCACAAGAAGACAACGAAGAAAATCGACATGAAGCACTCAATGAATTGGTTAATTTAATCACTAAAGAAGATGTCGGAAAATTAATTGACCTGTTGCATAACATTAAGAATAAATGTGTCGGGCAAAGACAAGCTAACAACATTTGCCAACTAAATAAAAAAGATAAAAACGATGCCGACCCTCTCGTCGACCTCGAGATACATGGATACCATGTCCGTCAATTCGTACTCGATTTTGGATCACAAGTTAACATCATGACTCGTGATACTTGGGATCAACTAGGTCGACTGTAAATTCAAGAATCAAGAATTTATTTGAAGCTTGTTGATCAAGGACTAATTGAACCGATTGGAGTATGGAGAGAAGTTGAAACATCTATAAAAGGCATCAAGACAAAAGTAGACTTTGAGATCATAAATCCAAAGGATGGAGCCAACTCGTTTCCAGCCCTAGTTGGTCGTCCATGGGGCTGAAAAATGAAAGCTTTGATCTCACTAGATAAGGGTCACATTAAATTGAAAGGCAACGGTCATAAGGTAATAGTACCAATATTCCCATCTCAGGGAGAACCATGGTCAAAACCTATGGACGACGAAAATGATATAAGACAACTATATCAAATAAATAACAATGAAGATTATGTTGAACCAAATTCAAGAGGAGAACTCTACCTTGGGGATTTTGCATCAGTCGGATATAACTCCGATGCAGAACTTTACGACTGGAAAATGAAAAACTATGAACTTCAAGCAAAAGAATGATGGACTGTCGAAGCCATCTCTAGAAAGAAAGTAAAGAAATGTTTCTCGATCTCGACCGGTCCAAATATATTCGAGAGGAAGATTCACAAATATCCGACTCTTGCACCAGCGAGGAAAGAATCGACACATATTCCTGCGCTGCGATATAAGGAATGAGAATCTCCGTCAATACATATCAAAGAAGTCTCAAAACATGTTGGAGAACAAGGGAGATTGCATAGTCTGGTCGAGACCTTTACAGGACAAGCTGTGAGATGGTGGGATACACACCAATCGAGACTCCAAACATGGACTACTGTGTCAACATAATTTGTCGAGAGATTTGGAGGCAAGAAATTGATAGCTTAGGCAGACATCCCGATTTTCACATAGGGACAAGATCCTGAAGCTCATATCGACAAATGCGAAAGAGAATGGAGAATACTGGGTTACCAAGATGAAAGAGTGTGGCCACATCTCTTTCCAAACACGCTCTATGAATTGCCAAATAAATGGTATAATATGGAAGAAGCAAGAGGCGAGACTTTCGTGTGGAAAGAACTTAAAGAAAATTTCATCAAAGCCTTTCAATTTTCTCCAGAGGAGGAGCAAATGACTGAGGCGAGCAACCAAATCAAAGAGTTTCTGCAACTGATAGAAATTGCAGTAACGACATAAAAGAAGCCAATTGCTCGACAAACAACTGTCTTCCGTAACATTCAGTCGAAAGAAATCCAGCATTCGACACGACTTCAATTAGAAACAGAAAGAACAGTCGGAAAGAGTTTCCAGTGGAGAGAAGATCATCCTACTATGTCGAAGCCAACAAAAACAACTTTCAAAGTGGAGACCGAGGAGAAAGAAGAACCAGAAAGATTATCAGAAAAATATTTTCTGCTAGCATTCACGTAGATGAAAGAAGGCGAAATACCAATCAATGACAACCGAGCTCCAGAGTGGATGGATGCTAAAGTAAAAATCAAAGAAGTTTATATATCTAATGACGACGGATCGAAAATGGCAAGAGTTGGCGATTACTGGAATGAGGAACAAACTGCAGATATGACCATCCTCCTTAAAGAATTTTAGGATGTATTCGTACGCGATTATAAAGACTTGAAAGGACTTGTATAGGATATGGGAGAAATGAAGATCGATATCAAACCAGACGCCAAACCAGTGAAGAAAATACCTTATAAATTCGCGCATAAATATAAATAAATTATCAAGAAGGATATTGATAGTATGCTTGCAGTTGGAATTATATATCCTATTGATCAGTCAGAATGGGCGAGCCCAATGGTTGTCCAGCCGAAGAAGCATGACCCGACACGACTGAGAATTTGTGTCGAATTTTGTGAATTGAACAAATTAACACTCACTGACCCTTTCCCTACTCCTTTTGCTAACAAAATTATTAGTGAAGTTGCAGGGCATGAGTGCTATTCATTCATAGATGGTTTTTTCCGGGTACAACCAAGTACCTATTGCTAAAGAAGACCACGTTCGTATGTGAATTCGGATCGTTCGCATATAAAGTCATGCCTTTTGGACTAAAGAACGCACTAGCTGTATTTTCTCGTATTGTCGTCAAATCTTTTCAGGAATACTTCTACAAAACTATGGTTGTCTATTTTGATGATTGGACAATTTACTCCATGCTGAAAGACCATTGCAAATGGCTCCGATTAATGCTTGAACGTTGTCGACAAATCCAACTGTTGTTGAACATAAAGAAATGCATCTTCGCGATTCCTATCATAATACTATTGGGTCATGTAGTATGTAAAGAAGGCATCAAAGTTGATTATGCAAAGATTAAGATCATTCTCGACCTGAAGCCGCTAATTAATTCTAAGCAAGTACGAATCCTGTTGGGGCACACGGGATACTACCGAAAGTTTATCAGACATTACTCCGACATGACATATCCAATGGAGGAATTATTGAAAGAAAATCAAGAGTACAAGTGGATGGATTAGTGCAACACTTCATTCGACATCCTAAAAAGAAAAATTGTCGAAGCACCCATTCTTTGATTCCTGAACTGGTCGATTAAGTTTCATGTTCATATCGATGCATATGGCATAGCGATTGGCGCAATATTGACACAACCTGGAGATGATGGAATGGACTACCCTAATGCTTTCAGCAGTAGGAAGCTAAACAAAGCAGAGAGAAATTATTCCACAACAAAAAGAGAAGCATTAGGCATGGTATTTGCATTGCATAAATACCATCATTATTTATTGGATAATCCCTTTGTCTTCTACACTAATCATCAAGCATCAAGCATTGGAGTACTTAGTCAATAAGCCATTGCACCATGGGAGATTATGTCAATGGTTATTATTATTCCAGGAGTTTTAATTTGATGTCATAATTCGACCAGGGAAGGAAAATGTCGGACCAAACCACTTTTCACGAATTGATACCGGAGAAGAGTCAACAGGAATAGAAGTTGATCTATCAGATGCGCACCTATTTAGAATTGAAGTTGTCCCCTTGGAACTTGCGGAGATTGCACAATTCTTAGAGGATGGACAAGCTCCAGAAGGAATTCTAGAGAAGAAAAGGAAGATTCTTGCAATGAAAGCTGCACCTTACTGTGATATTTTGTGAATAAGATCACTCAGCAGTAGCAGAGCTCACTATAATTCACTCATGTAGTGCATAAAGAAGAAGAAGAAACACTGAATCAATTAACACTCATTACACAGAAAATGGAGGAAACTTGTTGTATCATACATCATATGTAAGTTGGCACTCTGAATAATGAATAATAACTGAATACAATACAATAATTGTCAAGAGAATTCAAATTAGCCAAGAGGTCATTCGAATCATCCTCAGTGTGTACCTCAGATAACATTGGAGACATCATCAATTCAGTAGTGGTAGTCATAAATGGTCAATAGTCAGTCAAATGAGTCTAGCTGAACCATGTGAGCACAAATCAGGGGATGGAGACTTCAAGGAGGGCGCATGAGGCTGTCAGAAGGTCAAGTGGCACTCCAAAATAGACAACTGGGAGCTACATGCAGTTAAACTGAGCAATAAATGCACAAACTGGATAATAAATGCTCTAACTGACTGTTAAACTCCTGGTAGGTGAGATAAGGCGCACATGTGATCTAGGTGAGGAAAACAAGGTGCATCAGGTAGGTAGGAGGGCTACTGGGGGCTGAAGACATGCTCTAGGGAGCTGAAAATAGGCTCTAGGTGTTGGGGAGACCACCAATATGATGACTGGATGCATGCAGAATGCATGCATGCATGAAAAATACAAAAATGATTATGAGAATATTCCAACACTTACACACTCATCAATAGCTTCCTTTATAAACTTGGCCTAGACGGCATACTCCAATGATGTGTGCTTGAACATGAGCGACATAGTATACTTTCAGAAGCACACTATGGACCGACAGGAGGACACTACCACACCAACATTACAACGAGGAAGATTCTGCAGTCTGGACTTTGGTGGCCGACAGTTCATAAAGATTGTCAAGATTTTGTCAGCAAATGTGATATATGTCAACGAATGGGTTGACCTCTTCCAAGCACAGAAATGCCCCTTGTTCCCGTAGGTCCAAGTCGAACATTTGAAATGTGGGCAATTGATTTTATTGGACCTTTCCCGGTACTTCGCAGAAGAACATGTGCATGTTATATCATCACTGCTGTGGAATATGTCACCAAATGGGAAGAAGCAGAACCGGTCGAAACATGTTCAAGCGAAGTAGCTGCCAAATTCATATACGAAAATATCATCACAACCAAGGTACTCACTTTGTCTGTAGAAATATTGACACACTTACAAAAGAAGTTGCAATTGAACATAGAATAAGTACGTCTTATCACCCATAATCAAATGGCGCCATTGAAGCATTCAACAAAACACTTACCAAAGGGTTGAAAAAAATGTGCAACATTGATAAAGACGATTGGGACGACAAGATACCTACCGCACTATGGGCATACATAAGGACATATAAAAGAACGACAGGTCAGACTCCTTTTACACTAGTATATCGTCAAGAAGCAGTCGTCCCCTTGCACTTTCGACAACAAGCTCTGAGAATTGCCAAAGTATTACCTATTGATGTTGAATATGAAAGAAAAGAACGCCTTGTTCAACTATCGAAGCTCGACGAGACCCGAAAGATAGAGATACAACACCAAGAAATACAAAAACTGCAGCATAAATCATGGCATGATAGAAATATCAAGCATACAAATCTATCAGTTGGTGATTTAACATTGCAAAATAACAACCGTGTTAAGGGAAAACCAAAGAAGTTGCACACATAATGGATGGGTCCATATATTGTCGAGAACATCAATCCCAACAGATCCGTCCGACTGGAAATGATACAGGGGAGTGTTTTCAAGAAACTCGTTAATGGCACCCGACTAAAGCTTTATAAGGCATGAAGCATTAAAAAAAAAATGGTTATAACCAAATTCAGAGAGAACATTATAAGCAATATTTCAAACAACAAGTGGTATAAACTTCATAATGACAAGAGATTGGAAGACTAATGAACGAAGCTGCAAAGAAAAGGACACGACACACGACTGACGAGATGACAAACATCGACTGGAAGGATCACGTCGATGAACACAAGATGGAAGAAGCCTCCGACATGGAAGACCTATTGATGGCTGACACAAGGACTGAAACCGTGCACCGACAACATAATGGAGAAACAACAAAGAAAATCAATCATGAAGACCGACAAGTAGAAAAGAAGAGTCGAAGTGCGCTCGACGAGGAGCTGACAACCTGTCAATCAAATTTAATGCCATCGTCGAACCAACAATCAATGCGGCCATCTACTTCGCACTCACCCGTGCCAAGCAATTCCACTATAAATATGGGGCTCGAGGACTCTTGGATACTGTTTTTCCAAGAGCTTGAACTCCAAAATACAGAGCCATCCGAACTGTCTGAGTCGTTTGTTGAATCTGAGAACCTTGTAAACACAATGGCGCCGAAGAAATCTCAGACGACAACTAGGTTAGTCGCAACCAAGGTTAGGGAGCTCGAGAAAGCCAATTCACCACTAGAAACCTGGTTGCAGATCATCCGGAACGCCAAGGTTTCAGAGCCACAATGGAAAAGGTTCTGGGCTGAAATACTGGATTGGGGAAAAGAACAAAACAATGGTTGGAGAGAGGAAGCACATAAATTGAGGGCCGCCACTGTTCTATAGTACATTCACGCACCTCTGCTAGACAAATTCGGTGGCTTAAAAGACATCATAGCCCATTTTATAGTAAGCAGGTACAAAAATGACAAATTATACTTCGATGTACCTGTAGAAATAAATGGTGCGCTTATTCATCAGATTATAGGCCTGTCAAACAAAGGGGATGATGTACCAATGTGGTCAAAGCTAGAGTTGGTCAAAGAATTCACAGGCACAACTGCCGACAAAAACTCTGGAGGGATAATGGTGAATCAAATAATCTATGCTAACTATAAGATTGCTGCGAGAGTCGTGTCAACTGCTCTATCAATTTTTGCCGAGGCTCAGATCTTAAAATCGACATGTTGGAAGCAGTCCAAAAGATGGCGATGTGAGGCAAAGTATACAAATGGGATGAAAACTTGGCCGAAATTATCAAAACCATATTCTACAAATGCCAAGAAGAGGGTGCAGGTATCCGATACCCGTCCTTGATTATTTGGATTGCTATGGCTCACTTCAGGCCGACAGGAAACAAGGACTTTGCAGAAGACAGAACCATGCTAATGGAGAATTTCCACTGTTTTACATGAGGAGGAAGTCGGCTTGGACCTTCGACAGTGAATTTTTGGTTGTAAAATTGGTTCCAAAATATTAAGGTCCGAACAACAAGATGGAGGGTGCCTCAAAACATCCGACGAAGTCTACCTCCGACAACACATATCCAATTGGCACTAGACCCACCTCGATTTGGTATTTGCAGGGTGCAGCAGGCGCAGCGGAACCACTTGAATACTATCCTTTGGTCAAGGAAGTATTTAAAGAGATCAACAGATAGTCGAGCACGAGGATGGATATTCCATCCCAGTCACGAAAAGTCAACTTATCCATAGTCGAACCTTTAACAGACGCAGAGAAGGAAGAGGATTATGAGCGCCAACTTTATATGAATACTTTCACCCTCCGAGCTGAGCCAATTGTCAAAACAAATTCCCTCACAATCATAGTGATTTCACCTTAGGGTCCCCCAGAGACAGCTGAACATTCAGAAGAGAGCACCCAGTCAGATAATCCAGAATATGCTTTCACCACTGAAAACATCCAATAGTTAGCAAAAGAAATTTCTAAGGCCCGACAACAAAGGAAGTTCAAAACACAAGGGAAAGGGAAAATAAATCTCATCATTCGAGAACTGATAGAGGAAGACAAAGCTGAACTCTATGATAGTGCAACTTAGATTTCAGCTGAAGCTGCTCAACTCAAAATACTTGTTGAAGACCAGTTTAAGAAATTCTTGGAAAAGGACAATTCCTGCAGCCGACCGACACCGCAGAATAAATATAAGATTACGGTCAAACCCCATGTCGATCTAACTCAAAGTTCCCCTCCACCATCCCCAACCATTGTGATGGAGGACGTAACTCTTCCTACACTTCCAACACCCATTACACTTGCAC
The DNA here is from genome assembly GCA_027924585.1 of Larix kaempferi. Lineage (NCBI taxonomy): Eukaryota > Viridiplantae > Streptophyta > Pinopsida > Pinales > Pinaceae > Larix > Larix kaempferi. Next base: position 22,357,629 of record BSBM01000017.1, on the reverse strand, counting down.
CCAAAGCAGTTATTAATATCCCATATTTAGTGTAGACTCTTCCCCTTCCACTCCGACAGAAGATTCAGGATGACAATGATTTAAATCAATTCATATCCCAGCTTCCATCCCTCTTTCCTAACTGGTGCGATCTCGTCACCAAGAAACCGGTCCTCGTCGATGCCAGTTTCCCGACCTACTCCGCTCCTCCCAATGTTTCCGCATCCGACTTCCCATCCCCAGTCAAAACTCCAAAACCTCAAGTAGTCGAAATTCATCATAAACGACTAGAAATAAACTCCGACTTGACTAGTAATATTATCGATCGAGAAACCTCATCCTTCATTCCCTTTCCAGTCATCCCGGTGGAATACCCATCACCTCCCCGACATGTAGTCGACCCACCAGAAGTTGATAACCCTGTCGAAGAAGAGACACTTACCCCCCGAACTCTTGTCACCCCTAGTCAGTCTGGTAGCCCATAACCCCCCTCCACCTCCACCAGTAGATGAAGTTCTGTCTTCGCCGCCGACCGTTTCAACCCATCGGCACAAGTCGACCCTAGTCATACATCCCCTACCCCTACCGACAGAACCACCCTAAATAAAACATCTCAACAGATTGATAATCCAACAGAAGTAGCCGACATAACCACTATAGAAGAACCAAAGATAGCAACACCAGAGAAAGCTGCAACAACAGAACCTGAAGAAGCAAACACAATAGCTCCAGAACAAGCCATAACTTCAGCACAGGAAGAAACAAGAACATAATCAACACCATCTAGCCAAGCGCAGACAACACAAGTTGCCACCATAATACAAGTAGATGCAAATATATCACCAATAGCAGCGGATCAACAAAAAGAATCCGCAGCACTAACAGAGGCTACAGATAAATCACAAGGAAATAAAATGAAGAAGCAGCGAAAAGAAGACATGCGACAAGAAAAAGAGCGATATAAGCAAAGGAAATAGCAACACCTTGATTATATTCAGTAAGAGAGTCGCCTATTAGTACAGTGGACCAATTCGGGCCAATTTCCACGTACGACCCACAAGAAGCAACACAGGAGGAAATTGACCTATTTGTAGTTGCTATTATCAGAGAACATCGACATAGAAGAACTGAAAATCAATAGCTCATCCAGACACTGCAAGCGGAGCAAAATTCATTTTTGGTAAGTGTCAGGACTTAGCGCAGCAGGTCGTCCCGCTACCATCGAGTTCCCGACATGACCAATCCGCTCGACCAAGCATATCAACTCTTTGAAAGTGTCGTGTTGAAATTGCAAGATGAATTGGACAAGAACCGATGTGACCAGGTTTCCAAAACATCAATTTTGATAGCAACTCAGTATACATCATTCAAAGAGGCCAATAACCTACTAACACAGTATAACCAGGAAGTTGCCACAGTCGCCGAAGTATTGAGAAATTGGTATACTCATTATGGACAAGTATTTAAAGAATTGCAAGGGATGCGTAAGGTACTCAATACACTGCACCTACAACGACAGACCGCCGACGAGACACTTCTTCAATCCGTCGACGCACAGATTATTCTAGAAAATAGAAAGTTGGAAAAACTGGAAAAACATGAAGAACAATGGATGAGCCAAGCTCGCACTAGCCTCTGAAACTTGAAAACATCCAGCCATATCTTCAAAAGACTACTTACCAGCTTCCAATGAAAAAATCAACCTCTTCGGCCACGACTTGATCCATTTGCAAAACAAGTCGACACAAGAGAAAATGGAAAGTTTGTCGAGCTTAACTTCATTAACCAGAGACATTCAAAATATGCTGTGCACCTGGGAAGAATTTCAGCATCAGTTGTCTGTCTTTGCCGAAGCCATCGTGGAAGTCTGTGTCCAACAACAATTAAACGTCCAACTCCAGTCTTCTACTGCAGTAACAACTACATTTATTTTTGCTTACACAGTTGACAATTTTTGCATGTCCTCATTTCGTCGGGACGAAGAAATATTTTGATGTGGGGGAGATGTTGGAGGAGCCTAAGTCGGCTTGTCGACTACGTCCTCCGCCCGACTTATTGTAAGACATGTCAACCGTTACGTCGACCAGAACATGTCGGGTTAGGTCTGTCGGTTGAACCGACAAGAGGTTATATAACTGTATGTAACGCATATATATAGGCTGGTGAGCCGATCCATGAGGTTAACTTAGATCTGTTCTTATATGTATTGTTCTGCATCTTGCTGAGTAATAAAGGGCTTGTGTTCTCTCCATCTTCTTGGCTATTTGTATCTGTATCTTGTGTGCTTGCTTATATATAATATGTATCATTGGTAACAATGCAACCCCCTCGACTACAACACTATTCATGCAGGGAGAAGTGATCGAGTGATAACATAAGGGATCATTGCTTGAATGGTTGAGATTAAATCAAGACCACAATATGGACAAATCATTATTGTTCCCATTGGGAAAAGTAAATGTACCTTAATACAAGTGGTAATGTGATCCGAATTTTAGTGGGCATATGGTCTAAATTTTGATGTGTAAGTCATAAAATCATTAAATGGAGAGGCCACCCTCTCCCATTCATCATAAAAGCATTAAATGGAGAGGCCACCCTCTTACATCCATGGTTTTGAATATTCCATGCAACCAACAATTTAGAATACACCCATCCATGGTATTTGGTAGCCCATGGTTTTGTTCCATGGTATGGCTTCAAGGCACATTGTAATAATATTATATAAAGGGATTTATGTGTTCTCAATAAATAAAGCTATTATTTTTGGCATCCTACATTTCTCTTATTTTATTGAGGTATTATTGGGTTATTGGTTCTGAGTGCCTTTCTTAGAATAGTTTGAGAGGTGAGGCTCAAAGAACCCTCTTTGAGCCTCACCCCTCCATTTGGAATATTTACTCTATGTTTCTCTGTCTAGGCTTTTCACAGCCCAGATCTCGTTGTTGTGTCTTTATCACAATTGATCCATAGTCCACTTCAACTTTGAGGCTATCTCTTCTCCTCCTCTCTCAACATTCAAGTCTTCCGGGTCTCAACCCCCATTGTCTGGACCAATTATGTATTATAATCACGGTTATGGGTCAACCACACAAAACCCACGATTATGGGTTAACCACATAAAACCCATGGTTATGGGTCAACCACACAAAACCCATGGTTATGGGGAAACCACACAAAACTCACAGTTATGTATTGTAATCACGGTTATGGGTCAAACACACAAAACCCACAGTTATGGGGCAACCACACAAAACCCATAGTTATGTATTGTAATCACGGTTATGGGTCAACCACACAAAAACCACGGTTATGGATTTGATACACCGTATTTTTTCACCTTGTGAGCATTCAATACTCTTTGAATTCCCTTACCTACTTATAGACTCAAAACCATACTTGTGGTTCTCATTGAACCCCCTTTTCCCTATTTTTCCTCCTGTACGCGAGCCTTACTTCAGTACACCTCGCGTATACGCAGGCTGCAGCACTACAACCTGCGTACAACGACTTTTTGGTAAATGATAGTAAAAAATCTATTTTTCACTCCAAAAAGCGGCCATTGTGACCTTTGGCCCTCCATGTATCTCGAAACGACTCGATCTGACCTTTCACTTTCCTTTGGAGGGTTATATATTGAGATCTTATGGTGCATGGAAGGAGGAGAAGGAGAGGGCATCGAAACTCTATTGGATTTTTTCCATAGCTTGAGTCTACATCCATTGATCCTAGTTGTTGTGAACCATTTATGTTCACCTACCAAACTGTTCCATATCTTGTGAAGGATTCGCTCCTTTACTCGTGAGTTTTCCATTGCATGCGGTATTGAAGTGGTGGAGGCACAAGTGGAGGGACCTATTTCTTGGTTCAGATGAGTTGTTGACAAGAGGTTGTATCTTGTACTTCTTGTTCATATTAATAGAAATACTCATTTTCTCGTCCAATTGATATTGTGAATGATTGTTTATTATCATTAGGTACTTTTAAACATCTTTCATATATCTATGCTATGATTGTTTATTATCTATGCTATTGTTTATGCTAACATCTTTCATATATCTATGATTGTTTATTATCTATGCTATTGTTTATGCTAGGGACGCGTAAGGTACTCAAGACACTGCACCTGCAATGACAAACCGTTGACGAGACACTTCTTAAATCCGTCGACGCACAAATTATTTCATTAATAGAATCCACAGCACTAACAAAGGCTACAGATAAATCACAGGTTAGTGCTGCGGATTCTTTATTATCTTGTACTTCTTGTTCATATTAATAGAAATACTCATTTTCTCGTCCAATTGATATTGTGAATGATTGTTTATTATCATTGGGTACTTTTAAACATCTTTCATATATCTATGCTATGATTGTTTATTATCTATGCTATTGTTTATGCTAACATCTTTCATATATCTATGATTGTTTATTATCTATGCTATTGTTTATGCTAGGGACGCGTAAGGTACTCAATACACTGCACCTGCAATGACAGACCGCTGACGAGACACTTCTTCAATCCGTCGACGCACAGATTATCCTGGAAAATAGAAAGCTGAAAAAATTGGAAAAACATGAAGAACAATGGATGAGCCAAGCTCGCACTAGCCTCTTGAAACTTGAAAACATCCAGCCATATCTTCAAAGACTACTTACCACTGCCAATGAAAAAATCAACCTCTTCGGCCATGACTTGATCCATCTTCAAAACAAGTCGACACAAGAGAAAATGGAAAGTTTGTCGAGCTTAACTTCATTAACCATAGACATTCAAAATATGCTGTGCATCTGGGAATAATTTCAGCACCAGTTGTCTGTCTCTGCTGAAGCCATCATGGAAGTTTGTGTCCAACAACAATCAACGTCCAACTCCAGTCTTATACTGCAGTAACAACTACATTTATTTTTGCTTACATAGTTGACAATTTTTGCATCTCATCATTTCTTCGGGACGAAGAAATATTTTAAGGTGGGGAGATGTTGGAGGAGCCTAAGTCGGCCTGTCGACTAGGTCCTCCGCCCGACTTATTGTAAGACATGTCGACTGTTACGTTGACCAAAACATGTCGGGTTAGGTCGGTCGGTTGAACTGACAAGTGGTTATATAACTGTATGTAATGCATATATATAGGCTGGTGAGGCGATCCATGAACTTAACTTAGATCTATTCTTATATGTATTGTTCTGCATCTTGATGAGTAATAAAGGGCTTGTGTTCTCTCCATCTTCTTGTCTATTTGTATATGTATCTTGTGTGCTTGTGATAACATAAGGGATCATTGCATGAATGGTTGAGATTAAATCAAGACCACAAGATGGACAGATCATTATTGTTCCCATTGGGAAAAGTAAATGCACCTTAATACAAGTGGTAATGTGATCCGAATTTTAGGGGGCATATGGTCTAAATTTTGATGTATAAGTCATAAAATCATTAAATGGAGAGGCCACCCTCTCCCATTCATCATAAAAGCATTAAATTGAGAGGTCACCCTCTCCCATCCACGGTTTTTGAATCTTCCATGCATCCAACAATTTAGAATACACCCATCCATGGTATTTGGTATCCCATGATTTTGTTCCATGGTATGGCTTCAAGGCACATTGTAATAATATTATATAAAGGGATTTATGTGTTCTCAATAAAGCGAGCTATTATTTTTGGCATCCTACATTTCTCTTATTTTATTGAGTTATTATTGGGTTATTGGTTCTAAGTGCCTTTCTTAGCATAGTTTGAGATGTGAGGCTCAAAGAACCCTCTTTGAGCCTCACCCCTCCATGTGGCATATTTACTCTATGTTTCTCTGTCTAGGCTTTTCACATCCCAGATCTCGTTGTTGTGTCTTTCTCACAACTGATCCATAGTCCACTTCAGCTTTGAGACTATCTCTTCTCCTCCTCTCTCGACATTCAAGTCTTTTAGGTCTCAACCCCCATGATTCTGATCAATTATGTATTGTAATCACGGTTATGGGTCAACCACACAAAACCCACGGTTATGGGTTAACCACATAAAACCCATGGTTATGAGTCAACCACACAAAAACCCATGGTTATGGGGAAACCACACAAAACTGACAGTTATGTATTGTAATCATGGTTATGGGTCAACCACACAAAACCCATGGTTATGGGGCAACCACACAAAACCCACAGTTATGTATTGTAATCACGGTTATGGGTCAACCACACAAAACCCATGGTTATGGATTTATTACACCGTATTTTTCCACCTTGTGAGCATTTATACTCTTTGGATTCCCTTACCTACTTATAGACTCAAAACCATACTTGTGGTTCTCCTTGAACCCCCTTTTCCCTATTTTTACTCCTATACGCGAGCTACTTCAGTACACCTTGTGTATACGCAGGCTGCAGCACTACAGCCCGCGTACATCGAATTTTTGGTAAATGATAGTAAAAACTCTATTTTTCACTCCAAAAAGCGGCCATTGTGACCTTTGTCCCTCCATGTATCTCGAAATGACTCGATTTGACCTTTCACTTGCCTTTGGAGGGTTATATATTGAGCTCTTATGGTGCATGGAAGGAGGAGAAGGAGAGATCATTGAAACTCTATTGGATTTTTTCCATAGCTTGAGTCTACATCCATTGATCCTAGTTGTTGTGAACCATTTATGTTCACCTACCAAACTCTTCCATATCTTGTGAAGGATTCGCTCCTTTACTCGTGAGTTTTCCATTGCCTGGGGTATTGAAGTGGTGGAGGCACAAGTGGAGGGACCTAGTTCTTGGTTCAGATGAGTTGCCTATAGGAGGTTGTATCTTGTACTTCTTGTTCATATTAATAGAAATACTCATTTTCTTTTCCAATTGATATTATGAATGATTGTTTATTATCATTGGTTACATTTGCTTATATATATCATGGACTATGCTATTGTTTATGCTAACATATTTCATATATCATATGCACTTGCTTGTGTTTATTTTTGAGACTAAGCTGCAGGTTCAAGTGTGGTGATTCGAAAGCTCAACAAGGATCTTCATCAGACGTCCGGTTGAAAGTTGGTATTTTATGCCACTTCTTAGCATTTACATTTATATAGCATGCATTGGGAAATGAATTGATTTCTGGAATTCATTTGTCTGTTGTGGTCTACCCCAAGCCATAGGAATTTTTTCTCCGTAACAGGATTAACCACACAAAACCCTTTTCTTCATTGGTGACTAGCACATTGTAATCATGGGTCTCCTTTTAGCATGAAATGATGGGGACCATCATTTTCTAAGGGGGGAGGAATGATCCGAATTTTAGGGGGAATATGGTCTAAATTTTGATGTATAAGTCATAAAAGAATTAAATGGAGAGGCCACCCTCTCCCATCCATGGTTTTTGAATCTTCCATGCAACCAACAATTTAGAATACACCCATCCATGGTATTTGGTATGATTCCCATGGTTTTGTTCCATGGTATGGCTTCAAAGGCACATTGTAATAATATTATATAAAGGGATTTATGTCTTCTCAATAAAGCAAGCTATTATTTTTGGCATCCTACATTTCTCTTATTTTATTGAGTTATTATTGGGTTATTGGTTCTGAGTGCCTTTCTCAGCATAGTTTGAGATGCGAGGCTCAAAGAACCCTCTTTGAGCCTCAGCCCTCCATGTGGCATATTTACTCTATGTTTCTCTGTCTAGGATTTTCACAACCCAGATCTCGTCGTTGTGTCTTTCTCACAACTGATCCATAGTCCACTTAAGCTTTGAGGCTATCTTTTCTCCTCCTCTCTCGACATTCCAGTCTTCTGGGTCTCATCCCCCATGATTGGGATCATAATGCCACAAACGACCATGATTAGATCTCATAAATCCATGCAAATCTAAGTTCTTGGACTATAATGGAGGGGACCTAAGCGTGAACACCCAAGATTTGATTGAGCTCAATAAATCAACAACCCAAATATCTTGTGGGACTTAGTCATGAGAGAGAAAGATGTTGTATATGACCCTTGTCATGAATGGTGGAGATTCAATATGAGGATGAGATTGATGAACAAGCTCTTACTACACTGCATTAGGGAAAATGATAAGAGGAGAAGAGTTAAGGGCCACTAATGGTTAGGATTGATCAGGAAACAAGATCAACAGTTCGTGATATTTTGACGAGTCACGATGACATGGAGGACCTATAATAGAAGAGATGACATAGAATACCCTACAAGTGAAACATGGGATCCAAGTGGACACTAACGCTACCATGTGTCATGCCACATCAATAGATGATGAAGTGTATAAAAAATTTTGAGCCAAAATCTTGTTTTGTCCATAATAAGAGCATATTTAGTCAAATTTCGATGAAAGTTTTGGGATATGTCCACAATGAGATTTAGCTCACCATGAATCACGATCATATTCTATGAACTCTACAGTGTTGGATTGATTTTCCATATAGTAAGTCACTTGATTCTCTAAAATTTCCAAATGCGCTTTACATTCTTTCAGTTCTTTACCTATGTCACTAACACTTGATGCATTGGCTTGAGTCAAAGCTGCCACCAAGGATGCTATTACCACCATATCTACTTATTTAACATCTAATACAATATTCTATATAGTGACTACAAGTTATTGGTCATTAGTAATCTTTCTCTTCTTGTGAATCTTCCTTACTATCTACTTTTTCTTCACATTGAAAGAAAAAATTTCCAAATTGACAACCTCATTAGTGGGCATGGGGAGTGGCATATTTCCTCATTTAATGAATCTAGCTATCATAGTAAATATATTAGGTGTAAGCACTAATTTATAGGTGGTTGAAGAATGTTTTGAATAGCCTTGGACCACATCCTACATTTCCACACCATCTTTGCTCCGATCTGTAAGTCAAATAGTAATACATGTCCTAGCTAGATCGTAAAGCTAGAGAGATTGACCAAATACTAAAAAAAGAGAGTAGAATACATACGAATTGGATTGGATCAATATTAAAGGAAGACATGTGCATAAAACCACTGAAATGGATCCCAAATAGTTTCTCCCACCTTTTGATTAATATCATTTTCCATTGGTCCTTCCTCTATTACTTCAGAATTTATCTTGTCTTGTCTTCTTTCTTTCTCTTCTCTTCCTTAATAATATTTCCTTCAACTTCATCATCTGCTTCAAATTTCCTTTTTCTTTCTTATTCTACTACTTTTCTTGTATTTTTTGGCTTAACTTCTGCTTTGGATTCGATCGTTAATCTTCATCTACCAATTTTTCCTTTTAAGTTCTTCCTCAACTACTTTCATTGCTCTTTTTGCATCATCTTATCTTGTTTCTTTTCTTTCAGATTCAACATTGGATTTTTCCTTTGCTTCACTTTTCACCTTCTCTTGTAATCTTCTCTTTTCCTTTTCCTTCACCTTTGCTTCAGCTTCATATTTTATTTCTTGGCTATATCCTCATCAACCTTCCTCTTCTACTCTTCCTTTGTTTGTTTCTTTGCTTCTTTCAATTGATTTTGTTATGACATTCTAGCTTGGAATCCTTCAAAAGACAACACTCTTCTCTTTATTTCTTCCTCCTCCCACTCATCATTAGTATACAACCAAGTGATGGCCACATGTCCTACATCGTATAACACGACCTTCTATATATCGTGTCATTTAAAACTTTCCTTTGCAAACTTACAATCTTGAATCGCTTCAGCCTCCATTCTTGCAAAGGTAGAATTATTTATTCCATACAATCTTATATACATAGGATAAGTTGGACACAATTTATCTTGATATTTTATTAATGAAGCATTAAAACCATGGAGAATGGTTTAATACACAACCTCTCCAGGAAATAGATTGTATGGTACAAATCTAGGCAATAAATGAGAATATTTGGTTTCCCCATAGATCCTAAGGTAGGTGATATCTTCATTCACATACTAATATAATGGCATTCTTATAACTTGCATAGCTTGCTTGGACAATACTGGTGTTGGTTAGCAAGAAATCAATTCATATAATGGAGCAAAGAAGTCGTCATAGATTGTTGCCTGTTACCATATGTATTTATGTTCCCACAAATCTTGACAGTAAACTTGTACTAGTGACTCTAATATATATACTCCCAGTACATCACATCCCTACGAAAGTTGTATTAGTGCAAATGATATCCATGAAGTATGAAGGCATATAAAATTCAAGAGGAGTACTAAGAGATTCATATTTAACTGTAGTCAATGCTTATATCACGCAAAAGAAAGTATAGATACCCTATTGAATATTAATACCTCTTTTACAATGGTATATATAAGAGGTACCCATTCATCTTTAAAATGGTTAGCATCCTTCTTTTGATCCGAATTTTAGGGAGCATATGGTCTAAATTCGGATGTATAAGCCATAAAAGTATTAAATTGAGAGGCCACCCTCTCTCATCCATGGTATTTGGTAGCACATAGTTTTGGCCCATTGTATGGTCTCAAGACACATTGTAATAATGCTATATAAAGGCCTAGAAAGCCTTCTCATAATAACAAGTTACTCATTTGGTTTCTCTCTTATTTTCTATTGTTCATTGTGAGATTATTTAGATCTGAGTGAGTTATTGGTAATTAGTTTTAGAGGTGGGGCTCCTCTTTGAGCCTCACCTCCCATTCACTTCATGTGTTTTTGTTCATGCTTATGCTTATGCAATATTAGGGTTTTCATGTGAATTTTATGACAGATTTGCATGCTTAATCTCCTCCTCTCTCGGCATTCAAGCATTCCGGTTCTCAGCTCCCAAGATACGGATCATCTTCCCAATCAATAAATTTAATGGTGCAACAATGTAGACGTAAGGCTCTGCTAAATAGTTGGTGGGATAAATTCCATCCAGAGACTTAAACTACTTTTCTTGAATGGAATTGACCATCTCAACACACGGTAAAATAGTTAACCTGGAGGGCACATTGTGCAAGTCATGACGTTCAAATGTTGGACTACACGTTCTCATCCTTTGTTGGATCTATTGGTATGGGTAAAGGGGCATATTTATCCTCTTAAGGTTTGAAATAAATCCTTTCAATGAGGATAACTTGACAATCTTGCATAGTTGGATACATCCAATTAAACAAGCCTCTTTGGCTCTTTGGGATCTGTTTCCATGGATGTGATCTCTTCCTTGAATATCTTTTTCTTTTATTTTGAATTTTGGCTTGTTTATGTTAGGTTCCATATAGACAATCCTACATCATTTACCCATTATTAAAGAAACACACATTACTGAATTAGAATAAAGGTAGATATTATGGAATGGGTATATCATTTTAATGTATTATGGTTTCAAATATCCATGTAACAATTCATTACCATGGATCCAAAATATTTCCTAGGCATACAACAAATGTAAACAAAATTTGAATAGAGGCACACCTTTATTTCAATCAAATCCTTTGTTGAAATTTTTAATAGATTCCAAGTTCTAAATGATCAAATTACAATCATTCTAGGTTGAAATATTTCCATAGGTCAGGATTTGAAATAAGATAGGCAAGGGAAGACATATCCTAAAGGTTCAAAATATCCAGTCAACAAGAAATTTCATTCAAAGGGATATCTATTTTATGAATCCTGTAAGCTTACATATTCAAATTAAACCGGAATGGCCTATTGGAAAAGGGCTAGAAATTCAAAGTCCATCAATTTGGGAAGAAAAAATGTTTTCATTCAAAGAAAATCTATTGAGATTAACCTTCAACTATCTACCCTCTAACACGATTAATACTATGAATTCAAAAGATAGCTAAATTCAATGTAGAGTAACGCAAGGAAATGAGAAAGGACTAGCATGCGTACCTAGCAAATGCAGTGAAATATATTCGTGAATATAATCGGTACAGTTCAAATGCTAGACAAGAGGTTGAACATTTGATTAGGAACTTAATAGTTCTACATCCTAGCATTGGTTTTACATCTCATTCAATAGAAATCTAAAAAATGATAAGTATTCATTTGAATGTTATGTGATTTTAAAAGACAAGGACTACTAACATTACATTCATTTGAATGTGGGATCAAATATTAAAAGGATGATATTTTTTTTTCTCCATATTTACATGGTCGAATCTATATTAATTTGAAATAATCACACAAATATTTCATCATTATATATCAACATAAATTTAGAGTATATTCCAACATGCCATTGGGAAGGTCTATAAGATGACACATTCAAACTTCTAAGACCTACTGATGAATTATTGAGGTACTTTGAAATATATACACAATAAAATTTTGAAGTGACCTGATGAACCATTAGGCCATTTCTAAATATGTTACATTCAAACTTGAGGAATATCCCATTGAACCATCAAGAGTTTCCCAAAGAAAATATTTAGTATCAACATGATGAACCATCGAGATAATCCAAAATATGTGATATTCAAATTTGGAAAGCTTCTCAATGAACCATCAGGGGTCTTAGAATGATGTTTCAAGTGATTCTAAATTTTTCTTGATGAACCATTGGGATAATTTCAAAGAATACATCTTTAGGATCAACCTAATGAAACATCATGATGAACCAAAAGAATAAATTTTTCAATCTTTGAAACATTTTTGATGAACCATCAATATATTTTGAAAGAAGTGATATTCGAATGATTTCAAAAATGGTCCAATGCGCCATTGGAGACCTCCAAAAGGACATCTTTAGTTACCTCTTGATGAGTGATCAAGAGACAACAAAAAATGATATGTTGGCAGGTTTAGATCTCCTTTATGAACCATCAAGAGAGTTCAAAATATTGAAACATTTGAAAGGTAGCAGAATCCCTATGAACCATTGGGAGAGTTCACAAGATTAAAACATTTTTCATGACTCATTGCATCCTAATGAACCTTTAAGAGACTTAAAAAGAAACTAAAATAAAAATTTTTGTAACATCCCAATGAACTATCTAGAGACATTTAAAGACGATCAATCATCAAAGATCAAAATATGGGGCACTGAAATATTGAACATCCCAATGAACCATTAGGGGCCTTCAAAATATGTCCAAGTGAAATATTTCAAATAAGTTTGATGAATGATCGTGATAGCCTAAAAGATGTTACATTCAAAGTTAAAAGTATCTTGATGAATTATCAGAAACATTTGAAAGATGCAAACCATCAATCTTTTGGGAATGCTCAATGAACTATTGGGATACATTTGAAAAAGAAATCAAAAGATAGAAATAATACTCTATAAAACTAGATCGAACACTTTCGAAATCCATGTAAATTAACATGCATGAAGCATTTAAAACATGATCAATAAAAGAACCATGATTTTATGAATGAAAAATCCAAATGGATCTAAAATCTAGTTTCAATTAGTACTGAGGTCTTCTAGAGGGATTAAGTAAGTCATTGTCCATCATCTTTGTAATACGTTAAAACCTTCAAACATAAGTAGTCCCCCATGAAATAAAAAGGAAAAAACATTAAAACAAAAAAGGGGGTCTCTAAATCCATGGAATTGTGGCTAGTTGAATCCTCAACATGGCCTCATTGAAATTCTAGCGGCTATGGCTCTCTCTCTTCTTCACAAAGTTCATGATGCCTAAATTTTGATTTTATTTACAAGGTTTTTTTGTTCTTTTGTTTTTGTTTGTTTGTTTGTTTGTTTTTCTTTTCTTCGGGTGGGTAAATCTTATGAGTGTGATATTTTTATTAGTCCACTTGATGGTTGGTTGACATTGTTTCATGTTCTTGTCACTACCACCTAGAGTTCTGTTGGCTGTATTTTATGACCAAGGCCAACTAAGGAGAACTAACCCACACAAGGCGCTTAAAGTAGCCCCCGGTATGTTCGGTATGGATAATTATCGCAGGTTATGGTCCTACTACCATCTAAGTTTCACTCTCTTAAGGAGAATCCTACTACTTAAACTTAGAAAAAAGGTGTCCTAAACTAATTAAAATTTTTAAAAGTTAAATTAAATTCTAATGAAAGCTACTAAGTTAAAACTAATTATTAATCTACAAGTTATATTAATCTATTTAAAATGAAATATCCATTTAACAACTATTAAATCAAAGCTTGTTGTCTATATCTAATCTATGTTTTGCTCTCTTAAGGAGAGTCTCACTGTTTAATGATATGAGTTCTGAAACATGCAATTAAAACCCTAAATATGTAATATAACTAATATGCAATATATAACTAATTTATGATGCAAATTTCAATTTATATTTAATTCTATCTACTAGATCTAAATTATCCTGATCGGGAGCATGATTGAAACTAACATTGACTCAATTTGCACACATAAATTAAACATGTAATAATTTTAAATTGAGAAGAAACTCTACAATAAAAAATATGGCATATCTAAATAACTTCAAAGATCCTGCCAATTAACAAAGTAAGATCATGAAAATGGTTAGAGGCTTTAAGTTATGCAAATATAAATCAATTTTATATCAATAGATCAAATGATAAAGTAATCATAATGTCCATAATAAATTTCAAGAGATTATGATCTTAAGAAAAGTAAGCGTACCAAAAATAACAAAGTTCGGGCAATTTACTTAATTTCATTGAGAAATAATGATAACCAAATATAAACAGTCAATTTCCATTGCTCTATAAAAGAAAACTTGTACAAAGCTTACAAAACAGTTCTGCAAATACATTTGGAGCATCATTTCTTCATAAACATGTTGATCTACCAACTGTTGGCTCCGAGTACTTCCATGCTGACTTCTTTGAAAGAAAATTTACAAAAGAAAATACAGAGAAGATAAAATTCATCCTCTGGTATTTGGAGATCCTCCTCTCTTCTCTCATACCTCTGAGGTCGAATTTATAGAAGTGAAGAGAAGTGGGAAGGATAGCATCAAATCCCCAGGTGTCCGGTTCATTCAACTGGATGCCAAATCGGACGCAACGAATTTCTGGAAAATTCACCTCTATTAGGGCACGTTTTTCTCCAAAAATGTTGAGAGATTTCTAAAACTTCCCGCGGTTAGAGGTAAAGGAGCCCATTTGGGAAGTGAGTTTGCAACCGTTTGAGCTAATTCCTCACGGTTTGCTTACAATCCTCCACGCAAAAAAATCTCTCTGACAGGTGAGCGATCCGTTTTTTAACTTCATCCTTCACATGACGACAACAACATATTAGGGTTTCCGTGCAACTAATATGCATTAACATTGTAAATAGTGCCGTATGTTTATTTTATAAAAACCAATTAAATAAATAAATCATTAACATTGTCTTTGAATAGACAATAATAATAATTAACAAATATTGAATTTTCAAAAGATATTGTATGAACACTACATTACTTTTAGATCGGAATTAGATGACTGGAAGAAATTAAATATTTCCATATATATAGACATTAATAAGCCATCTAAATAAAAATTAATTTATCAACAAGGAGAGTTAATTATTTTTCGTGAAAAATAATACTTCACTTCATGAATGAGAATCATTGACTCCTTCCATAGTTTCCAAACATGCTCGCTAGGATATAATAGAATTATAAAATAAGCCTTAAGTAAATTATTTAAAGTTTTTCCTAAAATTATAACATCTAAAAAAAGGACAAGTTTTCATAAAAATTTTAAGGCTAGTAACATTCGATGATCCTTTCAAAATTGAAACCAAGGTTAAAGTTTTATTTCTTTAAAATGCAAATTTGTAAGATGAGGATTAAAAGTATAAAATTGAGTGCTTAATTGAATTATTAAAATCCATCAAAGTATACAATTATTCATTGATACATTTAAGAATCAAAAAGTTTCGCAAGACTATAGAAGGATTAAGATAATTCAACCAAGCCAAAATGAAATAAGTACCATGAATAACCTCAAATAAAGATATGGAAGCATCATTAAATCATCACGAGGTCAGAAGGCCAATGCGGTAAAGATAAAGCAAATCGTCAAATCTCAATTTCATGAAAGGTAAAATTTTTAATCAAATGTTAAAGGCTTGCAAAAGTCAATGGATCATTCAAATTCAGAAGTAAGAGCATGGTCCTATTATTTGATACAAACTCTTTCAAGACGTACATCAGAATTATTACAATTGAGCTTTTAGTTAATTAATTATGATCTATCAAAATGGTTGTTAATTCGCAAAAGCATCGACAAACCAAAATTTGTTACAATTGTTGAAGCATCATATAAAACCAACCAAGCTAAACTGAATGATATAATTAGCTAAAATAAGCTCAAGTAAGACTAAGTAGGTGTTGTTCATCAACTAAAGGGCCAAAAGATGCCAACAAGAAAGATACCCACATCACCAAATCCTTCTTCAATGAAAGTCAAGCCAAACAACAAGCACCACAGAAAGTGAAGGATCGAAGAAAGAAAGCGAAGAACCCACCTACTAAAGCAAGGAAGATAAGATAAAAGAAAACCAAAAACAAAATATTTACAAAATTTACATGGGGGGCCCCTTGATTTTGCAAACTAAAGGGGAAGTTGTTGGGGTGCCAACAAGTTCCAAGAGTCGTAACTTATATTGTGATGGCTCTACAACTTTTCAACCTTCTCTTCCAATTCCTTTTCATCATATAATGATGGCACAATGAGGCATTTCGTGCTTCCACGCAAATTCCATGGCTCATGGGATCAAATGCGTAGGAGTTCAAATCCTTGTGGCCCTAAAGTTTTTGTCATTTTTAGTTTTAGGTGATCATAGGTCCATGGGATGATTTATGTGTTGTGAAACATGGGGAGTAGATTCCTCTTGTCTCCATGAACCCATGATCTTTATATATCCAAATGAAATCCATTTCGAGTATGGGCATGGTAAAGGTTCTATAATGGACCTAAAATATTGTTCAAGTTCTTTTTATTTGAAAAAGCAACTTGGATCAGCTCTATTAGGACACACAGATTGTAGGTCGTTTGTTTACAACACACAACCTTCTACATGTAATTGATGATATTTTTTAATAAAAGTTATAATATTTTTGCTTCACTAACCCAATCATATTATGAACTCTATGTTCTCTTTATCACAAATCTTATCCCCAACCTTACCTCTAATTTATTTAAATTTTATTATAGTTTCAGGTTTGTGGGTTGGGGTTGATTGGGTTAATTATGCTTTATAAGCTACATAGGTTCTTTCTTGTAGGATGAAGTAGGAAGGAACTTGTGTTATCTTTACAACAAAGTGAAGCATAAAGTAGGAACTCAACATTGAGTTAGCGGGAAAAATATGAGTGAAGATCTCATCTTTGATTCTTTTAGTAGCTTTGATGTCGAATCACATAGGAATATGCAAATGTGAATTTGATTGGTGGAAAGGTATGTGGAACTAATAGGGTATAGTGATGATTAAGACTCAATGCCAAGTGAAGTTAATTAGTAAGATTCTAAATTGCCATGTAGTAAAACAAACAAAATAGACAATTTGACATTTTTTCATTCTACAGAAATAAAGTCTCAAACATTATACATGGACATGGAATGCACGAGGAAAACAAGTCAGCCTATCCTCTAAATCCCCTGATGCATTTGGAAATATCAACCAACCACATTTCTAGGTAATTTCTCAAGCCTTATTTAAATCAATCAAAACTAGTGTACAACAAGGAATGAAGAGTTGTATATTTCATATTTTATACTATTAACCATTTTGTTTCTCAAGACACAATTTATGTGACATCATGCATGACATTCGTGTTCCATAAGCTTCAATCTAGTTGTGAGAAAATTTTGTGTGTACACGATTGAACCATGTGTTGCTTAGCTTGACATAAGAAAATATAGTAATATTATGTTGTTACTTAGTGAACATTACTCGAACAATAAACCATTAAAACCATAAAAAAAAAAAGATTGAATAATTGAAACATTATGACGTTATTTGAAATTTAATGTTTTTTTTTTCAGCGAAAAAAGCATACCATTGATATTCATTTAAATGAATCAAACAGTACAACGATAAACCTGTCATAGTGACATAGAAGCTATTTAAAGCTCGATTACATCCTCCATAAAACAAAACCCAAGAGATAAACCAACCACTCAAAAAAGCAAAAATATACAGCTTATAAGTACCATCTTACTAACTTCTGAGATTTTTCAAAAAAAGTAAAGATTACCCATATCCTGGCAAGAGGAATCCAGGAATTCCTCCCAAGTTAAGTAACCCTCTTCACCTTCCAAAGCTTGCTTCGACAATTTGTCTGTCATGGAATTGTGTTCCCGATATTTGCGTTCAAAATAAATACTGCTGAAATGATTGATTTCCTGCATTATCCTGATGCACCAATGTGTTAAAGAAGTCACTTTCAAGTTATATTCACCCCTCACCCATTTGATAGTAACTCTAGAGTCGCTGAAGACTTTAATATCTGCCAGACCAAAGTTGTTAGCCACTTTAGTAACAAAACATAAGGAAAGAAGTTCTGCCTTCATGTTTGTGCCACTCCCATAGCTGATACGAAGTGTGTAATAATGATTATGATTTAGAAAAATAACGCCACCCGCAACACAAATCCCATTAGATGTAGCCCCATCAAAGAGAAGAACCAGACAACAAACCAACTTTCCTGATCTTTGGAGGATCCTTCTCCTGCTTATATGTCATATGTAACCTTAAATCCATAATGTAATCCAACTGTACATTTGGGATGTAATGTTAAAAAACTGAAAGATTTCTAATACGCCAGATAGTCACGGAGATAAAGATCGGGAGAGTAGCAAACGGTTTACAGTTTCTGATCTAATTTTGTACGCTTGTTTCTAATTTTCCAGCTCCCCATCTCTTATCAATGTTAAATGTCAAACCAAACATGTTCCACAAGTTTTGTAAACATGCACTCTGCTAAGAGATGGCAAGATGTTTCAATACTATTTTTGCAAAGCCCACAACGACTTGGCCCAGACCATCCTTTATTCAATAGGTTATCCCATATCTTCAAATGGTCCTGGATAGAAAACCACATGAAACATTTGAATTTCAGTGGAATCTTCCACTGCCACAAACCCTTGTACCACCAATGTTTTGGAAAAATACACTTTCTTTTAATAATTGCTTTGTAAGCAGTTTTTGCAGTCACCATACCTGTACTTTCATTACCAGTCCATATGATTTTATCAACCTCCTGTGATAATCTGCTTCCTGCCAAATTCAATGACTGGGTATACCTATCCCATTCAAAGGCCGCAGCTCCAGGCATACCAAAATATTTAGCGCTCATCCAATAAGCACCACCACCAGTTTTCTTAATACTATCAAGAGTTAAATAACCATAAACTTTTAGTATAAACAAAATCTCATCAGAAAGACAATAAGATTCCTCAAGGCCCAAAATTGGATCCACCCCGATTAGAGGATCTTTACCAGTCCCAACTTTCCAAACTAAATAATTTGCTAACCAATTATAAACCTTAAGGAACCCATTCCAAATCGGAGAAGCACCACGAATCTTCTTTCTCGGATTTCTGAACCAATTGCTAACCTTCTCCTTAATATACTTCGACCGAAGAACTTTTGTCCATATTGTATTACCAAATAAGCCTCTCCAGAACTTTACCCTACCCTAACCACCTGAACTTTCTGGAAGAGATATCCTTTCCCAACCTGTCATAACTAACTTGGATCTATCCAATCCTCCTGTCCACAAAAAATTGATAAATAATCTCCTAAGAGAATTGATGATAGAGTGTGGAACATGTAGAAGTGAGAACCAATAGACAGGGATACCTGTCAGCACAACTTTAAACAGTGTAAGTTTTCCCCCGATTGATAACAATCTATAAGTACACTGAGATATTCTAGCTTCAACCTTCCTTAGTAAGCAAATCCAATCTTTTATAAGGTATCCGTAAGGTTTTAGGAAGTAACCTACGTACTTAAACCATCCACTAGAGAATTACATTTATAGGGCATCAACCTCAAAATATCCCCAGTCCGACTTTCCTCAACTCTGTTTTGGAAAAACAAGATTTTGAAAGACTGACCATCATCCCAGAAGCGCTAGAGAATGTTTTGATGATTTCCTTCTAGCAGATCCATTCTGCCACAGTGTCATTTCCAACTAATAACACATCATCCACAAATAATAAGTGGGGCAAATATAAACCTTTAGTGATTTTGATACCCTTAATAGAACCTTCATTTTTAGCTTGAATGATCAATCTACTTAAACCTTCAATTAACATAAAAAATAAGAGTGGGGATAATGGGCAACCTTGTTGAATTCCTCTTGAACAACTGAAAAAACCTGTAGGAGCACCATTAATCAGAACTGCAAAATTCGTAGTCATAACACAAGCCATAATCCAGTTTATAACCAGCGGAGGAACCCCAATTTGTATCAAAACTATTCTCAAGAAATCCCAATTAACTCTATCATATGCTTTTTCCAAGTCCATCTTGAGAAGGACATCTTTTAAGTTCCTTTTCTTAATTGAATGTAAGAGTTCTTGAGAGATACCAACAGCATCTTGTATATGATGATCCTGTAGAAAACAAAATTGTTCCGTCGAGATAAATTTTGACAAAACCGGCTTCAAGCGCACAACAATAATCTTGGTTATTATTTTGTACGCCAAATTGCATAATGCAATTGGCCTAAAGTCCCCAAAAGAATTTGGATTGCTGCACTTTGGAATCAAAGTGATGAAAGTTGATTTCAGAGCCCCTGACATGTATCCACCTTTCCTAGCGAATTCTACCGTTTTCAGAATATCATTTCCCATAATGTCATAGAAGTGAATAAACAACTCCATTGTCCACCCATCGGGCCCAAGGCTCTTCTCTTTTGCAAAAATCTTTAAAATTTCTTCAATTTCTTCTAGAGACACTTCCTTGCCAAGTTCCCTAGCCTTAATAATGTCAAAAAATTTAGGATATAGTTTGGAAACCTTAAGTTGAGAGCCCAAATCACATTGTGCAGGATTTGTATATATCTTACCAAAAAAATCTTTATCTTTCTCGTGAAGGTTTTGCAAACTAGAAACCCGATTTCCATACTCATCATTAAGCTCCCAGATCGCATTATTGTTTCTTCTGAAAGAGGCGAATGAATGGAAGAATCTGGTATTTTTGTCACCGAGCTCAATCCACAAAGCTCTGCTTTTTAACCGCCATTCCATTTCTTCTTGAACTAATAGATTTTCTTTCTTTTCCTCCAATAAATTTAGAAATGTAAAGGCATCAACTTTTAAAGGTTCTTCAAAATTCTTGGAATGTAGGGACCGAATCTGATCTTCCAACCCTTTGATCTCTAGCTGATCCTTTCTCTTTTGTAAAATAATCCATTTGATAACCTTGTCTTTAAGCATCCTTAATTTAAAGCAAAATGAATCCAAGGGATTCATATCTGAATCCACAACAAAATTGATCTAGAAGTTTCGAATCATAGAAAAAAAAGGGCATGGAGCAGATTGCAATTGGGATTATAGTAAAAATAAAGGAGACGATTTCTCAATTTGAAACTGTTTTTTCTATAGTTTATTTTTTATCTACTAATATTGTGTCTAATGTAAATGTTAGTTGGTACGTGGACAATGAAACTTAAAAAAAACATGAATACAAAGCAATTATTTATTACTTAATTTTTATTTATTTGTTAAAACACTAACCAAAAATTAAAAGAAAAAAATATTTGAAATTTTATATAAACTAAAAAATGAAAAAAGAATATTTAAAGTTTTATATTAAAAATAGAAAAATGATATTTAAAATTTTATATTAGATATTTATTACTTTAAAATAGATGAAAAGTAGAATTAAAAAGGTTTTAATAACTAATGTGATGATGTTATTATTGTTAATAATAATGTGATTGAAGTTTTAATTTTTTAAAGGTTTTATAAATTAAAATTGGTCTCAAACTTGGCAGTAATTATCACTATCATTATTCCAATAATAATAATAATTCCAAAAAACTACAAATCTATATTGTCAACCCAATTCATGTACTCCTCAAAACAAATAAATTTATTGTATATACAATTTACAACAATAGAAATTTCAAAATTAATATAATATTATACAAATTCATATATGATGAAATAATAATAATAATAATAATATTGTTAGACAAATTTTTATCTAACAAAAGTTTTTAAAAATACATTTCCATAAACAAACATGAAATACACTTGACGTTTAGGTTAAGGGGTCGTAAGTCTGCTCTGGATCATGCGAGGGATCAAGTGGTCCTAGACATTCATGCTGGTCGACATAGAACTATAAAGGGGCCTCATAGAGAAGGGAATCCTTGTGGTACACCCTCATGATGATAGTTTTCATAGTTTTTAATGGGGTGTGGGGCTGCCCCCTTTGAATTAGTCCTACCCTAGATGGTTGTGCATCTATTTCAACTTATGTCTTGATGTTAGGTGCTTCTGAGTTTTTACTTTGGGAAGGTGTTAACAGTAGATATTTTGTTATGAAATGTTCCATCGAAGGTTAGGTCATTATTATAGTCTTTAGTGCTTTAAAAAGACAGTTTTGATTTGTCTTTTTTTGGTATTGTACACTATATGTAGTATGAACTGCATGGGCGAATGCAATTTTATTTTATATAATGAAATTGTGATTATTTTGAAGGAAAAAAATCAAATACACTTCCATAAAAACATATTTTATCAAACTCATTTCAACATAAAATTAATCAATTTATTCACATTATTCTAATATATACTCATAAAATTTTAATTTTAATTATTATAAAAACGTCTACTACATCTCTAAAGTCTTAACCATTAAATCATCAAGATTTGTTCCATATATATTAAAATTCATATCACTTATATATATATAAAATAAATAAATAAAATATTTGACAATAAATGATGATACATGCTTTCCTTAACTTTACTCTACAAGGAAAGTATAACATAAAAAATTGGTTTCCATTTTTTGTGTACAATTTTTTAAAACATCATGATAATGGTTAATTTGGTTGGTGCATTTTAAAAAAATAAAATCATGAAAGTATAACATAAAAAAATTGGTTTCCATTTTTTGTGTACAATTTTTTAAAACATCATGATAATGGTTAATTTGGTTGGTGCATTTTTAAAAAATAAAATCATGACTTTCCATTTTTGTGTGCAATGAAAATAAAAAATAGGTTTTCATTTTTTTTTGTGTACATCAGCATAAACCATAAGTTTCTATTTTTTAGTGCATTTTTTAAAAAACAAAATCATGATATGCTTACTTTGGGTGGTGATATTTTAAAAATAAAATCATGATAATGATAATGGGTACTTCGCCTTTCGTTTGGTCAAATATCAAATATCTATGTAATGGAGGAGAACGAAAATTATAAAATATATTAAATAAAATAGTTAAATACCAAGTCATAATATAAGATGTGAAACAAAACGACAAATCATATTATAATATCAACTCTACACCTTAATAATGATATACTTAGAAGTCCTAATATAATGAATTTTATAAAATGTATGTGATGTAATGAATTTTATAAAATGTTTGTGATGGATATAGTAAGTCATAACATAATGATGTTAAGAATTTTATAAAATGTTTGGAAGGGGATTAAGTTGATATATTATTATAATTAGTTTCATTAAGTTATAGAATTAAATATGATATTTTTTAAAGGAAATAATCAATTAAAAATAATAATAATAAAAAATATGTTTTTAATTATGTATTTTAAAGGATAATTTTAATTGATTTTGTCTTCTTGTAAATTATTCAATAATTTTTAAAAATAATATTTAAAATATTTTTGAAAACAAAAATAGTTAAATTTTATATTAAAAAGTTGTTGTAGTTTGTTTTGTTTTGTTTTTGTTTTTGTTTTTGTTTTTTTTTTTTAAGCCGAAAAAAATCGTATTATTGTTATTCATGTGAATCAAATAGTACAATGATTGAGAATATCAAAGTTCAAGATATCAAAAGTGGATCTTGATCTCAATAAAAATTCATCCTCATAGCTACTATAACAAAAAGATAACCTGTCAAAAATAGCTTTCCAGACAAAAAATAAGATCCACCCATGATTACAAATTTTCTTTTAAAAGAAATATAAGTTAGTTAACATAATAATACAAAAGAGTAGAACTATCCCACAATCTATATTTTGACATTTGTTGAAAAACTTGAGAATTGACTACCAAAAAAGAAATATTAACCTTTACAAATGATATCCAAGGTTTTTTACTAGTATAGATCCTAAAAAAACACCCAATACCAAACCTACTTTGCAAAACATAGAAGAACCCAAACCTAGTGAAAATCATGCTTGAAGTGAACTTCCTCTTGGTCAACAAGTGAAGGCTAGGAATCTTGATTCATGCCATCCATGTCGAAATCTTCTAGTAACTAATGAGCAGTCTCTTCTTCTTTTAGCCCCTCATGAATAAAAACTTATTGAAGTTCTATAAGTAGAGACAATAGATTGCAAGCCCCTAGTTAGTTTTGTAACTAGACGACGAATCAAATTATACTTAGCCTCTAAGGCTTGAATTCGTCTCTTCTACTGAAACAAGGCCTCCATTAAAATTGCATATACCCATTATTGTTAATTTCCTCTTGAGCATGAATTTTGCATATATCCAAGAAAATGGATGTCTTATTATCTGTTATAAGATTATCATGCCTATGCAAAACACGATGGATGTCAAGAATTTCATACAATGTGAAACAACTGGGATGGGAATGGTTACCCAAGCGATCCATTCTCCAAAGGAACTAGAAGGATAGTACCTAATTTCCTTCTTTGGAGTGTTTATTCTACACTGTGACCTAGTCAAAGCTTGACACCAAACCAAATTCGAAGTGGGAAAAGGAATCACAGATGCACATAGAACCCCAATTGCATTCTCCAATTCATTTAGGTTTCACTAAGGCACATTTGAAAGGTCCCTCACTAAACGAATATCATAGGTCCACATATTGGAATCAGTAGTACCCATGAGATCTCGATTTCCTTCTTCACCCCCCTCAATGTGCAATAAGACCCGATTGAAATTTTACAAAAGAACAAAATCACAAGGCATGGGAGTATCACATTTACACAACAGAAATTACACAATTACACCTAGATTCATTGAAACTACATTTACTTAAAGGGGCAACAGGGATCGATTCCTAGATTCCACAACAAAAGGAGGCCCCTACAGTTTGGATGATGACTAAAGGGAATGAACAAATTCCAAAAGGAAACTAGTCCCTCTCAAACTAGGGAAACCAACGGCATGAAAAATCACCATTTTCCCACCTACACTCAAAGTCATAACCAAATATGTTTGAAATGGTTGTCCCTCCATTAAGGAGGACATGTGTGATGGTGCAAAGGGTATGCTTTCCTTTTATATTCTCTCTCCACCATTAAATCCATTATGTCACTTATCTTAAAACTTGGAGGACATGCAAAACCTTGGTTTATTCATATAAATTAAATTATGGGATTGGAGAGAAAGATAATCCCCCATTTACTTTTAATATTCCACCTTCCAAATGAGATGCCGCATTGGCTAAACAATCAACCTAATGGTTGTGATCTCTCAAGACATGAAAAATTTCACTAGATTCAAAACGAGTGGCCTCCTTTTGAATTCTCATAATGAGCCTAGCAAGTTTTCCATAAGATGAAATAAGAGGAATGCTCATGAGTCTTGTAACTATTTTTTAATTTCCAATGATCAATAGGTTCTTGATTTGCCTCAAGTCTGCGATTTTGGGCCCTCAGAATAGAGTGAGTGCTCCAACTCGGCTCTTCGTTGCTTCACTCAATCCCCATTTAAAGATAACTTATTGATTCCTTTTAGGAACAATGGTGTTCCCCTTGCACTTGCAACCCTCAAGCATCCAAAATAATTGAAACTCAACAAGAAGCTTATTTTATATTGATTAACATATATCAATCATTATTTATGCGATTGTACTAATTTGGAACTCCTTATTTTACCATCTTTTTATTCAAGAGGATATGAAGAACCATATGGATCTCCTCACCTTTCAAAATAACACTTGACATTGAATATTATATGCAATTTAGAACCCAAGTTTCACTTAGATACAATTCATTGTAGTATATTACTCAACCTTTTTTGACCTCAAATGTCAAAATATCACTCTTTCTATATTTTTTATAAGTCTCTAGTCAACACAAGACACATTATATATTTGTGTTTGTTTTCCATATATATTTCTTGAGTTAACGAGGGTTTGTTGGAAGAAGTCAATTGTAATATGGGAGTTAAAAAAGGTTTTCCCTTATCCCCTACCATTTATGGTATTTACATCGACAATTTGGAGGCGTCTTTGGAAGAAGTGGGTTGTGAGCTAGAGTAGTCAAGGCTCCTTCTTCTTTACGCTAACAATATTTTTCTTATGGAAAGGGGTCCTATGACCTTGACAAGCAATTGAGAATTCTTAGTAAACACTGACAATACTGAATTTATGATAATCAAATCCAAAAGGATAACTTACACTAATTTGATGTATGATAATAGCAATTTAGAGGAAGATAATTCATATAAATAGTTTGGATTTAACCTCCAATATAAGGTTAACTAGAAATATAGTTTTGAGAAAATGATAAATGAAGGATGGAAAGCTTATTATGGTCTTGAGAATAGTAGTAAACCAACATATTTTTGTTCTGCAAATATATATATATATTCTTTGAACCTCTCGTCACTCTTTTTATCTTATATAGATGTGAATTTTGGGGAAACAACATATCTATAAAACCTTGGAGGGAAATCAACCAAGCCCGGAAGAATTTTATAATTTATAGTATTAAAATTAAAAGCAATACACTATCCTATCCTCCTTGTAGAAGTTGGTCTTTCACCTAGTGAGAGTATGGCTATGATTAGGTACCTTATGTATAATCCCAAGATAATTAACTTTGCAAATCAAAAGGATTCTTACGATTACTTCAAACACCAATCAAAGTCACCTACAACTTAAGAAGGGTTGACATAATAATGCTAATGTTTGGCTAAGACATTGGAGAATAGAGGAAGAGGTCAGTTTGTAGAATATTGTTACGAAGTAAGTTAAAGTCTAGATGATTTGCACCTTTCCGATGAGTTTTGATAGAATGCGACGTCTCGATTATTTGCTGAAATTACGATTTGGGTTATTCAAATTGAAATTTTGATTGTAGAAATGGATTCAATGGCCTCAATTACCCTTGGGGCACCCCGATTATGCAATTCCAACAACCCAAAATTGCCATTTCAACAATTCTTGCTGGATTTTAGCCAGAAAACTCACCTGATAATCAGTGCAAATCATCTAAAGTTTAGATTACTCTTATTGTTACCATTAAAAATAGTATCACATCTAAATTTAAGGAGAATTTTTGTTGTAACGAAGAAATTACATATAAGTGATATGACCCAAGCGGGGTCATATACAGGGGGTTAGATGTATATGATATGACCCAAGGGGGGAAACATATGGGGATAAATACATATGTAACAGGGTCGGCCTAATAAAGGGGATTCATGTGCAATGAGTATATATGTATATATAAAGATAATGTAGTCATTGTTGATGAACATGTGAAATGATAATGTGAATGACTTGGGGTAGTTGGAGAAGGATCTCCTATTATTTAATGAGTTAATGTGTAACTTATATTTCTTATCTATATGATTGAAGTTGGATTAGATATGACTTCCCCTTAGAGCTCCAAGAAATGCAAGCTTTCAACGGTTGATTCATTGGTTCTGTTACTCTGTGCAATTGTTTGAGGCGCAGGGGCGACTGGTTGGGCGTCTGCGCGATGGTGAGGTCACAAGGGAGGGGCATCTCTCCTCATCCTAATCAAGCCAAGGAGACAACGAATGAAGTAGTGAATGATGAGGAATAGATGACGGGGATAGGAGGAGAGGGCCTAGGACAGCGGATGGAAAAGCAGAAGGTGGTTGGGGTTGGATCTGGTCCCAGCCAGGGGATGAAGAACCAGGAAGCTCATCATGGGGAAGTGGGACAAAGTAGCTGCATTCCTAAATCAAGCAGTACTCCGACTATCACAGTAAACCCACTCAGGGTGAAAGAACGAATTCAACATATGTCGGACAATGCTTTGATTGGTAAATTTATGGGAATATGGCCTATGGAGAAAGCTCTGAACTTGAGGATCCATGCAACCTGGAAACCGAAGGGTCACTTTGACCTACTATTGGGATCAAAGGGTTTCTTTATGATTGTCTTCCTCAATACGAAAGATAAGGATCGGATATTTGAAGGAGGTCCGTATTTTTATTATTCGGCTGGTCTCTTTCTAAGGATATGGAAGGACCATTTTAACCCAGATAAGGAAGTTCTCTCCATAGCTCCTGTCTGGATTCGTCTTTATTCTCTACCTACTGAATACTGGGATCTGGAAATTTTAAAAGCCATTGGAGAAAATCTGGGTCACTTTGTCAAAATTTCTGATCAAACCAAACAGGGGAGGTATGTTTCATATGCCCGTATCTGCGTTTATATGAATATTTCCAAAACCCTCCCGGAGGGGATTACTCTAAATTGGGAGGATTCTGAATGGTTTCAAACCCTGGATTATGAACATGTTCCCTTTTGGTGTCGGTGATGCCATACTCACGTACATCTGGCGAGGGATTGTCATCTAAACCTCCCTGTGGACATCCCGGGTAGCAGTAATCATGATCAGAGAGATAAGGAGGGTTTTACTAAAGTTACCAATCGAAAACAGACGGCGAGAAGGCATAATGGTCCAGATCTTGAGAAAAAGATCGTTTAGACTAACAGTTTTGTTGCCTTGGAGAACGTATAGGTTGAAAACTCTCCCACTGTTAGTGAAAAAGAACCTCCCCAACTGGAAGAAGGCATTCCAAATCTGGTTATTGTGAAGGAGAAACCCAATAAAACAGCTGGAAAGAAAAAGATTGAAACTGAATATATGGAGGAGGATCTGGAAGAGATGGAAATTGGAGAGCTGGATCTGGATAGTATTGAAGAAGCCTGCAATAATATTGAGGTTCACTCTATCCCTGATAACCAACTTCAAATGTTGAAGGAAGCTATTATGAAAACGAAACCGACGCCAAGCTTGGGAATCGGCCCCCTGAAACTTAAGGAAAACAAAAGGAAGCTAAAGGAAGGAAGCTCTAAAAGGGGAAGGTGGTCGAATAGGGACAGGATTGGAGAGATTGGGGCAAGATTGGTTGACTCTGGACAATATCCAACTATCCCGGAGGCTCTTCTCTTTGCTAGATATAGTGTTTGATGAAATTGTTAACCTGGAATATTCGAGGGATCAATGGTCCCCATAAAATTAAAACCCTAAAGAGTAAAATTATGAAGGAAAAACCCTCTTTCGTGCTTCTTCAAGAAACTAAGTGTTCTGGGAATTATGTAGAGGGAAAGGCTTAGAATACGTGGAAACATTGTAAAAGTATGGCTCTGGATGCGAATGGTCAGTCTGGTGGTTTGGATGTCCTCTGGGATCCTCGTAGAATATCCTTGCAAAATTTCCTATCTACCAAGTTTAGCCTTACAGCTGCTTTCCATGTCATTGGTACAAATGTGAGAGGCATTCTCACCAATGTTTACGGTCCTAGTATGGCTAAGCTGAGAAGATTGTTTGAGGGAGCTCAGTGGATTATTGGGGGTGATTTTAACATGATCAGATCTCTATCCGAAAAAAAAGGTGGTAGACGGTATCTTACTCCCGAAAACATTTTGTTTGATGATTTCATTGAGGACAATAGCTTGATTGATGTGGACCTTAGGAGCACAGTCTGTACCTGGAATAATCGAGGGAGAGGTGAGCATCTGGTGGCAGCTAGACTGGACAGATTTCTTATCTCGGAGAACATCATGCTTCTGGGGGGAACTCTAACGTCTCGCCCGATTGCTTCCTCTGGATCAGATCATTGGCCGGTGTCCCTGCTCTGGAGTAATATAGGAACTAAAATGACTAAGCCCTTTAGATTTGAAAAGTTCTGGTTAACTCATGAATACTTTGCTTAGCGCGTGGAAGAATGGTGGAATACTTTTATTCCACCCACAGGAACCAAAATGTATTGTTTCCAACAGAAGTTGAAGATGTTGAAACAAAAAATTAAGCGGTGGAATAAAGATGTGTTTGGGAATATACAGGATGAAAAAGCGAAACTGGATTTGAGGATGGAGCAGATTTAGGAGTGTATTATGCAGAATGGAGCGACACCCGAGCTCGCTTTGGAGGAAAAATTAATTGCCAAGGAAATCTACCAAAGGCAGAGACAGGAGGAGATCCTGTGGCAACAAAAGTCTCGTAACCTGTGGTTGAAAGATGGAGACCAGAATGCCAAGTTCTTTCATCGGGCTACAATTCAGCATAGACAGTACAACCAAATTGTTAATTTGAAAAACGATGAAGGCCTGATCGTGGAATCCCACGAGGGAATTGTAGATGAATTGGTGCATCATTTCAAAGAAGTGGTCACTGAAACTCCAGTGGATCGCTCTGAAGCATGTAGGGTGATCAAAGGGGTGATTCCTCGTCTCATTTATGAGGAGCAGAATGAAATGTTGATTCGTCCCATTGAATTTAAGGAAGTAGAGTCTGCTATTAATCAAATGGAGGATGGGAAGTCCCCTTGTTCAGATGGCTTCACGGAAAAGTTCTTTCACTCCTTCTGGGACCTTATTAAACAGGAAGTTTGGCAGGTGGTGGAAGAATCCAGGATAATGAGAGGAGTTCTCCTTGCTTTGAATTCTACTTTTCTAACTTTGATTCCTAAAACTCCGATGGCTGAGAAAGCTGATTTGTTTAGACCTATTTCATTATGCAATATCATTTACAAACTCATCACCAAGGTCCTTTCCAATCGGCTTAAACCTCTTCTTCCTTCCTTAATCTCTATGGAACAATCTGGGTTTGTGGAAGGAAGACAGATCATGGGTGGTATTATTCTGGCTCATGAAGTTCTTCACTCTCTGCGGAGCTCTAAGAAAGCAGGTGTGATGATTAAATTGGATCTTTCCAAAGCCTATGATAAACTCAATTGGTCCTATATGAAGGAAATTATGAGTTCCTTTGGGTTCAGTGATATTTGGATAAGATGGATAGCTAATCTTACCTCTTCAACTTTCTTTTCAATCCTGGTTAATGGTCATCCCTCCACCATTTTTAAACCATCGCGGGGTATTAGACAAGGAGACCCTTTATCTCCTTTTCTTTTTGTGCTCATGACGGAAGGGCTGGGGAGACTAATCTCTCACTTAGTTAACCAAGGAAGCATTAAAGGGTTAATTTTCCTGCCTTATGAGAAGGCCATTGCCCACCAACAATTTGTTGATGATACCTTGCTTATGGGTCACTCTTCTATCCAGGAAGCTAGACATATTAAACATGCTTTGACCATATTTTTACAAGCCTCAGGTCTCACGATCAACATGGAAAAATCCCTGGTTTTTTTCTTTAACACTCCGCCTATTTGTCAGAGAAACATTATAAGAATTATTGGCTTCAAAAAGAGCTCCCTTCCAACCAAATACCTTGGCGTTCCCTTATCTGAGGCTGTTCTTAAAAAGGCCTCTTGGGAAGAGCTACATAATAGAATGAAGGAAAGACTCTCAAATTGGACTCTTTGATTGCTAAATCTTCCGGGTAGAGTGGTGCTTGTTAAATCCATTCTGCAAGCTATGACCTTGTATATGTTCTTTGTTCTTGCGGCCCCCAAGTCGGTGTTGAAGGAGATAAGGAGTATTCAGCATACCTTCCTATTGGGTGGCACTTCTGATCATAGAAAGTGGCCTCTGGTGGATTGGAAAACCCTCTGTCATACTAAGCAGGCAGGGGGATTGGGCCTAAGGGACCCGGAGGAACTCAGCACTGTGTGTGGAGCTAAGATTTGGTCGCATTGGCTTACTCACTCCAATGAACAATGGGCCTATTTTTGGGGAAAGAAATATATTCCGTCAACAACACAGCAGGATTGGATTCGGGAGGAAGGATCGGAGATAGGCTCTCATATTTGGAAAATGGCCAGGGCGAGTAGCAGAATTATTAGGAAACATTGTTTTTGGGAAATAAGGGATGGAAACTCTGCAAATATTTGGCTGGATGCATGGAAACAAGAGCCAGCCATAGCTGCCTTGGTTAATGATCCAGAGGAAGTCCAGGAAGAGCATAATAACTGGATGACAGTGATTAGATACTGGCAGGAGGATTCTGATGACAGAGGTTTTCGTATGTGGAAGCCAATGGATTGGTGGATCGCCTCCTATGGGGAAGATCTAGGTCGAAAAGTTTTCGATATCATTTGCAATAGACAGATAAAAAACCAGAGAGGGATGGACATTCTTTGGTGGGGATATAGCCCCAAAGGAATGTTTTCCATAAAAGAAGCCTATAACCTCTTGATCAAGGAGGAGAGTTCTGTGGAGGATTGGATTTGGAAACACTTATGGGTAACCATTTTCCTCTGGTTAGTTCTAAGGGGTAGAATCCTAACCTGGGATAACATTGTGAAGCGTGGTTTTGAGGGTCTGTCCATCTGCATCCTCTGTGGTTTGCATAGTGAGACTATTGCTCATCTTTTAGATGAGTGCAGTTTTGCTGCTACTCTATGGGATGAAGGTGCGAGGATGTTCCACCGGTCTGAAAGGGTTAGGAGTGAACCTGATCAAACTATGAGACATTGGAGGGGTGAGCCCTTCCAAGGGAGAATTTTGAACCATGTTTGGCAACTTTTTCTCGGGTTCACTATGTGGGAAGTTTGGAAAGAAAGAAATAAGCGCTTGTTTAAGGGGGAAAAAAGTCCGTGGAAAGTGATATGGGGGAACATTCAGTGAGGGATTACTGAGATGCTGAAATTATCTACGTGGACAGAATAGGATCTGAAAGGTCCGGATAATGAAGTGCGGATTCTCCAATCTTGGGGTGTCATGGAGCTTCCTCAGTCTATCGGAGGCAATAGGTCCATTATCAAGGGGCAGGATAGTCCGACAGTGTGGTCACCGCCACAACAGGGGTGGTTGAAACAAAATTTTGATGGCGCATCCAAAGGTAAGCCTGGGAAGGCTGGTTATGGTGGTGTGGTGCGTAATGACCAGGGGATTGTTTTATTTAGCTATTATGGGCACCTGGGTTGTGAAACTAATAACATAGTGGAATGTGAAGCGCTTTTACAGGGTCTAAGTTTGGTAGCTCGTCGGGGAATCAACAGCGTAATGGTGGAAGGAGACTCTAACATACAGGTGGCGATGAAACTTTGTAATGGGACTAGGGTGGCTAAGGTGGCCATTTCATGGAGGCTGGCGTGGCGTATTACCTGTCTGAGCAAGCTTATCACTACTTTTAACTCTATCAGTTTCCAGCATGTCCGACGTAGTGCCAATTGTTTGGCTGATGCATTGGCAAATCAAGGAGCTAGTAATGATCAAGAAAGATGGGACGGGGATGCCTTGGATTTACCGTCGAACTCGTGTCGGATTAAATGTATTAAGATCGCCGAGTGTGATCGTGGAGGAACGGTATTGAATGATGATGTCAGAACCCTTTGTAATCCAGAAGAATGTGTTACAGATGGCACCTGCCCTTGATTGCACCTGACAGCGGGTGCCATGTTAACATGAATAAAAGGACTCCTGAATGTGGGTTCGCAGATTTCATTTCGGATGGGGAAATTAAGCCTAAAGATTTACGGCGTGAGAAGGTGGTGATGATCAAACTCACATGTGTTTTATGGATTATCATGATCTGAGGAGGGTGGAGATGACGTAGATGCAGTACTGTGTTAATTATTACAGAGGCTGGAGAATGATGCAGGATTATGTGAGGGTTGGGGGCGGCTCTCCTATATTTAGGGAATTCAGGAACAGTTATATTCACTATGGTAATCACCCGTCTTATTCTGTTGTTTGGTTTAGCTCCTGTAATCTCTGTTTCATTGTGGAGTGTGATTGCAAGGGGAAGGGTATCATGCTGAACAGAGGTAGAAACATGAGGAGGGGAAGACGTGCTCAAGGTACGCAGAGTAATGTTGGTGGGGGTAATCCGGGTCAGGATGGCCCTAGTCGTGAACAATGGCATGCTACCACGACGGCTGTCTTCTTTCGCTGATTTTTTCCTGAGGGTGTGCAGTAAGAAGTGGAGGAGATTGAGGCTGATTTATGGCATCTGGTGGGTGAGCAGGAGATGCCCGAGGAGGCGGTCACGATGGTGGATTGGATTCATGACCCGGGGAACACCCTGGGGCGTATGGCCCTATACAACCGGGCCGTAGTCACTCTGTGGGTAACCAAGACGCTGACAACATAGCGTTTGGAAACCCGAGGTGACGCCCTATCTGGTTCGCAGCGTATGACGAAGCTGGAAGATCTTTGCAAGGACACGACGGAGAATTTTCATTGGTTTCACATGAAACTTGACTTGATTGCTGGGGACAAAGGGATTTCCTATCTGACCCGTCCTCCGAAGGCGGAGAATTCGCGGGTGATTAATCTGGTTGGCAAAGAGAAGAATGTGGTGAATCCTCCTGTGGTTAATATTGATGACGAGGCTGGACTGTATGTTTGATTCAGCGTCTGATAGTTTCTATCAGCATGGTGCTTTTCGACTTGGTGTTTGGTGCTTCTGCGGTGTTAGTTCTATGACTCAGGTCCAACCTTTTGGTTAGTTTTTTGGTATTCTGGTGCTCGTTATACTTATGAATCTGTGGCCTATGGCTGGGGGTTGTCTATAAGTTGGCCGTTCTATGGTGGCCCTTATTAGCGTCTATTTGTTGTAATGGAGGTTTAGTTTCTGAATCTGTGGTGGCTCTGTTAGCACCGGTTTGTCTAGTTTTAGCTTGTTGTTTCTATGGTGGCTCAGTTAGCACCTTTATGCTGATATTGAAGGATTTATGGTGGTTCTGTTAGCACCTGGTGGATTGTAATGAATTCTGACTATTTTTCTGCTTCCTTTTTAATAGAATGAAAGTTCCTTTTTTGGCTTAAAAAAAAAATATTTCTTATCTATATTGGAGTTGTGCTCCACATTTACATTGATGTACATGGTGTGTACTCTTGTTTCTTATGATAATCTTAAGGGTTTGGTTTATAACAATAAGATAAAATCAAGGTACTACAAATAGGTCATTAACCCTGATATAGAAGATCAAAAGTTTTTTTGATATAAGTACCTTAAAGAAAAAAATTAGCATTGCTAAAATAAGAACAAACTTTCATGAGCTCCATAGTGAAACATGGCACTGGACATATTATAAAACAACTTACAAGGACAAAATTCATCATCTTTGTGATACTAAGAATTTGGAGGATGAAAATAACTTTATCTTAGAATGTCATGCATATGCCAGAACATTAGATGTCAATTCCAAAATATTTTTGACACTATCATTCTTGCTAACCTATTAACTCATCAAAACTATGGAAATTAAAAAAACACTTCAATCCAATCTTTTCGAGCATAGAAATAAAACATTAGAGAAAACATATTAATTCCTTATCATTTCTTAAGGTTCAATATACCAAAGTTGGTCATAATAAATGAAAACAATCACCATCATCTTCATTAAAAGTTCATTTCTCTTTTTATATCTTCTTTTCAAAATCAAAATTTTTATCAAATTTAATTATTAATAAATTTTAATATTAAATTAAATTATTTATTTATATCGCTAGCTATGAATACACTTAAATTCATATTAATTTTTTAAGCAACAATAACCATCCCTTAATATTGATTGGAGTGCCACTCATAAATGAGTGTGTTGAGATGGGAGCGTTGAGTCTTCTCTACGGCTACGGTTTACCCTACTTGCACCCTGTTGCATCGTCGTCACCATGAGGAGCATCCATAGTCATTGTAGAAGGGGTCGAGGGTAAGGATAAAGGGATCAAGTAGCTATGTTCCCAGGGGATCTATATAGCCTTGAAAACAATTGAAAATCCACACTAAAGTATGGGGTCCAACCTAGAGACTGAGATTTTTTCCACCATGATTAAATCAACAAAGTCAATCAATGTGAAGCATTATCCTTAGTGTAAATTTGTTAAAAAGACATAATATGTCCCTAAATTGGATATTATTCGCACCGAGGCAAGGAAAAAATCCCTCATCTTGCATGAGAGAGATTTAGAGGGAAAGTTCATAGGATGTTGGACTAGCCCTTGAGCGATTCATAAATGGATCATTGAGCATTGGGCACTAAAATTTGGTAAGGTTTCAATATTTTCTTGTTGTAGATGTTTCCTTTTGTTTTTATTTGATAACAAGGAGGAAAGAGACCTAATATTCATATTAGGTCCCTTTCTTTATGGGATTCAAGGGTCTCTTCCTCTCACATTGGACCCTTGATTTTAACCTAGAAATGGAGGTCATTGTAGCCCCCATGTGAATTAGGTTACTACCTCTTACATTTCCCTCTAAGATGATTCCACTCTTTAAGCGATTAAGGACAAGCTGGACCATTTTATTGACAAAACTAACACAAAAGGAGGTATTTACTCACGTGGCAAGATTTTTGTGCAAATTGACCTAGAATAGGGGCTTTTAGGGGCAATATAACTCAATATTATGGGATGGATCCATTTATAGGCCTTAGATTATGAGAAGGCCCCATTCAGGTGCAATATATGTCATGAATATGAACTCTTTGCAAAGAAATGTCCAAGATCTCAAGAAACTTAGACTACTCCAAAGCACATTTAGAATCAAACAATGAATTAGAGCATGGTTCTGTTAAGCAAGTTTCCAAAATATGTAGGAACCAAAAGACCAAGGGAACACACAACATTAAACGACCTCATTTTGGGCCAT
Organism: Larix kaempferi; assembly: GCA_027924585.1. NCBI lineage: Eukaryota > Viridiplantae > Streptophyta > Pinopsida > Pinales > Pinaceae > Larix > Larix kaempferi. Next base: position 22,320,969 of record BSBM01000017.1, on the reverse strand, counting down.
CCACTAGCCTACATATATGAGGCTCTTCAAGATACATAAGATGAGAAAAAGGATGGAGATGGAATAGATCCTTTACAAACCCCTTCAATGGATCTAGATATCACTGCAATAGTGAATAAAGAAATGAATCATATAGAGGTAAGAAGGGCATCCCCCTTGGAAAAGGAAATTGGAATAGATGAAGATGAGGTAGAGGAACAAGAAGAAACAATAGAAGACTCTAAGGACAAATTTGGAGAAAGATGAAGTAGTGGTGAAAGAGAAGGAAGTTGGGGTTCCCCTGAAAACACCCCTAGTTGCGCATTCATTAGACACATTTGTATCCCCCTATTTCACTGAAATTATTAAGAAAGGTTCGTGTCCCTCTCCTCCACTCACAAGGGGAAGGAAATTCAATCGAGAATGGAAAAAAAGAGACCGCAAAAAGTTGATTTTTAGGTTACTAGTTAACTTTGGACTCTACCATTTCTAAAGGGAAAAGATTCCTTTCATAGCGATAATTATGTTATGTTTTAGCATTTTTTTATTCAATCAATTTGTAAGAATTTGTAATATCCCAAAGTTTGTACCCCCTTATTAATAAAGTCCCGGAGGACTTAGATAAATTTGATTTTGGGTTGTAGACTCTAAGACATCATGAACAATTAATGATGTGATTACTTATATGATTTTATTTACTTAACTTCCAAACTTGTTGGGGAACATCCAGTCTTGAAGAAGGGCCAAGCTTGCTAAAGGGAAATGAATTACCAAGAACAAATCAAAATAATTGAAAAAAAAGTTAAACAAAGTGAGAATAAATGAGACATTAATAAATAAAGAATAATAATAAAATGAGAGAATTAAAAAAGAAACCCTATTAACCACTTCTTAAAATTAAAGAAAACGAAACAAACGATAAATTTAAGAATAAAAAGAAGAGAAGAGAGGAAAAAGGGGATCTTTTCCTATCAAAGAGAGAGCAACCTAAATTTTGAATGAGATCCTTCCTCCTAATCATAATAGAAATGTAATGGAAAATAGAACATTACATGAGGTAACGGTTCTAGTTACTGGAGGGTTTAGTTGAATTCTATTGAGTGCTCATTGACCATGAAAATAAATATGGTCTATCCAGGACTGTTATTGGAATGTGATATTTTAGAATTCACGAAGCTAGTAAAAAACCTTATAACTACTTTGCAAAAGTAAAGAAGTCATATAATAAAATATTTCCCTAAGTTACAATCCTCTAGCTTGATTGGCTTAGCTCGAGGGTGATTCACTCGACAAAAAGTTACAGAAAAGTTCAGGAATCCATGATTAGGAGGAACGTGGAAGTTCTCTAACAAGTTGTTACATTACGTAGATAAGTATATCTCTCTTCATTATAGTTTTCTATCAGAAAGTGATCTACAACATTTTCCTTTGTGATTCAATCTCATTGTTTAAAGAGAATATTGACTATTTTTGAATAAATAGATATATAGAATTTGATAGTCGAGTTAACTCATGTTTGGTTACAAATCATTTCTTAATATTTTGTTTAAATAATATCTTTGAGATTTATATATGATCTTAAGTTATTAAGAGATTATCTTTGTATTGACCTAATAACTTGTATTTTTATGTTGTTTCCAGTATAAATTCGTTCTAGAGACAATTGCTAACTGGTTTAAATATAGAATGTTACCACTTTATTCTATTTACGTTGTTTTTTAATAATGAAAAGAAATTAATATAATAATAATTTTATATGCAAACATGAGTTTCGTTATTTTACATAATAATAACTCTCACACAATATATTTTATCCTGAATTAATTTAAATAGATATTTTTGTAATACACATAAGTAATTCTCATGCAAAATCTAATGATGTTGGTCTGATAAACTATGTATTTTATTATTTAAAATAGAAAATAATATAATTATGGATTTCACCATTAAGAGCTAAGTCGCTCTGGAGTCTTACGTTATTTCTTTATACAATAATCACATTCTTTGATTACGATCGTGAGAGAAATACTCCACGATAGTCTTTAGTAATCGAAATATCAAACAAATAATACATATAGTTATAAACCATGATCACAGGTTGAAACTTGGGAATGTATCGTTCTCTTAAACAATCAACATATATTCATGAACATGGTTCATGGTTTGAAACCTTGTAGAAGTGTTTTTTATCAAACCAAAATTTAGCAATAATATTCTACGAGCAATTGAAATTGAAATATGGTTATGTGTTCATACATAATCTACTCTAATCACCACAAGGATATTCAAAGGTAGGAGACAAGTCGAGTATCTACACAACTCTTTCTTTCTCTCTCACACATACACACATATTACTCAGTAATAAAACTCATTGGATTAATAAACAAGAAAAATTATTTTACCATAACAACCATAGGTTGAAACCATTGATTTGTCTATAAGGATATCATTGATTTGTTTTGTAAAGCATCTGGTATGCGGGTGAGTTTGAGAAAGTCTTGTTTATTTGAAAATTTGGTGGAGGAATCGCGGATGTTGGATATCTTGGCACTTTTGCCTTTCTAGTGTCATAAGGTTATTGAGGGCTTCACTTATCTTGGTTTTAGACTAAAACCTAATGGCTATCTAGTACAGGACTGGCAATGGTTGATAAAGAAATTTGAAGATTGTATTTCCCACTGGACTTATAGGCTTCTCTCCATTGGAGGTAAGCTCACGTTGGCAAAATCTGTCCTTGTTGGGACCCCTGTCTATTGGTTTTCCTTGCTTCCAGTGCCATGCTTTGTCATCAATACCCTGCGGAGATTGTTGTTCAATTTTCTATGGACTGGTGGCTTTAAGAAGACAGGCTTAGTTATGGTCGGCTGGGAGAGAATTTCTCTTCCAACATCGTCTGGGGGTTGGGGGATTCTGGACTTCTCTGTTTTCAGTGCGGCCCTGCGACTTAAAAACTTTTGGAGGGTACTTACTCCTTCTTCTTTATGGACTCGGGTGATTCATGTCAAATATATTAAATGCGAACTATCACATTGGTTCCGAAAATCTCAGAAGCTGGTTTGTGGAGTCTCACCTATCTGGACTGGTTTTATGAAGGTTTATTGTTGGCTTGTATTGGAGTTGTGCTAGATTATTGGTAATGGGAGGGATGTGGCCATTGGTATTGACCCTATTCTGGGTCTGTCAGGAGATTATAAGTTAGCTTTAAACTTATTATTGAGACTGAATGCAGCTGGGAAGTATACGGTGGATTCTATTGTTAAAAATGATCCCTCGGGATATTGGATGGATGCTGTGGACTTAAATTTGCCCCGTGATGTTGCTGGGGAATGGGACGTATACCTCCATGCACTAAACTCTGCGGGGGTCCGGGTGAGTTGTAATTCGGATGTGCTTGTTTGGGCAGGCAACAGGTCTACAGGACAGGTGACAGCAAGTACTGCTTATAAGTGTATTATTAAGCGTCGGTGTATTTTCCCTTCTCAATGGTGGCATCAAAAGCTATGGAAGTGGCCTATCTTGCAAAAACTGAAGTGTTTTACATGGTTTATGCTCCTTGACAGGTTAAAAACTTGGAATAATATTATGCTGTTGGGGTGGGTCGACCCAAGCTGGTGCATTTTATGTAAAGCTTTGTCTGAATCTGCTGTACACTTGTTTTTTAAATGCTCTTTTACTTGCAGTTTGTGGGCAAAATTCGTCTCCCATTTGGGCATCTCGGGATGTTGGGATGGGGAGAACCTGGATACCTCTCTTAAGAATTGGATCTCAGACAACAGTTCACATGCTAGTCTCCCTATATTCCTGTGCTGGACTATCTGGCGGTTGAGAAACAAGGCACTATTTGAAGGGATTCATCCAAACTTGGACTTTGCTTATTACTCTACTTCAGTGGGCCATTATTTATTATACCAGATTGATCATAATACTTTGGTGCAGCATAATATTGGGAACTTTCATTTAAAGGTTGAAGATCCTGTTCTTTTCTTTGATGGTGTGGAAAATAATGGTGTTTGTGGAGCTGGTGGGGTTGTTTATATTGGGCTGGATCATTTTTATACTCTCAAATTGAACTGTGGGAGAGGTACAAATATGCTGGTGGAACTTCTAGCGTTATGGTGTGTTGCTCATGTGGCAAATCTTATGGGTCTTGGGAGGGTGCAGATCTTTGGTGACTCTCGAGTCACTATTAAATGGGCTCGAGGGGAATGTGACCTGAATGTTTTGAACTTAACTTATTGGTGCAATCGCATCAAATCTGAACTTGGTATGTTCCTCCATGTCTCATTAGAACATATTTACCGTGAACATAACTCTTAGGCCGACTTGTTGTCAAAAGCAGCTCTGGATTGTGACGTGGGCGTCTTAATTTGGGAATAATTTTTGGCAGATCAGCGGACTGATACTGGCCATTTGTATTTTTTGGGATAGGTCTGATCTTATCTAGTTTGTACGGATGGGCGGAAAATCTTTGATTTTGTACGGGGGGCATTATGACAGGCGGCATATATGGTTTACATGTGCTACAGTTCATTTTTTATCATCTTTGGATATTATCATGTACTATTTGATTCACCTTTGAGTATCAATAGTATGCTTGTTTTCGTGGAAAAAAAACCATAGGTTGAAACCCGGTAAGAGTTACTATTTTCAAATAACAATATATTATTAACTATTTTCCATATCAACTTGATGGATAGCCAAGCCATGACTGAGCAGTCACTTATTAAACTAATAGTTACAAAGAAAGACGAGATTGCCAAGAAATCGACATGCTATAACGCGGATAGGCTTGATACCCATTACAAATATCACAATGTGTATTAAAAATACTATCAACTAAGTTGTGGGTTAAAACCCTAGGCTTCGCTCTGAAAACAAATAAGTGACACAAAGTTTAAAGGAATTACACAACAACCATGGTATACATAGTGTATTCATTATATGCTTACCGATAACAAGAATCCCATAATCAATAACCAATAATAGACAGACTAATGCCGAGTTCAAATATCCAACATGTATATATATAGTATGAGAACCTATTACATTGAATGATGAATCTTTAGGTTTGAATCCGTGTGTATTAAATGTTCAACAGAGAAAACCGCATTAACAATCTGAGTATCCAAGCCACCTCTTCTGGTATTTATTCTATGATAAAATATTTTAAAAACATGTAGCCATCATTTAAGAGCCTTCTAGGTTTGAAACCCTCTTCGGGGAGTAACCAAGTGCAACAATCCGCTTACCTGGAAGTGTTTAATCCTTAGGAGATGACCCATACTGTGACAACAACCCTTATCGTGGGTAAAGATAGAGCACCCTAACTTCCTCTCAAAAAGTCTAGTAATGCTTGCATGACACCTGAGAATAGTTAATATCCAATCCATGTAATAATAATAGTTCGAAATACAACTTCATAACCATATACATAAATAATGTTACCTAGGCATGGCGTAGGAAATCCGAGCATGGTCACTTTCCTTGTCAAACATGGAGCGTGGCCATTCCCACCATGAGAAATCAGAGTCACTTATGTCAAAATCCCTCAAAGGAAGGCATATAACAAGTCAAATCCTTAGGTACGAGTTAGTTAAGCTTCACATAAGAACAGTTCTGATACGATGAATCAGGGTCGATCCCTAGTAACTATCATTCACGATGAAACCCTAATATTAGACTCAAACCCTCGCAGAGGAGGGCGAGTAGGGTCGATACCTATCTAGAATCCCTCCAAATAAAAATAACTTTCCAGAAGATCCGGACATAACTCAAATGAGGTTCGAATTCAATAAAGGCGTACAACTTCATTAAATCACAACACAACTTTCCAGATGCAATGTGTTGGCATTAGCATTTCAACAAGGGCCAGAGATATTTGCTTGATCTATCATTGTCATAGTTGGTTGAGTAGGTACATGTTGGGAGGTTAGAATATAGTTCATTTTCTATATTTCATGCTACATTTCATGTGTTGAACTTGAAGGGCAAGAAGTGAGGTCTTAGGCATGCCTCACGTGTCCTCCATTATAACCCCTTTCACATATCAAACACCCTTATACTATATCAACCAAGTTAATGTGTATGGCTAGGACTTTGATTCTATATTAGTTGTTAGGTCTAATGTTATGTTAATTCCCTTTGTATAAGTCATGCGTTTAAAGAGCTTGGTTAATACTTGGTAGTAAGCCTTGCTTATGGCTATAGTAATTCATTTCATTCATGTATTAATGACCTCGACTAGAGAAGGTCAAGTGCTTTGTTCAAGCACTAATAATATTACAATTATCAAGTTTTGATTAGGTAATTAATGTATAAATAAAGGGGTGTTTAGAATAAATGTGTAAATATTAATATATACATGTATTACTAATAATAAACATGTATATAAGGTAACAAATAGTGGTGTGGAACCAACATTGCCAATGTTAAGATGTAACTTGTATATACAAATATATATATGGTGAACCAAAAATAAACCAGTTACCTTGTGCATGTGATTGCAGTCCACATTTCATGTCAATGATGACAAGATTGTAGGTAGATTTGATAATATGCTATCAAGAGTCTAATCGAACACCGGAGATGGCACATTAGTGCCTTTTAAATGTAAACATAGCTATGCCATAGATGTAATTGCGAAATTAATAAAAAAAATTAGTTTGTGATATTAGAGATGTTACAAATGGTATAAGAGCAGAGTTACAACACTTTGCAACCTATTGGGATCATCCATAGAAATTGACATGAAAGGTGAAAGTAATAAATAATTTTTCTTGCTGCAAATCAGATAGTAGATGACGCTACCAAGACAAGTACAACCAGACCTACCAAATGGTCTAGAAACCGGAATTCAATTTCACAGCTATTTAGCTTGGAAATAAATGTAGTGAGAACTAGAGCAGAATTTGAGAGAACTTGGGAAGAATTAACACAACAAGAAGAGATTATAGATCAACAGTGAAATTAGAGACAATGAAATTAGTTCTAAAATAATAATGAGTGGTGAAACAAATTCCATCCAACAGGAAAACCTTAACCCACCACCTCAAGAAGGTGAGTTATGGGTAGACTTAAATGACAACTGGAAAGCTGCCATACCCTCATAAATATTAGAAATTGTGCGAAGTTTAAAAGCAGAATTTCAAAATTTAAAGCCTGATAATATAAGAGATAAAGAGGAACAACGAGAATTAAATGCTATTTTTCTACAAAATTTAACTGAAATTAAGAACAATCAACAACCTACACAAACTTCCAGCAATGCAGTAAAAGGTCCATATAGAGAAAGAAGACTTCGAAGTCAGGAATTTGACTTTTCAGCTAAGTCTACTTTAGGATCTAGTTCATCCTTTGAAATAAAGCCTCATAAATACAACAATAGTTCCTCTGATACATCCTCCTCCTATCCCAAGAAAAAAGAATAAACCTTCAAGTAGCAAAGGATTAAAGGGATAATTTAAGAAAATAAAGGCACAGACTTTTGACAGTGAATTAGACTTAGGTGAGAAATCTAAAGAGTGTTTCTTAGGAATGTCAAAGTACTTCAAAGTGTATGCCTACCCAAGCAATATGAAAGCTCGTTTAGCCATTTACAATTTAAATGGAAAGGATGCAACATGGTGGAAAGATTTAAAGCTAACTAAAAATATGAAGGAGAAAAAAGGTTAAATGGAAGAAATTTAAGAAACTGTTAAAGGAAAAGTACATGCACAAAAGATTTTCTGACAAAAATATCAAAGAATTCCATGAATTAAAAATGGAATCTATGACAATGGACAACCTAATCAATAAATTTCTTTAGCTACTACACTAAATCCCTTACATTATAGATGAAAATGTCAAGATTCAACAATTTTTGCGCTGCCTTCCACCATATTTTAGGGGAAATTTTGAATTTGATGTACCTAGGATACTATATGAAGCACTTTATAAAGCTAGACTTGGTTATGAGCACAGTTAGTACATATATGAAAATATAAATAAAAGAAAAGAAAAGCGAAAAACATTTTCAGAAAACATAAAGAAGGGATTTAAGCCGCCTCCTTACAGAAAACTGAACAACAATTGTGCAAGTAACCAAAATTTCAGCAGAAGTGAATTTCAGTCAAATGTGCTAGCCCAAAGTGAGAATAAACTAGCCACATATGCAAGAATTAAAATAGTACCAGGGACAATGAAATGTTGGGGATGGAAAGGTCCTCATTTCTATATACACTCCTTGCATAATGATAAAGTTTTGAACAACATACAAGATGAATTAATAGTTGACGGCATTGCTAGAACTCCCAGAATATGCGTTGCCTTAGAAGGAAAGCAGGCAGATCATCAATCCACAATGGTGGAAATTGAAGGTAAACTTTCTACAAAACCAATCACTATTTTAATAGATATAGGAACATGTAGTTACATTTCTACCAAAATTGTGGATGCATGTCAATTAAATAAAAGTAAGCACAATAAATCTTGGTTAGTTCATTTAGCTATAGGTACAAAAAAGAAAATATCAGAATTGATTAAGGACGGTCCTCTAAATATGAATGACATGATTACAATAAGTTAATAACCAACCTAAACATACTACCTTTGGGTTCGTACGATGTTTTAATAGGAATGGATTGGTTAGAGAAGCATCTTGTGGTACTTAACTGCTTAGATAAGAATTTTGCGTGTATTGATGAAGAAGGAAAACATATAATGGTATGTGGGGTACCTAGGAAAATATTAGTTAGATAGATTTCAGCCTTGCAAACGAAAAGATGTGTTCCAAAGGGTTGTAAATTATATGCTCTTAACATTTAAGCTTGTACTGAAGGGATCCAACAAAAAATAGAAGATTTTCCAATTTTAAATGAATTCAAGGATGTTTTTTCCTGAATAAATATTTGGGCTGCCACACAAAATATATTTAGATTTCTCTATAGAACTAGTACCCAAAGCATTTCCTGTTTCAAAAGCACCATACCATATGAGTACATTGGAATTAGTTGAACTTAAAATGCAGCTAGACGAACTATTTGAAAAAAATATATTAAGGCTAGTGTGTCCCCGTGGGGAGCTCCTATCCTTTTTGTAAAGAAGAAAGACGGGACGATGAGAATGTGCATTGATTATCGTCAATTGAATAAATTGACAATTAAAAACAGATACCCATTACCCAGAATAGATGACTTGTTCGATCAAGTTGGAGGATCTTAAATATTTTCTAAAATTGATCTAAGATATGGATATCACCAAGTTAGAATTTGTGAAGAGGATATAAGCAAAATAGATTTAGGACCAGATATGGACATTATGAGTTTGTAGTGATGCCATTCGGACTTACTAATGCCCCTACTACATTTATGTGTATGATCAACAACATATTCAATCCATACTTAGATAAGTTTGTATTAGTCTTCATTGACGACGTACTTATATATTCTATGAAGGAAAAAGAACATGAGGAACATTTAAGTATTGTATTGCAAGTATTAAGAGTGCATCAATTATATGCCAAATTTAGCAAATGTGACTTTTACAAGAAACAAATCCAATACTTAGTGACACATCATTTTAGAAGAAGGCATATATGTAGACCCTAAGAATCAAGGCCACCATGGATTGGACTAAACCTAATAATTTGCCAGATATTAGGTCCATTATGGGTCTTGCGGGATACTACCATAATTTCATTAAGAACTTTTCCAGAATTGCATATCCCATAAATTCATTATAGACAAAGGAAACAAAGTTTGTTTGGTCAGAAATATGTGAGGCAAGTTTTCGACAACTAAAGAATCTACTCACTACTGCTCCTATCCTAAAGATTATTGATCGTGTGTTGATCCAGATGGGGATTTTGTTGTGTGTATCGACACTGTAAAGGGGTTTTGTTGTGTGTACCGACACTATAAAGAAGGACTAGGTGGAGTTCTTATGCAAAATGATTATGTAATTTCCTATGAATCTAGGAAGCTTAAGGAGCATGAACGTAACTTTACTACACGTGATCTAGAACTTGCAACAATTATACATGCCTTAAAAATATGGAGGCATTACCTATTAGGAAAGACCTTTGTTCTTAAAACTGACAGCATGGGACTAAAATACATTGTTGAACAAAAATAAATAAATGCAAGGCAATCAAGATGGATAGCCTTTCTCGACGAATATAACTTTGAAGTAAAGCACATCAAAGGCATGGAGAACAAAGTGAAAGATGCGTTAAGCAGAATAATACATATGATTTATGAATTATCAGCAAGCCAAACTGAATCTGATTTGTATGACAAAATTATGACATCTTCAGAAAATAATAAATTTTATGTAGAAATAAAGGGAAAATTGCAGAAAAATAAATTGGCACAACAACAACAGGAGTTCAGAATTGACGAAAAAATGCCCGTTGTGGTCTAAAAGCAGAATTTATATACGAGAAACAACAAAAAATGGAGTTGATATATTTAATGAATTTCATAAAAATCCATATTCGGGACATCCCAAATATCATAAAATTATTTTTGCAATAGAAAGGGATTACTTTTGGCCTAAGATGAAAACATATGTAGTGGAATTTATAGCAAAATGCCAGGAATGTCAAGTGGTTAATACTGAACGCCAACACCCAGTTGGATTACTTCAGCCTTTGCCCATTCCTAGATGCAAGTGGGAGGTGGTTAGCATGGATTTTATTACCGGATTACCAAAAAGTAAAAGACATAATGACTCAATTCTAGTTGTAGTAGATAAAATATCAAAGGATGCACATTTTATCCCTGCAAAATCAACCTTCAAAGCTATTCATATTGCATAAATTGTTCTAAAATAAATTTTCAAACTTCATTGCATACCAAAAACTATCATTTTTGATAGAGATATAAAGTTTACATGAAACTTTTGGAAAGCTTTATTTTTTGGATTGGACACTCAACTAAATTTCAGCACTACTTATCACCCACAAATAGATGGGAAAACAGAACGTACAAATCAAATTCTAGAGGACATGCTTAGGATGTATGTTATGCATAATCCGACTCACTGAGAAGACTACATACACTTAGCAGAATTTTCCTATAACAATGGATATCAAACACGCACAAAGATGACTCCCTTTGAGATTTTGTAAGGAAGGAATTGCATGACACCAGTAACTTGGGACAAGCCAATGGACATGTTGATGTTGGGACCATACTTATTAAAAGATATAGAACATCTAGTATGTAAAGTAAAGCATAATCTGAAAGAGGCACAAGACATGCATACAAGCTATGCCCACAAAACTAGGAAACACAAAGAGTATCAGATCTGAGAACATGTATATCTAACAGTTAAAGCAAAAATAAGTTCTCTAATTTTGAGGAAATGCATAAAATTGTGTCCTAGATAGTGCAGGCCATTTGAAATATTGTCAAAGATAGGCCCCAAGGATTATCAACTTGCTTTACCTGCTCATGTTCAACTTGATAATGTATTTCATGTATCTTTACTAATAAGTATGTATATGATTCTAAACACATAATTGATTAGAACTTGTTGAAGGAAGAATTGGAAGGATGATTCCTATTGGAACCCCTTTGTATACTGGATAGGAAAGAAATACAACTTAGGAAACAAGCCATTGTCCAGTTGAAAGTGCAATGGAAGCACTTTAGTCCTGAAGAGGCCACTTGGGAAAGGGAATATGCTTTGAGAGAAGTATATCCCTCCCTATTCCAAAGTTGAAAGAAAAGTTTCTAACACCGGGATGATGTTGTTTTCAAGGGAGGTGGGATGTAATATCCCAAAGTTTGTACCCCCTTGTTAATAAATCCATGGAGGACTTAGATGCATTTGATTTTGAGTTGTATATTTTAAGACATCATGAAAAATTAATGATGCGATTACTTATATGATTTTATTTACTTGGCTTTCAAAATTATTGGGGAATTACATCCAGTTATAATGAAGAGGGGCCAAGCTTGCTAGAGGGAAACACCTTACTCATAAAAAATGAAAGAATTGAAAAGAAAGTTAAATAAAGTGAGAAGAAATGAGACATTAATAAATACGAAATAAAAAGAAAATGTGAGAATTAAAAAAGAAACCCTAACCACTTCTTGAAATTAAAGAAAAAGAAATAAAAGAGAAATTGAAGAATTAAAAGAAGAGAAGAGACGAAAAACCTATCAAAGAGAGAGCGGCCTAAATTTTGAATGAGAGCCTTCCTCTTAATCATAATATAAATGTAATGATAGAGACAAAACAATATAGGAGGTAATGGCTCTAGTTACTGGAGGGTTCAGTTGAATTCTATTGAGAGCTCATTGACCATGAACACAAATATGGTCTGTCTAAGAGGGGTTGTTATTGGAATCTGATATTTTAGAATTCACTGAGTTGGTAAAAAACCTTCTAACTATTATGCAAAAGTAAAGAAGTCAGATAATAAAATATTTCCTTAAGTTACAATCCTCTAGCTTGCTTGGCCCAACTCGAGGGTGATTTGCTAGACAAAAGTTGCAGAAAAGTTCAGGAATCTATGTTTGGGAGGACTGTGGAAGTTCCCTAACAAGTTGGTTGCGTTTTAAAGTAGATGAGTATATCTATCTTCATTTATAGTTTTCTACCAAAAAGTGATCTACATCATTTTCCTTTATGATTCACTTTGGTTATTTAAGGATAATAATGACTATTTTTGAATAAATAGATATATAAAATTTGTTAGTAAAGTTAACTCATATTAATGGACTGGTTACAAGTCCTTTCTTAATATTTCTTTTAAAGGATATTTTTAAGATTTATATCTACTCTTAAGTTATTAAGAGATTATCTTTGTATTAACCCCATCATTGGGTTTCCAATATAAATTCGTTCTATGGATAATTCAATTGCTAACTAGTTTAAATATAAAATGTTATTATTTTATTTTATTTATACAAACATGAGTTTCGTTATATTAAATAATAATAACAACTCTCACTCAGTGTATTTTATCCAAACATGAATTTGGTTATGTTAAATAGTAACAACTCTCACTCGGTATATTTTATCTTGTGTGCATTAGCTTAAATTTACATTTTTTTAATATTAAGAATATCTATTTTATTATTTAAAATAGAAACTAATATAATTATGGCTTCAATCATTAAGAGCTGAGACTTAGGTTATTACTTTATACAATAATCACATTCTTTGATTAGGGCTCGAGGAGAAATACTCCACGTTGGTCTTTAGTAATCGAAATACCAAACAAATAATACACATAGTTATAAACCATGATCACAGGTCGAAACATGGGAAAGGTATTGCTCCCTTAAACAAATAACATATATTTTCATGGGTCGAAACCCTATAGAAGTGTTTTCTATCAAACCAAAATTTAGCAATAATATTCTACGAGCAATTGAAATATGGTTATGTGTTCATACATAATCTACTCTAATCACCACAAGGATTTTCAAAGGTAGGAGACGAGTCGAGTATCTACACATCTCTCATATTCATATATATATATATAATACTCAACAATAAAACTCATTGGATATGGCCATCTCTCATATTCATATATATATATATATATAATACTCAACAATAAAACTCATTGGATATGGCCATGGCCGTGGGGTTTAACCCACGTAGGTCTTTATTAATTTATTTAATAATCAAGATTTTTTTTTACCATAATAACCATAGGTTGAAACCCTATAATGGTTACTATTTTCAAATAACAATATATTATTAACTATTTGCCAGCAAATAACTTGATAGCCAACCAAGCCATGACTGAGCATTAACATATTAAACTAACGGTTACAAAGAAAGTTGATATAGCCAAGAAATCAACATGATATAATGTCGATGAGCTTGATACCCATTACAAATATCACAATGTGTATTAAAAATACTATCAACTAAGTCGTGGGTCAAAACCCGAGGCTTCGCCCCGAAGACAAATAAGGGAAGCAAAGTTTAAAGGAATTACACAATAACCATGGTATACATAGTGTATTCATTATATGCTCACTGATAACAAGAGTCCCATAATCAATAATCAATAATAGATAGATGAATGCCGAGTTTATATATATATATATATATATATATATATTGTCTGAGAACCTAATACATTTAACGATGAATCTTTGGGTTCGAACCTGTAGGTATCAAAATATTCAATAGAGAAAGCTACATTAACAATATGAGTAGCCATGCCACCCCTTCCGGTATTTCTTCTAAGAGAAAATATTTTGAAAACCCAGAGCTATCGTTTAAGAGCCTTCTGGGTTCGAAACCCTCTTCAAGGAGTAACCAAGTGCAACAATCGACTTACTTGGAAGTGATAAATCCTTGGGAGATGACCCACACTGTGACAACGACCCTTATTGTGGGTAAACATAAAGCACCCCAGCTTCCTCTCGAAAAGTCTGATAATGCTTGCATGACACCTAAGAATAGTTATTATCCAAGCCATGTAATAACAATAGTTTGAAATACAAACTTCATAACCAGATACATAAATAATGTTACTTTGGCATGGCGTAGGAAATCCAAGCAGGGTCGCTTCCCTTGTTAGATGTGGAGCATGGCCATCCCCGCCATGATAAAGCATAGTCACTTGTATCAAAATCCCTCAAAGGAAGCCATATAACAAATCGAGGCCTTGGGTATTGTGAGGAACCTGCAACAATTAATTAATGAAAATACACGAGATAGCAATAATAACAGAACTCAGAATCACTTTATTGATCACAGGCCACTTCGAGGGGGAAACCTCCTTTGAGCAAGCTCAATACAAATAACTTCACGGTGCCTTCATTGGCCTCAACACACACTGATATACTAAGTCTAGGCGCCAATACTATGGGTCAAAACCATGGGCCAATACAAACTATTGGTCAACAATTACTACGGGTGACTTACAAAGCATATGCGCCCAACAACAATAACACAAACTATGGATCAACAAATACTATGGGACGTCTTACAAAGCATATGCGTCCAACAAAAATATACTAACAAAGTAAAGACATGGGTTCTTAACATCCCCTCTCCCTTAGAAAAAGCTTTGTCCTCAAAGCTTTAGATGTGGAAATTGATTTTGAATCTGAAGGAGTGGTGCCCATGTAGTAGCCGTTGGTTGCATGTCGTGCCACTAAATGAATACCTCTATGATAGAGCGAGAGATAAGAGGACACCCTTTGAGTGTCATGGAGGATTGCTTGGAAGGCTGCAGACAAAGACAAACCATATCAACTGCTTGAAAAGTGCGCTCAAAACGGTGTTGATCGGCTTCTTGTTTTAGTCGAATTCTGGCCATGTGAAGAGTGTCTTACAAAATGCGAAGAATCTGATCGTGGTTTCGAAGAACCGTGTCAATTGCCTGAATTGGTGCACTGTTGAGGGTGTATGGAAGTAGAAATGGCGGTGCCTGACCATAGATTGCTTCATATGGAGTAATTTTAGATGCAATAGGGTACTACCATTCAGCGAGAGGGAGCCACTTCTCCCACGGAGGTTTTTGTTCGGAGGTGAAGCAACGAAGATAATTTTCCAAACATTTATTGGTAATGTCAGCCTGACCTCCATATTTAGGGAGCCCTTCAATGAATTCCAGAGACATATCTGTCCAGATCCATGGAACGATGGGTACGGGTTTGAGCAATCCCGACAGGAGCTGAAAGGTATCATATTCAGCCACCATCTGTTGAATTGTCCTTTTCATTCCCTGCCAAAAGAAGGTATGTTGTGCCTGCTCATACGTTTGGAGGAACCCGAAGTGCCTGACCAATGGAGACACATGGAGTTCAGAGAAGACATACCCCAGTTGAACAGATTGCAACCAATTTGGAACAAGCAGAGAAATAGTTGAAAGAGAAACTAGGGCATCAATTGTGCGAGAAGGAGCATCTACCACCAAATTGTCTTGGCCCTTCATGTAAGTGATCTCATTGGCATAACCCAGGAGTTGGCGAAACCATTCCAGTTGTGCGGGTGAGGAGACCTGTTGTTCCAGGAAATATTTCAGATTCTGGTGAGCGGTGGTGATGCAGAAAGAATTCCCTAATAGGTATGGCTGCCACGTCTGTACTGCATGCAAAATAGCCATCATTTCCTTCGCAGATGTAGAGGCAGATAAATTCTTACCGGAAAGGTCTCGTGAAGGCGACAATCCCACTAGTTCAGCAAATGTACCGACATATCTATCCAAAATTGGTTGGAGATCCAAGGGAGTAGTGGATACCGTTGATGGGTTCATCTGAATGGAATGGAGCTGAGCGATGACACCATGTGAATTCTTCTTAAGGAGTTTTCCCAAGCGATGTGAATTGATGATGCGGAGAGACCCTGGTTGTAAGCCTGTAAATTTTGTTTTTTCCCATTGACTGAAAACTGCATCCAAAGTTCAACAAAATCCCATAAGATGGGTCCAAGTGTGCGTAACCATTGAACACCCAAAACCACATCACATCCGCCTAAGGCCAAGGAAAACATGTCAGAACGCAAGTTATAATATTCCATAGAGATACACACATTGTGACACTTCCCCTTGCAAGGTAAGGTGCCCCCATTGGAAACCATGACTTCAAAGTTGGAGCAAGGATGGATAAAACAATCAGCATGTTTGGCGATCCAAGGGTCAATGAAGTTATGAGTGCCACCAGAATCAATGAGTATGGTAAGAGGGAGCTTCTTAAAGTAACCCCTGACTCGCATTGTTTGGGGGTGGTGATTCCGGCTAAAGCATGGAGAGATATCTTTGGGTGGTCTTCCTGAAACAGAGAGTCAATAGGAGGATCTTGAATGTCGACCTGATCATCCATTGTATTTGGAGCTTCTTCACCAATTTCAGAGGCAGGTGGAGAATCCACATCCAAGAGATGGAGATTTTGTTGAACACATCTATGTCCTGGAGTGAATTTCTCATCACAATTATGACAAAGCCCTTTTTCTCTACGTGCCTACATCTATGTTTCAGACAAATGCTTGATAGGAGTTGCTCGAGGAGTTGGCGGGATGGGAGGTCGTTGAGAACCCATATTTCGGAAGGGAACAAAAGTGGGTTTGGAGTGCTGTTGGGCTGGAATCTTGTCTTCTGCCAACTTAGCCAACCCCAAGGCTTCCATCATTGTGTTGGGACATAACATTTTAACCTCTGACCGGATTTCATCCTTAATACCACTGATAAAACAACTCCTGTCGAATTCATCAGACAATCCTTCTGTGTGATTGGCTAGTTTCTCAAATTCTGTTTGATACTCTCTCACAGTGCCAATTTGGCGAAGTGTAGTGAGGGATCCTATGAAGTCATCAAAAGCACTAGGACCAAATTGTTGCAAAAGGAGCTAGCAAAAATCTGGCCATTTTGGCTCTTCATGAGCCTTGATGTACCAACGGTACCAATTAAGAGCTTCCTGTTCCAAATGAAAGGATGCAAGTGGAACTTTGGTGACATCAAAAGTATTATGCAGACTGAAATATTGTTCGGCACGATCTAACCAGTCGGATCAGTACCATTGAAGCGAGGAAAATCAAGCTTCGGAGCATGGAAATTGATGGAAGAAGAGAACCCATTGTTTGATGAAGATTCGGACTGTCGTTTGTTGTTCATGGCTGAATGCTCAAGATGGAGGCCGAGAAATTTTTCATCCAGATCCTGGAGTTTGGTTTGGATGGCTGCAAGTGCTTCCTCCATGGTTTTTGCTCCGACGCGGGTGACAACCATAACCTGGAGTTTTTTTTTGGAATGGGTAGAAAAACACAAACATAAGCTTATTTAGTAAAGGAAAATTTTGATTTGGGAAAAACTTTGATGGATAATTGGGGTTTGACTAGGTTTTGGACACTTTCGAATGGACAAGGAAGCAAAAAATGAGGATTTCATAAGCAGGGTGAAAGAATGGAAAAATTTGTCAGAGATGGTCAAAGAAGAAGAAATAGGGAATGAACATGGTG
This sequence comes from Larix kaempferi, assembly GCA_027924585.1. Lineage (NCBI taxonomy): Eukaryota > Viridiplantae > Streptophyta > Pinopsida > Pinales > Pinaceae > Larix > Larix kaempferi. Next base: position 22,303,077 of record BSBM01000017.1, on the reverse strand, counting down.
GCAAAATTTGAAGGCGATTGGATGAAAATTAAAGAAGTTAGGGAAAACCCTAAAAATAGACAAATGTGAGATTTTTGGCTTTGGGAAGTGGAATTTGGGATAGGGTCCTCAGGAATGAAAGATGCAGAATGGGATGACAGGGGTGCCAGGGAAGTTTCAAGGGAAACAGAGTGAAAACAAGGGAGATATGGCGAATGGATCGACAACAGATCTGCTACAGCGCATAAGGGATTGGAAACAGATGGATCTGCAACGTCGTGGAAGGGATCAAGAATAGATGGATCTGAAACGACACGGAAGGGATCGACAACAGATGGATCTGAAATGACGCGGAAGTGATTTGCAATAGATAGATCTGAAATGATGCGGAAGTGATCGGCAACAGTTCTGGACAGAGGAAATTTGTGATTTATCAGTAGAAAACAGATATGGACCCCATATGCTCGCCTTCCTAACGGTTCAGGGGATTCACTCGGTCATCAATGTTGTCTGACGACTTGCGTATTGGGGCAGTACCCCTCACTCCACGGCTCAGGTAAAACTAATAACCACTTTGCCACAAACGACAGCTCTTGGTTTACCTCACGGGTGGGAACTAGTCAATCAGGTAGGGCTCGTTGCCCTTTTCGCTGGTAGGTCCTCTCAATGGGCCAGCTACTTTGGGGTTCCTTTGGTACTCCTCACAATGATTTTTAGGGCTTATGCCCAAGTACTGCCCACAGTTAAGCGAATAAGGATTATTGCCAGATCCGAACCTGCAACAGATGCGGAAAAAAAAAATTGGCAGAAATTTCACCCAACGAGCCTAAGAAAGTGCTTTGATACCAGATGTGAGGAACATGCAAAAATTAATTAATGAAAATACACAAGATAGCAATAATAACAGAACTCAGAATCCATTATTGATCACAGGCCACTTTGAGGGGGAAACCTCCTTTGAGCAAGCTCAATACAAATAACTTCACGGTGCCTTCATTGGACTCAACACACACTTATATACTAACTTCTAAGTCTAGGCGCCAATACTATGGTTCAAAACCATGGGTCAATACAAACTATGGGTCAACAATTACTATGGGCGACTTACAAAGCATATGTGCCCAACAACAATAACACAAACTATGGATCAACAAATACTATGGGACGTCTTACAAAGCATATGTGTCCAACAATAATATACTAACAAAGTAAAGACATGGGTTCCTAACAGGTATGAGTTAGTCAAGCTTCACACAAGAAGAGTTTTGACACGATGAAGCAGGGTCGAGCCCTAGTAACTAGCCTTCATGACGAAACCCTCATATTAGCTTCAAACTCTCACAAATCAGGATGAGCAGGGTCAATCCCTCTCTTGAATCCCTGTGAATGAAAAGAACGAGCTAGAAGACCCAAGCATAACTCAACTGAGGTTTGAATTAAATGAAGGCGTGCAACTTCATTAAAGCACAATACAACCTTCCAGATGCAATGTGTTGGCATTGCCATTTCAATAAGTGCTAGAGATATTTCCTCGATTTATCCTTGTCATAGCTAATCGAGTAGATACATGTTGGGAGGTCGGAATATAGTTTATTGTCTATAGTTCATGCTACATTTCATGTGTTGACCATGCATAGAAAGAGGTTAGGTCCTAGGCATGCCTCACGAGTCCTCCATGATAACCCCTTTCACATGTCAAACACCCTTATACTATATCGACCAAGTTAATGCGTATGACTAGGACTTCGACTATATATTAGTCGTTAGGTCTCATGTTATGTTAATTCCCTTTGTAGTAGTGATACATTTAAAGAGCTTGGTTAATACTTGGTAGTAAGCCTTGATCATGGCTATAACAATTCATTTAATTCATGTGTTAATGACCTCAACTAGTGAAGATCGAGCGCTTTGTTCAAGCGCTAATAATAGTACAATTATCAAGTTTTGATTAGGTAATTAATGTATAAATAAAGGGATGTTTACAATACATGGGTAAATATTAGTATATACATGTTTTAATAATAATAAACATGTATATAAGCTAATAACCAGTAGCATGGCATCACTCTTGCCAAGGTTTATATATATATGTGTGTGTGTGTGTGTGGTGAACCAAAAATACACCAATTACCTTGTGCATTACCTTGTGCAGGTGATTGCACTCCACATTTCATGTCAATGATGACAATATTGTAGGGTAGATTTGATAATTTGCTATCAAGAGTGTAAGCGAACACCAAAGATGGTGTATTAGTGCCTATAGATGTAATTGTGACATTAATAAAAAAAAATAGTTTATGATATTAAAGATGTTACATAATTTATTCATATATACAAAAAATAGTGACAAAAAAACAATTGTAAGAATAATTGTTGAACTTTCATTTTTCTTTCCGATTAAAAAAAACAAGATATACAAAATAAGTTCATACCTCAATAAATTTTAAATTTACAAATTACTTTACTCATATAATCACAATATTTTATAATACAAAATTTTAACCATTAAAAAAAACCCTTATATTAATTTATATATAATTAATTTTCCAATGGATACCATAAAAAAAAATGACAACCAATACTATTTTATCGTAATTCCGACTATTTTCCGTAATCAAACTCATAAATCGTATTCTTTAAATGATTTAATTAATATATCTGAACCCCAACCTAGATTCTACCACCTTAAATAATAACCCTAAAATGATATCCAAGTTTATTTTCAACCAACTTGGTTGCAAAGGTATTAAAAAAATAATTAATGATGGTGAAATATGTCGATTCCATTAAAATATGATTGTACAATTTATATGTAAATGACATTTAAAATAACTTGTACAATTTATATGTAAATATCATTTTAAATGACTTTTTAAGAAACTTATTTGTCATGAATGAAATAATATTATTGAAGAGAATATTATTGAAGAGACTTCAACAAAATCTTGTATGGATTCTGCACTCTCAAAGACTCCAAATTTAATAATGTGGTGTTTGACATAAAAATAAAAATATTTACTGTTGTGGTGTTTGACATAAAAGCAAAAGATAACAAAAAATTATATTTAATAATGTGGTGTTTGACATAAAAGCAAAAGATTAAAAAAAAATATTATATTTAATTTATGTTATTTCTTGTTTTGCTTTTTCAACATTGGTAAAATTTATTTTCAGTTTCACATTATTAAATTAAAAAAATATTAATTTAACGAAACAAAAGGAATATAATAATCATAATAATAATAAAATAATATATTATTATGAAAAAATGTTTTATATAAATATATAAATAAAAAATAATTAAAAAAATAAATATATGATATGAAAAAAGATCAACATAATTAAAACATTGAAGATAAGATTATATATAAATGATAAGAAAATAGGTTATAAATTTATATATATATATATGGGTCTTTTTCCATATGACATTGTTACATTTTAATTGGAAATTGTTATTTGCTTTTTAGATTATCTAATTCTTCCATCACCTCCTTAAGTCCTTAAGTGTCATTTCTTAGATTGTTGAGTTTTTTTTACAATTTTTTTTATAAATGTTTACCTTCCATCACCTCCTTAAGTGTCATTTTTCAGATTGTTGAGTTTTGTTTACAATTTTTTTTTATAGATGTTCACCTTTTTGTAAAATATTTTGAATACACATGGATCACTAGAAAATGGGGGTCCTTTTTCCATGCCCGTTCCATCATATGACATTGTTACATTTCATTTGGAAATTATCGTTTACTCTTTAAATAATCTAATTCTTCCATCACCTCCTTAAGTACCATTTCTTAGATTATTGATTTTTTTACAATTTGTGTAGATGTTCACCCTTTTATACCTATTGCCTCAATCTTACATGTTGTTGTAGTATCATTTTGAATCCCAAAAGTTTCAATGTATTTATCTTTGTCCTCATCTTTATTCCTTTTACTTAAGCATGTGCTTCAACTTGTTTTATCCTTGCCAATACTTCTTCCTAAGTAAATCTTTTATATTCATTTTTTATAATGGATATTCTTCATTTGATCATTACTCGTGAATGCTTATATATATAGTGCTTATCTACCACTTTTTTTTATTATGCATTTTATATCTTTTAAGCATGAATATGTAGTCTTCAATCTTTTCATCTTCCATCCTTGAGAAAATAGAAATTTGTATCCCATAAAACCCAATGGTGATAATGTATGTGGGGGCAAGTCTTTTTTTATAGGTGCCAATGCTACATTAAAATGGTAGAGGGGAATCTAATATGCAATCTCATTACTAGGTAGACGAATACATGTCTAGAGAGAGTGTGGGGATCCTTTATTACTCCATATATTCTAATTTAAATCAAATCTTCATCTAAATACCAATCTCCAATCAAATTTAAGACTATGATTACTTTTATGGAAAATGTAGACCATTTGTTTTAAAAAATTGACTCATACAAGGGAGCCAAGAAATGGTCACATACCTTAGTATATCTATGCATTTATTTATGTTCCTATAAATCTTCACAGTAAATCTAACTGGTGGACAAGTTTCATTCCATGACCATCCTATCCCTGAACAAATTGATAGCATACACTATGTCTAGAGGTCATAAGGGAAAATAAAATTATAGCGATTTGCATGTTGGATGGAACTTGGACCTTCTTATTGCATCAGTCATGTTGAATGAGAGAATGGCATCCCAATTAAAGACTCCCCCTTCTTCTAGTATATTATGCAACATAGTAACTCATGCTTCTTTGAAGCCCGTGGCATTCTTTTCACCATATATTAACCTATAGACAAAGGATACGACTTTCTTGTAGGGTTCTCTAAGGTTAGAGGTGGGGTATATTATTCTATCTATGGACTTGAATTTTTTTCTTTCCCCCACCACTCCTTAAAGATTTCATGATAGTCATTCTTTTCTGCGAATTGTGTAATACCCCCATTTTGACCCTTGGATTTATTAGCTTGACATGTAAATATTGTAAATATGTGGTCTAAGATTCCTAGAGTGGAACTCAAGGCCAAGGCCATGCTAGCGAATGCCCAGCTTATAAAGGCAAGTATTTTATATATTGTGGATATGTGCCAATCGACCATGGAAAAAAGTAACAACATGTAAATATTTATAATACAAATAAAATGTCTAAGAGCTGGGTATGGAAGCAACACAAATGAGGGGGTTGTGTGTATCCACTAAGGAGAGGTTAGGGATGCGTGGGATCCAATCTTTTGTTTCCAAGGGACATCTTGAGAACCCCTTGTGCCATAAATGGTAAGCAACTACCTAAGTGGACTTCCATGCTGATATTTATTTCTGTTGTAAGAAGGCAGTTGAGAAATCAGGTCACGAATTTAATGGAGCATGGGAACAACCCATAAATTTGTATGGATGAGTATGGGATTAGTTTTTGGTACCCAGAAGCCAATTTCCCTCATGGGAATTCGTTTCCATCCATTTCCATTCCATTATTGGGTGACTAGGGGACCAATTCTGAGTAAGCCATGTGTTCCTAGCAAGAAAAATTGTAGAAATCACAACTTGAGAAGAAGCCACGTTTTAAGGTGTAAAAAACACCCATACACTTGTGTTAGTCGTGAAATCGACTGGGGGATCCATAGACTCGAACCCTGGGGAAAATTTGAGAGTGATAGAAGCTCGAAAATTTGTGGGAAAACCCAGATACATAATCCCAAAAATTGAATTCGTGGCTACAAATTAGTGTTTCCATGAATCAGAAAATCCAAGAGACCATTGAAGTCTAAGAGAGATGAGAGGTTTAAATGGCTTGATAAACCCAGTGTAGGCAAATATCTTTGAAGGTTTAGAATCTTGGACCTTTCTATGCCCACCCTGAATATCACTAGAGGGAAGAGGCACCCAAGGGACTGTGTAGTAGAGAAGGGGGCCTTCCTTGTGTTGGGTGTGGAAGGTATTATGGGTGCCAAGGCTGGTTAAGACCAATTGAGATTCCTATAGCTCTGTGGTTGAGCCCACTGGCTTAGCGTTCACCTTCATTTCCTCCCTGTATGCTTGATAAACCCAACCGCGTACTGGCTTAGCATTAGAATGTGTTCTTATGGCTATGAGTGAGCCTGTGTAGTCCCTTCCCAGTGGATATATAGCCCAGCTCGGGGGTGTCCTATCAACATAGATATAAAGTGTTGGATAGAGTGCTTATGGCTGGGTGGAACGTTGCTCTTCCATAACCAGTTGCTTGGACGACTTTATTCAAAAATATAAGTCTTTACTTGTTAATCCACCGATGTGTTAACTGTGTCTGCTTTTTATTGTTATTTCTGTGAAGAATATGTTGGTTTATGCATGATGTGTGTGTGGTTTTATTTATCTCCCGCTGTGTATTTTTATTATGCATATGCACACACATTTAAATGTTTATGAATTTCATGATATGGTAATGGGGGTGAAATTTAGAATCCCCCATAACTCATTCATGTCCCCTCCGTCGGTGGATTGATGGGCGGGGACGTGATAGAGTGGTATCAGATCAAATGGTTGCAATACTGGGGCTATTTTGGGCCAGAATCCACACTCACAGGAAGGAAATTAGATGCAGAGGAAGTGATGAAAACGTTTTGGTTAAAATCGTGGATTTAAAATTACAGATGGTTTATTAGCAGAAAGAAGGAATCATGATTGATGGGTATGGTTCACAATGCATATGAAAATTGCACATTGGATAATGGAGAGTGGTAAAGCCATTGGGAAGATACCTTTTATCCATGTGTTCAATTTTGATTAGTAGCGGCTCCAACAATAGCTTTTCCAAAACTACTTTCTTAGTGAGCTGTTACTACTCTAGAAAATGGCAATTGGAAAAAGTAAATTTTTATTTTTGAGGTGGACCCCATCCATGCCATGTGGGAAAGAGAGGGTACGACATGGACCAGGCACGTTGGAAGGCACACGGGTGGACGATGTACACAGTTGGAAGGCATCGTGGAGTATGGATTTGTGACGAACGTCAGTTGGTCGTCGGTCGACATCAGTCGTTCGTTGCCGACGTGCATCCACAGGGGTACCACGAAGGGAAGTTGTGGGAATCCATAGAGAAAAGTTCGTGGGCGCAGTGGGGAGGAGTCCACGAAATTTCATGTTGATTCCCATAAAATATCAGCATCGACAGTAGGGATTCTCCTTGGCAAATAATCCCAATTAGACTACTCATCGTTTGGTATGGGGAATCCGTCCGGTTAACGGTCCAGCTACCGTTCGTGTGATTAATTTTGTGTTTTGTTTTACCGATTGCGGCTCGACCCACCGTTTATGTAATTTTAGTTTTAAGGGTATGAAGATGCAAGTGATTCCTAACTAAATGCATATAATTGACAGGTAGAAACCACACTAGTGATGTGCAGGTTCTTACCTCCCGTCTTACTGCTCCTACCTTATAAATTTTCTACTCCTATTCTAAATTAATCTAACCTATCCCTACAGGGAGTGAAATTGAATTAAGAGTAATAAGCTGAAATGTTTGAGTAAATTTAACATATAGCCATTAAAATAAACATTCACATTTACAGCAGAAAATTATCAAAGATACTCTGATTTTAAATAAACAATTTATTACTCTGTTACACATAACATTTGCATGAAATAAAGAAACACTCATCATCATTGAAATAGTTTGACAAAATAAAAAAGATATCACAACATGATATAAGTAGAAAAAAAGAAATAATTCTGTTCCAACAATCACACGTTCCAGGGAGACACCATTGAAAGCTTTTCCCCAGCGAACCAGTCCTTTCTCATTAGCAAAGAAATAGTTCTTTTACAAAATGCCTCCAGCATATAATTCACTAGCAAAAATTCCTTTCTAAATATTCTCACCATATATTTATATTACAAAAGTATGTCTCCATATGGCTATTTGTTTCACCTACCCTAACCTTTGGACTCCCAAAATTCTAGTGTTTGTACAAAGAATATTACAATAAATTACAAAATATTAATTTCCAGCTGGCCTTTCCAAACTAGAGATATAATTGGCCCACATGTCAGTCTCTTCAAAAATAATGTTACATTGCATGGGTTCTAAAACTTTCAAAGTTATCTCATGGTATGACAACTCCGTTTCCACACTTCTCACTCCCTCTGTCGCTGCCTTGTAGCTGTCCTCCAGAAAATAAGCATTAATGGATGCTTGCCCAATGTATTGGTGGATATTTCTTTTTTCAACATGTCCAATTTTCTAATGTAGTCCAGGTCATCTCTCAACGCATTTTGCAACTCTATCGAACGCTGATCTTTTGCAGGAAGCTCATCCATATTTGGGGGCATAGTGAGCTGACATTTCTCGTGGATCTGATGAATCTTGTTGTATAACCCTACACATTTATCAATATATTTAGGAACTTAATTATTTATCCTTCTCTAGCTTTTCTGCAAAAATCAAGAAGAGCTATGTCTAAATTAGAGTCTGCAATCGTCTTTTGGGGAAAGTGATCAGGGAACTATGATTTTCCTTCTCTCCACATCATCTACTTCTTAATCTTAATTGCAGTGTTGACTAATTTTTGTCTGACCCTTAGTGATTTTGCAACAATCTCGTTCATCCTTGCTATCATTATTTTCATCTTATAGATCTCTTCAGTGATCAATTACTATGAGTGACATATTTTCTTCTGAATTTTGCATGCCTGCTCATGGAAAGGAGTCATGTCTTGCTTCTTACTGTTTGCCAACTCCATCTGTTCTATCATAGACTCATTTTCTTTAACCAGTTCTTCCATCTGAGCTTTCAATTCTTCGGCCTGCTGATTTGCAGCCGACTCTCTTGTTTCTAATTCATTGATTCGAGCTTCAAAGTCACTCCTTTCACCTTCCATAATCATTAACTCTACAGCCAATGCCTCATTTTCCGAGTCCAAATTATGATATTCATTCAGCAATCTGTCCTTCTCGGATATTATGGCATCATGTTTTCTTTTTAGTTCTATTCCTTCTCCTTGTGCCTTCACCAAGTTATATTTTAATTTGAGAATTTTTCTTTATTTCGCTCAATGTTGTTCAAATGCTTGTCGACATTATATGCGCTCACCTGTGCAGCTGCTATGATTATGGAGGATGTGAACTTAGGGTCCTTGTGAGTACCTTCCATGATAGCGTTCTCTTGGATAGTGACTATATCCGTCTTAGAACCCATCTTTAATCTCTTCTCGGACCTCCTCATGATGGTTTCCTACTTGAATAAAAAATTATCGTGTCCAATTTGGCCATTGTACAACAGAATTAAATGTTAGCAAGGAAAGTCAAATGGGTTCTCAAGATGACATTTGGCAACATATGGTTCAACCCCACAACCCCCTCACCACTCTCTAGTGGATACACATGCCCCCCTCTTATTAGTTGCTTCCATAGACATTTTTTGGTATTTTATTGCAATATTGATATTTACATCATTTTACAATAATCCATGGCTTAATAACACATGGATAACATAATATCAAATACTTTCCTTTTTAAATAAAATATGAGCATCCACTAGTGGGGCCTTGGCCTTGAGCTCCACGCTAGGGAAACATAAATCGCATGTATACAATATTTACATTAAAATCCAATATATCCTAAGGGTCAAAATGGGGGTATTACACTAGCCATCAGGACCTGGAATTTTCTCCCTCACAAAGGCCTTTGAGACACACTTGATTTCATCGAGTGAAACAACATTTCCAATCCATTCAACCTCTCCATTTGAAAATAAATTAGGATATAGTTTGATGATATCCAATTGAGCTTCCAAGTTCCTCACAAGTTCTTGTTTATAGATCTTCTGTAAATGTGAAGTAGATACTTGCTTGATAGAAGGAAAATATGACCAAGTCGCTTCGAGTCTGCATCCCAGATCTCCCAAATAGAATTAATAATTATTCTCTAGTTTGCAAATATTTGAAAAAAATTAGTATTATGATCACCTCTGGCAATCCATAACGCCCAACTTTTAAGACGCCAAGTGTTCTCCAATTGACTCAAAATCTTTTCTTTTTTCTTTTCCAAATGCAGTACGGCCTCTTTTCTGTGCCGTGAAAAATAATCAACCTTGATCGAGAATTCCAGGCTCTTGATTTTATCCTCAATCAAGCATGAATCCTCAATTATCAACTTTTTCTTGTTTTTGTCCCAAGATATAACCTCAGCACGGAGTACTTTCAATTTATTCAACAATAGTTGCATAGGATAATGATGTTCAAGATGTGATAAGTCATTCCAAGTCCTGCTGATTAATTTGCAAAAGTTAGAATCCTCTAGCTAGGTACTTTTAAACTTAAAGGGGTAGTTGATTTTACTAGCTTCAAAGTCCAACTGTAAAAGAATGGCTTTATGATCTGATACACCCGTTTGCTCACACCAAGAACAGTATCGACCAACCACCTCAACCATATTTTCATGCATCAGGAAGCGATCCGGGCGTTTAGCCACACTTGAGCCACCCACCTGACCATTGTTCTAGGTAGGTACAAAAGTAGTAGGAAGAATATCAAGTAGCCCCATAGCCTCAAAATTTTCCTTGAAGAAAGGAGCTAGTGGATCATTCAAATAAACCTCATCAACTGACAAGGTGAAATTGAGATCTCCACCAAGAATAAGATGGGAGTCTTGTGGAGTGTCAGAGGAAAAAATATGTTCCCAGAAGCACTGTCGATTCCTATAAAAACCATATACATTGAGTATACAGAAAAAGTGATCCAAACCCTTAAAACACCCTTCAAGTTTAATCATTGCACTAGTGGTAATAGCAGAGAAATCAATAACATTAGGGTTTGAGGCAGCAAGCAATCCACCAGAATGACCATTTACATCAACCCCACAACAATGCCAATTTGGACAAATTTTAAGGAAGAATTCACAAGCACTATTTCTGGAATGCATAGTCTCCTATAAAAGAATGACATCTGATCTAGCAAAATCCAAAAGTCTTCTCAAGGCAGTGTTTTTGGGCTGACTGTCGATCCCCCGAATGTTAAAGGACATAATAATAATTGAGAAACCTTGTTAAGGCCATCACTCACTCTAAGTGGCCCCAGAAGGAGAGTCAAAATTTAAGGTTGATGATATTGAGGTAATGCATGACAGTTTAGGGTTTATCCACTTATCTTCATCTACCAACTTGGAGTAGGTTGAATTCAATGATTTTCCATGTTTCTTCCTAGTGGCCACATTCACAAAATGAATAGAGCCAAAATTGACCCCATTCGATGCATCACCAGAGGCACCACCAAAAATGGGGATGGAAATCTTATCAAGAACAAAAGGAACAAGTTCAAGAGACTTGACCGGGATAGAACCAACATTAAAGGTAGGGGACAGGGAATCCTGGTTTTCCGAGCCCGAACCAGAAGTGATAGAGATATGAGGGGAAACATCCAAGATAAGAGAAGAGGAAATTCTACTCCCCAAACATTCAGAATCCCCCCCCAATCAGTAAAGGCTTCCAAGAGACAAAGGAAACGAGGTTGAAGGGGACAAAAATCCCACCAGCGTTAACCTCAGAGGAAAGTTTACCAACTAACGAAGGTGACAAATAATTATTCGCTTCACACAAATAACTTCACCAGAGATTTGGTATATACGATAAGCCATAAATATGGAGTAAAATAGATAATATATTAGATAATGGATAATAGGTTACAATAATGGCCCGCCTTTAAATAAGGCTTGGACATTTGACATGAAGAGTCATGCCTTTTCCTTTGACATGAAAAGTCACGTCTTTAATTAATCTTATTTATTTAATTATACTCTAATTATATTCGTTACATTGCCGCTCTCTTAGAAAGGCTTTGTCCTCAAAGCCTTATAATTTTTATGTATTGCTTTTTGTGGTGTCGTAGTTGACGACACATGTCGATATGAACTTTTAAGCGTTGAGCATAACTTCTGATATGTGGAGGGATCAATCCATCCCAAGTTGATTTGTCGATGATTGTCGGGATTCCGTATTGATATGTCATCTAGAGTTTTGATCACCTTAGTACCTTTATCTTCCGACATTTCCACCTTTTTAGGGTATCGGTTTTTATGGTTGGGGAGTCGGTAGGGAATTTTCACACTGTAAATTTCTTTTACGAAATTCGTCTTTTGATCACTGCTTTGAGTTGGAAGTTGTATTTTCGTCCCTTGAGGTTTTAAGGTTTCGTCTTGTATTTTTTCCAACTTGTTCTCTAACTGTATCTTATCCTTTTGAAACTTCTTAATCAATTCTACTTGTGATTTCCTAACTTCTTCCGAGTTCTTAAGTTGTTCTTTAAGATCCTCATTATGACTTCTGATGCAACTATTTTCTTCCTTCTTGTCTAGAAGTTTCCCTTCAATGTCTTCCGTAGATTGTTCTATCTTTCGACTATTTTTCAATTTCTTAATTTTTGTGACTAGTATCTTGTTATGATTTCTTAGTCTGAAATTTTCTTCAGCATTGTTGAATAATGCTTTATTATTCTTTGCGATCTCCGATTTGTGTGCCTTTTTAGAGTCGTCATTTTGTGTTTGAAGATCTTTTATCTGTTGTCGACATTGGTCGACCTTTGATTCTTGATCTCCTAATTTATGCCATATCTTCTTCAGATCTTCATCCTTGTCATTAAGGATCTTGTTCAAGCGTTTTATTTTTGTTTCGTATTTAATTATTTCATTCTTTATATCTTGATCTTCTAGCCCTTGATTGAGTTCATTTTGGGCTCTTAATTCATCAATTTGCACATACAATTTTTCTGTACGACTTTTCTGGTCAAAGATTTTTTGTTGATCGAACTTTTCTTGTAGCTTACGTATTGCAATTACTGCTTCAAATTTTGTATTCCTATCATGTAAATCTTCATTGTCTCTTTGATAGCGCTTTAACTTGACTTCTAATTTCTCTATATGTAGTCGTAAACCAGCTTCCATGGTCTTTGACTTTTTCGACACTAGATGGTCGTTCTGGACTATAGGGTCTTCGACTCTTTTTCAAGTTTGTCTTCCTTTGACTACTTTTTCAATGATGATCGGTCTTCCTTTGATTTTGATTTTTTCGACGATAATTTGTCTTCTTTATAGCTTGACTTCCTATCTTCTTTATTTGACAATAGGAAGGCAAAAATATGTAATAACCTTTAAGGTGATTCTTTCGTAAATTTTCTTCTTTTGACCCTTTATTTTTTTTATTTTTGCTGTTCTTCCCCTTTTTGTAATTAATAATCATAATTAATTACAATTATTAAAAAATATTAATTATTATTAACGATAATAATAACTTTTTTTTTGTGAAGGGAAGGGTCTATAGTTTTGAAATAATAATAATATATATTATTATAAATAAGACAATATTTATAATGTTTTTTTTTAATTGGAGGCCTTTTGTTTGTAATGGAGGCTAGGTTTTAAGATATATATATATTGGGAAAAGATGATGTTATATTTTTTTTACAGGTAAAAGATGATGTTATATATATATATATATATATATATATATATATATTATAATAATAATAATAATAATTATATTGATATTAATAATATTATTATGATATTATATATTTTGAATTTGGTCAAATTAGCGTTTGAAAAAAGGTGTAGGTTATATATTATATATTATTATTATGTAACATTTTTTCTAACCTATTGTTTTTTTTTAGGGTTGACGTGGAGTTGGGGAGGCGGCTTTGGAGGAGCCCGCTACGTGGGGAGGAGGGGACTCGACGAAGGTATGTATGCGTAGGGTGGCTGCTGGTAGCGCGACGACGGCGGCTACTAGACGGAGGGAAGGATCGGAGGTAGCGGCGGTTGATGGAGGGATAAGGAGGGGGCGTACATGGGCGTGCGCGGAAGGTGTGAAGGCTGGGAGGGCGGAAGGCTACTGGCACTGCGTGAAGGGCCGATGGGGGGATCGACGAAGGCGTGAGCAGGCAGCGTGGGTGGATGGTGGACGGGGGAGTGGCGCAGCTGTTGTGGGAAGGCGCAGCGAGGCGGCTGGGCTGGAGGCGATGGCGTGGAGGAATGGGGGTGAAGATTGGGCGTGGAGTGCAGGCGGAGGCTGGAACAGAGTGTGGAGGGAAGAGGGGCGGGGGTGGCGCAGGGTTTGGAATATTTTGGAGGGCGCGGCGTGGTCGGGCGAAGGATGGAGCGGAGGAGTGGGCAGGGCGTGAGGAGGACGGTCGAAGGATGGCAGAAGTTAGTGCGGGAATTGGGCAGAGTAAGAGGTGGAGTATGCAGCAGCGTAAGGGGGGAAGCACAGCGTGGAGGTGAGGGTCGTTGCGTGGAGAAGTGAGGGAAGTGAGCACGGGAAGATGGAGAGGAGGTGGAGAGGCCAAAAGCCCAATTTCTGGTCAAGGACGAAGATTCAGAAAAATTCTGATGAATGATTGGCCAAAGACCAGAAAAGAGCCAAGCTCTGATACCAAAAGAAGCAAATAATTATTCGCTTTACACAAATAACTTTACCAGAAGATCTGGTATATATGATAAGCCATAAATATGGAGTAAAATAGATAATATATTAGACAATAGATAATAGGTTACGATAATGGCCCGCCTTGAAATAAGGCTTGGACATTTGATATGAAGAGTCATGCCTTTTCATTTGACATGAAAAGTCATGTCTTTAATTAATCTTATTTATTTAATTATACTTTAATTATATTCGTTACATGGCTAATAGGGGATGACAAATTAACAAGAGGATAAAAACCAAGTGAATTTAAGTCCCCAATACATAGATTACCTAAAATTTCTTCATAAGATAAATATTTTAATAACAAGGGTAAAAAGGTCCTGAACTCACCCATGAAATCTCTTGCAGACTCGAAATCCAGAGGAATGGGAAAGGAAATGGATTGTTCCATATCATATGGCTTTGAATCCTCAAATGATGTTGATTCCAAGCCAGAGCTGTTTGACTTACAATCCTGACGAATATTACCGGTCTTGTGACAATTGACGCATCTGAAGGGAATCCTCCAATCGTCAATCTGTTGGATGAAGAACCCCTGTTCCCATTTAACCTCAATTTCTTTCGGAAACCCTTTAGAAGAATCAATCTCAACTAAAATCCTAGGTCATTTTCTGTCCAAGGCTAAAAGGGTGCTCTCCTCAATTAAGATAAAATGACCGATGGAGTTTTCGATATCCATAAAATCCTGACAACTCCAGCAAAACAATGGGAAACTAGGAAGTAAAACCCAAATATGCCTCGTTTTGAGTTTCTCCTTCCACGTGTCAAAGGAAGAATGCCACTTCATCATAATGAGGGAGCCGCTTTCAATCACCCAGAACCTGGAAATGACGATTTGCAAGGACTCTTCCAAGAGAAATGGAAATAAACCCATCCATTGACTAACATAATCACCTACGGCATGTAGTTGGTTAAAGGTTTCCAACACTTGGTAATCCATCATGTATCTCAGTCCTGTTCATTTTGACATATTCAAATTTCCCAATAAGCGCACGGGTGGACAGGTTCAAAACCATATCCATAGTAACATCTTTACCCAGGGTACATAAATACCTACCCTTATGAGCTCTTTCAGTTTTGATCTTTCTTCTTTGTTTAGCCTTGGCACCCGTGAGAAAAGAGGACCTCTCCGTAAAAACTGCAGGTCTGAACCTTTCTGAGTGTCACAAACAAGGGGCGAGTCACCTGAAGCCACCATAGGAGAGAATAAGTTTCGTTGAGAGCCATGTGAGGTTTTTTTAGGAAAATCAAAGAACGATGGCAGTGTTAGTGTTAACACGAACCCGTGATGGGAAACTTTATCCAGCGACTGACGTGTAGAATCAATGGATAATGAACACGTCAACCTGTACCGGTAAACCCAGTCATCAATTAGTCGAAGAGCTCACAAGAGAACATGTGAAGTACCATAATGGAAGAAAAAACAAAGAAGCTCTCCAACTACAATAAAATACTAAAAACATGGGAAGGGGATAACTAAAAATAGCTATTGCAAAGAGAAAAAAGATTACTTCCCACTTTTTTCACTTGGCTGGTGCTAAGCCATCCATGGCGGATGGAGGAATCCAAGTCTACAATAAATATTTCCAGCATCCCGATCTAGGTTAGCAGCACTCACAAACTCTAGTAGAAGAAAACCCTAGCAGAGCCATGACTCCCAAGATACCAATCACGTCAAAACGAAAATTGCCCAAAACATATCTTCAAAAATAAGAAATTAATTGATTGCAAATTATTGTCTTGCTATTATTCTAGAAGTTGATTGTTCGAAAAAACAAAAAAAAGTGAAAGAAGATGCTCGTAACATGCTAAGAGTTTGAACTAGAGTGTACATATAGCATTATGACAAAAAATAAGGCATGTAGAGTATAATCATACCTATGTCTATGCTCTATAGACCTAGAGGGTTTATAAGATCCTCAAAATGGATAAACATATAAATATAGAAACTAGAGAATTCAAGAACATGGTTAGCAATATTATTGGTCATTTTTTAAAGTACGAGTCTAGAATAATAGAGTTAGGTTAAGAGAGTTGTTGATGTTCGTTAATTTGCATCTTCTTGACTCCTTTCTCTTTAGGTTCTGATTATTCTTGGACTACTTTGGCCTTAAAGCTCTAATGGACTTTGATCAATGCATCATACTTAGATTCCATGAAATGTAACTTCCTTAAAATGTCTAAGTGGAGCTAAGCTTCTTTTTCTTCCATTTCTTTAACAATGAGAAATTTGAACAACCAATAAATCTTTGTGATCTAGGAGACTTTGGTGTCTCTTCTTCTATAAAACCTGATGTTTGGTATCCATTGTAGAGCTTCCTTGTTGACTTACTCTAAGGGGGTAATTCCTCTTCATGCAACTTCCTTCTCCATCTTGTTTAAATCTAATTCTACCTTAACAAATTATGAGTGTCACTGGTGATATTTGTTAGTTTCAACAATCATTTCCAATTGTTCCCTGGTAATTTTCTTTTGGTTTGGTTTAAAGGGGATAGATATTTTTTGAGGCAGACCTCTTCTAGTTCACATGGGAAAGACCTAATCCCCCTCTTTAATTGTGCCTTACCCTTCAAAAAGAATGGACGGATTTTCCTGTAATTGTGTCCATGGGCTTCCTCCATATACCTAAAGACATGCTTTCCAAACTAGCAAACCAAGATGGTATCTTCCACAATGTTGAGCCAATTGCAAAATACCCTCTATCTATAATATTGAAGAAGCATTGGCATGGAGAGGTCTAATTGAATTTCTCTAGAAAATCGGGATCCTGCAAATCCAAAACAGGAGACTGGGCACTCACAACCGCACCCACAAACGCCATTTATAGGTTTTGAGTGGGCCCTTTCCCACCTTCACGGAGGAGGTTTTAAACAAAAAAAGGAAAAAATAGAGAAAAATAAGGGGAGGGATGTCAACCTTGGGATCTTGGAACTTAATTCTTATTAAGTTGTTTGAACCAGATAAAATCATAATTCTCTTGTCCATATCAATTTGTCGACCCCTTCCCATGCAATGATTACAATCGAGGTGCATGGTAGTGTTGTTGAGCTTGGAGTTACCGTTTTGTGCCGCCCATCAGCATGATAACTTAATCGAGTAGCCCAAATGCCTGCCTGGAGCAGTTCCCACACATCAACATGAAACTCTATGATGGAGTGTTAGCTCAATTTTTCTTCCTCCCTCCATGTTGCATAGTATAGGATACTTGTACTGTTAGGGCTTTCATCCCTGGCACCCAATTTAGGTGATATAGATTAATCTAGTATATCCATTAAGGATGTATCAATAAGATTTCTTATATTTTCATTTGTGAGAATAAATTAAGTAATCTACTATTGTTGCATATTGTATTTTTTCTTTATTATCAATGTGTTATTACTTATAATGTAGGAAATTGAGAGATTTGATATATGCACATAATATATAAATAATAAGAAATATACCTTTTTTACACAGTTGAAAATATTTTAAATATCATATTTATATAGAAATATTTTTACATCTAACTTGATTAATAAATAAATAAATAAAATAAAACTAAATTTAATAAAAATATTTTTTTTTGTTTGCTCGAAATTGCCTCACTTGGTGGGAGTGGCTTTTGGTCTAGGAAACCATGACCTAGGGGCATCTATTCTATCAAAATCACTTGTGAATCACATTCGCCCTGGACTACACCATCAAATTGGATGGAATTCAAGGTGTCTCCTCCCAACTAATTCATCCCTAAGGGGAAATGAATACAAGTTATCTTGCTGACGAGACTCACACCTTAACTGAATGAGCTAATAAGAATTGACTAATAAAATTAAGTTGAAATATATATTCCGAAATTATATATATAGAGAAATCGATGATTAATACAAATAGTTAACATTATTTTTTTTAATTTTTTAATAATTATAATAATAAATAAAATAGATGTATATTTATATTTGTTTCTATAATAAAAATATGTCCAATATTATTATAAATATTTTATAATATTTCACTAACATGATTATTTATGATATAAATTTATATTTTAAATTTTAATATAAACATTGATATTTAATAAAAAAATTACTAATGTGTGTAATATTTTAAACATTTTATTTTAAACAAAAATAGAAAAGATTTTGTATTATAACAAGTGAGCATGCCCAACTTTTATAAGTGAGTACATAAAGAGTTAATTTCATCAAAATTATGTCTTCTAAAGGTAGAGTCCCTTCGATATATATCTTTGTTGAAAACAAAAGTTTGCCTACAAGTTTTTTTATCTGCTGCTTCTAGGGCATGTGTGCTATAAACTTTAATAAACTAATTACAGAGAAGTGCACAAAAAAACATAAGAACATACACTATAAAAATGAGACCATCTGTCTATTCATGCTTGTCTAATATTCCACATATGGGTTAAATAACTGAAACTTCATCCATAGGTCGTGCTTTGTTGGAAGGAGAGCATGGAAATGGATACAATGGTTCATCCTCACAATTTGGCTCACATATTTCCTGACTTCATCCATCAAGGTTATTTGTTCTCTCATGTTTCCATCTACGTTATCAATGCATGACTCTAGGAAGGCAAGACGACTGGAATTGAAGCGAGCATCCTCGAACGAGACAAAAATGTGTTGAAGAACCCTTCTAAAAGCATCTTGAACAACCCAAGAAGGCATGAATCCTTCTACTTATTTTGTGTTAGAAGAAAGGATTTTTTCTAAGGCTAAATTCTTTTTTCTCTGCTCTCCCCACTATTCTGCATGCACAGAGAAATCAGTGATCTGCCTACGAGGGCCAAGGAAATTTCCAAAGGGAAAGGACTTAGAATCGTCCTCATGTTCTAAAGAAAGCTTCCCGAAATGAGAGTGGGAGTCTATATCCTCTGAAGCCTCTATTCCAAAGATGAACAAACCACAACATACATTTTCTTCTACAAAGAAACTTGCCTTCTGGGACATTCCCGAAATGCCATAAGTATCCATCTTCTCACCTTGTTTGTCTTTCTTTACCTCCATCGGTTCGAATGTGCGAGCTTGCGTAGATGTAGAGAGGTACAAACTAGCGCCTTCAATGTCATTAATGCCCCAAACTTGCCACCATGTCTTGGCATTTAACTTGCCTGGTGCTCTATTTGCATGGTGACTTCCAACTGTCTGCTATTTGAGCTTAGCCTTGTGAGTGGTTCCTAGAGCGGGATATATGGTTAAATACCCCTTCTTCCCTTCATGGTCATCAACCTCCAGCCTTTTCCATGATTTATCCCTAGTGTTGAGTTTATATCAAGTGTCATGGGATCCACTTCCTAACCACATTTTGATTATTGAACAATATTATTCCTTGATTAATCTTTGAGCCTTGTTTGGGCGATTCATCTGCTAGATTATGTTCTCTCTCTTGACATGATAGAAGACAACAATGTCGGGGATGCTAAGATTAAGAATACGCTTTTGAATTCTTCCACAATTGGAGGTATTTTCCCTAAAGGGTCTGCACATTTTTTGAATCACATACCTGGAATGTCCGAAGACATGAAGTTTTGGGATGCTTTATTGGGAGGCAATTTCCTTATCTTGAAGAAGAACTAACCCTTATATTTGATAGTTGTTTTTCTTTCCTAGACCCCAAGCAAAATATTCACAATTTTTCCTTCAAGATAAAAAAATAACCCCTTACACTCCTGCTACCTCACATTTTATTTTAATTTTAAAAATAATATTAAAAATTAATTTAAAAATCCTAAATTCTTTAAAATATAAGCCTAAAATGAATTCAAGTTATTATTTATAATAATATAACTTGGATTACAATTACATAACTATGTGAACCAAACTTATTTAAGAAAAAATTTAAATAACTTACTGAAAAACTTATATCTTAACAAATATTCTCTACATTTTCACTTCTTTGATGCAAAAATCATATTTTTATATAAAAGTGATCTTTAAATAAAACACTAAATTAGAGATGTCTACAACATATCCATATTATTAATAATTATTCAACCTAATTAATAAAAATGTATAAATAATTTTTCATTCTAATAAAATAATATTTTAAGTATATATATAATGATGTATATTATATTGAAAATAAAGCAAGGATACAATTAGAGTATGGAACATGGAAGGTGGCTAACTTACAAAATATGACTTTTTTGAAATTTATCATAGGCCCTTTGTTGAGGGCATCGCATATTTTTAAATGCACGGTTTTGAACAGGAATGGATCTGAGTTGTTGAATGATGCTTGGATTTAAAAGTTTGATAGATTTCTTTAGAAGTCATATGTTAAATGTAAGATAATGGTTAATGGTTTTTTTGAGCTTCTTTTAAGGAAGGATATTGCAAGGTTACTTTTCTTGGCAAAGTCAAGGACTTTTTATTGGATGATGATTGTAAAATTTGAAGACATGAAATGTATGATACTCATGTATTATGTAGAATGTTATATATATATTGAAAATAATATTATAATTTTTTTTCAATAATTAAAGAAGAATTAAGATATGGTCAAAGTAATATATCTAATCAAATTATTATATAGTCAATACATAGGAGTTTATGAAGAGCTTTACAAAATTACTTTTAGAATTTATTACTTAAAATTTAAAAAAAAAGAAACTATTATGAATAATAAAGATTGTACTCAAGTCCGTACACATGGCATCCATTCAAGTCAATGTATAGAAGTCTAACTCTTTAAGAATCTTTTAATCAATTTTAATGTTAATCTAATAATTACATGATATCATGTCTAGAATTATGTTATTTACAAAAGTAAAACTTAGATAAAAAGATAATAATTATTTCTCCCAACCACCCAAATTACATCCAATGGACACATTATATATAATATATATATTCGCATACATATTCATTGATTCTATGATATAAATAAGATTAAAGTTTTTAGTTATTTTCAAGTTTTGATAGTTAATAATATTAATAAAAAATAAAGGTGAAAATTAATGCTAAAAGTTATAATAAGTATTTGATTGAAAATAGAAAGTATAATTATATTCATAGCTGTGTTGGAATTTAGTTTTTAATAAATCATAATAATAATAATAATAATAATATTTTTTTTTTCAATCATTAATAATAATTGTTTTGTTGGATTGTAGTTTGAATACATAATTAAATTTAGTTTTTAATAAATAATAATAATAATAATAATTATTATTATTATTATTATTGTTTTGTTGAATTGTATTTTGAATAAAAAATTTATTAAAATATAATTTAACAATTATAATAGTTATTAGTATGATGGTGTTTTAATAATGATTTTAAATATAAATCTTAATATGGGTAATTTTATTAAATTTTAATATAAATTAAAATTTATATTTTTTCCAATAATAATAATAATAATATAATTTTAAATTTATAATAAAAATAGAATATATTTTAAAAATACAAATAATTATTAAAAATTATTTTAAAATATTATAAATATTGAAAAGAATTCTCAAAATAAATTTTTCTTCTTACTTATTAATATTAAAATAGATTTATATCATATTAATATTAATATATATAAAAGGTGTATGCTACACTAATAAAAAAAATCTTTAATTATTAATTTAGGAAATTCTACGCATGATGTAGCATAAATATGATTTGAAAGTTTATAACAAAAGCATTGGACAAAGAACCATCAATCAAGTAATCACTAATGACTTTTTATTTAGATGCATTTCAATTCCATACAAATAGGCATTCAAAATTAGTATTTGTTTTATAAAATGTGTTTTAACAATATTTATATTTATATACTATTACATTAATGAGATGAGGATTAGTTCAGATAATCAATTATTAAAGTTTGGACTTTTATATGGAAGAAGTGCAAAGCTAAAATATCTCTTTCCTTATTAAACAAACTTGGGTCTATATAAAGAAATGTAAAATAAATATAGTGTATATCCCACATTTTGAAGACTTTATAATGTGTGATTCTTTTGCAAAAGAGACAATTCAATACATAATAAACACTTTTTAAAGAACTCTTAAAAGTATTTCTTTATAAGATGTGGATTAATTAAAGGTGTAAATGTTAAATCTCTCTCCTTCCTATTAATTAAATCTCACCCCTTCAACAAATATAGTGCATATCCCACCTCTTGAAGACCCTTTTATGTGTCCAAGTTATTTTCATAAAAAATATAACCCAACACATTAGAAACACCCTTAATAGAATCATAAGAAGTGGAGACAACTCATGATATGACATTCTTGTGAGCAATTGTACTTGAATGATGAAGATGATCATAAAAAAAATGTTTATTAAAAAAACAATTTCATAAAAGATAACAATGTGTGTTTAGAAGAGAAGTGTAGATTGAGGAACCAAATCTTATTATGAGGATATAGAAGAAAATAAGAATATCATCTTGTAAAGGTTGAAGTTGAAGTTGTAAATAAAGCCCTACCAAAATAAATAAATTGACTTCATGAAACCAATAACTTTAATTCTTAGAGAAATTTGAATTTTAAATTAATCACTCTAAATTTTTTCTAAGAAAGAGACATAAAATTAAAAAAAAAAAATGTTAATTATATATATATATATATATATATATATAATCTTTAAATAAGTTATTAACTTTAAAAAAAATGATACTAAGACAAAGAGCCCATGAAAAGTGGAGGGACATCTTACTTCATTTTATTAATGATTTATTAATGATTTATTGAGTAAGAATTTTATTCATACTTATTTACAATATGTAGATGTAAGGTTGAAATTTGATGTCCTAAAGTGCACGTTAAGAAATTTTTATAGGACATTTTAATTTTACCATTATCTTTCATTTAAGGTTTAAATCTTAATTTTACCCATCATAATAATAATTGTTTTTTTTTAAATTATCATTCATAATAATTATATGAAACATTGAATTCTCATATCTTGTCTCATATAATACAAAAATATAATAATAATAAAAAAACATAATAAACATAATGATTAAACCAAGCAATACAAAATGACAAAGAATGTTTATCCTGCAAATTTTTAAATAAAATTCTTTACAAGCAATACAATAGGCCATTACCATGGGCACCAAATATCATAAACCCAAAAAATCATGATAAAATGAAACAACAAAACTATAAAAAAATAAAAAAATCTATATTAAAGATAGAAATATAAAAAATATAAATAAAAAATTCTATATTAAAAATAGAAATATAAAAAATATAAAAATTAATGATATAATTTTTTTTTAAATTTCATACAAAAATTATATTTTATCCAAACGACAACTATTTATCTATAAAATTTCAACCTTATATACAAAAATAAATTGTAATATTAATATACATACACTATCCCAAACCATTTCTAAGGCATCTTAAAAAAGTATGCGACTTCTTCTTATAGTATTCGTGCTTGCCTAGGTATATTTATTTTGTCGAAAGAAAGGGGGAAATAGGAGGGTATGTGAGAATAACGTTGCAATGATGTGGATAGATTGTGGGGCTCAGAATGAGGCACATATACTTCCACGACGATGGTGATGGACGGGACCCAAAAGTTGAGGTTGGAATCAATGAAGTTTGTAGGTGTGGTGTAACATGATTAAACTTCCATAATCTAGCAATCTTATTGTATTAGTGTCAATTTGTGTCCACGCAATTATTTAATTGTTAATAATAAATATATTATATATATTTGTCCATTGAGTTTAGTTTAAGTGATTTTTTAATAAAGTGAAATTTATAATAAATATTATTCACTGTTAATAATAAATATATTATATATATTTGTCCATTGAGTTTAGTTTAAGTGATTTTTTAATAAAGTGAAATTTATAATAAATATATTATTGTAATCACTTGAACCCTAATATATATTTGAAAACACACATTGTACATTTCCATATTAATGTATAGATTTATGATTAAATTGTAAAATAACTATTCATATTAAGTAGTTAAATAATTTAATTATATGATGTAATATTAAGTAGTTAAATAATTTAATTATATGATGTAATGCAAAATAGGATATATGAAAAGTTGGTAGTTGAGTATATGTAGTAATGACTTTTTTTATATATTATTATAATGTATTATTTATTGTTTGATAAATAAAATTGAATATATATATGTGTTATATATATATTTCATGTTAAAAATCAATTTTTTTTTTAATTTTTTAATTTTTTTTTTTTTATATTGATTTTATGTGCATATTTAATTTCAAAACTTAAATATTTTCTTTTGTGTATATTTATCTTAAAAATTAAATATTTTCTTTTTGTATATATTGGTTTTATGTGCATATTTAATTTTAAAAATCAAACATGGTATTAAAGTAATTTTAAATTGTGATAATATAATCGAGAAGAAGGAGTGGCATGTTGGATTGTAGAGCAAATGCATTGTAAGAAAATCTACATGATGTTGA
This sequence comes from Larix kaempferi, assembly GCA_027924585.1. Lineage (NCBI taxonomy): Eukaryota > Viridiplantae > Streptophyta > Pinopsida > Pinales > Pinaceae > Larix > Larix kaempferi. The sequence continues at coordinate 22,278,256 of BSBM01000017.1, read as the reverse complement.
AAGTTGACTTGCTAAATATAGAAAAGTTAAGTAGGAATATGAAGAAAGGGAACAATGTACTTACTAAATGCATTGTAAGAGAATCTACACAATGTTGAATGTTGACTTGCTAAATATGGAAAATTAAGTAGGAAGATGAAGAAAGGGAACAATGTACTTACTAAACGGAGTTGTCTAAAATTCCAAGATTTGGCCCGGACTAGGCTTTTCACCTGAATCCGACATTTGTTTGAGTCAAAATTATGTTGATGTTAAAATCAACATAATGAAAATGTATAGAATGAAAAGATGTATAAAAACTTATGGAAAATAGAACATTCTAGTTGTGTCCAAATGGAAGAAATCATTATAAGGAAATACTTTGTATAGAAGATATTTGTTATTAACTATTAGAAAAACATTTATGAAAAGATATTATTTATGGAGAATATAGCACTTGCTCAAGAAGAGAAATCAAATTGCCATGTTGATTTGAAGCAACTCTATGAAGTCTAAAGAGATGCATGAGGTCTTACCATTGTATCCATGATAGAATATGCATGAGGGAAGAGTGTAAGAGGAATGTAGAGAGATCCATCATGGAAACACCCAAGGTAATGCCGACAAATTTTAGGAAAAATAACAACATGCATCATTCCTTCCATGGATGTTGCTTTTCAAAAAATAAAACAAAATTCATATAAATAATCCATTCTATTTATGGAGAAATACACTCCACCTAAACTTCTATAACTTTGATGTTACGTTAAAAATATAAAAAATTATAATTACAATTAAAAAAAATCACACAAATAAATTTGTAATTCATAATAAAAATGATATCACACAAATAAATTTGTAATTCACAATAAAAATTATTAAAAAAAATAATAACTAAAATGTAGAATTTCCAAAAAAAATACCAAATCTCCACATTTATTATTTACAAATATATAAAAAAATTATTATATTTCATAACTAAATTAAATTATATCATAGTTAAGAAGACTAAAAGATAATTGAAATATTCCATTTCCAAAAAACAAATACCAACCACCACATTCATTATTTACAATCACAAAAAATTACTGTAATATTTTTATATCTAAATTATTAATGTGTACACATTATTATTTTTATATCTAAATTATTAATTTGTACACATTATTTATGAGGATGCAAAAAGAAATCTGCAAGATATCTAGTCCTATGATTTTTAACTTAGTGCAATGCAATATATGATGTCTCTATCTCCAGTGTCCTTGGTTTGTATTAAAACAAGTGAATGATAATGCACCTTTTTGTGATGCCAAGATATATTTTCTTAATGTAATCATTAAGATGTATATATAGTTTGCAGTCATTGTTAAGTCACGCCCATTTATGTGCGATATTCAATACCCATATCCTCACACACAATCCACAACACCTTATTACTTCAGCTAAACATGAAAAAGGGTTGATGTGAAGCTTTTACTCGAAGCATTTTACTACTCACTCCAGTTAAAATTTTATTACTTATATTTTATAAAAAAAAAATGAAAATTTATAAATTATATTAATATGGAGTGAGTTAAAGGGTAGACGATTTGTGTTTTTTTCGGTAACTTTCGTTGGAATTCGATGATGTATTTTTTCTCAAATCATGATTTTTATTATTCAAATTGAAATTTTGATTGTAGAAATGGATTCAACATCCTCGATTACCCTTGGGGACCCAAATTACGGTATAAAATATACATTCTTCTATTTATATATTCACTTACATATTTACTATCTAATAAATTACATTACAATACCCTCTCCATATAAGGAAAGCAAATATTGGTAGCAAAACCATTTAAGTTGTGGTTGGTGAAAGACAAAAGGTGGGATCTCGCATGAAGTCGTGGTCGTTTCTACCTATGAGTTATGTGGCGTTCATTGACTCGAAAGCAAGGGCCACCACATTTCTTAAAAACCCTCAAGTCGGTCAACACCCGCCAAGAGTGTTTCCTTAATGCTCATCTCTCCACCACCAAATTAAGCTCAATGGACCTCGATGTCACATTGATCGATCCTGACGTTGACAAATCCTATGATAAAAATGACAATGAAGAATATCCACAAATCTAGGCTTTGTGGAGATCTACCTCAATCCTGGGCCAAAAGTGGAGATTCAATGTTATTCTAATACCTATTGGGATAAAAATGTAATCATCAGTTATAAAATTAAAATTAAAATATTATAAAAGATAAATAATTTTCAATGTTTTTAAATTAAAAAGGTTGTAGTTGAACTATACAAGAGTGTAATACAAAAAATAAGAGTCATCCTAGGAATAAGTATCAATGTTTCCATTGTACAAAAGAATTCCAAAATTTGTCTAATTTCCTTCTCCAAGAATCTTTAATACTATTGAAAGTATAAATTCGAGAAAAAGACATGTCAAATGGGTTTAGTCTGAGTGGTTGTGGGATGAAGTGTTATTCTTCCCATGTAGGTCCTATTCTTGTAAGTGACGTGTTGAGCTCATAATGAATATATTTTTTGTAATGGCCTTGTGCCATGAAAAATCTAGGATTTACCATGTGTACCATCCTCAAAATGAGGGTAAGTGCCTAAAAATTTGCCCCAAGATAATTTACCTAGGAAAAATAAATAAATTCAATAAAGACACCCAAATAAATATTGATTATACACAAGATAACATAAATGATTGAAATATATGCTTTCTCTATGCTTGTTCTCGTTTGCCATTTTCCTATTGCATTTCAAGCTTCTCCAACTCCATGTCTTTAAACAATTAAGAAATTGTTCTTTGGTATCCCTCAGATTTGCGCCTAAAGAGATTTGATGATTCGAAGGAGCTTATTGGGAGCCTTCGAGAATGTTGACAATAATGGATCCGAGTGACGAGCACTCAGCCTCAAGTGCTTGAATTTTCCTCCTTTGTTGCATCAAAATGCCCATAGCCTATGAACTTTATGAACTACATTTATGTTCATTGTTGTGCACTATATGTGTTAGAGATAGGATTGAGGTTCTACTCTCAATACTATTTCTTATTGACAATGAAGAATCCTCTTAATGGGACATATGGCTCATTGGCTTTTCCCACGACACCCTAGGAAATCCATTATTTTTTGGAGTGGGAACAACTCCTCAATGAAGTCAAACAAATGGACTAACCCAAGGCAGACTAGAGTAACCCAATTTTCAATTCTTATAGATAACCACGAAAGGAGTAACACAAAGAAACTACACATTGTTGTATAAAAATCAAATCCAGGGAAATTCACCAAAATAGAGTCATCCAAATGGTTCAAGGCTTCGATAATTTATCGACAATTATGGGCTAACCACCACGACTGTATCTTTCCCAAATGACACGTGCAAAGAAAATATGAAACAAATTGAGCCTACCCTACCCCACCCTCTTGAATTTAACCAAGCTCAAGGAATCACAAGGGACATTGATTAAATCCCCAAATTTCTCAAACAGACCAAGGTCTTCCAACGAAACAAAAAAATGGACTCAAATATTTGGCCTTTAAACACATAAAAATACAGTCTTGAGCATAACCAAGGAGGAAATTCAAATATCCAACCAACCCATTGAAAATCACATTATCCTTCTCGAATGCTAAACCTTGGACCAAAAACCATACCTCGAGAGAATTGGGCCATGGAGAGTGTCATGTCGAAGAAACCTAAAACGATCTGCACAATTTCACGCAACTAAACAAGACACGAATAACAATGGAGGTATGTGAGGGATTGAAGCCTTATTAGTCCACTCTCAGCCTTGAAACTAACATAGTCACATTCAAACTAATGAGAATTGCAGTGGGATGGCATTTGTGACACCACCCTATCACTATCTTACTCCTTTAATGCCTTAGCATTGTTACAAATTTTGAACATGTTTGCTTTTCTAAGTGGCCAATGATGTGCATGGACTAATAAACTGTCAAGTATATAGTGTATTTCATTGGTAAATCTTAGGGGATTGGTAAAAATGAAACCTCCTTATTTTTTCCAATTGAACTTTTGCTAATTGAGCTACTCCATTGGATTTGATCCTAGAAATTAAATTAATTGAGCTAGAAAATTTCCCATTGAGATACATTGTTATTCATGAGATTTATTATTATTAACCTAGTTGTTCACTATTATTAAACAAGCTACCTATTAAGCTTATCTTATTTCTATAATTCCTCTCCAATAAATAAATAAATAAATTAAAATAATATTATTTTTACTAAACTTTTTTTTTGACAAGCGCAGGTAAATTTTGTATTAAGAAAAAGTTATTATGAACAACCAAGAAATTACAATAGTTTTAGATAATAGCCTAGTTCAAAATCCCATATAGTTGTTTCCAACATTTTAATTTCTACAGGCATCCTCGAGACTGTTACATATATATCAAAAATAAGGCTTTACTTTTTTTTCATAAAGAAAAAACCAACTTTATATTAACCCACAAAGTCGTGTCAATCGATACAATCAGAATAGATATATGAGTAGCGAGATGCTAACTCAACTACAGTATGAGATGATGTCTTACAAAACATTTACTGATCTAACATCCTCCTAAATACATCTTCCAAACTAAACATAGTCACAATATATTTGCTAGCCAAAAAATCTCAATGATACTGAAGGACCATAAAATAAAAAAAACATGAAAATGTTTGCTTCCAACTGAAGTATTACCCACAAACTCCTCAGCATGCAGTTCACCATCCAACCTGTCCAGTGCTTGCTTAGAAAGATCACCTGCCATAGAGTTGGAAGACATGTAGATATGCTGAAATGTAATCTTCTCAAAGGAAGCAATTAAAATTTGTCGACAGATAACCCAATGTTTTAGTGTGATAGATCTAAGTTCATCTTTTTCAGAATCCCAATCCACAATACACAAAGTGTCCCCAAAGACTTGCAAAGTACTAATATTCATCTGCCTAGCAAACCACGACAATGTCCACAACGCCAATAGCTCAACCCTCCTATTGGTGCCAACTCCCACCCGTAAGGATAAATAAAAGAAATGATTTTGGATTTGTTTTAAGATAGCTCCAGCCCGACAAACACCACGCTGCGTTGCACCATCAAAGTAGGGCCCAAAGGGAAATGAAATTCATTTTCCTGGAAATCTGTTGAAGTCAAAACTTTAGTTTTGGGGGGGTGGTAATATGCCCAGTAGCTAGCACAAATCCTCAAAGAAGTAGTGGCAACGTGTTGCTTTTTATCCTGAAACAACAAAGTATTGCGAGCTCTCCACACCTCCCACAACATAAAGAAGATTAAGTAAGGGAAGTCTCGTTGTGTTGCAAACCATTGCGGAATATTTTCCTCGATGGAGTCTGAACTCCACTTATCCACCACATTAAATAATGAGGAGATCTCATCCCATACCATACAGAAGAAGGAGCAACTGCCAAACAAGTGCAAAATCTCATCAGATGCTTCCTGACAGAGTAAAAAGATGCCAAGACCTGAAAATCCCCTGCGCTGCAACTTTTTCCACGTGAGAATCTTGTTGTGAATATAGATCCAAATAAAACAACTAAGCTTTATCGATAAATTCACTGTCCAAAGTTTCTTAGCCCACCAAGCATTACAAGAGCTATCCTCCACTTCCAAAATATTGGAATAATCCAACCGAGCGGTCACCACCCCACTCTGAGCATTAAAAGCCCTAGTTAATAAGTCTTCCTCCTAATTTAACATAATCCCAACACAATAAATAGATTTAACAAAAACATTCCACTCCACGTAAAGAGGATCGTGAAGATCTAAATCTTCTACCGAGAGCCAAGAACCACACCCATCATCCAGAAATGTCCAAGCTTGTTTTAGAACTAGGATACCCGATTTATGTAATGCATTGATCAACGCCTCCGATAATTTATAACCTCCACCCAGGCCTAAAATTGGATCAATCCCAAAATATACATGAGTTCCACGTCCTATAGTCCAACAAATCGAATGGTTAATAATGGGAAAGGTTTTGATTAGGCTCCTCCACACAAAAGAACCTCTGGGACACACATTTTTCCCCAACCGCAACCAATACACTGGAGGCAATCTGTTAAGGTATTTGACCTTCACAACTTTTCCCTAGAGACCAATATCAAATAAGCTACGCCACATTCTTTTGGCACATATAGCAAAGTTGAAACAAGACAAGTCTTTGATACCCCAACCACCTTGTAGTTTCGTCTTATAAATGATCTCCCAGGAAGCCAGATTCCACTTTTGATGTGTTAAAATACCAGCCCATAGAAACTGAAACATTATCCTTCTCAAATTTGTGATAACCGTACTAGGCACCAGAAATAAAGAGAGCCAATACATAGGGACACATTGTAAAACAGAGCATACTAAAGTGAGCCGACCACCCAAAGATAGCCACCGATATGACCAGGATCCAATATTTCACTGGAATTTCTTAATGAGCCAATTCCAATCTTGAAATTTATAGTTAGAAGGTTTCAGAAAGAAGCCAAGATACATAAGTCCCTTCTCGATATCCCCTGCGGATAAGGCAAAAGGTTCAAAATATGATCCAATACCAAAGCATCAAGCTTATGAAATAGTGAACTGGACATTCTAATACTAACCTTCATGTTGGTTGTGGATCCTGATCTTCCATCCTCATAGATGATGTTGTTTCAACCGTGTTGTACCCCAGGTTTGGTTATGATCCCAACACACACAACAAGGGGTCCGAGATTGCGGGCCCATGGTTTTGGGTAACCCGTGGTATTTTCCCATGGTATTTCCCCTTTAAAAGAAAGACATTGTAATACGGCTAGGGTTGATGGATTAGGTATTGTGTATTGTAAAGATCTCTGAGATCATGTAAGAGAGACTGAGAGAGTGTGAAGAGGAAGTTGCAACGGATGTGCTGCAGGTTGTATCCCTTCATTTTGCTGGATGGTATAATAATAAGGACTGGAAATTTCTGGAAATTTCTGTGTGGATGTAGCCCATCTTGGGTGAACCACATTATATTGGTGTCTCTCTTGTCATGTGTTTGTGTGATTATATTTGCATCTTGTTTATTGTTATTGCTTTGCGATCCTATTTTTCTAACACTTCATACCTGACGCTCGAAAAAAAGATAAATGATGCTATGAAAGTGTTTCCATTAAGAGATAGTACCCATCCCAAAGAGAAGTACGTCATTGATGAACAAGAGGTGTGTAATGTGGAGGGAGTTTGCTACTTTAATCCCAGAGATATTTCCTTCCAGCTTCGCTCTCTTAATCAACAGACTAAGGCCTTCAATAACCAAGATAAATAAATAAGGTGACAAAGGGCATCACTAGCACAACCCTTGGTTTCCCTTAAAGAACTGAGTAGGTGACCCATTGACAAGCACCGCAAACGCCGCCGAACAAATATATGCCATAATCCAGTTGAAAATATCCACCGAAAGACCAATTTGTAAAATAATAAATCATATATAAACCCAATCAACCTTGTCATAGGCCTTTTCCAGATCCATCTTCATGATAACATAACTGATTTCTTTTCTCTTTACCGAATGCAATCCCTCCTGTGCTACCCCCACTGCATCTAGAATCTAACGATCTTGAAATAATCCAAATTGCTCATCTAAAATAAAATTATCCAAAAAGGGTATGATCCTCTTAGCAATAGTTTTGGATATTACCTTGTAAAGGAGATTACATAATGATATTAGTCTGAAATCATTGAACCATTTTGGCTTATCTTTCTTGGGAATGAGAGTAAGGTAAGTCGAATTAAGTGTATCCAAAACATTCCCCCTACAACTGGACTTGTTGACAGCATCAGTGATCTCCTCCCCCATAATATCAAAGAAATGAAGATAGAGCTCAACCATCCACCTATCAGGACCCGATATCTTATCAGCTGCAAATAATTTCATAACATTGTGTACTTCCTCCTTAGAGACTGCCTTGCCGACCTCCCGACAGTCTTCTTCAGAAAATTAGCGAGGAATTGTTTTTATGGTGGCCAGCTGACTTTCCAGGTAGGTGACATAATCGATAGTGTAAACATTTTTGAAATGCTCCATAGCTGCATTTTTAAGTGAGGATGACTCTGTGATCATCTCATTCTTCGCATCACGAATGTCCCAAATAGAGTTCACCAAGCGCTGATGATTAACAAATCTATGAAAGAAACATGTATTATTGTCCCCAACTTTTAGCCAGATGGCCCTACTTTTTAGTCTCCAATATTCTTCTATCTGGATAAGAATAGTCTATCGCTTAGATTCCAGTTCCGTAAGATAGACCTTGCACTCCTCTGAGAAGAAAGCATCATCCATAGCTCCTGTAATAGCTTGAATTTCTGATTCAATGACGACCAATAGTTTAAAATTCTCCTTTTTCTTATCTTTTTCCCACTTGACCACCACATCCCAAAGCTTTGTTAGTTTCAGACCTAAATTATGCAGAGTAGAAGGACCTTCAATACGGGACGAGGAATTCCAATTTTCTCGCACCAAATCGCAGAAGGAACTATCGACCAACCAACGCGGATTGAAATTAAAGGGGTAAAAATTGTGACTTTTATGAAATTCTAAATCAAAGATGATGGCTTTGTGGTCTAATATGCCAACAGAGTAAGCCCAAGTCTGAAATCTACCCAAAGAATCCACCAAATCCTCATCAATGAAGAAGCAATCAAGTCTCTTGGTGATACCAGCCTGTCCACACCGTCTATTTGACCACCTAGGACATAACTGGCTAGGAACCACATCAATCAAACTTGCTGCATCAAATTTCGAGTTAATAAAATCCGCCAAAGGGTCAATAATTTTGCCCAAGCCCCACATCTCATTGGTTGATAGAGTAAAGTTTAAGTTGCTGCCCAGGATCAAACAAGGATCCTATAGACAACCACTATCCCTTAGCTGTTCCCAAAATACCTTTATGTTTCTGTAAGGCCCATACACATTCATAATGCGTATGGGAGAATGAAAGCATCTAAGTTTGCCTTCCACCACAATTCTAGCTGGAATTTGAAAAGCTGTTAACTCCGCAACCACATGGTTCCAAGAAACCAGGGAACCACCTGATAAACCTGTGGAATCCAACGCACAAACTCTCTAGTCAGGTTTAATTTTAAGAAAAAAATTACAAGCATAAGCCGTTTTAGCCATAGTCTCTTGCAGTATAATCACACTCAATCTCACAACCTCCAGAAACCTCTTAAATACATCTCTTTTCGGACCACTTCCCAGTCCATGTATATTGAAAGAGACAATATTCATCACTTAGCCTCCTTAAAGGCCACAACATTTCTAAGAGCCTTGACAGAATGAGACACAACCCGGGGAGGAATTCCAAGAGAACCCTTCTCGAAAAAGGAAGAAACCCTAGGATTTATGTTTGTATTGCCCACAGGTGAAGAAAGCATCCTTGCATCCAAGGAGCTTTTACCTTTTTTGGATTTTCTAGGTTTTTGGATTGTTACATTACCTTTAAAAATGGATGAAATAGGGATGATAGAGGTATACTCAAAGATTCGGGTATCATAAGTTGTGAGAGGTGTTCGATTCAAACCAATAGTAATAGGAGGAGTATTGGAAAGAGGGGAATACGAAAGATCAATACCCAACGTATCAGAACTCACCAATCCCATATGTGAAATATCTGGGATAATTTCCACACTAGCCAAATCCCCAAGACCAACAGATTCCATGGGAAAGACAGGGGTAGAAAATTGAACACCCCCACCCTCCTCGGCATTCATGGAAGTCTCCTGGGAGGAACCTAGCCCCGATGCAACCCCCTTAATGCACTCCAAAAAACCCATTCCCCCCAACCTATCCTTTAGTAGCGTATGGGAGAGCGAAATCTCTTCGCAGATAAAAAATTGAGAAAAGAAGGGAGAGTATCATTAAACTTACCCGCAAATTTATTCGTCGATGTACTATCCAGTGGGATGGGGAAGAGATTTCCTTAGAAAGAGATTGGTTCCAAAGGCGATGAAATGTCATGTTCCGGAGTTCTATAAAAGACTCAATCTTGACAAGTGTCATGAGAATGACCAATCTTCCTGCAAAAGTGACATGGGAATGGCACCTTCCAGTAATCCAATTGCTGAACAAATGTACCCCCATCCCAAATGAATTCAAGCTCCCTAGGAAGGCCATTGCACGAATCCATCTCCACGGGCATGCGAAGAGCCCTACGGTCCGAACTCAAGATATAATCATCCTCAATAAGGATGAACCTCCCAATAGAATTATCCACATACATGAAACCTTGCATATTTCAGCAGAACACAGGGAAATGGGGTAGGATAACCCATAAATGTCAGTAGGTGAGATTTTTTGAGCGTGGGTCGAAAGAGGGGTTCCAACGCGAGAGAACAAGAGAGCCCATACCGAGGACCCAAAACCAGTCTTAAATACTCCTACGGTACTCCTCTAAGAGGAAATGAAAGATATACCATCCGTTGACCAAAGTAATAACCCGGGGGATATTAACAATGTAAGGTTTCCATTATTTTTTAATCCACCCGAGAAATTCCTGACGATAAGGTTTGAGGTACTTGAATTTCCAAAACAACCCATAAAACCATTTTTTAATTTATTTAATTTATATTATATATCTATTTTTAATTATTAATATTAATGCTAAGCATTATTAATATTAGTAATCCTTGTTTTCGCTTGCTCTGATTGCCCTTTCGCTTCCATATTGAAATGATTGCCCTTTCCTTCACCACGTGGAAATAGATTTAAGATTAGCATAAAAATGGAATGCCGAGTTTGATTAACAATTGACGTTTGGGTAGCCTGTGAGCCCATCATAAATCTAAACCATTGGATATGTGCGCTCAACGAATCCTTTTGAGGTATATGCCAAAGCATTGAATCCCTGCCATCTATCCTTAATCAAGGATTAAAAGGTCGCGTTGCCCATCCTACTACAATTCTCATTGTAGCACCTATCGGCGAATTAATTTTATTTATTTTTAAAATATTAAAACCACTCCTTCAGGAATTTATGTCCCATCGGGAGTGTACTACACCAATAAAAAAATAGAATTATTGAATTTTAAAAATTGTTATAATTATTTTCATTTTCCATAATATTATGTTTAATAACAAAAATTTTCAATACTTTATAAAAATTTGTAATTTTTTTTGTGGAGAAATGCAAATTAATGTAAGTCAAAAGAGGTTGACTAACCATCGGTTAGTATATCCATGCCTTAGTGGGGAATAAATAAAAAATGTATATAAAAAATAAACATAACATTGATGTGTTCTAAAATGTAAAATTATACTAAAAAAATTAAAAGTCATTTTTAATAGATTTAATAAAAAAAGGATTATAACTGCTTAATAAAACGAAAAAGGGTCCATATTTAATACATATGTTAAAAGGGAATTTAGTTTGTTTTGGTTTGAAATTTATTTAAAGTTTCTTCTCTTTTATGGAGTAAAGATCTAGATTTATATTTATATTTTTTTAAGTAAGGATCATATTAAATTAAAAATTGATATAATAGATATCGAGGTTGGCAGATCATACTAGCATTTTCCCTTCTATTTGCATAGTCTGTATTACTTCCTACTGTTACTATCATTTGGAAATCACAACTATCCTCTCCGCATAGGGAAAACATGGGATTTTAACTAGTTTAAGCATTGTCTTTCAAACAATATTTCAACCATCCTCTCATACTGCTAACAACTACAGGCATCAAGACACAAACATGGAGAACAAAGTCTAAATCCAATCGAAAACCAGACAAACTAAGATACCTAGTTCCCGCCCGGAGGGCCACCCGGACTTGGTTGCAGTTAGGTTGGCGAGTTGCTCCCCTCAACTTATGACTTCACCACAAACTATAAACCCATATTTTTTGCAATGGCGCCAATTTTCTTATGCAAGATCCGTGAGTCCATTTGATGCTCCTTCCAGAACTACACCAAAACCTCATCCCCATGTTCCTTCTCTCCATGGTCCATCAAAACCCAAGCTAAAAGATTATTCATCACCCGGAAGGTGGCCACAGATCTCTCAGACAATGCCATGTGGGCATGGGTTGTTCCAGGGTCTTGTATCCACTCCGCCAATGCCTTGAACTCCTCCACAAGTTGCGATGATTCCAAATCCTCCCACAATCCCTTCTCTATTCCATCCATTTCCCTCTACTTCGGATCAAGGAGAGACAATTTGAAGATTTGGGTTTCATGCATCACTTTCCACTACTCCCTATTGACGTGAGGGGAAGCATCTTCCTCTTTTCCTTTGGTCTCATAACCAATCGCCCTCCCTCGCATATCCATAACTCCCCACCACAATTTACTAGGATTCTCCAAGTTCGCCCCTCCCACCTCATCCTAAATCTTAGCAGAGACAGGAAACAATAGCAGCTAACCATCAAACCAACACATTTTCTTTGTAGTCCTAAATACACCCGAGGTCTCATAAGTTGCCATAAGTATGCTAGAGGATCCCCACAAAGCCCATTCAATTTTTGTGCCTAGCTCTAATCCGCCAACCTACTCCATATTCATTCCCCATGAGCTGCAACAATAACTCCCCCCTCACCCATACTCTCGAATGACCTCTCTCACTGCGAGAGGGACTTCCTTTCTAACTCCATTTTCTGCCATAAATATTTCAGCCTCTCCGCGTTGCATCCACTACTCAACATATAGCCCCTTCCACCACCACGCAACACGGCCTTTCGACTATGTGCCACTCATCCTCGTGTCTTCCACCCACATCTGCAATAGATTTATATTTATATTATAATTATAAAATTTTGAATTTTATTTTAAGAAATGGTTGTAGCAGGGGATTCAAAGACTATAATTGAGTGGGTGGGAAAAAGTGCAGGTTTGTCACTCTTCAACCTTGGATGGTGGCAAAGGAACGTTAGGCAGTTACAGGAAGCCTTTGATGATATTAGGTTCTATCATGTCTATTGGGAATTTAACACTTTGGAAGATGCTTTGTCAAAGGAGGATTTGGAGCTGGATGAAGGTCTCCTTGTTTTTTAGGAACTAAAAGGTTCCTTAGTGGTGAGTAGGGGGGATATTTTAGTGTTCTCGCTCAATGGATATTTTGTGGGCATGTTTTTTGTTTTTTGAGAGATGTGTGCCCTATGGAGGGGACTCTTTAGGTGGATATAGTTTTTATGCAGTTGCTTTGTATTAGAGATGGGTTTCTTTCTACTTTTTTGGTTTTATGAATAATTGTATACCATATCTTGACTGAGTAATGAATATCAGACATCGTGGTTTTTTTTCTTGTGAAATATATATATAATTTTAATTAAAAACAACTTAATTATATTTTTAGATTTTTAAAATAAATTAAAATTTTAAAATTTTTTATTACATTTTAGTTTAAAAAATAAAAAAATAAATATTTCAAATATTATATATCAATTGTTTTTAATTAATATATTATAAATTTAAAATTTAAAATTGTGTGTTAAAGTTGTACTTATATATATATATATATATAAAAGTTGGAACTGTCGGGGCTTCCCATGGAATAGAGGCCCCAAGTTAAGTTCCAAGAGACATTGATATTATATTTCTCATTGAAACTTGGGAGTACAAAGAATCTAAGGTTCCTAACATAGATGGTTTTGTCTTATGGTCAGCGTGGAACAAACGATCCTCTTGTAGAGGGATTGGAGGCATATCCTGCTACATCTGAAGAAGAAAAAATTCTCCCAATGTTAGATTTTATAAGAAAGACCCCTCCAATCAATATATTTGGTTGGAAATCATGGACATCAATGCTAGAAAAACCTACATAGAAATATGCTTTTTGCTCCTATTAATTGTAACTTTAAAAAGAATTGCAATTTAGATCAAAATTGTCCCTATAATGGCTTAGATCATGATATCTCTAACCTCATAAATTTTGGCAATATTATTTTAATGGGAGACTTCAATACTCAAACCTCAAGTAACCAAGCTATTATTTTAAGCAACTACTCCAACCCTATTCCTCTCTAGTTAGACAAAGACCTAGTTTAAGCTAGATGGTACAAAAAAAATTTGGAAGATCTAAGCGAAAATATGTTCGGCTCACAGTTAGTCAAGCTTTGTAGTGCTCAAGGTCTTGTAATATGTAACAATCTAAAGAATTGGACAAATTCGAGTAGGATGAATTGCATTCATGGTCTTGGAAGCAATGCGGTTGATTATGTCATTTCTAATATCCCTCTGTACAATGAAATAATAAACTTGGACATTTTAAATGACAACGAACCAGATTCATATCATAGACCTTTAATTATAACCCTCGGTTTTTCCATGCATAATGGGCTCATAGAGGAAAATTCTCATAGTCAAAAGCACTTGATCTTCGATAGAAATAATACATATGGATTTCGAAATGATTTAAGGAAGAATTTGTTCCCTCTTTCGAAAAAGGACAATATAGAATATCTCTATCATAATTTTACTACTTCCCTCTCCTCTGCCATCAACAAGTTCTCTCTTGAAATTTCTAGCAAAAAGAAGAACATAAGAACCAACCCTTGGTATGATAATGATTGTAAGCATGCGCCTAGAGATATCAAGGAGGCTACTATCAAGCCCATGAAATCCGACAAGATAAATAAGCACAAAGCTCTAATTAAAAGAAAAAAATACCTACTATATAAATTAAAGGCAGGTAAAACTTCTACACTTATCTAAGATATTCCCTAAGAAATTCTAGAGAACTTTTTTGTAAAACTAAATAAAATAATAAGATCTCTTTTTAGGACTAGAACTCGTATCTTAAAAAGCTTTACGAATCCCTAAACTTCGTGGATAACTTTCAATCCCTCCTTACAACTGAGCAAGTATTTTCTTTCTAGAAGGCATCAACTTTGGAATTAAGCACCCAGCTAATGGATAAGCTAAATACATTGAAGGGTGTCAAGCACAAATCTTAAAAATTGGAGCACTTGTCGTCATCCCCTATATTCATAATCTCTTTAATCTAGTAGTCAAGCATGGATTCCCCAAACCTTGGACTTAGACCCTTATAGTTCCTATTTTTAAAAGCGGAGATAAAGATAACCCCTCTAATGATCAAACCATTATGATTAGCCCTCTTTTAGCCAAACTTTACGGTATTATTCTTGAAAAGAAGATTAGCATATAGCTAGAAAATGAAGGAAAACGGGCTAAAGGCCAAGCGGGATTTAGAAGGCATCACTCAACCACAGACCACCTCGTTACGCTTATGATAATCACAGAGGAGCACGTTGTAATAATAAATCCAATATTTTTTGTTGTTTCGTGGACTTTAGAAAAGCTTTTGATAGAGTTCATAGAAAGAACCCATGGAATAGATTAGAAGATTTAAAGGTTCCTTTTGACATGAGGACTGCGACTATAAGGTTATACGAGAACATCATTGTCAAATTTAAAAACACTGAAGGTTGGTCTTAGGATATTAATTGTAATATTGGAGTTAAGCAAGGGTGTCCCCTCTCCCCTACCCTTTTCGGCATTTACATCGATAAGCTAGAAGATTATTTGGAAGAAGCAAGTTGTGCCAACATGACCTTAGTAGGAACTATGTCATCATGCTTCTTCTCTATGCTGATGATATCATTCTTAGGGAAAAGTGCCCCTATGGTCTTGAGAAGTAATTACAAACTCTCAAGGATTTTTGCACTAATATGGGCATGATCATTAACACCAACAAAACAAAAGTCATGATTATCAAATACAATAAGAGTACATATGACAATAGAATATTGGAGGAAGTAACTTCTTATAAATGTCTAGGAATTGACTTCCATCACAATCTCAACTAGAACTATAACATTCAGAAGAGGATTAATGGACGGTGGAAAGTTATCTTCGATATTGAAAACAACTGTAAATCGACAAACTTTGTGTGGGACAAAAGAAATTCATTTTTAAAACGCTCGTCACTCCCGTTATCTTATATGGCTTTGAAGCTTGGGGATGCAACATTTCCAAAGAATCATGGAGAAGAATTCAACAAATCCAAAAGTGGTTTATTACTTATAATATTAAAATTAAGAGAAACACGCCCTATCCTATCCTCCTCTTAGAAAAAGGGCTCTCTCCAATTGAAAGTATGGTTGTGATTCAATATCTAATGTACAAGCACAAATTAAACAATATAGGGAACCACTAGCTTCCTAAATTTGCTCTTAACTCCAACCAAAACCACCTACGCCTCAAATGGGGATGGCTTAAAGATGCCACGACTTGGTTAAATTATTGGAGGAATGACGAAACTACCACTCTACAAAATATAGATAACATTAAAAACATCATTACTTCTACGTTCAAAGACAAAATGTGGTGCAAGGAAGATTTAGAGGTTAAAAGAAAATTACGGTATTATAAAGAGATCATTAACCCTAATATTGAGGAGATCAAAATTATATTTCTATCTTGACGAGCTCAAAAAAATTAATATTGCCAAGAATAAAATAGACTCTCATGAGCTTCAGTGAAGTTGGGCGCTGGACAACCCCTAAAACACCTTGGGATGAAATGATTTGCCTTCTATACGAGTTTATGAGCGTTGAAGATGAAAATCACTTTCTCTTAGAATGCCTTGCTTACACCCACATTAGATCTTAGTTCCAAAACCTTTGCTCTACCTTTCTAACCGTCTAGCTCCTCAAAACTATAACGAGTTAAGGGCACTCCTCTTTAAGCTTTTTGAGCATAGGATTGATATTTTAAAACAAATCAAATAATCTCTACCTTTCCTTTTCTCTTAAAGTTCGATATAATTAATTTTAAAATTTAAAAATTAATAATAAAAATATATCTTTTTTTAAATGCAATATATATATAATGATGTTCATAAAACATATAACGTATATGTTGTGTAATCAATTTCAAAGATTATTCACAAGAGTCCCCGTTAATCGAGATGTTTTTAAATGTAGGTTTAATAATCTAACATCAAGTTGTTGTTTAAGCAAATGAATGATTAAAAGACTTAAAAAAATAAAAGATACTCTTTAATTTGATTAACTATATCACCAAAAAGTAATAAAAAATATTATGTTGTTTATGATGTTTATAAGAATAGAATTTGGTTTCTTAGTGATATTAAAATAATAATTATTGTGCCGAGAGGCGATCTACAATCCAATATGGGGGAGATCTTGTGAGTCGAGTGTAAAAACTAATAAATATTATGTCGGCCAAAACAAAAGAGAATAATACAAAGTAAAAAGTAAATATGAGACTTAAACTAGAGACTTTAGAGCTTAGGCTTAGGTGGTAAATATTATGTCGGCCATAAACAAAAAAGAATAATACAAAGTAAAAAGTAAATATGAGACTTTACTTTCTACTTTTAATACAAAGTAAAAAGTAAATATGAGATTTTAGAGTGTTTGTCGGTGTTTGTCCAGTAACAAAATAATACAAAGTAAACAAAAAATAATAATACAAAGTAAAAAGTAATAAATATTATGTCGTCATAAACAAAAAAGAATAATACAAAGTAAAAAGTAAATATGAGACTTAAACTAGAGATTTAGAGCTTATGATTAGGTGGCTAAGGTATTGCACTCAAGGAGCTATTCAAGGAGAGGTTTACACCTCAGGATATTTGATCCCTCTCAGCGCTTTATAGAGCCTAGGATTTGGATCTAAGCTAGTTATATTTCATGTTATGAAGAATACTAGTATTTCCAAATTGGTTTAGAAGGAAGTAGAAAATATAGAGTTATATTTTAAATGAATTTATTTATTAATTTTATAATTAAATTAGTAATTTATAAATATTGGTTGAATTTTTTAATTTATAAAGAAAATTAAGATACTATAAAGAAGTTATTAGTTTTAATCTTTTGGTTTTAATTAGTTCAAAGAAGAAAATTAATATAGTTAAGATAAGAACAAGGCATTGATTAATTCTTAAAACAAAATGAATATAAAGGATTTGCCATCTTTGTGAGTCTATGAGGGTTGATAATGAAAATCACTTACTCTTAGAGTGCCATGCTTAAAGCTTCTCTACAAGATTTTTGAGCATAGGAATACAATTTTAAAGCAAATCAAATAATTCTCTTCTTCTTTTTTTAAGGTTAGATAGACCAAAGTGTACCAATCGTCCATAAAGTTAAAGTATAAAATTATGTGTTATGATTTAATAATAAAATTTAAAAGGAGAATGATTTCAAGATTTAGATATTTTTGTTAATATAAATGTATTTTTATTTAATATTTAATAAATATTTTAATTTGAGATTTATTAAATATTATATATATATATATGAATTTAAAGTATAAAATTATGTATTATGATTTAATAATAAAAGTTAAAAGGAGAATTATTTCATGATATAGATTCTTTGTTAATATAAACGTATTTTTATAATATTTTAATTTGAGATTTATCATATATATATATATATATATTGATTTATATTTATATTAATATTTTGAATTTATATTTATATATTTCAAATAAAAGATTAATTTGTATTTGGATTAGTTAGTATTTTGAATTGTTCAAGTTGACTTATCTTTATTTTAAATGAGTTTAATTTGAGTGGTTGTAAAATAGGTGATTCTCTTTCTTCTAGATGATATTGAATTTATAATAAATATATTATTGTAACGACTTTGAGTCATATTATTGACTTGGTACCCTATTACAAAGTTTCCAAATTGAAATTTCAAATCATATCTACATTTACATGTCATGAATATAGTATTATAATAACTTTGAGCTATATTGTTGACTCGATGCACTACTACAAAGTTTCTAAATTTAACTCACAAATCATTCTACATGTAATGGGAATTTGAATATAAATAAATAAAATTAACAGTGCAAACATATCCACATCTAACTGGAATTTGAAACCCGCTCATTTTATGTGGATTGAAGGGAATACACGATTAGAGAATATGAAAATAACGGTACAATGTGATATACAGAAATGGGAATAGAGAATATGAGAGGAACAGTACAGAATGTGATATATGGTATGGTTAAGTGTTTTGAATTCTTTAAGATAGATTACTATGAGAATAGAGAATAGGCAAGGAAGAGTACAGAATGTGATATATGGTATGGTTAAGTGCTTTGAATTATTTTAAGATAGATTACTTTTCTATGACCTACATAACTCAATAGTTTCCAAATTTAACGTTCAAATCATTCTAAAATTACGGTCTTTTCATAACCACATGTCACGGGAATTTGAAACCCAATTATTGGGTGTGAATTGAAGGGAATACAGAAATGTGAATTGGAAAGGAACAGTACAGATATTGTGTGTGGATTGAAGAGAAAACAGAAATGTAAATATGAAAGGAACAGTACAGAGTCTGATATATGGTATGGTAGTCTGTGTTTTTTATTTATTTTGGTGGGTTTGACAGGGCTGTAGGATTAGGATATGAAAGGAACAGTACAGAATGTGATTTTTATGATATGGCAGTCTGTGTTTTTTATTTATTTTGGTGGTTGGACATGGCTGTGGGATGGGTTTAGAGCTAGCTATTTTTAGTAGAGCTAGATTCGGAACAGTGATCAAAGAATAAAATAACATTATGTGAGAAAGGGAGGAGGAGGGTAGGGTAGGGTTTGGCCGGGCCGGGCCGTTGGAAGTGAAGTCATTATCCTATGGGACTACCAAATTGGTAAATGTCTTTTTCTCATGGCCCGGTGTTTTATTTATATTTATGACTCCCTCAATCATGCATAACAGTACAAATACACGTCTCAATATGCTATCCTCTCCTCTCATACACCCTTTAATGGAATGGAATGTCATTGCCTTCCAGGAGACATTGTTACAATGTTATTTACTTCTATTCTCAGACATGTAATAATGATAATAATAATTAAGATGACATACGTTTGGCAAGTTTGGAAAGTTTTGAGTTCAATATAACCCTCAGATTGTGCGGATGAGAATGAACCACGGAAACTATTGCACGATTGTGAATAAAGGCACCATAAAAGTTGGGATTTTAAAATCAATCAATGAAGTTTATAGCTACTGCAATGGCGACAGGGACTTTAAGGAATTCTGGAATTGGCATTTTATTTCACGTGGACACTTTTTAATATGTTGTTTGGATGGCCCAACGGATGAGTCGTTGAGTGGTAAATTGGCAGGCATTCCAAAAACGTGGGATACACAGTAGTGGCCAAAAATGGTAATCCCATCTTCTTCGCTTGGGAAGTAGGTGGGTGCACTTTGAATTTTTAAACAAGCTCAACCAGATTTTAATGGTGGACTTTGAATTTTTAAACAAACTCAACCAGATTCTAATGGGGCTGATACAATTGAAAGTTGCAAAAAGTCGAAGAAGATAAACACAAACTCCATTTATGGAATACAGTACCAAAAATATGTAAAAGAGGGTTTTTTCAGAAAATTAAAATTTGTGGCAATTTAGGTCATTTGCTTGCTTTAGAAATATATTTATATGTATATTTAGTTTATTACGAGCATATAACTAAATCGCAAAAGAGATATAATATCTCAAAGGTGTAAACCTCTTTTTAAATTAGAAATGGAATTTTTGATGAAGTGTATAGTCATGCAATGTTTATTGTTTTATTTTATTTTATTTGTGTAGTTTTATATGTTCTAAATATTTTAAATCTAATTTGAGCAGATAAAATAGAATGCACCTTTTCAAGGTAATAATTTGTTTCCAATTATTTATTTTATTGTGTTTGAAAAATCAGTTGTTATCCAATTAGAAGAATTTTTAACCTTTATTCCATAATTAATATTTTTGTGAATATATATTTATATAACTTTAGTTAAAAATTTTAATTTAAAAATTATAACTTAATTATCAAAAATAAAATGATCATATTAAATTTCAAATTATAAATTTTAGTTGTAATAAAAATCATAGCAACTCATTAAAAAGGAAAGAAAGGAGAAGAGATTTTATAATGAAATTACTTTACAAAATAGGTAGATTCAATGAATCTGTATAATATTTCTTGTTAAAAAAAGTAACAAAAAAGAGATGAGAATTTATAATAGTAGAAGTTATTCCAATTTTATTGAACAATTATTTTACAAATGAATTTGTACAATACTTTCCATAAAAGAGTGGTAGAAGTTATTCCAAACTCTACCACATAGACATAGTTAAATGAATTTGCACAATACTTTCCATAAAAAAGTGGTAGAAGTTATTCCAAACTCTACAGCATAGATATAGTTACAAAATAAACTTGCATAATATTTAGAAAACATATATATACTTGCACAAGTGTATCCAACCATCATTTTATAAGTCTTATTCTTGGAACAATATTTTTTGAAAATATATTTCTATAATTTTAAACTTTTGTTAAAAATTTTAATTTAAAAATTATAAATTAATTATCAAGAATTTAAAGTAACCATGTAAAATTTGGAGTTATAAATTTTAATTGTAATTTTTAAAAAGAAATCACAATAACTACTTAAAATAAGAAGAGAGATCAAGAGGAGAGGAGATTTTATAATGGTAGAAATTGTTCTAAACTTACTGTAAAATTATTTTATAGGAAAATTGGCATAATACTTTCTATGAAAGAAGTAAAAAAGGAGATGAGATTTTGTAGTAGTAGAAGTTAATCCAAACTTTACAAGATAAGTATAATCACAACTATTTAAAATAAAAAAGATAGAGATAGGAGATAAGATGTTATAGTATTAAAAGTTATTCAAAATTTTACAAGATAAATGTATTCAACAATTGTTTAACAGGTGAATTTGGATAATATTTCTCATAAAAAAGACAGAAAAAGAGATAAGATTTTATAATGGTAAAAATTACTTTAAAGTTTATAAAACAATTAAAAATGATATAGGAAAAAGAGATGAGATTTTATAGTGTTAGAAGTTATTCCAAACTTTACAAGATAAATGTATTCAACAACTATTTAATAAGTAAACTTGCACAATATTTCTCATAAAAGACATGGAAAAGAGATGAAATTTTATAATAGTCAAAACTATTCTTAAACCTGCATAATATTTCTTATAAAAGACAAAGAAAAGAGATGACTAGTAAAAATTACATTTAAACTTGCAAAATATTTCTCATAAAAGACAGTGAAAAAAACAGAAAAAAAAGAGATAAAATTTTATAATTGTAAAAATTACTCTAAACTTTATGAAACAATTATATTTGATAATTGTTTTAACTTTATGAACCATAAAAAATATGAAAAATCTAATAAACAAGTATCCTCACTTTTCAACCCTTACGGGTGTAGCTCAACCCACTATTCGCTTGATATGAAAAAAATGTTATAAATGGAGATCAGGATTAGATCCCTAAACTGTATCACCTTGCAACCACTAATGTAATTAAAAAATCCATTAATCTTCGAAAAGTGTGGAGAATGGCAGCCATGCGAAAACCTAACATAATATCAGTATGATGTTTTACAAAGTTGGATAATAATATCACTATGGTGTTTTACAAAGTTTCTGAGGAAGCGTTGTAGGTAGATTTTGGATTTTACTAAAACCTGAAAAATGATGAAATCACCCGCAGAACTATGATTGAAATAAAGGTATAAGTTCAATCAATTTCCATCACCAGAAAAAAAATGACGAAATAATGAGAGCAGAACTGTGATTTAAAAAAAGTTATAATTCACCATCAATTGGTGTATAACGACCAATGTTGATATGCCTGCAGTTTGCCTGTCATTATTACTCCACTCACTTAATTGTGTGACTGAGATTCCTGTTTAACGTGGAAAGGGACTCTTGGGTTGTGCCAAGAGCCAAGGTTGCAGAAATAGGAAAATCCAGATCTTGCAAAAGATCCTATCCTAATCCTATGATTCTTGCCCAGTGCCGTGGACTATGTACTATATCATGTCCGTCTGCGCAGGCCATGCCTACAGGCTATTAAAACCATTCGTTTTGTGCATGTGAATGATTCTGCACTTGCCTTTTTTATGATAAAGTCTTTGCTCCTTCCAGCCTCATCGAGGTGACTAGATATCTCCGATCAACATCGTACTGATCACTGTTATGTCTTGTCCATTCATGTCAGATTTGTCTATGCACACAATCCACGAACAAAGCAGTGGTTATTCTTTCTCTCACTACCTAGTCAAACTTTCTGGCGTACCACATAAAACAGGCTAGCTCAAGATCACATAATATCCAAAGGCCCAATCAAAATGGGGTATGTTGACACCTGTCGTTCGATTAGGTGAGAAATCACTGCTCCTGCTTTTCTCAAGGAATCCAATAGAAGGCCGCCATTATCCAAATCTAGGTTTAAATAAAGGAGCTAATCGATTGATTAGACCGCCATTATCCAAATCTAGGTTTAAATAAAGGAGCTAATCGATCGAAGAGGCCGCCATTATCCAAATCTAGGTTTAAATAAAGGAGCTAATCGATCGAAGAGGCCGCCATTATCCAAATCTAGGTTTAAATAAAGGAGTTAATCGATAGAGGAAGCTGCCATTATCCAAATCTAGGTTTAAATGAGGAGCAAATTCAGGTCTAAATTGTCAAGGATATAGTGGTAGTTTGTTTGATCTACTATTATATGTAAGGAAATTTGTTGAGATTTCTTGTGGGTGTTAACTTTGCTTGATTCCTTCGAAAGTAGGAAAGTGATTTTTCCGCTAAAAAAATTGAAGTCTAAATAATCAATCAATTAAATTTATGCACGAGTGTGTGAGTATAAATCCTTATTAAGCTATTAATGCAGGGAGGGAACCGGATTGTCCGATGCTGATGGAAAGCATTTACAAGTCATATATTCCACAAGGCCTTGTCTCTATTTAGACAGCTCTGCGATTCTGAATTAATGGAGACTAGAGAGGGATAAACATCCAGAAAACCCTCTTTTCTGGGAAAAGTTCCCGGTGGAAATTACAGTTCTGATCAAATATCTACTTGAACTATTGTTCCGCACATAATTCCATCGTGCAGAATCGATTAGTTCTATTGTTTTTCCAAATTCCAACGAAGGTAACTGGAAGGGCGTTTCATCCACTGTTTATCCAGCTCCCTGAAATGGGCAGAACTGCTTCAAGCGGCTGAGCATTCCGTTACTGAGTGCATAATATTTATCAAAATTCAATAAAAATTTAATATATAGATCTTGAATAGTAATTTCGCACCCTTTATTGCTCTCCTAAGATAGCCATTAAATTCATCCTTATACCACTCAGTGATTAGTATAATTGTCTGATTAGAAATCTAATTAGGCTTAATATATGTATTCAAAATCTCATTGGGTTATCAGGCAAGTTATCTGGGATTTATATATTAGTAAATATAATATTTATATTTAAATGTTTATGGCAAAGAACAAGTAACAGATAACTTATTATTTATTTGTGACATTTAACTTTTGGCATATAGATGTTTACCAGCCACAAGTTAAGTGGCTGTGCTAGTTTTAGTCTGGCCTATCGGTGTTCACCAACCACAAGTTAAGTGGCTGTGCTAGTTTTAGTCTGGCCTATCGGTGTTCATCAACCACAAATTAAGTGGCTGTGCTAGTTTAGTCTAGCCTATCCATGTTCACCAGCCACGTGTTAGATGGCTGAACTAGTTTAGTTTAATTGAGTTCAGTCTTCAATATTTTTAGTATCCAAACAGTTAAACATAAAATTATAGATGAAGAGGTAAATCTAAATTTTTAATTTATCTACAATTTTAAAAAGTACAAGGAGAAGCCATGAAATGATCGAATAAATATTATATTAATTTACAAATCTAATTTATATAAATTAACAGTCATTTATATAAATTAACATTTATATAAATTAACAGTTAGTTAATTTGATAGATCACAAATTAAGTGACAGGAAGTACCTCATATGTTTGCAATCTTAAAATATAAACACCTAAATATTAATTTATAGATCTAATTTATATAAACTAATAGTCACTTAACTTATATTTGTTAAAGGATAAGTCACAAATTAACTAATAATAACTACCTCGAATAAGTCACAAATTAAATAACAATAACTGCCTCATCTTCTTGCAATCTTAAAATATAAACACCTATGAATCGATCAATGTAATAAATAATACTTAGTAACCTGCTTTACCAATGTGTTTGCCAATAGATTCAAATCATATAAACCTCTGAATAGGCAGACAGCTAAATTAATTTTTAAATGTATTGTAGGTATTAGTCTGCTTCATAGCACAATTCCCGCGAGAAATGAAAACTCCTCATCCAATATAAAAAATACATTTTAAAAAATCACATCAAACTACTTTTTTGTACTTCAGCGACATTAAAACCAACAATAATATTTTTTTACACGACAGGTATTTGCACTGGACATTTGTGTTTGTAAATGGGAGGCTTTAAGTCAAGTGGAGGGTATTATTAATAATGACCTGGTTCATCGGCAAGAAAAGATCGTGATTCAAATTCCGAGGTGTTGGAATAATAAGTATATTATGTTGCTGTGCTTATCATACTATTAAAAATGGTTAAATTTGCGTCACTGCTAAAAAGTAGCAGGAAGACAGAACCACCCAAAACCGTATATGATAATATAATTATTCTCATATATAATTGTTTATTTTTCTCTGAGATAGTTCAGCTCTTTTCAATATTCCCGCTGGGTGTAAGTTTAGTTTACAGTCTTTTAATTGCAGAAACTCTCCAGTTTGATAGAGACGTTTTACAATTTGAAAATAAAGCTATGGATTATATTTGGCTGATCGTCCAAAGTCTTATAAATGTTTCAGATTAAACAGCATTTCAACTATATCGAAAAAAAAAATTGTTGTTTTAAATATATGAAATTGACAGTGAAAAGGATCGGTTCTCTTTACCTCTTTCCTTTTCAAGTTGTTCATTCAATGGAAAGCTGATCTATTCCTTTCGGCCGAAGCCTTTTCCATTTTCATGTTCTCGGTCTTGCAAATAGACCAACCGCAGCCAGTCAAGCAATGCATTTTAATTTTTAAATATAGTAATTTCCACCAACAAACTTACTAAAATTAGTACAAATATAACAAACATTCCTTCAAGTTTCTGCAACTTTTTTCCCTAAAAACGATAACCAACAATGCTGATTTTATCCAAGTTCCAAACCAATTTATGTTTTAACTGTGTGAAACAGTGACAAAATGAAAATGACAAAGTTTTCAATAATTACGAAG
Organism: Larix kaempferi; assembly: GCA_027924585.1. Taxonomy (NCBI): domain Eukaryota; kingdom Viridiplantae; phylum Streptophyta; class Pinopsida; order Pinales; family Pinaceae; genus Larix; species Larix kaempferi. Next base: position 22,252,158 of record BSBM01000017.1, on the reverse strand, counting down.
GCTCCAAAGTTGAACACTTGCAACCATTTTATATACAAATACATTCCGAACTCTGGTCGTGGAGATCGAGTTAATACAACAGACGAAGTTAATAGATCATAACACTTTATTGTAATCTCCGCAAAGAAATGAATCCCACGACTCCCAAGATACAGTAGTAGTTTCTGGATAGCATATATCGATAGGGAAAAAACCATAACATATATGGTAATAATCCAATGGAACCAAAGTCTCAAAAAATGCCATGTTGCGTGGACTTCAGGCTTCTGTAAGAAGCAGAAGCCATGCTTCCTTCTCATGAACTTCACCCCAACCCTACTTAAGAAGAAAGGCATTTCTAGGCCCTGTTGAGTGATCATTCCCTCTCTCTTGATAAGCCCGGAGCCTTAAATTTGGTGGTTGTCGACCCTGAGCTTAGGCTAAGGAGATGATCTATGCCCGTAGCAATGTCCTCCTGAAATGCAACCTTGGGCTTTTCAGTGAAACTAGTCCTGCCAATGGACTGGTCCACGTACTGGAATCCTGCTTTCTGTAGCCAATCATGTGAAGAAGGAACAGCAGTTGAAATTATTTGGGGTGAGAATCCTGATGATGCTGCACTAGAGAATACTGGAGCAGCTGGTATGCTAGTGGCAGAAGCTTGCAATTGCCAAGTCCAGCCTGGTGTCTTTTCTGAAGGCAGCAAAGATACAATCGAACCATCTGCACATATATTTCTTTCATGTTGTAAATCATAATTACCACTGTTTGGTACCTGCTGCAAAGAAAACACTATGCATCAGTTTTAAGAAATTGGGTATATATAAATACAAAGCATAAATTCCATATGTGACTGGGCTTAAGGGAGCATTTCACAATTCAGAACGATGGTCCATAGATGTGTAGCATGTGTTATAAAATAATAAAAAATTAATTTCATAAACTAATCTAGATTCATATTAATTCTACAGATCTATCTTCACATCTAAAAAGATTTGAACCTATGATAAACTAACTTGAATTCATGTTGGTTCTACACCTATAAGTGTTCAAGAGCTATCTTCACATCTAAAAAGATTTGAACCTATGATAAACCAACTTAAATTCATGTTGGTTCTACACCTAAAGTGTTCTAGAGCTATCTTCACATCTAAAAAGATTTGAACCTATGATAAACTAACTTAAATTCATGTTGGTTCTACACCTATAAGTGTTCTATAGGACAAATCCTTGGAGTACATATTTAATTCTTTTCACCTTCGAAATAAAAAAATTGTTTCTAAAAAGATTTAAACCTGTAGAACCAATTTAACATTTTGAATCCACTATGATTAAATTGCAGTTTAAAACAAGTAATATATAACTTTCTATCCTTTAAAGTTTTCGGATCTTATATTAAGAATAATTTAGGTTTCATGATCAGTCAAGTTTAAAAAGTAAACCTATATTAAATGCTTTCAAGTAGAAATGTTACTGCTTTCCTATGCCTCCATGATACCAAAATTTGTCAATTTCTGTTTGGTAACGCTGCTGAACTGAAAAGTGACCAGGCAAGTTTAAAAAATAAACCTATATTAAATGCTTTCAACTAGAAATGTTACTGCTTTCCTATGCCTCCATGATACAAAATTTTGTCAACTTCTGTTTTGTAACGCTGCTGAACTGAAGAGTGATTAAAGGGTAATTACATTGATATTACGAATGGATCTCGAATGTATTCCATTCCAACCAGGTGCTTGCTCTGAGAACTGGTTCACAGTCTTATCCTCGCTTGGTCGAGAATGTCTTACTGAGTTATAGTCTAGAAAATTAATAATGTCCTGACGATCCCCCTTATCTGATATTGAGCATTTTACTTGATTTTGAGGCTGCACGAACGTAAAGTTGTTCCCTCCTTCGGCGTTAGATAGTTGTTGGAATGACAAAATCTTCTCGCCCGTTGATGAAGACTGGACATTGAACAATTGCCCCAACTGAGTCTGTTGGATATTGCAATCTTCAGTCTGATTGAGGTTCAAGAAGAAAATCAGTAAAATCAAAAGGGTTTCTACTTATTAAATGAAAATTCAAAGCTTCTGAAAGAACTACTATTTACCCTAGTATTCAGTAACCGAGCTTTCTTCCATTCCAATACTTCAGAAAAGTTTGCACATTCCAAATTATTAGATTTGAATTGTGTTTTCTTGTGTTCATCTGATGGCACAGTGCTATATGTTGAAGCGGACGTGCCAAGGCGAAGATCCAAATTTTGATCGTTTCCTGCACATTTGAACTCAAGTATGTTTGGAATATAAGCGTTCGAATTCTTTCCAAAAAATTCACATTTCTAGCTATTATTACATTAAAATATGACATCAAACAGTCCAAAAGGCCAGTACAGCCTTTACAGATGCATTGGTAGGGAAAACAGTACACAGGCTTCACATAGACTTTTACTAAAGTCTTTAGAGGATATGAAATCCCCAACCGTATGGGAGTAAATCCCCCAACCGTATGGGAGTACATCTGGTGAGGAGTTTTCATGTTGATACAGTTATAATTGAAGAAGAATAATTCACACTGTAAACCCTACATCATATAATGGCCTTCACATGGGCTACATGGGTGGGAAAACAATGCACAGGTTTCACATAGACTTTCCTATGGTTTTTGGAGGATATGAAAATTCCCCATTCGTATGGGAGTGGTGCTACACTTTCAGATAATCTAAGAAGAATAATTAACACTGTAACCCTACATAGAATGGCCTCCACATGGGCTGTTTCTTTGTCAATTTAAAATTAATGGTCAAAACCATATATTTAATACTAGCAGCTTTTGGATATTCCAGGGATGGTTGAAAAGAAATTTCAAGTTGAAATGGTTAAAACCTCACATCCCAAATAAAAAACAAACTAAAATTTAATTTAAGATGAAACTAATTTGTACGACTAGAAACAGAGACTAATTGTATTTGATTTTGTTTCCAACTAATGTACTATGAAATCTGGTACATTTCTGAAGTGAAAGTTCTAATATAAAATATAAAATAAAATGATATTGCAATTATATTATACTAGCACAGTCACAAGTAAAGTGGTCGATGAACACAGATAGGTGTAGTTAACCACTTAATTTTGTGGAGATGGTTGGTTGTTAAACAAAGGTTAAACATTAAACTAATTAATATAAACATACAACAAATACTATTTAATAAACATACCCATTTTATTATCCACCATCTAATCTAGCTTATTTAAATTTTAATCAAGATGCATTTAAGCATAACAAGATACGAAGACTATGAAATGAATCTACTCAAAAAAGTCCAAAATCTCAAATAATATCTAAACACCAATCAATATAAATATTTAAAACAACTTTGTTTATATTAAATCTTAAAATTTATATTCAAATCTCTTATTATTATGAATAACAATCCCATATTTTGACAAAATGCCATTTTGGATCATAGGTCTGAACTTTTTTGTAAATTGTATAACCAATAAAAAAATGGAATAACCAAACATTTAGGTATGATACAACGTCATAATTCATCCCATATCAACGGAAACCGCTTTCCCAAATTATGTCCTTAAAAGCAGGAACAATGGGGATTGGTGAATTTACATTGGATTTTAATGATAAAAATCACTTGACAGTTGGAACAATTAGGATCGGTGAATTAACTCTTAACCACTGGGATTTTAGAATGAAACCCTTGATACAATATCAACGACTCAAACGTTAACAACTTAACAGTTAGTGTAGTCATTGTGTAAATAAGGGCTATTCTGACCTTATTGCAGCCATTATGTTGATACTGCACATGATGAGTATATTATATTCTAGAATATATATATTATTGCAGCCATTATGTTGATACTGCACATGATGAGTATATTATATTCTAGAATATATATATCAAATGAGTTTATCATGCGCTCTTCTTTGTATACATCAAGAAGTATTAAAGAAGAAATTGCCAGAACCATACCTCCATTCTCCCCTTCTGTGACTAGTTCATCTTGATATAAACTGGGCTCGAAGTTTGTGACTGCCCCCGCCCCGTTGCATCTGATCGCAGCCCTGTCATAGGCTCTGTAATCCCCACAATCACACATTTACACCAATTCCAACCTTCAGCGGACTGGGAAAACATAGTGCATTTCAACCAGTGCTGTCAGAGTGCAATCAAGATAAATTCATATATACCTTGCAGCTTCGATTTCACTGTCGAACAAACCCAAGTAAATGTACCTGCAAAGTATTAAATTCTTGAGTCACACCATCAACCAAATAGAGAATCCAATCTGCAGGTCAACTGGATATGGAAAAATGAGAAAGACCATTGATTTGTATAAAAAAATCCACACAGTAACATAACAAACAAACGGACAATCTTCATAATGATGAAGATATAGAACCTCTAAATCCCTTTTGCAAGAATCCTTGCCAAAACCATCATCCAAATACAAAATTACAAGAGGGTTCTCCTTACTTTTTCCCAAGGAATTGCCCCATCCTGGCTTCCCATCTGCCACATTTGTGCAGGGTGACGCCTCTGAACTTCGAGCTCCCTCGCGAGAAACCAGTGCTTTGACGTCGGAGAATATGAACAAATTCCTCCTTTGAAAGATTGATCATCTGTCAATCGGACATAAAAGCTCGTCAGCAACGCTACCTGCAATAAACCCCGCGCGGCAAAGTAAAGTCAAGGGATTCCTGGAATTTAATGAAGTTACCTGCTTCATATCCTCCTCATAGTCACTGTAGTTGAAATTTATATCAGCTTCCGCTCCTCTAAACTTGATAGCAGCCCTATCATATGCCCTGAAAGAATGGAAATAAAACACACGCACGCCTCTATTACCATGGTTGTCGAGCTATCTGATCTTCAATTCCAATCAACAAAAATACCGAGAAACTGCTAAATTAGGCAAAAGCAAACACATCGGTAACTTCATACGCCTTCAAAGACTCTTAAAAAGATACATGTACCTCAAAGACAGGCAAAGCGCAAAGAAGCGTCAATTTGACCCTTACCATACTTCATCTAATCTTGCAACTCCACAGGCAGACATCGAGGTTTAACGGAACATTATCCACAGTTGTGAATGTCATCTTGAACAAATACTTGAGACAGGAGGCGATCTCAAACTAGTTTAACATGTTACAAATTAGGTTTGTTCGACTTCACACACAAGGATCGACACAATACATTTTAAAATTTACAAACTAGGTTTATAGGACTGTTGTTTTACACAGAGATCTACATAACAGATTTTAAGAGGTTACACAGGAATTCACATAGCATCTCATAAATGTGGAGTGTAAGACCATCTCAACAAATATATTCATCCATCTTAATAGCATGTAAATTTCCACAGTCCATTGTATAGATATATATCTGATTTCCGGAGTTAACTTAACTGTGTGATTTCTGGACTCTGAAAATTTTCAGAAATCAGATATATATATCTATTTTCTTCCATCTTTCTAAATACAACCCAATGACCCATGGGTATAAAGATCACGATTTCTAAAAGAATTTTAGAAAAAAAGCAGGCAGTTTTAACCCAAACTTTGTTTTTACCTCGCAGCTGCGTGTGCAGTGTCGAACCCACCTGCATCCATAAGTATTCACGGGAACAATATTACAGACCCGCATATCGCTTGTATAATGGGAAGAAAATTCACAAAACTACCAGGTCTATTGCTAACGACGGACAGTTAAAATATTCACAGAAGAAAATGAGAACTGAACAATCCAAAACTTACCCAGATAAACCTGTTTCCCACAATCCCTGCAGAAAGACGTATAATGCATCGGATTAAAAAGGATAATATTGCATTGAAGTCAATTGAAGAATATCCACATTGATGGGCATGGGATTAGGCCTGAAATAGAGCTATATACTAACCATATGTGTGACTCCCATCGTCCAGTACGCCTGTAAAACGTTACACCGCGGTATTGAGAGCTCCTGGACCGGGGTCCGCGCCTGCTTTTCTTAGCAGGTTGAGTAATTTCCGTCGTTGCCTTCTGATGCCCAGCGGGCTCCGGCGAATCACAGAACGTTACATCCGTCCAACGAGATCTGGTTAGGGTATCAGGCGGGGGTTTTTCCGGGACTTCGACGGGGAAAAACTGCCTTGTAACGCAATCGTTCCCAGCCGGGTTCTCGTTGGCTAGGAATATCATATTCCCGGGCGGTTGAGCTGCTCGAGCACTGTCGCAGCCCAGTGATCCCAGAAATATAGCAGGTTTCATACTCTGAGAATTCACGTTAGAACACGTCGACGAGGCTTCGAAATCCGGGCAACCATTTTCTACAGCCAATGTGTTAACCACAGACGAATTCGACGTCCCGGAGTCATCCTGGTTGGACGTGGGTTTGTTGTCGCTGCTGATAATATCAGATTTCATTGCATCATCGCTGCAAACGGAGTCCGGCTCCGGACTCGAACCATCGACCTCTATCTTATTAACTGCGTTCAGATCTAACATCATTTCCATTTCCAAAGCCTTCAAAGCTGCCTTCAGCTCCTATGTCTGAGGCTGCCACTCGATCCCTTCTTTTTTTGGATGTCACAAGCTGCTACTAGATCCCTTCCCTTTCTGGGGATGTGTTGTGTGAATACAGTATAATAGATTTAAGATAAGGCTTCTTAAAATAACTTCAACATCTATAAAATCCAGAATACCTCTCTTCTCAGCTGTCTAAAAAAATAATGTAATTGAGCCAATGTTTTTTGACATTCTCCACTTCCAATAAAACCTATTTTATGACGCAGCCTCTTGAAATATCTTCTACCAGTATAAAACCTCAAATCCTTTCCTCCTCTATTGTGCAAAGAGGATAGTGCAATTGACCTCACAGCCTCTGAAGACTATATGTCTTTGCCTGCTACCAATTCAGAAAATTTGGAGCATTCAGGCATTTTAAGCTCCCTGCAAATCTTCAGTAGTGGGTATGTAGTATTATTTACTTACTCGCATCGGCGACTGCCACAGCTCTCAGAACTGAGCCCAGGAAAATTGGAACGCACAGGATAGGGAGCTACTGGGCTTAGCTAGAGACGGAAACGTTTTCTGACTGCCAGACTCGATTTCGCTTTCTGGATTATTTATTCAGATCCGCTGATGTTAAGATACAGGAGACATTATTAATTAAATCCTCCAGCACAGAACGCAGCAGCATCATATGACCAACCGCGCCACTAGAGAAGGTTCCTCAACACCTATAGCCTCCTCCATGAAGTTCCTGACGGAGCATATTGCCATTTTTCAATATTAGTGCCTGTACTACCCATTTGGGATTACGCTACAACTCCATGGATGAAACGGGCAGTCAGAAACTCTAAAATACCCAACAAACAGCAGCAACGGCGTTTCTATCTAGGCGTCCAGAAATCCGCTGGACAAGCCTGTGTTTTCAATAATACGCAAGGCGCTATCACATGAATAAAATGTGTGAGACCGAGACAAAGAAAAATAGGATAGAGATGAACAGATATTCTCGAGATGTGTGAACAGAGTCGTTGGATGCCGACAGGACGCCAGAAGGGTATTTAGTTCCACTTTTTTCCCATTTTCCATTTATGTTCTACCCCACAAAAATAAACGCAATCAAAATCCTCAATTCTGGTGGTTGGGCCGTGCAAGTTTGATCGGATTGTGATCTGCACAATCACACTTCCAAATCTGATTATGTTGTGTGTAATTAATTTAAATGGTTTTTTTGGGAAGGTAAAGCTTTGACTGATTTTTCGGGGCGAAGTAAAATTTTATGATTAACTATTCTATTTTTTTTTCATTTTAAAAAAAATTAAAATTATCCATTTATTAACTTATCATCCCAACTTAGAGGAAGTAATAAGCATTTAATTGCTCATTATTGGATTTCAGGTAGTTTAAGATTCAATCACTATGTTTTATTCACTATTGGATCTCAGGTAGCTTGAGATCTAAAGTCCAACAAAAGACCTACTGCTTACTGGTCATTGGATCTCATACAACTTGAGATCCAACAACCAGCAAAGCAGACAAAGCAACAGCATTCAATATTGCGCAGCTGAGTGCTTATCATCGTGCTTATCGCCGGCAAATATTATCCAACCTGCTGCAGGCTATTTAATGAGGCCGTAGCAGGCTGGTTGGCCATTGGATCTCAACAGCTTGGATCTCAACAGCTTGAGATCCAATGGCCAACAAGCCTGCAGCATGCTGGATAATATTCACCCTCATCCCTCTCCCCAACTAACCAAATATACTCTATCTAATTTTTTCAGATAATTCCACAACATTCAATGCTGCATAACTGGGTGTTTATAGCTCTACCCAAATAACCAAATATGATCGATCTATCTAATTTTTTTAGGATGCGCTTCCAAACTTTTAGGGTTTTCCTGACACAAAGCGTTCGAAATTAAACCCTCTTCGGCGATAAAACTTTTAGGGTTTTCCTGACACGACTAACCCCTCTTTGGAAAAAAAACGTTCAGAGGTAAAAATCCCCTTACGCCATAAAAGTCCGTCCGGTTTTTCTCTCTTCGTACGTACTATGGGAAAGGAAGGGCGGTGGTCGGCGCCGTAACAGCCGTTGTCCTCCAAATGACGAGGGAGCAGCTTACCAGTTAGTCTCCTGTAGTTTTAACAGCGCCTGCCCTCTTTTTTTTTCTTTTTTATTTCCCTCGGCGAAACACGGAATGGCAAAAAAAGGTTCATTACAACGTTCTTTCTTAATCTCGAAACTATTATTGAATAATTGACCTATACCCACCGACCACCATTATTTGCGCTCGTTTTCTAAAAATGGCGTGGCGTGGCGTGGGTCTGCCAATCGCATTTAGAAGTCCTACCTAACTTAGCACCTCCCCACTTTTTTTTTTTGACAAAATAGAAATACCTCCGAGAAAAGGCAACCACGAATATTATTGAAAGCCCCATACTTCTTGGATGCCTAGAAATTCCTTGACCTTTTCCTTAAGCTGTCGTGTATATATACATATATTTATATATTCTTTTAGCCCAATAAAGAGTGATTGATATGTTTTTAATTGAAAGTACGTGCTATATTTTATTAAAAAAAATAATAATCATTTTAAAAATTGAAGGAAGGGTAAAGGGAAAGACACGTAGAATAAGGAAGTCACTTGTGATTGGGAGGACCCATGTATATTAATATTAATATAAGAATATATTTTATTTTATAATTAATATTATATATTAATTATAAAAATAATTTTGAAAGTAAGTTGTGGTAATGTTTTGAAAGGTTCTTCAGTTTTGAATGGACATTCTACATATCATCACGAGATTTATCAAAAATTTTAAAATAAAATAAAAGTCATTATTAATCAAATTAAATAAATTTATATATTGATATAGTCATACTTTGTATTTTTTGTTTTGCATTTAAAATATTATTTTTATTTTATTTAAAATGATGTCTTTTATTTAAAATAAATTTAAGAAATAGTAAGTTTGAAATGAATGGATTGTGTTATATATATATATATATTAAAATATAAATAATAAAATGAAAAAAAATATGTTTGAAATGAATGGATTAGGTATATATATTAAAAAATTTAATAATAAAATGAAAAAAATATGTTCAAAATGAATGGATTATGTATACATATTAAAAAAATTAATAATAAAATGATCTATTTTCTCTAGAATAAAATTTAGTATATTTAAAATGAATGAATTATGTTATATATATTTTAAAGTTATAGCTTACTTGGATATTAAAGTGATATGGGTCATTTTTTTTGAGACGTTGGATTCTTATGAGCTTGTCATTTGAAGGATTAGTTTAAGATGTATGTATATTCTATTCTAAATTTGAACATATGACTTCACAAAAAAAATATAGGTTATTGGTAATCAAGCCCCTTCAAATTATAATAATAATTAATATAGATTTATTTTAAATTTTAAACTTATTTTATGTCATTTTTATTGTATTTTTGTTTTTGTTATGCTATTATATATATATGTATGATCATTACATTGTAGAGAGTAACATATTTAGTTTGATTTATAAAATGCATTTCTTTTCTCTTGGTGCAATTACTTTGTATATCCTAAAGTCATGTTTTTGTCACTAAAAGTTACTATGTGTCTTTATCATTAAAAGTTAACATAAACCCTCTAACAAATATGACATTCCTTGAATTTGTTATGAGCCTTTTTTGGGGGGTAGAGAACTCTGAATTCCAATGGAACAATGAAGAATAGTATAGTAGTGGCAGTGTTGACAATATGCCACTACATTTATAGTTGAGAAGATCAAATTGTTACTTATGAAGGAGAGTCAAATTTAAGCGACCTTGCTTTGGTTTCCTAGTATAGGGTTGGCAAAGCACAAGAAAATAAGAAGAGAGATTTTAAGTTATTGTGTTCTAGTCATCATAACAATATGTGTGATCATGTGTCATTAGAACAAAGTGCACACTAAATAAAATAAAATCTGTGAAGAATGGAACAAAATCATATCATGAGAGGTTCACTAAGTAAGTAATGTTATATCACATGAATTCATATTGAGAGGTTTAAAATTCTAAAAAATGGAAAGAATATATTGCTTAGTATATAGGGTCTAAGGTATTTCTAAGCTACTAAAAACATATAAATATTGAGGAAATGTTAGAATTAGGTGTTGAGAGGTTTGAATGGGAGTAACTTTGTGTGTGAAGTTGGTGTGGGTCTAATTGTGTACGTGCAGTGGAACTAGTGTTTGTATATGTATGATATATGTGTGAAAGTCTCGTGAATTTGACCGTGTGTGAAATTCGACTTGTGTTTGAATATGTATGCATTGTATGTGAAGGTGGTGTGAAGTCTATTGCAACAACTGTGTGCGAAGCCAAGCTACATTCAATGTTTTGTTCCACATCTTGAAATATCTACTCCCGCCAAGATTTCTTAATTCACCCTGCAATATTCCAAAGCTTATGCGAGTTGTGTCATGTCACAATACTAGCAATAAAAATTTTAAAAAATGGGTTTTAAGAATGTCATGGAAAAAATGGATATATAGGATACCTAGTGAAAATTGAGTAAGTGTTTTAATTGGAAAGATGTATTGGTTGGGGGGTTCAACAAAAAGATTTTGAGAAGTACTGGTTAATAACGAAATTATGGGTATTCTTTTTAATATCTAATGAATGGCCACGTAGTATGTCATAAGCTCATTAAATGAAACCCCTAAGATAAATATGAGGGAGCTTGCAAGTTAAGAATGGGGTTTGGATTCTTGAAGAATATGAGACATGAGGATATTGAATGGAGCCTTATCATGGAGAAGTGAGCACATGCTATATCTAACATGCCCCAAAGGATTCAAACTAGATTTAGAATTAGAAGATTTTGCTTATATATGCTATTTGTTATATTAAATCGCAAGCAAGATGTTCATATTCATGGGGGAATGCTCGAGGATTCTGGGCAAATTTTTGGTAGGGGTTTGATAAGGCATCTGAGTTATATGAACCATTTTTGTTGTGACAACCATCAGATGCTAAAATTCACAATGGTCGTGCATATAAGGATGTCGAGAAATGGAGAACTCTTTAGTGACCATTAATAGGTTGCTTTTACCAATTGATCATGGAGTAATCTTGAAGATGTATTTCATTTAGGAAGTTGCCCAAATTTATGTTTTCATTTTGATTTGTTAATATTAATTTTTATTATACAATATTGACCTTCCCAACTTCTTACATAATCAAAATTATGGTGATTTAATAATACTTCTCTTATAGAGCAAAGTTGGTATAAGTGGACATTAATAAGGGAGTGAGATAAAGTCTAGACGATTTGGAACTTCTTCGATGAGTTCGGCAGGAATCCGACAACACAATTTGTTGCTAAAATTGCAATTTTGATTGCAGAAATGGATTCAGTGCCCTCAATTACCCCTGGAGCACCTTGATTATGCAATTCCAACAACTGGAAACTTTCATTTTGACCAATTTTCACGGAATTTTGATAATGAGTGCAAATTGTCTAGACTTTTAACTTACACCATTAATAAGGGTCATTATTATCATTCATATATATATATATATGAGAACACTCCCTTAATACTAGGGTTTCATCTCTGTTAACAAAAATGACTTGAGAGCTCAATTAATTGGAAGCAACGTTGTTGGGCATTTAAGTAGTTATGTACTAGATTTCTTGTTTGATTTCCATTAAATCTAAAAATATTATTCACAAATATAAAAAAGCATCTCTTAAATTTCTCCCAAAATTATATATATATATATATATATATATTATATTTTGAATTTAATTTCCATCATTTATTTAATTAAATAAATACATTTTACTAATTTTAATTTAACATTATAATAAAAAATAGTTTAATATAAATACAATCAATTTATACATACATTTTCTAAATTTTAATTTTATATTATTATTACTAAATATCCCACCCCAATTACTAAGACATGTTCTAATAAAATAATTTGTCATCGTACTCCTACTTTTAAATAAAACATTTATGATTTGTTGACTTTATAAGAAGAGAACAACTATTTTATGACTTTCCAAGCATCATTTTCACGTTGTGTACTTATATCATATATTATTAGTATTATTAATCGCCAAATTGCACCTAAACAAACAAACTTTCATTTTAATATTAATGCTAATGCTTTTGATTAAAACAAATCAAAGAAATTTATTACTTCCAATCCCAAAATGTCCCAAGGGTCCCCCTCTCTCCATTATTGCGGACACTTTACAAAATTGCTTCCCACTAGATATTTTGGAAAGAAAATGATGTTTGATGTTTTCCTTAAGTTTACTTAAAAAGGAAGTTAAATTGAAGCAACAAGAGGTATTATAGGTATACTAATTTAAATAATAGTTTATTATTATGTATATCCAAAATTATTTTTATAATATATTATAATTGTTAAATGATGTCATATTTGTTTTGATAAGAAAACTAATATTTTTTCTTCACAGTCACTTAAATTACATTTAATTGACTTTTATATAAAATTATTTAACATATTTTAATATATTAATTCTTATTTTTATTAATTAATATAAATATTTTTTTCTTATAATTTATTTCAAATATAATTTATTTAATAAATATTTATATTAATATAATTTATTTAATAAATATTTATATTATTTAACTTTATATATATTATTATTATTAAATTTCATTTGCACCAAAATCAAGTGATGATATAATAACATGTAATCATAACATCATTCAGTATGTTTATTATTATTATGAGAGTCAACAAATTGTTCGAGATTTCACACCAAACTATGATATTAAATATCTTATCAATACAACCTTAGTGAATATACTAAAACTCATGATATTTTTAATGTATTTTATAATGTTTTTCCTGCCTTTTGCTTTAATCAAACTCATATTTCAAATGTATTTTATAATGTTTTTCGTTGTCTTTTGGCGTAATCAAACTCATAAACCACAATAGTTAATTTGCCCAATACCTATGTAAATCTCGTCCTAGATTTTATCAACTTAAATAATAATAAAATGATAGCTAAGTTTTTTTTTCAATCAATTCAGATACCCTTGTATATTTGACTTAAAACAAATTAATCATCATGTGAAACATGGTTTCATTAATCTATGTAAAAATCATAAATTGTAAATGATATAACTCTTGACTTTAATAAAACATTAATGAAATAATATTATTCAAGAAACACTAGAATCTTGTATGGATTTCCACTTACATAAATATCAACCAAATCTTGATTTAGGGAAAGTTATCTTCTTTATGTCACAAGATTCATGTGTGCATTACTACTTCTAGAACACTCCCAATTCAATAATGTAGTGACTTACATAATGTAGTTTTATTTAACCTTTTTTATATCATAAGATTCTTGTGAAGATCGAAGAGACTTTAATTATTAAATTGTTAATGATACTGATAATATTTTAATAGAATTAATCGTACATCATCCATAAAATTAAAAAGCTTAAGTGTACACTTGTGGATTGGACAATTACATAGTGCAAAGTTTGGACAAATACAAAAGAGATCACTTGGAAACAAAATAGCATATTCCATATTATTTTAAGAGGGCCTACATAAAGTTGTTGTTTAGCATTAAAGTAATGTTTTCTTAGATTATCATTTAAAGTGATGAGTAAATAAATAAAAAGTTTACTTTGTTTATTTTTTAATTATAATTATATATGTTCAGTCAAATCATTTAAATATGACATTATATTGATATAACTAATAAAAAGTAATTAATCAATTAATTTTAAGTAACAAATTTGTAAAATTCTTTACTTATTTCATATTATAAATTCATTTTTACCTTTATCCCAATTTTTTTTTATGGCCTAAAAACTTAATTCTTAAACATATGAGGGAGATTTTACTCCGATAAAACTTAATTTTTTTATTATCAAAATTATATGAAAAGTTTAAACTCATCCGCATCACTTTTATCAAAATTGTAATTTTGAACGGAAAAACTTTGAATATAAAGATAGATATAATACTTTCAAAGATTGATTTGAATGTAGAATTAGATTCAATCTTTTCAAATATTTTTATTACAATTTCATGATAATTAAAGATAATTCTCTAAATCAAGTTCCATTAACACAATTGGTATTCAAAAAATTCTATTTGTTAAATAATCCAAGATTCGAAACTATTTAATAGGGGAGGCAAGTGCGGGAGAGGTCATTTATGAACTAGGAGGGAATATTATCAGAACCTAGATGCGAGGGAATTTGGAAAGCGCACAAACAACTCTTCTGAATGGGTTGCATTGACAAAAGGGATGGAGTGCATGCATGAACTTCAACTTGAAGAGTTTATTATCTTTGGAGACTCACGGATAGTAATACAAGCCATGAATGACCTTCAAAGTTCTAAGGAGGTAAAGATTGGATTTCAAAGAAGAATTACCAAGTTTTCTCCAAACACTTCTAAGGTCATCTTCTACCACATCAAAAGATGTTTTAACGGGAAAGCGGACCAGTTAGCAAATGAAGGAGCTAGACTAAAGGAAGGGTTTTTATCCCTCAACAATACTCCCCTCGTCGTGAAATGGTTATGCACTCTTTGAACTTCGAATTAATGGTTGCTCTATCCTTGAGGGGGTGGTTAAATGTTGAAGCATGTCGTCGCTTCAGCGACACGCCAGATGGATGGTCTTTGTTTCAAGCCGACACAGGATGGTCTTGTCATATTACACCTTCATTTACTCCTCATTCCCTCGTTCGTGCTGAGAATTTTGGTAAGTGGTACGAAGAACTTTGGGTTATAATGGCTGCCCCCTCGACATTGTCGGTGCCGTATAGTTTATGGGAGCTCCAGACGCTTCTTGCTTTTCTACATTGTTCTGAGAACCCTACATTCAGAGAGGATTTTCCGGTGCAAAAGGAAATTTTTATGGCTTAAAGAGGCACCGCCTCGAGGAAGGAAATGAAGGTGCACCACCCGAAAGAGGATTCTAGTCTGAAGTATGTCATGTGAGAGATCGGGGGCATCAAACAAGACATGTTAGACCTTAAGAAAATGGCAAGGTGTGTCTTTGAGGTGGAAAAAGTGATCCTGGAGGAGTCTAGGTAGACTGGTCTGGATTTGTCCCATTTCGAAACCCGTTTGGAGGTTGTCGAGACCGTTTACAGAGTGCAGACCGATGAAGTAGAAGAATTGAAGAAATGTGTCACAGAGATGGAGCATATTCAGAATGCAAAGTTGGATGGGGTGCGTGGAATAATGGTGGAGCTGCGTCAGTTCATCCAGGAGCAAAGCATGAGCTCTGCTGAGCGGAATGAAGACTGCGTCGTTCAATTGAAGGAGATCTTGCAAGAAATGCAAGCTGATGTCAACAGAATGTATCCTTGGAATAGCGAGCCAGCAAGGGAGCATGCAAAGGCCTCCCCTATGGATGATGCTTTTGTTATGCAACCAAAAATTGATGAAGACATTATCCAAGAATAAAGATCTTATTTCTCTTTTCGTTTAAGTTTACCGATATTTTTTTTGCATAGTATTAGGAGGTATGTTCATTAAAGTTTATATTGTAAGAAGTAATAGATCTAGTTTCAATATAGGATATAAAGTCTTTAAACTGATAGAATATTTTATCGATTTATTCTATTCTAAAACTCTAAATTCAAACCTTTGTTATGAAATTTATTACCCTCAAAACATATGTAATCTCACCATTTTTGAATATACATCTCTTTTCTCATTTCTGTTAAAAAAATTTCGAAACTATTTAAATAATAACAAATTATATTATCTTTAATAAAAAAAACATAAAACACTAACTAACTCATACTAATTAAATTTAACCTAGTACTATCCACAAAATGTGTAGGACCATTACATGAAATCTTTCCATAAAAGGCATAGAATGTTTCATAAAAGGCAAACATAACTTGATATAAGATATAAAACAATTAAGGGATTTTTCCCAATAAAGAAACATGTGTCCGATGATGGCTATGGTGCCATAGGCGACCTATCTTTTATAGGGAGTGCCTTCATATTAAGAAAACATAATTATATTTACATACAAGATGCATGACAATAAAGTGTTATTTTTTTATAAATAAATAAAATATGGTTGAGTTATTTTTATAAATAAATAATAATAAAATGATTTATTTAATTGTTTAAAGTCTTTTCCATGATGATATAATTATTATTTTTATTAAAAAAAGTTTTTTAAAAATATTTATAAATAAATTCAAAATATATATCATTTCCTAAAGTACTAAAACAATAATTAAAATTTATAAAAGTGTTTTTCTTTCAACACTCGTATAAACCACATTATTACATACATATAAACCACATTATTACATACATATTGAAGTTCAAGAATCTCCAAAGATGTGCTTAACGACACTAAGACAGAAAGAAAGAAAATTGTATTCTTCCCTCAATGAATTGTATTCTCTCTCATTAAAATACTTTATTACATAATGCATATTTAACATAAAAAATTATAAACAAATTCAAGACATAAATCCATATTTTTTATTTTGATTTCACCATTTGACTGGTCTATCATAAAATTTTAGACATAAATCCATATGTTTAATTTTGATTTCACCATTTTACTAGTTTATCATAAAATTTTAATCTCCCATTCTTGGACCAAATACATGGATTCATGGACAAGCACATAATCCTAGGCCATGGATTTGTCTATCATTGGTTGTTACAAAATACATGTTGCTTTGACTTTTGCAGGTTTTCATACCCCCTAGACAAACTAATACTAATTTAATGTGATACCTATGCAAGAATAATATATCTTCCTTGGAAAATCATTAAATTTCGAGTAGGTCACAACTTTGATAAAACAAAATTGGGAAGGGCTTTACAGATTTTACTATCTCTATACTATGATTAAAAACAACTTTTCGTTGTTTATGTTTTATTATTTGATAATTATATACCTTATTGTTTTTTTATAAAGACAAGGTATAAATAAATATTTTGTTAATTTATCATTAGATTTATACAAGATATATCATTAATTTAAAATAGTTTTAGATATTATTTTATAATAATTTTTTATGAACTTTATAATGAAATTGGTCGTTGGACAACCCCTAAAATATTGTAGGCTGAAAGGATTTGTCATTCTTGCTAGTTTATGAGTGTTAAAGATGAAAACCACTTTATCTTAGAATACTCTGCCTACACCCAGATTAAATCTCAGTTCTATAATCTTTGCTCTAACACTGACTTCTCTAACCACCTTCTAACTCCTCAAAACTATAGTGAATTAGAAACACTTCTCTTTAAGCATTTTGAACATAAAAATAATATTTTAAAAATAAATTTTAATATATTATTATTTATAATATCATTTTAAACAACATTTTGGTGTTGAAACATTTGTACATATTCTCAAGTTTAAGCTTAGTTTAATTTTTTTTTTTAAATTATAAACCAAAAGTTAAAGGATGGCAAACATTTGAGTTACCAAATGATGAAGGCTAATAGAGTCCAAAAAAAATTAACAATATATATAGAGAGAGACTAATAGGTGGGTGTCTTGAAATGTAAGTTAAAGAAACAATGTTATTTATGGTGGATATTGAAGATGATAAGAATTCTATGAGAGTGGTAATTGTTAATAAATTATCATTGAATAAAATAAAAGAAATATATGAATCTAAAAACTCCAATTCTCATAAAAATGATTTTATCATCTTATCTATATATATAATATAAAGTTAAAAATAAATTAAAATTTATTTTTACTTCAATATTTATTTATTACCTATAAGAAAATTATCTTTTAAAATATTTATAACATAAATAAAATTTATTATTTTTATACTAAAACTTATATTATATCATTATCCATTGTATATATAAATTCATATAACTATATTTATAGTATACAGCTCATATATATAAAAGCTTAACACTATTTCTCAATTTCCTTCCTTACATTCAACGTACCACTAAAGTTGTAAGTATCCAAATTATATTAATCATCACTAATGATCATCATGGAGCATAAACAATTTAATAGCTCTCGTGAATTGTACTAAACGATACAAAAGTACGAATGAAAAGCAACGTCATTGTCTTAGAGTTTAGTTGAAAGGAAAAAATATATAGGTCAATTTAATCTGATTGATGCTTGCAAATGTTAACATGGTTTCGTGTATTTTAGCCTCTGTCTTTTTAGTAATTGTTTTTTATATGTGTGAAGTAAAAATTACTAATCATTTATTTAATATTAAAGAAGTCATTAAAACATAAAAATAGAATATTTAAGTTTTATATAAATATTATATTTATATAAAGTTTAATAATGATAAAGTATATGATAATGATTTTTTATCATTCATATATATATATCGTATTTATAATATTAGTTTTTTTTGGAAACATTGTAAATTTTGGACAATTTGATTTACACATGATTTGTAACTCATATAAATATTATAAAAATAATAACAAAAGTGTCGTCTAAGGTGATGCCATGTCATTATCTATAATTTATATTGTGTTGACATAATTTAAAAGTTTTTATTCATAGTGACAGACAGTGGGGCCCACTACACAATTGACATTGAATAAATTACAACATAACACCTTTTATTGCAAGTGTAAACCTAAAGTGACATTTTAACAAGTGATACTGTATATAATCATGATTGGAGTTAACACATCCCTATTCAAAACCTTTGGGCGAGGCACACTAGTCTAGTATGTCGATGGGATTACTAGAGATGCCATCCACATATGTGACAAAGTATTCTTTAGGATTCGGCACGATATTTTTCTTGGGAAGAAAATGTCCAAGGGGTTAAGTCAACTAGTTGTCATCAAAGTTATTGGGCATTTGACTAGTTTTGTGCTAGTAGATGCTCAGTTTGAACCCCCCTGGTTGGTGTGCACTTGCCCATGTTGATGGTTTTACTAGGAATGCCATCCATGAATGTGGGGAAGAATCCTTTGGGTTCGCTATGAGGTTTTCCTTGAAAAATAAATGTGTGGCAATGTTAATCCCAAGGGTTAGCTTAATTAGTTGAACCATCCACCAAGGCTTATTGTCGATTTGGAAACCATTGTTCACAAGTTCAAATCCAATCAAATCCCTTAGAGTTATAAATTGTTATTGTGATAGGGTTGAGTTACCCTCCTTCCATCTTGATATTCCATGGAAGAGGTGGAATGCTTCAAGGTTTATGTTAAAAAATAAATTATATTTTGCAGTGTAATTGTATAATAATATGACATATGTTGGCTTGAATTACTAAGGCGATGCAACATTTATAACATAATAATATAGTAACATATATATGTGAAGATGTGATTATATAATAATATGGTGTATGATGACGTAATTGATCATTTATCTTTTACTAAGGGTTTGGATACATTTTCCTTCTTCATTACAACTTATGTGTTGTCCATGGATGCACTCAATATCAATGCTTATTTATTAATGTGTATTATTAAGCTTTCACTATTTATTATAAGTGTGAACTATTTAGTCATTATTTTAGGTTTTGGACAATGAGAATTCCAAAATATTTTTGAGATATTGTAATTCTTATAGGCTTATTTTTTCAAAAATCCAATAAAACATGATGTACCAAAATAATAATTGATTCCTGGTAAACTTTCTTAAATTGAATTGTTATTATATTAATTATTTTGACTATGTCAATCCAATAATATTCAATTGTAGTTGAGCTTTTCAAAGTTAACTTCCATGATTTATGTACTTCCTTTTCAAATTTTCAAATCACATATAATTTTTTTAAATGTACTTGCTTTGATATCTTGAACAATACAAAAAGATTATGCATCATAATTTTTTAATGAAAAATTAATATTTTTGTGCTTTGGCAATTATAAAACACATCATATATATATATATATATATCATCCAAACAAAACATAATTAAATGGTATTTTTTATTTAAAAAACAACTTAATAATAAATTGTTCGGAAACATTGTAAAACTTGAGCATTTTTTTCTGCATTCCATACAACTAATTGAAAACCTAAGACAATAGTTTCTTGCCAATGACAATGATTAATAGTAGAGCCATGTAGAGGGAGACAAGGCAATGTCTCATATGACTTCTAAATGCCTTTTTCCTTGCACTATGTGCTACAGAAAGATTATTATTAATTATTTAGCCTTAGTTTTAGATAATGGAAGCCTAATTATTATTACACGATGCGAGAGCATCCTTCTCCATTTACTATTAGAGCGAGGAATGCTATGGGATTTTCCCAATTTCCAACAAGTTCACTAGTAGAGGAGAGAGGAGCTTTAGAGAGCCATCTTTTCTCAATAATCATATCCTCATCCCAAATCAATATGTGATTCTCATAGGCTCGAAAGGTGGTAGGTATTAGAGTCTACCCTAACCTCCCTCAGCTTTGGATACTTAGTAGTTAGTCAAACTAATGTATTATACCATCTTATTTGTGTAAGGCCCATTATATATTTAGTGTTATTTAATGTAAAATGGGTCATCTCGATTAAATAAGGCCCACTAGGTAATCGGTACCCATTAATGTTAAGACCATAATTACTTAGGGTTTTCATTTTTAAGAAGCTATTTATGGAGATAGAAGGATATGGTATGTCTAGTGAATGTGTTGTTATTATAATGGAGCTTTGCTCATAGGAGGCTCCCCCCTTGAAGAGGCAAATGAGCATTGCTCTCTCTTTTGAATATCTTTAATACAAGGGATACGTTTTGTAGTTTAATCCTATTTTCTCTTGTATTTTCTTTATTTGCATTTAATTTCTATGAATATTTTTCATGTTCTGTTATTTTTGTTGATTAAGTATGGTACAAGTGGTAATTAGAGGTCTTTCCTAAGCCACCACCTGCTTGAATTTTAGAATTTTCTTTTCAGGCTAGAAACATGTTCCAACATCTTTAAATCACATAGAGATCCGTTGTTCAAAGAGAAAATATGTGGTTGGAGAAGAATCCACATAGGAAATACAAGTGATGTCACTTGGTTAGAAACCCTTGTAATAATTATTGGCACCCCTTTGAGTAGTATGCCATTAGACAAAACTTGTATATGGAATTGTCTTCCACATATCCTTAGGTATAATGAAAGCCTCTTAGGTGCATCAAAAACCAACATTACTTAAAAAATTTGGTTGTTTTGTTGTTATAGTACACTAAGAACAACAGTTTGAGAGATCACTCTTTAGTACCTAGGAATTGGGTGGTACGATTAAGGGTATATCTAGCTTTCTTAGTTAGTGCCTTGAGATGTTGGGTTAAGTACTACTATTTGAAACCCAAATGTATATTAAAAATATACATTAGTAACAATACTTTGTCCTTAGGACCTTGTAGAACCTAACCTCTCCAACATAAGTCATGAAATTCCTTCATAAAGTAAATTAGGGTTTTCATCAATGAAGTAATACTTAGTCGAGATTAATATTACAAGAGTGGGAGTTTGCTATTAAAAAAATCGATTTCAAAAGACTCCATGTGAGGCATTGATCGCATTACTATAACTCTCCATTAAAATTTTTTATGGACTTGGGACTACCTAATGGACACCAAGTCCTCATAAATGGATAACAAGGTTACCTCTTTAGAAACTTCAAACAAAGGCATCATTGGTAGGTTGGATAACATATCACTCACTCTCGACAATCTTGTGGAGAATATGTCCGAATGGGAAGGGAATCATGAGACTCAAATCAATCCTTCCCTTGAGGAAACCTTAGTAAAAGGGGCACATCACACTCAAAACCCCTTTCATGACAAAAATATGTGGCAATATTGTTCTAAAGTAGATATGAATAAATTTGATGAGATAGATAGCACTGGGTGGGTTACCCAATGGAGCACTATTCTCTCCCTCCATGTATTTATTAATGACATGATGAAACTCAGAGGTGTTATAGTTGGATCTAGAATGATGGCAATGGCAGAAAACATTCTATAGGCATTACATTGCTTAGACCCAGTGCATGAAAGCCATGTATGCTTGTTTAAAAGGGACCTTGACTATCTGGGAAGATTGACTAAGTTATGCCAAACATGCATAGTAGAAGACTTTATGTGGTTTTTGAACAACTCTTAATCCACATCGGGGGTGTAACATCCCCAAATTTCAGAAAAAATTTAAAAATTAATCTGAATAGTATAAATGCCATTTATTTGTTATGCGGAAGATACTTTTAATGACAGTTGTCTCAATAAGAACTATTCTTTCATATTTATGATGTCGTTCTTGTATTTATTTATGCATCATCTTAGTTCATTTTAAATGTCACAGTGTCATAAATGTTTATGAAGTTACTGTCGGAAATTATGTGTTAAAAACTCATTTAGTTTTATCTCATATATGAATGTCGCTTCTTTTTGTTTAAAAAGCATACAACATTAATGTGTCGACTTATTTATGGATCAGCATTTAATCCAATCTTAGCAACTTGACAAATAAAATTTTATACCTACTAACATTTTTATTTTCTTTGATGAAGGTGTCCTATGGATTCCCCGAGGCTTACTTAGCTATTTGCATAGCTAATGCTCTTACTACTATTGTACATATTTGCAGGTGAGAGTATTATTTGAAGATCAAATTGTTGTACGTTAATTAGTTTGTTGAAATTACCCTATTCTTTGGTATTAACGACACATATGAGAAATCCTACTTTGAAAAACCTAGGGTAAGACCTACCCTAGCTTATGTTGTTATTTTCATTTAAATGACATTTTTAGAAGTATATAAATCTATACATCTTTAGCTTAAACTTGTTACATTGTTCATTATATATGGTTTGATGTTGATTAACAATATGGATTAACAACAAGTTAGAATTTCCCATTATTGTTTTTAATTATTATTATGATGTGATCATAGTGCAACACCCTATGGCCGAACCTTAATGTTATATAGTTCTTATATGTGAAATTATTTTTATGTGGCAGGGTATTAACCCTTGGCCACGATTATACTTCTTGTAACCTGCAAAGACTTTAGAATAAAAAGCGACCTTGGACTTGTGGTGTATACTATACATAGCTATCAACGTATAAAACTTGTAGTGGAGTTCTTCGTTGGCACATTGGCAGGTTAACAATTAAATGTTGATATTAATGTTGTCTTAGTGGATTACATCGTGGCAGCTCTGTGGCATGGACCACGTGATTGCCTTGGGTTTTGGGATAAACCCTCACCGTGCTTTGAATGTCTATCAACCCTCACTAGCTCTTTTCACTTTGTTCATTTTGCAAAACCGGTGGTACAGGCCAACAGTCTCCCGAATTGTTAGGGTTTGAAATGCTTCGACGATCTTCTAGGGTTTTCGAAGGTGGTTCCAAAGCTACAGGTGGATGCTCAGTTGAATGGCACCTGCCGTAGGTAAGCTATCATTTACAACGTTGAGCAAATCGTTTGTTTACTTTTATTCAATTTTTAAAATCATTAATTTAATCCCCTTTTTACTTGTTGGTGTTTAAAATGGAGTGTTAGGTTTCCTCTCAGCTGAGCTTGCAACTAAACCCTGGGCAAATACTCCATTCATGGTTTCAACGAGCCCCCTGGTAAGCCTCGACGACTCTCTGGAAACCCTGAGTCATAACTCTTGATATGTAGGTGATGGTAGTGCAAAAACTATCAGTCTGGAACTTGTTGAGAGGAGGTTGTCCATCTATATATGGTTTTTCACAATTGGTTTTCATACCTTGCAAGCCGTATGGCATTTTGTAAAACTGAGAGGGTTAGACCCTCGTGCCTTTTGGCTTCACATTGGTTTCTCAACACTTCCCTTTATTACTGTTTGTAAAAGTGTTTTATGGATTAATAAAAGGTGACTTCTGGTTTTTAATATGAAAATTGTTTTAATGTTTCGAACTGTGCTCATGGCCTTCTCGTTGTTTTTGTATGGATATTTCAATGTCGTTGTAATTCGATTGGTAAATGCCTTTTCGGCTATAAACGTATTATAGGTTTGGAACCCTAACCCTAACCCTAACCCTAATATGAAAAATGAGGTAGCTGAATACATTGCTAGGTGTATGGAATGTCAGCAGATAAAGGCCGAGCATCAACACCCAGCTGGACTATTGCAGCCACTACCAGTTCCAGATTGCGGCCCAGATTTATGTAATGATTTCCCAAATTGGAAATGGGAAATAATTAGTATTGATTTTATAACTGGTTTACTTAAAAATCATAAACATAATGATTCTATAATGGTAGTTGTGGACAAGCTTAGTAAAGCAGCCCATTTCATACATGTTAAAACCACTTACAAGGCTGCTAACATTGCTGAAATTTTTATGAAATAGAATTTTCATTTGCATGGAATTCCTAAAGTCATAATTTCTGATAGAGACTCTAAATTTAAAGGAAATTTCTGGAAGTCTTTGTTTAAAGGTTTAGATACTACTTTAAATTTCAGTACATCATTTCATCCACAAACGGATGGGCAAACAAAAAGAGTAAATTAGATTCTTGAAGATATGTTAATAATGTATGTTAGAGATCATCCAAGTAAATGGGAAAATTTAATGCACTTAGCTGAATTCGCTTATAATAATCATTATCAAGCTTCAGCAAAACTCAGTCCATTTGAAATATTATATGGTAGAAAATGTAATACACCTATTTCATGGAGTAATCCAGTTGACAGGTTGATGTTAGGACCTGAGTTATTGAAAGAAATGGAACTAATAATGAAACAAGTACAAGGAAATTTAAAAATTGCACAAGATCGACAAAAAAGTCATGCAGATCTAAAAAGAACTCAGAAAGAGTTTCAAATTGGTGAGCATGTTTTCATCAAGGTAAAACCCAAAAAGAGTTCCTTAAAATTAGGAAGTTGTGCTAAACTAGCAGCAAGGTATTATGGACCTTTTGAAATACTGTCTAGGGTTGGACCAGTGGCATATCAGTTGGCCTTGCCACCAAATCTTAAAGTACATAATGTATTCCACATTTCTATTTTGAAAAAGTATGTGCATGATGCTACTCATGTGATTAATTGGAATGATGTACAGGTGGAAACATAAGGAGATCTTCTGGTGGAACCGGATTGTATCCTCGACAGGAGGGAAATTTTGCTTCGGAATCGCACCATTCAATAGGTAAAGGTGCAATGGAAGCACCTTAGTCCAAATGAATCAACCTGAGAATTGGAAATTAATATGCGGGTGGCATATCCAGTTTCGTTCCAGGAATATGTAGAGGATGATGAATAAAGCAACATCGAGGACGATGTTGAACTTAAGAGGGGGTGTTTGTCACATACCCAAATTCTGAAATTTTATTTCATGAGAAAAACATTATGTTATATGTTATTGTAAAGTTTTATGATTATTGACCAAGTGGGGTCAATGATGACTGTAATTAATTACTTTAATATTTTATTATTAATAAATAAAAGAGGAGACAAATATCCCAAGGAGACGTTGAAAGAGTGTTCACTGACCCACTAGGAGGAATGAACTGGGGTGGAGAGCCAATTGACACTTGGCAGGATCATCAATGCACCTCTAGCTGTTGCAGGTGGCAACTTACCTACATTAATGGTCATGTTCCCCAAGAAAGTGGAACAAAGAAGGTGGCTCAATAATTGTAAAACTGACCAAAAACCTAGGCAATCTATTACACCCATCAAATTGGAGCAGGAGGCTAATCAATTTTACCTTGTGATAATTCTGAACTGAGGAAGCAAGAGGATACAAAAGAGATTCGATGAGGGGAAAGCTAGAGGGATAGATTGAGATAAGTCTGTTAATCTGAGTTAGTACTGCTTTATGCAGAATTCAATATTGTTGAAAGGTAGAAGTCTCATTCTGGAGTATTGTCAACATCACTGCTGAGTTGCAGAGGATAACATTTGCCTCCACACAGCATCTTTGTCCTAATGGTTTAGTGAACAGGCTAGAGGGTCCTAAAGAAAGTGATTTGGCTGTCTTCAAGAGTAGGTTGGGAGGAACGGGCTCCCTTGGGTGTTTGTTTCCCTCTTCAGTTTTCAGGTTCTTATTGTCTTATGGTTTTATTTTACTGTATATTTATTTATGAAAATATTTAAGTATATTAGGAGCTGCATATTTAATTCAGTTAGTATAGAAGATAATTATAAAAGTGATTATGTACTGTGATTGAAGAAATATAATAGAAATGTAGAATGACTGAATAAAATACTCCTCTGTATTTTTCCACACACTTTAAGTGTTGTACTCTAGTATAGAGAAGTTAAAATTATGAATAGATTAGAATGATTGTTTATCATAGGAAAAAACTATTTTATAAAGATTTGTATCAGTAAAACTATTCTATATTAAATGCAGTAAAATATTACTCATCTAGTAAACATAATTTTAAATAGTAAAACATTACTTAGCATCGCATTGCTTATTACAGAAGTAACAATCTTCGAATCAAATTTAGTCATAGCAAAACCTAGGATAAAAACATAGCATTATTCTTTTATAAGTACCAGAAATCAAATACTTTTTAATGATTACAAAAACCTTATCAAAACCGAACCCTTAAGTATTATAAACAATGTATATTACAAACCCTAGTAGTATCAAAGTTCATGATACAAGATATTTTATAAACCAACCGAAACTGGAAATTTTATATAGGAGAGCATCCATATACATGTATTTATTTATTATTAAACAATAAGTATCATCCATCGTTTCACTATAATTATCCACCTAAATTATCTCACACAAGGACCATTCAATAAACATAAACATGCTGAGTCGAATATGTTTCTGGAGAAATACTCTATTTGCATATTATCTCAACTATTAAATTATACAAGGAATTTATAAGCAACATAACTTTAAACAATACAGAATCGGGTTCGAGACCTGCAAGGGCTCACCTAATGGGTCAGTACAAATATAAAATACACAAACCGATTGGTACAGGATTCAAGGCTTGGGTACATGATTTGGGAAATCGGAACAGGTACCCTGTATGATCTCTATAAATATTAATAACTTAACCGTTTACGCAGAGGTTTAGGGTTTGAGTCTCAACTCACCCAAACCTACTGTTTAGAATTATAAATTCTCACAATAAAACTTAAGTGCATAAATAAGACCTGGGTTCGAAATCCTTAGTAACTAACTACTAAACCATCAACATTAATAACATTTAGGGTTAGGGTTCCAAACCTGTAATATGTTTATAGCTGGAAAGGCATTTACCAATCGAATTACAACGACATTGAAATATCCATACAAAAATGACGAGAAGGACGTGAGCACAACTTGAAACATTAAAACAATTTTCATATTAAAAACCAGAAGTCACCTTTTATTAATCCATAAAACACTTTTACAAACAGTAATTAAGGGAAGCGTTGAGAAACCAACGTGAAGCCAAAAGGCACGAGGGTTTAACCCTCTCAGTTTTACAAAATGCCATATGGCTTGCAATGTATGAAAACCAATTGTAAAAACCATATACAGATGGAAAACCTCCTCTCGCATCAACATTAACAAAGAATCATTATGTTTATTTTACCGGTTGCGGCCCGATCCACCATTTATATTCTTTATGTTTAAGATGATATGCATGTGCCCTAAATTAAATGCATGCGTTAAACAAATCTATTTTGAGCTAATCAAATCTAAATTAATCTATCCTCGTAAGGAGCAAATTTAAAGGATGAGTAATAAACTGGAAATGCAACCAAGAACTCCACAGATAGTTGTTAAATTGAATAGAAGCATTTACAATAGAAAATAAAGATTATCAAAGATAGCTCTGATAGAGACAAACATTCTATTACCCATTTAACACAAAAATTTTGCAAAGGAAATGAAACCATTCATAGCAGAGAATTAATTCACAATAGCCAAGAAAGATCTCACAGGAAATGTATGAAAGACGCAGAAATAGTTCAGCAATTATCCAACACAATCCCAAGCAAAATGCTGCGTAGGCTTCCACAGGCCAAAACGATTTTCTTATTCATGTAGCAGAAATAGTTCACGTACAAGATAGAAATGTCCTTTCACCTACCAAAAGTCCTTCTATTCTCTTATATTCAACTATATATAGCTTTACAAAATGATCCAAGAGCTACCACCTATACCCTAACCGTCTATATTCCTCTAATTTTTCTTGCAGTGTCCATGTCACAAAAAGAGAATTAAAACCCAAAATATTACAAAAATGAACGTGATAGAGGCCCACATGTCATTAATAATTTACACATAGGAAGACTGAAGGAAGAAACGTTGGTTGTAGACCCACGAAATAAGACAAAAGGTAGATTATTTATGAGCTAATGCCTTTGCTGACTTGGGCATTTCTGCTGAAGCTGGTACTCCTGTTGGGGTTTGAGCCACTGTTGCTGCTCGGAATCCAATTGAAGTTGATACCTCTGCTCCTCCTGCTGTTAGCATCCGGTCCGTTTCTGCTATAAGCTTCACCCAGAGACTAGCCCTCTTTTATGATATTGTTTGCATCAAGGGGAAGCATGGTTTTCAGAGAGACTTCATGCTTGTCTAGCTCTTCTTCTAGATTAGCAACTTCTACTGTTGTAACTTGGAGACTCTCATTTAGGACATGTCCGTGAACTGTGGCCTTGCCAATCCAATCATGAAGGTCTTCTGAAGTTAAAGCGTCTACCTTCCTAGCATAGTCCACTTCAGCATTCAAACCCTCCCTTAGATCAGACAAACGTTGGGCTTTGTCTAGAAACTCCTCTATGGTTTGGGGCATCTTCACCTAGAAATTTTCGTGGGTGGTTCGTATTTTCAAACACAAATTCCCACACTGTTCAAGCGTAACCATGGCCACCTCATTCAACCTTACTCCGTAATTTTGGCAAAACCCGAAGAGGCGGATATCTGCTTTGAAACCGGTGATGGACTTAAGAGGGAGTCTTTCTGGGAATCCTGATCTTCCCTCTCTCCATTCCATTTGCCTCCTAATGTCGTCGCTAATACGTACATACTTCCTCCTACGCCTAGTGGCCTCAGCATTTATTTCTTTAATTCTTGCCACTACTTCCTTCAACTTGCACATTTCCTCCATCATGAGCTCTTGAATCTCGTGTATCCTTTTCATAATTTCACAAGCTTGCTCATGAAAGGGTCCCAGGTCGCCAACCTTGTTGGTTGCGAGTTGTAATTGATGTTCTAGCAGTTCCTCTTTTTCTTTCAGCTTCTTAACGCTCTCCTTTAGGTCATCAATCTGTTGAGCAGTATCAAATTTCTCGGACTCCAACTGTAGGTTGCGGCTTTCTAAAGCTCTATTCTCTGTTTCCAGAGTTCTCATTTGTATCACTAAAGCTCTCTTTTTAGCTTCTAGATGTTGAACTCTCCTGTTAAGTTCTCCCTTTTCTAGCACAAGGGTGTCACATTTCTCAACCATCAAATTTGAATAATTCTGCTCTTTAACCAGATTTTCTTGCAAATGGTGGGCTTTCTCCTTCTCCGATTCTAACTTGTCTGATAATATGTCGACATTGTCGGTAGTTGCTAGAACAAAGGCTACAGAAATAGATGCCATGAGTTTGTGCGCATGTTGGGTACCTTGCATGACTGTGGTTTCATGCCTGGTGACAATATCTGGTTGAAAAAGCCTCTTCAATCTGGTCATTGTTTCTTTAACAATGAATTTCCTTTTCTTGTTGTAAGTAAACTTATCCCATTGGGACACTGTACTATTCTTGGGTGGTGTAAAAGGGACGATTGGGAGGTCCAAGTCAATAGTCATGCCCTTTTGCGAAAAGGTGCATGACGGGCTTATATAAAGCCCAAACCTATGTAACTATTAATCATCTATCATACATTCATTTTTACATTACTACTTAGCCATTTATGGCTTTTTTACGTTACTTACATTGGGTTTTCCCGTA
The DNA here is from genome assembly GCA_027924585.1 of Larix kaempferi. Classification (NCBI taxonomy): domain Eukaryota; kingdom Viridiplantae; phylum Streptophyta; class Pinopsida; order Pinales; family Pinaceae; genus Larix; species Larix kaempferi. The sequence goes on along the minus strand of BSBM01000017.1, from coordinate 22,221,817 downwards.
AGAACAGTATTTTACTGCTTCAATGGTATTAAAGCCCCTTGGGCAATTCTAGCCATTGGCTATTATTGGGAGTTTCTCCTGTCAATTGGTTTTTGACCATAGAGTGGCCCTTGGCCAAAATCCATTCTCCAACTCCAAAAAAGTAAAAAAACAAAAGAGAAGAAATAAAAAGACAAAAGTAAAAATATAAAAATAAAAATAAAAAGAAGAAAAGAAAAGAAACAAGAAAATAAAAAGAAAAAGAAAAGAAGATAGTGAAAAAAAGAAGTAAAAATAAAAAAGGATAAAAAAGGATAAAAAAGAAGAAGAAGAGAAAATAAGTAAGAACAAGAAGTAAAATAACATTCATGAAACCCCACATGGTTTTATGACAATGCACATGGTTTTGTGAGCCCTTGGTTTTCTAAACCATTCCTTGGTTTATCAAACCAACTCTTAGTTTTATATATTATATTAGTATTACTATATAATATTTTAATTTTATTATAAACTTATTACTCTACCTTTATAATTAAAGTATTTTAATATAATACTTATTATTTTTATTCAAAAAAAAATTACAATATTATTATTATTATTTATAATAATATATATTGTATTGTTTCAAAACTCTATACCTCTTCTATTCACAAAAAATTATAATATTTATTATTATTGTTAGTAATAATTAATATTATTAAATAATTGTAATTAATTACAATTATTTTATAAAAAGGGGAAGGAAGCCAAAAATCAAGGAAAATCGGCAATCATCGAAGAGTCAAACAGCAAAGGAAGACCAAGTATCATCGGAAGTTGAGACCATTCACCTTCGAACGAGTCAAAAAAAAAATCAAAGTCTCAGTAGATATTAAAGTAGTCATTGATGCCAATTGTGGAAGAATTATGGAAGACATATATAAATTCAAATTTTGGACTAAGTGTCCTTATTGCGAAATGGAATTGCAATATCCAAGAGCCTTTAAAAATTATGATCAACCCTGCCCAATATGTGATAAACGTTTTATTATGAGGGATGATCCAGGTCACTCACAATCGCAATCACAGTTACGAACAGTTTCGGCCCAACTAGAAAAGTGTGAACTAGCTAATAGTGTTCTACAACTCCGGTTCAACAATCAAGAACAAATTAATGGTTTTCAAAAAGAACAGATTATTACCTCATAATTACGAATTCGATCATTGGAATACAGTAGAGAAAACCTCACAAAAAAATTATCAGATAAGGACGAAAAAATTTCACATCTGGAAGGTATCATTCAAAAACTTGAAGACTAGATAAAAAAACCAAACAAAGTCGAAGAATATTTGTATGGAAATAGTGTCGAATTAAAAGAGGAAATTAGTTGTCTTAACAAAATCGTCATGGACAAAGAAGACGAATTGGCGCAAGTACATGAAATGTTAAAAAATCAGGAAACAGAGTTACATCATCATCAACAACAAAAAGAAAAACTCCAGCAGCAGTATGACGACAGTAAGAAGACACATAAGTTGGAATTGACAAAATTCAACAAGGTGTTATCAAGCAATACCGAAGAAATTTTCCGACTACGAAATCATAACAAAACACTGATTACAAAGATCAAAAAATTGAAAAACAGTAGCAAGAGGGAACACTTCGGTGAAGACCTCGAAGGAAGAATACTGGAAAAGCAAGAAGAAAACCAGTGTCTAAATAATCGTAATCAGGAATTAGATAATCAAATCAAGAAGTTAGAAATTGACAAAAAGTCGCAAGATGAAAGAATAAAAAAGGTTCAGAATCATAACAATTTACTGGAGAACCAAGAAGCGCAAATCTAGGAAGATGTATCCAAAAATCAAGTCGAGGAAGTGAAGGCAGTCTTCGCCATAGTTCAAAAGAAATAAAAACAAACAACACATACGCCTTACATACATCCCAATTATAATCATCATTTTGACCAACGACAAAGTCAAAATGAGCATTCACAAAAGAGTTATGTTGACAGGCAAACAATTCGACATACTAAGCAACCATTGAGACGACCCATTCCCCAAAATGATCTCAGAGGTCCAATCAAAATAGATTTGGGATGGACCACAGCAAATACGATGTGACAATTCTCCTAGGGAATCCGTAACTCATATTGTCTTATTTCCTCAAGTGTCGCAAAGGATTCCAGAGATGACAGTTCAAACAAAATCAAACATTGCTGTCAATGAAGCTTTGAGGACAAAGCTTCCCTCAAGGGGAAGGCAATGTACCAATAAAATAATAAAATAATATTAATATTAATTTATTATTAATTAAAGACTATTTAAGTCAATAGTCATGCCCTTTTACGAAAATGTGCATGACGGGCTTATATAAAGCCCAAACCTATGTAACTATTAATCATCTATCATACATTCATTTTTACATTACTACTTAGCCATTTATGGCTTTCTTACCTTACTTACATTGGGTTTTCCTGTAAGAACAATATTTTACTGCTTCATTATCCCATTGAGACACTGTACTATTCTTGGATGGTTTAAAAGGGACTATTGAGAGGTCCCTTATGGGGGAACCCATATCCAAGTCTTGTATATTTGGGCTTTTGGGGTCAGCATCTTCTTTGGATTTCTTTTCTTCTTCTTCATTTCTTTGTACTTCTTCCTTACATTCCCTTCTCAGATTGTCTTCTTCTTCTTGTTGGGCAATTCCTTCCAGCCTACTTCTTTCCTCCTCCTGAATCCTCCGAGCTTCATCTTCAGCTGCTTGAATCCTTTGAGCTTCTTCCTTCTAGAGTTCATCTTCTTTCGCCTTGTTTGCTCTATTAGCAGCTTCTCTTTGGATTTTCTCGGCTGCTTCTTTTAGCTCTTGCTCTTCTTTAGAGAGAGTTTGAGCGACTTTTGTTGCTTCATTTTCCTTCTGTTGTTTTCAACCTTCACAGTGCCAGAGATAGAATTGGCCCCAACTTTACTTAGCCGGAAAATCTATAGTTCGGTCATGTTACTGACCCCCCGATACGCTTCTTCTTCCTCATCATAATAGTGGGCGTATTCAAAGTTGGCATAGAATTCTTTGCAATGTCGTGCCGCTTTGCCTTGTTAATCGTTCCTCCAAAAAATCCTTTCCCTGAAGTGAAAGTCTTTCAGTTCTGCAATGAACTCTTCTATAGTTGCAATTCCTTAGAACTTGTAGGCCCCAACATAGAAAGGTAAAGGCAGGAAAGTGGCCTTCTTTGCTTTGTACAAGGTGCTACCCACCCCATCAATGAACAATTGCCTCACTGCCTCCTTGTGGACCACATAATCAGTGGCATATCTTGGTAGGATATATGGAGGTTTAGAGCCTCCATGCATTCTTATGTAAGTGCCTTCTAACGAGAAATAGAAATCACCATAGTTCTCCAGGACTTCCATGGCGTTCTTAGATAAGCAGTTGGGTTCCCCGTTGAACATTAATGCGTATAGAGGCATGATAAGCTCCTCACAAATGAGTTTGTAATGCCTTTTGTAATTCTGAGCCCAGAAGATTTTGTAAGCAATGAATACTGAGGTCTCGACCGAGTTCCATATGCATCCTAAATTAGGAAAGGGACACTTTTCCACAACACAATCTATCAAGTAGGATGCCATATAACATTCTGCCCTTTTCTCCACTAACCCCTCTTGTGCATCAATTATAACTGATGTTAAGCTGTCTGAGAGAATATCATCCCAGTTAAAAATTGTTCCTTTGAACGCCACATAGTGGATGATGGGAACCCATTGCAGCATAAACATCGTCCCATCGGGTCTTCCAAAGATTCTGCTTAGCATGAGAGTGATCAATCTGAAAGGGGGCCTCAGATTTTGAACCTCATACTCCTCGCTATTTTTTTTTTTTTTTTCTGATTTGCTTGCTCGAGATTAGCAGTCTCCTAGCCATCTCTAGATTGTCCATCTTGATTTCTTCTAGCCATGCATCATCCAGCTGCTATTGGGGCTTGGGAAATTTATAAGCCGTTGAAATATAGGATGGGTGAAACGACGCAAAATCTTCTCCTTTGCTGTCCGAAAGAACTATTGTCTCGGTATTCGCATGCCGCAGAAGCCATCCAATTACTTCTGAGTAGTGGAAGAGTTCTCGACGAGTGGAGGCTTTAGATATACATGAGTTTCTGATGTTTCGGTGTAGACATTCTTCTTCAAGAAGAGCCTCAGGGAAGTCCTAGTCTCTTATCATACGGTATACATCTCCCCATTTGACTTCTGGGGGCACGCCTGTAGTGCACCTAGTATCTTGGAATGTAGTTTCCACCCTTGCGTTGTCATCAGCTGGGCGTGTCGCCTTTGACCTTCTCTTGCCACCTTTAGTCATTTGGAAAAAATCCTGTAGGCATACGGGGCGATGTCAGAAATTCAAATTATCATTCTACTCATACTGTTGAGGCCTAAGAGCCAACTGAAAGTTTCTAATTCTACTCGTACTACTGATTTGCAAATTTTAAATGGCTCTTTCATCAGTTTAAACATTTATATCATAATTTATTTCATAATCCTTGTGAAAAACTGAAAAGTTTCTGTGGGCCGCTAGATTGCCACTGTGAAAAATAAGGGACATGCATTTCATAAAACCGTAAAAACAAAGCGATTATGAGTTCTATGTTCCATGGCGCAAAAACAGCGTAAACTTTCACAGCTGGGTAAGAAAACCGATGCTCTTTACGTAAGGCTAGACGGGGCTAGTTTGGAGATTACAAAACTGACGGCTAAATGGTTGTTCGGGATCCCGGGGATGTCCACGCTCATATGAAAACAAAGCATGAGTTGCTTCGACCATAGTTAAACTAAACAACTTGATGTGGCTAGGAGAACACGAACAAAACCATGCACATAACATTCACCTTAACCATTACAAATTAGTCCATGAGGATTGACAGGGTACTTACCTGTTGGAAGACGGTGGTAGGTAGGTGTTGATACCGCGGCGGAACCGGTGAGCCTGTAGCAAGTGTTTGCAAACTCGAATGGAAATGGAATGAGCATTCTGACCAACAGAAATAACGAAAACCCAACAGGGTTCATGCCCTATATATATAAAATCGACACGCGTGAGCTATTAATAGGGTGGTTGCAGACCATTAAACGGGTTTAATGCGGCGTATAGATGGGTCAAATTGACACTTTTCTTATTAAATGCGACTGTCAAAATCGGAAGGACTTGGGTAAGTTCTCCACCAGCTTCGGAAAGAGAAACCGGGTTTTCCCGTCGTTGCAGGAGGATTGTACGAGATTTTCCGCAAAGGGAAAGCGTGACGCTATGCATCGGCCACTTTAAGTAGGTTTACCTGTATTTGCGGAAGAGTTATTCGAGTTCTTCCGAAAAGTGTGCCACTCTACCCGCCGTCTTGGAAGATTTTCTTGAAGACTTTCGCCAATGCGGAAAAGATAGACGAGTCCTCCCACAAAGGTGACTTATTCGTAAATTTATGATTGTTTGCGGAAGAGTTAGATGAATTCTCCCGCAGTTGCGGAGAAACTTGGTGAATTTGTTCCATCACGGGTTCACTTGGTCAAAGGTTTCGCCTTTTTGGAAGCTTAAGATGAGTTTTCCGCTGCGGCTTGACTTGGTCCTTTTCTTCCACCATTTCGGAAATTTTGGACCAACTCTTCCGCCGTTGCGGCAAAGTTAGCTCAGAACTTCTGCCATTGCGGCTCAGAATCTTGAGTTTTACTTAGGCAAAAGAAAAAAAAATAAATTAAACTCAAAGACTAAGGCAAGCAAAAGACCTTTCTTTAGGGAAACTAAGTAAGGAAAGACTCTGATGCCCAGATATTCTTAGGCAAACTTATTCTCAAAAACAAAAGGAGGGGGGCCCCAATATTTTCAAAAAATCTGGGGGGGGGGGGGATTTTGCAGCAACAACAATGCCCTACACAGAATGTATGAAGGAAGGAACATCAACAAGAAGATGAACTTGAGAACTCAATTGAAGAGTACCAAAATGAACAAAGGAGAATCCATTCAAGATTAATTCACAAGGGTCTCCCAGTTCAAAGAACAACTAGAGGCCATTGGAGACATCCTTGATGAAGATGAACTAGTCATGACTGCACTCAATGGTCTCACTAGACCTTGGGAGTCATTCATCCAAACTATGTGTGCAAGAAAAGAAAGTATGAAGTTTGATGTGGTATGGGAAGATTGCATTCAAAAAGGGGCAAGGGTAGCCAACAGAGAACCCCTACTCAAAGAAGATGACCAAGCTTTGGCCACTCACACAAGAAGAAGAAGGAGTCATTTCAACTCCAAGAAGAATGACCACCAGGAGTCTCAACCTCCTCATAGATTTCAAAATAAAAGAGGAGCAAGTTCAGGTAGGGATCTCTCCTCATTTCAATGTTACAGTTGTCACAAGATGGGACACCTTGCTAGAAATTGTCCTTCAAAGAAGAAGAAGGGTATTCACCATAAAAGACATCAAGCACATTTAACAGAAGATGATAGTGAAGAAGAAGAAGAGGAAAGGCCTCAAAAGAAAAGAACTAGAATAGAAGATAAAGATGCAGAAGAGTATGTTCTATTTTTTGCACTCTCTGGGTCTGTAACACCTGGAGAAGATACATGGCTTATTGATAGTGGTGCTTCAAAGAACATGATAGGACAAAAGAAGACTCTTTCAAAACTTGAAGAGAAGACCTCTCCTCATAAGGTATCTTTAGGAGATGACTATCAATATCCCATCAAAGGAATTGGTGAAGCAAGCTACAAGCCTGATTTTGGAACTCCAATGAAGATGAAGGAAATTTTATATGTACCAGGTTTGAAGAAGAACCTTCTTTCTATCTCATATTTAGATAAGAAAGGTTATAGGGTTGCATTCATAGATGGACAAGTACTCATGTGGCCCAAAGGAAAATCAATTGAGGATGCAAATTGTTATTGGTGAAAAGGAAGGAGGTCTATAAAAACTCAAGGGCCATCCAGAAGCTACCCTTGTTCATGAAGCCACTATCCCAAGTGAGCTATGGCATAGGATACTTGCTCACATTAACTACAAAGCACTTCCTCATGTGAGCAAGGTAGTCATAGGACTACCAGATCTAAAGATTGATCATTATGGCACATGCAAGGGATGTGCAAAAGGGAAGAAGATCAAGAACCCATTTCCAAAGAGTGAAACAAAGACCAAAAGTACATTGGAATTGATTCATTCAGATGTATGTGGACCTATTCCCTCCACATCCTTGAGTGGATATGAATATTACCTTACATTTATTGATGACTACTCAAGAAAGACTTGGATATATTTCCTAAAGGGAAAGAATGAAGTCTTTGGAAAATTCAAGGAATTCAAAGCCTTGATAGAAAATCATTCAGAAAAGAAGATCTAGATACTCAGGACAAATAATGGTGGAGAATACACTTCAAAGGATTTTGAAGACTTTTGTAAAGAAGCTGGAATTAAGAGGGAACTAACCACTCCCTACAATCCTCAACAAAATGGTGTTGCAGAGAGAAAGAATAGAACCATTATTGAAGCAGTAAAAATAGCGATACATGATCAAGACCTACCTATGTATATATGGGCTGAAGTAGCCAGGACAACAGTCTATGTGCAGAATAGACTATCTCATGGTGCTCTTGATTTCAAGACCTTAGAAGAAGTGTTCACAGGGAAGAAGCCTGAGGTAAGTCACCTCAAGATATTTGGATGCCCAGTATACATTCACATTCCAAAAGAAAAGAGAACTAAGCTGGATCCTTCTGGGAAGAAGGGACTATTTGTTGGATATTGTGATGCATCCAAAGCATTTAGAATATACATCCCAGGATTCCATCATATGGAAATAAGTAGGGATGTGACATTTGATGAAGAAGCAGCTCTCAAGAGATCTAGGAAGTGCCAATATGAAGAAGTATATGAATAAGATGCACCTTCCAGAATTACAGAGGCTGCACCTACCCCTGAAGATGTAACACCTAAAGATCATGACATGATAGAACCACAAGAACCCCCTGCTATAGACATATAAAGGAAGAGAAAGCTAGCATGGGCAAGAGACATTATACTAGGAGCAGAAAAGTATGGAGCTCTTGAAGGCTCCACCAGAGTGAGTAAGAAACCAAAGTCATTCTCCAGCTATATGGATTTGATGTGTGATCTTGTAGATCAAGAACCCACTATTTATGAAGAAGCATCTCATAAGAAAGAGTGGGTTAAGGAAATGACAGAGGAATACCAGTCAATAATGAAGAATCATGTTTGGGAGATAGTTCCCAAACCAAAGGACAAGAGTGTGGTATCCTCCAAATGGATATACAAGATAAACATGTTGCGGATGGTAGCATTGAAATGTAAAAGGCAAGGTTTGTGGCTACTGGATTCTCTCAGAAAGAGGGAATTGACTATGAAGAGACATTTGCACCAGTTTCAAGGTACACTTCCATTAGAACCATCATGGCACTTGCATCCATGATGAAGTGGAAATTACACCAGATGGATGTAAAGACATCCTTCCTGAATGGTGTGATTGAAGAGGAAGTGTACATAGAACAACCCCAAGTATTTGAGGTTGAAGATAGAATAACCCACGTATGCAAACTAAAGAAGGCCTTGTATGGGTTGAAACAAGCTCCCGGAGCTTGGTATGGAAGAATTGACGGTTTCTTGACAATCCTTGGCTTTACCAAAAGTAAAACTGATCCTAATCTTTATCTCAAGGTTATGGATGATGAACTTGTCATACTATTGGTATATGTGGATGATCTATTTCTGACAGGAAATGAGAAACAAATTATCGAGTGTAAGAAGAAGCTCTCTTCAGAGTTTGAGATGAAAGATCTCGGATTGATGCACTATTTCCTAGGACTGGATGTATGGCAAGGGCCATAAGGAATCTTTCTCAACCAGGGAAAGTATGTGGTGGAAATCTTGAAAAGATTTGATATGTTGGAATGCAAAGACATGGCCACTCCCATGGATTCTAACTTAAAGCTATTAGCTGGTGACTCATTAGAGTTATTGGATATGACTCTGTACAGACAAATTATTGGGTCATTGATGTATTTGACAAATACCAGAACAAATATATGCTTTGTCGTGAACACCTTGAGTCAAAATCTAGTGGAACCTAGACGAGTTCACCTGATAGTTGCAAAGCATGTGATGAGGTACCTAAAGGGTATGATAGACTTTGGTCTATGTTATCTTGGAGATCATGACGTCAGATTGTATGGCTACACAGATGCTAATTGGGCAGGAAGTGTATAAGACAGGAAGAGCACATCGGGAGGATGTTATTGTCTGGGATCTACCATGATCTCTTGGTTTAGCAGGAAGCAGTCTAGTGTGGCTCTTAGCACAGCTGAAGTGGAATATATTGTTGCTTGCTCTACTAGTTGTGAAGTGGTATGGCTTTGAAAACTGTTATCATGATTATTTGACTTAGAGATGGACCCCACTGTGATCCTATGTGACAACCAGAGTTGTATCAAGATGACAGAGAATTCAGTGTTCCATGATAAGTCAAAGCACATAGAGATCCGATATTTTTATATAAGGGATATGGTGCAGAAAGGAGCTATCAAGATTGAGTATGTGAGCACTGACGAACAAGTTGCTGATATATTGACCAAACCTCTGTCTCGAGTAAAGTTTGAGTATTTCCAAGACAAGCTTGGTGTAGTTCAGAAGGACCCTCCTCGAAAGGGGGAGTGATGTGGTCGCTGATGATGAGATTTCCTGCATCGACAGTGAGGTCGATGATGTGGATACCTGTATTGGTGATACCGACGATAAGGTCGATGAGTGGTCCTTAGACTTGGTCTAAGTTGACGAGTGGATTGTATCATCCCTAGACACATGTCCTAAAAGAGATTTGTAGACATATGTCTCCGAGAAATTAGTCCCTAGTGGATGTGATAGGACTGCATCTTCCCTGAACATTCAGTTCAAAATGTACGTGATAAGATTGCATCATCCTTGGACCTTTGGTCCAAAATGCACGTGAGAGGACTGCATCGTCCCTGGACCTTTCGTCCAAACTGCATCGTCCTTGGACCTTTGGTCCAAAATGCACGTGAGAGGACTTCATCGTCCCTGGACCTTTGGTCCAAAATGCACCTAAGAGGCTGCATTGTCCCTGAACATTCAGTTCAAAATGTAAGTGATAGGACTGCATCGTACCTAGACCTTTGGTCCAAAATGCATGTGAGAGGACTATATCGTCCCTGGACCTTTGGTCCAAAATGCACGTGAGAGGACTGCATTGTCCCTGAACATTTAGTTCAAAATGTACGTGATAGGACTACATCGTCCTTGGACCTTTGGTCCAAAATGCACGTGAGAGGACTGCATTGTCCCTGGACTTTTGGTCCAAAATGCACGTGAGAGGACTGCATCGTCCCTGAACCTTTGGTCCAAAATGCACGTGATAGGACTACATCGTCCCAGAACATTCAGTTCAAAATGTACGTGATAGGATTGCATCATCCCTGGACCTTTGGTCCAAAATGCATGTGAGAGGATTGCATTGTCCCTGGACCTTTGGTCCAAAATGCACGTGAGAGGACTGCATCGTCCCTGGAACTTTGGTCCAAAATGCACGTGAGAGGACTACATCGTCCCTGAAAATTTGGTTCAAAATGCATGTGAGAGGACTGCATCGTCCCTGAACATTTGGTTCAAAATGTACATGAGGGGATTGCATCATCCCGGAACCCTTGGTTCAAAATGTACGTGAGGAAATTGCATCATCCCGGAACCCTTGGTTCAAAATGTACGTGAGGGGATTGCATAATCCCGGAACCCTTGGTTCAAAATGTACGTGGTAGGATTCCATCATCCTTGGACTTATGTCCTAAATTGAGAGGGATTGACCATCCCGTAATTGGATCATGTGTATTGCAAAGGATGATGCTAAGATGATCCAGATGATGTTGATCGAGATGATCCATATGATGTTGATTGAGATTATCCAAATTCTATAGATAGAGATGATCCATAATAGTTGTTCGAATGCTGCAGAAGATGAAGACTCAATAGTGAAGATGTTCCAGTATTGAAGATTTGAAGATGCTCCAGTAGCTGGTTGAGTTACTAATGATGTATGAAGAAAGCTTCCAATGATTTATAGATGTATCATATGCTATTTAGTCGATGACTCCTTGCTCCTGCATATGTTGTTATAATATCCTTCTCGTTAAGGGGGAGTGTTGAATATTGTAACTGCTAAGAATATTATATTTGTACTTTATTATTTCTAGAGATGTTCCATTCCTCCGTGGAGACCCTATTGTATATCCGGAGATGGTTATTCCTCCGAGAGAGTGTGGTAACTAGGGTTATTAGATCTCCCATGTTAGGTCAACCCTGAGTTAGTTGTTTAGGGGTTATTAGCCTCTCTTAGGAGAGGTCGACCCCATTAGGGTGAAAAGTTAGTTAGAACATGAGTATAAATAGAGGAGGTGTGTTCCTCATTTATCTCATTCATTCACTCACTTTTGATTGGCGCATAGGAGAGAGAGAGATCTGCATTGGAGGAGAAGGAGCTCTTGTTTGGGTACTACATCTTGTATTGGTTGATTATCTATATTGAGGAAAGCTTTGCTGGGTTTTCTACCCCATGAGGGTTTCCCAGGGTAAATCTTTGTCTATCTTGTGATTGTGTTTCTTTCAGTGATCTTGCTTGTGAAATTAGGCTAAACTTAACAATATGTAAATAGAGTATTTCTCCATAAACGTATTCAACTTAGCATGTTTATGTTTATTGAATGGTCCTTGTGTGAGATAATTTAGGTGGATAACTATAGTGAAACGATTCATGATACATATTGTTTAATAATAAATAAATACATGTATATGGATGCTCTCCTATATAAAATTTCCAGTTTCGGTTGGTTTATAAAATATCCTGTATCATGAACTTTGATACTAGTAGGGTTTGCAATATACATTGTTTATAATACTTAAGGGTTCGGTTTTGAAAAGGTTTCTGTAATCGTTAAAAAGTATTTGATTTCTGGTACTTATAAAAGAATAATGCTATGTTTTTATCCTAGGTTTTGTTATGAGTAAATTTGATTCGAAGATTGTTACTTCTGTAATAAGCAATGCGATGCTAAGTAATGTTTTACTATTTAAAATTATGTTTACTAGATGAGTAATATTTTATTGCATTTAATATAGAATAGTTTTACTGATACAAATCTTTATAAAATAGTTTTTTCTATTTGGGTACACAGGGTACTACCAAAGGACCGAACACTAAGAGCAACCACTTCACACAAATAGATCACAGATTAACACACTGATGTTTTGATGTGGTTTAAACCCCCTTGAGGGGAACACTCCACGGCCCCGGCCAAATAGCTTCTACGGGACAATTTATTATGCAGAGAAAGAAAGTTACAAATGAGCTTCTCATAATCGATCAACTAAACAATGACCCTCTATGCTCTTTAAATAGAAATCATGGACCAATCGGGTGTTAAGCCACGGATCAAGGTTAGGTATGATCTAAGAGAAGTTGAGCCGTCGGATCACTCTATATCGGGAACATATCGTGACCGTCGGATTAAGTATTTACAAATGCATACTAAAGAAACACACTATCCCTAACAGATATATTACACAAGTTGATCTTCGCTAAGAACAACTATCCTAAGTGTCTAAATATCCTAACATCCCCCCTTAAGAACAACTTGGGATAGGAATGAAGGATTTACAAAAGTGACACTATTAGGAGAAGGAAGGAGGCATTAGAGCCTATCCCCCCTTAATGACAAGTTCCTGAACTCCTAACATAGATCGAAGTTTAGAAAACTTCGCTTCTGTAAGAGAATTGGTGAAGATGTCTGCAACTTGATCATCTGTAGGGAAAAAGAGCACTTCAAGAACACGATCATGAACAAGATTTTTGATGAAGTGCATATGTAGCTCAATGTGTTTTCTGCGTTGATGTAGAACTGGATCTCTGGCAAGCTTGATGGCACTTTGATTGTCGCACCAAAGTAGAGTAGGATGCTGCTGCTCGAATCCAAACTCTGAAAGGATCTGTCGAAGCCATAAAGCTTCATGACTGGCATTAACTGCGGCTCGATATTCTGCTTCTACTGAAGAAAGAGCAAGAGCTTGTTGTTTCTTACAAGCCTAAGTGATAGGTCCAGATCCCAGACTAAAAACATAACCTGTAGTAGACTTTCGATCATCAAGATTGCCGACCCAATTTGAATCAGTGAAACCAACCAACAAAGGTTTCCCCCCTGTACTGTAATGAATCCCAAACTGAACTGTACCTCAAAGATATTGAAGTATTCTTTTAGCTGCTTTCCAATGACTTTCATGAGGTGTCTGCATATAACGGGCAACATGACCAACGGCAAAGGAAAGGTCAGGACGGAAATGAGTCAAGTATAAGAGACTACCAACAAGCTGACGATACAAGGTGGCATCGACTTCAGGTGAAGTACAAGTGGCAGAAAGTTTGACTCCAGACTGGAAGGTAGAAGGGGCTGGTGTACAATCTTCCATGTGAAAGCGACGAAGAAGGTCACAAGCATACTTAGACTGAGAAAGAAAGATTCCTTCTTTGGTTTGCAGAACTCAGAGACCAAGAAAATAATGCAAATGTCCTAAGTCTGACATTTCAAAATTTTGTTTAAGACTGGATTTCACATGGGTTATAAGCTTAGGGTCACTACCAGTAAGAATAAGGTCATCAACATATATAACAAGTATGATGAGCTGGTTTCCTACTTTCTTGGTATAGACATTGGGGTCAGAATGGCATCTAGAAAAACCAGTGTCAAGGAGAAAGTTATCCATTTTGGAATACCAAGCTCTAGGAGCTTGCTTAAGGCCATATAAGGATTTCTTAAGGCGGCAGACAAGGCTAGAGTTATTCTGAACATATCCAGGAGGTTGTTCCATGTAAATTTTCTCCTGTAAATCACCATGTAAGAAGGAAGAATTGACATCCATGATGGACTTCCCAGTTATGTAAGGCTGCAAGGGAAAGAACAAGGCGGATGGAGTTCATTTTTGTGATGGGAGAAAAGGTTTCATTGTAGTCAATCCCTTCAACTTGGGAAAAACCTTTGGCAACTAACCTTGCCTTAAGTCTTTCAACACTTCCATCTGATGCATACTTAGTTCTGTAGACCCATTTACATCTGACAAGTTTTCTTCCTTTTGGAAGAGGTACAAGATCCCAAGTATCGTTCGCCATTAAGGAACGATATTCTTCATCCATGGCTGCATCCCAATCTGGATTCCCTGAAGCTTCTGCAAAAGTTTCTGGATCATGATTCTTGGAAACTTGAGCCAAAAGAGAAGAAGCTCGCTGAAACTGAGAACGTGTTCGACATTGATCTCTAAGATCACCGGCAAGATCACCAGCTGCTTCACATGTTGAATGGACCCATCAAGGAAGCACTTGTGCTGGTGCAACTGGAGGAACATGAGCAGGCGGAAGTGGATTTTCATCCTCACTGTCATCATCAGAAATTGGAGTTGGAAACCTGTCAAGGAAGTTGGAAGAAGAAGAAGAAGGCACAAACGCCGAATCAGGCTTGCAGGCCAAAGATGGCACAATCACCGAGTTAGGCTTGTAGGCCAAGAGATTTTCATTAAATTTAACATCTCTTCTGATGATTATATCATGAGAATGTGGTTGAAGAAGTCTATAACCTTTTACATCTTCAGAATATCCAACAAATATGCACTTTTCACTTTTAGGCTGCAATGCTTTCCTTTTTCATCCGGAATGTGATCCCATGCTTCACTACCAAACACACGGAAGTGACTTACATCAGGTTTAGTTTTAATCCATGCTTCTTCCCATGTTATACCTTGTAATGCTTTAGTGGGGGTGCGATTAACTATGTAATTTGCACAATTAATGGCTTCAGCTCAAAATTGAAGACTTAGTCCCTTAGATTGGATCATACAATTAGCCATTTTTTTTAAAGTGCGGTTCTTCCGCTCAACTACACCATTTTGTTGTGGTGTATATGGAACAGTGTATTGTTGTTGGATGCCTTGTTCAATGCAGAAAGTAGTGAAATTTTTGTTAACATATTCTCTTCCATTGTCATATCTTAACTTAATAATTTAATGATCAGATTGTTTTTCAACAAGGGCCTTGTAGGCCAAGAACATGTTAAATACTTTGCTTTTAAGTTTTAGGAAATAAACCCAAGTGCATCTGGTGTAATCATCAATGAAAGTTAAGAAATATTTGAAACCAGAAAATGAAGTAGATGGAAGAAGACCACACAAGTCACTATGCACAAGCTCCAAGGGAACCGAGGCGTGCCAAGAGGCACATTTGTCAAAACTGTCCTGATGATGTTTTCCAAGTACACAACCGGAGCAAACACCATCCCTGCAAGATACCATCGGAAGACCTGTCACCATATTTTCTTTACATAGTTGTTGCAATGAGCGATAATTTAAGTGACCAAATCGCTCATGCCAAAGTTTGCTCAAGTTATCACTATGAGCAACAAAAAACTGAAGGGAAAGGTGATGACCCAAAGTTAAACTTGTACAACCTGGTAATATCATCAACAATTCTGGTATCTAGGACCTGTTAAGGATCTTTAAAATCCTTGATTACAACTTGGTGAGGTGTAAAGGTCACAGTTTTACCTTCACTAGAATGAGTGATCTGATAGACTGATAACAAATTGCAGGAAATTCTTGGAACACAGAGTACATCACTAAAATGACCATTATCTACTGAAACTGTTCCAGCTCCTACAACACTTAGAGATCTATCATCACCAACAAATATTTGTTTGGTGTTACATTCATGCACAGTAGAAAATATGGCTTGATCCTTAGCCATATGATAATATGCTCCAGAATCAATGAGCCATTCATTTGAAGTAGAAGAAGAAGATGCATTATAAGAATAACCAGAAGCACAAAGTGCATGTCCATGAGAGACAGATTCTGAAGGCGAATCTAGGCTGATGTGGTGCTTCTTCATTGCTCCTTCCAAGGCTGCCATCTTCTTGAAACACTTAGATTCATCATGATTATCTTTCCCGCAATAGTTGCAATGACGCTCAGTCTTCTTGCCTTTTGGCTTGGATCCTTTGTCATTTTTTAAAGAAGGAGCTAACTGAGAGGGTTTTGGACCCTTGTTTGACTTATTGTTGCGAAAATTTTGTTTCTTGGGAGGCTTGAACTTTTCTTTCTGTTGGGACAATAAGGCTTTCTCAGATGTATCTGCATTGTTGATTATTCCAAGATGAATGAGTTTATCTTGTTCTCTAATCAAGGAATCACAAAAGAATTCAAGAATAGGCTCTTGATAGCTAGCTGCATTCAAGGATTCTTTCATGGAGTAAAATGTCGATACAAAAATAGAATATGCAGGTCCAAGTTTGGAAAGAATATGATAAATGCATTGTTTGTCTTCCCTCTTAATCTTACATTCTGCACATAAGAGTTTTGTACTTAGATAAATAATTTCGAATGCATGAAAAGTCACTTGGATTTAAAGAAATCAATTCATTTTCGAGTTGGTGACCTCGAATTTCATTGTGTTTACCAAACACAGATTCCAACTTGTCCCAAGCAGCATCAGGTTCATCAATTCCAGATATGTGGAATCGCAAATCAATAGAGATTGACATCCCAATCAATCCACGAGCTTCATCACATTTATTTGCTCATTTTATTTTCTTATCATCATCAATGGGTTCTATTTCTTTCCCTGAGGTAATTATGAAAAGTCCCCTACTTCGTAAAACATCCTCCATACAAGATTTCCATGAAAAATAGTTGGATGTGTTAAGTAGAATATTATAAGGGGCGGCCATAGTTGTAAATTAATGGTTGTAAAAGCAGAAACCAATAGTCTGGATGTGAAGAGCTCGAAAAAATAGGCGGTTTAAAAAAGATGGCACTGAAAACTGACTCTGTATGATGAAGTTATGCTTGAACAAAGAAACTGTTGAAGATGTTCCCAATAGTGATGTGGTAGCTAGAGAATGTCCAGCAAAAAAAAAAGAACCCCCCTCTTCCCAAGATGAACCTTTTGACAATCACTTTACAAGAAAGTTGCTTTAAGTGAACCACTTTTGTAAAATAAGTGATTTCACTTTTACAATGATATTACTTTTAAATAGTGCAGCAATAAAAAAGAACTTAAGTGACTCACTTGTATTTTTATTTTTTATTATTTAAGTGAGATGCACTTTTACAATAAAGTAACTTGAAAATAGAAATTGCATGCACTTTTTCTTTTAAAAGTAACTTCCTAAGACTTGAACTCAAGACCTAATAAGGAAAAAAACAACTTTGAATCAAGTGAGCTAGAGTAAAAGGTATGTAAAATATGAGAATGAGGAAGGGGGCCTTTTTTTTTTACTCTTCTTGCTCGGTTTCCGTGCTTGCTCTTTTTCCTGCAAAACACACCACAAATCGAAACAAATTTTTTTTTTCTACACTTCTGGAGTTAGATTTCGTTAGCTTACCCGTAAAGTCTACGTTTTCTCTTTGTTTCTGATTTGCTGAGATCGCGCAAGATGCACGGCAAAGAGCATACGCAGCCGAGAAAAACCCTTTCCATTTCTATTTCTAATTTGCCGAGATCGCTCAAGGTGCACGACAAAGAGCATACGCAAACGGGAAAGCAACAATCTGAACCCAAAAAAATCTAACAGTAAAAAATGATAAAATATGATATTTTTTTCTTTTGAAAACAGAAAATAAAGAAATGCGTCACTGTAACATTATACCTTTAGATCTGATGAAATATGCGTTTCTGGAGCAACCAGGAACCGTTTTCGATCAAACGAAAACTATTTCCCAATGGAAACGACGCTCCGGACGTAATGAAACACCTCCCACAGCCCAGAAATGCACATAAATACTAGAAATAGAAACCCTTTCAAGTTTTGGCAACAACAGTTTAAGATCTAGATCATAACCGAAAGCAACTCTTCATAAAAGCTCTGATACCATGTTCAGGTACACAGGGTACTACCAAAGGACCGAACACCAAGAGCAACCACTTCACACAAACAGATCACAGATCAACACACCAATGTTTTGACGTGGTTTAAACCACCTTGAGGGAAACACTCCATGGCCCCGGCCAAATAGCTTCTACGGGACAATTGATCATGCAAAGAAAGAAAGTTACAAATGAGCTTCTCATAATTGATCAACTAAACAATGACCCTCCATGCTCTTTAAATAGAGATCATGGACCAATCGGGTGTTAAGCCCTGGATCAAGGTTAGGTATGATCTAAGAGAAGTTGAGCCGTCGAATCACTCTATGTCAGGAACATATCGTGACCGTCGGATTATGTATTTACAAATGCATACTAAAGAAACACACTATCCCTAATGGATATATTACACAAGTTGATCTTAACTAACTCCTAAGTGTCTAAATATCCTAACATTTTCCTATGATAAACAATCATTCTAATCTATTCATAATTTTGACTTCTCTGTACTAGAGTACGACACTTAAAGTGTGTGGAAAAATACAAAGGAGTGTTTTATTCAGTCATTCTACATTTCTAATCTATTTCTTCAATCATAGTACATAATCACTTTTATAATTATCTTCTATACTAACTGAAATGCATATGCAGCTCCTAAAATACTTAAACATTTTCAGAAATAAATATACAGTAAAATAAAACCATAAGACAATAAGAACCCGAAAACTAAAAAGGGAAACAAACACCCAAGGGAGCCCGTTCCTCCCAACCTACTGCTGAAGATAGCCAAATCACTTGCCTTAGGACCCCCGAGCTTGTTCACTGAACCACTAGGACGAAGATGCTAAGTGGAGGCAAATGTTATCCTCTGCAACTCAGCAGTGATGTTGACAATACTCTAGAATGAGACTTCTGCCTTTCAACAATATTGAGTTATGCATAAAGCAGTACTAACTCAAATTAACAGACTTATCTTAATCAATCCCTCTAGCTTTCCCCTCATCGAATCTCTTGTGTATCCTCTTGCTTCCTCAGTTCAGAATTATCACAAGGTAAAATTGATTAGCCTCCTGCTCCAATTCGATGGGTGTAATAGATTGCCTAGGTATTTGGTTAGTTTTACAATTATTGAGCCACCTGCTCTGTTCCACTTTCTTGGGGAACATGACCATTAATGTAGGGAAGTTGCCACCTGCAACAGCTAGAGGTGCATTGATGATGCTGCCAAGTGTCAATTGGCTCTCCACCCCATTTCATTCCTCCTAGTGGGTCAGTGAACACTCTTTCAACAGTTTTCTTGGGATATTTGTCTCCTCTTTTATTTATTAATAATAAAATATTAAAGTAATTAATTACAGTCATCCTTGATCCCACTTGGTCAATAATCATAAAACTTTACAATAACATATAACATAATGTTTTTCTCATGAAATAAAATGTTTAGAATTTGGGTACGTGACAGGGGGCTTGATTCCATTTTTAAAGAATGTTTCATCAATGGTCTCAAGGAGGAAATTCACACATAAGTCCTAATGTAGCACCTAGCTATTTTGTCAGAAGCTTCTCAATGCATCGTCGAAGCACAAAAATTTGTCAATGCATAAGTCAAATGGTCCTCCTTTAATCTCTTCCCTCAACCTCTTATGGAATCTATTACCACTTTCTGTAATGTCCCCAATTTCCCTGACAAAAAAAAAAATTAATTAGGCACTCATTATTGAGAAAGTATTTTCGTTGATGTCAAACTAGTTGCTGAAGTGGTGTCATTGATGTCAAGGCTTTTAGAGTGAAATGTCTACATGAAGTCTTTGCAGATGCTAGTATCATGATAAAGGGTTAGCATTGCACTTTCAAAGTCAACACAACCTACTCACCTACCGGAACAACAGTGTAAGGTTTTAATACTAGAACACAACTATAGGAATGCAACGCTCCACTACAGGAATTTTGGTAATTGTGTAGTCATCCTAACTATCGGAATTGCAGAAGCCAACTACCAGAATGAAAAAAGGAAAAATCCAGTGACTAAATTATTAGTTGGCTCATATTCTTGTGTTGGGTCCAGAAAGTGTTGATCGGATGTCCACAAGTGCACTTGAGAGATCTTATAGACCACAGAACCCTGTTATTACAGGAACCATTGACTTCCGGTAATGGGCCAAGCATTGCATGAACCACTGATTCCTGTAACTTGTGACTACTAGAATTGCAGACATCAACTACTAGAACTGTAGAGTGAACTATGTAAACCACTAATTCTTGTAATTTGTGACTACTAGAACTGTAGACAATGACTACCGAAACAGTAGAGTGAACTACCTGATTGCCTATAGGTAACAAAACTTACCAAAACTGCAAAGTGAACTACTAGAACACCTGTAGGTTGTGAAATTAGTTGAATTGGTCACCTTTCCTGAAAATGAATATGTGAAATGTGCTTGATGCCAGATAGAGATGGATGTGTATTGGTTAATGGTACGTACATAATGAACGAGACTTGAATATCATGATTTAACAATGATAAAATCTTCATGAAAAAGTAGGCCTCCACTAAATGGGAATGATGTGACCTTTATGCCCATGTTTAGTGGTATGTTAGCCATAAATAAATCGGCTCACCACAATTCAAAGCCCCACGTTGTGCACTAACATGTCGGATCAACAAAATAAAAATGCCCCATTTCTTAATGAACAAGTTGGATTCAAAATGTAAAGAGGAACAATATAAATGCACTTTAGTTGGACGCATTTGAAGTGGAAATGTGTGAGTAAGTGTTGTAAGCTCCGAGGTATGAAGAGAAGACATAAGATGAAGTCAATTAAAGATAAATTTATATCTCAATCATCTGGGTTTGTGAATTGTTGAGGGACCAAAGTTTTGTCTCTTGGACTAGGGTTCTATGCAGGTACACAAATTGAGTATGCAATCATCTAATATATGAACATGAATGTGATTTTACAAGGTACTCTAGGTATGAAATAAAATTGCTAGAAGCGAATTAGAGAAAACTCTGGAAGTGAACATGAAGTATAATCACTTGTGTTGATTTATGAAAGCTTGAAGCTTTGATTATGATTTACTATGGGTTTGAACAGACAACAAACTAATGGCTCTGAGTATTGAAGGCAGTAGTGTAGTTTGTGTGGAATGTACCTATGAATGTAAGAGACAAAAGCCTTGTATGTCAATTACATAACCATGTGACATCAATACTAGATATTATGTAGTGTTACAGGAACTGTAGAGGACGTATTATAGGAACTGCAGGAAGTTATAAGAACTGATGAAAATATAGTGAACGAATCATTATAAGAAATATAAAGGGTGTATTATAAGAATTGTTAAGGAGTTATTACATGAAGTGTAGAGTTACTTGAAATGTAGAGTTATAGGAACGATAGAGATGTTGTGCATTATGTGCTGATGAAAATAGATTTCGGGGACAGTGTTGTAGCTAAAGGATTGCATGTGACATTTTTTGAAGGTAGCCTTTGAAGAGATACCAAAATGTGTTACAAGAACTACAAGAAGTAGTGTTATAGGAACGATGTAAAATCTGTGTAGATGAATATAAATTTTGAAGATAGCGTTGTAGCTACATGATTTTCCGAGACATTTTCTAAAGAGAGCTTTTGAAGGGGTACCATAATTGAAGGATTATAGGAATTGAAGTAAACTACAGGAACAGGGTGGTAGGGTGGTGTAAGGAAGGAGATTGGCTTCTTTTTCAGGTTGGTGCCTGAGAATCCAGGTAGTTGGTTCTTCCTTCAAATTGGTTCTTGTAAATTAGGGGGTTGGTGCCTCCTTCAAGTTGGTGCTTGTAAATTAGGGATTGGTGTCCCTCGCAGATTGAATCTTGTAAAGAATGCACTTCTTGTTTTATATAAGAAATAATTTTCGTGGTTTTCTCCCTTATTGGGTTTCCACGTAAAACATCTGTGTACTGTTATTTTGTGTTGATCTCTGTTGATATAATTAATTATGTGATGTTGATTTAAAGTTGTAAAAGTGAAATTATCGGTTAAATATGTCTAATATGGATTCACCTCCCCCTCTTAATATTGGTGAATATTACAACAATTGGTATTATAGTGGGTTCATGAGCATTCTAAAAGATGGAAGAGAATCTTGAGGATAGATGGCTTGTCTAGAAGAATCTTCCACAAAAGGCACCATTTTTTATGGAACTGATTATGAAGTTTTGAGTTTAATGAAGACTTATTTGATGTCACTTGGGTTTGATGACTGGATTTCAGAAATGGCAGGTTATGCAACTCCAGTATCTCCTCCAATAGGTACAACTAGAAAGAATCTTGGTGAGAACATTTCAAAAGTCTTGAATGCCACCCTATGTGATTATGCGTTTATGCAACATGGTCCAACCAAAGAAGTTTGGAATGAAGAATATGACAAGGTCCATCCAATAAGTCAAATGGACCTAACAAAGGTAAGTTACTCTCTTGTTTCAAATGTGGAAAAGTAGGACATTATGCCTCTAAGTGTCGTGTTTCAGAAAATAAAAGTTTTAAAGACAAAAGAAGTGAATATGAAAAGAAGGATCCTTACTCAAAATAAGATAGTTTCCCAAATGAGAAAAATGATGGTTATGTCTCAAATAGAAACATAAAATAATGTCTATTCTTAGCCATAGAGACAAAATTTGTTGACAAAGAGAACAAAGATAGAAAGAAAGCAAGTTCTGTCTTAGAGAAAGAAGAAATTGATGCAGAAGTATATTCTGAAGCAATTCTGTAATATCTTTGATCTGATATCAGATGATAAATTATCTCAAATATAACTTTAAAAATTAGAAAATTGCAAACAATAACTAGTTCTCAAAACTAGTGAAGAAGGAACTAGTTCTCAAAACTAGTGAAGAAGGAACTAGAACTGGTCATTAGTTAACTCACCCAGAGCTTGATTGTTGGACACTTTTGGATCTGCAAAATGTACTGGGGAGTGTGCAGAAAAAAGGAAAGAAGCATAAAGGCCATATTCTGAGTTCTAAGCACAATGTACTGGGGCAATTTATGTTTCGAACATCATCCAAGTTGAAGTCTACTCCAAGGCTTCCTAGGTACACCAGCATATGCCTACTAAAGTCTTCCACTTACACTTGGAATCAACCAGAGGTGGATGGCAGGTCATTAACCCCCTAATATGATTATGGACAAGATTTACTGATGATTTTGTAGGATCAGGCAGTGTTTGGAGGCAAAGGGATAAAGAGCACTATGTAGGATTGCTCCACTAGCTTTTTTCCAGGCTCTTCTAAACAGACTGCAATGGTCACAGATTCTAAATATTATGGTGGGATGAACTTTAGAGATGTATCAGGGATCCATCACAACTGGAAGAACCGAAATTGAGTATACTGAGATCTTTTAATTAATCAAACTGCAAAACTAGTCAAATTCAGGTGCCCAATGAGCTAGTCTTGAAAATTATTCCCTCAAACAGCCAGAGAGGATCACGAATATATGATTTTTGGATTGGGATGGATTATAAAGGAAGTTACCAAACTACAAAAACCTTTATAAAGTAAAATAATTACTCTAATCTTAATATATTGCAAATCCTGGAAAACTAGTTAATAAAAATGCACAGAGAGCTAGTCTTGTGAAAGGTGTGCACAATCAGCCTCTAAGGCTCTCTAATTATCCTTCTAATGAAAAATATGGATCATATACATATAAAAGAACATAATCATACTATATTATAGAATACCGAGCAACAAAGGAATGTGATGAACCTGCAATAATTAATTAATGAAAACACACGAGATAGCAGAAATAACAGAACTCATAATCACTTTTATATTGATCACAGGCCACTTCGAGGGGGAAACCTCCTTTAAGCAATCTCAATACAAATAACTTCACCGTACCTTCATTGGTCTCAACACAAACTTATATACTAAGTCTAGGCGCCAATACCATGGGTCAATACCATGTGTCAATACAAACCATGGGCCAATACAAAATATGGATCAACAATTACTACGAGATGACTTACAAAGCATATGCGTCCAACAACAATAATACAAACTATGGATCAAAATATACTACGGGATGAATTACAAAGCATATGCGTCCAACAATAATATACTAACAAAGTAAATAGAAGGGTTGACATGGGTTCCTAACATCCCCTCTCCCTTAGAAAAAGCTTTGTCCTCAAAGCTTTAGATGTGGAAATTGATGCAGAATCTGAAGGAGTGGTTCCCCTGTAGCATCCTCGGGTTGCATTCCGGCCCACTAATGCCTTTTGAGTTTCAGGGGGGATTGCTTGGAAGGCTGTATACGAAGAAGGACCATATTAGTTGCGTGAAAATTGCGCTCAGAACAGTGCTGATCGGCTTGTTTTTTCAGTCGAATTCTTGCCATGTAAAGATTGTCCTGCAAAATGAGAATAATCTGATCGTGGTTTCGAAGAACCGAGTCAATTGCCTAAACTGTGGAGCTGCTGAGTGTGTATGGAAGAAGAACTGGCGATGCCTGTCCATAAACTGCTTCATATGGTGTCCTTTTAGATGTGGTATTGTACCACTGGAGCGCTTCTAGGAAATCCATAGAAATTGTTGTCCACATTTGTGTAGGGATGGGAAAGGGTTCGAGCAGTCCTGAAAGGAGTGTCGTTTCACCCTTGTTGACTTGGAAAGTATCACAGTCAGCCACCATTTGTTGAATTGTCATTTTCAGTCCCTGCCAAAAGAAGTTACATTATTCCCAGTCATATATTTTGAGGAACCCAGAGTGCCCTGCTGATGAAGAAGCATGGAGTTCATAGAAGAGATAGCCCTGTTGAACAGATTGCAACCAATTTGGAACAAGCAGAGAAATAACTGTAAGAGAAACTAGGTCATCAAATGTGCGAGAAGGAGCATCTGCCACCATATTGTCCTTACCCTTCTTGTAAGTGATTGCATAGGCATAACCCCTGAGTTGGTTAACCCATTTCAGGTGTGCTGGAGAGGAGACCCATTGTTCCAGGAAATTTTCCAAACTCTGGAGATCAGTCTTGATGCAAAAATAATTCCCTAATAGGTATGGCTGCCACTTCTGTATTGCATGCAAAATAGCCATCATTTCCTGCCGAGATGTAGATGTGGCTAAATTCGTACCGAAAAGGTCTCTTGAAGGCGACAAGCCCACTGGTTCAGCAAGGACACCTGCATATCTATCCAAGGAAGTAGGGGAGACCGTTGATGGGTGCATCTGAATGGAATGGAGTTGAGCAATGACACCATGTGAATTCTTCTTAAGGATCTTTTCCAAGCGATGTGAACTAATGATGCGGAGAGACCCTTGTTGTAAGCCCTTAAATTTGTGTTGTTTCCCATTGACTAAAAACTGCATCCAAAGTTCAGCAAAATCCCATAAGATGGGGCCAACTGTGCGTAACCATTGAACGCCCAAAACCACATCACATCTGCCTAGGGACAAGGAAAACATGTCAGAGTGTAGGTTATAATATTCCAGAGAGATATGCACATTGTGACACTTCCCCTTGCAAGGTAAGGTGCCCCCATTGGCAACCATGACTTCAAAGTTGGAGCAAGGATGGAAAAAACAATCAGCATGTTTGGCGATCCGAGGGTCAATGAAGTTATGAGTGCTACCAGAATCAATGAGTATTGTAAGAGGAAGCTTCTTGAAGTAACCCCTGACCCACATTGTTTGGGGGGTGGTGACGCCGGATAAAGAATGGAGAGATATCTCTGGTTTTTCATCCTGAGATGGGGGGTCAATAGGCGGCTCCTGAATGTCGACCTAATCATCCATTGTATCTGGATTTTCTTCACCAATTGTAGAGGTAGGCGGAGAATCCATATCCAAGAGATAGAGCTTTTGTTGAACACGTCTATGTCCTTGAGTGAATTTCTCATCACAATTATAACAAATCCCTTTTTCTCTGCGTGCCTACATCTCTGTTTCAGACAAATGCTTGATAGGAGTTGGTCGAGGAGCTGGCGGGATGGGAGGTCATTGAGAACCCATATTTTGAAAGGGAACAAAAGTGGGTTTGGAGCGCTGTTGGGCTGTAATCTTGTCTTCTGCCAACTTAGCCAACCCTAGGACTTCCATCATTGTGTTGGGACAGAACATTTTAACCTCTGACCGGATTTCATCCTTAAGACCACTGATAAAACAACTCCTATAGCATTTATCAGAAAATCCTTCTGTGTGATTGGCTAGTTTCTCAAATTTTGTCTGATACTCTCTTACAGTGCCACTTTGATGAAGTTTAGTGAGTGCTCCAGTGAATTCATCAAAAGCACTAGGACCAAATCATTGCAAAAGGAGTAGGCAAAAATCTGTCCATTTTGGCTCGTCATGAGCCTTGATGTACCAACAGTACCATTGAAGGGCTTCCTGTTCCAAATGAAAGGATGCAAATGGAACTTTTTGGACATCAAAAGTATTATGCAGACTAAAATATTGTTCTGCACGATAGATCCATCCAGTTGGATCAGTACCATTAAAGCAAAGAAATTCAAGCTTCGGACCACGAAAATTGTTGGAAGAAGAGAACCCATTGGCTGCCGAAGATTCATGTTGTCGGTTATTGTTCATGGCTGAATGTTGAAGATGGAGAATAAGAAATTTCTTATCTAGATCTTGGAGTTTGGTTTGGATGGCTGCAAGTGCTTCATCCATGGTTGTTTCTCCTGCGTGGGTGACAACCATAACCAAGAGTTTTTTTTTTTTTTGGGGGGGGGGATGGATAGAAAAACACAAACAAAAGATTATTTAGTAAAGGGAAATTTGGATTTGGGAAAAACTCAGAGGGGTAATTGGGGTTTGACTAGGTTTTGGACACTTTCTGATGGACATAGAAGCAAAAACTGGGGATTTCAGAAGCGGGGTGAAAGAATGAGAAAATTTGGCAGAGAGGGACAAAGAAGCATAATTAAGAAAGGAACTCGGTGTTAAAATTTGGAGGCGATTGGGTGAAATTCGAAGAAGTTATGGCAAACCCTAAAAATAGACAAATGTGGGATTTCAGGCTTTGGGAGGTGGAATTTGGGATAGGGTCCTCAGGAATGAAATATCAGAATGGGATTACCGGGGTGCTAGGGAATTTTCAAGGGAAACAGAGTGAAAACAAGGGAGATATGGCCAAAAAACAGAATTTATACTTTTTTTTTTCCAGGAATGGATCTGTAATGGCGCGGAAGTGATCGGCAACAGAGGGATCTAAAACAACGCCAACTGGATCGAAAATGGTTGGATCTGGAACGACTTTCAAAATGGATCTGAAACGACGCGGCAGTGATTGGCAACAGTTCAACTCAAAATAGATATGGACACCAAGTATGTGCAGCTTCCTAACAGTTCAGGGGTTTCACTCGGCCACCAATGTTGTTTGATGGCTTGCGTATTGGGGAATTACCCCTCACTCCACGGCTCAGGTAAAATTGATTACCACTTTGCCACAAACGACAACTCTTGGTTTACCTCACGGGTGGGAACTAGTCAATCAGGTAGGGGTCGTTGCCCTTTTCGCTGGCAGGTCCTCTCAATGGGCCAACTATTTTGGGGTTCCTGTGGTACTCCTCACAATGATTTTTAGGGCTTATGCCCAAGTACTTCCCACAATTAAGCGGATAGGGATTATTCCCAGATCCAAATCTGCAACAGATGCGAAAAAAAAATTGGTAGAAATTTCACCCAGCGAGCCCAAGAAGGTGCTCTGATACTAGATGTGATGAACCTGCAATAATTAATTAATGAAAACACATGAGATAGTAGAAATAATAGAACTCATAATCACTTTTATATTGATCGCAGGCCACTTCGAGGGGGCAACCACCTTTGAGCAAGCTCAATACAAATAACTTCACCGTACCTTCATTGGTCTCAACACAAACTTATATACTAAGTCTAGGCGCCAATACCATGGGTCAATACCATGTGTCAATACAAACCATGGGCATTTACAAAATATGGATCAACAATTACTACAGGACAACTTACAAAGCATATGCATCCAACAACAATAATACAAACTATGGATCAACAAATACTACGAGACGACTTACAAAGCATATGCATCCAACATCAATATATTAACAAAGTAAATAGAAGGGTTGACATGGGTTCCTAACAAGGAAGACAATTTGATCTTAGACATTATTGAGAATCTCTAACCATGGAATTCTTACAATACTGAGTGTAGGAGTTTGAGAAGAGAAGAAGAAGCAATATCTTCTCTGTATCTGCAATATATGAATATAGGGAAGATGTCTTCTCATGGAAGGCTCACCATATCTCAGTGACTTCTCATAGAGAGTGCATTCATCAACTGAACTTCTCCAATTTGCACACGTGTGCTCCTCAACATTGAAACCTTAGCTCTAGTGAGAATGGTTGTATCTTGGTTATGCAGACACCTTTTTCAACAAGAAGAAAGGCATTTATTACTGGAAATTACCCTCTAGAAGCAATGGAATGGGTCTCACTACCCATAAATTCTCATAAAATGTGAACCCATAACCTCCATTTCGGCTCTTCAATGTTGTTTCCACCGAATGAGAAGAATGCTTCAGAAGATAGAAAGAGGAGAGGATGTAATCATACAGTTGGATCACATCTTCAATTTGAAATCAATGGCTACACTGGATCATGTGTAGAATACTGGAACATAAACTATGGGGCACATCTCCCACAGGTGGCTAAGGTTTCATCACCAAATCCTAGAGAAGCTTGAGCTTACTCACATACAAACAATAAACTGTCAAAAGATGTGAAATGGATTTCTCCTCCTTCTTTTATAGACTTTTATCCTCATGCTTGAGCTTATCATCTTAGAAAATCGAATTTGAGGAGGCATGGATGTTTCCTTGATTAGTTGGATTGGGTTTGGACCCACTTAGCCTCATGGATGCGTCCTCACTTGCTAAACTTGGGCCCTGTAGCTTTTCTGGATGTTTCTAATCCTTCTTGAACTGCACAAATCAAGAAACTTCTTTCTTTTTTGCTTTTGATAACTTTCCTTCTTTTCATGACTGGCTACTTTTCTGCACTTTCCTGCTTATGCACTGCTTTTGTCAGTTTCCTTCTTTTTTCTGACACCTTGCTTTGTGCATGTTTTCTTCCAGTTTCATTTTTTCTTTGCTCTTATTTTCTATCACTTTCCTTTTTGGTGTGACAACTCATAAGGCTAACATTATCTCCTTATGTGCACTTGTCATCATCCAACTCATCATCACATGTAATTAATAATTAAATACAAAAATAATAATTACACCTCCTTCAATTTACTTAATTAGAACAACTATAAGCTAAATTATTCCTAGTTAATAATTTAATTGCTTAAGTAATGTCACCCCCTTATTAATTAATTAATTAATTGAATTTCACTAGGATCCATGGGGTTTTGATGTGACATTGGCTGCTGCTTGGTACTGGAAAAATGGGAACATAATAGTCCTCCCCTCCCAAGCTTGCTTGTCCTCAAGCAAGAAACCAACTCCAACTCCAACCAAAAGTCGACCATGTTTCTGCTACACCACTCTGATTATAGCTATTCTCCCAATGACTAACTCTTTTTCAACAAAAAATTCAACCCAACTAAGAAAGCTGAGAAGAATGCCCGGATCCCACTATTTGTGCTGCATGTCTCCCATTGGCACTATTACCTGTGGAAAATTGTCATTCCAAATAATTCCAGGGTCCCATTCTCTCAGCTGCATCCTTCCAAACATCAAAATCTACATGAAGAATACATCATCATGGAGGATGTCTAGATCACTCCACCAAACCGGAAGTTCATCGCTTCCAATTCCAAACCGAACCTCTATGGGTCCCTCCAACCAAGTATGAAACTCCTTATGTTCCATATGAAAACCAACATAGAGACTCTCATCACTGCTAGCCAATTAACATAGGTGACAATCCCATGTCTTCAAGGCATCACATAGCAGCCATAGATGCCCATACAATTGCTCACAAAAGATGTATGATGTGTCTAAAAAATTTCCATTGATGCAAACAACAAAATCACCCTTTGGAGTGCTTAGCTCCAATATGTACCCATTCACCCAATCATCCCTATGTGTGTTGGCTTCCATATGTATGTGGGGTGAAGTAAAGTGAACCAACTCTTGGAAATAATTATCCATCAATCTTGTGGTTGGCTCAACCAAAATGAAATCATGTGCCTCCCCCAAAACTGTGCAACTTCCTCCATGAGGCAACTTTTAATTTTATGGAAATGAATAGGTGACTTGCCTTCATCTTGCTTAACTCTAAACTCTCCAAGCACATGCAAATCAGATTGTACTTCATGTGTCCAATGCACACAAGTACCAAGGGTCAAAACCAATTTGCTCCAATGACATAGGTGAGCATCCCATGTCCCACAATGCTACTCCAAAAGAATGTAAAAGGCTTCAAAATAATCAGCCATGTGTTCTTCCATCCTAGAGAATTTGGAATGGACTCATTCCTATACTTCGGTTTGGTGAGTCATTATATGCAAACTCTGCTTGAGCTAGCACTTTATCCCATTGCTTTGTATTTTCTCCAATTAGACTTCTCAACATGTTACCTGGACTCCTATTTACCACCTCATCTTGGCCATCAGATTGTGGATGATATGCTAAACTGAAGTTCAACTTGGTTCCAAAATTCTTCCACAAGATCCTCGAGAAATGACCTGTGAACTTTACATCTCTGTCAGATACAATGCTCTTAGGTAAACCATGTAGCTTCACAACTTCATTGAAAAAAAAGTTAGCAATGTATGTGGCATCACTGTTCTTGTAACATGGAACTAAATGTGCCATCTTAGTAAATCTATCCACCACTACAAGAATAGGATCATTCCCTTTCTGAGTTTTTGGTAAACCCAAAATGAAATCCATACTCACAAAATCCAAAGGTCTAGTTGGAATAGGTAATGGTGTGTATATGCCTGTGTTCTGGCTTCTCCCCTTGGCATGCTAACATACCCTACATCTGCTCACAAAATTTTCAACCTCAGACCTCATCCTTGGCCAAAAATAGAAATGGCTCAACTGTACAAAGGTTTTATCACTTC
The DNA here is from genome assembly GCA_027924585.1 of Larix kaempferi. NCBI lineage: Eukaryota > Viridiplantae > Streptophyta > Pinopsida > Pinales > Pinaceae > Larix > Larix kaempferi. Next base: position 22,190,859 of record BSBM01000017.1, on the reverse strand, counting down.
CAAAGTGACCTGCCATCCCTCCATTATGTTTCTCCTGTATCAAATTCTCTCTCATGGAACATTTGGGAATATGAAGTTTACTGTTTTTAAAGAGTAAACCATCTTGCAACATATACTCCATCCATGGCTCACTGTCCACTTCCATAGGATTCTTACAAACTCTGTATGCATCCTGAAAATCAATGTCATCCTCATACAAACCTCTCAAATGTTCAAATCCTAAGACTTGGATCTGATTTTCTTGCACCATCAATTGCCTCCTGCTTAAGGAATCAACTACTTGATTTGATTTCCCAGTGATGTGCTTCAACACAAAGGTAAATCTTTGCAAGAACTCAACCCATTTTCCATGCTTCTGATTCAATTTAGGTTGCTGCATGATGTATTGCAATGCATGATTATCAGAAAACAAAACAAATTCTCTAGGCATCAGATAATGTCTCTAATGCTTTAGTGCTTGGACAATAGCATAAAATTCCTTGTCATAAGAGGAGTATTTTTGTTTTGAATCATTCAACTTCTCGCTGAAATATGTTATAGGTATGCCTTCCTGAATGAGTACAGCTCCAATTGCTACTCCACTGGCATCACACTTTACTTGGAAAGGGTGTTTGAAATATGGTAATTTCAACACTAGTTCCTCAGTAATCTTTCTCTTCAAAAACTGAAAGCTTCTTTCAGCTTCTGCTGTCCATTTAAATGGTTGTTTGTCCTTCCTAATTGTTTCAACGATTGGTGCACAAATACCACTGAAATTCTTTATGAACTTTCTATACAAAATTTCCAATCCATGGAAACTTCTTACCTCAAATATGCTCTGAGGTGAAGGCCAATCAATGATTGCTTGCCCCTTTTCTGGATCCATTTTCAATCCATCTCTTGAGATAAAAAACCCAAATACACTAGTTCTGATTTCAGAAATGTACACTTCTTCACATTCACCAACCAATTTTCCTTTTGTAACTTCTCTAAGACACATCTTAGATGCTTCAAGTGTTCTTTTTCTATTTTATTGAAAATCAGAATATCATCAAGGTAAATGTTACACCTAAATCTTGCCATCATAAGACTCAGTGCAAACATCCCTGAAATTTCCATGACTAGGAAGTCAAACTGGAGAAGTTACTGACCCCCTTTCCATAGGGTCTAGTTGGGCCAGCATAGGTTTCTCCTTAACAACTTGTGCCCAACTAGGTCATGCACAGTTGATCACCTGATGGATTGCGCCGTCAGCTCATGTCACCCTTGTACATCATGCGTTGGCGCAGGTTTTCCTAATGCAACTTGTGCCAATGTCAGTTAATGTGGATAAAGGGCATCTTCGAGCGAATTCTCGAAGGTGTATGACTTGGATATCTATCCCTAACTTATAGGAGAGCTGGCATTCGGTTCCCTAACCCCTTGGGAGGATACCTTAGGCCTCTCCCACTATTTCTCAACCTATCCTATCCTCCTAGTCCTACATATATGAGGCTCCTCTCCATTCCAAAGGGAGGAAGGCTATAACATCCATATGCTGGTGGAATAAGCTTAGGAGATCATCATTCATCTCTTGGAGGCACCCATTTCTCCTTAGAGGCATTGGCTTGGCTTGTTGGAGGAAGATTGCGATGTTAGGGCTTGGTTGTAATCTTATCTTTTATTTGTATTCCCACTTTTATACAGTAATACAAAACTCTTTCCATAAATGTCTTGTTATTCGTTGATATTTATAGTTTACTTCCTTAACCGTTTACTTAGATCAGTTATTGTGTAGATGTATTATTACTACTTGTTTGTCTCTTGCATGTTCTGTAAGGTCTTGCAGCTACAGATCTGACGACCATGGAGCCTGAAGCGAAAAGGGAGAAAGAGATCTACAGATATGAAAGGTAAGATGTTTACATCACTTAATCTCTAATTTGATCTAGGAAGGTAGATTTGTATTATGTCTGATTTGTTCTAGATTCGCATTGAACTAGGGAGATCATGCCTTAAGTCCGATTTAGGTATATTTTCCGGTAAAAAATTTGGCGACCATACTGGGGATACGTACATTGTTTTAAGTTTTCGATTTGAATGTCATTTTATTTGATTTCTTTGTGAGCCTTTTCATTTGCCTCCTAAGTCCTTTTCGTCGCTAGATCTTCTCTTTGAAGAGTCTATTGACTTCCTTTGAGTATGTGTGTATAATCATCAAACCTTTTAGCTGCTCATTCTTGGAGATATTTTCATCCTTGCGTTGGGATCTCGCCCGACGCACCTGGGCAGTGAAACCAGAGCGTCGTCCCCTCACGGGCGCATTCTGCTTCTTTGCAACCTGTGCCTTTAGCACTCAGTTCAGATCTGCATCTTGCACCATTGGCGCAAACCACATACTCATAACCTGCACCGGGCGCTATGAGCCTGACCACAGGCTGCACCGAGCAGTCAAGTCTTGTGCTTGGGTCATCCCCTCTCCAAATTTTTTATTTTGGTTTGATTTGCAAACCCCTCTTACTGCATTTTCCAGTTAGAGATTTTTTGATTTTGCATTAATAGTGTTTGGACTTGTTTGGTTTGGTTTTGGGTTCCATTTTGGACAAGCTTGAGACTTGGTAGTGGTGGACACTTTAAACTCCCCCGCCTTCATCCACTTGACCTTGCTTTCCCTCCTCTCCTCACCTGATCTTGTCATTGCATTAGATCTGATTCCAAACCCCTTTTTGCACACATTGTTTACCTTTCTTTGCATTTGGTTGATTTTGAGTGTCTTGTGTGTTTTTAGTTCATTGGAGTGCTTGTGGTTTCTTCGAGAATTTCTGAGTTATTAGAGTGTTGCAAATAGTCTTTCTTTTCATCCATTTACGCTTAAAAGCATTATTGTTATCAAGTTTTAGTCTTGGTGTATCATTGAAAAAATTAAAAGTGCTTCATTTTTACCGTCCTCAAGTATATTTAAGAATTGTAGTAGAAATTGGTTCATGCATTGGAATTCGTCGTAGATCTTTTGGAAAGTTTGGAAAAGAGTTAATCATTTGTATTTTTATCGAATTATGAGCCATTCATTTTATTGAAAAATCCAAGTGTAGTCAAATTTTTGTAAAAAGTGTTTCCATGCTTGAAAAAGTTATATGCACTTTTGATTTTCATGCTTTTAGGTTATCATTGTGAAGTTTGAAAAGCTAGTGTGCTCTAGATAAGAGATTCTCTCTTTTTCATCATCATTAGTTTCATTCTAAATTGAAAAAGACAAAAAGAAGTGCATTTATTTGGATTCGACTGTGTTGTTGATTTTCACGTTTTGCTTGGAAAATGAAAATAGTGCTTTTTCATTATCATTTTTGGTAAATTGAGAGTGTTGTTGAAATTTATTGTTTCATGAGACCATTGGAAAAAGATTTCTCCTTCCCATATATAGATTTCATCAAAAGAAAAGTGCATTTTTTCATGTAGTTAGGGATTGCATTATGTTTATGTTTATGTACTCACCTCATGCATTCACCAAACCGTCCAGATAAAATTAACTAGGGTAAAATATTTAGTAACTTGTGTGTTAAGTTAGAGACGTGTTCCAACATCTTAAAACATGGCAGTTGTCATTATTTTCCTGCACTACATTCCAGGGATATTGTAGTTCTTCCACGTACCAACCAGTATATCGAAGCTCTTTCACGTACCAACCGGTATATCAAAGGATCTTTCACTTACCTTAGGGTATATCGAAAGGCACTTCACGTACTCGGCATATATCGAAAGGTGTTTCACGTACTTGGTAGTATATAGGAAGGCTCTTGCCGTACGGTTATGCATTAGACAACATAACACGGATTTGAGCTCCCATGTACCTTGCATATATTGGGAGACACTCTTAGGATTCCTGAAACCAACTGAGCTAACCATTTGGCTATTTTGGCAGAGTAATACATCGAGAACAACACTCGGGGAGCTACTACGCACGTACTATCAGGTATTCGGGTTATATGGTCAAGGGTACGGTCCTAATCCTCCCTAGTTAGTGCTCTGAAAAATTGGGCTGAGTATAACTGTTAGACCCTGGAGTATATTGCGAGTTGTGAAGCCTTGACAATTCCGTGAGGTTCCATACTTTTGAATCCACACCTATCACATAAGTTTGCTTGTGGTCATAGTTGTTGTAGAATTTTTTGGACCGCTTTTCTTTTGTTTAGTATACCCCTAGGAGAAATTCTGGTTTGGTCATTCTGGATGAACAACCTTTGAGAAGGTCCCGCAGAATTTTAAACTTACCACCTGAATACTCCCTTAATCAGGAGGTCATTTCGAGGGTAAGCATGGCCACACAAGTTATGGTCATGTCGCCTGAAGTAGAAAACTCTACTATGGAGTCTGGAGTGAACATGTTTCCTATTGATTCACCAACCTCTAACTCGTCAAGTGCAGAAGAGGAAGAACCTTCCACTTCACATGACATACCCTTCGACCGTGTGACACCGGGCGAACCTGGATCCATAGAATGGTTAAGCACATCCCAGGATGACCTTGTGTCCGTGGCTTTTGGCCCATCTGCATATTTTTGGGAAACCTCTCTTGGACAACAATCGGCCCATTTGGATGTCGATCTGAACACTGGCACTTCCTCTATTTGGGCTTCTCATGCCCAGCATTTAGCTCCCGTCTATGAACTCATGGATGAACTACGCCAGCGTGGTGATGAAATTCATCACCAGAGCCTATCCCAGAGAAGACACATTCCAGAGACACCGATTGTTCAACACACTCCCATCCGATAATTTTCACTTACTTCACCAGAGACACCCATTCACAACGTGACCACTTAAGAACCTGGTCAACCTTCATTTCCTGCGAGCACATGTCTCAGTCAAGGGAGCGGTTCTACACCTCAAGTGACTCGGAGTGTTGAAGGACAATAGTCCAACACCCCTATTGTTACTACTATTGGAACGCTACCCACTCCTCCCCCACCCCAAAAATCGCGAGGAGGATTCTCCTTACCTCCTGGTTTTTTCATGTGTAGTGTTCCTCCCATAGTCAGTAGTCAACAACCCGTCATGATTCAACCTTCCCCTAGTGGTCAACCAGCTGTCACTGGGGGCACCCCTCGTCTTTTAGCTATAATTCAAGTGGCGGATTGACAATTGGTCATTCCCTTGGTATCTCTTTACCTATTGTGGGATCCACCATGGGATTACCCCTTGGTGGGGGATCATCCAACCCAACCCAACCACCATGGAGTCAAGCGTATCCAGGTTATCTTAACCCTGTGTCGGGACAACTTAATCCTGGAAACATATTCCCCGGGATAACTTATCCCGGAAACTCATACACTCCATGGGTCCATTTTAATGTTGCACCATTTGGACCCCCACCAACACTTCCCCATGCCCCACCACCCCCACCATCGTATGGTCCACCCCCTTCCGGAGGGGGAGGACCTCCCCCTTCTGGAAGAGGAGGAGGCCCACTCCATTCTGGTGGCGGAGGACCACCTTATTCCAATGGAGGAGGAGGACCACCACCTTCTGGTAGTGGCGAGCCCCCACCTTATGGAGGAGTCCCACCTCATTCCAGCGGCGGTGGCCCACCTTATTCCGGCAGTGGCGGAGGACCACCACCTACTGGTAGTGGTGGACCCCCACCTTATGGAGGCGACCCACCTTATTCTGGAGGCAACGACCCATCCTATCTTGGTGGCGGAGGCGGTGGCCCACCCTATCTTGGTGGTGGAGGTGGTGGCCCATCTTATTCTGTTGGTGGAGGCAGTGGACCCCCACCTTCCGGCGGTGGCAGAGGGCCCCCACTTGGAGGTCCACCTTATTCCGGCGGTGGAGGACCCCCACCTTCCGACGGCGGACCACCTTATTATGGCGGCGGACCTACATATGGTCCACCACCTGGAGGACCACCCCCTTATGACCATTTCCCAGAAGGAACACCTTATAATCAGTTGATTCAAGGTCTCATTGGTCCCTATATGCCATATAAATACTATCAGTATCCGTAGCTAAACCAACTGCTACCCTTTTTGGCTACTTTGGATCTACCCGACCTGTCTTGTCTGACGAATGATCCCATCTTCCACAGTCATAATTGGCCACCCATTCTAGTCAAGTTACCATCGGATATTCCCAAATTTGATGGAAAACCTGGTGAGGACCCGAAAAACCATGTGATGACCTACCATCTATGGTGCTCATCTAATTCCTTGATGGACGACTCGATCCGTTTAAGGCTTTTTCAAAGGACCCTCACCGACCGAGCTACCAAGTGGTATATTGAATTACCACTAAAATCCTTTCCAGATTTTCGTTCTCTTGCTATGTCCTTTCTAACCCATTTCCAGTTTCCCATTCGCGATAAGACTAGTACAGACTTATTGACCTCTCTTCGCCAGAATACTGCAACTCATATCTCGGATCATATCCATGAGTGGCGACGAAGATGACATCTCAATAAGGCTCACATTCCAGACCAACTCTTAGCTAACTAGTTCACAAAGTCTCTTTCACCTGTCGTAGCTCAAGATGTGGCCATTAGAGGGGTCGTCACTGAGGAACAAGCTATTTTCCGTGCCCATTACTTAGACCTGGTCTATGCTCACTCTGACACATTGTATGAAATTGTTCTTGATGCACCCCTCCCTACATATGACCCTTCAAAACCACCTAAGGGACCTCAGGCCGATGGCATCATTGGTTCCCTTAACTCCTAGCCTTCTACTCAAACTGGTGGACTGTCGAACTCCCAGGGTTCTTCCCCATCCCCATCACAAGATGGAAACAACACCACTAAGTCCTCCACTCCTGCCTCCACCAAAGAAGTGAATTCTGTTCAATTATCTTCACCTCAGAAATACAGTGGTAAGAAGAAAAACAAAGGTAATCCTAAGAAATCTTCTAATCAGCAGGAGCCCAAAGCCATCCCTGAAGACACCAAACAGAAGAGGAATTTGAAGTATCCTTGTTTACTGTGTGGTGGTGATCATTTCTCAAAGGAATGTCCTCATCGAGACGAAGCGCAGAAGTTTCTCAAGGGAAAATCTACTCCTGCAGTTCTCAATGATCCCTTCCCCACTCAGAACCAACAACTGATCGCTCAAACCTCTCCTTCACACATAGAGGCTTCCTCCAGCACCCATGTTCTCATGATGCGTAGTGAGACAGTTAACTTGAACACATGTTCACGCTCGTATGACTCAGTCCCTCAGAAGGAACTCGTTGGAAGTAATACTGAAAAAGCTTCCATTTCTATTCTTGACGTCACCGTGCCACACGCTTCTCTCACTATTGAGAATCCTTCTTTAGATTCAGTGTTGCATCTTCCCAAGAGCATGATTCGGAAAGCAGTTTTCAATCCCAATGCTCAGGCAGCTCAAAAATACAACATTGTAGAGGACTTGGCACAAGCTCCTTGTGCTATGTCAACACTAGAGGTCTTGCAGAACTGTCCCAACTAGCGCAATACTCTTCTCCCTGCCATTGGCGTAGTTGATCCGGATTCCTCTAATACAATCATGTTCCGACTCGAGTACTTTAAATTGAGGCTTTCCACCAGTTGGCATTTCAAGTTGCCACGAAGATTGTTGGGAAGAAAATCCATCATACTGTGTTAGACGAAGGTTCATCTACCTCGGTCGTGGCTTCCAACCCCATGGGCTATTACAAGCCTCAACAGTAGAGTTGGGCGGTAAGACCGCAACCATTAATGTGGAAGTAGTCGCAGACCCTTTAGATTATAATATTTTACTTGGTCGTAATTGGTTTTATGCCATGACTGCAGTCGCATCATCCGTCTTAAAAATTGTGAAATTCCCCCACTAAGGCCGAATTGTCACAATCGACCAGCTGGATTTTTATACACCGGACACCGCTACTCATCCCGGCGATAATGTCCCGCTACTCGAAAAATATTTGCAACCATATGAGAGCGTGGGGGTTGGCCTCATAAAAGACTCGTCTCTTATGAGTTTTTTTCCAACCTCGTATCCCCCCAACCATGTTTCCACGGTGAACATGATATCCTCTTTTCCCAACTCCACCAATCCATGGCTCGTACCCGACGAAGCCACTATGCACCTGATTGGAGATACCATGCCTATTTCACCCGTTGAACTCACTTATGAGGCTATCCAATTAGCACCTGAAGACCACTTGGTTGTGGCCTCTACATCCTGTTCGCTATAGCGGACGTTGTCCTTACCCGATCCTCTGCTCTGTACTTTTCATTCTGATGAGTCCATTATGGAAATTATGAGTGCGGATGACTCTCCGTGGGAAGACTTCCACCATCAATCATCTTTCCTTCCCCCATTGGATATTGTAGATAATAGCATTACCACCATTTTCACACCGGATGTCTACCCTTTCCCTCAGTCCCCAATACTCATGTGTCATACAGACACTGAGGGAAACTTGGCGAACATTAAACCCACCACTCCAATTGACATCTCGGTTACCCCTGGTGTAGTGGGACATATTCATTTAGGCCATGAATGTTCCCCTGAAGAGATTACTACTTTTACGGCCTTATTTAAGCCATTCCGAGACTTGTTTGCTTGGACATACGAGGAAATTCCTAGGATAGACCCTGCTATTGTTTCACATGAAATCAAAACCTATCTCGATGCTAAACCAGTCTGCCAAAAGTTACGACCGGTATACCCTCAAAAAACTGCGGCAATCAAAGCAGAAATTGAAAAGCTCTTAAAGGATGGATTTATCTACCCTGTTCCATTAACAGAATGGGTCTCAAATTTTGTCCCTATGGCTAAGAAGCGGGGCACCATTCGTGTCTGTGTCGATTATCGATATTTGAACAAGGTTTGTCCTAATGACAATTACCCCACTCCCTTTATCGATCAGGTCATAGACAATTGTGCCGGAAGTGTCATCTTTTCATTTATGGATGGCTTTTCCGGTTACAACCAAATTGAAATCCACCCGACTGACCAACATAAGAGAAATTTCATTTGCCCTTGGGGAATGTTCGCTTATCATAAGCTCCCTTTTGGTTTGAAAAATGCTGGTGCCAGATTCCAGCGGGCCATGTCGTACGCTTTTCATGATGTGAAGGACTTCATGGAACCTTACCTTGATGACCTACTTGCCCATTCACGGTAGCGTGAGTTCCACATTGATCATCTGACGGTTGTATTCCTCAGATGCAGGCGGTATAACATCTTCCTGAACCCTCACAATTGTATTTTCTGCATCGATTCCGAATGCCTCCTAGGTTTTATCGTTTTGAAGGACGGGATCCGCATTGATCCCTTGAAGGTGGAAGCCATTGTCGCTCTCCCACCTCCTATTGATGTTACAGAACTTTAAAGTTTGCAAGGGAAGGCAACTTATTTACGGCCTTTTGTCTATAATTTTGCTCAAAAGACATAGGGTTACATGAGACTACTCAAGAAGGACGTCCCGTTCATATGGGATGATCCAGCGCAACAATCCTTTGATAGTCTGAAACATGCCATTACGCATTCCCTTGTGCTCCAACCACCCAATTACTACAAGGATTACATCCTTTTTATATTACTGCTTCTGCCACCACGACCGCCATGGTCTTGGTACAAGAGGACAACAATGGCCTGGAACATGTGATCTATTACCTAAGTAAGGGTCTTATTGACTCCGAAACTCGTTATTCACATGTCGAGAAGCTCGCTTTCACGACAGTCATTTCCATCCAAAAGTTCCGTCATTACATACTGCTCCGCACCACCACCATTATCGTCGACTGGAACCCCATGTACCACATTTTAACACGTGAAGTACTCGGGCGATGTACTCATGTTGGATTGTGATACTTCAGGAGTTCGATCTCCTCTTCGAGAAATCCAAGTCTAAGAAGTCTTTGGTATTTTTCGATCTCATTTGCGGTCTTCCTCGTGTTGATCTTGGATCTAAGCCCAATGATTCTTTTCCTGACGAATCATTGTTCCTTATCAACACGTCTGACTCGTGGTATGGAGATATTACCTTATATCTTCAAACCCAATGTTTCAGCCCCCAACTGTCTCATGACGAGCGTCATCGTATACGTCACCACGCCAAGTATTACTTGATCGTTAGCGATACCCTGTATCATCGTGGTTTCGATTCCGTTCTTCGACGTTGTATGACACATGAGGAGGCTGAACACGTCTTGAATGACTGTCACTCTGGGGCTTGTGGTGGTCATCTCTCTGGGATGGCTACAACCCAGAAGATACTACATGCAGGATATTACTGGTCATCCATATTTAAAGATTGTATTGAGGCCGTTAAGAAATGTCCCCCATGCCAGCATTTTCAAGCGAAAAAGTGCGCCCACCCAGCCCCATTACACCAGGTTATTGCCATTGGCCCCTTTGCAAAATGGGGCATAGATTTCATGCACTGTAAGCCTACCTTGGCCAGGGGGCATGGTTACATCATCGTAGCCGTGGATTACTTTACAAAATGTGCCGAGGCTATGCCTACCTACAACGAAGACGAAAAACCTGCCGCACTCTTCATGTTTAATCATGTTATTGCACGGTTCAGAGTTCCACAGGCCATAGTCACCGACCATGGATCTCATTTTCAGAACCACATGGCAGATGAATTGAGTGCCAGACTGGGTTTTCGTCATGAAAAATCAACCCCTTACTACCCAAAATCCAACGGACAAGTAGAGGCCATCAACAAGGTCTTGAAAACCATGATTCAATGCATGGTGGGTATGCACAAGTTTAACTGGCACAACATGCTCTTTTCCGCACTATGGGCATATTGGACCTCTGTTAAGAATACCATCAGATTTACACCATTCCAATTAGTTTACGGATTGAAGGCAGTCCTACCTATAGAGTACGAGATTCCATCACTCAAACTCGTAGTTGAACTTCTTCCGAACACCACTGTCTACGAAGAACGCTTCCTTTACCTAGCAAAACTTGACGAGACCCGCCGCGATGCTGCTCTTGCCAACGAGGTACATACGAAGCACATCAAAGAACAATACGATAGGCACGTTAAACCTTGTACCTTCAACGAGGGTGATTTGGTCCTCACATATGACTAAAAGCACGATAAGCTGGGGGCATGTAAGTTCAAGTCCATGTGGCACGGACCGTACATAGTGAAGCGTGTTCTGGAAAAGGGAGCCTACGAACTAGAGGACTATGATGGGATATATTTTGGTGAGCTCTGCAATGGGCTCTACCTGAAGAGGTACTATTCCTGAGTCTTTCACGCATAGATATATTGTATATACTGTACATGGCGTGTATGTTTTGTGTGGTGTGATGCTTTTGTTTTAGTGTGTATAGGTCTTGTTTCGTTTCTTATACCATGTTCTGTCTGCATGTGTAGATGGAAACTTGCTACAGATTCGTGGACGACGCCAACCAACATACCCGTAACCTTGCTTCGGCAGCCTGGGTACTTTATTCTCCCACCGGCGAGCTTATCAACTCAGGAGTAAGTTGTCTAGGATACACGACCAATAACGCCGCAGAGTATCAGGCGGTGATTGGAACCCTAACCGACGCTCTTTCCTTGGGTATGAACCACGTTGTTATCTATTTGGATTCACAACTAGTGGTTTCTCATCTTAACCGGATCTACGCTATCCATGACCCTACTCTACTCCGTCTCTTCCGACGAGTCCATTTCTGGAAAGTTCCTTTGAATCTATTCAATACCTGCACATTCCACGAGGCATGAATACAGTTGCTGACTCGATGACCAACTTCATTTTAGATTGGTACATTGCACACACATGACATATTCATAAAATATAAAGGCATACATAACATGTAAATCATCCACTATATAAGCAAACATGTAGACAATATCTCATTAATCATCCATAGAACACAAGATGTATAAAACTGTCGAAAGTGTTTGTATATATATATATAAATTGATACAAAATGGTAGTGCTAATACAAAAATCTAAAGCATGCTAGCTTTCAGTAAGAGTCATCTCTAACAAAATATGAAGCTCATAAGCTTTCAGTACATACATAAGCATAAACCTAATCCCTAGGCTGCTCATGATAGCAGAATACGACCCTCGCCACTTTACAGAGCAACATGCCAAAATGTGAAGATACCTCGACGGTGTACTTCTGTTAACCCCGGGGTAGATCACGGACACCTGGATCTGGGATATCCAGTGTCAACTTGTGGACGTTCTCATAGACCTCCTCCACCTCCTCGATGGCATCACGCATTGCGAGACCTATGACTGGCACCTCTCCTCTCCTCGCAATGAGCGAGACTCCAACTGGTTGCAATGGACCCACATCTACACAAAACATTGAGTCGTCAGCACTACTCCAAAAAAAATCATAAATACATAAAATGAAAAAAAACAAAAAGTTGTTGTTCTTACCGATGTTGCCCCATTGTGCTCCCTCGGGAAGCACTAGGTCGAGGTCGCCTCTGAAATCTGTCCCGCTGTACGAATAATTTCGAATCGAAGCCTATGATAGGACCCCCGCCACCATGGCGGGCCATCACCTCTTCCCATCTGGTCATGTTTGTATCCCGGGCATCTCGGTCATCCAAGTCCACCTGTGGACGTAGATGAGGTACCCGCTCCAACAGAAAATATATCACCACGGACCCATAGCCAAATTGTTTCAGTGCCCCACGCTGACATTTGGTTAACTGACTCCGGAGGTTGGTGAGGATCCCCTCACACCAGTTGAATACCCTAGGAGCCATGCACTCCTCCATGTACATCAACTGCGATTTGCTCGCAAGGTGAGCAGATCAACTTCCTGCTACCCTCACTATGGTGAAGAGCACAGTACGTAGAGCACGATCTCGAATATCTTTGATGGGGATCTTCCCACCAATAGCCACAGTGCCTCCAGTGCACCACTGATCAATCATATCGTCCATTGTTCGATCACCTCCTCGTGATCTGGTAAGAGATACAGGCTCCCCCCACCAGGATAACCCTGTCACGAAGTAGATGTCCTCGACATCTATGCTTAGTGTATGCACTCCGATCACAAAGTGATGTTGTACTGAATCCCAACATTGGATCATGTGCGTTAGTAGTGGAACATGGGCCCTCATGCCCGACACTCTGAAGTATTTGAGTAACCCATAGTGCCTCAATGTAGCAATGCATTGAGGGTCATTCTCAGCTTGAGCATCATCAACCTCGTGCTCTCATTCTCTCCACTCGAGAACCATATTTGTCACCGTGAACCTGTCAAAAAGGGAAAGTAAACACCATTATAAATCTTTCCAATCATCAAAATATTTTCTTTTGGGTTGGGTGTTGACTTGCATTTGGGTGTTTGTGCCGGCGCAGGACGTCATTGCAGACAGGGCACCGTAGGCACAAAAGGCTCTTATGGGTTTTGCATCGGGACAGTTCCCACAAGGAGGGATTGCACCGAACCGTGGGTGCAAATCCCCCCACCAAAACAACTCAAAACCATAAAAATTAACCAAAAACATGAATGTAATCCTCTGAAAAGTTGCATAGTGAGTTTAGGTTTACCTGTCTCCGACGACACGCGAAACAGTGGACTGTAGCTCCCGAAATCAACAAACGAAATTTGGCTCCAAATGGAACTTCACACTTTCCAAACTTTGTAAAAAACAATTGTAATTCTTTTTCACTATTTTTCCCATTTTATAACTAAATTTTTATTTTATTTTTGATGCTTTAATGGGTTATTTACTATAGTTTGAGTTATTTACTGCATTTAAACGCTTGGTTTACTGTTTTGACCTAGTCTTTAAGCTTGCAGGTGAAGTTAGATGCCTAATTAATGTCGTTTTTCATCGTGATGATCATCTCACAAGTATTATCAGGTATGAACAACTCATCGAGCGTCTTTTTGTCATTATTTCACTCATTAAATTCAATTATTAATGACATCGAGCTAACTCTTTGTTCTTTCTTGTGCTCATAAAACGATGAGAATAAGTCACCAAGTTATAGTTTATCACTTTTTTGGGCTCGTTAAACTCCTACGAAAAAGGAACCCCTCGAAGTCTTTCTTTAAGCTCTTTTCAGGCTCTCTAAATATGAAAAGATCGCCAAGAGAACTTGATGCGTTAACGCTTGTAAAAGTATTTGAATGATTGTCTTCCTAGTGATAGTTTACCCCTTTTTCGGACCAGGGGGCACTACTTACGAAAAAGGAGTACTCTAGCCAATCATGATTGGAAGAGTCCTCTCTCGCGTTGTTTTACCCTTTTTCGGGCGAAGAGGCTAACCTTATGAAAAAGGACCTTTGGAGTATTCTTTAGTTCTTTTCAGACTCTCGAAATATGAAATGACGCCGAGTTTACCTTCTATGGACACGTTAAAATTCAACATTGAAGGGCCTGCCATAGGACGAACCCCTCCTTTCCCAGCTTCGGAAAACATTTGGGATTGGACTCATATATGAGATGAGCTATACCGAGCATCTGTTTACCCTCCTTAAGCTCGTTAAGAAACAAGTAAGGCACTCATCAGTCATGATGGGGAAAAGGGAAAGTTTTTTGTGTTACACCTTTACCTGTGGTAGTACTTAGTCGTTCTTGAACATGGCACTCATTTGCATTTGCATATAGTACTTGGGTCATCCGTTTGTCCTCGAGTCTTGCTAACCTCATGAATCTTGTTACTCCTTTGGGTCATCCAAAGAATACTTCCACCATCAGTTGCATTAAGGGTTGGCATTTTTCTCGACATGTCAATACTGCAAAGTCATGCCATGCCCATGTTTAAGATACATTCACCGCTCATCATTTGCAGTCAGTACACCCTCTATCATGTTGGTCTACTCTGAGTTAGTCTTGCATGTTACTGTACCATCTGATCTACTCCAAACATCCATTATTGTGTTTCGTGTCGATGAAGGGGGATTCATCATGGCCCTCCTTCGACAGATTCATCCTTGTCGAATTCAACACATCATCCGAGGACTGATTCTAGAAACCAATCAAGTACCTTGGGCCTACATGCCTCAATGGCAGGTTACCTCACTTTCACCATGAGTTTACATCATTGACTCTTGATTGAAATATTTTATCAAGCGTTCGACTTCAACTCATTTTATTCACGCTTGGGGATATGTACTATGATACCTTGGGGATCATTGACATCAATGATTATTTTCCTTGCTCTTGTTAACGGTATACATTAATGACCGGTAATCAAGTGGTTTCTACCATGTTCGACTCCAAAACATTGTAATCACATAGATAGATTCGTATCATTGCGGGTTCGACTTGAAGACCCTGGGGACGTCATATTCTACCCAGGTTGCGATGGATATTGTTTGAGTTTTATTACACGGATCCGCTTTGTATTGGTCATGGATGTGTTATCATCTCACCATGGATCTACGATTGTGTCTAGTAGCCATGATTGTGTTCAATCGGTCTTTACTACCATGCATCTGCATTGTATTGGTCGACAGCCATGTTGTGAGTCATGCGAGACTGTGTTCTCAGAGTCAGTTGTACTATAGCAGCATCTTCCATTTGACAAGTCCTTTCCATCCTTCTATCAAAGCATTTCACCTATTTAGTTTCATCAGCTTCATGCTTTGGGGGGGATTCTGTTACACCTAAATCTTTCCATCATAACACTCAGTGTAAACATCCTTGAAGTTTCCATGACTATGAATTCAAACTGGAGAAGTTACTGACCCCCTTTCCATAGGGTCTAGTTGGGCCGGCGCAGGTTGCTCCTTAACAACTTGCGCCCAACTAGGTCAGGTGCAGTTGATTACCTGATGGATTGCGCCATCGGCTCATGTCACCCTTGTACATCATGCGCCAACACAGGTTGTCCTAATGCAACTTGCGTCGATGTCAGTTAATGTGGATAAAGGGCATCTTCGAGCGATTTCACGAAGGTGTATGACTTGGATCTCTATCCCTAACCTGTAGGAGAGCTGACTTTCGGTTCCCTAACCCCTTGGGAGGATCCCATAGGCCTCTCCCACTATTTCTCAACCTATCCTATCCTCCTAGTCCTATATATATGAGGCTCCTCTCCATTCCAAAGGGAGGAAGGCTATAGCATCCATATGCTTGTGGAATAAGATTAGGAGATCATCATTCATCTCTTGGAGGCACCCATTTCTCCTTAGAGGCATTGGCTTGGCTTGTTGGAGGAAGATTGCGATGTTAGGGCTTGGTTGTAATCTTATCTTTTATTTGTATTCCCACTTTTATACAGTAATACAAAACTCTTTCCATAAATGTCTTGTTATTCATTGATATTTATAGTTTACTTCCTTAACCGTTTACTTAGATCAGTTATTGTGTAGATGTATTATTACTACTTGTTTGTCTCTTGCATGTTCTGTAAGGTCTTGCAGCTACAGATCTGACGACCATGGAGCCTGAAGCGAAAAGGGAGAAAGAGATCTACAGATATGAAAGGTAATATGTTTACATCACTTAATCTCTAATTTGATCTAGGAATGTATATTTGTATTCTATCTGATTTGTTCTAGATTCGCATTGAACTAGGGATATCACGCCTTAAGTCCGCTTTCGATAGATTGTCCGGTAACAATAAACTATTACAAATTTACCTATGAAATCTCTCAAGACTTCATTCATTAATCTCATGAAAGTACTTGGTGCATTGGACAGTCTGAATGGCATAACCAACCACTCATACAACCCATGATTGGTCTTAAAGGTTGTCTTCCACTCATCTCCTTCTCAAATTCTGATACGATGGTATCCACTCTTCAGATCTAATTTTGAAAAACATGTTTCCCCACTCAGGAAATCCATCATGTCATCCATCCTGGGTAATGGAAACTTATATTTGATGGTAATCTTATTGATGGCCCTGGAATCAGTGCACATCCTCCATCCACCATCCTTCTTTGGGGTGAGAACTGCTGGTACTGCACATGGACTCAGAATTTTCTAAACCAACCCCTTATCTAAAAATCCTTGCACTTGATTTCTAACTTCTTCATTCTCTTGAGGTGTCAATTTGTATGCTGCCTTGTTTGGTAAGCTTGTTCCAGGAATAAAATCAATATGGTGACTTATATCCCTCTTCGATGGTAACTCATTGGACAAATCATCTACCACAATGTCACTAAAATCTCCTAGCATCTCCTGAATCTCCTCAGGAAGATCTGTAATATTAGTCTTCATCACTACCACTCTAGGCTTACATACCACAACATAGTTCAGTTCCTTCTCATCAATTTGCTGCAAATACTCTTTCCATGTCAACATTAGGACCTTAGATGCTTGCTGCTCTGTTGAAATCTCTCCTCGCAAAGGATGAAGACTATGTTTTATCCCATCTTGCACGAAACTATGACAATTCCTCCTACCATCATGCACTACCCTTTTGTCAAATTGCCATGGTATCCCTAAAAGAATATGGAAAACATCCATGGGCATAACATCACATATAATCTTGTCCTTATATGTTCCTACTTGAAAATCAACTTCACATTGTTCACTTACCAGGATTTGATGTCCTTTATGCAGCCAGGATACTTTGTATGGAACAGGGTGTTTGGTCCTCTTCAGACTCAGTTTCTCCACCATCTCTGTGGAAACAAGATTGTCGGTGCTCCCACTGTCAATCACCATCTTGCAACACTTTCCTATGACTTTACACATGGTCTTGAATAAAGCTTTCCTTTGAACCGGTTCCACTTCCTCCTTTTTAGGTTTCAATAAGACTTTGTTCATCATCAAAGACTCTCCCTTCTCTGGCATATTCTTGACCATTGTCATCTTCTCTTGCTGCTGCTCATTATGAGCTACGTAGGGTCCTCTATGTCCTATGTATTCCTTCTCTGGACATTCAAAGGATCTGTGCCCCAATTTGTTACACTTGTAACATCTGTAGACAACTTCTCTGCCTCTTCCTCTACCTCTACCCCCTTGGTAAGGTCTTCTCCCTCTTGGGTCACCTCCTCTACCTTGGTGCTCCTGCTGGTTTAATTTACTAGGTCCTCCTCCTTGGGATGCAAAACTTCCTCTTCCAGCTGTTTCCCCCCTTCCCCTGTTGAATTTCTGCTTTCTCACTAATTTTTCTTCTGCTCTCAAGGCACATTGGTATGACTCTTCCATGGTTCTTGGTGATATCATGTTGATCTCATCCCGAATCTCCATCCCGATACCATTGACATATCTAGCAACCTTATCTGCTGATTCTTCCACATAACATGCCCTTAGGTTCACTTTGTAGAATTCTTCAGTATACTCTCTTACAGTCAGTAATATTTTCCTAAGGTTTTGCATCTTCCTGTGCAAAATTAGCTGGTAATCCTTGGGCAAGAACTTGGCTCTCATCTTGGCCACCATCCTATCCCATCTCTTTAACAATGGTTTGTTCTTCCTTCTCCTTTCAGCTTGCACACTATCCCACCACAAGGATGCATGTCCTTTCAACCTTGTCACTTCCAATCTGACCTTCTTGTTCTCCTCAATTTAATCATACTCAAAGTACTTGTCTAGCTCACTGATCCAGTCAATGAGGTGTTCAGCAGTGAGGCTTCCCTCATAGGTTGGTAACTCAGGTTTTGGCCTCGAAGTTGCTCCAAGAATTGACCGAAAGTATCTTAGCTTAGGTGTCTCTTGCATGGGTGCTGCTTCTTCTCCTTGTTCCTCTTCATCAGGGTCACTCACATCCCTTACTTCTGGGTCTCTTCGTCTACCCATCTCCACATCTTCCATACGCGCTCACATTTCTCTCATTTCCTCCACAACCTCTGGATTCGTTGTTGGAATCCCTCTGCCACGAGATCTTTCTCTTCCCAAATGTATAGCCGTGCCTCTCTTCTGCCGTGATGGGAAAAATCCGCTCTGATACCAAAATTGGTGCCGATAGGAATGAACACAGCCCGTCCAACCCGCACCTTCCCAGGAAATAGGGTGATTCCTAAAATCGAACCACTAGTCGTAGCTGAAAACCAGCTAGGTCCTTCGTAATGGCGGCCCTTCTCTCCAAACTGGACTTTCCGCAACCTTCTGACGGTTAGAACTGACCTTCCACAACAATCTTGCAGAAACACCTTCCTTCCGCAATCGCTTTCCCGCAACGGTCCTTATGTAACACTTCTTTCCGCAGCTTGTGGATTACGGATTGCGGGTGGACTCCTCGTGACTTCTTGAAAATGATTCCGCACTTTCCCTTCCGCAATTTCCTTTCTGCACTCCCAGATTGTGGATTGCGGGTGCGCTTTTTGACCTTTCTTGAAAATCCTTTCGCAAAGACTCGTCCGCAACTTGGATTCCACAACTCCTTGTCATTAAATCCCTTGCTTCTTTCTTCTGCAAAACACCGTCTTAGCCGTCGATCCTTTGCAGATATGATCTCGGTCGTTGATGTATGATCAATGTGGAACACTTCAACTCGGCTTGCGGAAATACTAATTCCCGGGCACGTTCACTTTGTTGCAACTTTTTCTCGTCGTTGATCTCCTTTTCGGCTTTGATCTGAGCCGTTCAACTTCTGCTAACTAAATCAACTCTGTTACTCTACGATTGCTTGGTCGATTGATCAAGGAATCGATCAATCCAGTTTGACCCTCGTCCGGATCTAAGGGAAACTAAATACAAACAATAAATTTACTTAAGCTACTTAACGGTAGTCAGTCTGCAAACGATTTGGGTTTCTTAACTGCACATGGAAATCACATAGATATGAAACATAGACTCATTCACATAGAAATCGGGACAACAATTGCACATAGCTCTACCTGAAAGAATCTCAAATCATTCTTCATTCAAGATGCACAGTAACCCTATTGAACACACAGAACTTCTAATTGTACGAATAGATAGCTAGAAAATTTTCATTCCAGCCAAAACGACCAACCCCCTTCTTATTCAGCTCTCCCCTTTTTATCCATTCGGCTCCCCCAAAACAGAATGGTCAAACAACAAAACAAACTAACAACCTAACTCTCTCCATGACTGAAGGAGTCACTATCATCCACAACAAACTAGCTAACTGGCTTGATCTCCACGCAGGGACTATCAAATTGCCACTACATTCTAGCTTCTCAAAAACTAACAACATACTATTTGGTTACATATTTGTAATTATTCAAAATACTTAATAACAAACTTTTTCCCACTTCAAGATAGCTCGTCCTCATGCTAGCCACAACATGTGAACATGCAATCACATTGCTGGCTTAGCCTTGATGCTCCTACATCAAGAGGTCGCTTCCTTCATTACAATTAGGTTCAAACTAAAACAATTCATTAATGTGGCTGACTTATTGGTTTGTTTGGATGATGTAAAGGAAAATTTTTATACCCCATTTCCCAAAATAGTATTGAGGATTTTGGGTGCATTACACTCCATATATATGAGAGGTAAGGGAGACCAATAATATGCATGTGGGACAAATCACTTACATTACACCTAGAAATCCATAAGTAGGATTACATATGTGGATTGCTTCACTCAAGGGTAAACATGTCGATCTCCAAGGTGATGCCACACATGTCAAGAAATAATATGATGCAAGGGTACTCCATAACATGTATCCAATAATCCTCCTCCAAGCCTCCATTGACTCAAATACTCCTCATAATCCATGTACTTGATCCCACTCCCCTTTCATGAATATTGTCACAATCCAAGCATCCCCAGGTCAACTCCATGCCTCCATGAAAGCATAAAATATGCCCCATTGTCAATAAGGTTCAATGCCCTCATTTTGAATGTCATCGCTCCTCCTCCAATATAGGGCATTCTCCAAGTAAGTAACCTCCTCCATGTGGCCAACATGTATAATTTCACTGATTTGTTTGAATATATCCATCATCCTAAGGAAGAATGTCATGCAAGCACCCAACTGAGGCCAAGCAACCATTGGGTAAGTTGCCTCAAATGTGAAAATCCATCATGAAACATCCATGGGATAATCATACTCCATGTACCCCAAATATGATGAAGCATCCCCAAACATGGTGTAAACACTTTTAGAGAAACCTTCAAAGCTAATACTTCCTCTTTACAAGGAAAGTGTTTTCACCAACACCTATCTTCTCCTTCAACATCTCAAACTTATTTTGATAAAAAAATCATCAAAATCTCATGTTCAACATGTATCGATGTTGGAATATAACTGTAGGCTACAACACCCTTCTATATCTTGTCTCTCAGGAAATGATACTAGATGTCAATATGCTTGGAGCAGTCATAAAATTTAGGATTCTCAAAGAGTTTGATTCAAATTTGACTATAAAAATGCATAATTGTTGAATCTAACTCCATATCTTCAAGATGATCCACCAAATTGTGAATCCATACTACCTCAAAACTAACTAAGCATGTTGCAATATTTTGTCTCTACTGAACTCAATGCAACTATTGTCTATTTCCTACTAAACTAGGATATCAATATTGAACCCAAGATGAAACAAATAGAAATGCTCTTCCAAGAATAATCACCACCAACCTAGTATGAATCACAAAATCCAAATAGTAATACTCCATCACCTCCTATATACTCGATGGCATAACGAACAATACCCTTCAGATTCCTAAGCACACGCCTCACAATTTCCCATTGTGTCTCCCATAGAGAAACCATAAACTAACTTAGTCTATTCATTTTAAAGAAAATGTCTGACTTGGTATTCATTAGTGTCTAGATACAACAAAAAGCCAATCAACTACATGCATAACAATGGGTCAACCAAATCAACACTGCCATCTTGAATGAGCTTCAAGTTTGATTTCATGGGTGTGGTGAAGGGTTTGAAATCCTACATATGGAATCTCTCCAAAATATCTAAGTTGTATTTCCCTTTCCCAAGAAACACTTCTCCTTTACCCTTCCATACCTCTAACAATGGAAAAATAGTGCAGAAGACCAATGTCCTTCATGTCAATTCACTTGACAATTTCCCTTTGCACAACACAATGAGATTCTTTGAACTAACTATAATGCTCAAGTAATAAACATAAAGAACCAACACAACCAAATAAGTATCAACACACATATAATAAAGACTGGGATAAAAAAAGTCTTGGTAAATCCCAAGTTTAGTGGTAACTCATCAATCCTAGATTTCCAATCTTGTGGTGATTGCTTAAGCTCATAAAGAGCTTTATACAACCTACAAATATGAGTGTCACACCCATGTATCCCAAATCCTCCCATCTAATTTATGTACACTTATTATTCAATCACACCATTCCAAATGGTGGTCCTTACATCCATCTAGTATAACCACCACCAAAAGCATGTTGCTATGGCAAGAATGGCATAAATGGAAGTGTATATGGAAACTAGTGCATATGTCTAATCATAACCGACTCCCTCTTTCTGTGAAAACCCTCTAGCAACCAACCTTGTCTTGTATTTCTCAATAGTCCCATCAATTGCATGTTTGAATTTGTACAACCACATGGAATCAATCAATTACATCCCCTTTGGTCTTGGTACAATCTACCAAACATCATTCTACATGATAAAGTGTAATATGAACTCTCGTTTATTATTAATTTATAGTCAATAACTACAATAAATATATATAAATTTAATTGATTGATAAAATAAGATGATAATATATTACAATATGTGGGTCTTATATATAGCCCATTGTGCCTTTTCAAATGTAAAAGACACATCCTTTGACCTTTTAATTAATTATTACATTATATTCATTTTTATTTATTTATTATAAATATTATTTATTTATGTATGTAACATAAACTTATAATCCTCTATCAGGGCCCCCCACTAGTCATTCTTCACATATGCCTTCTTTAAACTATAAGGGTCATCTAGCCTCTCACTAGAATGTAAAAGTTCCATCGGATTAACAAGTAGTCTATAAAGGTCACCCTCTCTCACCTCTCTATCTAAACTCCTGAGACTACCATCACTAATGGTGCAATATCATCCCTAAAATGAAAATATCCACTATACATCTATCATACAAGAAAATGAAAGAATATTATTCTACAAACTAGGAGAAAATGTAACATCACTCAACTCAGGAACAATACCTAAAGGCATCTAGAAGGAAATTGTGCCAACATCTCTCACATGATAAGTAACATGATCACCTAACTGCACACTCATGGATCCCTCTTACTCTATAAACCTATTGAATAATGACCTATTGTATGTCATATTCCTTGAAGCTCCATTGTCCACATACCATCCTACACTAGACAAAATGTTAGAAAATAAACAAGAGGCCACATAAAAGGAAACCTCATATTGAGAGGATTCCTCTACCCCTGCTATAGTCCCACCTACATCCCATTTCACTCCCTTTCCATTCTTCTTGAATGGAAATTGATTGGCATATTGTCCCATCACAAGTGACGAGACATTGGTAATACATCGCCTTACACAAGTCCTCATTTGTTGTGTATGTAACTTCCTTCTTCTTGTATCAATTCTTACTACTATTCTTTGTTGTCCCAATGAGACCAATCACATCTACTTTCCCTTATTCCCTTGGACAAGACCATAGTTATATCTTCCTACACAAGATCAATCCAAAGCTTTGCAAACTTTGTCAAGGTCTCATGAGCACAAACAACTCCTTGAAACAAGTCTATTCAAAGAAATCAAAACCAAATCTTCATCCTCCACCTGTATTCGAATAGTGGGTAATTAATTGCTCAACTTAGTGATCTTGATTAAGTAGCTCACTATATTATTTATCTTGCTCATATGAATGGCTAAAAGTTGGTTTCATAGGAGCATTTGTAAGGATACACTATGTTTAAAAGAACTCAATCAAATCTATAAACATGTCCTCATATATCTTCTTCTCTGCAACATTGTGAAAGATGAAATGAATCTTCATTGTACCAATAATGACTCTCTTAGTATTGGCTTCCTTCTTCCAATGACCAACCAACTATGTTGAATTGGTAGGTTTTGGAATCACTTTCTGAACATGCTCTCAAAGATTGACTTCTCCCATAACTATCATTGATCCAATCTTCCAAGGAAAAAAGTGGAATCTCCATCTAACCTATCACATGCTTTAAGTTTGAGAGTCATCTTACACATCCTAAACAATCCTCAAGTGCACAAACCAACAATATTTGAAGTAGACAAAAATGCTTAATAGGTTTCAAGCGCTTCTCCCAAATGACCTAGTTCTGAAACACTAATAACCTCAACAAGGTCAATACCTCTCCCGGGTATTCTTTAGTTGAGATACCAACTCTCTCTTACACCTAGAGTGATCTCACTCACAAAATATCTGATGTAATGTAGAAATCTTTTGCTAAGTTCCAATTAATGTAACTCAAAAAATTTAACCTCTTTCCTAGAAGTTTCATGAATCTAAACCTTGTGAATTTTCACCCTTAGGGGTGTTATAAAACATAAAACAACAAGAAAAAAACATGTCACCTCTTAACAACCCCAATCCACTAGGCAATTCAAGAGAAAAGATACCAAAATGTGCCAACAATTTTCAATCCTCTAGGGCAATCTTATGGTGCATAAAAATATATTTGAAATTCACTTTATAACAGCTGTAAATACAACAAATATGCTCAATCTTATTCAATGTTTATGTTAAATCACTTAAAACAATTTCAACCTTAACTTTTGTCAAATCAACAAGACATACTAGTGTCCTAACTCATTGCAATTTCGCTAGGTTAGAAGATTAAGAAGGTTTGTATTAGGAACAAATATTTTGAAATTGAGATCTAATGTGGGTGTATGCAAGGCACTCTAAGAGAAAGTGATTTTCGTCCTCAACGATCATAGTCTCACAAAGATGACAAATCATTTCAGCCCACAATGTTTTAGGAATTGTCCAATGCCCTATTTCACTATGGAGCTCATGAGAGTTCATTCTTATCTTGGCAATATAAATTTTCTTCTTTTTACTAGTTAAACATAGAAATACTTTTGACCTTCTAGATTAAGGTTGGTGACCTCCTTATAATATCTTAATTTTATTTAAACCTCTAAATTTTATCACACCATAAATTCTCTTTAAAATTAGATGTAATTCACACATCCACACACACACATAAAATTCAGCTACATACTATAATCTCATCCCAAGGCTAGTACAATCCTTGAGCTCTCTAAAATTCTAGCTAGGAAAAACCAAGAAAACTCTAGCCACACCAAAAAGATATAATAAGCATCACACTAGCATATACACTAGGGAAAGGCCTCTCTTCTTCTTCTTCACTCCAATAAGTACAACATAGGGTTGCATCACAAAACCCTAATCTCCAAGTCTCTAAGGGATGGAACCCTAACTCTATTATTCAAGATGCTCTAAAAGCTGCAAGAAACTCTAGTGCCTCCAAAATAAGAGAGATAAAGTACAAATAAAGATGCACAAGAGAGAGAAAGATTATTGTGTTCCTTAGTCGCATCTCTAATAGAAAATAATGAACAAGAATATGAATAATTAAAGGACTCTCCCCTTTAATCATTCTAGAAAATAATATAGTTAGGGACTATCACCTTTAAGACAAATACTAAAATGTTTATAGATTTGATTTAATTGTTTTGAAATTCATGTGTCTCGACAAATTCTCTTATGAAACCAACTTTTATCCATTCATATGAGAAAGATAAATATTATGGCGAGCTGCTTAATATAGATCACTAAGTTGAGTGATCAATTACCCACCATTGGAACATAGGTGGAGGATCAAGATTTGGTTTCCATTGCTTTGTATGGACTCTCCTTCCTAGATACATTTTATTCAAAGTGTTTGTGCTCATGAGACCTTGCCAAAGTTTGCAAAGCTTTGGAATGATCTTGTGCAGGAAGATATCATATTGTAATCTTGTCCCGGGAATATAGGGAAGTAGATGTGATTGGTCTCATTGAGAAGACAAAGAAGATTGGTAAGAAAGGATACAAGAATATGAAAGGTACATATATGCAACAAACTAGGACTTGTGTAAGGTAACGTATTTCCCGTGTCTTGTGATGAGACATTATGCCAACCAATGTCCATTGAAGAAGAAGGGAAATTAAGTGAAACGGGTTGTAACTAAGAATGTAGTAGGTGTAGAGGAGGACCCCTCTAAATCTGAAGTTCCTTTTCCATGGTCCCTTGTTTATTTTCTAACATTATGTCTAGTGTAGGATGGTGTGTGGACAATGGAGCTTCAAGACATATGACATACAATAGGTCATTATTTGGTAGGTTTCAGGAGTAAGAGGGATCCATGAGTGTGGAGTTAGGTGATCATGTTACTTATCCCATGAGAGGTGTTGGCACAAATTCCTTCCAAATTCCTTTAGGTGATGTTCCCGTGTTGAGTGATGTTATATTGTTTCATGTTTGAAAAAGAATATTCTTTTAGTTCTTGTATAAAAAATGTACAGTGCGGAGTTGCATTTGAGGGACAATATTGCACCATTAGTGATTGTAGTCTAAGGAGTTTAGCTACAGGGATGAGAGAGGGTGGCCTTTATAGGCTACTTGCAATCCAATGAAACTTGTACATTCTAGTGAGAGGCTAGATGAACCTTCTAGTTTCAAGAAGTCCTATGTGAAGAAGGAATGGTGGGAGGCCCTAATAGAGGAGTATAACTTTATATTGTGGAATGATGTTTGGTAGATTGTGCCAGGAACAAAGGGGATGCCAATGATTGGTTCCATGTGGTTTTACAAAGTCAAACATAAAGTTGATGGGAATATTTAGAAATACAAGATAAGGTTTGTAAATAGAGGGTTCTTGCATAAAGAGGGAATCGATTATGATTAGACATATGGACTAGTTGCAAGATACACTTCAATTTGTAACATTCTTATAATAGCAACATGTTTTTTATGGTGTTTATATTAGATGGATATAAACACTACCTTTTGGAATGGTGTGATTGAAGAAGAAGTGTACATTAATTAGCTGAGAGGATTTGCGATACGTGGATGTGATACTCATGCTTGTATGTTGAATAAAGCTCTTTATGGGCTTAAACAATCCCCACAAGGTTGGTACTCTAGGATTGATGAGTTCCCATTGAACTTAGAATTTACCAAGATTGTGTATGATCCAAATCTTTCTTATATGTATGTTGATAGTAATTTGATTGTCTTGGTTCTATATGTGGATGATTTGATCATTGTTGGTTGTTCAAAGAATCTCAATCCTTATCTAGATAATATAGATAAGGACTCTTAAAGGTGATAGTCCCCTTAAGGGTGGAGAAACAACGAGGTGAGTTCAGGTATGAGTTCTAGAGATGAAGGGGGGAAACAAAGTGTTGAAGAAGACACCAATGTTCCACTATCCATCAAATAAATCTAGTAGGTAGGGATTTCTAGTAGGTAGGGATTTCACTTGTTTAGCATAGATATGTGCTAGCCTACAAAGGGAGGAGGCTAGCATATCCATTGCCATTCCTTTATTAGATGGCAATAGGTAGGGATTTCACTTGTTTAGCATAGATATGTGTTAGTCTACAAAGGGAGGAGGCTACCATACCCGATTTCACTTTCTTAGCATATATATGTTCTAGCTTACAAAGAGAGGAAGCTAGCATATCTTGCCATTGCTTTATTAGATGGAAATAGGTAGGGATTTCACTTGTTTAGCATAGATATGTGCTACCCTACAAAGGGAGGAGGCTAGCATATCCATTACCATTGGTTTTTTAGATGGTAATAGGTAGGGATTTCACTTGTTTAGCATAGATACGTGCTAGACTACAAAGGGAGGAGGCTAGCATATCCATTGCCATTGCTTTATTAGAAGAGGCTAGCATATCAATTGCCATTGCTTTATTAGATGGCAAAAATTGGGGAGGTGGTAGGAGAAGGAAAGAGAATGGGAGAGTCTATGGAAAAAAAGAGAAACGGTTCATTTATATGCATTGAAATTGCTTTGTTTGTGAGGAGAACTTGGGTGAAGAGAGGAGAAGGGTGATAGAAGAGAGGGAGGAGAAAAACAAGGAGAAGTGAGAAAGAAGAAGCGGTTATGACAGAGGCCGTTGGGTAGAACATTGGAGTGGTGGAGAAGAATTCTAAGCTTGTGAGAACACAAACAAGACACAATTCTAGTTGTTACCTGCATGGTAGGAGGTACTGGGTAGAACTCCTTGGAAAAGACGAAGATGATGCAATTTCAATCAATGAATAACCACAGCTGTGTTATATTGGACACAAATGGGAGGGCTAACAGTCACGACAGTAAAATGCTAACTATGGATATTTAGTCGTGTCCATTAAGCTGGATTGAAAAAGACTACTATCATTATTTTGGGCATGTGAATGATGTTGCACTTTACAATTGGCCGTTTTAATACAGACGAGAGACACGGACACCATGTAATCCACAACACTGGACAGGAATCATAGGACAGGATCTCTTGCAAGATTTTATATCTCACTCTCTCTGCAACAGGCTACTTGACTCTTCGCAAACGCCAAGAACCGCTGTCTATTCCCATTTCCCACCCCTACGCTAAAGACGAAACTATAAATGGCACAATAAATCGAGTGATAATGATATGAGAAATAAAGCCTGCAGATACCAGAACGCCCGTATCGTCAGCGTTCCTCCTCGGTTACGATAACCAGAATGCCAGTTATTCAACGTACCAACTTTCGCGTGCAATATTTATCTCAAGGTAACGCGTACGATAAAAGCAAACTAAAACGCACCATTTTTTTTAATTAATTCTCGTTTAAATATGGTCGGGCTATATCAGCAATCATGATAATTGGCTCTACTAAATGGTTGATTTTAAAACTACCTAAATCGTCTAAATCACTATTTGAATAATGGAAATTGTAATTTGGACAATTTTGAGCAATGGAAATTGGGATTTGGACAATTCTTCATTTGCCCTATTCAAGAGACCAGATGTCATGTCATGATAATTGGTTCTACTCAATGCTTGATTTTAAAACTACTCAAATCGTTGAAATAGCTATTTGAGGGATTTGGACAATTCTTCATTTGCCCGATTCAAGAGATTAGATGTCATGATAATTGGTTCTACTCAATGTTTGATTTTAAAACTACCCAAATCGTTGAAATAGCTACTTGAGCAATGGAAATTGCCATTTGGACGATTCTTAGAAATCGCTATTTGAGCAATAGAAATTGGGATTTGGACAATTCTTAAAAATCGCCAATAGAAATTGCGATTTGGACATTTCTTCATCTGCCCTATTCGGGAGAGTAGATGACTTAAGGTAAGCCTTAAGCATCTTTTTGGGAGTTTGCACTTAGATGACTTAACAAATGACAAGGTTGACCATCACTATAACTTAAATACCTTATTTACCTTAAATACATTATTATTTTTTTGGTATTTTTTTTTTTAAATTGCATTTTTATATTGTTGGAATTATATATTTAAGTTGTTTCAGTGACAATTGAAGGAGCTGAATCTATTTCTGAAATCAAAATTACAACTTAAACAATAAAAAAATACTAAAAAATACAAAATGCAGATGATGATTGAACATTTAATTGTCTATCCTTAAAAACTCTCAAAAACTCTTCCGTCTAATTCTTAAGAAACAATAAACATCCGTCTAAAGGAACCTGCACTAGATATCACCAGAGACAAAGCTAACTCTTCCCATCACGTATGCATTGAGAATGCTAAACTACTAATGAGGGAAGAGAACTATCTAAAAAGGCGGGTGAAAGAGGCTGTGGAAATTGATAAACGAGATAACACACTTAATCGGGATGATGGGTTAAAATTGAGCGGCACTTGGAAACCAATAATTAATAAGATAAAAAGGCAGCTACATGAATAAGGAGCCGACATGCAAACATTGATTTTATATTTATACTTGGGCTTTAATTGAAGCATCTCAAAAAATGGTGAGATCCCCTGATGATGGACTAACATGATAAGTCCTAAATGTTGGGCATTTAAATATCAACGGGTTTTTCTATTATTATTAAACAATAACCTTGTTTAAAAATCCAGAAAAACATTATTATCAAGGCTTTTTAAAAAATGGGTGACTTTACTTAAAAATCTATAAAATTTTGAAAAGGTTGTATTGATTTATGAAATTATAAAATACATTACATTTCAAACTTCCCAAAATACTTAACTCTAATTACAGTTATAGGTGTTTATATCTTAGAATTTGAGTGGATTAGTGCTTATGCTTTTCCGAGAACAAGTGTATTGTTCATATTGAATTTAGCACTCTTTCAAATATGAAATAAATATTATAAAAAAAATATTAAAAATCACTGGTAACTTATAGCTGATGTATGGATAATGGACATTTAGATAGACAATAAGTAATTACAACTACACACCTGCCATACATTAAATAACTATACTAATTACTAAAAAATAACTTTTTTTACAAACAAAATGCATTATTATTACCTACTTTTCACGACCATCAATATAAATTTGGCTTAAACATCCATAAAAGTGTGACTATCTCAAAAAGTGTGACTATCTCAAAGAGTCAAATCATAATATAAAATTCATTTCAAGGTACCCGTCAGTCCATCATGCATCCTTGGCCACAATGGATCCTCATGTTCATTAAAAAAAAAAAATGTTCATTGACTTGCCAATTTTTATTCCACTCCTACCCCTTTATGTTCAATAAATTCATAAAAAAATGGATTTTCATTCTATTTTCACGCTATCAAAATTCCCTCACATAGTTACTTTATGTTTAATAAATTTCATAAAAAAAAAGGATTTTCATTCTACTTTCACGATATCAAAATTCCCTGACATAGTTCCTTCCTCTCGACGAAATTTGATGTTGGGAAGTCATAATGAACAAACATTCTTTACCATACATCTCAGGTTTCACTCTTATCATGACCTATCCTTCTCCAAAATTGACCCTCTTTTCTGAAAAACGAATGAACTTCTTTCTGTGATAAATTCCGCTCATGTCCAAGAAACACAAGCAAGGTCAAATGGGTGAAATTTGCAATTGAAATAAAAATGATCCATAAAGTTCTCAGTGACTTACCTATCCTTACCAAATCCATGGATTTCTTTGTAATTGCAAAAATTGCCACTTTATAATTCCACTCAATATCATGGAAATTTAAAATTTTATAATAATTTTAAGGTATCAAAATTTAATAGGATAGTTTTTTTAAAATATATATATTTTATATTTACAAAGTTGTATTTATAATCATATTATTAATCACTTTGGTTGTTTGTGGATATATCACATTTTTTAGAATAATTTAATAATATAGTTTTAATTTATAAAATTTAAAATTTAATTGTAATTTTAAGATATTAAAATTTCATGATATAGTTTCCATTTTTTTTTAATGAGAAATTTTGATGGCTTTTGAATCCATCTAAAACTTAAATTTTAAATAAAAAATATATAGAAAATAACTTGGACTTTAGCAATTCAATATAATATAATACTTAACAATATTTAATATAATTAAATCAACATAAATTCATCTTAAATCTAAATTTAATTTAATAAAAATTAATTTTTCATAAGATATAAACAACATATAAAAAAATTATAGTTATAAATTAAGTTTTTAAATTCGTCTAAAATTTGAGTTTTTAAGATAAAAATATTTAAAAAATAACTAAATATTTTACAACTCATTATAATATAAACTTTGTCAAATAAATATTAATATTTTGGAAAAATCAAATCAATCTAAATTCATTTTAAATTTAAATTTAGTAATCACTAAAAGTTATTTAATTTAATAAAGATTTTAAACTAACTTCTATTAAAAATACCATAGTACAAGTGTTTTTACATGAATATAAAAAATCACTTAACCTTTTCAATGCACAATACAAATGTTTTTACATAAATATAAAAAATCACATAACCTTTTCAATGCATAGTAAAAGTGTTTTTACATGAATATAAAAAATCACTTAACCTTTAACATAATTTAACCATATATTGGGAATCAAAAGAAATGGGTTTGTAAGAGGTCGTTATGAATATGTAGAATCACTTTATCTCCCAAATTCTAGTCTCCATAACATAATCTATTCATATAAAGCTTCTAAAAAGTTTAGAAACAACAACAATTTTATACACAAGGACATCAAAAGAGATGATTGATTTGTATGTGTTTGCCTAGGCTAAATTTATTGGATTTAATTACCAAATCAATTGGCTAATTTCATTAGTTTATTTTTTATTGGCCTTCCTCTCCTACATCATACATGAGCTTCATCTCTTGATCAATAATTTATCGTGTTTATTCATAAAGGGAGGCTTTTAAGTTGCGAAAAATAAGGTCAATATATTGTAAGTATTGGGGGATGTAGGATAGTGTAGGTTTCTAGCTATTGGTGGTGTAAAAAGGAGTATCTTCTAAAAATAGGGGATATCTAGTAAAATAAGGGATTTTATAATTAAAAAGAATTTTGGTAGATATTTATCAATGTCTAATGAAATTATAGGAATATTATTTCATATCCTCCTATAAATATAAATAAAGATTAAATAACATAGTTTCAAGTGCACCCACGTTGCTATTATAATTTTAATAACAAATCCAAATCTAACTACTAAACACAGATGTTGTGTTGTGATGGATATAAAGAAAATCTTTACACTTTAAAAAGGTAATGTTCAAAGTTAACTAATAGCTTAAGAAGTTATTTGTTCCATTATTTTTTTCCTCTACAAATTGGATTTACTTACCTTCCCAGTGTGAGTGTAACGAGGGGATTCTGAAATGTATGAAGAATTGGCAACTGAGCTTGTTGCCCAGGAACCCCATCTTCGTTGGCTTTTGCTATTAAATCATTAGCTTTTACTGATTCATTAAACGTTGGAACCATAAAATACATGAATTGCACTTAGCAAGCAGGAATATAATGGTTTGTTGCTTTTATTGATGAACTTTATTGACTATTTAAAAATAAATAAAATCATTGACTAGCCCGTTTTTTTCGTTTAGCTAACTGATTCTTTAGATGTTCGAATAAAAAAAATGCATGAATCGCACTTAGTCAGCAGGAATTTACCGTTTTTTTCGTTTAGACTGTATTAGAGCTCTGTTGGCCCTCTACCAATTACCACTACACGTGCTGGTCATTTCATTTCATTTTTAGATATTAGTTAAAATATATGCAAGAACAATGAAATGAATGGTTATGTAAAACATGAAATTTAATATTATTATTATTGATAATCAATACCAACGTAAGTTCAACTTTTCATTTTGTTTTTTATGTTTTGATGGAAGACAAAGGAAATAAGTTACTGATCATGCCTCATATAACTGCTGTTTTGTGGTAGCAAATACTATTATTCATGTAGATGATGGTCTCTGCGTGGAAACGGATGGAATTATGTATTTAAGAGTTTAGAACAGTGAATAAGTAACGATTATAAGTGGCTGATGGTTTTGTTATTTTTCAGATAATAATTATTATCATTTAGTCCACAGTTGTAGGTGGGTTAGTGAAAAGTGTTGGTTAAGTCTCCATAGGTTATTAGTTAAATTTTGTGAGTTAAACTTTATGAACGCAATTCATAGACCATTATCATCAATCAATATTGTAGGCTCAGAAAATTAAACCATAACAAATCAATGTAAGCTACATCAATAAACCATGATAAAACCCAAAGCAACATTTCTAAGAGCCTAAGCATTGTTAACATCTTCCACGTGTTAAAGTTGTCATTTTTTTTTTAAACTCTTACAAGTGTGAATTGTCAAGGATAGGTTAAAGTGGTTTAATTAAAGTTTATAGAAAGATGAATAAGTATGAGCATGTAAATGTACACTTTAAGTGGGTCCAACAGTTAAGAATGTATGTTCTCTCCTATAAAATTAAGATATGTTTTCTCTTAAAAAATTAATAAGAAATTATAGGTTCTCCGCGTCCTTTTATAAACTGGGAATAATAAAAACATATAACATATATAATGATAAGTTGAATCACACATATAACACAATTTACTTATGCTGTTAGGATGTGATATCCAATCAATGAATGTTTGGTTGATTAGGCATTTTATCATCTATTTTTTAAACCAGAGTTTAAGATTTATTTTCTCAAATCTTTTTATTTTATCAGTAAAATCTATTTAGTAATTATCATATATGTCATTTCCAAAACTTTTCAATAAAATTAGGTTTAGAGATTTGAATGAATAAATTATCAGATATGTCACTTCAAATTCCAAGACACCATTAGTTCAAAATTAAATTAAAACTTTATCATTAAGGAAACCCACTCACCAAGTTCTCACTAAAATAAAATATGTAAAACTATGTCCAAAATACCTGAGCTTATCTCTATTGTTGATTCTCTCCATTCAACGAACATGAAGCAAACATGAAGCAAAGTCAATCCGCAATCGACATAAATATCGTGATTCCCTCCATCCAACGAACATCTCTATTGCTGATTCCCTCCTTCCATAGAACCTGAATAGATATTTTCGAAACATGTGAACAGGAGTCATTGGATACCAACAGTAGTCGGCCCACACAGTTTTAGTTGAACCTTTCTCCTATTTTCCATTAATGCTCTCTCCAACAACCCCACGAAAACGAACGCAATCCAACACATGAACACCAGTTGTTGTGCTGGAAGTTTATCACAACTTTTCGAGATTGTCGTGTAGTCGGCGGCAGTTTTCTCTAAAACTTGATTCGCTTCGAAGTTTAGCACAATGAATCTGGATTGAAGAATATTGTGATTTATCAATAACTTTACGACTTTAATATAGCAACTAATCTAATCTTAGTTTTTCAACTCATTACTGGAATATGGTTTTATGTGACATTGCCGAAACAACACGTTTCAATAATAACTTTCCTCTGGCCAGGTTTTCTCCACACCTGGTTTTCTCAAAAGTAACTTTACTCTGCCCAGGTTTCAAAAATAACTGTACTTTGGCGTTCCATAATCCTTGACCTTTTCTCACCTAACAGTGTGTATATATAGCTGTAGTTGGACATATCGTGACTGACATGTTTCCATTAAAGCATCTTTGTAGGATGGGCCAATGAGACTGTACAAGGAATTTATTCAGGTATGAACGTACAATGTGGTGAGTGCATTCTTTTCATTAAAATTAGCATCTTTGTCGGATGGGCTCAGTTTGTACAAAGGAAATTATTCAGACATGGACATAAAATTAAAGCTACAAATTCATCATTATAGGAATATGTTGCCATGTGAAAAAGCTCTTTTGGTAGAGAACCAGCAATTACAACGTATCAGAGAATCGCCTTTAAAATAATAGTTGAGCATGGCATCATGATAAAGAATCTGTTACTGCTTTTATTCCGTCAAAGAAAGAACATTTTGAAATCGTTTTGTTAAACTCTAAAAACCAAAAAAAGGAAGTTGCAGCATCCAACTAGACTAAGATTATAAACGAGAATCAAATTCGACTGCCCCTAAGCTTTGTTTGCTTCGTCTCGGGTTGGCGCAACCCGAGAGGATTGTATGTTACTACGTCAATCAACACTACTAAGTGTGCACAAAATGAAATGAAAATACAGAGGGAGGAGAAAAAAAAATGTCAAAGAGCTTGCAAGTGAAGAGTGGGGTTTGGAGGGATTCAAGGATTTCATTGCTGGCTGGGTTATAGAATCAATTGGTTGAAAAATCTAAGAATTAAGAAAATAATAGGTTTTGGGTGGGGAAAATGTTGTAGGTATGTTTTCTGCTAAGTAAGATTCAACTTAATTTTTTTCTTTTGAGATGTAGATTTTATGTTAATTTTGATTTTAAAAAAATGAAATATAGATTTTAGATTAGATAAATATAGCATAATAATTTTATGTAAATATTATAATTTTAATATTTTTATTTTTGTGTATATTTATATATAAGGTGTTTATATCTTAGAATTTAGGGTGGATAAAGGAGGATGGGACAAGTCCATATTGATTTTATGGACTTAGTTCAAAAATGAAGATAAACAATTATAATATATATATATATATATATATATATATATATAAAGGACTAGTATCTTATGCATGGATAACTCGTAGCTCATGCATGGATAATAGGTAGTGACATACAACCCATTTAACTAGAGAAACTAACGGTAATAGATAACTAGCTAGCTGAGGCATAGACAAAAGTGATTACAACTAAGCATAGAGAACAAGTAATAGATAACTTATTCATAGCACTTAACTTGTAACCTATCCTATCATTGATAGGTGTTCACTAGCCACAAGTTAAGAAGGTGTGCTAAGTCTTATCTTCCTTAAATTATATATAATTATAATTTAAGGAAGATAAGACTTAGCACACCTTCTTAACTTGTGGCTAGTGAACACCTATCAATGATAGGATAGGTTACAAGTTAAGTGCTATGAATAAGTTATCTATTACTTGTTCTCTATGCTTAGTTGTAATCACTTTTGTCGATGCCTCAGCTAGCTATCATTATCTTCTCTAGTTAAATGGGTTGTATGTCACTACTTATTATCCATGCATGAGCTACGAGTTATCCATACATAAGATATTAGTCCTTTATATATATTTTTTTTATAATTATTTATCTTCATTTTTGAATTATATTGTTTTTCAAATGAATATATATAAATTTGTTTATATAACAATATAAAAAATATAAAGCATCATATTACTCTTTGTATAATTATACACAAAGAAAAGTTCAAGTTAATGATAACTATACATGAATATTTTATAATAAATAAATTTCAATAATAATTTAATAAATGATTAGTATAATAAATTTCATAATTATTTTTTAATAATATAATTATATTAAAAAATTATTGAAAAAATA
Source organism: Larix kaempferi (assembly GCA_027924585.1). Classification (NCBI taxonomy): domain Eukaryota; kingdom Viridiplantae; phylum Streptophyta; class Pinopsida; order Pinales; family Pinaceae; genus Larix; species Larix kaempferi. Next base: position 22,154,238 of record BSBM01000017.1, on the reverse strand, counting down.
AATTAAAAATTATTATATAACTAATTAAAACTTATTATATAAATCATTACATTATTATGAATTTTTCTTTTATATAGAAGAAGTTTAATATTTAAATCTTTGATATGTAAGAAAATACCTTTCCACCTCTCCCCTATACAAACGAAGACTAAGACTATAGAAATTAGGGAGTAATCGTAATGTTATCAATATTTTGTTATTATAAAACATATTTTTTAAAATAATTTTTATTTATATAATATTTTGTTATTATAAATTATAATTTTAAAAAAATAAATTTTATTATTATAAATTATGATATTTTTTTATAAATAAATTAAATGATTTTTTATAAATTGAATTAAATAAAAACATAACACAAGTAAGACCAATAATAAGAAAAAAACAAATTATTTGAAATCCTATTATATAGAATTGAAATATCAATTTAATATAATCCTCAATGCTATACACTTGGTTTTGGCAAAATATATTTCTATGGTTTTTACACAAGTAAGACTAATAATAAGAAAAAAACAAAGATTGAAATATCAATTTAATATAATCCTCAATGCTATTCACTTGGTCTTGGTAAAATATATTTTTATGGTTTTTTAGTGGCTACTAATAAATCATATACACCATGAGTACCTACTTCACCAAAATAATCAAGAGGTTTCATAGGGGAGTTCCAACACTTTATTAAAAGGAAGATAGGTTCTCAATGTGATTCGCATGCCCAACTCAACTCAACTCATAGATTTATCTTACTTTCCCACATTGAGAGTGAGGCAAGGAAGTGGAGCTTTTAGGCAAGGAAGTGGAGCTTTTAAATGGCCTATGTAATTAGAGTTTATGGTAGTCCATGATATACTATTTTAGAGATTTTTAATTAAGAAAAAATTTAAATATTAATTTTTTATTAAATAATTATTATATATATTAAGTTTTTTAATTAATTTTAATATTTTATTAAAAAAAGACACTATAACAAGGAAAGAAAATATTGTTATTCCACCTTGAAAATATGATTTGATCATAATTCCAAGCTTTTATATATAAAATGGTATGCATTTTTTTTATATATATCAACTTAACACATATCCACTTTGAATCTTCCACCTCTCCTAAGTATAAAGGAAACTTAAAAAAAAAAAATTTATATATATATATATATATATAAACCACAAAATAAAACTAACGCTTGTAACTAAAGGTGTATAAAAAATTTAAAAAAAAATAAAAATCGAAACGTTATACACAACCTCTCCAAATAAAATCATGCTAATCATACGATGCCCTTTGTTTGGAGTATATTTGTATTGAATCAAGATTCAAAAGTCTAGAAAATGAAATAAGGTAGTTGATGGGTTGAGAAGGAAATTGAAGTGGAAAGCCATACACAATAAGTTGAAAGCCATAGATAAATGTTGTATGCGTGAGATAAGGAATCTCAATATATATCATGGAGCAATGTACTTGTGGTTAGTACAAAGATGGTAGGACTTTTTTTATTGAAAAATGATACTGGTTTAAAAATAAGAGGTTTTGTATTCTTAAATGTTTATATTTTTATGTATTTTTTAAAAGATCTATTATATTTTCTTTTACATATGTCAAATATATAAATTAAAATGTAAAAACAGATATATCAAAAATGACTTAAAAGCATTAAAAATCATAATTTATTATTAAAAAAAAATTATTTTTAAAGAGATCTTATAAAATCTTACACAAAAATGTTATAAGGAATATCTTAACAACACACTTATTATGAATTATATAGTTTGTAATATTTATATATACTTATTTTTAATTCTTCTCAATACTTAATATATATGGATTGTGATATATCTATCTTAGTAAAAAAGAAAGTAAATATATTTTATATTTTATTATAATAAGAAGTAGGTTAACCATTATTTTATTTATTTTTAAATATGTATTATACTTTACTTGTCTTTAATAATAATATATTTTTAAAAATATATATTATATTTTACTTATTTTTTTTTATTTTATTTTAGTGAAGACAATTTTATTTTATTTTATAAATAAAAATTATTACGATATAATGTAAAAAAAGTTCTACTAACTTAGGCTAATCTAAAGAGATATCTTAATATGTCAAAAAAATATCTATTAACTTATGTTATTCTAAAGATATACGATATTTTTAATATATTCTAATACTTAATAAATTTATGTACAAAGTTATGTTTTTTAAATTTGTTATTTTTAATAAATTTGAAGTAAAAATCAAAATATTTTTTAAGTTTTAAGTAAAAGTAAAGGAGATGAAATTTTATAGTTGTAAAAGTTATTTTTAATTAACTATAAACCTCTCAAGTAGTGGATCACATGGAAAATCAGTTGATAAGACCTAGCCGTGTTAAGAAGGAAAGCCCTCTTGAAGCCACCATGGGCATTCATGCAAATGATACATGGTGTTAAGGAAACTGTGACTCGGAGGAATACTTGCGTGGGTTTAACGATCGATGTGTGGAAGGACTATGGTAAAGACTACATTATGGTTCCTATCATGATGCATATTCCCTACATCCCAAGTATGCCAATGAAGTATACAAACAAGACTAAAATGAAAGGTCAAGATAGAGGCAATGATGGTATAAGCATGCAGGTTTGGGAAATTTCACTGCCTCAATTCATGTTCGTTTCCCTTCTTATCAAGAGCGAGTTGGCGTGGAAGTTTACCATTCTCATATTTTTTAGGGTTTATGAGAAGCAAGAGCTTTATGTTGCTTTAGAAGCTCGAAGACACTAGGATCAAGTTTTTCTTGGTATTTCCAATAGACCACTAACTATGTTATGCACTATGGCTACCAGTGAGTAGAATGCAAGGAGTAGAGGTAGATGAAGGGGAAAGGGGATCATCCACGGTCCTAGGGTGATGTTGGAGGTGGAGGAATTCGTGAATTATTATCTCTGCCGGACTCCTACAATGATTTAGAGGGAAATTGCAAAGGCTGAGGAATGGGAAAAGCAGGAGAAGGATGTGACCAAGGACAAGGACATCTACCAATACATTTCTCCATGGCTTCCAGATGTAGGAAATTGTATGGCTCGGGATACAAAATTCTTCAAGATGGTATGGCTCCATTGGAAAATTAAATCCTTGTTAGGGAAAGTGCTCTTGGAACATGAGGAGGAAAAGAAGGAGATTCTTCTCCAATTGGACGCGCTGTAGAAGCATTATAAATAGATGCAAGCCCAGATCAATTTGAACATCAAAGCAACAATTGGCCATTCTATAAACAAAACTAGAGTGATAAATGACACTCCTATGGCCTCCATCTTTGACGTGCCACTTATTTCAATTTCTAATGATGATGACTTCTATCCATAGTCTTTTTTATGTAGATATTTGGTCTCATGTCTTCATCTATCTCAAGTTTTTGTTTAGTAAAAGTAATTATAGTTTTGAAAATCTACTAGATAAGTCTGTGGGTGTTTGGGCTTGCCGTTTAGACTTTAGGTCTTCTAAAATGAAAAATACAATAAATTTTGATATTTTGTTTTATTGTTGGTCAAATTTCCTTTGCAATCGATCAACTATAAAACTCCTATATCTTTCTTAGTTTAATATAAAATAGTTAAATTTACTTAAAAAAATCATTATAAATTTTTATTCACCTCCATTTCATGAGAATAAGCATAAAAACGTCTTATAATTCTTAAAAATTCTATAGAAATATTTGATGATCGATAATAAACACCCCAAAATTCTTTTCAACATGGCACACAACGTATGGAATCTCATAAAAAAAATATCTTAATGGAACCAATAATCACTTGGAATGTATTCTTTTCGAAGCTATTCGCTTGTCTTTATTTGAAAGCCATGCATAACACCATCACTATTAAGAATATTAATCTTGAACTAGAATTTTGATATGATATTGAATAATTGATCACCTTTGGAGACATCAAGTACTCTGAATATAACAATAAGAATATTAATCATGAACTAAAATTTGATATGATATTGAATAGTTGATCACCTTTGGAGAGATTAAATACTCTCAATATAGCAATTTTTTTCTTGGCAATGCATATGTGACTTCTTTTCAATATTCAACAATGGTTAATTGTTCCACATTCTAGATATTAGAAGTACACGGTGACAATCCATAGTTTGTGTAACATCATTGTTATTGCATTACCAATATATACTATGTTTTTTATTTCAAATTTTCAAAAAAAAGGCAGATATTTGTTTTTAGTGTTTTCGTATGATTTTTGGGAAGTTTCCTGATCATTTTTTCAAATTTAATTGTTTCAAATTTAATTGTATATCATTTAAGTGATGATTTGTTCCAAAATACTTCATGTATTTCAAAATTTTGGTTATTCAATTGATTAATAATTTTTGTAATACTCCACATTTGCATTTCTGGGCCAAACCTATATTATCACTTCGTCTTAATGTTATATTGTGCTTACCTTTTATTTTGACAAGCCACACTAATGAGACACTTATATGTAGACACATGAAAATGTTTATGTATTGTAGAATATAGGTTTCTATGGTTATATGCCCATGATGATGATAGATATGTGAGTTCATTAAACATGCAAATTTAAAGGTGGAACTTGGTACATGAATACTAGCTCAAAACTATCATTGAGAATGTATAATATATGGGAGGCAAGGTACAGATAAACGTATGTTTCTTAATTTTAACACCAATACATATATATTTACGTATGAAATTTGTTTTTTTATATATACATGGATATGAGTTATTGATTGGATTAACCTACAAAGTGATGAGGTATATAATAAATAAATGATAGTAATAATGAGGTGAGTTGGATGTCGCATACATCATGAAAATAATGTGTACTATAAGACTTTCTTATGATTTCAAACACTGTTATGATCTGTGGGTGAGTGTGGTTTTGATAGGATGCATCGCTTGTCCAAAATGGTTATTCAATGACATGACTATAAGAACAATAATTGCATAGTATGGCTCTGTATAGGGTGTCGACCTTAGTTGTATCAGGAGGGGTGGAGATAGATCTCCCATCGTGTATCTTCTGAAACCTAGAGTCATGGGAGGGTTGTGTAGAGACATGTTCCCCAAGTTGTGTGATGATGACTTCCATTAGCATGCTAGGGATGCTTGGTTGATATATTTCACACTTCCACTTATGAGTTTTATTTAGGGTTATGTCAATATAGTTGATGCTCCAGCGTATTCTAGCAAAGGAAAGGATAGGATGTGGAAGTAGGTTAAGGAGGAAGATTGGTTCGATGTAATTTAGAAGGATGTTGTGAGATAGTTATTTAACAACTTAATTACTTTTGTGTGCTAAAACTCTTGCTTTATTCGTGTGTGATAGTATAAGTATGTTGTGTTGTTGTATTGAATCATGGTAAACTAGTGTGATTATTAGATATTGAGATGTGTATTTGTTATCTTGGATACTTGGACGAGAATGAGAACATACGAGAACTATGCATTATTATAATTAGTACAAGCGCAAGTATGTATAAACTAGCTATATATACCTACATTGTGCATGTACACTAGTATATTTAATTGATGTATTAATCACTAAATGAACGATTATTGATTGTTGGGAATATATTGAATACGTAACATTAAATATCCTTCTTGAATTTCATTAATTGTGGATGTGATGATTTAAATAAGCATGTTGCGGTGTCATAAATTTTGGGGGAAAATGTCAAATTTCATTAATAAGCTAGCATGAGAAGAATGAGGGTGAATCCATGAAGATGAGTAACACTTTTTGGCTAAAAGTGAAGGTGAAATTCGGTTTTTTATCATTTATTAAATTGAAGTCCTCAAAACTCATACATGCCTTCTAAATTTCCGACATGCAACAAAAAAACAAATTGTGGAAAATTATGTTGTATTTTCACTAAATAATAATAATATTATTATTTAATATGCCAAAAATTTATTTAATAGGTTTGTTCTTGTAAATTTGAGGAAAATTTAACAAGTGGGTTGTGTGCACGTAAAATAATTTAGTGACAAATGCATAATTTTTGAAAAAAAATATGGTCATAATCTACACAAAATGCATTGGGGCACACTTTGTTTTTGCTAGAATCTCCCTAACTTGTGGGAGTGGCATTGGGTCTAGGAAACCATGACCCAGGGCCATCTAAGCCATCAAAATCACCCTGAAATTGCACTTGGCTTGTGCCACACCAACCCTCAACTGGTTGGATTTTGGGTGTCTCCTCCCAACTAGCTCACCCCTAAGGAGAATTGAACCCGGGTCACCCTATTGATGAGACCCACACCTTAACCGAATGAGCTAGTGAGAATTGACGCACATATTTTTTTTTAATTTATGTTAAAAAATTAGAGTTTTTTAATAATTTTCAAAACTGACCGTTGAAAATTTTAATCGCATTTTGTGCACATGTGTGTGCACGTAAATTTTTTTTTACTAGTTACAAAAATCGAAAAATAAAAAAATACCCTTTTGAAAATGATGCGTTGATCTAGGGTGTATATATTTTTTTATTTTTTGGGTTGTGCACTTTTTATGTTATTGATTTTCTTGAGTTGATTCGAAGTTGTGGACCTAGTTTTGTAAGTGTATGTTTGAAAATAAAAGAAAAATTATCACATAAACTCAAAAACCTGTAAATTATATGTTAATGGATAGACGATTCGATGATGAATCCATCGGTATGAAGTCGCCACCTAAGGTGCATCCCAGGACAAGATTTAGGCCTGGAAAATAGGCCAGTAAAATTATTTTTTTAGAAAATGGCTAAAATCTTGTTTTAAAGCACTCGATAGAGCTATTAGCTCGATCGAGAGGGTTTTAAAACCCTCAATCGAGATTCTATGCGCATTTTTTAAATATATCGATCGAGGTTTTAAGTGTGGTTAAGCCAAAAGCTCGATCAGGCTTTTAAAAACCTTGATCAAGATTTTTAATAATAAAAAACTTTATAAAAACTTTAAACTTTATATGGAAAAATAGATATAATTCAAATAGCTCGATCGAGCTTTTTGAATTCTAGTTATTTTTTTTCCATATAAAATAACTTACATAAAAAATCATTCTATTTTTGTGGCAATTTGTATTAAGCTCGTGCAAAAAAAAATATTTACCGAGATAATAACTTATAACTTTCAAAAAATAAAAAATGATTTTTTATCGAGCTTATAATTTTTTATAGTAAGAAAATAATTTGGACATAGAAACAAAATAATAAATATAATTCATGACATCAAATACCATGGAAAAAATTACCATGGGTTACCAAAACCATGCACGATTAATCACTCATTTCCAATGGTTTTGGTAACACGTGGTATTTGATGCCATGAATTATATTTATGATTTTTTTTCTATGTCCCATAACTTAAATGTTAATAACCCCACCTAATGCGTGTTAATAGAGTAAATAAAATAACTATCAACTTTTGAATAAAAATATAACTATTGGAAAAATAATAGTAATTGGCAAAATAACATTTTTCTACCATAATTTGTAATATTTTATGTTGAGAAAATAAAATAAAAAATAAAAAAAAATGAGTTTTCTGATATAACTTATTGTGATGAACCTGCAATAATTAATTAATGCAAATACACGAGATATCAGAAATAATAGAACTCAGAATCACTTTTATATTGATTATGGGCCACTTCGAGGGGGCAACCTCCTTTGAGCAAGCTTAATACAATTAACTTCACGGTGCCTTCATAGGCCTCAACACACACTTATATACTAAGTCTAGGTGCCAATACCATGGGTCAATACTATGTGTCAATACAAACCATGGGCTAAGTCTAGGCGCCAATACTATGAGTCAAAACCATGGGACATATAATACTATGGGACGACTTACAAAACATATGCGTCCAATATTATGGGTCAATACTATGGGCTAATATAAACTATGGATCAACAAATACTACGGGACGACTTACAAAGCATATGCGTCCAACAACAATATACTAACAAAGTAAAGACATGGGTTCCTAACATCCCATCTCCCTTAGAAAAAGCTTTGTCCTCAAAGCTTTAGATGTGGAAATTGATGCAGAATTTGAAGGAGTGGGTCCCCTGTAGCATCCTCGGGTTGCATTCCGAGCCACTGGTGCCTTTGGAGTAGCTGGGAGGATTGCATGGAAGGTTGTAGACGAAGAAGAACCATATCAGCGATGTGAAAAGTGTGCTCAAAATGGTGTTGATCGGCTTGTTGTTTCAGTCGAATTCTTGCCATGTGAAAATTGTCCTGCAGAATGAGAAGAAGCTGATCACGATTTTGAAGAATTGAGTCAATTGCCTGAACTAGGGAGCTGCTGAAGGTGTATGGAAGAAGAACTGGTGGTGCCTGTCCAGAGACTGCTTCATATGGTGTCCTTTGAGATGTGGTACTATACCACTGGAGCGCTTCTAGGAAATCCATATAAATAATTGTCCAAATCTGTGGAGGGATGGGCAAGGGTTCGAGTAGTCCCGAAAGGAGGGTCGTTTCACCCTTGTTGACCTGGAAAGTATCACAGTCAACCACCATCCATTGAATTGTCCTGTGGAGTCCCTACCAAAAGAAGTTACATTGTTCCTGGTCATACGTTTTGAGGAACCCGGAGTGCCCTACTGATGAAGAAGCATGGAGTTCATAGAAGAGATAGCCCTGTTGAATAGATTGCAACCAATTTCGAACAAGCAGAGAAATAGCTGTAAGAGAAACTGGGTCATCAAATGTGCGAGGAGGAGCATCTTCCACCATATTTTCCTTACCCTTCTAGTAAGTGGTCGCATGGTCATAACCCATGAGTTGGATAACCCATTTCAGGTGTGTTGGAGAGGAGACTCGTTGTTCCAGGAAAGTTTTCAGACTCTGGAGATCAGTCTTGATGCAGAAATAATTCCCCAATAGGGATGGTTGCCACTTCTGTACTGTATGCAAAATAGTCATCATTTCCTGCTGAGAGGTAGATGCGGCTAAATTCTTACCAGAAAGGTCTCTTGAAGGCAACAAGCTCATTGGTTCAGCAAAGACACCTACATATCTATCCAAGAAAGTAGTGGAGACTGTTGATGGGTGCATCTGAATGGAATGGAGCTGAGCGATGACACCATGTGAATTCTTCTTAAGTATTTTTTCCAGGTGATGTGAACTAATGATGCAGAGAGACCCTGGTTGTAAGCCCATAAATTTGTGCTGTGCCCCATTGACTGAAAACTGCATCCAAAGTTCAACAAAATCCCATAAGATGGGGCCAAGTGTGTGTAACCATTGAACGCCCAAAACCACATCACATCTACCTAAGGACAAGGCAAACATGTGAGAGCACAGGTTATAATCTTCCATAGAGATACGCACATTCTGACACTTCCCCTTGCAAGGTAAGGTGCCCCCATTGGCAACCATGACTTCAAAGTTGGAGCAAGGATAGACAAAACAATCAGCCTGTTTGGCAATCCGAGGATCAATGAGGTTATGAGTGCTACTAGAATTAATGAGTATCGTAAGAGGGAGCTTCTTGAAGTATCCCCTAACTTGCATTGTTTGTGGGGTGGTGACGCCGGTTACAGCATAGAGAGAGATATCGGGTGGGTCGTCCTGAGATGGGGTGTCAACAGGCGGGTGTTGAATGTCGACCTGACCATCCACTGTATCTGGATCTTCTTCATCAAGTTCTAAGGCAGGCGGAGAATTCACATCCAAGAGATAGAGCTTTTGTTGAACACATCTATGTCCTCGAGTGAATTTCTCATCACAATTATAACAAAGCCCTTTTTCTCGGCGTGCCTGCATCTCTGTTTCAAACAAGTGCTTGATAGGAGTTGGTTGAGGGGCAGGTGTGATGGGAGGTCATTGGGAACCCATATTTCTGAAGGGAACAAAGGTGGGTGTGGAGCGTTGTTGAGCTGCGATCTTGTCCTCGGCCAGCTTAGTCAACCCTAGGACTTTCATCATTGTGTTGGGACAAAACATTTTGACCTCTGGGCAGATTTCATCCTTGAGACCACTGATAAAACAACTCCTGTAGAATTCATCAAACAATCCTTCTGTGTGATTGGCTAGTTTCTCAAATTCTGTCTGATACTCTCTCATTGTGCCAGTTTGTGAAGTTTAGTGAGTGCTCCTATGAAGTCATCAAAAGCACTAGGACCAAATCGTGGCAAAAGGAGCTGGCAAAAATCTGTCGAGTTAAGCTCGGGATGAGATTTGATGTACCAACGGTACCATTGAAGGGCTTCCTGTTCCAAATGAAAGGATGCAAGTGGAACTTTCTGAACATCAAAAGTATTATGCAGACTGAAATATTGTTCTGCTCGGTATATCCATCCAGTCAGATCAGTACCATTGAAGCGAGGAAAATCAAGCTTCGGCCCACGAAAATTGCTAGAAGAAGAGAACCCGGTGGCTGCAAAAGATTCTGGCTGTCGGTTATTGTTCATGGTTGAATGCTGAAGATGGAGGCTGTGAAAATTTTCATCCAGATCTTGGAGTTTGGTTTGGATGGCTGCAAGTGCTTCCTCCATGGCGTTTGCTCCTGTGAGAGTGACAACCATAACCAGTAATATATATTTTTTTTTTGTTGGGCAGGGGGGGGGGGGTGGATATAAAAACACAAACACAAGCTTATTTAGTAAGGGGAAATTTGGATTTGGGAAAAACTCGGAGGGGTAATTGGAGTTTGAATAGGTTTTCGACACTTTCTGAAGGACAGGGAAGCAAAAAATGGGGATTTCAGAAGCGGGAACTCTATGGTAAAATTTGAAGGCAATCGGGTGAAAATTGAAGAAGTTATGGCAAACCCTAAAAATAGACAAATGTGGGATTTCTGGTGTTGGGAAGTGGAATTTGGGATAGGGTCTTCAGGAATGAAATATGCAGAATGGGATTGCAGGGATGTCAGTGAATTTTCAGGGAAAACAGAGTTGAAACAAGGGAGATATGGCTGAAAAACATTTTTTTTTTCCTAGAAATGGATCGGCAATAGCGGCATGGAAGGGATCTGCAACAGATGGATCTGCAATGGCGCGAAAGGGATCGAAAACGACTAGATCTGAAACAACGACTGGATCTGGAACGTCTTTCAGAATAGATTTGAAACGACTGGATCTAGAACGTCTTTCATAATAGATTTGAAACGGCTGGATATGGAGCGGAAGTGATCGGCAACAACTCAACTGAAAATAGATATGGACCCCAGGTATGTACGACTTCCTAACAGTTCAGGTGTTTCACTTGGCCACCAATGTTGTCTGACAGCTTGCGTATTGGGGCAGTACCCCTCACTCCACGGCTCAGGTAAAACTGATAACCGCTTTGGCACAAACAACAGCTCTTGGTTTACCTCACGGGTGGGAACTAGTCAATTAAGTAGGGTCATTGCCCTTTTCGCTGGCAGGTCCTCTCAATGGGCCAGCTACTTTGGGGTTCCTGTGGTACTCCTCACAATGAGTTTTAGGGCTTATGCCCAAGTACTTCCCACAGTTAAGCGGATAGGGATTATTCCCAAATATGAAGCTGCAACAAATGCGAAAAAAAATTGGCAGAAATTCCACACAACGAGCCCAAGAAAGTGCTCTGATACCAGATGTGATGAACCTGCAATAATTAATTAATGCAAATACACGAGATATCAGAAATAATAGAACTCAGAATCACTTTTATATTGATCACGAGCCACTTCGAGGGGACAACCTCCTTTGAGCAAGCTCAATGCAATTAACTTCACGGTGCCTTCATAGGCCTCAACACACACTTATATACTAAGTCTAGGTGCCAATACCATGGGTCAATACTATGTGTCAATACAAACCATGGGCTAAGTCTAGGTGCCAATACTATGAGTCAAAACCATGGGACATATAATACTATGGGACGACTTACAAAGCATATGCGTCCAATACTATGGGTCAATACTATGGGCTAATATAAACTATGGATCAACAAATACTACGAGACGACTTACAAAGCATATGCGTCCAACAACAATACACTAACAAAGTAAAGACATGGGTTCCTAACACTTATTTTCATGGAAACATCCATGACTTTCCATTAGAATTTGTTATGTCCTCGACATATATGAATCGCATCGAGAGATTGGTTAGGGTACGTTTCTAAATTTATGCAATTTTATAAAGGTTGGTCTATAGATTTATTTATTTGTAAATTTAATTTATTTTTTTAAAACCTATTTATCTCACTGCACATTGGTGCCGTGCAAGTGATGATAGCCTGGAGTGCTGTGCCCATAGGGGCGGCGGCGGGGTTTGCGTCAGCAGTCGTATGTTTAAACTAGGCTTTAATTCTTTTGCAGATTGATTTGCCACCTCCATTTCAAAGGACTAGTAGTGACATCCGGCAAAGACTTGCTCAGGTAGATCGTACAACTGCATACAATCTTCAAATCTTCAAGAGCACCCAGTTGTATTCCTTTGAATGACCACGGTTCCAGATGATAAATTATTTGAGACACTTTATGTGCTTCTGTAATGCTCAGCGTGAGAGCCATCCTAGCCAGATATGTGGAACTTGCCTGCATTGAACCTGGATAGCTCTCTTCTCAGAGTATTAGAAGCTTTCACCCATTTAACCCGTGAAGGGACGGAGATTTCCCTTTCCCTTTGCATTAGCGGAAGGCATCCATTTAGGTTGATTTATTTTCCACGAATTGACCACTTGACAGCCCTCGTTTAGTACGGCGCATTTCATTAAGCAATCAAAGCTGCAGAATCTGTAAGCTGACGGTTTAAGTCGTCCTCTTGAGAAATTGCCCTTTGAGTCCAGAATGAACGGATATTTGCCATCAAGCTGCATGAATAAAAAATTGACGGAATTGATCTACAAGACTATAGCTTTTGTTGAATTAAAATAGATCCATTGCATGTATGGCATGCCTAGAAAAGGGAGAAGACTTAAAGAAGGAAACAATTGGATGATGTTCACAAGCCCAAGATAGTCGACACAGAAGGTTAACTGGAGTTAAAAATGGATATGTTAAGGGTTCCCTGTTAACATAGGGAAGGCGATGGAAATTTGATTACGAATATAAATAAATTCTTTTTACATCGAGGTTTTAGGATGAAGATCGAGAGAAATTCAAGGTAGAATGATTATTGGTAATGCAACTTGGATAAAATATTTGATAATAAATTTGTACAAAGAGTTAACTTTTGCCAAGTTCAATCATTGAGATTTGTTTTTTTCATTCACCAATCCCGCGATCTTATTGTCTCCATTAAGGAAGACAAGAGTTAATCTAACTCTGAAATCTAGTTGTTGAATAGTATCTAGTTTTTATGAGCAATAAGAGTGTCAGCCGTTTATTTCTCTAATTGTGGCTCTATTATCATAAAATATAACTAAATTACATGAGATGAGAAGATAAAATTTTAAAAAAAATTATAATAATAATGCGCCCAGCAAAAGGTCGTGCAAGCATGGTCAATTGAGAAGTAGAAAACATTGTTAGAATTATTTTGAGACTGTTTGTAACTCCTGGCTTATAATGGCTTGATCAACCTTTCTTTGATTATACCTTTTTCATAAAAAGAAAACGAAAACATTTGTTGTGTAAATATCTATTTCCATGTTTTTGTGTCTGCTCCAAATTTGTGATTTGTTTTACGGTTGAAATCATTTACCATACTCGACATCTCTAAGGAAATTCGCCTCGAGAGATCCGTCTTATTGAAGCAACCACGATTTGGTAAATATCTTTACTCACCGTAATTTTCATTATCTTATCCCTTTAAAGACTTTGGTGCCAGATCTGCACCACTCACCACTTATCCACTCGCTCCCCAATTAATTCCACACTAGATAGATCTTGCAACTAGCACTTCGATGTTGTCGAAACGGTTATCTTAAGCTAGCATCCTGGCACATTGTCGAAACAGAATTTTGGATCCAATGTCACGTCGCAAGCAAATTTCAGAGAAATCATGTCCTGCGGTGGTTGATCGCATTCAATTTTGACAAACATGAGACATATGATAAAGAAAACCAAAGTTGTAAACCTAACAGTAAAAGCCATTGCAGAATGGACTCGTCTGCTTTCAATAGAATGAATGTTGTCTCCCATTCTCTCAGACACATAGTTATATATAAAAGTTGGAGCTGATGTTGGAACAAATAACCTAAATGACCTTCACGAGCTCCACCGAACTAGCCAGCTCAATACTTGAATCCATTGCCTTGGCTTTGCATAGCATTCAGCGTTATACAATGACTTGGCTATGTCTTTCGTCGCAAGTCGGTGAGCCAAATTGATTATGGAAAGGTAAATGCTTTATTAAATAATTCCATGGCTATAGTTTTTTTTGGTTTGTGCATATTTCAACTATAGCATTGCTTTGTGCAACAATGCTCATGAAAAAAAAGGTTATTTTCATCATCTCTATTTTAGGACTTTATAATATGACACTCAATCATAAACTCTATCAAACTTTGATAACCTTTCGAGAGAAGAGTTGAATATTGTGATGTGAAATAAGTCTTTTAGATTTTTGTTGCCTTATCATATAAAGATTATGTAAGTGGAGAATAATGCTTCTGTGGAGTGATAAAATAGTTGAAGAGCGTTCTAATATACTGAATTTTTATGCTAGATGTTAATAACAAATTGATTAATAAAACTCTTAGCTATTCCAAATCACCAGCCAAAGCAGATACTAAATGTTAATAGAAAATTGATTAATAAAACTCATAGCCATTGCAAATCACACCTAACCCAAGTGCAATGTCGAGGACATTGCCACCTTGTGACTCTTGTTGTTATTATGATTCAATTCATTATTTTATTCTGGTTATGTTTTTCCCTAAAATCTAGAAGGTGTGGTTGATGGTTCATAAATGCGGGTGGTTGAGGAGACTTGGAAGATGTGCATGAAAATTTGATAAATAGAGAGAGTGAAGAGGAGAGGAGGAGATTTATTTGATGTGGATTTGTGGATTGGTTGAGCTTTTTGAGAGGTGGAAGAATTCTTGGAAGAAATATTTTCATGGGACAAGTTCTTAAAGCTATTGTGCATTATTGTTCTTAGAGTCATGGGCACAAAGGGCCAAGAAACCAAAATGTTTGTTGGAGCTAGGAAGCCAGCTAGGCTCCTAGTTGGTAGGGAGGGTTAATTCCATTATGGGCAACAAAAGATGGGAAGGCTTGTTGTTGCGAGAAAACTACTACATTCTTGGACAAATTCGGCATTTAAACAAGCATTTTTCAGTGAGTTAAAACTTAAATTTATGTTATGCTTTGATAATGGTTATAAGAACATTTCTAGTATTAGTTAGAGTAATATGGTATTTAATTAAGGAATTGAGGTGGAGATGCCTTACCATTTTAAGTAGTATACAATGCAATGGATTAATATGAAATGGTTAAACTTGAAAAAAAAATACTTTAACAATTCATGCTTATATATATATGAACAAAAACTAATGAGCTCCATAGTGAAACACAGTCAAGGACAATTCCTAAAAGTCCGATAAAGCAAAGTTGGGCTCATTGGACATCATCATCATCACACACCCACCCACATATAATTTTAAACTAAAATTTCATAATCTATTGATTTATTGTGAAAAGAATTAAGATTCATTATATGAGAATAGTTCAAATTGACATTTCCAACCCACATCTCTCACTAATGAGTTGATATTTATATATTTCTCTCTCTTTGTTGTAAAAGAATGGGCAATCTAAAACGTTGATTTAAACTACTCTCACACAATAAATCCAAAACCAACCCTCTTCTTCATCAGGGTGTCTACAAATTTCCTTATTCTTGCGACTCTTCCTATATCAGTCAAATTGGTCACTCTTTTAAAACAAGAATAATAGAACACATGGCAGACACCCAGCACAACCAAACCTTAAAATCAGTCATCGTTGAACACTCTTCCAAAACAAAAACATCTCATCCAATTTGACAAAACAAAAAATTTGGCTCGAGATTCCCACTATTCTACTCACTTAATTAGAGAATTCCTAAAAATTGAAAAGAACTCGAATAACATCAACAAAAAAGATGGGCTAAAATTTAGTCAATCTTACGCTCCCATTATCCACAAAATCTCTAATCCTAATGAGAATGCCCTATTCATTTCTAAAACTTCATAAACCTTCCTCTTGTTTCATTTTACCCTAATTTCCTATCATCACCATTATTTATCTTTTCCTTCTTTCATTAATCCCTCTCCCTTCTTTTTCTTTCATTTATTTGTTTAGTATTTACCCTCAACTGATCTTTATTAATTATTATTTATTTTATTATTAACTATTTATTATTTTTACTACTAAATTATTTTATTTAATATTTCCTTATTTCTTTATCCCAACCTTTCAGATTTCTTTAATAAATGGTTTAAAGTTTTTTTTTTTTAAATTTCATTTTATTTAATTTAGTTCAATTTACAAAAAAATAAAATTTAATTTATTAATTTTTGTTTCTATTCTATTTTTTTCCTTTACCTTAATCAATTTTATTAATTTAATTCAATAAATTAATTTATTCTTCTCTCCTTATTCTTTATAAATTCAAATATATTTTATTTTTAACTTAACGACTTTGACTTTCTTACCCTACACTACAAATTAATGACTACTTTTCTTTACTAAACATTATAAATATCCTTCTTTTCTTTGCATCTAGACCCATTTTCTCATGATGGTTTCTTCATAAACTTCTCATCGTGGTTCTCCTTCTCTGAAGATGAGCAAGGTTTCTACTTGAAACCTTGTTTTCAAATTCTTAAAACAGTAAAAATCCAAAATATCATGAAGTACATCCAAAAGATTTTCACACTAATTTGTTGTTTTCAAATAATTTTTTTATTACGTATAATGAATATTTGACTTGTAATTAATATTTTTTTAACCAAAAAAAAGTTAGAATTTTGTATTAAAAGAATATGCAATTGAATTTGCTAACATAATACGGCAAAAAATATGATGAAAGTTAATCCAAAATTCAACATGTCTATAAAAAACCATGTAGCCTAAACGTTTGACAATTTTGTCCTTTCTCGACAACATTTTCTGACACGATTTCAACAAAAACCAATAAAAACTCCTAAAATATCAATGAACAATGTTTAATCTTGCATAATTTTGGTGACCTAGGAATATTTGAGGGAACTGAATCCATTTATGCATTCAAAAGCATGATTTGAATAACACAAAATATAGATTTATTAAAAAAATTCACCAAATTCCGGTCAAAACTCGTCGGATGGAAAAAATCGTCGAATTTTTAGAATTCTTCATAAAAAAATTTATATATATATTTGTATCATCATTCATAGAGTTCTATTAATATAGACTTTCTAAAATCAATCTAGAATCAAAATTGTCTAAGAAAACATGAAAGAATATAATTTTAATAGAAGACATGCTTGTAATGAGCTTCATCTTGCCCAACATTAGTGAATGGGGATCATTGGTTTTATATGGTTATATATTCAAATATCTGACACATTGTTTCCTCCTCTTTTGTCTCTCTAGTAGCAAATCCCATTGACATCCAAAGGTTGGAGGAAATTGATTGAGATCCTTTACTTAAATTTCAAACCATGTTTTGCAACATTGAGCATTCATCTTCTAGAACCTGAATTTTCCTTTCTATTACATGAGGGTTTCCATGTGGTTTCCATGTGGTTTCCATTATCATTGCATTATGTGAAAGACACACATGCTCATTGATATGGACTTTGGTGGTCACAAAAAATATAGAAGTCCTATTATCATTAATGTAACCTTCATGCATGTGCAGGACCCTAGGTATATCATAGATATCCCTTAGGCAATTCCCATGACTCCTAGGGAAATCCATGGCGCGATAAAACCTAATTAATGCCAAGAAATTTGAAATAGAGTCCAACTCACTTAGCACAAGATTGAAAATACCAACAACCCATAGATACAACTCATATTTACTCAAATTCAAGGGAGGCTCAAATTCATTGCCAATGCAAATAGACTAAGAATAACTTGTAATAAAAAATACAACAAAAAGAAACATAAACAAAAGTAGCCTAGACAAGAAGTCACTTCCCAATATCCCCTGCATACCATCCCAAAATCACTATGAAGGATCAAAAGAGCTCAAGAGAACCATAAATCCATTCAATATTCCACATAAAAGGGATTGACACAATCAAAAGACCAGGAGGGGGACTTTACCACCCAACGATCTAGCAATACTTGGCCTAAGGAAATCCCACAATTACAATCCAATTCAAAATCACATGAAAACCAACCATGCCCAACCAGTGCCCAAGGCCAATAAACTTAATAGGTTTAGAATTTGGGTGCAACTCAATTTTCATTGCATAAGAAATGACTCCCTAGACTTTCTTTGTAAATAGTACTCCATTAAGTTTAGAATTTGGGTGCAACTCAATTTTCATTGCATAAGAAATGACTAACTAAATTATCAATGGAGCCAAGGGAAGCAACCCAAGACGCCTCATGGTTTCCTTCACATGAAAGCAAATCTTGATTACCATATCCCACATATAAAGAACGATATCAATCCTTGCAATTTAAAGAAAACAATTGTAAGTAAATGTTAGCATGCATACAATTGTCATATGGGTGATGCCCCCAACTCCAACATCTGTATACCATCAATACTCCAAGATCGTGTCCTCATGTTTGACATAATCTCAAGGGTGCATGGTAGCAAACTAACCTTGTCAACTTAAATGAGATTAGGGGATGGGGTGGAAAGATATACCCCATTTTTTCTTAAGTTACCTTCACTTAAACATGAGGCTCGATTGGCACGGTGATCAACATGTTGATTGAGGTCTCATAGAACATGAAATAACTTGATATCTTCAATGTGATTCTTGTTATGATACTTAGCCTACCATCAAATGGAATTTTGTCATTTATCATTATATATATATAAGGTTATTCTCAACCTCTTTATAATTCAATTTTTTAAATTCTTCCATAATCCAAAATGAACGCATACCTATGCCCATATTTAATTTCGGAGTAGTTTATTTATTTTACATTTTTGACTTTACGATGGGTTTTGATCGGAATAAGGTAAAATTATTTTTGGTAAAATCCATAGTTTTAGTGTTTAAAATGTGTTTTTAAATTCGTAAATAAATTCAACACTCTCGAATACCTCACTGGCACTCAAATTATGCAATTTCTATAACTAATATCTATGATTTAAAAATATTTTAAAAATTTCCACACAAAATACAAACAAGACAAGACTAAAATATACTCAGAAATCAATTAAAAACATAGAATATTTAAACTACACCTTTAATTTCAATAAAAAAAATTAACATTAAAAACAAATAACATAAAACAAAAATTATTTAACTCCATCAAAACTTTTAAAGCCGAAATCTCAATTTTCAATAATCTTCCTTCGCCCATATTCATGTAGTTATGAATAACCATTATAAAAATCTTCGATATTGAATAATGGAGCAAATAATAATCATTAGTTTGGCTCGTTTTCTAAAAGTGGTGAGCGTAGTGTGGGCCACTTTGCATATCGAGAAATCTTACCTTAGATAGGCACCTCCCTTCTGCTTTGTTTTGATAAAATAAGAATACCACGTGGAAAAGATGGGCACAAAGATTATGAAATGTCTCATATTTTTCGGGATGTCTAAGAATTTTTTTGACCTATTTAACTTAGTTTGTTTTTCTAATTTTTAACATTTTTAAAGATCCAATAAAGTAAAGTTGATTCAAATACTATCGTTATCATCATTATTATCTTATCTTATAGAATTTATAATTTTTCTTAAAAGTTTAATATTAAATCAAATTTGATTTTAGATATATTATCATTATCTTTATTTAATAAATAATATGGTTATTTTTTTTATTGGGCATATGCTTCACATCAAGGGGATGCCTATCTTTTAAGCTTTATTATGATGGGTCCCCCGCCGTAAATGAATCTCTTTGAACTTCACTTTGATGAGTCTTTCACGAGAATTGAACCTCTAATCTCCACAAATATAACACATATTCTTAACTAATGGACCTACTCACATACACTTTTGTTTTATCTTAAAAACATAAAATTCAAATATCTTAAGATAAGTATATAAACCAGATAACCTTTATAAAAATGTTATCATATATTCTCAACACCATTACCACTGAAAAAATAATTAGAATATTTGTATAATTAATTCATAAAAAAATTTATTTTATTTTAAAAAACATAAAGTTTTAAGTTTTATATTAAAATGAATATGTATAAGTTTTATATTAAAATGAATATGTATATATGAATAGGAAAGTTAAGGAGATCTTCTTTATTTATCTAAAGTGATAACCCTCAAATAAAAATAAAAAACCTCAAATTAGGAATACAATATAAGTAACTATTTTAACATAGAAGAGAGAATTGAACTGCAATGTAAGATCCAAATCCAAGATCTCTCTTATGTAACATACAATTCTCCCATAAAAATTTTGTTATCTTTTAGTAATTTGTGACAATAATCTAAATACAAATTAAAAAAATTATTATATTTTAATAATGTGTAATAACATAAAAATTTTGTTATCTTTTAGTAATTTGTGACAGATAATCTAAATACAAATTAAAAAAATTATTATATTTTAATAATGTGTAATAATAATTTTCTATAAAAAATTTGTTACTTTTAATAATTTGTAACAAATAATTTAAAAGAAATTAAAAAAATTATTATATTTTAATAATGTGTAATAATAATTTTCTATAAAAATTTTGTTACTTTTCGTAATTTGTAACAAATAATTTAAAAGAAATTAAAAAAATTATTATATTTTAATAATATGTAACAAATAATTTAAATAAAAATTTTAAAAAAAAATATCATGTACAAAAAAAAAAAAAAAATGAAATTTTAATTTTTCATCCATATGAATGTACTTGAATTATCAAAGCTATACAACTTCTCATATAAGATAAACTTTATGTCTACGAGAAATCCCTTTAAATCACAAGATTTTTTTGCATAATCAACTCTTAATGCATACTTCTAAACCATAAAGTCACTAGTGCCAACTTTAGGTCTTTCCTACCTATTAAATACTTTTTCTATGAAGTTTCGACTCATCTTATGGTAGTCCATGATACATATTATCTCCCTCATTCTTTTAGAGGACGTTTAAAAGCTTATGCCTAGTCTAAGAGTATTACCAATGTAATGTAGGTTTATTGAAAAGGCACTTTTAATATCCGTTGAAAAGCTATTTTCAACAATGTACAAATATATGCATTTTTTTAATGAAGTAATATGATATGAGTATTAACAATGTAATGTAGGTTTTTTGAAAAGGCACTTTTAATATCTTATGAATAGTTATTTTCAACAATGTACAAATAAAACGTGCATATGCATTTTTTTAATGAAGTGATATGATAAAAAATTATTTTAATTATGTGAAACAAATATTTCTTTGCAATATTAATGATGATGTTTGTATTATTGTTTGGTAAGATTAAGATTATATATATATAACTTAGAAAAGAAAAAAATAATCTCATAAACATTAATTTTGTGTTATCAACTCTTTGGATGGATTGGTAAGGAGGTTCAATGATGTCACTCGACATCAAGTACAAACTTAGAGGTAGCATGTCACACTTTACATGCAGGTGATAAATGGTGGTTACTTGGTTAGCAAGGTAATGAGGAGTGTTGGGAAGGTTAATGTGAATCTGATGACTTATGTGACTCTCGTACATGCAACCCATTGTCATTGTAATAGGGGACAATTTAGACCACACTCTAATTTTCATTATTTCATTAGGATGGTAATGCTTATAATGATAATATAGCTGAAGGTGATGTGGTTTGTTGGTCGTAATGGTGATGGGAATTTTACTCATTAGAGGAAAACTCCAAATTGGGTTTAGTCTCTGCCACATCAAGTTAGTGGGTTCTTTCCTCTTTTGATTTCGGTTATATTGATTTTCATAGTGTAGTTTTACTGGTTTTGGTTCCTCCTTCCGTCTGGGTGGGTGTCTGGTTCTCCCTTGCTATTAAGTTTGGTTTATAGGTTCTTCTTGTAGCTAGGCATGCACATTCTCCCTGAGGCGATTGGGTGTGTGTTCACTTCCCCCCTCGCTATTGGGATTGGGTGAATCCATGAAGATGGGTAGCACTTTTTGACCAAAAATGACGATGGAAATTCAATCTCTTACTAATTTATTAAATCGAAGCTCCCAAAACTCATATATGCTTTGTGAATTCCGACATGTAATAAAAAAACAAATTGTGGGGAATTATGGTGTCTTTCCACGTATTCTTTTTTTAAATAATATTATTTAATTTGCCAAAATTACATTTAATGATATGTGTGTTCTTGTAAACTTTAGGAAAAGTTAACAAGTGGCTTGTGTGCACATAAAATAATTTAGAGATAAATGCATAATTTCTATAAAAAAATATAAACATAATCTACACAAAAAACATTGAGGCGGACAAATTTTTCTTTTAATTTATTTTGGAAAATTATATTTTTTATTAATTTTTTAAACCGACCATTGAAAATTTTAATCGCATTTTGTAAACATGTGTGTGCACGTAAATTGTTTCTTATTGGTTACAAAAAAAAAAAGTATATATTTTTTGAAATTTTTTGGTTGTGTACTTTTTATGTTGTTTATTTTTCTTTACGTTGATTTGAAGTTGTGGACATGGTTTTTAAGTGTAAGTTTGGAAAGAAAATAAAAAATAATTATCATATGAATTCAAAAATCTGTAAATTATATACCAATGGATAGACGATTCATTGATATGAATTCCACCACCTAAGGTGCATCTCAGGACAGGGTTTAAGCCTAGCAAAGATGTCAATAAAATTAAATTTCCATAAATGGGGGATAAAAGTATGTTTTTAAAGCCCTCGTTCAAGCTAATAAGCTCGATTGAGGTTTGTAAAACCCTCGATCAAGCTTTTACACGTGTTTTTAAATGCCTCAACCGAGGTTTTATGTGCAGTTAGACAAAAGCTCGATCGAACAATTAAAAATTTTAATTAATTTTTTATTTTCGAGTGCCCATATTTGTGTGTGAACACAAATATGGACACCCATAAAAATTTTTAATCGAAATTTTTGAAAGCTTGTATCGTTTATGGTCCATCGAGCTTTTCGAATTCAATGAAAGGAAAATATAGAATTATATGATAATAAAATTTAATAAAATATAATTTCAACAAAAAAAGATACCTATGGATAATAATAAATACCTTGAAGAACCACTCTTTTGGTGTAGTAACTGGTTGGAAGTAGTTGTAAAGTAAGGGTTTGACGAGAGCCGAAGGAAGCCGAAAAGGAAACGGCTAGGGTTTGACGAGATCGTTATCGATCAGGGGTCTGAAAATGTGCCCCTCTGGAGGAGGCTCGCCTCCTCCGCAGTCTGCAGAAGAAGCCGCATTCGCCAGGCTGGTTAACGCAAGCGGGAAGAATATTGATGCAGCGCCACCTCCGAAATTTGTCAAGAAACTCGAAACTATTCCAGAAATCGAACTGCCCTCCGAGAAACCCATCCATTTGGCCGTTTCTCTCGCGGACAGAGCTCTTATCGGGCAGTTCACCGGTCTGTGGCCATCTCCTCGCTCCACTGAAACCTGGATTCAGAACAACTAGCGACCTCTGATCTCTGAAGGAGTCACTAGCTATGCGGTAGGCAGAGGTTACTTTCTATTTGATTTTGCCTCAAAGGATGACATAGATCTAATCTTTAGAAGCGGTCCGTATTTTATGGGACCTCAAGGTTTATATCTGAATCGATGGACCCCGGATTTCGACCCAGCTCTTGATGTCCCCAAAGCAGTTCCAGTCTGGGTTCGTCTGCCAAATCTTCCAATGCATTGCTGGAGTGAAGAAACCCTAAGATCTATCGGGAATGGCTTGGGCAAGTATATCGACAAAGCAGACCCAAAAGGTCAATACTCTTTTGCCCGGATCTGTGTTGAAGTAGACCTTGAAGCGGGGCTGCCTGAAGCAGTGAAACTGTCAATAAAAGGATGGCAACACTTCCAGCAATTGGACTATGAACAGTTGCCCTTTAAATGCAGACACTGTCATGAATACGGCCACTTCCAGAGGAACTGCCCAAAAATCCAAAAATCTGAAGCTGAAAAGACCTCCGAAGAAGAATGGCAAAAAGCGAAGAAGCAAAAATCATTCCCCAGAAGAAAAGGCTTCAGGGGAGCCCCTCCTACAGTGCCTGCGAAAGATCTTCCAATCGCAGATCAGGAGCCCTTGAAAGAAAAAAGGAATAGTCCGAAGACCGTATCTGGAAATAGCTTCTCCATTCTCGGAGAACAAGACCCCCAGATCGATCCAACAGAGCAAGGGGACTCTTCCCCAACGGTCTCCTCCCTCCAAGCAAAAAGTAAGGAGGCCAAAACCCTAGAAAAGCAAAATGAAGAAACAGAGGCAGGTAGCCCAACAAAGGAGGATCAGACGCAAGACCTTGCACTGGAGGTATGCACCGAAGAAGAGGAAACGGACGAGGAGGACCCTGAATCACCGAAACCAGCTAAAAAGGATCGGAGAGGGAGGAAAACGGAGAAAGAAAGAAGGGAAACAGCCACTTACAGGGACAGGCTAGCAGGAGTTCAAACTACCCTGGAAAAACACCTAAACCCTAGAAATACCAGACAACAAGGGAATGCCTCAAAAGGGGCAAACACCAACCCCAAAGGTAAGTAATGCAGATCGTCTCCTGGAACTGTAGGGGGTTAGGAAGCAAATCGAAAATGGTATCAATGAAAGATCTAATCAAAATAGCGAATCCCTCCATCCTCCTTATCCAGGAGACAAAAATGGAAGAGCAGGCCGTTCTGCAGGCCGCGCCCTTCTTTTGGAATAAAGCAGAAGGAATAGCTGTAAGTTCAAGAGGAGCGTCTGGTGGTGTAGCAACCTTCTGGGACCCCACCAAGATTGGATTGGTAAGTCAAACTAAATCCTCCCATTGGATTTTCACTGAATTTATTTTTAAAGAAGCAAACCTTCAAATAAGTCTCTTCAATGTCTATGCTCCTATGTCCACTTCTGAGAAGCAAGCTTGCTGGATCAGCTTAAACAACCACATGACTACCTCGCATCTGGAAAATTTTGTCATAGCAGGGGATCTAAATCTTACTCTGTCCTCTTCTGAAAAAAGAGGGGGGAATAAAGTCAGGGATCCTGCCAGGGAATGGCTGGAAGAAATTATCTCGGAGTGGGATCTGGAAGACATAAAACCATCCAAAGGAAAATACACCTGGACGAATAAAAGGATTGGACCCGGTCACATTGCGGCTAGGTTGGATAGATTCCTGGTCCAGTTCTCTATTCATGTTCATGGCTATGATCTCTCCTCCTCCATCCTGCCTTTCTGTGCCTCTGATCACAAACCCATCTCTCTTTCCTTCACCAAATATTTGAACCTGGGACCCATTCCTTTCAGATTCAACCCTGCTTGGATCCCAAAGGAAGGTTTTTTGGATATTGTTAAGGAAGCTTGGAAAATAAACATCAGAGGATCTCCCTTCTTTATGTGGGAAGCAAAATTAAGAAATGTGAAAAAAACCCTCAAGGAATGGGCGAAGCAAGGCAAGTCTCCTAAAATGCAAAGGATGGAAGCAGAGAAAGCCTTGGAGGAACATATTCTCAAAAATGAAGGGATCCTCTCTCAAGCCGCTTTAGATAAAGAAATCTCTCTGCAAAAAAAGCTCCACGAAACCTGCAGATTGGAAGAAAATTATTGGAAAATTAAATCAAGAAATACTTGGCTTAAGGAAGGGGACAAAAACACAAAGTTCTTTCACAAGCAAGCTGAAATAAGAAAACATTTCAAGACCGTAAGTAAGATAGATCATCTGGGGACGATGATAACCGAATTTGAAGAAATCAAGAAAGCTGCACACGATCACTTCCAGGATATGTACACTGAACCGATTCCGGGAATGGATCTCAGTCACTGCAAGCCCCTGGATAATATCCCTCTCCTGATCTCTGATCAGCTAAACAACCAGCTTCTTAGACCTATCTCCCTGGAGGAAGTTAAATCTGCTGTGGATAACATGCATCCTGATAAGGCCCCCGGACCTGATGGTTTTACAGCCAGATTCCTTTCAGCCTGCTGGTCCTTTGTCCACCCCGACCTGCTTAGGATGGTTCGAAAATCTCAGTCTTGTCTCAAGTTAGGAGGAGGTACTAATTCCTCCTTTCTTGCTCTAGTCCCCAAAGAAAAAGGAGCCACCTCTTTCTCCCGATTCCGACCAATCTCCCTCTGCAACATAGGGTATAAGGTTATCACCAAGGTGTTGGCAAATAGACTGAAAATGGTTCTCCCTCTCATCATCCCGGAGAATCAAGGAGGATTCATCAAAGGACGTCAAATCTCGGATAACATCATCTTAGTCCAAGAAGCCATTCATTCAAGCGTCTCAAGAAAATAAAAAGGTATGGTTATCAAATTGGATTTAGCCAATGCCTTTGACAGAGTTCGCCATGGTTTTCTGCTCCAGGTAATGGCCAGGTTCGGGTTTGCTCCAGGATTAATCTCATGGATCAAAGCCTGCATTAGTACTCCCTGGATTGCACCTTTGGTAAATGGTAGAGCTGCTGACTTCTTCCAAGCTTCAAGAGGTCTTCGACAAGGGTGTCCTCTTTCCCCTCTGCTCTATGCCATTCAAGCGGCCTCGCTTAGCTTTTTGCTGGAACACTACAGAACCCGTGAAGATTTGCTGGGACTGAAGATTGTGAGAGGCATCAAAGAAGTAAATCATGCCCAATTTGCAGATGATACTCTTCTCCTGAGCGGGGCTAGTCCATCCACTGCAAGGAAATTTAAAGATGTTCTAGACAGCTATCAGGAGGGGTCTGGCAGCAAAATTAACCTTCGCAAGAGCAAAATTTACAGCTGGAATTGCTCCCCCATCGAGCTGCAAGCAATATCCCGTATCCTCGAGATTGAAGGGCAATTCCAATGGACTGAATTTAAATATTTAGGAGTTCCAATATTCAAGCGCAATCCTAAAATTTCCAGTTGGGATCCGATGATAGAAAAACTGAATTCAAGAATTAAAGCTTGGGGTGCATCTTGGCTCAATTTCAAAGCTCGCTGCTTCTTGCCCCCATTACTGTTCTTAAGAAAATCGAAGCCATAATTAGGAGATTTCTATGGAAAGGGGGGAAAAATAATGAGAAAAAGCTCTCCTTGGTAAATTGGGACAAAGTAACAGCACCCTATCATGAAGGAGGTTTGCATTTGCGGGACCTCAGGGCCCAAAATATTGCTCTGGGAGCAAAACTGCTGTGGAATGTGGTCTCCGGTAAATCTACCTGGAGTAAACAAGTTTTATGGAAAAAATACTTTGGAAGAAATAGGCTCAGATGCTTGGACCTGGGACCGAAGGTGGCCAAAGGCTCTCCCCTGCTAGCCCTTTGCTCTAAAGCGCTTCCGTTCTTTGTGGAGGATCTTACCTGGATCCCTGGTAATGGGAAAAAAATCAGAATTTGGGAAGACTCCATCTCAGGCCACCCGCCACTGGGAAACATGGGAGGAATGGAAGGCATTCGCAATCACCTGTCAACTCTTGGAATTTCCAAACTCTGGGATATCTCTAAGTGGCACCCTGGAGGCATGCATAGGTGGATAGGTTGGGACATCCCGGCGTGCCCAACTAATCTTGAAGAAGAGAAAGCCCTTCTCTTAAACAACTTGAATGGGAAAGCCCCTATTGCCAAGAATCTTAAAGATGCTAGAGGGTGGGGATCAAAATCTGGAAATTACTCTGTGGCAGAAGGTTACAGGCGGGTCAAAGCGGTCCCTAATGTCCCCCGAAACCCAGCAATCTGGAAGTTTATTTGGGCAAACAAGACGCTGCCTAAAGTCGATCATTTTATATGGCTCCTTGCTCATAAAAGTGTCCTTACTGCCGAAGTTCTCCGAAGGAAAGGATTGGAAGGTCCGTCGCGCTGTCCCCTTTGCAATGCTGAGGAAGAATCCTCTCCCCATCTTTTTCTCCTCTGCCCCTTTGCCATTATGGTCTGGAACCTCCTTACCCTCCCTTGGAATCCTCCCCTGCAGTCTGATGATATCCCTGGATTTCTCTGTCACTGGCCTGACTCATCCCCAGTTAGATATCATGCAAAGGACTCCTTGTCCACTGCCTGGCTAGCCCTGCCAAAATTTGTTTGCTGGAAACTGTGGATCGAAAGAAATAACCGAATTTTTAGAGGCTCCACTTCTACCCCCATCCAAGTGGCGGTAAGAATCAAAGGCCTGTTAGGAGACTTCATCAATTCCAGGCCTACCTTAAGTCTCCAAAACCCCTTAACTATAGAGGAAGCCATTTGGTTCCATAATGTGAGTCCGGAACCTCTGCTCAACCCCCCTTTTAAGCCCCCTATCTTGCAGAAATGGGAAATAAGATTAGAGGGCGAGGACTTTGAATCTTGGTATATAAAACGAAGAAACCACATTCTATTCTTCGACGGCGCTTCTAAAGGAAATCCAGGGGAGGCAGGAGGGGGAGGGGTGATTTTAAGCCCAGATGGAGAAAGAATTTGCACCTATTCCTGGAACATCGGAATGGAAACCAACAACGTGGCGGAAGCCATGGCGTTATGGCAAGGCATCAATCAAGCTCTTTATTATGGCATTCAGTCCCTTACGGTCATAGGGGACTCCAGGTTGATCATTCAAAGCATGCATTCTAAGGAACTGCCAGCCTCTATCAGGCTCCGACAAATCCTTCGAAGAATTGAGCTCATAACTTCTCAGTTTCGAGCCATCGAGTTCTTTCATATACTAAGGAAAAGCAATAAGCATGCCGACAAAGCGGCCAATGATTCTATGGGCCTTCCTAAAGGGACCCTTAAGACCAATCGTGGGCTTAGCTGGACCTCCGTCCCTTAACTCGCTGCGAATGTCTATATTCCTAAGTATCGGTAACACGTGGAGACTGAAGGCTAAAACGGATGTCATGATTTTTTGCTGCCGGATGGTCTGTATCCATGTCGTGGCGATTCCTCCTTTGGCTTATAACGCCTCCCAGATCGCTCCCTCCCTCTACACAATGTCGTCTGTGATCATGCTGATGAATGCTAGTACTTACAATTGTACCTTCGGGCATGTGAAGGTAATGGGAAAGATTTCAAGTAAAACGAGGATACCCTGCAATCATATCAGGTTCATCTATCGGCCAGTTTCATTTAAGACTTTCATCCTCGCAGCCACTGATCCTGGGTCGGATGGTACCTGGTATGGGAAAGGTGACGCAATTTCTCTGGTCTCGCATCATGGCCCTTTAAAAAGCATGCTGAATCAGCAGGTTAATGGAAGTACGGTCCTTGGAACTGATGATCCGCGTAATTCGGTGATGGGCTTTGAAATTTGCCCCAGGATTATGGATGATCCTATTTATTTCATGGCATCCCAGCAAGGAAAGCAACGTATTCCTCATTTCATCAGCTCTGATTGCAAAATCCTCTCTACTTCTGGGCCATCACCCTGGTGGCGAAAGCTCGGTACTTCTTGCGTCGATCTTTTGGAAGGTTGGCCCGCTGAAACAGAACAGAAGGCAGATATGGCAGACTCTGGCGAATCCGCTACCTCCTCTCCGGATCCATTGCAGGAATTGGAAGCCGAAGTGCGTGTTTTGCGAAGACGAGTGCGTCGTCAGGGGAATTTTATGCAGCAACTGGACCACCAGGGCGGCCGACGCATCGACAGAGTGGAGGATGAATTAGCATTGCTTCGTGCTGATTTTAAGGCCGCCTACGATGCTCTGGAGGAGAAAGTCATGGTGGCAACTGACAACCTGGAACTTAGGCTTCAACGGGCGGAGGAGGCACTGGCGAATCTGAAAAAACCCGAGACTGCTGGACATGGCAAGCATCAAGAGACCTCCAAATCTGCTTTTGGGGCACGCCATCGCTGAATCCGAACTAGACCCGGTTTTGATTTCTGTCTCAGTCTTCTGTTCTCAAAAGTCCTGATTTTGTTTTACAGGCATATGTTTAAACGGGTTGAATGTGCATGTGATTCTCCTGTTTTGGAATGTAAACTTTTCGTGACTCTGTCACAGTTTTAATAATATAAAACCTAGCCGCTATTGTCAAAAAAAAAAAAATACCTTGAAGAAGAATCAAGTAAATGCATTACTTCTGTCACTTCCTCTAGATACTCATTTGTATATATGGGCCGCAGAGTAATTAGAGTCATATATTTGATCAATCATATCTATAACTTCAATTACGCTGCGACCCATATCTACAAACAAATAGAACCCTTTTCATCTATAAACATCTCATCTATAAGCACTAATCACACATCTATTAAATCTACAACACATATGTTATATCTATAACTCATTTCTATTAGTCCTTCACTAAATTTCTATGCAACAAAGGCAATGAAATAAGTTGTGGTTGGTTGCATTTTTATACTTATAACAATTGGAGATGCTTGATTGAGCTATGAGCTCTCAATCGATCTATTTAAAAACGCTCAATCTAGATATAAAGCTCGATCAAGGGTTTTATTAACCCTCAATTGAGCATTTTTAAATAGCTCGATCGAGTGCTTTTTTAAACCCTCGATCAAGCTTTTAAAAGCTCGATCGAGGTATGTTTTTAACATAATTGTTCCCTCTGCTTGCAAAGAAGTGTTACCCATCTTCATGGGAACACCCGATTGGGTTTGGGATTTCTCTTGCGGCTAGGTGTGCACCATACTCCACCCCCCATTTGTGTAGGAGAACCATCAACAACCCTCCTTGCAGTGGCTAGAAACATTTGTGGACGGCGCAGAAATAGGGGAAGGAGGATATGCCTACAAACTTGAGCAATGAGGGAAGCTGTGGAAAAATAGAAAATATATTAGTAGTATACCCCTTCTACTATCAAAAGGGAGATTGCTAAGAAGAATTATTGGTTGAAAACTAAGTAAGGTTATATTCATCAAGAGGACATTGAGCAAGGGATGAGCCCATGGGTTCATGATGGTGGCTCCTCCCAGTCCTAGGAAACTAAATATTATAAGATCGTGACTTTATACTGGAAAATGAAAGCACTTCTAGCCAAAGTTGCGCAGGACAATAAGGTAGAACATCACAAATTGTTGCTATAGTTTGATGAAGCTCAGGAATAGATTTTGATGCTTCGATTCAAAACTCAACACCATTCTCAAAGACATCACTAACCTTGAATTTGCTGAAAAATAACATAATCCCGCTCAAGGCCAAGAGGTGCCAATTATTTCCCTTTCTGATGAAGACACAATTATTTAGTTCATCTTCTGTCAACCTGTCCTTATGGTTTTCCTGGTATAGTATTCTTTAGTAGTCCTTTCGTTTTTGTGATTAGGTATCTCTAATTTGATCTCTGCATAAGGTTTGTTGTAGCTTGAGACATTAAGATTAATATATTTAACAATGACAATCTCCTTTTTTGTTCTTGGTCTGGTTTTCCAAACGGAACACCAAGCATCTTGTACTATGTAAAAAAATTGAATCAATATAAAATTATTGCACTAAGAGGAGCGAGGTGCTCTACAACGCAGTACGAGAGAGCCGTTGTCATGTAACATAGCATTATGTTATCAAAATTCTGAGAAGTAATTAAAACAATTCATGTCGGCTAATAAAATAAAAAATTAAAACCAAATGAAAAGTAATTAAAAAAATTTATGTCGACTAATAAAATAAAAATTTAAAACCAAATGAAAAGTGAAAAGTAATTAAAAAAATATATGTTGGCTCATAAAATAAAAAATTAAAATCGAATGAAAAGCAATAAAAATATCCATGTCGTTTCATTAAAAAGAATCCAACATAGATCCATCTTAAACCTGGATCTATCAAGCATCAAGAGGGATCAAATTTTTGGAGGTGAAATTCTCTTGGATGTGTAAAAAATTTAAGTTAAAAAATAAAATACACCTCAAAAAATTAAATCTCTTTTGATGTTTGATAAATCCAAATTTAAAATAAATTTAATCTAACTTACAATAATAATAAAAACTTTATGTTATCATCATTATTTTATTTTATTTAATTAACTTATAATTATCATTAAAACTTTATATCAACTAAATTTAACGCAAATCAATCTATACATGTCAATAAGATTTTATGATTAACATGATTTTATGGTTATTAAATTGAATTTAGATCATCATTGTGACAACCTCCCATTTCAAGTACTAAAAACAAATTAACTTTTACTTATAAAAAAGGACTATTTTGAACTTTTTGACATTATTCATATGGTTCAATTATTGATTATAGGAAAATATTATCTCATTGGATGTATTTCAAGGAGCATAATAATAAAAGGTTTTATTAAATAGATTTTAAGTTTATGTACAGTACTTGTTGTACTTAAAAAATGAAATAGAAAAATGTACATTGATTTCATATTTATTAACATAATTACAATCAAATATAAATTTCCATTGTTAAAGATGAATGATTTAATGGATTTTTTATATTATACAAATTTTATCTGTACGATGTATATGTGGAATTCATTCATATAAATATGTTCATGTTAGTATTTTGTGATGTGATTGTTGTACACATAAAGGTGTTAATTGAAGATATTATCACTTAAATCTATTTTCAATATCTGATCCATTGATTTGATTAGATTTTATCAATGTTTTTTATTATGCTTCTTATCTATTGATTTGATCGAAAAATTAAATGAGTAAGATATTTTGTTTCGTTTAAAAATTATTTCACAAATGAGTATTTTGCAATATAAAAGGTTGTATACAAATTATATAGTTGAAAATTTAAAAAAAAGAAGAAGATAGGCCAAAAGATCTCGATTCTAGATATTCTAATTTTAAAATTCCATACAAAATATATTTAGAAAATTTGGTCCAAAACTTGTAGGTGTGAAACCCAAGTATATTGTGGTATGATCTAGCCTAATACAAACAAAAAATAACAAAGCATATATGAAAAGCAAGCAAATAAAATTGAAGCCTAGAAAGGACATCCACCTTTGGACCACATGTACAAATAAAATTGAAGCCTAGAAAGGACATCCACCTCTGGGCCACATGTACAGTTGGGTTTTCAAAATCCATAGTCATGGCAACATAAGTGACCAAATGGGCAAGTAGGGTTTCAACAACTTGAATTGGTGGGTAACTTCATGTTCCATCAAAGGGCCACATGTACAGTTGGGTCTTCAAAATCCATAGTCGTGGCAACATAAGTGACTAACTAGGCAAGTAGGGTTTCAAAAACTTGAATTGGGTGAGAAACTTCATGTTCCATCAAAGTTCCAAGTAGGCCAAAGGTTGTAAATTCCACAAAGGAATCCATTCGACTTGAACAAGATGAAACCATGAATGCATGCGGAGATTCATATGTGAAATTATGTTCTCCACTTGAAACTGGATAGATGCAAGTGTTGAATCCATATTGACCTATTTTCCTTATAATGATGTGCATGGACAGGTGGACATGGCCATTGTGGATCTGTCCACGGTGGCCACGAACGCTCGGGGGCCTCCGGATGAGAAATGCCCCCCTTGAGCGAATTTGGAATGGCCCTCACTGAGCAAAACCCTAGCTCTGGAGATGGCTCATTGGCACCGTTTCCAGGTCTTCGAGGCATGGTGTGGGGGGTCCCCTAATTGAAACCCAGTGCCCCGGACCCACCGGAATCGACAGATTCGCGAATGGAGGCACAGTTTGGGTGTTGTGGCATTCTAGTTGGGCACCTCGGGGCCATTCGGGGACACTTCGAGGATTTGCTCCGGGGCCACGGAACCCAAACCGGTGAGCGGACTTGGATTCCGTCGGCTCCCACAGGTTCACGTGGTCATTATGGACCTATCAGTGGCCATGCACGCCTGGAGCCTCCGGATGAGAAATGCCCCCCTTGAGCGAATTTGGAATGGCCCTCACTGAGCAAAACCAGAACTCCGGAGATGGCTCATTGACACCGTTTCTGAGTCTTCGAGGCACGGTGTGGGGAGTCCCCTAGATAAAACCTGGCATCCCGGACCCACCGGAATCGACAAATTCACGAACAGAGCCATGGTTTGGGTGTTGCGGGCATTCTAGTATGGCACCCCAGGGCCATTCAGGGACACTTTGAGTATTTGCTCCGGGCAACGTAACCCAGACCGGCGAGCGGACTTGGATTTCATCGACTCCCACTAGTCCACGTGGCCATTGTGGACCTTCCCACAGTGACCACGCACGCCTAGGGGCCTCAGGATGAGAAATTCCCCCCTTGAGCGAATTTGGAATGGCTCTCATTGAGCAAAACCATAGCTCCGGAGATGGCTCATTGGCACCATTTTCGAGTCTTCGAGGCACGGTGTGGGGGGTCCCCTAGTTGAAAACCGGCGTCCTAGACCCATCGGAATCGACGAATTCGTGAACGAAGCCACGGTTTGGGTGCTTCGGGCATTCTAGTCGAGCACCCCGAGGCCATTCGGGGACACTTTGAGGATTTGCTCTGGGGCCACGAAACCCAAACCGGCAAGAGGAATTGGATTCCGTTGGCTCCCACAGGTCCGCTTGGCCATTGTGGACTTGTCCACAGTGGCCACGCATGCCCAGGGGCCTCTAGACGAAAAATGCCCCCCTTGAGCAAATTTGGAATGGCCCTCACTGAGCAAAACCCTAGCTCCAGAGATGGATCATTAGCACTGTTTCCAGGTTTTCGAGGCATAATGTGAGGGGTACCCTAGTTGAAACCTCACGTCCTAGACCCACGAGAATCGATGGATTTGCGAATGGAGCCACGGTTTGGGTGCTGGAGGCATTCTAGTCGGGCACCCCATGGCCATTCAGGGACACTTTGAGGATTTGCTATAGGGCCACGAAACCCAAACCGACGAGCGGACTTGGATTCCGTCGGCTCCCACAGGTCTGCGTGGCCATTGTGGACCCGTCCATAGTGCCACGCACGCCCGGGGGCCTCTGGACGAGAAATGGCTCCCTTGAGCGAATTTGGAATGGCCCTCATATTAGGGTCAAATTTACAAAATCGTCGATCGAGCACTTATGGCTATCGTTCCCAGCTGGAACCTTCCTAGACACACTTGTAGGACTCCCCGGAACCCGGTTTTGTTGCACAGTTGGAATTCTATGACCCTGGTAGGTATCCAGCAGGTGTCCCTGAAGGCCTTTTGGATGCGAGACGGAGCAAACCATAAAATGACGATTGTGGATCGGATCGACAAACCGTAAACTCCGTTGGATTTAGGATGTTGGGATAATGCTAGGTGTGCCCCTCTCTTCCGGTATCGTGGCCTAGGTGTCACTTTGTAGGTCCATTTTAGAAACTAGGGTTTGGCTCAGTAAGGGAGTGTGCAATTTTTGCACACGGGGGTCAAATTTTCAAAATCGTCGACTGGGCACTTATGGCTATCGTTCACAGCTGGAACCTTCCTAGATACACTTGCAGGACTTCCCTGAACCCGGTTTTGTTGCATGGTTGGAATTCTATGCCCCCGGTAGGTATCCAGCAGGTGTCCCTGAAGGCCTTTTGGATGCGAGACGGAGTGAGCCATAGAATGGTGACCGTGGCTCGGATCGACAAACCATCAACTCCGTTGGATACAAGCCGTCGGGATAGTGCCAAGGGTGACCCTCTCCTCTGGTCCCGTGTCCCAGGTGTCGCCTTGTAGGTCTATTTTGGAAACTAGGGTTTTGTTCATTAAGGGAGTGTGCAATTTTTGTACATGGGGGTCAAATTTGCAAAATCCTCGACCGAGCACTTATGGCTATCGTTCCCAGCTGGAACCTTACTAGACACACTTGAATTACTCCTCAGAACCCGGTTTTGTTGCATGGTTGGAATTCTATGCCCCGGTAGGTATCTAGTAGGTGTCCCTGAAGGCATTTTGGATGCGAGACGGAACGAACCATAGAATGACGACCGTGGCTCGGATCAAAAAACCGTCAACTCTGTTGGATTCAAGACATCGTGATAGTGCTAGGGGTGCCCCTATCCTCCGGTCCCATGGCCCACATGTCACCTTGTAGGTCCATTTTGGAAACTAGGGTTTTGCTCAGTAAGGGAGTGTGCAATTTTTGCACACGGGGGTCAAATTTGCAAAATCATCAACCAGGCACTTATGGCGATCGTTCCTAGCTGAAACCTTCCTAGACACACTTGCAGGACTCCCCGGAACCTGGTTTTGTTGCACAGTTGTAATTCTATGCCCCCGGTAGGTATCCAACAGGTGTCCCTGAAGGCCTTTTAGATGCGAGACGGAATGAGCCATAGAATGACGACCGTGGCTCGGATCAACAAACTGTCGACTCCATTGGATTCAAGTTGTTGGGATAGTGCTAGGGGTTCCCCTCTCCTCCGATCCCATGGCCCAGGTGTCACCTTGTAGGTCCATTTTGGAAACTAGGGTTTTGCTAAGTAAGGGAGTGTGCAATTTTTGCACACGGGGGTCAAATTTGCAAAATCATTGACCAGGAACTTATGGATATCATTCCTAGCTGGAACCTTCCTAGACACACTTGCAGGACTCCCCAGAACCCAGTTTTTTTGTTGCACGGTTGGAATTCTATGCCCTCGGTAGGTATCCAGTAGGTGTCCCTGAAGACCTTTTGGATGCGAGACAGAACGAGCCATAGAATGACGATCATGGCTCAGATCGACAAACCATCATCTCCGTTGGATTCAGGATGTCAGGATAGTTCTAAGGGTTCCTTTCTCCTTCGGTCACGTGGCCCAGGTGTCACCTTGTAGGTCCATTTTGGAAACTAGGGTTTTGC